>FR990101.1:25802000-27061000 GCA_905404275.2 Hedya salicella
CGGAGTCTTAGTAATAGGGTCTCGTTTACTCTTTCGGTACGGATGTTTCTTAAAAACATACGAAAATTTTAAAAACCCAAGAAAGCTCTTTCCGTTTAACGAATCCAAAATTTTATGAAATTCTCTTGATAGACAAGGAAGTTACTGTAAATTTAGAACAAAAAACCTTTAAACAGCTCTCCTTTGAAATGTTTATTTTGCAGTTGCACGTACGTAGGAGGTATCGGTATGAATTCAGCGACCAGTTACAAAACATTTTTATCGAAATGCTAATACTCAATCTTTCGTTTTTCTGGTGTAAATATTCAATCGTGTTCAATATGATTTTTCTTGAATCTTTTTTCGATTTTTTGGCATTATTATGGTAAATATTTTACGCACTTGCCACAGTAGCGGTTTTTTGACGGACACTTCGGATGTATAGAGATTGTTCTCCTCAGTTTTCTACACTCCATACTTTAGGCCTCGATTACACAGGCGTTTTTTCATCGCATGTAATTTTTTTTAACAACATCTAAAAACGATTATTGAATTAACGAGTCTTTCAATACTCTTAATAATGGGGATGATAACTAAATTTATAGATGAATAAAAAATATTGCAAACGTATTTTTTCTTTTTTTTAATAATCAAAAAATTAAGGCGTTGAAAAAAAAATTCGCGTAACGTCACTCCTAGGTACAAATTGTACTTAGGAGTGACGTCACGAGCCCCCACTCCTAAACTTTAATGCGATAGATCTTAGTATTTTTTTATTATTTTGAAAAAGCAAAAAATACGTGTCCAATATTTTTTTATTATCTCTGTTAGATAGAACTAATTAGAATTTTTATTTTCATACCCCGTCGTCATGCCTATTGATTTGGTATTTAAGATGGTTAATAATGTATTAGATATCGCAATAGATTAGTTTCATGCGATGATAAAACGTCTTTTGTAACGGGGTGGTTCTGTACAGTTGGCAATTCGGGAGGTAAGATTGTATGTATGTAATTTAATGTAATAAATTCTGAAGTTCATTCATTAAAAACCGGCCAAGAGTTTTTCGGACCATGCTCAGTGTAGGGTACCGCAGCCGTTACTACAGAAAAAGCACTACCGATGGAAAAATTACCATGTGAAAAAGTACACCAACAATAGAGCGTATCTTCTTGGCACTTACGTCGTTTTGTTGAGAAGCGCAGTTTTTCGGCAATGACTCAACAACGGTATATACGATCATGTTGAAAACAATTTTCGTTGAAAGTAAGCGTTAATTTCGTAATTTTTTTCATGTTTTTTTGATCTCACAGTTTAGAAGAAAAGGGGGCCGCAATTTGCGCAACTTTCGCAGCGATTATTTCCGAAAATATTCACTTAATCAAAAAAGTTTTTTAGATACCTTAAAATTATTTTAAAAGTACTGTCTAAATATGTACCACACGTTGATGTTTGCTAAAAAATATCAGCTTCTGTGCAATGTTTGAGTGCCCCTCGTAGAAATATTTATTTTTATTATTTGACTACCAAACTAAGTAGCGGCATTAAACCTACACCTACGGCAAACGGCACCTATTACGAGTATTACAAATTTCATCAATATACATTCGGTAGTTTGTTGCATATTAATATACGTTTCCGAACGCACCTGTCATGCGTGACGTCAGCCGCTGTCAGTTACCGGCGCGTTAGATATAACCTCCTTTTTTCAGTTTTGAGTAAAATGCCTGTGACATACGCACGGACCGACGGACAGACATGACGAAACTATAAGGGTTCCGTTTTTGCCATTTTTGCTACGGAACCCTAAAAAGTAAATATGGTGAATAAGTAGGTTAGGTAGTGTGGTTAAACAGCAGTGTTGACTGACTTATCGACGTTGAATGCAAACTGATAAAAGCTAAATTTTTGATGTATTTTTTTATTAAGTACACTAGGGTTAGGTTTTTCCAAATTGACTATGTAGCGAAAACACGGGCACGCCGCGAGCTGTTCAGGTCAAATGAAAAAAAATGCCGGGGCTACAAACTAACCAACTTAGCTACAAGGACTAGCAGCAACTCGTCTATACTATTGCAAAGTCGTATAAATAAGATGTCTGTACATTGAAGATATATAAAAAAAAGAGAAACGGACTATTTAAAGGTCACTGAATTGTTTTTTTTTTGTACCCCTTTTTTACTCCAACGTAGTTGGGCAAAAGTGCCCAGCAACCCGTGTACCACAGTGTTGAAATCCGTTTAGTCGTTTTGGCGTGATGAAACTACAACGACTCATACCAACATACAAATAATCCAAAAAAAATTGATTCACCGACCTTCAAATAGTCCGTATCACTTTTTTTAATTTATGTACAGACATTGCTTTTTTACAACTTTATAATAGTATAGGCGTTTGTATTGTACGTGTCTTTGTTCCTCTTTAATACATGTTGGGTTCCGTACATAACTGTTTTAAATGAAAAAGGTAGAGGTACCCTTATCTGTCTGTCTGTCACTCATTTACACAAGTTTGTTAGCGCTAAAGTTTCATTGGGAATGTTTTTTCCAACTTTGGTATAAAAACAAATATATCGACGAAACAAACTTTTGACGACCGATTTAGCTCAGTGGGAGTAACGTTACCTGCGAAGCTGAGGTCCTGGGTTCAAATCCCGGTAAGGGCAAATATTTGGGTGATTAAACATAAATATTTGCTCCTGAGTCTTGGACGTTTTCTATGTATATAAGTAATATATCTATTAATTTTATCGTCGTCTAGTACCCATAACACAAGCCTTATTGAGCTTACCATGGGACTAGAGCGATTTGTGTAAAATTGACCCGTAATATTTATTTATATTGATATACAAGTATTCATATATGATATGTTTATAAATAACAACATTATATTATCGTATATGTACCATACGAACTATTAAGGGTAAAAAAAGTAAGGAGCATGATCTCTTATGGGCGAACAGTTGCAAATCTCCAGCTGTATAGAGTAAATAATTGTTTCAAAACCCACCAGAGGGGCGCTAGAGTAGCAATGGGGTATGAAATAAATTTGTTCCGGTCATCTCAACACCCAATTTCAAAATATTTTCATTGAAATGCTACTCAATGCTTCGTTTTTCTTCTGATGATATTGAATTGTGTTCAAAATGATTTTTCTAGCATCGTTGTGCATTTTTTTTGGCATTATTATGGTGCCTAATTTATTTCGCAATCGCGAAATATTGCAGCTTTGTCAGTTAAATAAATTTACCCTTGTTGCTACTGTGACGCCACCAATTAAACGTCTTTTGTCGGACACTTTGGATACACAGAGATTGTGCTCCTTACCTTCTACCCTCTATAATACGAACAGGTATTAGTCAGTATTTTTGTTTCTCAAATTAAAATACTCGGATAACTCGCATTAAAGTTTAGGAGTGGCGGCTCGTGACGTCTGGACTAGGTATCAACTGTACCTAGGCGTGACGTCACACAACACTTTGTCTCAATGTAATGCCATGAAAAGTAAAAAAATACGTTTCCAATAGTTGTTTTTACGGACTGATAATTCAAATTTTGTCATCATCCCTATTATAGTTAAACTTAAGTATGTTTCATCATACGTGCGTTTTTTTAGCTATAGGTAAATGTAAGCAATCCTTCTCTAATTTATCACATTGGATAGGGATAGCATACATTTCGTATTAAAACAGTTCTATTGGAATACGTTTGTTTCAGTGGCCGAAGAAGCGAGGCAGTCGCAAGCCGAAGGCGAATTGAAGACAATAAAAGGACTTAAATAATCTCGTTTATTTATATATTGGAATAAATATAATGGAATAATATTTTGTGTTTCTGTTTTCTAAGCAGCTTCATCGAAGTACCCGTCGAGTTGAGTAGCAATCTGAAACAAAATTGATTCAAATCATTCGCTGAGTTAAAGTTGTTTGAAAATCAAAGTCAAACACACTGGAATCATCATCTATCCTTACTATATGTATGTATGTACGTTCCACTTAATCTCAAAACTCCTGGACGAATTTTCATGAAACTTTCCAGTTATGTACCTTAGGGGCTACTCCGAAACCCGAAAAACGAAGTTCGTATGGCGCCATCCCGCTCACTCAAATACAGCATAACATGAGAGCGAGAGGGACAGCACGTCACGAACTTCGTTTTTCGGGTTTCGGAGTAGCCCCTAAGGTACATAACTGGAAAGTTTCATGAAAATTCGTCCAGGAGTTTTGAGATTAATTATATTATTAATTAGATTATATGTCAGAATAGGACATATAATCTAATTAATTTCCCTTTTAGGAACGAAAAAGAGGATGAAATTTTGTATGGACAGTAAATACTTTTTTTACTTAAAATCTTGGTAATATGCTTCACATTTAAATTAGTAAAATATCGAGTTTTGGGGAAAGAAATAAGCTACTTTTTATCCCGGAAAAATATCTTTTATCCGCGATAAACGAATCTAAGGCGGACGAAGTCGCGGCCGCCCGCTAGTACTATTATAAAGTTGTAAAAATGAAATGTGTGTATGTCGTTGTGTCTTCGCGCAAAATCGGCCAAACGGATTTCAACTATCTTTGGTACACGGGTAGGTGGGTATCTCCAGATGGTGATAGGATACTTTTTACCCGACTATGCTAAAAAAGAGTTATGACTTTTTCTCCTCCGCGAACGAAGCGCCTTCTAGTGATACAATAAAACAAGGTCTTCCTGGGGCCCGTTTTATAAACGCTTGTAACTGGTATAACAAGCGGAAGTCTCTTTTTAATTCATATTGTTGGAAACAGACTTGTAATACAAGTTACAAGCTTTTGAGAAACTGGCCCCTGGTGATGTATGTTACGTCACTACTAATACTGCTTAAAAATAGTTACGTCTAATTAACTCCAATAACCGACCTGTCAAACATGCATCCAAATGTGAAGTAAACACAATCAAGAGATGTTCATTTTAAGATTGATTTTATTCTACAGGCTAGAGATAAAGGCAGGGCTAGATTATGAAGGAGAATGCTATGCGTCTTACGTAACGATGTAACAGTTCAATTCGAAGAGTGTAGAGGCTCTGGATCGAATCCCGCTTCTATTGGGAGTGGACCGCAAGTTTAGAAGACTTAAGAGTATACTAGCGGACGACTTAACTTGACATATATTTGTCGGAGTTCGCGGTGAACAGCAGTAGGAGTCGTAGAACTTGGTGTAGGTGGCAATAGGTCTCCTTGATGTCTTTCTAGTCTACTAGTTGGGGACATACGTCAAGTATGACGTATTTGTCGGGGTTCTTGGAGAAGGGCAGCGAGCCGTATGTGACGTAGAACTTGGTGTAAACAGCAGTAGTCTCCTTGTAGTCGCTCTAGTCTACTAGCGGGGGACACACCCGCACAGGGCTGTACTTGACGTATTTTTCGGGGTTCTTGGAGAAGGACAGCGCTCCGTGTGTGTTTTAGAACTTGGTGTAGGCATCAGTCTTCTTATTGTCGCTTAAGTCTACAAGCGAAGGACACATCTGCACGGGGCTGTATTTGACGTATTTGTCTGGGTTCTTGGAGAAGGGCAGCGCGCCGTATATGACATAGAACTTGGTGTACACAGCAGCAGTCTCCTTGTAGTCGCTTTAATCTACTAGCGGGGGACACACCTGCACGGGGCTGTACTTGACGTATTTGTCGGGGTTCTTGGAGAAGGGCAGCGCGCCGTATGTGTCGTAGAACTTGGTGTAGGGCGGCAGGATTGTCTCCTTGTTGTCTCTCTTGAGAGCCTCGCGCAGCTCGGGGTCGGGCACGCTGTAGCTGCGCTGCGCCTTTGTGCACTCCTCCCACTCGCGGTTGAACGACTAAAAGTTATAGAAAAATAACTAAGTAATGATAACCAAGTCCTCGAACAATAATCTGCTCCATTAAAAAACCGGCCAAGGGCGAGTCGAACTCGCGCTCCGAGGGTTCCGTACAAACTTTGTTTTAACCTAACCTAACTGGCCGGTTAAGTAATTTTTCACCTGGTATCTATAGCGTTGCATACGAATGAGGTGCAAACTTAACGCAACCGGATTGCTCTAAACTGATTTTTGAAATAAAAAAACATATATTTATTTTATTGTCTTTAGTAGGTATTTGTTGTTATAGCGGCAACAGAAATAGGTACATACTTCGGTCACGATCACGGTTCATGAGATACAGTCTGGTGACAGACGGACAGACTCATAACATAGGAAAATGCGTATGTAGTGGAAACTTACTAAGAGCGGAGCGCCCGCCTAGCGGGTTCTCGGTCGTGAAAGTGTTAAAAGAAGAGATAGAGGTTCCCGCGCGTGCGTGGGACAACTTACGGCAAATTTGTCCTTCAGTATCTGCCGGTCGCGGTCTCTGAGCTTCGCCGGCGGTGCTTCCTCTAGAACTGTGTGCGCCAACAGCTTATTCCAGCTGGAAACACACATATATACCATAATGACGACCAATTGTGACACACACAAAATAAAATCTGTAAAGGCGCGTCCGCTGCCTCGAAAATCTAAACAAAACATTGTTTGTCTAACATGTTAGCAAAACTTCCCGTCTGTTGCAACAACGTTTTTGTGAGCCAAAACATTGTTGACGCACAAAACTCACAATGAATTCTGACATAGAAGACGTGTTATCCCAACGACGGTCAAACACGAAATGAACGCTGCACCCCACTCCGCAGGCGAACGCGGGAAATGTTTTCCATTCGTCGCGGCAAACGTGTTTGAGTGTTTTTGCTAACCAAAACATTTAGGCCACGCCCCTTTTATGTTAGAATAAGATGTTAGGTGTTAGAAAAACACAAAAACACGTTGCAGCGGACCCGGCTTAACGGAAGCACAATTTGACAATAAATATATTCTGATTCTGTGGATACCCAGCTACTCGTGCATCGAAAATAGTTGAAATCGGTCCAGCCGTTTTAGCGAGATGAAACCGCAGACACATACAAACAATAAAATAGTACATTGTTTGGCAAGGGGCTAAAATAAGCCATCACGTCACGGAGTGACTATTTGGACGAGCTAACGAGGTGAGCGAGGACAAATATGCCAAAGTGTCATAATGGCTTTTAGCCACGTGTTAAACACTTTGCTTTTCACTTCGACTGCGAGAAAATAAAAAAGACTTAACATTAAAATTGTATATTCCATGAAAAATTAAAAGTACAGTTTGAACAATTCGATCAGAAATTTTGGCAAATCTGATCAGGTTGATTTGTTTGTTTTTAATTATTCGGAAATAGTATGTAGCTGGCCGAAAGTTTTTTTTTTCACTTTCATAGTTTGTATGGGATTTCTTTTTAATCATAAGAGCTAGGTGTACTATTTTAGTCTCGCTTCGCGAAGCTAATATGACGTACTTTTTGAGCAAGAGAAGTGAAAATTTATTCGATTTAGTAACCTTCGTATAGGCGGCCAAAACACACTTTGGGTCACTGCGCCAGAGGAGTAAGTAAGTAAAATAGTATAGATGATAAAGATGAATGAATATTTCGCAAGGGGTTGGAAATAATGGGTAAAGATATATCATAAAACGAATAAAATCAAATAGATACCTTATAAATGTTATTGTCTATA
Source organism: Hedya salicella (assembly GCA_905404275.2). NCBI lineage: Eukaryota > Metazoa > Arthropoda > Insecta > Lepidoptera > Tortricidae > Hedya > Hedya salicella. The sequence continues at coordinate 25,809,554 of FR990101.1, forward strand.
GCAGTGAGTCATACGAATCTTTTGATCTGGTCAGTATTGTATTTTGATGCCAAAATATTACACAGAAAATAGGTCTGATTATACAAACATTTTATGATCAAGTCATTTTGCCACCTCGTCTTATTGAGATGTGGTGATTAACTATGTAGTATTTTCAGGAACTAGTCGTTTTACTGCCTAGTCATTTGGAGACATGGACTTTCTACAGAGATGGTCCCTTTGAGATTTGGACGTAATGACGATTCGGTCGTTTTGAAAATGTAGTCGCTACGACCCCTAACAGTTAGCATTTCCAATTGTAAAACTGCCCACTTTTTGTAAAGCAAGTTTGTCCTCGAAGCTATTATCCTTATTATATTATAAACGTGAAAGTATGTATGTACATTCCACTTAATCACAAAAACTACTGGACGAATTTTTATGCAACTTTCCAGTTATGTACCTTATACATTAGAATAGGACAAAGGCTATAATGTATGTCAAATTTCATCCCTTTTAGGGAGGAAAAGGGGATGAAAATTTGCATGGACAGTAAATATCTTTTAACGCTACGAACTGAAAATCTTGGTAATATGTCACATTTAAATTAGTAAAATATCGAGTTCAGAGGAAAGACATAAGCTACCTTTTATCCCGGAAAAATACCTTTTATCTGCGATAAACGAATCTAAGGCGGACGAAGTCGCGGGCGGCCGCTAGTATGTAGATATAATTTGCTTTTTGGTGTGTACCTCTGCAAGTAATTGCTCTTGTACTCCTGTATCATGTCGCGGTAGGTGGACTCGCAATCGGGCTCCACCGTCATTAGCACCTCCAGTAACCCGCTGCGTTGGAGACCCTGCAACAAGCAACATTCGATTTATTTCATGAGAAATTACTGCAATCAGGTTCGGGTTTTTTTTATGTAATGAGTGGCAAACGGGCAGTGGAGCCACCTGATGGGAATTAGTCATCGTCGCCCATGGATATGTGCAGCACCGGAGGAATCGCCCATACTGTGCCAACCTTTGAGAGCCCTGTTAACTCGCTTTTTAAAGAATCCCATGTTAAAGCGCTCTGGAAACACCTCAGGGGGTAGGTCATTCCACAACTTGCAAGTACGTGGTAAAAATGAGCGTGATAAATAAATAATAAATAAATACATATTACGGGACAATTTTACACAAATCAAACTAGTCCCATGGTAAGCTCAATAAGGCTTGTGTTAGGGGTACTAGACGACGATATATTTAATAGATTATATTACTTATATGCAGAAAACATCCAAGACTCAGGAACAAATATTTATGTTCATCACACAAATATTTGCCCTTACCGGGATTTGAACACAGGACCTCAGCTTGGCAGTGATGCCCGTTTATTTTTGGGATGCCAAGCATCCAAATAGTGTGGATGTACTTTGTTTCTGAGGCGGGAGGTGCGATGATAGAAACGTGACGGTGGCACCAACTCGAGAAGTTCTTCAGAACATGAACATGACGAAGACATAAAGACTGAATTGCATCGAAGCCAATTGGGATGTTGACAATTTTTGACAACATTTTCTGTGGTATGTTATAGAATGACGTCTGAATAATAAAAATAAATGGGAAAAATATTAGTGAAAACACTACTCCAATCTTATAAAAACACACCGAGATATAAGAATGTGAACATTACATTATTATAAAAATAAATAAATAAATATCAGGGACAATCTTACACAAAGTATAGTATTATCTATTTGGTGATTCCATCATGATCATCACTACCATTCCCGGCAGCACATAAAGCTTATATTTGAGCAGAATAACGCTATTGCCAGCGTCCGGGTACTTAAAAGTCAGCACAAATTATCGGGCACCGCCGCTAGGGCGAGTGTGTACGGCTCCGCCTCCGCCCCCGTACGCTATGAGAGACAATTCGTATACTCCCGTACACTTATCCGTATAACGACACGAGGAGTTGCTGCCGCCGAAGCATAGAAAGGCTCCATGTTATAATCATCAATTAGTATGCAGTTTGGTGCGCGGGGCGGGGCTTTCTTTTTAACCGACTTCCAAAAAAAGGAGGAGGTTCTCAATTCGACGGAATGTTTTTTTTACTATCCGTGGTAAGTACACAATTTTACGTCTTCACCTGGCTATAATGCGGCCTGGCTATTATGGGCAGATGTGACGTAAATATTTTTTGTTTAAGCACCTTTTAATAACAGACAGCCACTCGGAAACTTATCCACGAATAACCTGAGAGATCTCTCCATTCTGTCTGGTCCAGGCATAACACCGGTACAGACTTCTTGAGTCTGTCAAGGTACATTAAACACAAAGGTAATACTTCAGTATTCTGCTACTTTCACTCAAATGCAGATACACGGTTACAAAGTAGATGTCTGAGTAAACTCACCCGCCGGGCCCTTTGGGCCCTAGGACTCGCATAGGTGGGAGCAGATCGTGACGCTCCACACCTTCGGTGCTACGCGGAAGCTCGGCCTTGGCCTCGTGTTTTTTGACGTCAACTCATGAGGGATCGACTACGTCACCTGCAGCAGGTAGAGCGTGTTGTTGAGCAGGAAGACGGCCTTGAGCGCGTCCGGGTACTGCTCGCTCTTGTTGCGCAGCACGAGGTTGAGCTGCGCGAGCACCTTGCGCACGTACAGCCCCAGCAGCGCGGCGTGCCGGTCCTGCGCGCCGGGCAGTGCCGCTGCTGTGCGCGCGTACGCCGGCTCCGTCGCCAACGCCGGCCCTGGTTACAAGTAATACCAGGTAATCGGTGAACCCCCGACACGACACAAAAAAATCTGATAATTTTCAAACGGCAAAACAGATTTTCTTTAACGATGCCTAAGAACACAGTCCATGAAGTCACCTTTCAGACAGAAAACCTAAATCCAAATCGGTCCATACGTTTACAAACTACGATGGGATGGATATAGATCGATACAACGATACACAGATACACACGTCAAACTTAACATCCTTCTTTTTTCGACTGGGGACAAATACATAAATTGGTAAAAATGCATGACAAAATTCGCAGGCCTCTTAGTCTTAAGTAAATACGCGTATATGCTTATTCCCTTACAAATCCGATGGAATATTATCACAAAGAATAAGCTCATAAAGATCACAATGTACGTAACAATATATAAATAAGCAACTCCTAAAATAGCAGTGAACAAAATTGTAGTGCTACAGAGAGAGAAGCTTTAGCGGTTACGTTTTTGGTTGAGAAATTGATGGCATATCGCTCGCGTAAGTTTTAAATTTTACAGAACCATACATCAGAGCGTTTCGTTGTGTTACGCATTATTGTAGAAGTATCTGTTGATTTTTGTGGCATTTCGCTATTTGATACAGATACCGCACTTCTAACAAATAGATTGAAACTCGCATTAACCTGGTAGGTGATGGGAGCTCACCTATGGTCTGCAGGTGCTGAGCGAGCGTGTGGCAGTGCGCCAGCGCGGCCACGGCTAGCTGATGCACCGTGCCGTCCACCGCGCCCGCTGCCGTGTCACTACGTAGACCTTCCACCCATTCCTCCAGGGATTTGATGCACTGCAGATCAAAATAATAGATAGCATATTCAGGAACTGTTAACTTATATTACAGTCGGTATATAGTGAGACACGATTAAATAATGCCAAATAATGGTGTTCTAAATTAAACGCAAGTATAGGATAATCTAAATGTTTTGTCTTGAAGTAATAGGTCAGATCACATTATATGACAGCGTAGTGATACGAGCACACTATATACAAACGATTTAAACTGAAGAAGTAGTAGTAGTGTTATCGATAGACATGTAGTTACAAGCGCTATCATGCGGCCATGCCTACAAAATTTCCAAGTGCGATTTATAACCAGCTACTCACGTGCGAGTGGCAGTTGTTGAGTATATTCGTGTAGGGTATGGGGTCCGCGGGTTGCAGTGCTCGAGCCACATCGGGCTGAAGCCGCTGTAGTCGCGCCAGCAGCGCCCAGCACGCGCTGGCGCCGGCCGAACTGCGCGCGCAAGCGCGGCGGCTACGCGTACACGCTCGCTGCAACACGCATACAAATAGGTATATTTCAACTAGCATTTTCCCTACTTCCCAAACCTCCACCCGTTTTTTTCATTCTCATAAGAAATGATTTTCGGGATAAAAACTAGCCCTTGTCCTTCCTAGGCTCTCAAACTATTAACATACCAAATTTCATCTAAATGGGTTCAGCGGTTTTACGAAAAAGGTAACAAACAGACAGGCGGACAGTATTTTCGCAATTTTAATATTAGTATGGATTCACACAAATTAATTTACAAAAGAAACAAATCATTAATACAATTTTAAATACTACAACGAAACTACAACACGTCGTTTGGATGAATAAAACCATTTAAAAACTTCAGCACTCGTCACAATCGACCAGCAACGTTTCTCATTCCTTTCGTGCTTCTTTCCGCTCCTATATATGTGTAGTCACTGTCACGTCTTTATTTAAAACGTCGAAGCAGTCTCACATAAAACCTTACGTTTTAGACGTAAGTACATTCAGCTTTTGAAACCAGAATATGAGTATTAGACAGCATTAAATTAGTTAGAATGGTGATGATTAATCTAAATTAGTGCTACACGACAAAATTTATGTCGAATCTACGACGTTATGAATATCAACAGTCGAGACCATAGTATTAGTATTTCACAGCAGCAAGTTACAATGGTGCCGTGACCAGGATGCTATTAACCATTAATTGAGAAGAAATCTGAAATGAAGTTACATGAAAAAAATATGGAATATATCGAAACCTTAGTATTTAACAGCGACGATTTACAATCTCGCAGTGACTAGAAAACTCTTTACCATTCATTGAGAACGAATGAAATAAGTAGTTACAATGGTGCCGTGACCAGGATGCTATTAACCATTAATTGCGAATGAATCTGAAATAAAGTTACACGACAAATTATGGAATATATTGAAAACTTAGTATTTACCAGCGACGAGTTACAATCGTGCAGTGACTAGAAAGCTATTTACCATTAATTGAGAACGAATGAGAATGCGAACAAAATGACGAATCTACGACGCTATGATTGTCAAAGATCGCGTCGACCTTAGTATTTAACAGCAGCATTTTATGATCGTGCTGTGATCACGATATTCAAGATGCTAGTTACTAATTATTGAGAAGGAATCTGAGATAAAGTTACACGAGAGTAAATCAAATCAATGACGCTTTGAGTATCAAAGATCGAGAGATTAGTATTTAACAGCAACGAGTTACAATGGTGCCGTGACCAGGACAATATATACTACTCATCGCTATAAATATTGACAATCAACGTACTACTGCTTCGTGTGTATGTGACGTCACACGTCTCACCTCCACGTCCTGCTGCAGCACGGCGAAGCAGTCGCTCAGCACCTGCGCGAGCAGCGCGGGCAGGCGCGGCAGCGGCACGAGCCCCAGCAGCGCGCGCTGCTCGTGGCGCGCCAGCCGCGCTAGCGCTGCCGCAACCGACCCCGCCACAGTCGCTTCCCACTCTTCCAGTGCTTCGAACGACTCCTCCGTGTCTACAGCACGAGGAAAAAAGTATTAACCAGGAGAACTTCCGTCTATCGAACGAAATGTATCTCCAACAATTAAATTATTAAGGCTTTACCTGCGCCTTGACGATTATCAAATTATTGGTTTAGATTATTTTTATTAAAAAAAAGTAATCGATGATTCCTATCTAAAAATAATTCAGAAATTTAAGACACAGAAAAGGCTCTAAAAAACTTACAAGACTCGCTGACAGACCGCCTTGGACCGATCGCCAGCCCGGTGGAATTCTCGAACGTCTGGGAAGCCTTCTGGATGATTTTGTTCGCTCGCTTCTCTATCCTGCAATATGGGTTTACTGATGATTCGGCGAAAATTGTCTCCCAAAATATCACATCGCAAACTATTTATCCCAATATATCATTTAGCCTAATAATCAGATGACATTACAAACTTTCAAATGGTTATCGAAATGCAACTAAATAAAAGGTACGCAAATTGTTGGAATACGAACACTTTTTGTATCTTGCTGGTCTTCTTCGTAGTACTGTCGGATCGGTGCAATAGGTTTTTGGCTCTCTGAAACAAAAAAACAGAATTATAAGTACAAAATCTCTGTATTTATTATCCATTCAGTTATACATTTCGAATGTGATCGGTTTTAAATACGAAGATAGTAGTCCAAAAAAGATTAAAGGAGGTTACGAAATAACTGACATTAAGAAATAATACAACTTTGCCTTTGCGGCCGGACTTTGAACAAAACATCAGCGCCTCCAAGCCACAGGTAGTCACGCGATTTCTTTAATTGGAGAAACGTCTAGCAAAGGATGACGAATTGTCTAACAGCTATAAAAACTTTTTGGAAGCATATCTGAGACTGCGCTAGATGAAGCCCTGTACAGAACAACGCCACCCATGCTGTTTTTTTACCACATCATGGAGTTATTAAGCCTGACTCTACGACTTCACGGTTACGCACCGTTTTTAACGTTTCATGTCCAACAAAATCACAATTCAGCTTGAATCAACTAATGGAGAACGGCCCAAATCTGCAACAGGATCTCCAAGTCTTGGTATTACGGTGGAGATCATATCTTTACGTGTTCACTACTGATATCGAGAGGTTCTATGGACAATTACTGATACGGGAAATGGATCAACATTTACAAAACATTGTCTCGCAAAATTCTCCATCGGAAGTTCCGATGGAGAATTTTCCGATTCGGAACCAATACAAGTGTTCCAACTCTACTCTGTACAGTTACATATGGAACCAAAGCTGCACCTTATCTGGCAATGTGAAATATAAAACAGTTGATGATGGCCCTCAATACTCCCTCGCTGCAACCATCTTAAAAACCCAACTATACACTGACTAAGGAGGTCTCGGTGGAAACAACGACCTTGAATAGGCCAAAAGCAACTTATCAGCCTACTACAAAGAGGCGAGGCAAATACCACCCCAGTCTTCTCAAAAAACTTAATCAAGATCAGATTAGTCAAACTATGCTCGATTTTGAGAAGATATATAACAACAAAACACTCGGCATCCTGTGAAATCCGTGCACATATCAATTCACATTTAACATCACTGACATTAATGTAAATAGAAGTGACGTAATCACAAAGAGTTCGCTACTATCAGACTTATTAAAACTATGGGATCCGCTTGGATGGCCGGCTCCTGTTACAATCAATGGAATAATCGTCTTTCAACAAGTATGGAAACAAACTTGTACGGGCACTTGTCTACACGTACATTGCTTGATAGGTATCTTGATATTTGGTTGGAACACGAAAGTCTGTTTTCTTGATAAATTCGATTTATTTTACTTGATAGGTGTGCACACTTATAATTAGCGAACGTGAACTGATTTATTGACTAGCGGAAAGCTATACAAAGTAAAATGCTGATGATGCAAATGATAATATGACGCATGTGCGATGTACTCGTACATATTCCGGGGCGAGAAGAGATGAGATAAAAATATAAATCTGATACAAAAAATAGATTAAAATTACAATGAATTAAAAGTTACTACTTTAAAATTAGGAGACGTGGCTTTATCTGTTCGCGAAGTATTTTTTGTTTCGCTGCCTCCTGCGTCGTTGTGTTGGCTAGTTCCGGCGGCTGCGGGAGCGCGCGGGTGGGCGCGGGGCGCGGGCGGGTCGGGGCCGGCCGCGGGCTCGGGGGCGGCCGGAGACGACGTCGGCGGCACCCTCCACTTAACTCGACGTATTATGAAGCATAATGCTACTGCTCCGATCACTCCAAGTATCACGTATATCATGGCATAATGATGAATGTCGTGGTACGATATCTTCTCCGATGTGATCTCGACTTTTTTCAATTTTTCGATTTTTTCTCCGAGCTTTACTGTTTCTTTTTGTAAATCTTCCGATTCATTTTTCGCTTGAATATGCGGGATGCTGATGTTGATGACGTGATTTATGGGAGCGATAACAGGATTGTATAATTCAGGTTTTATTTTAATTTCCGACCAGTGAGGTTTGTGCGGGAAAATTGTGAAATTATCTGTCTTGATAATGCAGCCGTGACCTATGTTAATCAGTCCGGCGTTCGTCAACTGATGAGCGGTTACTTGATCCGCGCATAGTGTCCGAACCTGACACCGCTCGCAACAGAAGTAAATGTAAGTATTTAATGCGTTACTTTCTTGCCAGTCGTTTTTACATGATGCGTTGACCGTTTTGCATTCTGAGTTTTCCCTCTTGCAAAAACTGTTATCGTCTTTCAATTGATAGACAGGTTTCTTGATGTTACAAAAATAAGCGTCGGATACTATTGCGCATGTATTGACGTCATATTGCGACATGGGTATGTAGGTATCTTTCTTCATGTTGATAGATACGTAGTCGGATACGGGTAAAATAGCCATAAATTTTCTACCGATTTTCTTGGGTACCGGGATTATCTTCAGAAGTTCATAGGTATCTCTACTGATAAGGGGTACCCTTAACTCGAAGATGAGGAAGTTTTCCATCATCCTTGTCTTCACTTTCAACAGGTCAAATATCTTGCGCAGGTCAGAGTGTAAGTTATCAATTGGCAAAGACACATCTCTTGGTAGTGTGCTTGCTATTGTACTTAGCTCGTTAATAAGTTGTTCCGGAGTCAGCAGGTGTAAGTTGAAACGTCCATGATAAATATCAGTGATGGTGTCCAATAATACGTTTTGGATTCCCTTTAAGTTATAAAGCATGTTACTAGCTATAGTGGCTCCTATGTTGAAGTCATTAATAATGTTGTTTGTTTGGAATTTATCTTGTAAATTCTTGAATGCGTCGTCTAAATTGTTCATGTGTTGATGTATCATTTTATGCTGTTGATTCATAGTTTCTTCTGTGCGTTTGAGTAAGTTATATTCTGCTTCTACGATGGATGTTTGATTTTTCCAAAGAGTGGCCATATGTTTCGCGTCGTCTCGTAAAAGTGAAATATCTTTCTGATATTGTTCGGCGAACCTTTCATCTAGTACGCCAAAGAGACTGTTAGCGATGTAACCGACACCGTCGATAAGGCCGCGTCGCTGACGTAGCGCGGGTCGCGTGCTCGAGTGCTGATTGAGTAACATCTGGTTGTAGTACTCAAGTTCGGAGAATCCGTGACGTAGTTGTAGTGATATTATGTCACAATGTATTTGAGTTTTTATCGTTTCGCATGTATTTTTAAGAAATTTTGTATACTTTTGGAATGCGTTCATTGCTTCCCAATACGGCTCCATGTTATAATAAACGATGAGTTTCCATTCGTCTCGAATTAGCATCATGTCTGCCATTTTATCGAAGTAAAGACCTTGTGTTTCACGGAATGGCATAATGTTGACGTCGCACTGGCCATTTGAAAGGCATGATAAAAATAACATCAGTGCGGCAAACGTTGATGATAGTGTATATTTGGCTTTGATTGTGTTCGTTTTTTGAGGTGTTCTGCGTAGATTTTCCTTGTTGTCATCTTTACCACGTGAAGGCTGTTCTTGATTCGTTTCATCTTCATTGTGCTCTGACAGGAGCGACAGCTTTGCTATCGGACGTTTTAGGGTTCCACTTTTCGTTCTTAGTGTCACCACACGCACATATTGATCTTGTCCTGGGTGTAACTCTATAACCCTGCCCATAGTCCACTTGCCGGGTGGTAGGTTGTCATCATGAATGAGCACAACGTCGTTAATATTGATATTAGGATGCGGTTTTCTCCACTTGCTTCTTGTGTTTAACTGTGTTAAATATTCCGTGCGCCATCTTTTCCACAGATCTTGAAGTATTTTTTGAGTGAGTTGCCATCTTGTCCGTAGATCACTTTCCGTTTCTATCAATGTTAGAGTGGGTCCACTATTTAGAAAATGAGCCGGCGTTAAGTAATTAATATCGTTCGGGTCTTCAGACAACGCACAGAGTGGGCGCGAGTTGAGGCAACCCTCAATTTGAGCTAAGAGAGTGTTAAATTCCTCATATGTAAGCTTCTGCTCACCGATAACTCGTTTAAGATGGAATTTAAATGCGCGCACAGCACTTTCCCACAACCCTCCAGCTGTGGGCCATGCGGGGGCGTTGAAGTGCCAAGTGATCTCCATGTCTGATATTTGCGCCATAAAGTCTTCATTCATGATGTGTTGGATTTCTTGATATTGTTCTTGCAGTACCCTGCTTGCCCCAAGGAAATTCCGTCCTTGGTCTGAATATACGTGCAACGGCGCTCCTCTTCGAGCAGACATCCGGCGGAGAGCTGCTATGAAACCTGAGGTAGTCAGATCGGACACCAATTCTAAATGGACAGCTTTCGTTGCCATACAGACAAACACACACACGTATCCTTTGGTGGTCTTGATACCACGACCCTTGCTAGCCTTTAGGAACACGTGACCAGTGAAATCGACACCAGTGTAAGCAAATGGGCGAGACGGATTGCTTCTTGCTGCAGGTAAGTCTCCCATAACTTGCTCTTGCAGACTTGCTTTTTGCTTCTTACAGCTTACACATCGTCGAATATACAGCTTTGTTGCGTTGTTCCCACCAATAATCCAATATTTGTATCTGATGAAGTTGAGAGTAATACGGGCTCCACCATGAAGTACGATCTTATGTGCATAATCTATAATAAGTTCCGTCAAACGGTGTCTGTGCGGCAAAATTATTGGATGCTTCATGTCATACGATATATATGCATGTCTTAGTCTGCCTTTGACGCGGAGAATGCCTTCTTCGTCAATAAATGGACATAAATCTGAGATATTACTCTTAGACGAGACTGTGCCACTCCTCTTCAGGTCTTGTAGTTCATCTTGAAATTCATTATTTTGGACCCGTTTGATGATCATATCCTTTGCGTTTCGCAGTTCCGATATTGTAAGAAACTTGTCAGTTTTTCTATCTTGTTTTTTAGTTATGAATCGACGAACCCATGCCATAACATGTACGAGTTTTGTAAACGAACTGTATTTGTTAATTAAGCTATCAACAATACTATCTCCGGTTTCGTTGTTTACGACCGCATTAACTTGTATCCGTATGTTTTTCTGTTCTTCATCTGTGGTGTATGTTCTGGCTGTGTCTTGTTCCTCTGGTTTGAATGTGGATAACCAGGTAGGTCCTTGCCACCACAGATGATGTTGGCTTAATTGCGAGGCAGTGAGGCCTCTGCTTGCGCAATCTGCGGGATTTTCCGCCGACTTCACGTAACGCCAGCATTCCGATGGTATTATTTCTGTGGTTTGTCGCACCCTGTTGGCGACAAAGGTCTTCCAGCGACTCGGGTCCCCTTGCAGCCACCCCAAGACAGCTGTAGAGTCTACCCAACCATAGACCTTGATATTATGGTTGGCTAAACATTCCTTGACCTTGACCATCAAGTTGGCAAGTAAGAGGGCACCACACAACTCTAGTTTTGGTAACGATATCGTCTTGTTATTCGGTACCAGTCTTGATTTTGCTGCTAACAGAATAATATTCGATTGCTCCTGAATGTTGATTCTGCAATAAATGCAACAAGCATATGTTTGAAGTGTTGCGTCACTGAAGCCGTAAAGGTGAATTTCGCTTGAAGCATCCGTGCCGAGCCATCGCGGTATTTTATATTTATTTATGTTGCTATTTAGGTCTTGCTTGATTTTTATCCACTCTGTGTTGATGTCATTAGGAATCTTGTCATCCCATTGTAGAGAACTTTCTTTCCATAGCTTCTGAAATAGCAGCTTCAATTTGGTGGAAACTGGGGTAAGCCACCCCACGGGGTCAAATAATTTTGAAATGTCTGATAGCAGTTGGCGTTTCGTAGTGCCCTTGTTGGTATCAGGTGATTTTTCAATTTTTGAATGAAAGTGGAATATATCTTGTGCGGGATCCCAGTTCAACCCTAACGTCTTTCTTGATTCCGCCTCCTTGAAAATGTAATTAGTTTCAGCCACGGTATCTTCACCGATCTTTTGAACAAATCCGTGATGATTCGACATCCATTTTCTCAGAAAAAAGCCTCCTGACTGCAGAAGCTGTTGCAATTCTTGCTGCAATTTTATAGCTGATTCGACGGAATGGGACCCGTGAAGGAGATCATCCATGTAGAAACACTCCTCCAGTACATGTGCGGCTTCAGGGTAGTTCGATCTTTCGTCATGTGCAAGCTGCTTTAGAGTCATCATAGCTAGAAAGGGAGCGGCTTTGAATCCGTATGTAACTGTGGTTAGTTGGTATTCTTGTAATATTTCGTGTGGCGTGTCTCTCCAAATAATCTTCTGTAAATTTTGGTCTTCTTCATGAATCCGTATTTGGCGAAACATTTTTTCCAAATCGGCAATAAAACAGATTCGATGCTGTCTCCATTTTAAAATTAAAGATAAGAGGTCCTTTTGAAGATTTGGGCCCTTGTGCATAAGATCATTTAGACTTACACCCGTTGACGTCAATGCGGACCCATTAAAAACCACCCTTAATGCCGTTGTAATAGAGTCGTTTCTTATGACGCAATGGTGAGGTAGATAGCACTCTCGTGTTTTGTTCTGTTGTGCTATCGGCGCTGGTTTCATATGACCGAGAGATAGGTATTCATGTATAAACGATTTATATTGTTGCGCAATTTGTCCATTCTTGATGAATTTGTTTTCTAATTGTCGGAATTGCATTACGGCTTTGTTTTTAGAATTTCCCAATCTCTTCAAACTTGTATCTTTGAAGGGTATTCTTACTTGATATCTTCCATTTGGCAGCCTTGTTGTTGTTGATCGATAAAACATGATACATTCATCTTCTTCGCAGGTATAGGGCGTATTTTCGGGGATGTCCTGTATTGTCCAAAATTTCTGTATGTCTTCAATATTATTTAACACCATATTACAATGGAACCCTTGCTGTACTTTGCCGGATAAAATATATCCCAGACGAGTTTGTTGAGCAATAAAGGGTATGTCATTATTCTTGTGAATGCCTTCCATGATAATATTTGCATATACCTCTGCTCCTAATAACAGGTCGATCGAGTTGCTGATGTAGAATTTTGGATCCGCAAGAGGTATGGTATTTAAAAGGTCCCATGTTGGTTTCGAAAACGTTGAATTTGGCAAGTTTCTTGTTAAACTTTTCATGATGAACGCGTCGGTATTAAATGAGTACTCCTGGTCTGACGATAGACAATTTAAGTTCATCATCCCTTTACAAATGTTGTCATTAGTGCCGACTCCTGTGATCACGCCCTTACATTTGTGACGTGGCAACCCTAATTGTTGGGCCGCGTTCTCCGAAATCAGGCAAATTTGAGATCCCTGATCTATAAGGGCTCGCATGGTGCGGGGTGCCCCATCAGCTCCCAGGACCTTGATCATAGCTGTGGCTAAGAGTATTTTTGGTTGTTCATCGCCGTCATTTTGTTGCGCCACGTGTGACCCAGTTCCTTGTTGACGTGTTTGGCTTCCGTGCGCATTTTGATTGCGAAATACGTCGTGCAATAGTGTATTATGATACCCATTACATTCTTGACAACGTTTTACAGTATTACAAGGTTTTCCATTATGATTATATAGACAATTATTGCAAAGATTGAGTTTCGCAATTGTTGTTCGTTTAAGTCCCGGTGCCATTTCTTTGAACTCTGTACAGAAGTATATTCCATGGTCATTCTGGCAGACCGGACACTTCCGCTGGTACCCGTAGGAAGTTTTACTCGACGTAGCCTTGTTGCTTGTGAAATATTGTTTGAAACGGCTTGTTTTGAGCTGATTGTTGGATGTCGACGGCGCATTAAAACTAGGCTTGTTCACAACGGCTTCTTGCTTGCGCCGTGACGATTCCATAGCTGTAAATTTGCCTTCCAGAAACGACAAAAACTCCTTTAACGATGGCAGATCTCGGGGCTGTTTTAATGACGCCATGTAGTCGTTATGGGTTTCGGCATCTAATTTTTGTGTTAATAAATGGACTAATATCGGATCCCACGTGTCAATATTGACGCCTAAATTCTTGATACCATTTAGACTTTCAATAGTTACGTCATGAAGTCTCTTGAGATGACTCGATGCGACGTGTTGTATTACCGGCAGGCTCATGACGGTATTAATATGAGTCGTAAAAATAAGTTTCTTGTTATTGTATCGATGGTTTAATATTTCCCAGCATGTGACGTAATTATCAGAGCTGATGGGTAGGTGTTGTATAAGGCGCTCTGGTTCTCCTTTAATCTTGCTCTTCAGAAACTGCATTTTTTGTGCATTCGATAAACATGTATTTCTATGTATTGCTTCTGTGAAAAGGTCTTTGAACGACACCCATTGTTGGTAGTGGCCATGAAATATTGGAATATCTAAACGTGGGGTTGCTTGTTCCCTATGCGATGTCGACCACAACTTGCTGTTAATTTCCTTCTTCATCGTTGCGAAGTCATTTTCGTATTTTGTGAAAGTTTTTTCGTAGTGCTCATCACTTCCATCGAGTTCACTGTCGATTTCCCAGTGCAGGGAATCGATGGCAGCCCAACGGGAGCCTAGAGACTTGAGCAAATCTTCGAGCTCCCATTTCTCTTCTACGCCCTCCAGGTTCATATTTGTTAGTGTTCGAGATAACGCCTTAAAGTTGCTACTTTGTTTACGTAACATTTCATCTAGCTTGCTATGGTTTCCCCGGGAGGTAAACCCTTGATCAGCCTTCGCAGAGTCTTGCTCTGGGTTATCTCTGGATGTAAATACGTCTGAATTGGAGGGCCCTGGTGGTTGGTTCATGGGCGGTTGCCTGGACGGTGGTACAGGATAGCTGCTTGCGGGCGCGGGTTGTGTCGATTTTTGAATAAAGTCTCTTGTATCCAAATATAATTTCTGCGTCTCATCGTAGCAGTTCTTGAAGAAGTAGTCATGAGCAGGATCTCTAAAGTCACGTATCTGCTCGTCATTTTTACTAAACTCCTGCCAATGTAATTCTAAACTTTGTAGTCTCCTCTTGATGTGTTCTGAAGTCTTGCGATCTTGACCATCTTTCTTGAAGTTAATTTTCAGTTGTCGTATAGCGCCTTGTAGCTGAAGCTGACTTTGATACAATTCCTCCATATTATACGTTCTTGTTAACGAATAGAAACAAAATAAACTTGCTATTAGTGAGGATCTTGATAACTTTTATTTTCTTGTGTGTGAGACGTGTTTTCTCACCTTAATTTACTGACTTGTGTCGTGTTCACTAAACTTGCTTGAGTTCCTTGTATTGTTCGCGTCTTGCTTGCTGAGGATAGTAGTAAATAAGCCTTGATGCTTTAATCTTGATTTGATGCCTTGGTGCAGTTTGAGCAAACCTTGTTGTCTTACTCGATGACTTGATATTAAGTACTGTTAATGTACTTTCTCAAAGGGGACTGTCCTGCTAGTCCTGGTTTAGTGTTAATCGTATTCGTCCGCCTGATTTATGCGCCTTCTCAACTAAGTCGGTGGAACCCGCTGGTGGGAAGCCGACCAAGCCGATTCGCAACCAAACGAAATGAACACAAAAACACTTAACCCTAGAAGGTTCGAAGGACCATTAATGTACGGGCACTTGTCTACACGTACATTGCTTTATAGGTATCTTGATATTTGGTTGGAACACGAAAGTCTGTTTTCTTGATAAATTCGATTTATTTTACTTGATAGGTGTGCACACTTATAATTAGCGAACGTGAACTGATTTATTGACTAGCGGAAAGCTATACAAAGTAAAATGCTGATGATGCAAATGATAATATGACGCATGTGCGATGTACTCGTACAAAACTATATCCTGGGACGAACCCCATCCGGAACATGTACAGCAGGAATGGAAGGTCTTCAGGAACAAGCTAGAAGTGCTCAATATCATAACAATACGAAGATGGGTCGGAAACACACAGCAACGGTGTGAATTTGACGGGTTTTCCGATGCGCCGGAAAAGGGTTATACTTGCATCATATTCTGTAAAAGCACGGATGAAAACGGACAGACTGGAGTTAAACAGATAGCGGCTAAGACTAAACTCGCTCCCGTGAATAGACACGTCACCCCCCTCCCGAGAATGGAACTTTGTGGAGTGGTTTTACGATCAAGACTAATAGGAAAAACCATAGAATTGCTAAATAATCAGACAGTTTAGGTGTATGGGTGGACAGACTCTACGGTGGTTTTGGGAAGGCAACAGGGTGATAGTGATATAACAAGATGGAATACATTCGTGGCGAATAGAGTAAACAAGATCAGCCAGGTCATGCTCTCAAAATGTTGGGGACATGTACGCTCTGAGGACAACCCGGCAGATTGTGCCAGCCGAGGTCTACTTCCATCACAACTGATTACACACCATCCGTGGGTTCAGGGTCCAAATTGGCGGAAGAACAGCACGAGCACATTTAAGGATACTAAAGTATACGAAAAACACGTCGAAAAGAAAACAGTTTCAAAAAGTTGTCATGAGCATCATTTTCTTGGTTTTGAAATAATCTGACTTCGTGAACAAGATCGAATTATGATTTCAAGATAAGTGCGGATTTAGCAGTCGTTTTGTCAGTGGACCGGCCAGCAGCGCGGCGGCGGGCGCGCGGCCGGCGGCGCTGAGCCAGCAGCGCGGCCATCATGCCTGCACGAGGAAACTCACCATGATGGGGTCGTGCGGCACGGAGCGCGCCTTGAGGTGGTCCTTGAAGGTGGTGAGCGCGGCGCGGGCGGCGGCGCTGCGCCAGCAGCGCGGCCATCATGCCTGCACGAGGAAACTCACCATGATGGGGTCGTGCGGCACGGAGCGCGCCTTGAGGTGGTCCTTGAAGGCGGTGAGCGCGGCGCGGGCGGCGGGCGCACGCGCGGCCGGCGGCGCTGAGCCAGCAGCGCGGCCATCATGCCTGCACGAGGAAACTCACCATGATGGGGTCGTGCGGCACGGAGCGCGCCTTGAGGTGGTCCTTGAAGGCGGTGAGCGCGGCGCGGGCGGCGGGCGCACGCGCGGCCGGCGGCGCTGAGCCAGCAGCGCGGCCATCATGCCTGCACGAGGAAACTCACCATGATGGGGTCGTGCGGCACGGAGCGCGCCTTGAGGTGGTCCTTGAAGGTGGTGAGCGCGGCGCGGGCGGCGGCGCTGAGCCAGCAGCGCGGCCATCATGCCTGCACGAGGAAACTCACCATGATGGGGTCGTGCGGCACGGAGCGCGCCTTGAGGTGGTCCTTGAAGGCGGTGAGCGCGGCGCGGGCGGCGGGCGCACGCGCGGCCGGCGGCGCTGAGCCAGCAGCGCGGCCATCATGCCTGCACGAGGAAACTCACCATGATGGGGTCGTGCGGCACGGAGCGCGCCTTGAGGTGGTCCTTGAAGGCGGTGAGCGCGGCGCGGGCGGCGGGCGCACGCGCGGCCGGCGGCGCTGAGCCAGCAGCGCGGCCATCATGCCTGCACGAGGAAACTCACCATGATGGGGTCGTGCGGCACGGAGCGCGCCTTGAGGTGGTCCTTGAAGGCGGTGAGCGCGGCGCGGGCGGCGGGCGCGCGCGCGGCCGGCGGCGCTGCGCCAGCAGCGCGGCCATCATGCCTGCACGAGGAAACTCACCATGATGGGGTCGTGCGGCACGGAGCGCGCCTTGAGGTGGTCCTTGAAGGCGGTGAGCGCGGCGCGGGCGGCGGGCGCGCGCGCGGCCAGCAGCGCGGCGGCGGGCGCGCGGCCGGCGGTGCTGAGCCAGCAGCGCGGCCATCATGCCTGCACGAGGAAACTCACCATGATGGGGTCGTGCGGCACGGAGCGCGCCTTGAGGTGGTCCTTGAAGGCGGTGAGCGCGGCGCGGGCGGCGGGCGCGCGCGCGGCCGGCGGCGCTGAGCCAGCAGCGCGGCCATCATGCCTGCACGAGGAAACTCACCATGATGGGGTCGTGCGGCACGGAGCGCGCCTTGAGGTGGTCCTTGAAGGCGGCGGGCGCGCGCGCGGCCGGCGGCGCTGAGCCAGCAGCGCGGCCATCATGCCTGCACGAGGAAACTCACCATGATGGGGTCGTGCGGCACGGAGCGCGCCTTGAGGTGGTCCTTGAAGGCGGTGAGCGCGGCGCGGGCGGCGGGCGCGCGCGCGGCCGGCGGCGCTGAGCCAGCAGCGCGGCCATCATGCCTGCACGAGGAAACTCACCATGATGGGGTCGTGCGGCACGGAGCGCGCCTTGAGGTGGTCCTTGAAGGCGGCGGGCGCGCGCGCGGCCGGCGGCGCTGAGCCAGCAGCGCGGCCATCATGCCTGCACGAGGAAACTCACCATGATGGGGTCGTGCGGCACGGAGCGCGCCTTGAGGTGGTCCTTGAAGGCGGTGAGCGCGGCGCGGGCGGCGGGCGCGCGCGCGGCCGGCGGCGCTGAGCCAGCAGCGCGGCCATCATGCCTGCACGAGGAAACTCACCATGATGGGGTCGTGCGGCACGGAGCGCGCCTTGAGGTGGTCCTTGAAGGCGGTGAGCGCGGCGCGGGCGGCGGGCGCGCGCGCGGCCGGCGGCGCTGAGCCAGCAGCGCGGCCATCATGCCTGCACGAGGAAACTCACCATGATGGGGTCGTGCGGCACGGAGCGCGCCTTGAGGTGGTCCTTGAAGGCGGTGAGCGCGGCGCGGGCGGCGGGCGCGCGCGCGGCCGGCGGCGCTGAGCCAGCAGCGCGGCCATCATGCCTGCACGAGGAAACTCACCATGATGGGGTCGTGCGGCACGGAGCGCGCCTTGAGGTGGTCCTTGAAGGCGATGAGCGCGGCGCGGGCGGCGGGCGCGCGCGCGGCCAGCAGCGCGGCGGCGGGCGCGCGGCCGGCGGCGCTGAGCCAGCCGGCGGCGGCGCGCATCACGTCCACCGCGGCGCTGCACGAGTTAGAACCGCTGCCCGACACGCTGATGCTGTCCACGCTCGAATCTGAGACAGCGAGCGATTTTCTTACAAAAGCGATTTTATGGGCTGCGAGTTCAATTCCCACTCGAATTACGATCGAAATATGGGTCGCATAGAAATGCGTCCACTCTTGTATAATTTGCTCGTATCCAATCACCGTGCCGTGGCATGACTGCGTATCGCGCTGCTTGGCGCTCAACTGTCGGCGCGGCGATCATGCCTTGCTGGTCCGATCTCAGTGTGTGATACGCGTATCAACATGGATTTCGAGCGATCGGACCGGCGCAACGTTCAAACGCGTGATCGTGACACGCGACCATGCCACGGAACGAAGATCTGATCGGGCAAATAATACAAATGTGGACGCACCTTAGAATGTTTAATTTGTAAATAGATTCATGTATCAATATAATAGTATGGTAATTTTAATGAATTTAGTTACAACAGTTTATTCGTCACGGACGTACAATATTTAACATTTCTTATTACTAGAGAAAATAAGTACATGTTACAAGGCACTGTTTCAAGAGGAAGACTTGGTCGACAGTACTGCAGTTCTTCGGAAACTCACACAAATCAAATGACACAAAGTTGCCGCCAACACAACATAAAAACAATGTGCTACAAGAAGAAGCAGACGAAGTTCTGTTGGCAACAGCATTGGTCCATGTGCGATCAGAAAATGGTTCGTATCAAAAGCTTCGTGCTCTAATAGACCAAGGTTCCCATACTTCTCTAATCAGTGAAAATGCAGCCCAATTATGTGTTATTTTTGGAGTGGGAGCGAAGGAAAGTAACTGCAAGGGCATAACATCTGTAACGATATCTTCAATCTACAACGATTATACGTTTGACACGGATGTATTTATTATGAAACAACTTATCAATAACCTACCAAACAAGTCATTCGCAAAACCATCATGGCCCTTCGTAGAAAGCATTCAATTAGTAGACCCAGAATTTTATGTAAGCCGCCAATCTCTTACTTGGGGCGGACATATACTCTAATATTATTATAAGCGGCATTCTGAAGGAAAATAATGCTGCACCAATCGCCCAACAAAGCCGATTAGGCTGGATTCTCTTTGGCTGTATGAACACGACGGAATCCTATCATTGCAATGTTATCATGACAGATAATCTTGATCTTCAAAGATTCTGGACTATCGAGGACATTCCAGACAACAGCGCATTGAGTACTGAAGATCAGTATTGTTTGGATTTTCACAAATCAACCATAGAGAGAAAAGCAAACGGAACGTACGTAGTGCGTTTACCACTACATCCGGACATTGATGAAAAGCTGGGTCTGTCGAAGCCAAAAGCAATTGCACAATTTCATCAGTTAGAGAGAAAGTTTCAAAGGCAACCAGATACGGCAGACAGCTATAAATCATTCATGGATGAATATATCAACTTAGGACACATGCACCGAACAGACGACAATACGACGCCGGGTTATATATATATATATTATATGGCACACCATTGCGTACAGCGTCCCGAATCAAAAACATCAGCTTTACGTGTGGTGTACAATGCATCGGGATTAACTTCAACCCGGGTCAGTTTAAATGACCTTATGTATAGGGGTCCGAATTTACAGCAAGATCTTTTATCATTGGTCCTCAAATGGAGACAATATCAATACGCATTTACGGCAGACATAGAAAAAATTTACCGACAAATTTTAGTCCATCAAAATGATCAAAAATATCAAAAAATTATATGGAGGCCATCTTCTGATCAATAATTACAAAATTACGCTCTATCGACCGTCACCTATGGCACTAAGGCAGCGCCCTTCTTAGCCATGATGACACTCAAACAGCTAGCAGCGGATGAAAGCCACAACTTTCCCAAGGCCGCAAAAGTATTAGAAGAACAATGCTACATGGATGATCTCCTTAGTGGAAGTCATAGCATCGAATCTGCAAAAGAATTACAAACCGACCTCATTAAAATTTGTAGTTCAGCCAATTTCAATCTAAGAAAATGGACAGCTAATGAAAGGTCACTGATAGAGCACGTCAATAACAATTCAATAAATCAACACAAGGTTGTGGATTATTCCGATGATCTGACGCTGCTTGGTTTGGAGGATGTGCTCAAAGCGTGGTGGAGATGGCTCGAACTCTTGATGGCCAAGCATAGAGGGTCGGACTAAGGATTAGCAGGGGAAAAACAGAGTACTTATGCATGAAGAGGTGTCGGAATGTAGCGGAACGCAGGAAAAACCCAAAGGTGGACGGATGTCATTTATAAGGGCGTGGGCAAATTCCGGTACTTGGGATCTACAATCACGGATACCAGTCAGCGTGCAAAAGAAATATATATTCGCATCCAAAATGCTCTTCGCTGTACGGCGGCCTTTCACAGGGTTTTTGTGTCCTACCGACCTGGAATTGTACATGGAGGGTGAGGTAGAATACCCAGATAAAGAAACTCGTGGGTCAGCCAAACATTGTTGGGGAGGCCAAAGCGGCTAGGCTACGCCATTTGGAGAGAATGGGAGAGGATCGGGCTGTGAGGCGACCATATATCCGGCGGCCGTGAGGCAAGCGTCCGGCGGTCGGACGGCCCAGGTACCGTTGGAGAGATCAGGTCGAGAAGGACCTAATGGAATTTCAACGGCCAGAATGGCGTAATGTAATGTAGCTCAAGACAGGGGAATGACGCTCTCTGGTAGCGGAGGCCAATACCACTTCGGGTCGTTCAGCCCGTGCATTAAGTAAGTATCATTATTAACTATAAAAAAAACACATTAATGTCATAGAAGACTCTATAAATGAACCAATTTCTTAAGCTGGTTTTAAATTGTTTACCTTCAAGTGACTTTAACTCAACTCCGAGGTTAAAATATATATTCGCATCCAAAAGCCGCTTTGGCCTCCCCAACAATGTTTGGCTGACCCACGAGTTTCTTTATCTGGGTATTCTACCTCACCCTCCATGTACAATTCCAGGTCGGTAGGACACAAAAACCCAACTTTATTGAAGACACGCATTGCTGCAAGGAATATACTTTTATACATAATCTTATTGTTCACCTTGGGAATTTGATAATTGTTCAGGGAACATAAGGAACTCAGGAAGTTGTGACAAATCAGACCCAGCTGCTGATTATCATTGACATTGAGCCGACACGCATATGTAGATATTGAGGTTCCGCGTAATATCAGCTGCGAAGTCAGCAAATATTAATTTTCACGTAATTGTGTTTTCAAAGCTTCCTGCTTCCCTCTGTGACGATGAACTGACCTAAATTATATATGAGTATTTAGACCTTAATAATCACTCATTAGTATTGGTCGTGTTTGTACCTAACTACACCGTAACATACGTGCGGTTGACATAGTTGAGAGTATTCTCAGTGCACGGGGAATACCCCATGCTGTGGTTGGCTTGAGCATATGGTCCTTCGAACTTTTTAAGAACGAATTGGTAGCCTAAGGTCCTGGGCCGGAACCTGCAAAACCTCAACCTGCAAACCTGAACGTGTGAAACCTGGACATATGGTCCTTCAAACTTTTTTAAGAACGAATTGGTGGCCTAGTTTTGGGCCAGTCGGAACCTGTGGAACCTTAACCTGCAAAACTTAACCTACCTGAAAACCTGAATATTTATAATGATTGCGCTAATTAATAAGTGTTGTCTTTTTAGTAAAGTGTTCACCATGGTGTTTTACAAAGAGGCAAAGCTCCAGAATGTAAATCCCAAGCAACGTAAGTAGCTTTTTTTCCTTAAAAACTTTTCTGAGTGAATGTCGACAGCGCAAACGATAAATGGTGCGTAAGCATATTTTGCAACCTAAATGTAGTAATTTTACAACGTCTGTGGAATCACCCCAGTAAATGATACCATATGCAAGTAGCGAATATACAATTTCCATTGTACGGGCAAACGTACATGGTTAGCTTGATCATACGTGACGATAGCTAGTAGTTACAACATATGTAGATTTAGCAGTACATAATACGTTAGTAAACTACGATTATACGACGTGATGGCGGAAATCACGTCGTCCGCGTAGATTAATAGTATATAATAAGAAATAAATATCAATTAAATCAGTTTTCTTTAATATCAAGTTGTGGTTTTACTCTTAAGCCTCTGCCTACGTATATATCATTATCATTTAGTGAGGGTCGCTTCCTACATTTTGGTCTTTCGAGCCGGATATGCACTTTTCATCACATTCTCAGAACAAGTCTCCGAAAGAACGCATAGAGTATAACAGGTTTTTGCAATATTAATATTTAAATCAGCTTTCTGAGACTTCCAATTAAGATGTGTATCTATTTTAATTCCTAAAAAGTTAGTATTATATATTTTTTTCAATAATAAGTGATCCTTCTGTTAGGGCAACAGACCTAAGTGCCATTTTATAATTCCTGAATTTCAGGAGTTTAGTTTTCTGTAAGTTAACATTTAGTTTTATAGACTTCAGCCATTTAACAGCAACCCTTAGTGTATTTATAATATTCTGTTCATCGACAAAGATCCTGAAAACAGAAGCGTAGCGTCATCAGCAAATAATACGCATAACGCATCAACGATTTTAGGCAATTCATTAATCTAAGTAGATTAGAAAAATAAGTGGTCCTAGAACACTTCCTTGTGGAACTCTAACATTTACAGTCTTAAAATCTGAACACGTCTGCTACATGCATAAATTATTGAACGATTCAATGACTGTGGCCTGTTTCCTATTACACAGGTAGGTTTAAAAAGATTAAGAGCATTACCTTGTATGCCTCAGTTTTCTGACATAAAACAGTGTCGTAAACTACGCAGTCAAATGCTTTAGAAAGATCCAGAACATTGCTAAAGAAGTAGATTTTCCTCCTTGGTACCCAAACTGATTTGGACAAAGTATTTTGTTAGGTTGAAAAAATCCTAACAATCTAGAATATATGACTTTCTCAATTTTTTTCGAAAATGTTGGAAGGAGAGCTATTGATTTAGTTAAGTCACAATTTTTTTTTTACGACATAGGAGGCATACGAGCAGACGGGTCGCCTGATAGTAAGCGATCACCGTTGCCCATAGACACTTGCATCACCAGAGGAGTCACAAGTGCGTTGCCGGCCTTTCAGGTGGGAGTACGCTCTTTTCTTGAAGGTTTGATCCTTGTCACCTTTCTTATACAAAGATTTGATGGCAACCTTAGGGCTTACCTTCCTCCAAAGCGATCATGTCCATGAGCGTGGTGGGCGACAGCGGGCGCGTGTTACGGTTCAGCAGCTCCTCGAACGCGGCCTCCAGCTTCAGCACCCCCGCGTTGTAGAGCTGGTTCTGGACAAACCAATCAACGTGGACTCCATTTTTAGGGGGCAGTTCTATGGGCGTTTCAACCGCTGCCACAGATATTTAAAAACTGGCCCAGAGCATGTCTGACCATGCTCAATGTAGGGTTCTGCAGTAGTTCATACGAAAAAATGCACAATACGGATGAAAAAAATGCTATATGAAAAAGTGCTCTAGCAACAGAGCGTATCTTCACGGCACTTACGTCCTTTTGCTGAGAAGCGCAATTTTTCAGCAATAACTGGCATTTCCGAACATGTCGAAAAAATTTTCGTTGAAAGTATTCATTAAGCTTTATCTTTGTACATTTTTTCATATTTTTTGGACATATTTCAAGCGAGCCGTAAATGTAATTTGCACTGCTAAACTTTGCCAAATATTGTAAACATCTGATGTAAACCTCTATTGCATGATCGAACTTAGGCTTAAGATAACTGTAAAATTAATTAATTAATTGATTGTGTGCCCTGACAGGGTGTCATGGAAGCTTTAAGTAATGTAACACCAACCTCATATAATGTACATGACTATACAATAAATAAATGAATGAATGAAAATAGAGGGGGTGGACACAATTTATGCATCTATCGGAGCGATTATTTCCGAAAATATCAACAAAAAATTTTTAGTAACCTCTAAATGATTTTAGAATAGCTGTCGAAATATGTGACACACATTGATATATGCAAATTACATCTTGTTGTTTTTGAGTAAAATGCCTGTGACATACATACGGACGGAAGGACGGCCGATGACAAAACTATAAGGGTTCCGTTTTTGCCCTGGTGATACGCTATTTTGCTGGTGCACTTTTATTTTTCATATATCGTTTTTTGTATGAACAGCTGCGGAACCCTACACTTCCACACTCGCCCGGTTTTTGATTTACCTAGAAACAAAAATTTGTATTTCATAAAAAGCTTTTATTACTTACAATGTTTTCGAGTTCAACACTTTGTGGATTGTTCTTGTTGAAATAATTCTGAGCTTCCGCTAGTTTGTCCAATGCCTGAAAATAAAACAAATACTTGAATGAGAACAAAATAGCAACCTAGATCATTTTTAGGATCCCAAACCCGAAAGGTACCAATGAAACCCTATCACTAAGCCTTCACCATCTGTTTATCTGTAGCAGGGTTCAGTGTCTTAAACCATAATGGGTTGACGGATGACATTTTCGCAGAATGCTCATAATTAAGACTGCTATAAAAGCAAACAATATCCATACTAATCCATATTAATATTATAAATGCGAAAGTGTGTCTGTCTGTCTGTTACCTCTTCACGCTTAAACCGCTTGGATGAAATTTGGTATGGACATTTTTTGAGTCCCGGGGAAGGACATAAGGACGATAAACGAATTTAACGCGGACGAAGTCGCGGGCAGAAGCTGGTATTATAAATGCGAAAGTGTGTCTGTCTGTCTGTTACCTCTTCACGCTTAAACCGCTGAACCGATTTGAATTAAATTTGGTATGGAGATAGTTTGAGTCCCGGGGAAGGACATAAGTTACTTTTTATCCCGGAAAAATATCCATATCCGCGATAAACGAATTTAAGGCGGACGAAGTCGCGGGCAGAGCTAGTAGATTATAAGTAACACTTTCCTTCAGAGTCTGTTTAAATAGTAAAATCAAAGAAAATAATGAATTTAAATATCAAACTTTTATTGTTACCTCTAAGTAAATATTGAGTGTATCGGTGCTAGAAGTGTGAGGCCCAGCTTGAATGAGATCTGCTAGCTCACGGGACACCATGTAGTAGTTGATTACATGGTCCAGGGCTTTGACGGTGCGTTCCATATCTGTAAGCAATCATATACTGCTTTGAGCACTCCAAGCAATATAATGAAACACTTTTTCATGCCAGGGAAAAGATAAGGCAGTTACTATTCATTTATTAATTTATACATAGCGAGATTGTGACCGCAACTTCAGCGGAGCTGTGTAAAAATTGACCTGTAATCTATACTCTTATAAAGTTGTAAAAATTAAATGTTTGTATGTGTCGTTGTGGCCTCATCATGCCAAAACGGCTAAATGGATTTCAACAATTTATGGTACATGGTAGCTAGGTATCTCCAGATGGTTATAGGATACTTTTTACCCGACTAAGCTGAAGAAAAAAGAGGGTTATGACTTTTTTCTTCTTTGCGGACGAAGTTTGCAGGCACCTTCTAGCACTTATATGATTATTATAAATTTCAACCATAATTTTGCAGCAGTAGGCTCAAAATTAATTGCTGCCCAACAGCGGTGCACAGGGTTTTCAACTAAGGTAGGCAGTTTCTTTGTGCCTATATAGAACCATGGTCATTAGGGGTAGGCAGTGGCTTTGTGCTTATAGCTTACAGCACGCAACTGCTGCTCACAGTACCTCTACTTAACTTTTATCATGTTGAGGTTGTAACGGTAATTGTAAAACTGTTGTGTCAAAAAATAAATTAATATTATTGACAGTTCACATACTGTGATGAATCTGCTGCAGCCTAGCAGTATCACCGTACAACGGCAGCACCGCTGTCTCCAGCTGCTGCAGACGCTGCTCACATGCGCCCAGCACATTACACACGTCATTGGCCAGTGCAGAGCTCCGATTCGCCGCCGCCTTTAACTCCTGGATGTTGCTCATCTCCTAATGCACAATTCAAACTTCATTGCATAATACAAATGAATTATGAATTATTTAGGAGGATGTAACGCCTCCATCTATTCTTTACTAGTCAACTATAAGGCCAAATAAACACTAAATTTGGTAAAATTAGACAAAAAGCGGACAGATTAAACAGGTACTTTCACCAAATTAATTTGTTCACACCCACTTCCAGACATTATTTTGAGACTGACCACAACATCATAATAAAGTAGTGCATTTCGTTTATAAAAGAAACTGCAATAGATAAGGGGTAAACAGGGAATCTCACAAGGAAAATTGAGGAGAAAATACAAACGAAAACAAACCTTTTTCAACTTCATTTCGATTTCGAATTTCTTCTCTATTGCGTACATAATTAGTTTTCAATTAAATTTAATTTATAAATATTTTTTAAAACATAACATAAAATCGACAGCTTAAATTAGATAGGATATAATAAACAAGTTGTGAAATAAAAACTAAGTATCAATGTATCTGTATCATTACAAATATTTTCACTTTTTTGACGTAAGATTTGACATTGACTGCTGACAAATTAGAGACGTATTTTTTATGTTTACGATCACATTTTTATATCCGCTTTAAGTAGGTTTCTTGAATTATCGGAGTTTTTTTGAGATTTCATATTATGTTTAATTTGTTTCAGCTAAAATAATATTACAATTCAAAAAATACGTATATTAGGCATAAATTGTCTCTTTGTCCTTGCCTCTGAATGTTTTTTGCTGTGTAATGTAGAGATGTGTGTTATAATTTACCGCAGACAATGATAATATAACAAATCGATTATTATCGTCATACGCCATGCACGATTAGAAAATTTAATTAAACGGATAGCGAATATGAAAATATGGAACATATTATTATTTTATTACCGACTTATTATTGTTTTACTAGTTTTAGTTATAATTATTGCAAATTATACACATTTTATATATGAAGGTATAGCCTCGTTTTTGGTACTATATTGCTATTTGTTTTCAATGAAATATTGGTTAAACTTGAATCTTATTGCAAATATGAAGAAATTAATCCAAAGCTACAATCTTCGTGTTGTCAGTCTCCCTTTGTTTTATGCAAAGTTTGGATACGAGACTCAAGATTGGAACCTTATGCTTGAACGTTTAGGTCGGGCTTTGGGTCAAAAAATTATCTACATTTAAGTAAGCACGATGTATCCTACTGCACACATTATGATAGTGTTTATAAACTATATAAAACATTTGTTACATGTCTCTGTTTTAAATGTGTAAGCTGTACATTAGAGGTGTGCGCCGACCGGCGTGGCGTACGCCGCCGGTCATATACGCCACGCCGCCGACGCCGATCATTCCACCGGCATGCAATCGGCGTGAAAATAGTTCTTATAGCCCAAGTCACACCAACTTGCGAACGCATTATAATTAACCATAATTGGACCTTATTATGGTAAAAGGCATTAAAAAAGATTTATAAGGGTTACCCCAACATCGTAAAGCCGTAAAATTGAATTCACTGTCACTTCTTATACTAAAGGCTGCGTAAAAGCTGGATAATGGAGAGAAAACAAATGTCTTTTTAATGCATTCTGTGTAATTTTGTCCGTTTGTAATGCCATTTTACTGCTTAAAGCATACTTTTATACCTAAGGTAAGGTAAAAGCATTGTAAGAGTAGGTGCAAAATGCCAATGGTTATATAACAGACACTTGTTATACCATTTTGATGCTGAATTTTAGAAGTTGTAAGAATAACCATTTTTAATGCTGAAAGTGGAATAAAGTTAGTGTATGGGATAGTAAGGGAACAATTTTAATGCTGCTATTCAGCTTAAGGCAACTTTTAATTCCTGGAGTTCTACAAAAGAACTTAAAGGGAGGTAGAAAAAGGCAAAGGTTATGTAGTATGGTTGGGCTACAACATTTTAATTTTGGGATTTTAAATGGGTGACTGTCATTCTTTTATAATTCTTTAGGCCGTAAAAGAAGACAAATTAGAGCACCCTGAAAAGAAAAATCATTTTAATAGACTTGGTATGTCGTTTAATATCAGTCTGCTTGATGAACGTCAAAATGCTATCGCGTACGAATAAAATGAAGAAGACACTGGTGGAATACTAAGGAATTTTAAAGATCCGTTTCATAGCCAAAAGAATTGTAATGGAACCACAGAGGAACGATAACGTTCTACAATTCTGCTTAAATATTCCGCCCTTAAGTATTTCAACCATATTTAATGTAAATATTATAGGCTAAATACACATGTAATATATTACTTAACGCTCAATTTACAATTCTAAAATATATATCAGTCTCTTAAATATAAAACTATGCACATACGAGTAACAAACCAAAAATTCAAATGTTTAATTTTTCATAGGTACTTCTAATATATAATGTTTAACTAAACACTCATCGTAATCGGAGCGCATACAAATTTTCAATAGAAATGTATATAGACATTAACAGTAAACTTGCCTCCCCAAGACTATTTCACGTAATAACCATCTTGATGAACAAATAATACTTACAAATGGTGTCACTTCTGCTCATCACACAAATGTTTATTAGCGTTAAATGTAAAAAAAATGAAAGAACTAACTATATGAAATACACCATATACAAAACTACGCTGCGCTTTAAGAATTTTAATGGGTAGAAGTACGACTTTTTTAAGGGCTTTAGAACGCTAAATTTCCATTTTAGTGCTACTTTATAGCTGTAACCATCATTGTGTACCTTTTTGATTCCATCACAATGCTATTTTAATGCTTTGGCATCCAAGTACGCTAAAGGCACTAAGATTTGTGCCCAAATCAGCATTGGAATTTTAAGTCCTTAAAATTCTTTTTTACGGCAAATTCGTGCTGCTCAAAGCATCTTAAAATTACATTATTCAGCTTTTTGTGCTACTTGGGTATTGTTCTTTTGTTTGTATGAATAAACCGTTTTTTATTTGCATTATTACTCATTTTTATTTATTACGCCAATCACGCCGATTACGCCGCCGCCGCCATTTTTGGACCGGACGCCGCCGCTGACGACGGTTTTGCCATGGGCGCACACCTCTACTGTACATTAGTGATGATATTTATAATTTTACTAGATTTGATGGTATTTAGGTTTGAACAGTACTCAGTCAGTGCTTTAATTATATTAAAATACCACAAGAATAACTAATACGCTATTTGATGACATTTCAAATCTGTTTATTTTTTCGAAACGTCAAAAGACCGGTTAGTATGTATGAAGTTTGTAGGTAGTATGTCTTAACCTAACTTAGGAATGGGTAGGGAAACATTATTGGGCTTCCTGGGTCATATATGTACACCAGTATTTCTAGCAAAAATACGTGTTCGAGACCACTCTCTGTGCGAGTGTGGTCTGACTGAGGGTACTCTCGAACATATGTTTTTCAACTGTAACCGTATTGTTACTCCTCTATATGATATCCTCCCCTCTAATATCCCCCAGCCCGTAAACATCCAGTATCTCTTCTTTTGTTAATGTCCTTAGCCAATTTGTTAAAATCATCATAAATGTCTTTCGTTGTAGATTCTCTTCTGAGTGAATCTGTCATCGGAAGTCACCGGCCAAATTCTGAACGATAAACACGTGTTTTTTTTAACCGTTTGAAGGCCACATCTAAATGTAAAAGTTGTCAACTCAGACGCCACGCCATCTTGACGCCAACATGAACTTGAAACTTACGCGAATGCACGTAGGTCGCTATTTCACTGACACACTCGACGGGTATAGCCGACATTGGCATCTGGGGCACGATTTTCTGTTGTCGGCCA
Source organism: Hedya salicella (assembly GCA_905404275.2). Taxonomy (NCBI): domain Eukaryota; kingdom Metazoa; phylum Arthropoda; class Insecta; order Lepidoptera; family Tortricidae; genus Hedya; species Hedya salicella. The sequence goes on from FR990101.1 coordinate 25,840,124, forward strand.
CAGCCGACTGTGGCGTTCAAAGGGTTCCTTGACATTGGCGGAATCATCGACAGTATCGATGGAGCCAATCAACCAAAAATTGAATTGAATTAATTGGGCTTAGAAATGAGAACAGCGGACAAACACCTTTATAATTTATTAAAAAACTGGCATGACATTTAAAAAGGAAATATAAATTAAAGATCTCATATACTTAGTGCTGAAACCTTCATACATCAAAGTAGGAAAATACTAGCGTGAAACTTGCCGTGGTCGTTCAGGGCTTTATGGCAGGAAGTTTCTCTGTACCTATGTATGGAGCCATGGTCGTTTAGAGTAGGCAGTACTTTTGTGCCTATATTGACTGCCCGCCACTGGATACTTTTATTACCTGTATTTTCAAATGTTTGATTTAGTGGTTATTGTAAAATAATTTATCGTGACTAGTGTCAAACAGCCTCTTAAGTATCCTTTATAGATTAACTAATCCATGACAATTGAGCAAGGTTTTTAGCTGTCTACCAAGATTTAGACGAATTTGATTACTTATTTGCAAAACTGAAGTAATATTGCAATTAAGAGAAACACACAAACCCAATAACAATAGACACATTTATGGTATGTAAGGAAAAAAGTCAGCTTAATTATATGCTACCCGGGTAATCGAACCAGGAAACTTGTAACTTGTAAAGTAATCTAAGTAAGTACCTTTGTACTTGGTATTTATAGCGACGCATATAAATGAACATTATTGAAATCTTACTCTCTTCCCCATTTTTTTGCACAGTATTTTTTTTATTACGAATTTTAATTATAGTTTTTATTTACATTAAACTTCATTTTATTATAAAATAATGAATGATTATCGATAAAGTATTATTTTACAAATCGATAATTCCAAACGGATATTCTTTGACATCACTAATTCTGGTGACGTGCGTGAAATTTCTCGATACGTGGCTGGCTGACGTTTAGTGTTTCGTACCGTTCTCTCGCGCAAGTCTGCATTTACCATACGAATTGGACGCTCCAACGCAGTTTCCTAACTAGAACTCCGTTATATCTAATAACTTAAATAGTAAGTGGTTGTTAAACAGTGATATTATTGCAGTGGCGGTTGTCCTAGGTGTGAATTTCTTCTAAATCGGTGTTCGTTTTTTCAGAAAATGGATCAGATCGCAAAATTCGTTGAACCTGGCAAGCAGTTCGCTAAGGATTCTATCAGACTGGTCAGGAGATGCACAAAGCCCGACAGGAAAGGTACGTTTAATTATTGTTTTGTTTAGAAGGTAGATTGTTAAATAAATGTAACTCTAAAGAGTAACCCAAATACCACAAGTAATCATGTAATTTAGTCTACTATTGAATTAACTTCGTTGCCAATTTGAAAAGAAAGTAAGTGTAGTGAGACTCATAGCCTCTCTATATAATTATTGTCCACAAACAACTATTACTTTTGGCATTTGGCCATGATATCTGTAAATTTTCTGTTACGAATATTAGGACACTTATAACTTCATTAGATTGAGAATTCATTGTGTCTGGCTACTGTATCTATTTGTCTGACTAGATTCTTTACAAAACCAATGAGAAGCCAAAATTTTGTTCAAAATTGACATTATTTTTTGGCTCATTAAATGTAACTTCTGTAACTGCTGTTGGTAATTGGCTCTAACAGTATACAGTTTCAAAGTACTTGTATTTAAATATGTCATGAAGTATTTGAATGTCATAATTAAATGAGTATTAGTGAGATAGTACAGCCAGCTGGTACAGTAAGAGCATCATCAATAAGTACTTATAAAAAAGTTAATTATAATGGTTAAAATTCCTTGTTTGAAAGTCATATCACTATAAGTACTTTTTGTAATAACAGTGACTGTGTAGTATTTGGATTAAATACCTGTTAACATGCTAAACGGACTTCAATATTGTGTTGAATCTGGCTACTACAATATGGTTAATTGCTTATACCAAAGTGAAGGAGTTAAATTGTATTTCTATAAATGTTAATTCAGTCTAAGTTGAATGCAGTTGGAAAATCTATACATTAAAAAGTTGTAAAAAATAGATGTCCATATCGAAGACATTTAAAGAAAAAAAGTGAAATGGACTATTTGAAGGTTACTTAAATTGAAAAATATATTATTTGTATTTGTCATTGTGGCTTCATCACGCCAAAACGGTTAAAAGTATTTTAACTATTTTTGGTGCACAGGTTATAGGATACTTTTAACCTGCTATTATAAACTTGTAACACTGAAATAAAAAAGAGCATAGTGACTTTTGTCACTTCCACAATCATCTGTCCATCCATCATATGTTGACAGTAAAGGATAATTATATACAGGTGCGTCCACATTTGTATCATTTGCCCGTATCAGATCATCGTCGCGTGGTATGATCGCGTGTCACGTTCACGCGTTTGGACGTTGCGCCGATCCGATCGCTCGAAATCCATTTGCTACGCGTATCACACACTTATATCGGATGAGTGCGGTATGATCGGTGCGCCGACAGTGAGCGTCCAAGCAGCGCGCTACGCAGTCATGCCACGGCACGGTGATCGGATACGAGCAAATGATACAAGTGTGGACGCACCTTACAGTGTACAAACGTCACCATAGCTTAACTTAATCTGGTCACTGGCAAGTCTTTAAAAATACTAGAAAGTAATAACTAGTTAGAGGGAGAGAAGTTAAAGATCTATTAAATCTAACTCGACATATATTTATTTATTTAATCTTTATAGCACAAAAGAAAATTATCACACAAAACTCGAACTTAATGCCAAGGCATTTTCTACCAGTCAACCTTAGGGCTAAAGAGAAACACCATGGGTGGTGCTGAGACTTATGTAACAACAAAAACACATGTGGACATACATGAATAACATAAATATAAATAATACATATACAACATATAAATATATAGTGGAATTAGTAGATCAAACACCTACTTACCCAGATTGTTGTGCCATTTTAAGAATTCTGTATCATGTTAAATATGACAGAGAATTAACACTTTTTGTGTGATTTGACGATACGAGGGCTGCTATTTATATATCCGGAAACCGGGATTACAATCTTCTTAAATAGCATATTTGACCGCCATGGTAAAATTTGAACTTTTTTAAGTATATAAGGTATATTTTTTCTTCCTTATTAACGCTCGTGTTTTGTTTTTGACGGGTTTTAAATGTCATCTCGCAGCAAGAATGGAACTCACTCGTGAAAATATTCGTGCTATGATTTATTATGATTTTCGGCGTGGTTTAACGCAACAACAGTGCATAGATCAACTAACTTCAACTTTTGGTGATGAAGCCCCATCTAAAACTACTGTGTATCACTGGTTTAGTGAGTTCAATCGTGGACGTAGTATGCTTACGGACGAAGTTAAGGCAGGTCGCCCGAAATCGGTCGTTGTACAACAAAATATCGAGGCTGTGCGAAAACTTATAATGAACGACCGACATGTTACGTACCGCGAGATAGAGGCGACTCTGGGTATTTCTATGACCAGCATTAATAGCATATTACATAATTATTTGGCTGTAAAAAAAATTTGTTCGCGTTGGATACCCCACAACTTAACAAATGAGCAAAAACATGCTCGCGTCGAATGGTGCAATAAAATGTTAAAAAAATATAACCGTGGTGACTCAAAAGCCGTTTATAACATCTATACAGGTGACGAATCCTGGATCTATGCATACGATCCCGAAACGAAGCAACAATCAACGGTATGGGTGTTTCAAAATGAGCCGAACCCTACGAAAGTTACTCGTGCAAAAAGTACATTGAAACAAATGGTGGCCTGCTTCTTCGGTATTAATGGCCATGTAGCTACAGTGCCACTAGAAAACCGTAGAACGGTTAATTCAGAGTGGTACACGACCATTTGCTTACCGGAAGTATTTGAACAAATTCGTAAAACTAACCAGCGACGAAGAATCATTCTTCATCATGACAATGCCAGCTGTCATACGTGACGCGAAACAACTCTATTTTTGGAGGGTCAAAATGTGGAATTAACGGGTCATCCGCCGTACAGCCCTGACTTGGCACCCAACGATTTTTATTTATTTCCAAATATAAAGAATAAATTACGCGGTCAACGATTTTCGACCGCTGAAGATGCTGTCGACGCATTCAAACAACACGTTATGGAGGTACCTCAGGCGGAGTGGCAGAAGTGCTTTAAAAATTGGTTCACGCGAATGCAAAAGTGCATAGATCATCAAGGGGAATACTTTGAAAAACAATAAAACTATTTTCAGCCGTGTACGTTTGTTTGTTTTTTTGTTTCCGGATATATAAGTAGCAACCCTCGTATAACCTTTCAGATACAGAGTAATGGGTCCTTCCTACCGATTTGTTCCTTGTATTAGGTCCTTATATATGAAATTGGCGTTTCATATGGCAGAAATGAAAACGATTTTTTTTATGAAACTATTTTTTTTATTTAGTCAAAGTATGTACCATGGCTATCTATGGACTTTTGCCATCTCCATGGTAGTTCATTGACTCCTTTACTAAAAAAATGTGTGTGCGAGATTCAATAAAATCTTTGAAGGCCGTTTGGACAGCCTCATGAGAATTGTTTTTTTTCCTTGCATGAAGTTGTCCAAACTCCGAAAAAAATTGTAATCAGTTGGAGCAAAGTCTGGGGAGTATGGTGGGTGTTTTTTCACTTTTCCAATTTGTTTCAAGTGAATCAATAGTAGATTGTTTGACAAGGGGCTAAAATAAGCCATTACGACACGAAGTGATTATTTGGACGAGCTCACGAAGTGAGTGAGGACAAATATGTCTGAGTGTCATAATGGCTTTTAGCCACATGTTAAACACTCTGCTTTTCACATCGGCTGCGAGAAAATAAAAGACTTAACATTAAAATTGTATATTTCATGAAAACTAAAAGTAGAGTTTGAGCAATTTGACGACACGTTTGGCTCAGTGGGTTGTACAACGGCCTACGAAGCTGACGGTCCTGGGTTCGAATCCCGGCCAGGGCAAGTGTTTGTGTGATGAGCACGAATATTTGTTCCTGGGTCTTGGATGTTTTCTATGTATTTAAGTATTATAATTTATCTATTTATTATGTATATCGTCGCCTAGTACCCATAGTACAAGCTTTGCTTAGTTTGGGACTAGGTCGATTTGTGTAAGATTGTCCCTGATATTTATTTTATTTTAATTCTATCAGAATGTTTGGCCAATCTGATCAGGTTGGTTTGTTAATTTTTAATTATTCGTAAGGAGTATGTAGCTGGCCGAAAGTTATTTTTTTCAGTGTCATAGAAATTTGTATGGGATTATATGGCTTTCTTTTAAACCCTAGGGGCTAAATGTACTATTTTAGTCTCGCTTCGCGAAGCTAATATGACGTACTTTTTGAGCAGGAGAAGTGAAAACATATTTGTGACTGTTCGTTTACAATACCAATCACCAGAACAGTACAACCAAACAGCAATAATCATGAGATGAGTAATATTAACATGCTATATTTTCTCCTTCCAGAATTCCAAAAGATTGCCATCGCGACAGCCATCGGTTTCTGCATCATGGGCTTCATCGGGTTCTTTGTGAAGCTCATACATATCCCCATCAACAACATCATCGTCGGATCGTAGACTCCTAATTCTAGTTTAGACGTAATTCTCATTCAGAGGCGGGTGGGACTCACTCGGTAATATTCGAGAAGAATTATTGGTACGCAGCATTTCACTATTTTGCCTTAGAACAGTTGAGGCTCTCTGTCAAGATTTACCAGATGAAATTACTGCATAGAATCTCGGAGAAGTGTTTAACCGTCTTCAGGTTGTGAAGTTCAACTTGCGTACCTGTGGTAAAACTTCGCAAAGGACATTTTAGCCAGTAAATTATATATCCCACATTATAATTAGTTAAACACCACAGTGATGTCATGGATCAGGCATTCCTTTCGGAGTATTTAAGTAATGGAGTGAAGTCAATTAGACTGAGTTCTGCCCGTCTCTGCTCTACATTAAGGCCTGGACACTAAGTTAAAGCATCCCATTATTTTCTTTTACATAATTTTAATTGGAATGAATAAATTATTCTACTTCTTATGTCGTTATTTCACTTAACCCTTATCTATACTACTATAAAGTTGTAAAAATGAAATGTCTGTACATTGAAGATATAAAAAATTATTAAAACTGACTATTTGGCTGTCGCTGAATAGATTTTTTTTTATATATTGTATGTTGTTATAGGATAGAAAATTACTCGACTATGCGGCAGAAAAAAGAGATAAACTTTTTTCCTCTGTAAGCGCCTTCTAGTTATAAATAAACGTATTAATATTTTCGAACACTATTCGGGAAACATACTGCGCCTGGTGGTGCAGCGTTAAGGTGTACAAATAAATAGTCGAATATTGAAAACAGAATAACTTTAATAAACATCATATACATAAAACAACAAAATAATTATAAAAACTATTTATATTAAGTAAGATTCCAATTTTATTTCATACATCGTCCAAAATCATAAGTCATAACACAACACAATACATGGGGAAATTTGTTTACAAAAAATAAAAATGAAAAAAATTCCATTAGTACTTAGAGATCAAATTAGGTATTCCTGCAGTTTATAATTCATAAACAAAAATATTGTATTGTTATATGGTACAAAAATATTGTAGTAGTTTGTGTCTGTACGGTCGGCATTAAAATAGTTTGGCATCCAAAAATATTGTGTCACAAACATCTTTATTCCTATGTACATAGAAAAGTATGAATATATATTTGGTCATCTGGATGTTACAAGCTATACGATGCTGATATCGCTGACTGTAAGATTGAGCAAGTCAACTTTAGCCTCTTTTCATCATTCTAGAAAAATCTAATAATTACTCGTAAAAACCTCCAAAAAATTTATAATTATTTTGTCAGTGAAATTGAGACCACAAATCGAATTAGGAAACTTCCCAGAGGCATAAATTTTATATTTTCACGCCATAGTATACGTTAAATTATTAAAGTTAAAATATTGCAATGCCCTTACAGGGTGTCATGTTAGTTTAAGATATCGTCTGTATACTACATGAAAGCAATAAAGAACTTGAACTTAACATGGACACAGAATCTACAAATCGTTTATTTTTATGTCAAATCGTTTTTTAGATATATTTTATTAAAACCTCTATGTGACATTTGCTCACGACAAACGGCTGTAAGTAGGTATACATTTTCACTTTGGTCCGTATGGTTTAGTAAAAAAAAAACCCTACCCCTCTGGCATTTATACAGCTTGCCGAGTGCAATGAAATGTCAACGCGAAACATTTGGGGTGTTCAAAATCACATAATTTATGATCAATTAAATGCCTTAAGCACCATGTCTAAAATCTTTGGAAGGCGATATCTCGATATGTCGACTTTTGGATTCCGCTGTTATTGAACTCGCCAAGCGATATAGGTAGATATACATTTTTACTGTTTTGAAAAAGTATAAGAGAACAGCTATTTTGTTGCGCTTTTTTTAGAATGCTTGAGGACGTAAGAGTCCCCGGCAAGCTTGGCCGAATTTCACCTTACCATACAAACGGAGTTTCGTTCTCATTTTAATACTACGTGTTGGATTGTAACGAAACTTTGCATATACAATGACATGAGGTGTATCCTGTAATAAGTTTATACGGCTCCAGTTTATATAAACAAACGAAATAAGTATACAGCAAAAACAAAATTGTATGAAAAACTTAATTTCGCTGTATTTTTTTTCTATGGCATCTGAAGCTACGTAAACTAATTACAGACCTGCATATACCTTCACTCATTCTAATTACAAAGTTTCAGACCAAACTAGCTAGTCCTTTTAAAATGAGAGCGTAACTACGTTTGTATGGAGAACCGAGCTTACCGGGGACTCTTAATGATTGGAGGCTTTCCTGCTTAGCCACGAGTGAGTTTAAAAGTAAGTAATCAGTATAAAACTAGTTATCGCAACATAACAAAACGAGGCTTAATCACGTCTGTACGTCACGTATATTATAAAGTTGTAAAAATGAAATGACTGCATTGATGATATTTCCAAAAATAATTGAAACTGACTATTTGAAGGTTACTGAATCTAAAAACATTTTTTTTATATGTGTCGTGGCTTCATCACACTAAAATGGCTAAATGGGTTTCAACTTTTTCTGGTACAAGCATCCACAGATGGTTATAGGATACTTTTTACTCGACTTAGCTGAAGATAAAAGAGGGTTATGATTTTTTTCTCTGCTGGCGAAGTTGCGGGCACCTTGTTTAATATAATTCCGTTTACGTTTCGGACGCCGCGTTACATACTCAGCGCAATTTTTTAAAGGCTATGGACGTAACGCGACGTCAGAAACGTCGAAGAATTAGTAAGGCATGGTAAATAAATATCATATTTTCAATAGCGTTTTGTTGTGTTGTGAAGAGTGAAAATCGTGTATCTTTAAATTTAATCAAAATGTAAAACTAGGTATCGTTGACTGGGGAAACATTGATTGATTGTATTTTTTTAGAGATAAGGAGAACTAAGGAGTTACTTTTAACAATAACTAGAAGGCGCCCCCGTCAAACTTCGTTCGGGGAGGCCAAAAATAGTTGAAATCCGTTTAGCCGATTTGGCCTGACGAAGCCACAACGACACATACAAAAAATCAAAATAAAATATTCTTTCGATTTAGTGACCTGCAAATAGTCCGTTACAAATATATTTTGGAAAATATTTTCAATATGCCTACAGACATTTCATTTTTACAACTTTATAATAGTATAGATAAAGATATCTTATGAATGCGTTCAGAAACAAACTTCTTATATATTCCGAATCATAATTCAATTCCAAAATGTGAGTTCCCATTTTAATTTTTCACTTATTTAACTTTGATTTATAGAAATATGAATGCGATTTCGTGTAACCAAGTAAGTTTTATTGATGAAAATACTCACACTCCAATTAAAATTGTGTAATCACGATAAATGTGCGCTCGCAAAACGTCGATTTTGGAATTTCATTATGAATCGGTGTACCTAGTTTAAAAACTGGTGTATATAGTTTAAAAACTAGTGATCACTGATCAATGTTACCTAGTGGATCAAAGTCACCCGCAGGGCCGGATTTAGATGCGTGGAGGCCCCCTGTCTGGCACCTAATTATTATCCAAATGAAATGTACAATTTTTTTCAGTGAAATTTTTCAAAATATAATTTATTGTGAATCCAAATAAATAATTTTAAGAATCACATATAACTAAATAAATAAATAAATAAATATTACGGGACAATTTTACACAAATCGAACTAGTCCCATGGTAAGCTCAATAAGGCTTGTGTTATGGGTACTAGACGACGATATATTTAATAGATATATTACGTATATACATAGAAAACATCCAAGACTCAGGAACAAATATATCTGTTCATCACACAAATATTTGCCCTTACCGGGATTTGAACCCAGAACCTCAGCTTCGCAGGCAATGTTACTCCCATTGAGCCAAACTGGTCGTCAAAAAATATAATCAAAAATAAGAATTATGCGAAATTAAATTTTAGCGTTAACGAACGGAATCTGCCGTGCTTTTTAAAAAGAAAAATCTTTGATGATTTCGTTGAAATCAAGTTCCCGGCGTAAATCAGTTTCACTGCTCAGAAGAGAAACTTCGATAGACGGTTTTGTCCCATCGTCGTTAAGGTTTTTCAAGACGTAAAACTAGCCGCCCCGTTTCTTCAATAATTTGTTAATCAGAATTCGGTATCGCTCTGTACTTGCTGTGAAGTCTTTTGTGGGGCCCCTCTTTTATGGAGGCCCAGGGCCCTAGCCCCGGATGCCCTCCCCTAAATCCGGCCCTAGTCACCCCAGTAGACGGTACTAAGGAACTATTATGGTTTCTCTATAACGTGTATGTAGAAGCCTGGCACGGGGACCTGCGAAAGCGGCTTGAAGTCCGCGTACAGGCTGTGCTTGCCGGCGCCGAACGCAGCCTTCAGCATCTGCGTGAACTTGTCCAGCTTGTGCGGGTAGTAGCACAGGCGGAAATCGCTGGGGAGATAAAACGAGGATGTTCAGTGTTTAACCTTTGTCTGATAAGTATCCTTACCACATTTGAAACCCTTTTAGAATTTCATACAGTTCCCATTTAAATACAATATTTATGATATACATACGAGGGATTAAAAGCATTTATACCTACTTAACTAGCACTGTGGGGAGACCCATAAAGGCTGAGTTACACCGAATGCGTGTGCGTGACGTGCACGTAGACGTGCGCCTTGTAATGAACGAATCCTCATAAGAGATGACACACCGCTGGTCACGTAAGCAGTGTGTCATCTCTTATGAGAATTCGTGCTTTACAACGAGTACGCCACGCGCACGTCTGCGTGCACGTCACGCACACGCACCCGGTGTGGCTCGGCCTTAAAGAGTAACCCAGGAGAAGTTATTAAGGCAACGAGATACAGAAAAAAAATTGACCCTTAAATATCATCCGTTTAACTCATAGCGTACCTTCTCCTGTCATGTCAATATCAAATGTCGATGTTGAATATTTTGTAGTGAAATTGATGTTGAATGAAATTTTAAAGAGGGTTAAACTATCAGACCATAGACAGGATTTGACTTATTGCTATTTCTATGGTTTAGTCCCTCGTATGCGATGTCAAAAATTTGCCAATCAAGTTGAGACTAAATGAAATTTTAACATAAGTTTAATTGCTTCGCACGGATCCGTGTCTAAGCATACGAAGGGTCAAATTTTCTGCACGGGTCCGTGCCTAAGCACTGAAGGGGTTAAGAATCGTAGACGCTGCGAAATAGTGGCTGTTTAACGGGTAGCGCCTCCCCGCTATATCCGTGTCTGAGGTGTTACTCCGAAATTCAATATTAGAAGTTCGTATTGTCCCCCTCGCTCTTGAGTTAAACAGTATTAGAGTAAGCGGGACTCCGGACTAACTCTTCCAATACCTTTGGATAAAATGGACGGAAACGAACTGGCGACCGAGATCTTAATACTATCTCGTTCACACTTGCGTGGTCTTAACAGGTATGAAATAGAGGGCTTGTAACAGGTTACAAATAAACCGGTATTTATTTAGGTTATACCGGTTAATTATTTAGGTTACGTTTGGACGAATCGATTTGGGAACTTTATTTCGAAGCGCTCTCTAACCGGTGGTCTACCGTGTTCGGATACGGGATCAATGATCGCTATCGCGCCGATAGTGGCGCAACGACAGTCAACTACATCAACAATAGAATCTAATGCCATGCATGCATAGCAAGCAAACCAATCCTGTCTAAGCGAGCGGTTATTCACCCTAGACTTAGCACACACGGAGAAACCGCTCTCTAACCGGTAAATCGATTTGGCTCCCTGTTTTGCGCTCCGAGATATTAACCGGTTAGAGTGATGTTCTTGTGATCGTAACCTTTATTGCAGATTAGGCTCTCATAGTGTGGCTCTAACCGGTACGGAAAATTAACCGGGTTACAAGCCCCGGTGTAAGAGATAGCAGTCTGGTCTCTGTCGCCAGTTCGTTTTGCGTTCGGTATGAGCTCACCTGCGGTCGTTGGAGCCGTCCTGCGAGCCGTCGATGCAGTAGTCCAGCGTCACCAGCTGCGGCGAGCCTCGCACCACGAGCACCGAAGTCTTGATGTCCACGGGGTATTTGCACTGAAAAACATGGAGAAATAATAAGTGCAGTGTATTTTAATTATTTGCACAGCGAAATTACCATGCTCCCCAATTGCCCATGGGCTTGCTGTGCAATGAGGGTTTTCTCAAATGGAAATATCACCAGTCGGCGCCACCATGACGTAACGTCTAACTGACAAGAAGTGTCAACATCCACCAATCACAGCACGTGATTTTGACACTTCTTGACCTTACGTCACATATTCGTTGTAATGTCGGCTGATTGAAGTAAAAGGAGTTTTAGCCCCCATGACTACTTTCTTTCAAATTGGCACCCTGTATACACCGTGGGCTCGAGTAACCCGACTAACTTTAACAATAGATTCAAATGACTATTTGGAGTAAAAAAAGTTATATGATGTATAGTCCAATAACGAATAGCTTTTAAGATATTCATTATTTAAAAAAAAATATTTATACGACGGAGTAATAACTGCATGCTATTTGGCCAATTGGAATTAGGTAAGTTTGGTATACTATTACGAAAAGGTTTCATTATCAAGGCTATTTTTATCGTATAATGAAGATGTCTCTTAAAGCTGAGTTGCAGTGCAGTACTCCTAGCTATACAATTTAATTATAATATCCTTATCTTTACTTTATAACAAATAGTACTCCTCACTTATCGTTAAGACTAGACTACGAGTAGTATTGTTTTTGTTCTTTTTGCGAGCCGCGAGTGTGAAAACTATTTACTTATACTACCTAATAACTGGCCGATAGTTTAAAATTGATGTCACTGAAATGTCAACGTTCAAAATGATTACTGATTGTCACATAGGATCGAATCGCGGTCCAAATAAAGTGTAATAAATAAAAAAAGCCATGCCGCATTATACTCCGGCTCACTTAGCGGATATCCATTCTATTTACGAATTTTGTAACGGCAATTCGTACGAAGCAGTTGCTGAATACCGAAGAAGATTTCCCACTCGTCGCGTACCGCACCATTCCACTTTCGTGGACACACACATAGACGATAGACGGGGTTAGTCTCAAATAGTCAAAAACGTAAGTAGTCTTCGACTTCAACTCACCTAAAAATCATTTGGACAAATTTGCAGATGGTCAAATACGCAATCGGTCAATGAAGCAACTCGTCATAAAATTATTTCGCCTACTGACATTTTATCAACTTGTCTTAAATACATGTAGTCTAAATAGTTATTCGCCGACAAAGTAACTCGCCTTAAATGCATGTGGTTTACATAGCTGTTCGCCTACGAAGCAACACGTCATAAATCTAGTAAGTTACTCTGGCTCTTAGCTGGGGTACAGAACTAGTACCTTCCCATAGCAAAATAAATGATGCGATCAAACTGGTTTTTATTGTAATGCACTACTAATCAACGATGGAATATATGAATAAACTTTTCTATCTAAACAACAAGTAAAAAACTATATTCAAAATGTATATTTTTATTTATGACTTAACAACTTAATAACAAACAACTTCCCTGTAAAACTAAAATGAACGTCTAGATTTAAAATATTATAAATAAGCTTAGCAGCCTATGTACATTTCTAGATCATTAAATTATTCTTTATATCTGACATTATTGTCAAAAACTCGTGTGCTGTAATTCTCCCCTCTTCCAAATTCTTTAATTGTTCTTTATACCTGGTATTAAATACCTTGTCTTTCCTCTTCCTGTTGTTAGAATTGAACAAATTCCTTCTCAATCTTAGATCATTCACTTTTGATTCCCTGCACAATCTTTGCAGAAAAAAAATTAACGTTGGTTTTGGGCGTATACGGGCATTCAGACGACGGTGCCACGACTCCACACTATTCGTTGTTCGATGGTTTTCATTTGAACAGCTTATGGATATTCGGCATGACAGCCATTGCCGGCTCATGTAGTTCTGAAATTGTCTGAGCTCAGGTGTGCCTACAGCATTTATTAAGATGTTTACGAAAGCATCATTAATATATGCCGTGGGTAAAAGCGGCAAATTTGCTGCTTGGCGAACAATTTCTTGACCCTGTCGTGTAGCAGTCAGGCCCAACTTTTCTCCCTTTTTCCATACTGACTTATTCATGTGAAAGTAGCAGCCGGTCAAAATTGAGTCTGGATAAACCATTTTAAACGCAGTATATTGTGCAACCTCGTAGTCGCATTTATAATGTAATATTTTGATCCGTAATATGTGCCTCAGTACCTCAAATAGTCGAACGTATGTTTCAATGCATTTATTCGGTAGTAAACTGAACAGGACAGGAACTATATTTGTTGTTTCTTCATTGCTATCGATATCCATGTGCAACGAAAAAAACTGGTAAAATGGAGCAGGCGTACGCTTAAATGTCCCGTCTCCAAAGTATTGGGTAGGTCGATCATTTGAGTTTTCCATGGATCTGCGACTCAATGGTGTGGAAAAAACTAATATTTTGTTATTTTGGTCACCATCACTGTATAACAAAAAATTCTCAGCTATTATTTGTGGTACTGACACTTCATCCAGAGTGTCAAATTTGGTTTTAGTCACTCGTAAAAAATTCCTTCGAGCTCTGTTTAAAGTGTCTTTTTTTGACTTGTATGTCGGCATTGCGTCTATAACAGTTTCCGCTTCATCATTTAATTGAAGGACAATATCTTCAAATACTTCTTTGACAGGCTTAAAAGTTTTGCAGACCAGTTTTTTGCAAGAATTCATGATTTTTTCGATATGATTTTGAGCGGGATTCCTCTGGCAACTGTGCACTGTAGAACGTTTAACAGTCTCTTTATCTTCACTTAATGTAATCGTTGAACAACATTCATTTCTAGCCACGCAACGCCACGTAGATGTTCCATTTTTATTCGTTTTATTGAAGTTGTACTTATGACCGGCGTGCAAAAGCGTTGGATGGCCCCTCTGACTGTCGATAAACTCTATTTTAGAATTATTTCCTAAATTTACTTCTTCATCTTCGCTACTACTACTACTACTCTCCATATTAACTGGGTACTCTCTACGCGGAAATCAAAAACGTAATATTATAATATAATTAATGCAAAGAAATGACATGGATTGAAAACTTGACAGCTATATGAGTTTCCAATATTATTCAAGTGTCATTCTAAAGTGGCCTGTCCATCCGAGATAACAAACCTCTATTGAGTATTAAACCTCATTAAACGCTGTATACATTTTTGACGAGTTGCATTAGAGTCGGAATGCTTTTTCACCTAATTGCGAAGTAGTCTAGGTGATTCTAAGACTATTAGCGAAACAGGCCAGTTCAATATCGGACGATCTACTAATTTGTCCAGTTGATTTTAGACGAGTTGCTTCGTTGACCGATTGCGTATTTGACCATCTGCAAATTTGTCCAAATGATTTTTAGGTGAGTTGAAGTCGAAGACTACTTACGTTTTTGACTATTTGAGACTAACCCGTTCCCAATTTATCAACTGCCCAGTTCCTCAATTTTCCAATTCTTCAATACCCGACAAATGACAAGTACAGTCTCATCAATGTGATAATTTTGATTTTGACTAACGTGTCCACGTACACGTTATCCCCTAGAAGGATTGATATGTGTTGTCCAAAGAGAGATTTATGAAGTAGAGCCCTACGGATTTTTGATGTAAGTGGGGAGCTTCAAAGATGGCAGCCAACCTATACATTTCAAAAAAACTGACTCCTTTTTAATATCCGCTAGGGCAAGTTCGGTATCATTTTCATATAGAATGTAAATGCTGAAATTTTTTTTGATCAAAAATTAAATTACCGACTCAATAAGCGTACAAGTGTGAAATAAATAATGTATTTTTCACTTCTCCTGCTCAAAAAGTACGTGATATTAGCTTCGCGAACCGAGACTAAAATAGTAAATTTAGCCCTTAGGGTTTAAAAGAAAGCCATATAATCCCATACAAATTTCTATGACACTGAAAAAAAACTTGCGGCCAGCTACATACTCCTTACAAATAATGAAAAACAAACAAACCAACCTGATCAGATTGGCCAATCTTTCTGATAGAATTGCTCAAACTGTACTTTTTTTTTTCATGAAATATACAATTCTAATGTTAAGTCTTTTTTATTTTCTCACAATCGAAGGGAAAAGCAGAGTGTTTAACACGTGGCTAAAAGCCATTATGACACTCAGACATATTTGTCCTCACTCACTTCTTGAGCTCGTCCAAATAATCACTTCGTGTCATAATGGCTTATTTTATCCCCTTGTCAAACAATCTACTATAAAGAATTTGTAAAATAATAATGTTCTAATATACTATCATTATTTTGTATGCCCTAGATAGGGTAGAACATATTTAGCTGGAGATAATAAATGCACATGTACCACCAAACATAGCTAAATGTTATGTGTTTATCTATTGTTCACAAATAAATTATTTTGCTTTTCATAATAATGATAAAGGTAAAAAATAATGATAAAATTGGATTAATTTGAGTTTTAGATAGGAAGGTAACGTTTTTTATTTAAGTTAAACAGCATAGAGTTAGCAGTTGGTTACTTATTGTTCCATAAAAAATCATTTTTTTTACTGATAAAAAATTGACGATTAGAAAGTGTCTGCTTTATTATTTTTTTATTAGTCCTTCTCTGACTGTACTTTGCGACACATATTGACACTGTGAAAAACTTGGCATGTGAAAACCAGAGAGCTTGAAGAACTGGGACAGTGAAGAATTTGGCATGTGCAGAACAGAGAGTGAGAAGAATTGGGACTGTAAAGAACTGAGCATGTGAAGATCTGGGAATGTGAAGATCTGAAAATATGTAAAATTGAGAAAGTGAAGATCTGGGGAAGTGAAAAATGGGGCACGTGAAAAATTGGGAAAGTGAAGACCTGGGAATAAAGGTTCTCTTGACATTCGTTGTCATGAACTAGAAAACAATCACATGTCACATGACCCGCACTTCACTCGCCGTGCATCGTATGACGTCGGAGTGATTCGTGAAGTGTCATGTTCGCTTACTCTGTTTCTCTACTAGGGACTGGTTTTTCTTACTCACTCTTTTAACTAAAGATTTGTTCACAAGGTAATGCTAAAGTTAATTGATTTAGGTACTTTGTTCTAAAAAATAACTTTTATTTAAGTACAGAATTGACCCTATGTTGATATAACATTTTTTAATTGTAATACCATCCAAAATACGTGGTTAAAGTTTCTCGGGTTATTCAGGCCCTCGGTGTATAGATATAATGTTTTTCTGATCTCACTTACGTATTTATTAGTCGCAGTGTCGTAAATACACTCCATTTATTACCGGGCTTGGCACCGTGTCGATCATGAAGTCGTTGTTAAGGTTCGACGATAGACAATTATCAAAAATAGATGGCGCCTAAATCAATGTCTTGCTTGAAACCGATATCATCCTGCTTCACTCGAATTGATGAAACTGTAGCTACAAGTTTGTTACTCACATTATAATAGATGGAGTGGCCCGGCGTGGCGCCGCTGTCGATCATGGCGTCGTAGTTTCTGTGATCGATGAACAGCAGCCCGCCCGGTTTGAGGCATTTGGCGAAGTTCTCGAGCGCGCGCTTCTGCATGCGCTGGTCTCCGAACTCGTCCAGGAGATGGGCGAACGAGTTGCCGAGGCAGATGACGGCGTCGAAAGACGCGCCGGGCAGGAAGGATTGCACGTCTTCATGGAGGGTCTCCCAGTTGGCTTCCTCGATAACTGGAAGAGCGCTAAAGGTTACTGTGCAGACTGAGGACTGTAAAAGCAGTCTGAACCCCTTTCGATAGCTTTAAGAGCAGTGTAGGTGAAGTGGAGAATAAGAAGTCACAGTTTATATCGAAATCCCGTTCCTAAACCAATACTTAGGCTTCCTATTTTAACTATGATATCTATCTGACTGAAGCTAATTCACTTGACGATTGTTTCTTGTAAGTATTTCCAATGGCTTGTAAGTAGTACCGATAACTTAGTAGTAACGACTGAATATTACGGGGACTATTTCTATATTTGTGTGTTTATTTGTATGGCACACATAGTGGAGTTATCGCCAATAGAATTAGCTTCGTCTTTTATAGTTGAGCCGTATATTGGTTAGGGAGGGGGTAATTTTATTATTTCTCAGAATTATAATTATCAATTATTGTGCAACATATTGGGTTTTCATGGAAAATTACCAATGTTATGGTATAGTTTGCAAATGTTGTGCAATTCCTGTGGAAAGTTTACATACATCAGTTTACTATGTAATTTATCGCCTTATGGGCTTTATACAATTGATATTTGACTCGAACATATGAATATTATTCCTTTGACTGTTAAGTCAAAGCAATGATTTCATATCTTTCTATCGGGGTTAGATAGAAAGGTATGAAATTAGTTTATTGAACAAATTATACTCTTTATTAGCTTATAAATTATGTAGGCATTTCAGGTCTTATTTTAAGTCTATATAATACTATAATTGTGATTGTGGGGTCATCCGGTACAGTTACAAAGTGTCTTACTGGCTTAGTGAATGGCCCTAAACGGGGACATTACTATAAAGATGATTCTACGAGCGTTTCAACCGCTGCCAGTCCGCTGGGTGCATTATTAACCATTTACTATTAGATTTGCATTACCATTTTCAGTTATTTTGTAGAAGTAAGTACAGGAATATTAAACTTAACAACCGAAAATTTTATTTGAACCGAATAACGCAAGGACAGGATAAATAATGCGACCAGCGGACTGACAGCGTTAAAACGCCCGTGGAATCACCCTAAACCAGTGGTTTTCAACCCTCTTTAATGAAAAAATATTTCGCAACCACAAACTAGCCAAGTGCGAAAGAAAGTACGAAGGAAGACTGTCTAGTCTCCCTAAGGTGCGTCCACACTTGTATCATTTGCTCGTATCCGATCATCGTCCCGTGGCATGACTGCGTATCGCGCTGCTTGGACGCTCACTGTCGGCATTCCGTATCATTTGCGCCGCCGCGTCAAGAAACGCGTCCACACTAAGCCGTAGCGTATCACCGTATCCGATCACCGCGCCGATCATTTTGCATGCTGCAGTTTGGACGCTAGCCGTATCGTTTCACCGCTCCGATCATTTTCGCATTACGCCGATCATCATTTTTCGCGTAATCGTTCTTCTGTAGTAGCGTTGTGTTCCGTGTAAAACTGTTGCACTCTGCGATCGCACATCAAATTGGTTAACACCCGTGCAGAAACTTGAAGATCATTATCACCACAGCTGATAAGCCGCGAGCGCCGAGCACCAGCGTGGACAGCAGCGCCCATGCGTCGGCGGCACCGCGCACGTAGCAACTAAAAATGGCAGTACTTTGGAAATTCACCGTAACACACCTGCGCCAGCGACTCAAGCCACGCCTCTCGGCCATCTCTTTCACGCGTAGCTGCAATGGACGAGGCAGAAGATGATCGGGCAAAAACCGACTCGAGATGGATCGCGGCGTATCATAACCGCGTAGCATGATCGCGTGTCAGGATCGCTAGTGTGGACGTCGCACCGTCGCGATCATGCCGCGCTCGTCCGATCGGAGTGTTTGATACGCGTAGCAATATGGATTTCGAGCGATCTGATCGGCGCAACGTCCAAACGCGTGATCGTGACACGCGATCATGCCACGCGACGATGATCTGATACGGACAAATGACACAAATGTGGACGCACCTCTACGGTATTCCATACTCATACAGTACTTCATACTCTTTGTGCGCGAGTCCGAGTCGCACTTGGCTGATTTTTTCTTTCGACGTAATTTGTATCGTAGCGACGGAATTGTATGATAAGGATGAAAGAGATACAATCAACATCATATGACTTTACGTTTCTGTGAAATGATCGAGATAAGTCACCTCCCAACACAAACAACTAAATAACAATCGGTCCAACCGTTTGTAATGTAGGTAGATCTAAAACTAGATTAATGTGTCCACCGGCCATATAAACAATAAACCAGTCTTGCATGGATCGCCTTGTGTTTTACTCATACACCTCAACTGGCGACAAGTTTGTGAATTTTAGTCGAAATTAGTGATCATGCCTTTCGGGAAACTACACGAATTTGACCTACACGGTCGAGGTAATTGGGCTGCGTATATACGACTCGTAGATCAATTTATTTTACTCAACGACATCAAACAAGAATTACGCGTGGCGACTTTGGTGACTCATGTCGGCGCCGCGACCTACGAGTTGATGTGCGACCTTTGTGCGCCCGATCATCCCGAGAAGAAAGAGTTTACAGAGCTAGTGGACCTTGTCAGGAATCACCTGGACCCGAAAAGGTCAGAAATAGCCGAGAGGCATATTTTTCGACAACGGCGACAAGCAGCGGGCGAAACGATAGGGATTTTTCTTCAAAATTTAAAACATCTCGCAACGTATTGTAATTTCGGTTCGAAGTTGGAAGAAAATATCCGTGATCAGTTCGTTTCGGGCCTCAGAAGCGAGGAGATGCGCTCGCGCTTGTTTGCGGAACCCACATTGGACTACAAAAAGGCGGTGGAGCTGGCGCTCGCACTGGAAGCCGCCGAGCGGCACGCCGAGACGGCGGCGGCCGGCAGCGGCGGTGGCGGCGGGGCGCCGGTGGCAGGACTCGGGCAGGGCGCGGCCGCCCTGCATCACGTGGGTGCGCGTGCGCCCACCCACGACAAGCGGCGGCCCGCTTGCTGGCGCTGCGGCCGTGATGGCCATGCGCCTAACAAGTGTCGGTACAAGAGTTACACGTGTAATCAGTGCAGGGACAAAGGTCATTTGTCTAGTGTGTGCAAGAAAAGTGGCAAAAGTGATAGTGGCGGTCGGTCCAAGTATCAGAATTACATGGAAGGCGATGACTCTGATAGTGATGCGAGTGATGGTATGTACAATATTCTATCAGCAAAAAGTAATATGAAAGATGGACCTTATTACTGTGATCTTAAAGTTGAAAATTGTAAGGTGTTATTTGAAATCGATACGGGTAGCAGAATATCGGCGGTGTCTAAGGAATTCTACGAACAAAATTTCTCTCATTTGAACTTACAAAAAGATAACATCAAATTACAGTCATACACGGGTGAAGCGATAGTCCCACTCGGGCGCATTAGCGTGCGCGTGACGAGCGGGAACGAGTCAGCTGAGTTACCGTTATTTGTTATCAGTAATGGAGGCCCTCCTTTGTTGGGTCGTTTCTGGTTGCGTAAATTAAATCTGGAATCGATTAAGTTAAATAAAATTGCTGACAACGACCCCATGGTGCTCCAATTAAAAATGGAGTTTCCAAAAGTTTTTAATGAAAAACTTGGTACTTTCAAAACAAAAATAAAATTACATCTAAAAGACAGTTCTCCGATTTTCTGCAAAGCCCGACCGCTGCCTTTGGCGCTGCGTATGCCAGTCGAACGTGAGCTTGAAAGATTACAATCTGAAAATGTAATTTACAAGGTGGAATCGTCGGAGTACGGCACACCCATAGTACCTATAGTCAAGCGGGACGGCTCGATTCGTATATGCGGTGACTACAAGGTCACGGTCAATAAATATTTGAAAGAATTTCATTATCCGTTACCCCGTATCGAACAATTATTTGCTGCCTTAAGTGGTGGGGAGCAATTTACAAAATTGGACTTGAAAAATGCGTACTTGCAATTGGTTCTTGATGAAGGATCACAGCCTCTAACCGCGATCACAACACACGTCGGCACCTTTGTATACCGGCGGGCCCCATTTGGAATTAAATGCCTGCCAGAAATTTTTCAAAAACTTATCGAGGAAACACTGAGCGGATTAGAGGGTGTAGTTGCCTTTATTGATGACATTTGTGTAACTGGTAAAAATAAAGAACATCACATGCAAAATTTATATGCCGTGTTAAGCCGACTGAGAGATGCTGGCTTACGAATAAAATTCGAAAAATGCGAATTCTTTAAAGATGAAGTTTGTTATCTTGGATATCGAATAAATAAATTAGGTCTGCATACGGATAAGGGTAAGATTGCCGCAATAAATAATTTACCCGTGCCACAAAACGTTTCTCAGCTCAGGGCAGTTTTGGGACTAATTAATTATTATTCGCGCTTCATACCCAATATAAGCACTATGCTTCAACCTCTGTACGCGTTGCTCGCGAAGGGCACTCGTTGGGAGTGGACCCCTTCTTGTGCTGAGTCATTTACGAAGATCAAAGAAGAGTTATTGAATAGCCCAGCGTTGGCGCATTACGAGCCGTCGCTGCCTCTGGTACTTTGTGTAGATAGCAGTGCGTACGGGCTCGGCGCCATACTGGCGCAGCGTTACCCAGATGGCTCTGAACGTTTAGTATGCTGTGCGTCGCGCGTTCTAAGCGAAACGGAACAGCGCTACAGCCAGATTGACAAAGAAGCTCTGGCCATCGTATACGGAGTCAATAAGCACCATCAATACCTTTTCGGTCGTAAGTTTACCCTTCGCAGTGACCATAAAGCGCTGACATATATTTTTGGTCCAAAACATGGACTTCCTCAAACAGCGGCTAGCCGATTGCAGAGGTATGCGGTGCGTTTGTCGGCCTACGATTTCGATATACAATTCGTATCGACAGATAAAAACGGTAATGCGGATTGCCTCTCTCGGTTGCCGCTTCCAAGGGTGGCGGCGAGAAACGACGAGGACGACGCGACTTATCTCCACTTCGTAGAAGAAACTTTCCCTCTCAGTCATCGGGACGTCGCGAGGGAAACAAAAAAAGATATTACATTATGTAAAATATATAGTTATATCATGAGCGGGTGGCCTTCAGGGACGGAGTTCGAAAATGAGAAACCGTACTTTTCCCGCAAGGACACGCTGCACATCGATCACGAATGCATAGTATGGGGGTACCGTGTGGTAGTCCCGGGCAGCCTGCGAGCTCAGATAGTGGAGGAGGTGCACGCGGGTCACGTGGGCATGGTGCGCATGAAGCAAATCGCGCGCTCTTACGTGTGGTGGCCCGGCCTGGACGCCGACCTTGAGCAGCGCGCGCGCTCGTGCGCCGCTTGCCGCTCCCAGCTCGACGCGCCGCCGCGCGCGACACCCGCGCCCTACGCCTGGCCCGCCGAACCGTGGCTGAGATTGCATGCTGACTTTCTGCATCACAACGGTCGTACGTATTTCCTCGTCATAGACGCACACACAAAGTGGATCGAAATATTTTCGATGACGAGTGGCACGTCGGCCGCGCTCGTTTCGACCAGGCTGCGGGAATGCTTCGCAAGATTCGGTCTGCCAGTGCAACTGGTAACCGACGGCGGACCTCCCTTCACATCCCACGAGTTCGAGACGTTCCTACAAAAAAATGGCGTGTTACACGTTATCACGGCACCTTATCATCCGTCGAGCAACGGTGCCGCAGAGAATGCGGTCAAGACCGTAAAAAAGGTGTTGAAAAAGGCCTCAGCCGAAGGCGAGGACGTCGAAATTGCCCTTTTAAAATTTTTATTACAGTATCGGAACAGTCCTCACTGCACCACGCAGCGCGAACCCGCCGTGGCCATGTTGGGGCGGCGGCTGCGTACGCGCCTGGACCTGCTGCGCGCCGGCCGTGCCGCGCCCGCCGCCGCCGTGCAAGTGGCGCAGAGCGCGCAACAGCGCAGCGCCGGCGGCACGCAGCGGGAGTTACAGCACGGGGACCATGTGTTAGTGAGAAATTACTCCAAACATGGCCCCAAATGGACTGAAGGTACCGTAACCGAGCGCACCGGTGCGGTTACTTACAATGTGAAGGTCGACGGACAAGAGGCGAGCCGACACGTCGACCAACTTATTAAAAAAAAAATAGTTCGTTATTCATTGCCTAGTGATAACTTGATATCTAACCCGGAGCTCGCAACAAATAAACCGGATGCGAGCTCATCGAGGGCGGAATCCCCGGAGTTTCGCGATGCTGAAACATCACTAGCAGGGGACGAGACTGCGCCGGGATCGCCGGGCTCGCTGGCTCTGCAGAGACCGACCGCCGAGCCGAGCATGGGAGCGCGCGGACCCTTCGCGAGCTCGCCGGCCTGTGACCCTTCCAAAAGCCCGGAGCAGAAGAAGGCCTTGCGTCCACGAGTCAAACGAAACTACAAAGTATAGCTTTCCATAGGAATATATATATATGTGTGCATATGTATATATATATATATATATATATATATATATTATAAGTAAATATCGCTCAAGTATCTATATCATAGTGATTGTATAGGCATACCTTTTTTTTTAACACCTCTGTCCGTATGCTGACGTCGGTAACTATAAGACCAAAATGTACCGAAACCCATCAAGTAGTCAGTATCTCTAATAGGCATCGCTATTATACAATGTGTTATGATATGGCTGTCTAAGACAAAATGTGAGTTGTATTTGTTATGTGAAGGGTTTACTTATAATTATAAGCATTTGTGAGTTATTTTACGAAGTTATGCTGTAAACTGGTAAACACCAGGCTATACCTTAATAACTAGCAACGTTTTAAAAGGTTAGCCAGACAAACCATTAAGTTAATGTATCTAGTTATAAGAAGATAATTTAAGTTAGTAGTGTCATTCATCAGCTGTTGCCTTTCATTAACAGCAGCTGCTATAACAATGTTCGACTTTGCACTGTAAGACGTAGCGTAAAGGTTTAATTTTTCAAGCAACATAATATGTTATAGTTATGACTGGGTTAGCAATATGCTTCCTTCATATGTTTATTTTTCTCTCTTCGTCATTCCTCTTTCTAAGGGGAAGAATGTAATGTAGGTAGATCTAAAACTAGATTAATGTGTCCACCGGCCATATAAACAATAAACCAGTCTTGCATGGATCGCCTTGTGTTTTACTCATACACCTCACCGTTGAAAAGCTATGGTGCCGTAGAGTCGATTAAACTATGAATATACTGACGAGATGAGCCTTTCAAAAATGAACCGTTATTTATTGAAGTGGGGTCGGAACTGGTATTTTTGAAATCTTCCATAATACAAGTTATTTCTGGAACGTTTTAAAACTGTATTTCGGAGAAGAGAAATTAATCAAAAAACACCTGATTTAAGTTCTAGAATTTTAATAAAATATATGACAATCTCGTAACTGAACGAAAAAAACGAATCGTTATTTCGGATATTTGTATAATAAAAATATCGGTTCCGATCCCTGTATTGAACATACCTTTAAGTTTCATTCAAAACTACATAATAATGAAGCAAAACTAAAACATATGCGACGTTAAGCAGATATAAACGCTGTTATTAACTATTTCTTGTTGTTAAGTTTGTCTAATAGCTCAGGAGACAATGTGACAGAGTTACTTATAAAAATGCTAATAACCTAGGTTTTGAATACACTGGCGAGCGCGGGCCTTTCAAAAATGGACCTATATCTCTCATCACCAGCGTCTGGAGTCTATCCTGCATGTAAATGTAAATAGAACATACACCCCAGTCATCATATTTGGGGTTCTCTCTCTTGGCCCAGCGCGCCTTGACCTTGAGCGCATACTTCAGCATCTTGTTATGTTTCGAAGAACACCACTTAGAATCCCTCGTCACCATCATCATGAAGTCTATCCTGCGGGCCTATGATAATGATAACCATCATTTTTGCGTGCGTTTGTGACGCGATTAATAAATGACATAGCTGCCGTCACCTTCTGACACGTATGTGAGTACGACAGTGACACCCGCGTTATCATATCATTTATCGCGTGATAAACGCGGCTATCATAGGCCCCCTGGATATAAATGTAAATAAAACATACCCCATTGAAATAAAACAATTTAACGGATTATATCGCGTATATTATCTCTTTTTTTTTTCTCAGTCCACCCGTGACCATGGAAAGCTGGAAAGCTTCCGACACGTCGGGAACTAAAATGAGATAATATACGCGATATAATTCGTTAAAATGTTTTATTTCAATGAGTAATAATCGCGGAAACAGAAGACAATATTAAAAACATACCCCAGTCATCATATTTCGGGTTATTTCTGTTGTCCCTGCGCGACTTATGCTTCATCATTTTGTCAGATTTGTCGACGACCATTACCTAGAAGCCCTTGTCACCAGCATTATGAAGCCTATCCTGGATGTAAATTTAAATAAAACTTACCCCAGTCATCATATTTTCGGGTTATTTCTGTTGTCCCTGCGCGGCTTATGCTTCATCATTTTGTCAGATTTGTCGACGACCATTACCTAGAAGCCCTTGTCACCAGCATTATGAAGCCTATCCTGGATGTAAATTTAAATAAAACTTACCCCAGTCATCATATTTTCGGGTTATTTCTGTTGTCCCTGCGCGGCTTATGCTTCATCATTTTGTCAGATTTGTCGACGACCATTACCTAGAAGCCCTTGTCACCAGCATTATGAAGCCTATCCTGGATGTAAATTTAAATAAAACTTACCCCAGTCATCATATTTTCGGGTTATTTCTGTTGTCCCTGCGCGGCTTATGCCTCGTCATCTTGTCCGATTTGTCAACGACCACCTCCTAGAAGCCCTTGTCACCATCATCATGAAGCCTATCCTGGATGTAAATGTAAATAAAACTTACCCCAGTCATCATATTTTCGGGTTATTTCTGTTGTCCCTGCGCGGCTTATGCCTCGTCATCTTGTCCGATTTGTCAACGACCACCTCCTAGAAGCCCTTGTCACCATCATCATGAAGCCTATCCTGGATGTAAATGTAAATAAAACTTACCCCAGTCATCATATTTTCGGGTTATTTCTGTTGTCCCTGCGCGGCTTATGCTTCATCATTTTGTCAGATTTGTCGACGACCATTACCTAGAAGCCCTTGTCACCAGCATTATGAAGCCTATCCTGGATGTAAATTTAAATAAAACTTACCCCAGTCATCATATTTTCGGGTTATTTCTGTTGTCCCTGCGCGGCTTATGCTTCATCATTTTGTCAGATTTGTCGACGACCATTACCTAGAAGCCCTTGTCACCAGCATTATGAAGCCTATCCTGGATGTAAATTTAAATAAAACTTACCCCAGTCATCATATTTTCGGGTTATTTCTGTTGTCCCTGCGCGACTTATGCTTCATCATTTTGTCAGATTTGTCGACGACCATTACCTAGAAGCCCTTGTCACCAGCATTATGAAGCCTATCCTGGATGTAAATTTAAATAAAACTTACCCCAGTCATCATATTTTCGGGTTATTTCTGTTGTCCCTGCGCGGCTTATGCCTCGTCATCTTGTCCGATTTGTCAACGACCACCTCCTAGAAGCCCTTGTCACCATCATCATGAAGCCTATCCTGGATGTAAATGTAAATAAAACTTACCCCAGTCATCATATTTTCGGGTTATTTCTGTTGTCCCTGCGCGGCTTATGCCTCGTCATCTTGTCCGATTTGTCAACGACCACCTCCTAGAAGCCCTTGTCACCATCATCATGAAGCCTATCCTGGATGTAAATGTAAATAAAACTTACCCCAGTCATCATATTTTCGGGTTATTTCTGTTGTCCCTGCGCGGCTTATGCCTCGTCATCTTGTCCGATTTGTCAACGACCACCTCCTAGAAGCCCTTGTCACCATCATCATGAAGCCTATCCTGGATGTAAATGTAAATAAAACTTACCCCAGTCATCATATTTTCGGGTTATTTCTGTTGTCCCTGCGCGGCTTATGCTTCATCATTTTGTCAGATTTGTCGACGACCATTACCTAGAAGCCCTTGTCACCAGCATTATGAAGCCTATCCTGGATGTAAATGTAAATAAAACTTACCCCAGTCATCATATTTTCGGGTTATTTCTGTTGTCCCTGCGCGGCTTATGCTTCATCATTTTGTCAGATTTGTCGACGACCATTACCTAGAAGCCCTTGTCACCAGCATTATGAAGCCTATCCTGGATGTAAATTTAAATAAAACTTACCCCAGTCATCATATTTTCGGGTTATTTCTGTTGTCCCTGCGCGACTTATGCTTCATCATTTTGTCAGATTTGTCGACGACCATTACCTAGAAGCCCTTGTCACCAGCATTATGAAGCCTATCCTGGATGTAAATTTAAATAAAACTTACCCCAGTCATCATATTTTCGGGTTATTTCTGTTGTCCCTGCGCGGCTTATGCCTCGTCATCTTGTCCGATTTGTCAACGACCACCTCCTAGAAGCCCTTGTCACCATCATCATGAAGCCTATCCTGGATGTAAATGTAAATAAAACTTACCCCAGTCATCATATTTTCGGGTTATTTCTGTTGTCCCTGCGCGGCTTATGCCTCGTCATCTTGTCCGATTTGTCAACGACCACCTCCTAGAAGCCCTTGTCACCATCATCATGAAGCCTATCCTGGATGTAAATGTAAATAAAACTTACCCCAGTCATCATATTTTCGGGTTATTTCTGTTGTCCCTGCGCGGCTTATGCCTCGTCATCTTGTCCGATTTGTCAACGACCACCTCCTAGAAGCCCTTGTCACCATCATCATGAAGCCTATCCTGGATGTAAATGTAAATAAAACTTACCCCAGTCATCATATTTTCGGGTTATTTCTGTTGTCCCTGCGCGGCTTATGCCTCGTCATCTTGTCCGATTTGTCAACGACCACCTCCTAGAAGCCCTTGTCACCATCATCATGAAGCCTATCCTGGATGTAAATGTAAATAAAACTTACCCCAGTCATCATATTTTCGGGTTATTTCTGTTGTCCCTGCGCGGCTTATGCCTCGTCATCTTGTCCGATTTGTCAACGACCACCTCCTAGAAGCCCTTGTCACCATCATCATGAAGCCTATCCTGGATGTAAATGTAAATAAAACTTACCCCAGTCATCATATTTTCGGGTTATTTCTGTTGTCCCTGCGCGGCTTATGCCTCGTCATCTTGTCCGATTTGTCAACGACCACCTCCTAGAAGCCCTTGTCACCATCATCATGAAGCCTATCCTGGATGTAAATGTAAATAAAACTTACCCCAGTCATCATATTTTCGGGTTATTTCTGTTGTCCCTGCGCGGCTTATGCCTCGTCATCTTGTCCGATTTGTCAACGACCACCTCCTAGAAGCCCTTGTCACCATCATCATGAAGCCTATCCTGGATGTAAATGTAAATAAAACTTACCCCAGTCATCATATTTTCGGGTTATTTCTGTTGTCCCTGCGCGGCTTATGCCTCGTCATCTTGTCCGATTTGTCAACGACCACCTCCTAGAAGCCCTTGTCACCATCATCATGAAGCCTATCCTGGATGTAAATGTAAATAAAACTTACCCCAGTCATCATATTTGGGGTTCTTCCTCTTGTCCCAGCGCGCCTTGAGCGCATGCTTCAGCATCTTGTCGGAGGCGTCGATGGACACCACCTGGAATCCTTCGTCCACCAGCATCATGGAGTCTACCCTGAAACCAATAATATTGTTATAAGTTTAGTTGGCTTAGGTTCTGTTCATAAATTACGTCATCTATTTTTGACGATTTTTGACCCCCACCGGTCTAAAATCATCCAACCATCATTTGGGATCATTCGAACCCCCGTATTCCCCCCCTACGAAATAAAATAATGTCATTTCCAAAAAATGCGCTTTTAGCAACAGTTTATAGAAACACGAATTTCATTCCTTTTTTTACTCATTCAAGCACTTTTTAAAGATGCGAAAGATGATTTTAGACCCCCCCCCCTCTGCTAACATCATCTGATGTCCAGACCCCCCCTCCCCCCCAAACTTGAAATGACGTAATTTATGAATAGCCCCTTATATTAGTCGCAAACCAACTAAAGATTATTCCATCATCATCTCAGTCGTAACAGTTTACTATATTTGAACCAGTTTGAACTCACTCAGGATAGTATATTTGAACCACGAGCGTACTCGGCTTTCAATTCAAGCACTCGCGCCAAATAACAACGTTGCAGCCTTACATAACAATTAATTATGGCTTCTCGTGCCTTGAAAGCCTCGTTACGCTCAGGAATCTATTTGAACAACAAGCGGACTCAGCTTTCAATTTAAGCCCTCGCGCCAAATAACAACTTTGCAGCCTTGCAGAACAATTAACTATGGCTTCTCGTGCTTTGAAAGCCTCGTTACGCTCGGGAATCTATATTTGAACCACGAGCGGATTCGGCTTTTATTTCAAGCACTCGCGCCAAATAACAACTTTGCAGCCTTGCATAACAATTAACTTCTAATGGCTTCTCGTGCCTTGAAGCCTCGTTACGCTCATGAATCTATATTTGAACCACGAGTGGACTCGGCTTTTGAATTCAAGCACTCGCGCCAAATAACAACATTGCAGCCTTGCATAACAAATCTATTTTCCTTCTCGATAAACGTAAATAATAGTAATTCTCGTCATTTTACTCATACACATTGTATAGTCATTCTAGACGTGATTTGCATCACCCACCTCATCAAATTCCAGCGTCTGCGCATGTTTTGAAGGAACGTTTGACCCGTTGCCCAGTATTTATCAAGTTTCTTACATCATGTAATATTTGTGAGTCTTTATCGCCTGTTGTTGTTAAACTAGCTGTCATCTCGGCTATCTTATTGCCATGCCGTTATCATGAATCGGTAAGAGTGAGAAAACAGCCAGTAAATATGCAGCAGTGAAAAAATCACAAAAAATTTAGTTGGCTCGCGCACAAAGGGATTTATACCCCTATATCTATACTGTTAGAAAGTTGTAAAAATGAAGTACATTTATAATAGTATAGATATATAATAGTTGACTTCCGTTGTTGGTGCGTATATCGATATAAATAAATAAAAATAAATAAATATCAGGGATAAATCTGTGACTTCATTTCTTATCACTACAGATACGAATTATGAAGTCAATGCCATCAAAGATTTTCGTCGCAAGTGAGCCCACCGGATATAAACCTGACAAAAAGGAACAGCTAAAACGAGACCAACTTCTTTTCTGTATTAGACCCCATCTTACTTAACTATTCTGATGGCTATAATGATGGAATGAAAACGAGGGTAGGGTTGCATTGCTCGTAAACCAACGGCCGCTGGGGCCGATGAGTTCTGCTGGAGTGGCGATCACGCAACGAAAGACGAGGAAAGAAAGAACGTGGAAGGCCCGCCACAAGGTGGACTAATGACCTGATAAGGTTGCTGGAGTCCATTGGATGCTGGCGAAGCAGGGTCACGCGTTAATTGTGCCTTTCTTATCTTTATACCCCCAAAAATCGTCTATTCATGGACTGCACATAATATAAAGTGTTTTAGCATGTAAATTACTAACACTTACATTAGATATGTAACCTACTCGTATCGTAATACATGAGCAAAAGTATCCTCACGCAGCTATTAGCTCGCTGCAGCCCTATGAAGAAACCCTTGTATCTTATATTTCTGTAAGGTTGTCACTCAACTTATCCAGTGCCGCAGGCAGCGTCCAGTATCCTCACGCAGCTATTAGCTCGCTGCAACTCTTTGAAGAAACCCTTGTATTTTATGTTTCTGTTAGGGTTGTCACTCAACTTACCCAGTACCGCAGGCAGCGTCCAGTATCCTTACGCAGCCGTTGGCGCGCAGTAACCCGATCAGGAAGTCCTTGTAGTTCTGGGTGCGCTGGTTGCTGTCGCCCACGAACTTCTTCCACACCCTCGCCGCTTTACCGTCCGCGTACTGGTCCTTCACGCCCTCGGAGGGGATGCCCTCCGAGCGGGGGTGGAACACTTTGTCGGCCATTGATGTCATTGTGCCCTGGAAAATATAAGGAGTGCCTTTAATACTCAAGGTCAGGTAGAAATTGTCATGAGAAGTCAAATATTTTTTATATCCATACTAATATTATAAATGCAAAAGCGTGTCTGTTACCTCTTCACGCTTAAACCGCAGACCCCATTTGGATGAAATTTTGTTTTGAAAAAGTTGAGTCCGAGAGACGAATTATTGTATGGAGAAATTATAATACAAATACATAGAAAACATTGCCAAAAGTATTCACGGATTCGCGGGATCGGTTTTTACGGTATACGGTACGGTACCGAGTAGTGTGTGTTTGTTTGTAGGTGATTCCCCCCGCAAAATATGCATTCATTTATTCGATAATGTCGTAACTACTGATGTGCATGTTGCGGAAACTTTCCAAAATGCCTAAAAACGGTCTTAAGTATAGTGTAAACTTACATGTTTATAAGACCTTTTTTGAGCATTTTTTAGTTTATAAAAGGTCTTAAGTTATCTGTTTAAAAGACCTTTTTAAAACATTTTGGAAAGTTTACACAATTTTCACAACAGTAGTCGTAACACGGCTTGTAATCTCCAGTGATTAAATGCTCTGAGTCTAATGGCGCTAAAAAATTTAAACCAAAGACTGAAATCATTGTAACACGGTTATATTTTGTGAAATTATTATACATATATGTACGATATGTCAAGATTAATTTGTTTATAAGAAACACCATTTTTTTATCAGCTTGCAAATAACGTAGCACGTGCGTGTTTCAATATTTAGGTTCTGATTGGCCTTGAATTAAAGCAGTTTAACACGTCAATCACAGTACGTAACGCAATGTTTTATATAAAACACTAATAGCATGAAAATCGCACTTTTAACATTCCATACTTGCAGCGGTGCTATGGAAATTACGTCCTTACTTCGATAGTAAATAAAGTGTACTAAAATAATTTCAAGAATGACGGAAATATCACTTATCTAGATGTCAGTACGTACTTTAATAAAAAAGTTCAGCGACCATAAACAAATCTATAAAAAAAATTGAATTACATTTTCAAAATTTGAACGCCGAAGCATTTTAACACTTCGTATCTACACTTCACTGGTTCAAATTGCAGGGTTGTATGTTACATTTTCAGGGTAATCAAAATTATACTCTGCGTCACTATGACAATGTTCAATTTTCAATTCGTTTAAAGTGAAACATGGGATGGTGTAATATTGAGCCGGCGTCTTACTTACTGTATGATGCAATATCAATCACCGAGTTCGCGAGACGCACCGTTAGGGCGAGAGCCGCGACCACAATGAGCAGCTTCTGTTTCGATACTCAAACAGTTTACTACGTAACTCTCAGATATGACATACCTATAGCGGTTTCTCGCGGAGTTACTCCCGAAAAGAAAATCAAGACTTTATCTAAAGGATATTGTTAATCGTTAATTTTTGTATGAAAACTCATCTTCATCTAATAGGTAGGTTTTTTTTCATTTAAGTTAATTAGGGTGTAATTTAAGGTAAACTAATTCATTAAATTTTAGAACGACGCACGATGATAAAAAAACTTTCATACAAAAGAATGCACTACGGATGAATAAAATAACATCCCGTAATATTTATTTAATATTAATATTTATTTGGTGTGCGGTGACCGCGGTTTGTGTACTGCCTAGACTTTTCTTTTATCTCCAGACTGCAGTTCTCGTCAACTGTTATGTATCGACCTAAAATCTCGCTAAGAATACCCCTGTACCTCTCCAAACAATTCGCCGTAACAGCCTTGCATCCCTGTTTTTGCTCTTTTGTCAACAGACGAGGCATAATATTTTCTTCTGTTTCCGCGATTATTACTCATTGAAATAAAACAATTTAAGGGATTATATCGCGTATATTATCTCATTTTAGTTCCCGACGTTTCGGAAGCTTTTCAGCTGTCCATGGTATCGGGTGGACGAGGCACCCAACGAGTACAAAACGTTCATCTCCAAATGTTAATGGAAAATATTATAAGAATGACGTTTTCTTGAAATGTTTACCATCTCTGCTATTTGGTTGTACATTGTTTTATCGAAAAACGTTTCATCATTTGGTCGACATATCATTAGTAATGATTGTTACTCGTTTTTTTGAAAACTGTATTTATTGGTCGGTGTTTTTATATTGACTTTAGAAAATATTAGGATATTTGAATTTGAGAGTACATAGTAAAAAAATTTTTTTTACTAAAAACTATATTAAACATTCGTAAATACAGGTAGGTAACCAATAACCTAATAAAAGAAACTGTCACAAATTAAACAATTTTTAATTTTACAAAAACTGAAAAATGGGAAGAAATTTGACTGTGACGTCACGGGTCGGCTATTTTACGCATATTTTTTGCCATAATTCTATATCGCATAATCACAATAGGCATAATGTCTATAAGCATAATTTCGTTACGCCGAATCCTGTTTTCGCCGTATGGTCTTTACGCATAACTTTTTAACTATATATTCTGGCAGAAGTCATCTTTTGTTCGGAATTGCAGTTCTAACCTTACCTAACCTACTTACTGGCAGCAGTTTTTCATTATTAGAGGTTGAATTTGCAGCTAACTAAAATTCGGCGATACTAAATAATGCGTATTTAGATTCAGACAAATAATAATTCGGCAACATGAACATTCGACGAAATAAAATTATGCGGAAACAGTTTCGGACATAAAAAAATTGTGCGACCCCCTGAAGTCACACGTCTGTATTTTCCGACAAACTTCATACTAGCGTAGTGTTAATGAGTACTGATGCTGATGATGAGTAACTTACAGCGTGTATGGACTGACAATCTGTTATCAGCTGATACTACTCGTAATAATGGGTAATGACTTGCAAATTCTGGTTTTATCATTATCCTATTATAAAGTTGTAAAAATGAAATGTCTGTACATTGAAGATATTAAAAAAGATATTGTAATATTGGACTATTTAAAGGTCACTGAATCGAAAAAAATATTTTTTGTATATTTGCATGTATGTTGCATGGCTTCATCACGCCAAAATGGATTTCATGTCTTTTGGTACAAGGGTAGGTGGGTTTCCACAGATGGTTATAGCATACTTTTTACCTGACTACGCTGAAGAAAAAAAGTGGATTATGATTTTTTTGTAAAAAAAACAAAAAAGTGGACTTTTTATTTCATAATTGTACCGCTGCTCCATGAATCACGTGACAAATTTTGTCGGGAATCCAAAAATAACCTTGTATATTCCGAAGCTCTCCGTTCGATGTTCGTATTGTGCCATCTTGTTCGCCCCAATCTTGTGTTATAGGAAAGCAGAGCGAGAGGGACGGAACATCGCTAGCAGCTGTCCATTATACTCATATTACCTGGTTTTCTTAAGCCTTATGCGTCAATTACACTTGGTCGACGGCCGACGGCAATAGGCGATAAATATATGTCTTAGATACTAGAAAGCGCCCGCAACTTCGTTCGCGGAGGAGAAAAAGTCATAACCCCTATTTTTATCGACAGCGTTGTCAGGTAAAAAGTATCCTATAAATAACCATCTGTGGATACCCAGCCACCCGTTTACCAAAAAATAGTTAAAATCTGTTTAGCCAATTTAGCGTGATGAAGCCACAACGACACATACAAATGTACAAAAATTCAAAAAAATATATTTTCGAATTCAGTGACTGCCAAATAGTCCGTTACCAAACAGTATTTTTTTTTGAAAATATCTTCAATGTACAGACATTTAATTTTTACAACTTTATAATAGTTATAGATGGCGCTGTCATTATAAGTACGAGAGATGGCATTATAAGAACGAGAGCAGAGCAGAGAAAAACTGTAAAAATGCAAATGTGAATACCCAAGTCATCGTCGAGCCATTTTCCTTGTACATTCGAAAACGTTAATTTCCTCTTATTACCGCTGAGTAATACTTGAGTGTTTCCGATCGGTATGTAGCGCAAACTAAACGAGACCTCTAAGTGACTGGCAGACAGGAGCATTGTTTTATTGAAAAACGTTTCATCGAATACTTCATTTCGTCGACATACATGTGTCCCCAAAACCAACGCCATAATGAAGAGGGTTGATAGAACAGATCATAAGCTACCATATTAAGTAAATTTGACCTCAATAAAAAGTTCATGGTTTTAGGGATAGTGGCACTTTTAAAAAATAATTTGTTATGTTTCGTTTTTTAAAAGTGCCAATAGCTCGAAAATATTAATATGGTAGCTTATGATCTGTTCTATCACCCCTCTTCATTTTAGCTTTGGATTCAGGGACATCCTGTATAAGTTCGTAGAAAGCATGTTTCTCTGAAAACGTTTATAATTTGGGATTTTTATAAAACAAACCTAACTTAACCTAGGTTTGTTCTATAAAATCCCAAAGGCCTAATAGGTCTCGAGGGCGTTCTTCAACCCGATGGACGGCTCTTATAAAAACTGTGACAAACACCAACATGTCTGAGTGTTCTCGAAATGCTGCCAACAGAATAAAGTGGAGACCAATATTGCAAAGGTTTAGGCGCACAAGGTAATTAAAAAACGGCCCTTCTGCAATATATCCCGTTCTCGAAATGTCCCTTTACATAAATTCCGTCCCTATTACCACAGCTTTTAGAAAGTGTCCCGTTAGCTAATTAATGCCCCATTCGCAATACGTTCCTTTCGCAAATAAACCAGGTTTTACGATAATGACATGGAGCTTTTAAGTCTACATTTACTTCTGCTGTGTATCCCTTGCAAACTACTATTTATTGTGGCGGTCAATGGCAGGAAAGTCGTTAAGATGGGACATTTTGCGTAATAGACATTTCGCATTCGGGACGTTTTGCGAAAGGGCCCAAAATGTCCCGTTCGCGAATTGTCCCATTCACAATACGTTCCTTTCGCATATAAACCAGGTTTTACGATAATGAAATGCAGCTTTTAAGTCTACATTTACTTCTGGTGTCTATCTCTAGCTGACTACTATTTATTGTCGCGGTCAGTGGCAGGAAAATAGTTAAGATGGGACATTTTGCGTATGTGACATTTCGCATACGGGATGTTTTGCGAAAGGGCCATCATGCAGTGGGGACGTTCAGTAAAAGGGGCTTTTAAAGTTTGCAAAAGGGATGGGATCTTTTGCGAAAGGGACGTAATGCGGATGGGTTATTTAGCATAAGGGGCCCTTTGCAAGGAAGAATGTTTTGCGAATAGGACTTATTAATTTAGGTGGAGGGACGTTTTGTGAGTGGGACATTATGCGCCCAAACCATAAAAACACTCTGTGTGTAGTTTGACGTCATACGTCTGTCATCAGCATCATAGTTTCGCTCCTTGGTTATAACAATTCTCTCGAGTCTCCCCTATCGCTTACGCTCTAGGTCACGTTCAATCACGCAAATCACGCCATTTTATATTTACCGCTACAACACCGTTGTGGGTAAATCACGACTTTAATCCACCGCGCTGAAGTCGAGAATAGATAAGCTTTTAACTTAGAAGCTGTAAAGTCAAGATGGAGTCTTGAAACTTGCGGATTTGTTTTCTATATGAAACCGCTGATAATATGCTAACTGCGATAAAGAACCGGTTGGAACCGGTTAGCCTTATAAATTAATATTATAAAATTGTAAAAATGAAATATCTGTACATTCAAGATATTTTCAAAAAAATGATTGTTATGGACTATTCGGGTCATTAAAACAATATTTTTTTTTTTTGGATTTTATGTATGTTTGTATGTGCCGTTGTGGCTTCATCACGCAAGATCGGCTAAACGGATTTCAACTATTTTTGGTACACGGGTAGCTGGGTATCCACAGATGGTTATAGGATACTTTTTATCTGACTACGCTGAAGAAAATATGAAGGGTTATGACTTTTTCTCCTCCGCGAACGAAGTTGCGGGCGCTTTCTAGTAAGTTAATATGAGCCAATGGGATCGTCTCGTATCAATGAACTTAACACCGATGTGAGGAAACGGTGTTGTACAAACAGCAACACACTTTAGTGATCACCCGTAGGCCTTATATCAATGTTAATAAGGTTTACTAATGGACTAAGTGTGTGGCCGATGGTACAAAAACATCTTCCCTTAACCTTTTAAGCGTGAACGTGACCCGGACGTCACCGCAATAAAATAAAATCCACGGACGGCTAATCGCGTCATTGAAAATTCGTGCCATTGACGCCAGCGACGGCATATGCCGACCAAACATTGTTCAAGGTCAAGGAAGATAATATTAATACCTCACTCGGCATTAACTGTTTTATTTTTGAAGGTTCATTTTATATTATTAGAAGATGTTTTTGTCACTATAATAGGCTTGTGTCCTAAAAAAATATAATTAGACCTTTAGTTAGATTAACAGAAAATATTTGGACACGTATATTTTCTTTTGTCAATTAAACACACAGTAACAGAGTGAAGCTTTTTGCACCCCCTTTTCGAAGAACGGTAGGTACTAGGAAAACACTCACCAGTCCCCCGTCTAAGCAGACTGCTAAATGAAAACCATAAATCAAGTGACATTCATTTCGACCCTTTGGTCAGGTTCCGGACTACAACCCAGGACTGATATTATTTTTCTTAACTAAAATTTACCAGCACTTTCTTTTTAACCGACTTCCAAAAAAAGGAGGAGGTTCTCAATTCGACGGAATGTTTTTTTTTTTGTCAAAAATGTCCAATATTTTCTACTGTAATTACTATCGTCATGTAACTACATAAATACTTCTTATCCGTCAATTAACATCTTAAACTTGTTATATGCATGTGGTGTTTGCCGATAATTGGTTGTGCAATAAATCTTTAAGCATTACATAGATGAATTTGTAACAATGTAAGATTGTAACCGCTGTTGGCAGACCTAATAAATAAATAAACAAAAAAAATATGAAGATACAGCCCGTTAAAGTTCCCCGTGGCGTCATGCGCCCCCACTCCCAAACTTTGACACGCTTTATCTTTTTTGTTTGATGGACAAAAGAAAAAATACGTGTCCAATATTTTTTGATAATCAAACTGACGGATTATTAATTAGAATATTTTTTTACCGGAAACTACTCTATTCTAAAGGTCGATGCCGTCAGTGGAAAAAGGTCGTCGACATAGCACAGAGTTGCTAGATTTAAGTGGCAGTAGGCGGGGCACATTGCTTGGAGGACCGGAGCCACTGTCATAAGGGTTCTCGAGTAGCGACCGCGTACAGGACGACGCAGCGTGGGAAGGCTCCCAAAAAGGTGGACCGCGAGGAAGATCGCGGGAAAACTTTGTATAGGGGCGGCGCGCGACCGGTCTTTATGTAACTCCTTGAGGAGGCCTTTTTCCAGCAGTGGACGTACTTGGACTGAAATGATGAACAGGGTACTTGAATGACAGATCAAATCAGTTCCTTTTTATGAACCGTCAAAACGGTCAGAAAGTATGAAGATTGAAAGGAAAAATGTTTATGACGTCATAATTCTATACGGTCAAACTCGTGGTCTACTCTTGGGACATGCCGTAGAGTTATACTTATAAAAGTGCCCTTGCGGCCTACTTACAGAATAATATGTCTGAGTGTCATAATGGCTTTTAGCCACGTGTTAAACACTCTGCTTTTCACTTCGACTGCGAGAAAATAGAAAAGACTTAACATTAAAATTGTATATTTAATGAAAAACTAAAAGTACAGTTTGAGCAATTATATCAGAAAGTTTGGCCAAACTGATCAAGTTGGTTTGTTTGTTTTTAATTATTCGTAAGGAGTATGTAGCTGGGCGCAAGTTTTTTTTTCAGTGTCATTGAAATTTGTATGGGATTATATGGCTTTCTTTTAGACCGTCAACAGGTCTAGATGTACTATTTTACTCTCGCTTCGCGAAGCTAATATGACGTACTTTTCAAGCAGGAGAAGTGAAAAGATCATTATTCTATTATGAACACCCCTGACTGGCGATGAGTACTCATCTTGCTGAACCACTCAAAAAGTGTACACTACTAGGAAAGACACGTGCACTAACTCTTTTGGATACGGCAAAAATAAAACCAGGAACTTAATAATAGCTGATATTTATAACACATACAAAAATATGGTCAAATTATTTATACAACGAACGTGACATCACATGATCAATCAGGAATTTTGCCGAAACAAGGTACCTATCAAGTCATACATTTTATTTTCGGTGCGGTCAAACTTGAACGTTGATACTCTGCAGCAAAGGCTCAAATTTGAGTGCAAACCGATGTCTTCAATATTACATTGATTTAACAGACTATAACTATATCTAGAGATCTATCTGGCACTTAAATATGACAATTATATACACGGTGGAAAGGCACGACGATCCTTCCCGCAAAAGGGGGATTGTTTAGATTTAGTACTGTATTTCCTCTAAAGAAACTAGGCTCATATTCGTAAGCGTTTCGAAGTTATAGGCAGTTAACTTTTAATGCAAAATACTGCAAGTGACAACCCTTATTAGGGCCAGTAACATTTAACAATAACACAGGGGTCAGTGACCTTTATCAAAACATCATTTCTACACTTACATGTAGGTACATAGTACTAGTACGTAGTAATAAAAATATTAACTAACTAGAAGATGCCAGCAACTTCGTTCGCGGAAGAGAAAAAGTCATAATCCGTCGTTTTTTTCTTCAGCGTAGTCGGGTAAAAAGTATCCTATAACCATCTGGAGATACCTAGGTACACGTGTACCAAAAATTGTGGAAATCTGTTTAGCCGATTTTGCGTGATGAAGCCACGACACATACAAACATGCATAAAATAAAATAAATCGCTTTAGTGACCTCCAAATAGCCCCTACAATTTTTTTTTTGAAAATATCATCAATGTACAGACATTTAATTCTTACAACTTTATAATAGTATAGATTTTGATATTTTTACTAATTGTACTTAACAAAAATCTAAGCATTACGTACTAATCTATTCTCCGTCGTTTAAACTAACCCTTCTTTGCGGAAAGGATCGTCGTGCCTTTCAACCCTGTATACATAATACAGAGACAAAAATCATACATCACTAGATTTTCGCCTCTTGACCCCCACAGGTTTAATAAGACATCGCGCCCTATAACGTATGGCGATACGGTTACGAATTGTTTTAGCACTTGCAAGTAAAAATACTCCTTTGTGGAATATATATCCTAGCTAGGCCTCTGGTCAGAGCTCTCTTAGTTATCATCTAACTAAAACTTAGATCTAAGTTAAGGATAAAATATTCAAAGCTAAACCAGACAGATATAATATTACTTTGTTAAAAATGCATCACAAATGGATTTTTGACGACGTATTTCAAAGAAACAGAAAAGATATTCTAAATTCAGATTAGCTATTTGCACAAGCAAGTTCCTTATTTTGTATGTATGTAGTCGCCTATAATTTGATTAACGCTGAATGTTTTAACTAAATTCACCCGATTACCGACAGTCGTTTTCTGAAGATCGCGCGAAGTTATAAGTTAAAGCACTTGAAACTTATTATTTTATTTGAATATTATTATTATTATTTTATTTGTTTAAATATTATTTCACAACAGCAATATATCTTTTTTTAGACTGTAGCCTCCAATTTTCGTTTTTTTATATACATGTGTAAATCGTTTTTATTTACACCATATATTTCAACAATATCTTACTAAAAAAAGATTTTCTATTATCGTTGAATCATTAATTTTATGCATCGTACATTAGTCTTACAATTTTTTTTATGATTAAGATCTTTGTATTTACAAGACTAGTGAATATGCATGATTTTTTTATTTTTGCTTTAACAAAAGCTCATTCATGTAAAAAACAGTAGACAAAAATATTTTTTGGAATAACTATAGAAATA
Source organism: Hedya salicella (assembly GCA_905404275.2). Lineage (NCBI taxonomy): Eukaryota > Metazoa > Arthropoda > Insecta > Lepidoptera > Tortricidae > Hedya > Hedya salicella. The sequence continues at coordinate 25,881,203 of FR990101.1, forward strand.
ACCAAGATAAGCCATCAAATATTTCATTCTATCTCTAGCAAAACAGAATTCAATATGCAGTTTATATGGCCGGAGTATACCATGACGTAACAGTACATGTCGAACCTCTCTGTCAAATTCGATGTTTAATTAGTAGTTTAAAATGCCTATATCATGCGTATTTCTTGGGCGATTTTAATTTTAATTTCAGTTTTTGGTATAGTTTTTACGGTATTTTGATATTTTGTTAAGAAAAGCGATGAAAAAATTTCATGCATGTTCCCTATTTAGGAAGTGGTCACAGCCGACCGGAGGGGGTCACCTTCAATAAACAACAGATTTATAACAAACATTTATTTTATATCAAGATATCGTCATCTATTATCCAAATTTATAAGTATATAAAACTAAATGTAACCTACAGGTTCTATAATAATCGTGTCACTATACATACAGTCCTATTCTAAAACAAGGAAATACGGGAGAAACATTTACTTGTTTCTTTTTCTCATCAAAACAAACATAATCTATCGTATTTTGATTCATATAATATATTACACCCAGTCCGAGCAAAATTGATGATTAAGAAAATGTAAAAAGAAGGAATTCATTCAAATAGGTTGCTTGAGGTTTACATTTCACCCATTTCCAATTTAGATGATTTTTCTACTACTTAGTACAGTAAATATTTTATGGTGACGTCACTAGATAAGATGTTTTTGTATTAACCTATTGAACGCCACAGTCAGCTGTGGCCGACAACGGAATATCGTGTCCCAGACGCCATTGTCGGCTACCCGTAGAGTGTGTCAGTGAAATAGCTACCTACGTGCATTCACATAAGTTTCAAGTTCATGTTTGACGTCGAAGATGGCGTGCCGTCGCAGTTGACAACTTTTACATTTAGAAGTGGCGTTCAAAAGGTTAACCCTTTCGAGGCCCAGCAACGCTGCGTGTGCTACATCGTAGTCAGTAGCAGGGTTTTCTCGCTATGAAGCGAAAGTAGACATGGTTCTACGCGGATCATGGGATCCATACGTGTCGTGTCATGCGACTCGACGCGGATTATGGGATCCATACGTGTCGTGTCATGCGACTCGACGCGGATCATGGGATCCATACGTGTCGTGTCATGCGAATCGACGCGGATCATGGGATGCATACGTGTCGAGTCATGCGACTAGACGCGGATCATGGGATCCATACGTGTCGTGTCATGCGACTCGACGCGGATCATGGGATCCATAAGTGTCGTGTCATGCGACTCGACGAGGATCATGGGATCCATACTTGTCGTGTCATGCGACTCGAAAAACTTAAAAAACTGCAACGACAAATAAAAGTCTGAAATTAAAATATGAATATTTTTGAGAGGAGTCATATTTTAAAAAACGAATAAATTCACCGTTTAAGAATCCCATTTAATCCTCGAAATGGTTTTATAAGCTTTTTGTCTTGCCGCTTTAGGGGCTGTTCATAAATTACGTCGATATGACGAGTTTTGACCCCCCCCCCTAAAATAATCCAACCATCATAATTCGAATGACCCCCCCCCCCCCCCCCCCCTACCAAATAAAGTGATGTAATTTCCAAAAAGTGCGTTTTTATCAACAGTTTATAGAAACACGAATTTCATTTCCTTTTTTACGCAGCAAGCACTTTTTATAGTTGCGAAAGATGATGTAATCTTGGGACTGATACCCCCCCTTCCTTCGTCATGCTACCATCATCCGATGTCTAGCCCCCCCCCCCCCCAATTTCAAATGAAGTAATTTATGAATAGCCCCCTAGTTCGTATTGTTCAAATCTTGCATCAAGAACCATAAAAATAAGAGGACTGTCATTTGCCATACTAAGGTTAGTGCCCCGACCGCAAGGAGATATTCTGGCAAAAACTAGATGGCGCTTTAAAATTAAACATTTAACGGTGTTATCATTGTACAGAGGAACATAGCGCAGTAACAATTAGTTCGTAAACAGCCAATGGTGAATAAATCGTAACATTAAAATAATGTGACACACTTGCTAAGTTGAATAATTGTAAATAGTAATTCTTATAAATAGATGGCGCTGTACATAACGGGGAACGGCTTTTTGTATGGAGATGGTCAGTCCTCTTGTTTTAATGGTCCTTGCTTGGTTAAAATTGACCCACTTCCCAGTTTCCGATTGAGCTATTTGGCATACTTATGTAAGTTAGGTGACAATACAATATTATGACACCATCGAAATGATCTGATGATGGAGCCAGATGGTAATCATAGGAACTTTGTAATAAAATAGGCTTTTTAGAAATGTCTCGATTATTCGTTGTAGATAATTGGTCCATCCCAACGGCATAGAGTATAACTTTTAAATGAATATACCACCACTAAATTACACCTCGACTGGCGTTATATCCCTGGTTCAAAATGACAGAGTTCCATGTTACATTTTCAGGGTAAACACAAATTATACTTTGCGGCACTATAACAATGTTCAAATTTTAATTCGTCAAAAGTGAAACAGAGCATCATATACAACGTGTCCCTAAAAGCAACGCCAAAATGAAGAGGTGTGATAGAACAGCTCATAAGCTAACATATTAAATAAATTTGACCTTAATAAAAAGTTCATGGTTTTCGAAAACTTGTGATTTTTTATTTTTACTTTAATTCGTTTTCTTTTTTAAATATTTTTACCGACAAAGCATCATGACATGTAATAAATTTAATTTACATTCGATAGGATATATTTTTGGTAAAATCCTGCAAAAAACAGATTTACAAAATACTTAAATTTGCAATGGTGGCAATCTACATACTGACGTAAGGTACTAAGTCACGAGTTTTTAAAAAGTGCCAATACCTCGAAAACCATGAACTTTTTATTAAGATCAAATTCACTTGATATGGTAGCTTATTAGCTGTTCTATCACCCCTCTTAATTTTGGCGTTGGTTTTAGGGACACCCTGTATGAGCCAGCAATTTAAGAATAGTATTTACATCCATACACGCAACCTGCCTTTTATATATATTTACATGCCCGCGACATCACCCGCGTCAATACCCAACATCGCCAAGTCATCCAACTCCTCCTTCTTCTTCGCGACACTCCCGTTCTCTGCTTTCTTCTCTGGCGGCTTCTGATTCTGCTGCTGCTGATTCTGCTTATTCTGATTATGGTTGTTTTTGTTTTGCGGCCTCTTGTTCTGCTGACGCGGCTTCGGGCTCGGTACTAGGGGTACATGAGTGTCGTAGAGTTGGGGTCTGGGGGGGAAGAGGTTGGGGTTTAGTTGTGGGGGGTTCATGTCGAAGCCCATCATCATGCCCGGGGGCATGAGACCGAGGGGAGGGAAGGGTGGCATGACGCCCCCGAGAGGGCCGAAGGGCATGGCTGCGAACAGCTCTTGTTGCGCTAGCTCGGCTTGCTTTTTGACTTCGGAGGGGAAGATTATGTCGAGCGCGTCTTGGAAATCCTTGGAGAGGTTGCTAGGTGTCGGGGCTGGTGGTGTTCTGTAATAAGGAAATGTTACGAGTTAGACAGCTGTTTATAATATAATGTAGGGGAGATAGGAGAACATTGGGCAGTCGGGAGATTCCGACACCACCTTGTGACTCGAGACGTGTAGAAGATGCTAATTTTGTATGCTGACTTTTGTTTAGTAACTGGAAACACCGCTCGGGCAAATGCCATCGAAAACACAGCATCCAAAATAAAAAAAACCGACCAAGTGAGAGTTGGACTCGCGCACCGAGGGTTACATACATAATATAGGCTACAAACGGCCGTATCTATGAAAATACAGTGTTAGCAGAGCCCTACTCCTAAGCCAAATGTACGCGGTGTTCGGTCATTTTATATTGGTAACTCACATAGAAAAACAGACAAACGATTATTCTGTGTTTAGTATTAGTTGTTATAGCGGCGAAAGAAATACATCATCTGTGAAAATTTCAAGTGTCTAGGCCATCACGGTTCATGAGATACTCTGAAGGTGTTAATCCTTCACCATGAATGCGAGACAGTCAGGCCGTATGTAAAAGTAGTATATATTCAAATTGAATTATGAACGACAGCTGTCTCGTACAAGGTTTGTGTCATTAGTCTCAAGAGAGACGTTGAATAGAAAGTATCAAACCCGTACCAGCTACTTTTTATTTTATTCCACCACTGAGCACCCCCCCTCAATACAGCCTGGTGACAGACGTACAGCGGAGTCTTAGTAATAGGGTCCCGTTTTCCCCTTTGCGTACGGAACCCTAAAAAATTAACTACACGTCTTAAGTTACCAGGTGGTTTTCGAATCTCCTGTCTGTCCAATGCTCCACTAGCTCCTCTATATAGTGATTATGTTATTCTAATGAAGCAATACGACGAGAAGCTGGTCACACCGCTGGAAGCTACAGTTTTGACAGTGAATTGTTACTCACATTCCATTTTCGCATGTTTGCATTCGCTTGGCTGCGTGTACAATGGAAGTGGTCGTTAAGAAATATGGTCCTAGACACGGGATAAGAAATAAACATCCTCATCTATTATATCGTGATGACTAAGATTGTATCTTACATAATATATAAATAGTTACATCGCAAACAGGCTGCCTATAGCTTAACAAGTTCTTTTATGATACTCCCAGGGTCTGCGGGCGACGGGGGGAGGCGGGAAAGACAGCGGGGGTGAGTATGAAGTGTGCGCGCGGCGGTCTTTCCCCCCGTCGCCCGCAGTCTATGGGCGTGTCACGAAAAAACTTGTCAAGCTATAGCTCAATCGCGTACCGAAGCTGTTAATTAAAAAAATACTCATTATTATTAATCCACCTTCGTCGATTTGTTACTCATATTAATTGAGCATTAGCTGAGAGAATATTTATTTATTTATTTCAATTATAAGTTCACAGTCAACACTTACAGTATATAAGCAAGCATGCTGATTAACTTAGTATACATGTTAAAGCAAAAAAAAAATGACACAAGGAATTACAATTTGGCAATGCCTACTTTTCTCCAGCACAACTTTGAGGTTGTCAGATATAAATAGGTAAGCATGCGTTGTCAATATAACCCTCGTCATATAATATCTTTTTTGGAGACCGCTTCCACTTAGCTTCGTACCTGACAAACAATACCCATTATCTGCATTGGTAAGTGTGGCTCAAACTGCTACTTTAAAGTGACAGGCATTCTAAGTGCAATCAACTTTCATACTACAACTTACAAGTCGAAAGCAAGAAGGTTTACATTTAAAGACAAGGCCGAATATGTTGGTCACTTTGTTATTGTTTTCGTTAATTTAAATAAATACAGCGTGTGAGCGTGTCTTAAATCTATATGCCCTGTGTTTCAATGTGAACCCTATTTCCTTCTAAAAAAAGACGCATTTGTTTTAAAAGGTAATTGCATTTATTATGCATTCATTTTATGGAAGACTCGGCTTAACTAACGACGCAGATAACATTGTTTGGCAGCTACAACCTCTATTTTTTCCAATTGTTGGGTGTCACATTCCTTCAGCTAATGGTTGATCATTAAGATTAACAAATCGGTGCTTCGGTGATTTAGCTACGCATCCTACGATGTATCATTGTATATATTATCTAATATATAATCCTAGTCATCATCAAATAATAGATGAGGGTATATAATTCTAATAGCGGATCTGACTTTAATGGGTGAAGAAGCTCAGAAGCATTGTTATTAGGCATGCGAGTCGTGAATATATAATTATGACCTACTAGTGATTAATTGTGCGTCAAGGAAGAAATTAGTGAAGATGAAAAATATAGCTTTATAGGTGGTAATTTTGATGGTAATGTTTATTTTGCGTACGAGTATGAAAAGCATTGTTTGAAGTCTTTCCTGGGATTAAGCTTACAGATAGATCATGAAATTTATTAGTAAATTATCTTATAAAAAACATATGTGCTCTTGAAAAGCTCTTAATATTAGATCGTCATTGGTGTCGGTTGATTTTCTTTTTATACTTGTATCGAGAGATCGACTACGGTATTGTATTCGTCCAGTCCAGTCTAAAAATGTGATATTGTGAGGGTCTCCGAGTGCTGCAGCTAGTCTCTCCACGTGTACTCACGGCAGCAGGGCGGCGGGCTGCGGCGGCGGCAGGGGTGCGGGGGGCGGCGCGGGGGGGGAGCGCGGGGCTCCACGTGTACTCACGGCAGCAGGGCGGCGGGCTGCGGCGGCGGCAGGGGTGCGGGGGGCGGCGCGGGGGGGAGCGCGGGGCTCCACGTGTACTCACGGCAGCAGGGCGGCGGGCTGCGGCGGCGGCAGGGGTGCGGGGGGCGGCGCGGGGGGGAGCGCGGGGCTCCACGTGTACTCACGGCAGCAGGGCGGCGGGCTGCGGCGGCGGCAGGGGTGCGGGGGGCGGCGCGGGGGGGAGCGCGGGGCTCCACGTGTACTCACGGCAGCAGGGCGGCGGGCTGCGGCGGCGGCAGGGGTGCGGGGGGCGGCGCGGGGGGGAGCGCGGGGCTCCACGTGTACTCACGGCAGCAGGGCGGCGGGCTGCGGCGGCGGCAGGGGTGCGGGGGGCGGCGCGGGGCTCCACGTGTACTCACGGCAGCAGGGCGGCGGGCTGCGGCGGCGGCAGGGGTGCGGGGGGCGGCGCGGGGCTCCACGTGTACTCACGGCAGCAGGGCGGCGGGCTGCGGCGGCGGCAGGGGTGCGGGGGGCGGCGCGGGGGGGAGCGCGGGGCTCCACGTGTACTCACGGCAGCAGGGCGGCGGGCTGCGGCGGCGGCAGGGGTGCGGGGGGCGGCGCGGGGGGGAGCGCGGGGCTCCACGTGTACTCACGGCAGCAGGGCGGCGGGCTGCGGCGGCGGCAGGGGTGCGGGGGGCGGCGCGGGGGGGGAGCGCGGGGCTCCACGTGTACTCACGGCAGCAGGGCGGCGGGCTGCGGCGGCGGCAGGGGTGCGGGGGGCGGCGCGGGGGGGAGCGCGGGGCTCCACGTGTACTCACGGCAGCAGGGCGGCGGGCTGCGGCGGCGGCAGGGGTGCGGGGGGCGGCGCGGGGCTCCACGTGTACTCACGGCAGCAGGGCGGCGGGCTGCGGCGGCGGCAGGGGTGCGGGGGGGCGGCGCGGGGCTCCACGTGTACTCACGGCAGCAGGGCGGCGGGCTGCGGCGGCGGCAGGGGTGCGGGGGGCGGCGCGGGGGGGGAGCGCGGGGCTCCACGTGTACTCACGGCAGCAGGGCGGCGGGCTGCGGCGGCGGCAGGGGTGCGGGGGGCGGCGCGGGGGGGAGCGCGGGGCTCCACGTGTACTCACGGCAGCAGGGCGGCGGGCTGCGGCGGCGGCAGGGGTGCGGGGGGCGGCGCGGGGGGGGAGCGCGGGGCTCCACGTGTACTCACGGCAGCAGGGCGGCGGGCTGCGGCGGCGGCAGGGGTGCGGGGGGCGGCGCGGGGGGGAGCGCGGGGGGCGCCAGCAGCGGCACGGGCGCGGCCCCGAGCGCGGTGGGCAGCGCCACGGCCGGCGGCCCGATCTCCACGTGCTGGAGCTGCGCTTTGGCTATCTTCTCCTTAAACTCCGCCACCTGATCCAGAAAACGATATGTGAGCCGCCTCTATTATTATGATTTAAAACTGAAAGTACTATTGCGACTATTGGAATGCGATGTCGAGCACCGAAACATTACCATTGATTAAATATTCTTTTTTTGTTTCGTTTATACGTATCGAGGGGTGGGGGGCACCCCCAAAAATATTGATTTGTTTTGTAACTATCAAACTAAGTAGCGGGTTGAATACACTTATATTCCGAATTTCATCAATCTTGTAGTTTTTGTATAAAATGCCTGTGTCATACGGACGGACGAACGGACATGAAAAGACTATAAGGGTTTGGTTTTTGTCACTTTGGCTACGGATCCCTAACAAAATCGTATTCCACTACCCAAAAGTTGTCTAGAAAAGATTGGTGTTTAGCAATAAGACCGCCTGGTGTATACCTCTCCTTGAATGTACTGTTTTTTTGTACTCTTGTTGTTGAAACCGAACGCACCTGTCAGTATATTACGCCTTTTTCGCGTATGACAGCAGCTGTCACTTGATTAGAGACGTCAAAATTAGGTTAGCAAGGCGCGTGGATGTGTGAGGATGGACTTGCGGTGCGGACCACCAGTTTTGTATCAAGTCACATCTTGCTTGGATTAACGCGTTTTGAATAGGCGAAATCGCCCCGCAAATAAGATTAATCCGTAATTGTTGATGTTCCCGAGATTTGGTTGCCTAAATCAGGCCCGGGTGTGTAAGGTGCGTGAATTGTGGATCCTGTTGGAACGGCGTGCAGCAACTTTGAAGTCCCAAGGGAGGTGAAGCTGTTATCTATTATTTATTGGCGAATATTTAATATATAACCCCAAAGGACGTCTAGCAACGCCGTCAGGACGAGCGAAGGAAACTTATTTTCCGTAAGCTTCAGTATTCTAGGTTAATTTTAGCTATACTAGGTTAAGTACGATCCTGCCATAGTAGGACAAAGTTACCATCCCTAAACATAAACGACGCAGTTAAGAGTATCAAAAATCTGTTCAAGGTACCTTCTTCTGTATTTCAGCATCCATTTCCTCTCGTCTCTTCTTGGTAGCTTCTTCTTCTTCCTTCTTCTTTTCGTCTTCTTTCTTCTGCTCTTCCGTTTTTGTCGTTTTACTTAAGTTCTTGTATACGGGCATTTTACCTGTAAGTAAATAAGAAATTATAAAAATACTCTCTAACCCATGTATTGTGTATCTATGTATTCAAAAAAACATCGTTTCGGTGCTTCGTTCATGCATTAAACAAGAGCAACAAAACTATTTTCGCAGTCTCTCATCATTGTCAAAAATAGCGTTATTCTTAATTTTGCAGAAAAGCCTTATAACAGAACTCAATAACCAACTAAGTATGTCTGTCCTTGGCGTCAGGGAGAGCATCAAGTAGCTCGGCTCGGTGTTGAGTGTCGAGCGGATTTGGTCAGACCATCTAATTGGGCTGCGGCCTCCTATCGATTTTCCCAGTAACCATCAGCTGCTCGAGGTTATATCCGTCTTAACGGGCAATGCGCCCGAAAAACTGCAGGATCCTTCGCAGCCAAGTGGTGGAGGGAGAGAGGTAGTGCGAGGAGGGGGGGGAGGAGATAGAGAAAAGGGGAGGGAGAAACGAGTGGAATCTAAAGGCATGAAAGCAGGGTCTCACCGATGAAGGGCATCTTCTTGATGTCGGGCTTGCGCGCCGGGCTGCGCGCGCGCGACTGCAGGCGGTACTTGCGCGAGCGCGACTCGCTGCGGCGCGGCGACGCCCGCGGCGACGACCGCCGCTCCGACTGTCTGCGGACACAACTATCATCAGTATCGAGCGCGACTCGCTGCGGCGCGGCGACGACCGCCGCTCCGACTGTCTGCGGACACAACTATCATCAGTATCGAGCGCGACTCGCTGCGGCGCGGCGACGCCCGCGGCGACGACCGCCGCTCCGACTGTCTGCGGACACAACTATCATCAGTATCGAGCGCGACTCGCTGCGGCGCGGCGACGCCCGCGGCGACGACCGCCGCTCCGACTGTCTGCGGACACAACTATCATCAGTATCGAGCGCGACTCGCTGCGGCGCGGCGACGACCGCCGCTCCGACTGTCTGCGGACACAACTATCATCAGTATCGAGCGCGACTCGCTGCGGCGCGGCGACGCCCGCGGCGACGACCGCCGCTCCGACTGTCTGCGGACACAACTATCATCAGTATCGAGCGCGACTCGCTGCGGCGCGGCGACGCCCGCGGCGACGACCGCCGCTCCGACTGTCTGCGGACACAACTATCATCAGTATCGAGCGCGACTCGCTGCGGCGCGGCGACGCCCGCGGCGACGACCGCCGCTCCGACTGTCTGCGGACACAACTATCATCAGTATCGAGCGCGACTCGCTGCGGCGCGGCGACGCCCGCGGCGACGACCGCCGCTCCGACTGTCTGCGGACACAACTATCATCAGTATCGAGCGCGACTCGCTGCGGCGCGGCGACGCCCGCGGCGACGACCGCCGCTCCGACTGTCTGCGGACACAACTATCATCAGTATCGAGCGCGACTCGCTGCGGCGCGGCGACGCCCGCGGCGACGACCGCCGCTCCGACTGTCTGCGGACACAACTATCATCAGTATCGAGCGCGACTCGCTGCGGCGCGGCGACGCCCGCGGCGACGACCGCCGCTCCGACTGTCTGCGGACACAACTATCATCAGTATCGAGCGCGACTCGCTGCGGCGCGGCGACGCCCGCGGCGACGACCGCCGCTCCGACTGTCTGCGGACACAACTATCATCAGTATCGAGCGCGACTCGCTGCGGCGCGGCGACGCCCGCGGCGACGACCGCCGCTCCGACTGTCTGCGGACACAACTATCATCAGTATCGAGCGCGACTCGCTGCGGCGCGGCGACGCCCGCGGCGACGACCGCCGCTCCGACTGTCTGCGGACACAACTATCATCAGTATCGAGCGCGACTCGCTGCGGCGCGGCGCATCAGTATCGAGCGCGACTCGCTGCGGCGCGGCGACGACCGCCGCTCCGACTGTCTGCGGACACAACTATCATCAGTATCGAGCGCGACTCGCTGCGGCGCGGCGACGACCGCCGCTCCGACTGTCTGCGGACACAACTATCATCAGTATCGAGCGCGACTCGCTGCGGCGCGGCGACGCCCGCGGCGACGACCGCCGCTCCGACTGTCTGCGGACACAACTATCATCAGTATCGAGCGCGACTCGCTGCGGCGCGGCGACGCCCGCGGCGACGACCGCCGCTCCGACTGTCTGCGGACACAACTATCATCAGTATCGAGCGCGACTCGCTGCGGCGCGGCGACGCCCGCGGCGACGACCGCCGCTCCGACTGTCTGCGGACACAACTATCATCAGTATCGAGCGCGACTCGCTGCGGCGCGGCGACGACCGCCGCTCCGACTGTCTGCGGACACAACTATCATCAGTATCGAGCGCGACTCGCTGCGGCGCGGCGACGCCCGCGGCGACGACCGCCGCTCCGACTGTCTGCGGACACAACTATCATCAGTATCGAGCGCGACTCGCTGCGGCGCGGCGACGCCCGCGGCGACGACCGCCGCTCCGACTGTCTGCGGACACAACTATCATCAGTATCGAGCGCGACTCGCTGCGGCGCGGCGACGCCCGCGGCGACGACCGCCGCTCCGACTGTCTGCGGACACAACTATCATCAGTATCGAGCGCGACTCGCTGCGGCGCGGCGACGCCCGCGGCGACGACCGCCGCTCCGACTGTCTGCGGACACAACTATCATCAGTATCGAGCGCGACTCGCTGCGGCGCGGCGACGCCCGCGGCGACGACCGCCGCTCCGACTGTCTGCGGACACAACTATCATCAGTATCGAGCGCGACTCGCTGCGGCGCGGCGACGCCCGCGGCGACGACCGCCGCTCCGACTGTCTGCGGACACAACTATCATCAGTATCGAGCGCGACTCGCTGCGGCGCGGCGACGACCGCCGCTCCGACTGTCTGCGGACACAACTATCATCAGTATCGAGCGCGACTCGCTGCGGCGCGGCGACGCCCGCGGCGACGACCGCCGCTCCGACTGTCTGCGGACACAACTATCATCAGTATCGAGCGCGACTCGCTGCGGCGCGGCGACGCCCGCGGCGACGACCGCCGCTCCGACTGTCTGCGGACACAACTATCATCAGTATCGAGCGCGACTCGCTGCGGCGCGGCGACGCCCGCGGCGACGACCGCCGCTCCGACTGTCTGCGGACACAACTATCATCAGTATCGAGCGCGACTCGCTGCGGCGCGGCGACGCCCGCGGCGACGACCGCCGCTCCGACTGTCTGCGGACACAACTATCATCAGTATCGAGCGCGACTCGCTGCGGCGCGGCGACGCCCGCGGCGACGACCGCCGCTCCGACTGTCTGCGGACACAACTATCATCAGTATCGAGCGCGACTCGCTGCGGCGCGGCGACGCCCGCGGCGACGACCGCCGCTCCGACTGTCTGCGGACACAACTATCATCAGTATCGAGCGCGACTCGCTGCGGCGCGGCGACGCCCGCGGCGACGACCGCCGCTCCGACTGTCTGCGGACACAACTATCATCAGTATCGAGCGCGACTCGCTGCGGCGCGGCGACGCCCGCGGCGACGACCGCCGCTCCGACTGTCTGCGGACACAACTATCATCAGTATCGAGCGCGACTCGCTGCGGCGCGGCGACGCCCGCGGCGACGACCGCCGCTCCGACTGTCTGCGGACACAACTATCATCAGTATCGAGCGCGACTCGCTGCGGCGCGGCGACGACCGCCGCTCCGACTGTCTGCGGACACAACTATCATCAGTATCGAGCGCGACTCGCTGCGGCGCGGCGACGCCCGCGGCGACGACCGCCGCTCCGACTGTCTGCGGACACAACTATCATCAGTATCGAGCGCGACTCGCTGCGGCGCGGCGACGCCCGCGGCGACGACCGCCGCTCCGACTGTCTGCGGACACAACTATCATCAGTATCGAGCGCGACTCGCTGCGGCGCGGCGACGCCCGCGGCGACGACCGCCGCTCCGACTGTCTGCGGACACAACTATCATCAGTATCGAGCGCGACTCGCTGCGGCGCGGCGACGCCCGCGGCGACGACCGCCGCTCCGACTGTCTGCGGACACAACTATCATCAGTATCGAGCGCGACTCGCTGCGGCGCGGCGACGCCCGCGGCGACGACCGCCGCTCCGACTGTCTGCGGACACAACTATCATCAGTATCGAGCGCGACTCGCTGCGGCGCGGCGACGCCCGCGGCGACGACCGCCGCTCCGACTGTCTGCGGACACAACTATCATCAGTATCGAGCGCGACTCGCTGCGGCGCGGCGACGCCCGCGGCGACGACCGCCGCTCCGACTGTCTGCGGACACAACTATCATCAGTATCGAGCGCGACTCGCTGCGGCGCGGCGACGACCGCCGCTCCGACTGTCTGCGGACACAACTATCATCAGTATCGAGCGCGACTCGCTGCGGCGCGGCGACGCCCGCGGCGACGACCGCCGCTCCGACTGTCTGCGGACACAACTATCATCAGTATCGAGCGCGACTCGCTGCGGCGCGGCGACGCCCGCGGCGACGACCGCCGCTCCGACTGTCTGCGGACACAACTATCATCAGTATCGAGCGCGACTCGCTGCGGCGCGGCGACGCCCGCGGCGACGACCGCCGCTCCGACTGTCTGCGGACACAACTATCATCAGTATCGAGCGCGACTCGCTGCGGCGCGGCGACGACCGCCGCTCCGACTGTCTGCGGACACAACTATCATCAGTATCGAGCGCGACTCGCTGCGGCGCGGCGACGCCCGCGGCGACGACCGCCGCTCCGACTGTCTGCGGACACAACTATCATCAGTATGGAAATAATGCCGCTCGCGAAGCCTGTCACTCCCCCGAACGTGGCGAATGATGACATAAAGTAAAACCAAAATAAATAAATAAAATAACACTAATATCCATCCACTGCAGAACGTGCCAAAAGAAATGGCCGACCGGGGATATATACACTCAATTACCTGTGAGAGATGCGAGTCACGTGTTTTTTAAGCGGCTCCGTCAATAGTCAGTAGATCTCGTTCAGTCAGTATAGTTTACGCAAGACCATACAGTAATACCACCGCTCATATCTTCCTATTTTTGTTCCTTTGGTGTCCATTGTCCTTGTCGTGAGTGTCACCATTGCGAATCGTACGTTTCTGCAGCAAGTCCATCAACTGTCAGTAACTCTCGCTCAGTCACAGTATAGTTCACATGAGAATATACAGTAACACCAGCGCTCACCTCTTCCTATCTTCGTCGTCCCTTTTGTCTCCGCTGTCCCTGTCGCCGCGCGAAGACTCGCGCTCTCTGTCGGCCGCGTCGCGATTGCGAGTCATGCGCTTCTGAAGCGAGTCCAGCAACTGACGGTCGCTCTCGTTCAGACGAGTATCAGTGATACTCGCCATCCATTCTGTAAAATAAAGATTTAATACATAAAAACATTAATGTGACTAAATAAATCTATAGGATAGTTGACTGACAGATCAAATCAGTTCCTTTTTATGAACTGTCAAAACGCTCAGTAAGTATGTAGTGGAGGAAAGGAAAAAGGCTTTATGACGTCATAATTGTATATGGTCAAATAGCCTTTTGATCATTTGAAAGCGCCAATAGCGTAAATATCAGTTTTTATGGATGTCTTCTGCGTATTTTCAGAGCTGGCAAAGCTTTAAGCTGACATAATTTATGTATACTACAGGAAAGTACTCAATTCCAAACTGCTTTGCGCCACCTACTTATATGCACAGTTTAATTTTCTAAACGTCTCCCACTACCCAAAGGTTGTTTGGAAGAATTGCTATTCAGCGATAAGACCATTAGTTGTTTACCTCTCCTTAAATGTTCTATTTATTTTTGTGAGGTATGCAATAAATAAAGAGTAATTGTATTTGTATTGTAAAACGTACCGTCCTTACCGGACAATCATCAGCAATGTAAGTGTAAATTATTTGAAATATAATAAATTTGGCAGTTTTTAATTAACTACAACTCAAAAAGTAAAGGTGATAAGTACACGATTGTTACAGTTGTGTAGAAAATTCCAAAGACTATTGTTCTGTATCTAGTTATTTCAAAACCCCGTTGACTTTTATCAAGTTATTCACATCCTACTAAGGCAACTAACTAATATTGGTACAGTTTTGCACCTTACTGTAGATCGACTAACTCATCATTCGCTTGTCCTCATCCCATTTACTTGGGTTCGGCGCAGCATGTTTTTTTCTTCCATACCTCTCTATCACTCATCATCTCGTCACTTACATCCTTCCCCTTCACGTCACCCCTCACGCAATCCATCCACCGTTTCCTCGGCCTACCAGTCCTCTTACATCCTTCCACATGCATATCTAATACCCTTCTTGTCACAATGGCTCGCATCCCTCCACATAACATGTCCGTATCACCGTAGGCGATTTGCTCTCAGCTTATCGACTACGGGTGCTACTTTCAGGCTTCCTCTTATGTACTCATTCCTTATCCGATCCATTCTCGTCACGCGACTCATCCATCTCAACATTCTCATCAATCTGCTTTCATCCGTCACTTTGCGGCCCAACATTCCGATCCATACATGACGACATGTAGATCGACTAACTAGAAAATAAGAAACTCACTTTTTTTCTTCTTTTTAGCAGCTGTGTCACTGTCGGAACTGCTGGAGGAGCTGGACGAGCTGCTGCTAGAGCTCTTCTCCTTCTTCTTCTTGCTCTTTCTCTTTTTCTCCTTCTTCTTTTTCTTCTTGTCCTCCTTTGCTTGAGGCGGCAGTGGCGGCGGCGGGCTATCCTTGCGCTTTGTGTGGAAACCGTCTGTAAAATATTAAAAATAATAAATAAATGCTTTATTCATTAAAAAACACATGACATTAATGTCTACCGGCAAAACATAGTGATAAATAATTAGATCAACTCTGAACACTTATAGTCAACGGCAAAAAGCGAAAACGTAGTAACCACCAACTAAATCCTACGTTTCGGCTTTTTGCAGTCGATATTCTCTTGTTCCGGCGATTATCATTAATTTAAACGGATTGTATCGCGTATATTATCTCATTTGAGTTCCCGACGATTCGGAAGCTTTACAGCTTCCGTGATCACGGGGTCGATTGGATATAGTTTTCTGGTGGAGTATACTAGTACTGTCATCTATACTGTCAGTGCCCACCCTTGTTGAAGGTGATGGTGTGCGCGGCGTATCTGCTGGCGGCGGCGTGCTGCGCCTGCGCGACCTTGTAGTTGTACTGTCATCTATACTGTCAGTGCCCACCCTTGTTGAAGGTGATGGTGTGCGCGGCGTATCTGCTGGCGGCGGCGTGCTGCGCCTGCGCGACCTTGTAGTTGTACTGTCATCTATACTGTCAGTGCCCACCCTTGTTGAAGGTGATGGTGTGCGCGGCGTATCTGCTGGCGGCGGCGTGCTGCGCCTGCGCGACCTTGTAGTTGTACTGTCATCTATACTGTCAGTGCCCACCCTTGTTGAAGGTGATGGTGTGCGCGGCGTATCTGCTGGCGGCGGCGTGCTGCGCCTGCGCGACCTTGTAGTTGTACTGTCATCTATACTGTCAGTGCCCACCCTTGTTGAAGGTGATGGTGTGCGCGGCGTATCTGCTGGCGGCGGCGTGCTGCGCCTGCGCGACCTTGTAGTTGTACTGTCATCTATACTGTCAGTGCCCACCCTTGTTGAAGGTGATGGTGTGCGCGGCGTATCTGCTGGCGGCGGCGTGCTGCGCCTGCGCGACCTTGTAGTTGTACTGTCATCTATACTGTCAGTGCCCACCCTTGTTGAAGGTGATGGTGTGCGCGGCGTATCTGCTGGCGGCGGCGTGCTGCGCCTGCGCGACCTTGTAGTTGTACTGTCATCTATACTGTCAGTGCCCACCCTTGTTGAAGGTGATGGTGTGCGCGGCGTATCTGCTGGCGGCGGCGTGCTGCGCCTGCGCGACCTTGTAGTTGTACTGTCATCTATACTGTCAGTGCCCACCCTTGTTGAAGGTGATGGTGTGCGCGGCGTATCTGCTGGCGGCGGCGTGCTGCGCCTGCGCGACCTTGTAGTTGTACTGTCATCTATACTGTCAGTGCCCACCCTTGTTGAAGGTGATGGTGTGCGCGGCGTATCTGCTGGCGGCGGCGTGCTGCGCCTGCGCGACCTTGTAGTTGTACTGTCATCTATACTGTCAGTGCCCACCCTTGTTGAAGGTGATGGTGTGCGCGGCGTATCTGCTGGCGGCGGCGTGCTGCGCCTGCGCGACCTTGGCGGGATCGTCCTCGCGCTTGACCTTGGTGCCGCGCGCCTTCTCGAACGCCTTCTGCCGGTCCGACATCCAGTCCGTCTCCCAGTGAGGGTTTTGCTCCACGAAGTTCTGCAAAAGCGTAATAGATTTTTTTTTAAGTACAATAGTACCGTGAATCTGAAGACCTTTAAATTAGCGGTTACTCACGTCGTAACATCAGAGTACTGCTCGACATGTTTCGGTTACGAGGACCTTATTCATGGAACATGGAAATGCATGACTAAGGTTCTCGCAATGGGCCGAAACATATCGAGCAGTACTCGGCTTTTACGACTTGAGTAACCGCTAATCTAATCTAAATAGGACCTATTTTGTATTGACAACATTTCTAATTTCCAAATAGTATAAACCGCAAAAACATTTGTGTTAACTTTGTTTAGAGACGAGTTTTGAAGATTTTCGGAAACAATGTGAAAAAAGCGTCGGTACGATTCTCTAAATTGTGACAGGCACTACCCAAAATAATATATTTAGACAAATGAGTGACTGTTGAGTGCTTTTTGGCTTTCTTCACAACAGTGGTCTCCTCTTGGGAAATGCCGCTAGACTCAGACTTGCCGAAGTGCCGCGAGGGCACCTACTTGCTGAATAAAGATCATTTCATTTTAAATTAGAAAAGTAACATATACTCATATAAATGTATAATACTTCAATTCCAAACTGTTTGCTAACTTAACCTAACCGAACTTATACGTACAGTTGATTTTTCTCAACGTCTACTACCCAAAGTTTGTCTGGAAGAGATAGCTGTTTAGCGATAAGACCGCCTATTGTTTAGCTCTCCTTGTATGTATTGTTTTCTGTAAGCAGTTTTGTAAGGGCAACAAAGAGTTATTGTACTGTATACTCATAACCCTTTTTTCTTCTTCAGCGTAGTCGGGTAAAAAGTATCCTTTTAACATCTGGAGATACCTATCCGTGTACCAAAAATTGTTGAATACGTTTAGCCGACTTAGAGTGATACAGCCGCAACAACACATACAAACATACAAAAAATAATTCCATTTAGTGACCTCCAAATAGTCCATTAATAATGTACAGACATTTCATTTTTACAACTTTATCATAGTATAGATAACGAATCAACCGTACTCTGCCCAATTTGTGCTACAGAGCCCATAAGAGGATCAATGATGAATGTCAAAAAAACTCACGGTATAGTTTTTGGAATGCACGATGGACTTGAGATGTGCGGACGCGCAGTGCAGGTCCCCGATGAACTGGTCGCACAACTTGCAGTACCACGCCGTCGACGGCACGAAGAATTGCAGGCCTGCAGATAACCAGTAAAGGTTTTAGAGACCGCTTCGGAAGCGGAAACGGAAATCGAGCTATTTGGACCTTGGTATATGATATGACTGACCACTATAGAGATATGTGTAAATTTTAATTGCACTTGTATGAAAATCGTGATCTCGTGGTACTACTGTAATAATTTTTCGACGGGGTACTACATGACCTTTTTTGTTGCAAATGAGTTGTACTATAACCCCTTAAAAGGAATGTTCTCAATAACCAAACATCCTGTATACTGTTGTTTAATATTATAATTTTTCACTTTTTTTTACGCGTAGCGACGTCTCTGTAAGTATATATTAAGGTATAATCTCATACCTATAGACACCATACATCTCCCTGTAAAGTGTGCCCAGTTATTTGTCTGTGGCATTAATATTGCTATGCACTATAATGTCATTAAATAGATTGTGAATGTTTTCTGTTTATTGTAAAATCAGACATGTAAAAGTGCCCTTGAGGCCTATGAGTTCTTACAGAAATCACGCGAGACTCATTTACTTTAAATTTTAAGTAGACAAAAAAAAATATATGGAATTACGTGGGGGAGGGATCGCCTCGACCTCGAACCTTAAATAAAATCACCAAGGGGAAGGGGGAAGGGGTCTAAATGTAGCCCAAAAAAAGCTCGTGTGATTTCTGGATGAAAGAAAACACATTTATTGCGAGAAGAAAGTTAAAGAAATAATTAAATTAAAAGTTACCTTAAATCTAGATTGACAAGAAACAATTGACTAATATAAGTATACAACACGGTACTACCATGTCCGCAACAAAAGGCCACCACTCAGCATGATGCTGCGACATCGGGGTAATATCGCAGCGCTGGTCTTCCGTGGGACCCGAGGTAGGTAGGTAAAAACATGAATTGACCCCTACTTGCAGAATAAAGATTTGAATTTTGAATTATTTAACGTTCATTTGATTTTGGTCCTACAATAGTAACAGGATGGATAAAATTTATGTTACCTCTGATTGGGGTCCGCTTGGTGGGCGCCGACGGGAAGCTGGGGAACCCCTCGTTGGCGGTCGTCACGCTGTGCCAAGGCGCCTCCATATGTGCCGCCGCCATTCTGGAGACAATTACACTGATTACAGTTACTTTTTGTCGACTTGTCTTGGGATTACAATGAAATAAGACAGAATATACATACAAAGATTTGGCGCCAAACGAATCGATACTAATCCTATTAACCTAATCCCTCCTAATTATCCTCTCTCTCACGAAAACGGTTGAGCGCATAAAAAAATATTTAGAACAAAAGGACCATGCGTCAAACTGGCCCCAAAACCAACACACATGAGAGTTGAGCCATTAAATAGGTCTTTAAATCTACTTCATTTCGTTCCATTGGAACCAAATTGAATTCTATTGCCGAATTGAGATATTCATATTTTTTTTAGTCAGAGTGAATAAATACGAGCTTTGAAAATTCTGTAGATATAAACATTCTGAAGGGTAGTTAGGACAACATATATTAATAACGAAGGTATTCCCACCGAATATGGCGTGAAGTACATTCGTGCGGTTAGCTTGTCATCTTTTCTGGAATATCGTGTTTTATAATATAAAGTCTAGAACCGTTTAAAAACTCTTTTATCTACGCTAGGGTACATATAGCACTTCGGGAACTTAGGGAACATGGATGTAATTTTTTCATCGCCTTTCTTAACAAAATATCAAGATACCGTAAAAACTATTCCAAAAAGTGAAATTAAATTCTGCCAAGAAATACGCATGACATAGGCATTTTAAACTAATAATTAGACAGCGATTTGACAGAGAGGTCCGACATGTATTGTTACGTCTACTACGGTCATATAAACTCCATATTAAATTATGTTTTATAGTACTTCAAATTTTTTTTTTACATGAATGAGTTTTTAATAAAGCAAAAAGAAAAGATTATGCATATTCCCTATTATTCATGATCGCTATTCTCTAAGAGAAACTCGTTTTCTGATAGATCGTATTCACGCTGACAAACATAATGAATATTTCAGTTCTGTTATGGAATTCAACTTGGTGCCTATAGAACGAAATGAAGTAGATTTAAAGACATATTTCACAACTTAACTCTTAGCTGTGTTGGTTTTGGGGCCAAGCTGCATAAAAAGTTGCCCGTGGTCCTTTGACGCAAATCTTATAACATAATACAATGTTATAATAGATGTTTTATATACTCCTGTACTTTTGCCTGACATTTATATGGTTACGAACTCTAATATAAAGACATACAATAAGACTGCGGAAAAAGTCTATACTCTATCCCCCCATAACAGTACGGCACAGCCGTGTCGTTTCGTCGCCAAAACGATACGCTTAGTAGCCATACTACAGATACGTTACTAAACCTAGGTAAAGTATTACGTGATCAACACTAACTTGCAGCAGAATAGATTACTAACAACTTAACAAACCACAGAGAATTCAAATGTTTTTAAAATTTTGGGTGCGTTTAGTACAACTTTTTCCTGACCCAATTCAAGTGTGTAGTAAAGCCATACGACAAATAAATAAATAAATATACAACTGTGGCATAAAATACTCCATCATTGGAGCCATAGAACCCGAGATATTCGCGAAAAACCGTTTAGTGACATTTGACCTTGAATTGCTTTTTTTAAATGTAATGAGTGGCAAACGGGCAGAAGTGCCACCTGATGGAAAGCAGTCATCGTCGCCCATGAATATGTGCAACACCGGAGGAATCATCAATACTTCGCCTACTACTACTACGCAGACTCGAGATTTTACGAGACTTTTCATACAACTTTTAGAACGTCAAAATGAAGGGGGTAAATAAAGTTTCCAGCTTATTATCTCTCATTCCGAGGTAAAAACCCCTAAAATGGCTGGGCTAACAAGGACATCCTGGATACCATTTTGAAAATCGATAAAGTCAGCTAAATAAAATGCACGCAAAACTTTAAACGTCAAGTTGACAATATGATTCTGAAAGTATTTTTTGTATGCAGTTGCATAAAAATAATGATGAGTGTCTAAATACTTACATTACAGCTGTGTGCAAAATAATAACAGTATGTATGTGCCATGATGAGTAGTTTTTAAAACAAGGCAGGCGCAAAAAACTGCCCTAAAAAAACAATCTATGCACCAAATGACTGCTTGTACTGCTCACCGAATCAATTGATATTTCTAAATTAGTATAATAAATCGCTAATTTCGAAAAGTACATTACATAATAGTGTCTTAAAAATGTCTTTATTTTCTAGCTGCCCACCACATAAAGAAATTTACAAGTGGAATTAGAATCAAGTGTAGGAAATACGTATTGCCTTCGTGTTAAATTCGAAGACAAAAAGCAAATGCATCTCTATTCTGATAGAAAATGATAAGTTCATTGAATACGAGAAGGCCTTTTAATAGGCCTTTGGGCGGCTAAAGGTTATTACAGTGCTGTCTTCGAACCTGAATGCACTTTATTGTTTACTCATAACACGATTATAATTGAAATCTTAAGTCACATTTACATCTTGATTCTACAAATCTGGCTTGACTGCTATTATTTCACACATTACTGTATAAGTGGTTGAGCATACTACACTCACCGGCAAAAAAATTGGCCCACTCATTATTCTTTCCATATAATTGTATACAAAAAGTACTCAGAAAATTATACTGCTAAGTCGGAGTTACTTGATAGTTTTGCGTGCAGTTTACAATTTTTATTTAGCTGACCTATCGTGCTTCAAAACGGTATCCAGAGTATTCGGTATACGGAATAGTAAATATTGTTTTTTTTTAATCGCTGCATAAAGAAAATTGGAAATTTAAATAGAATATCTCCCGTGCCCATTTGAGGCTCAGTATATTACCTAAAAAAACGTTACCAGCATTCAAGAGCCCATTTGGCTCCGATTGGACTGCATGATTTTGGAAGTAACGTTTTTATACAATTGTATAGAAAAACTAATAAGTGGGCAAATTTTTTTGCCGGTGACTGTATTATGAAGTTGTAAAAATCAAAACGGATTTTAACTATTTTCGGTACCTGGGTAGCTCGGCATCCACAGATGGTTATAGAATACTTTTTAACCGACTACGACGAACTTAAAAAGAGGATTATAACCTTTTTCTCTTCCGCGAACGAAGTTGCGGGCACCTTCTGGTAGAAAATAAAAATATATTTTTATATACACTTTGGGCTAGCCATGTTTATAACTATTTCAAAATTTTAAATGGATAGCATAAATAGTTCCTGAGATATAACGCTGTAACTTTCGGAAAGACAGACCTACGGAGAGTCGCTGCATAAATTTTTGGTACGGAACTCTAAAAAGGCAAAGATTCTCAACAGAAAACGCGTTAAATACATGGTTGCCTAGGTTCCCTAATGAGAAATTTCTAAAATGGTGCCACCGAGACGTAAGGTCTAATTGATAAGAAGTGTCAAAATCGTGTGCTGTGATTGGTGGATGCTGACACTTCCTGTCAGTTCGACCTTACGTCATGGTGGCGCCGACTGGTGATATTTCCATTTTAGGAAACCCTCATTAGCGACAAAAATCATAAGCAGCAATGTATGGCAGCAGTAGCGTGCGGTTTATATGAAATAAAGGCACTGGCTATCCTAACGACCTTGGCACCACATATGCACTGAGAAAATGGCTAGGTAGCCATGTAATCAAAATAATTTAACTGCCTACCTTGCCCGAAAATCCTCTGCACGCCACTTTATGACAGTCTATTGTTATTGAGTTTAGTTAATAGCAAGGACCATTAAAACAAAAGGACACATCACCATACAAAGTGCCGTTGCCCGATATTTACAACGGCATCTATGTATAGGAATTGTTATCAACAATTACTCAACTTCACAAGCGTGACAAAGTATTTAAAAGGTTACAATTTCCATTTCCATTCGCTGTTTACGAACTAATTGTTACTGTACTATGTTTCTTTGTTCAATTATAAAATCAATAATGTTTATATTATTCCTGACTATCTCCTTGCGGGGTACAACCCAAAGTATAGCAATAGGGAACATGCATGAAATTTTTTCATCGCTTTTCTTAACGAAATATCAAAATACCGTAAAAACTATACCAAAAAGTGAAATTAAAATTAAAAAAGAAATACGTATGATATAAGCATTTTAAACTACTAATTAGACAGCGATTTGACAGAGAGGTCCGACATAGACTGTTACGTCACAGTCTACTACGGTCATATAAACTCCATATTAAATTCTGTTTTGCTAGAAAGAGATAGAATGAAATGTTTGATGGCTTATATCTTGGTTATTTTTAAAGTTATTTGAACAATTATTTTTGTCTACTGTTTGTTACATGAATAAGCTTTTAAAAAAGCAAAAATTAAAATTCATGCATATTTCCTATTGTTTTACTAGAACAGTACTCTTGTTTTAATGGTCCCTGGTTAAGTTATTCATAACTTTTCAAGTAATATGTTCAATAAAGTAAACACACCGCACGAGTGCAAGTCCCACTCGTCCACTGGGGTTCCGTACCATCGAATGCATAAAACACCGAGAAAAACATTTTATTTTTATTATTCAATACTCAATATATTTTAATTTTTAATATTTGTTGTTTACGGCGGCTATTATACCTTTATATATTCTGTAAAAGTTTCCTTCGCTTGCCCTAGTATCCTTCAGGTACAGAACCCTAAAAAATATTGTAACAGTGATTAAACTTACTTCTGGTGTGCCGGGGAGTGAAGATGGTTCAAGTAATCCTTAGTCGCGGGCAGGAACTCGTTGCGCATCAGGCAATAGTATATCTCCGTTACTCTTCAGGTAGGAATTATGACTAAACTTACTTCTGGTGAGCTGGGGAATGAAGATGGTTCAGGCAATCCGTAGCAGTGGGCAGGAATTCGTTGCCACACGCGGCACCAATACCCCTGGGTCCTAGTACACCTAGTTGGTATGCTTTGGGTAGGAACTATGACAAAAACTCACTTCTGATGTGGCAGGGAGTGAAGATGGTTCAGGTAATCCTTAGCATTGGGCGGGAACTCGTTGAACACCCGGCACCACTGCATCTCCGGGTAATAGCACACGTAATTGGAACTCGTCCGGTAGGAACTATGACTAAACTTACTTCTGGTGTGCCTGGGAATGAAGATGGTTCAGGTAATCCTTAGCAGTGGGCGGGAACTCGTTGCACACCCGGCACCAATGCATCTCCGGGTCATAGTACACGTAGTTGAACTTCTTGTTGCTAGGCGACCTGCGAAGGCCAAGTTAGAAGTCAGCTACTATTGTGACGTTTTTCATATGAAATTATAGGTCAATTGTTCAAGGAATTTGACCATAAATTTTGGTAAATAGGATTTTTTCTATACAATGGCTCTATACTCATGTGTGACGCGGGTGTAGATGACTCTGTCACGCTTATTTAGAGAAAACGGATAAAATATAAATGCAAAGTCACCATTACGCATTACGCCACATTAAATATTGCATCATAATACATTTTTAATGATAATTAACGTTTATAATAAATTAAGAACTGTGTAATTTGTACCGTATCAGTAAGATGATTAGGGACGACACATTCAATGTCAGTAAAAAGAAGAATAACCCAATTACATATAGTAAGATAAATTAAAGCTTTTATATGCCGACCGTATAACTGAGACGTTACCCGCGGTAAGAGAGACGACAAGATGCTCTGACAGGTAGCGTTTGCACCTTCCTAATTTAGCCACCGACGACAGGGACGCAGCAATTTGTTGGCAAGAGAGGTGTGCAGTAGGGTGTCGGAATTTAAAAACACAAGAGAGCAGAAAAGTAGCGGATTTTTATAAAGATTACAGGAATAATAACTTTGAAAAATCATATATTCAATTTAAATTTAATTTGTATGTTATGTGCCTCAATATCTATACTATTATAAAATTGTAAAAATGAAATGTCTGTACATTGAAGATATTTTCAAAAAAATGGTTGTTACGGACTATGTAGAGTTCACTGAAACGAAAAATATATTTCTTGGATTTTTTTGTAGGTTTGTATGTGTCGTTGTGGCCTCATCACGCAAAATCGGCTAGAGAGAGCGGGTATCTCCAGATGGTTATAGGATATTTTTTATCCGACTACGCTGAAGAAAAAAGAGGGTTATGACTTTTCCCCCTCCGCGTAAAGCCGCGAAGTTGCGGGCATCTTCTAGTTATTTTATATTTTAAATAAGACCGTTTTGTTACAATTTCTAACAACAATTTGTTTTTTTTGGCAATGTCATTATATACATTTTTTGGTTATTTTTCCTGTAATGTAACAAAACTCCGCAGCTTTAGAGCCATCTAGTGCAGCTATTAGTATTTCGAATTGCGTCAATATCGGGACACCCCAGTGTGCAATGCATCTCGCTCTAACATATTGCTGCGTCCGTGTCGTCAGTGAAAAAATTAGGAAGGAGTAATACGTACTTAACGGTTGGCCTGTTATAACAATGGGGAGTTTTCGAAAGTGAATGCGTAATCAATGTAATCATTTTGCGGCTCTGATGATTAATTATAATTCCGTTTTGTATGCGTTTGTACCCAGGTTTTTATATAAAAAAAATATTTTCAATCTGTAACAATTATAGAAAAATAAAGCATATGATATAATTAAATTAAATGTTTTAAAATATATTATGTCGTTAATATTTGTGTCTGTATTCAGACGGGGTTTTACGCTGTTTATGTTTTAAATGTGAAACGTAGTTATAAAACAGACGTCATAAGAAAAACGGGCACGTGTAATATATTATTTGTAAAATTGAGTTAGATATATATTAGGAAAGAGGAAACAAAGGCGTTTATGTATTTAATTCAATTTCACAAAATAAAATTTGTTGCGACTTTTTCCGTCATGACGGCAGAAAACGTGAATCGTTGAGATAAATAAGCTTTTAACGAATATTTCAGCTACTCAAGAAGCGTTTCGAATGCAAGCGGCATTTGTCTAGAAATTGTCAAGAAATTGGCACTTGATTGCAAAAACTATTGTCGGGTAACTTCAGCTTGAGCCGAAATTGCGCTGCTGACGATGTGTTATTTTGCCTCGGGCACCAAGTGACCGAATTTCCAAACAGTACATTCCCCTCTACCAATGTATCCGCCAAATCACGGGTCGATTTATACAATAAATTGTCAGTGTGTAGGTATTTTTTTGCTTGTAGGTGATTTGTTTAATTGTGTGTTGTACGTGTTTACCTCGCCCCTCGCTAATAATGCATGAAAATGACACGGTTTCTCATCTCCTTTGATGGTTAACATTTTAGTTGCCAAGCTTTTCGTAACACTACGCATTTTCCTCTACATGCGGGGAAACGCATGGTATCGGCTACGCGTCTACGAGCAGAGCGCCCGCTACGGGTACCTGGTAGTGAATGTGTTAAGGTGCGTCCACACTTGTATCATTTGCTCGTATCCGATCACCGTGCCATGGCATGACTGCGTATCGCGCTGCTTGGACGCTTACTGTCGGCGCGCCGATCATGCCATACTGTGTGATACGCGTAGCAAAATGGATGTCTAGCGTTCGGATCGGCGAAACGTCCAAACGCGTGATCCAGACACGCGATTACACCACGCGACGATGATCTGATACGGGCAAATGACACAAATGTGGACGCACCTTAACATATTCACTTTTAAATGGCCATTCTATTTAAGCGGCATTATTTTTTCGCATCTTTACGTAAAAAGCATATTGTGCAAAAAGTTATAGTCAGATTGTTCTGTGGCGTATTGATCTAAAATATAGCATTGTTAAACTGTCGATTTCAATAGTTTTAGTTTTTTTTTGGTCATCGATGTCCCCACTTTAGTATGTAAATAAGGTATTTACCGCTGGGCTACCACCTTTTTACGGCTATAATGATCAATTTATAACTTTTCGTATACAAGAGTCTAGAATGTTAATTTTATAATTGTTTTCTTTAATATTGGTTATTTATTTGAAAAACTAGAGTTGTTAATGAAAAGTGAATGACCCAAATGCTCTAGGTATCAAGGTCAGATTAAGTAATATAACACAGATAAAGCAGTTTTATGGATTTGGTGCATTCCACCAAAAAGTCTACTTTGTCGGGTACGTGACGGCTATGACAGCTACCTTTTGACCCAAACCCGACACAGAATGTCGAAATAAACGATAAGAAATATTTGAGAATTCACTGGATATAATAATTTTTGGGCTATATTCTACCATTACAGCGCTACTTATTTTCGCATCTTTACCTAAAAGGCATATTGTGCAAAAAGTGATAGTCAGATTGTTTTGTGGCGTATTATTCAAAAATATAGTATTGTTAAACTGTCAATATCAATTAATTTAAATAAAAAACTGATGACCGTTTATAATTATAAAGCTGGTAACGCAGTGGTCACCGATTTCTCCTCTTTAGTAAGAAAATAAGGTATTTACCGCTGCGTTACAACTTTTTTAAGACTATAATAATCGATGCATGACTTTTCGCATATAAAGGTGCGTCCACATTTGTATCATTTGCCCGTATCAGATCATCGTCGCGTGGCATGATCGCGTATCACGATCACGCGTTTGGACGTTGCGCCGATCGGATCGCTCGAAATCCATTTTGCTACGCGTATCACAGTTATATCGGACGAGTACCGCATAATCGGCGCGCCGAGAGTAAGCGTCCAAGCAGCGCGATACGCAGTCTTGCCACGGCACGGTGATCGGATACGAGCAAATGATACAAGTGCGGACGCACCTTATGAGTCCACAAATCGGTTACGGAATTTGTGTCTAGCATGTTAATTTTATAAAGCTTTTGTTGAATATTGGTTTTTCATTTGAAAAACTAGTTTTTAATGAAAAAATAATGAAACTGGTACCTATCTTATTTAAACCCACTTGATACGCAAAAAAACGCATTTTTCTTTTGATGACGAAATTGATATCGCATAAGACATTTAAAAGACATTGTAAACTAAACTTTATTTCAAATAAAGTGCACTTACAAAGTAAATATGGTCACATAAAAGGAACATTAGTTACATGAATAATACAAAAATGAATATTACACAAGTTTGGTGTAAAATAAGACAATATATCACAATAATATTGTATTGTAGTAACACACAGCAATTTAATAAAGCTACAATGGTTCTTATTAATAGTTAATCAAATCCATACCAAATTCGTAGAATGTCGAAGCATATTTCCACCGTTGAAGTAATCTTTCTGTTTTAGATAATCTTCGGATCAGTCTTCATGGTCCCACTGTGAAAGCAAACTCGAAGGTACGCAAAAGCGTCTCGCATTCCTGCTTAGGGATGTATTTCAACTAATTCAAAAATAATCATACTTAATTAGGTCTTGTTTAACTAATATAAAGGCATTATTCGTTTTGAAGCATGTTCAGAAATATAATAAGGCCTTATTGAATCATAAGATTACAAACAGAACACGCAATGAACTTCATGATAAGATTAAGGTTTATTTTAACAAAAAACTGATGCCGAAACTATTATTATATCTCTAACCAAGCTTCACATGCAAGAATGAATATATAAGATAAAATTCTGCTCAAGAAGACATGTAAATAAACTCAAGGCGCACCTGGACTTCCTCTTGGTGGATTTCTCCCCGCTGGAGTCGTCGGAGTCAGCCACCACCTCTGTTGCTTCCTCGCCGATGATTCCGTTCAGCATATCCACCACATTGTTGATCGTCTTCAGCTTGTTCTGAATCTCCAACTAGACAAACGCAAGCATTTATGCAACAGAATCCCAGTTGTGTACAAGCTCTAGGGTAAGCGAAGCTACACAACTAAGACTCCTTAGGCGGTGAGTTAACGTATCTATTTAGGTTATTCAAACCTGTAACTTTGTATTCTCCTTCAAAAACCGTTTAGTGTCCGGGGATGGTGAGCGCTTCGGGTCGCCTCGGAGCTCGTTGCGTTGGTCTTTCAGCGTTTCGAGTTCCTTTTTCAAAATTCCCGCCTTTTTCATGTAATCCTCGCGCTGTTTGGACAGTGCTGCCTTCTGGTGGCGCATTTCCGACTCAATGGCCGCTGCGTGAAAAAAATCACTGTAAGCTGATTGGTTAGTTTAGAAAAGTGCGACGTCACATAACTTAAATTGTGGAAAATTAAATGGCATTAAGCACAGATTACCTTTTAAGTAAAATGTTATGTGAAGTTGCACTCAAAATAGCAAAATATTGATTGAAAATTCATATTTACATTTATCACGTTAAAGAAGAGCAAGCATCATTTCTGGCTGATATATTCAAATGTCGCAACAGCATGGAAAACCCATATGCCTCAGTGAAAAAAAAAAAAAAACAAATAAGCAATCATGACAAGACATCTAATAGGCATTGAAGAAATTCATTTGTCGTTTGTGTAATATTTTGCTAATTGAAGGAACTTGTGTTTTTGATGTTATATTATGTCATCAAAATCACAATATGGTTCATATTTTATCCTGAAAACACTTAATCAACACATAATAAGTAACAAAATAACAATGTAATTAAAGATGTTAGTCACATCTAATTTGATATGTTTATTTATAATACATATAACAGATACATAACAACAGATAATAATATGCGTCTCAGGGCCCTTACTGTAGATCAGCTTCGTTCTTCAATAGGGGACCACACTTCTCCGGTTTGTCTATAAATAACATCATGCCACATTTCCTCAGAAGCATTTTCCTCGTGATATACCAATCAATTCTATTGTACTGAATTGTTGATCAACTTGGTGATAGATACCAATTGGTAATGTCCGCTGCAGTTGGTAGTTGTGTATGCATTTTGGATATTGAATCAACTGTTTCAAGTAACAGAGTTGGATGTACGAATATAGTCTTAAAATTTAGACTTTTATTTGTATTGTGTAGTATCTTTTACAAAATCATATGAAAGTGTTGAAATTTTTGATTGGACTCTGTTACTTGGGACCATCACAATATTAACCCCCTCATATGCAATATCACAAAATTTGCGTTTAAATGGAAGCGCAATGAGATTCTAACAGAGTTTAAATGCTCTGCACGGATCCTTGCCCAAGCAAACAAGGGGTTAATTGATGTTAACGGAATCAATATTTTTAAATAAGTGATTTGTTAGAGCACATTCATGCATTATGTCAGTAAATTATACCTACCCAGAGTTGTGCTATTCTCAAATGCAACACAATTCTATATCCACTGTAAGATTGATGTGACAATTGAATAGCACATATAAGACAATCATGCAATATACATTTTAAACTGGCCATAAATATGTGTGTAATATGCAGTAAATTCCATAAAAACACAACCAAGACTATCACATTATGATGTGTGACACGAGAACTCAAATCTTGTGGCAGAAAGATGTTACTCTTTTCCACTAGTAAATACCCTGTCACTCGCAGGAATAGATGCATTTTGCCATTAAAGTATGTTATGCTTCGAGTATTGAATTATACAAAATAATTACCTGAATTGAATACCTATCACATCCAAATACTTCAAAAAACAATATAAGAGAAATAAATCTTACCAGTATGTGAAAGACAATTAGAAGCACTTATATTAATATCATGCATTTATTTGTATACCTAAATTTCACTAGATATTATTGGTATTTTCATCTTATTAGTTGAATTTAATAATAGTAGCCCACAGACTAAACAATAAGAAAAAGATGACCTACGAGGGTTGCTACTTATATATCCGGAAACAAAAAAACAAACAAACGTACACGGCTGAAAATAGTTTTATTGTTTTTCAAAGTATTCCCCTTGATGATCTATGCACTTTTGCATTCGCGTGAACCAATTTTTAAAGCACTTCTGCCACTCCGCCTGAGGTACCTCCATAACGTGTTGTTTGAATGCGTCGACAGCATCTTCAGCGGTCGAAAATCGTTGACCGCGTAATTTATTCTTTATATTTGGAAATAAATAAAAATCGTTGGGTGCCAAGTCAGGGCTGTACGGCGGATGACCCGTTAATTCCACATTTTGACCCTCCAAAAATAGAGTTGTTTCGCGTGACGTATGACAGCTGGCATTGTCATGATGAAGAATGATTCTTCGTCGCTGGTTAGTTTTACGAATTTGTTCAAATACTTCCGGTAAGCAAATGGTCGTGTACCACTCTGAATTAACCGTTCTACGGTTTTCTAGTGGCACTGTAGCTACATGGCCATTAATACCGAAGAAGCAGGCCACCATTTGTTTCAATGTACTTTTTGCACGAGTAACTTTCGTAGGGTTCGGCTCATTTTGAAACACCCATACCGTTGATTGTTGCTTCGTTTCGGGATCGTATGCATAGATCCAGGATTCGTCACCTGTATAGATGTTATAAACGGCTTTTGAGTCACCACGGTTATATTTTTTTAACATTTTATTGCACCATTCGACGCGAGCATGTTTTTGCTCATTTGTTAAGTTGTGGGGTATCCAACGCGAACAAATTTTTTTTACAGCCAAATAATTATGTAATATGCTATTAATGCTGGTCATAGAAATACCCAGAGTCGCCTCTATCTCGCGGTACGTAACATGTCGGTCGTCCATTATAAGTTTTCGCACAGCCTCGATATTTTGTTGTACAACGACCGATTTCGGGCGACCTGCCTTAACTTCGTCCGTAAGCATACTACGTCCACGATTGAACTCACTAAACCAGTGATACACAGTAGTTTTAGATGGGGCTTCATCACCAAAAGTTGAAGTTAGTTGATCTATGCACTGTTGTTGCGTTAAACCACGCCGAAAATCATAATAAATCATAGCACGAATATTTTCACGAGTGAGTTCCATTCTTGCTGCGAGATGACATTTAAAACCCGTCAAAAACAAAACACGAGCGTTAATAAGGAAGAAAAAATATACCTTATATACTTAAAAAAGTTCAAATTTTACCATGGCGGTCAAATATGCTATTTAAGAAGATTGTAATCCCGGTTTCCGGATATATAAATAGCAGCCCTCGTATGATAAATATGTAAAAATATAGTAGATTGTTTGACAAGGGGCTAAAATAAGCCATTGGGACACGAAGTGAGTACTTGGACGAGCTCACGAGGTGAGCAAGGACAAATATGTCTGAGTGTAATAATGGCTTTTAGCCACGTGTTAAAAACTCAACTTCGACTGCGAGAAAATAAAGAAGACTTAACATTAAATTGTATATTTCATGAAAAACTCATAGTACAGTTTACGCAATTCTATCAGAAAGTTTGGCCAATCTGATCACGTTATTTTGTTTGTTTTTAATTATTCGTAAGGAGTATGTAGCTGGCCGCAAGTTTTTTTTTTCAATGGCATAGAAATTTGTATGGGATTATATGGCTTTCTTTTAAACCCTAGGGGCTAAATGTACTATTTTATGCTCGCTTCGCGAAGCTAATATGGCGTACTTTTTGAACAGGAGAAGTGAAAAGGTCTTTTTGTGAAATACAGATAAGATTATTGTAAAACAAGGAGAACTGAACCAACAATCTTCACTCAATCTCAACTTTTATTAGGTTCAGTAGCTTCATATACATAACGATGCCTTTAGATTCAAAGGGCGTAAACGCCACATAAATCCCTTTGAATCTAAAGGTATCAATAACTTTACTTCTGTCAAAGTTGAACAGGACTATGACTCTTTGAATTTCAATTTGTATTCTATTAAATAGCAGAAAAAACAAAAAAACACAGACCTAAATATGGGATACCACCGAGTTAAGCAAAATTTCCAACTTTAATATTGGCTAACACAAATGGGGTTTGAAGGCTATCCAGCACGAAAATGCCGCAAGCATTCATTTGCCTCTGGAAACACCAGTGTTTTTTGACATGACTGATTATTATTTTAATTATAATTGATAAATTTTCACTGATTTTGACTATGATTGACTGAAATATACATTTTGAACAAAGTAAAAAAAAACCTTTGAATTTTCTTGTATGAGCTTGTATACCTGGTGCCACTCTCAATTTATAGTTATGGGGCAAAAGCAGCACACATTGTAACAATTAAGATGTTACTGGGAAAATGGCTTGAAATGGGTCAATGATGAAACACCAATTTTATTTCACCTTTTCATTTAACATAATTTTTTAAAGGGTCCTAAATCTCCACAAAATAATTAACAGGTGTTATTCTGATTTCTTCATTAATTTTGAAGGTAGTCTATCCTACAAAAGCTAGACCTAAACTGAGTATTAAATAAGTAATTGAACATACCTTCTTTCTTAATTTGTTCTTCAACATTAACAAACTGAGGGGGCCCTGTTGGTGGGGGCGGCAGTGACAGCTGGTTCCAGTTGCCAATCTCCGGTGGGTGTGGCGTTGGTGGGACTGCAGCCACCGGTGGGAAATCATCATAGATACCAGAATAGGACTGTTGTGGGTAACTGTTGTAGGGAGGGTTGGACTGCGAACAAAAAAAAATTTGAAGTGACACTTACTTCTGTATTATAAACTGGAAGGTGCTAAGATGCAGATGAGAAAATAGGCATACAAAAATTTTTGGGTAGAAAATATTTTATGATCAACTAGAAAAAAACGGAGGAGAAAAAGTCATAACTCCTCTTTTTTCCTTCAGCATAGTCGGGTTAAAAGTATCCTATAACTATCTAATCAGCTACCCATGTACTAAAAATTTTTTAAATAACATTAGCCAATTTTGCATGATCAAGCCACAATGACACATACAAACATGCAAAAAATAAAATATTATGCGTTTTAGTGACCTCCAAATAGTCCGTAACAATCTTTTTTTTTTTAATATCTTTAATGTACAGACATTTCATTTTTACAACTTTATAATAGTACTAGCTTCAGCCCACGACTTCATCTGCCTTAAATTCGTTTATTGCAGATAAGGGTATTTTTCCGGGATAGAAATTTGCCTATGTCCTTCCCCGGGACTCAAACTATGTCCATACCAAATTTCATCCAATTCGGCTCAGCGGTTTAAGCGTGAAGAGATAACAGACAGACATACTTGTGCATTTGTAATATTAGTATGGATAGATGATCATCCTTAGGTACAGTTGGTAAAAAATTTCTTCTCTCAAGTCAATCAATGGGTAATAGAGTCTAGCAAAGATATATTTGATTTGAGGAAACTAATTTTGTATAGGTTATTTCTTTTTGGAGCTGGCTACACCTGTATCAAAAAATTTTAAAATTTGTTTGGTTGTTTTGTGAACCAGGAGATGGCAAGATCCTAATTAATGACCATACATTTTATGCAAACTGTGCATCACACTGTAAACTTTTCTTGCAATCATGATACCAATAAGGGCCTGGATACGACAACCCACAACCAGCAAATTCTGTATACATTGCCTGTGATGTCAACAAACTGCTGTCCTGCAAGCATGTCAACCGCATATTGAAAAGAGAATTCTGCAACTAAATTTTTATAAGGTCTTTCTTTCTCTAAAATCTTATGCCTCCTTGAAAACTAGTTGGTAAAGCAGTAGGTATTTCATTCAAGTTTCTATGCACTAATATAAATATCGCTGTGACTACTAACTTCAGAGAAATTCACCCAAACACATCATTTAGTGTTTAAACTCGGAGTGTGTGACGATTCTCGAATCAGTTTTATAAAAAATGACAGAGTTTTCTAGGACAAAGTACGGCATAAGTAATTTAATAACCAGCCATGTGTTTAAACTTACATAAACTGCCTTACTTTACTTTTGTAATTATACATTCTGCAATTTCTAACATATACATTTTGTCAAGTTGGAAAGTCCTTAAAACAGAATAACTAACTGTTATTGATGCATCAATATTTTTATAAATTTCATACTGCTAACTTGCAAGGTTTAGATAAAATTTGAAACCCAAACAAATAAATATTTTGTTGAAAAAGGTTTACAACCCCATTTCCAACATAAACTCTATGTAAAACATCAGTATTGTAGGTCCAGGGGGCTTGGCTGGATTTTGATGAGTTATTTGGTTAGTTC
This sequence comes from Hedya salicella, assembly GCA_905404275.2. Taxonomy (NCBI): domain Eukaryota; kingdom Metazoa; phylum Arthropoda; class Insecta; order Lepidoptera; family Tortricidae; genus Hedya; species Hedya salicella. The sequence continues at coordinate 25,916,274 of FR990101.1, forward strand.
TCTTCTTGTTTCTTCTTAATTTTAACTATAATTGAAAACACCCAGTATTAAGGTTAAACGACTTTGTGTCCTTACCTCCGTTGGCTGGAAGGATGGCGGCGGCGGCGCGAAACCACCATCAGGGAATTGATTCTGCTCCCACAATTCGCTCGGTTCGGGAAGCTTAGCGATTTCACTTAGAATATTCTCATCTAGCATGTCCTTGTCGGCTTTGATTCTTGGAGAGCGACTACGCTTCTCGTCTCTGAGGGGACTGCGGCTTTGCTTCGGCAGTGGAAGCCGGTATTCACGTTCACGGTTTCGGTCGCGCGGGTCTCGATCTCGTTCCCAATCCCGGTTGTAATAACCTTTCCTAGGGTCGCGAGGATCGCGCGACATGTTTCACTACACTTTGTACTCCGAGTCCGAATAGAGTATTATTAGTAACAAACACAGCACAATTCAGTAAATAAACACCAATTGACGCACTGAAATAATTCTTAATGTGGACAACAATACTTCTGTTGTATTTATTCGTAAAAACGTATACAGACAAATGCGTCCCAAACCGACGCCATTTCTATTTATACTAGGTTTTTAAACGTCGCATGAAGCGACGCACATCGCTTAAATTGTTGCAATTATTTTTATGTCGTAAATAAACATGTAATTGATCAATTACCTTAGTTTAGTAAGCTGCCGCTTTATGATTGGTCATATAACAATACTGCATCGTTTTCTAACATAACAAAGAATATGCTTCCCATAAAGCGGCATCGCCACTATAAAAGACCCACAAAAGCAAAAAAAGGCTAAGAGGCATAATTTTTTTTTTTTTTTCTTTTCGTCCTTTCGGACAGGTTAAGACCATAGGCCATACTGCCACGTCTTCTCGTGATTATTATTAAGTGTTAAATCCAGTTAATAATGTCTTCAGTAATTTTCTTTATAAGTAGTCAAATCCAGTGGTAATGTCTTCAGTTTTAATCATTTCTCTTAAGTCAAATCCAGTATTATTGTCTTCAATAATTTATTTTCCAGAATCCAGTATTAGTGTCTTCCTTGTTAGTTTCAAAGTCAAATCCAGTATCAGTGGCATGCGCTTTCATATAAAATCCACTTTTTATTCCCATATAGACAGTATAATAAGCTACATCCAGAACACATTTATTTTTTTAAATAAACTAATAATAATCACACACCAGTCTGAGACTGATGTGTGATGCATATCCAAAATTAAAGTCATACCATACATTTATTACTATAAGATGATATTATACAGTATAGGTGCAATTATATTTCTCGTACAGTACTAAGTAAAAACTTATATAAAGGTAAATATGTACAACTATTTACAATGAGATCTGTAACGTTACGCAGGACTAAATCAGAGCATTCATATATTTGAGTTAGTTCATCCATCAACACAAGGCGCTGAATGCCGAAGGATGGACAGTCATAAATTATATGCGATATAGTTTGTTCATGCAAGTTGCAGTTAGAACATATAGAACTGTCAACCATTTTGAGACGATGCAAATGAAAATTCAGTCGACAATGACCGAAACGAAGACGAAAAATGGTGGAATAAAATTTTCTGTGCATGTAAATGTGAGTTTTACAGAACCACGGTTGACTATTAATCTTAACATTTAGTGGCGCGTACCATAATCCTTTATTCTCAACTTGAACAGTACGATTCCAATGTGTTTTCCAAATTCTAGTCATTCTTTGTTTTAAAATATGAATCAGATCTGAATAGGGCAAGGATACATTAAAGTAAGTGTTATCTGTAGAATTTGTCGGATTAATTGTTTTGGCCAAAAAATCTGCCCTTTCATACCCTGTAACTCCTATGTGAGACGGAACCCACATAAAACTTATTACTATGCTATCGACACTAAACAATTCGTACCACAGCTCTTTTATTGCGAATATTAAGTAGTTAGTTTTTGCATGGAATTTATGATTCTCTAAATTTTTAAGAACACTCATACAATCACTAATTACAAGCCATTTTTGATATCCTTGATTCTGATGCTTAATATGTTTCAGTGCTGCAAGGATAGCTACAGCTTCAGCTGTAAATATACTGGAATTTTCATTAAGTTTATACCCCAAACCTTTATTCAACAAACTATCAAAAAAGGCAAAAGAAATATTAGTATAAATTTTTGACCCATCAGTATATATCATACGATGGTCACTCCACTCGAATAATTTGCAATTGACTTCTTCCTTGGACGATAACTTACTATCAATGACAATGTTCATGGCTGGGAATTTACTATGAAAAGTACCTTCATAGCATGGCAACACTGGATAAGAGGATTTGTAAACATTGGAACTGTCAAAGAGGTTTAATAATTCAGTTAAACCCTGAAGAATATATATAGGGTTACGAGTCATTATCGGAGGTAAAGCTAGAATATTAGACAAAACTTGATTATTAGATGAATACAATTTTAATATGAATCTTTCTTTTAAATACTTAAATCTTATGGATATTGGAGGGAGGTTACATTCAACTTGCATAACATTTATTGGTGTGCTTCTAAAAGCACCGGTTATTAAACGCAGGCATTTATTTTGTATTTTATCTGAGGCATCTACAAGTTTATTGTTATCAGCGAAACACACGAAACCGTACTCGAAATGGCTACGAATCATTGATTTATATAATATTAGCAGTATTTTAGGGTCCGCGCCCCAATATGTTGATGCCAATGATCTTAAAATATTGAACGCTCTGTCAGCTTTTGCAGTTACATGATCTATATACTTTTTCCAGGATAAATTATGAGTGAACACAACACCTAAGAATTTAGTTTCTAATGAAATAGGGATGACAGCATTATTATAATAAACATTAGGTACAGAAGCATTCCTTTTCCCGAAGATAAGTAGTTTTGATTTGAGAGGGTTGACATGAAGGTTTAAATACGAAAAGTAGTGCAATAAGCTATGTAAAGCATTATTAACTATATTGACTAAGTTTGTTATGTTTTTACCAGTTGCATAAACCACCAGATCATCAGCAAATTGCAAATTTTTAACATCTTGTCCCAGAATTAGATTCAGACGACGAATATAAAGTATAAAAATCAATGGAGACAAGATTCCTCCCTGACATACCCCAACAGAGGTAAATCTAGGTCCATAAAGATAACCATTATATTTAACAAAGACTTTTCTTTCAGACAAAAAGTTCCTGATCCATTGAACCAATTTTATTGGGAGCCCAATGGAAAGCAGCTCAGTGGAAAGGACATCAACATTGACACTATTAAAGGCGCCTGCAATATCGAAAAAAACTGCAATAGAAGAGTTTTGATTGCAAAGACTATTCTGCAAATCCAGCTGAAACTGACAAATGCTCTCTACAGATGATCGGCCCCTACGAAATCCGAATTGATTTGATGGTAATATATTATTATTTTCAACAAAAAATTCAATTCTTTGTTTCAGAAGTTGCTCAAATATTTTCCCAACACAAGATGTAAGAGCAATTGGTCTATATGAGTCTTCATTTAGCCTAGGTTTACCAGGTTTGATTATGGGAACTAAGCAATCAGTCTTCCAAGATGAGGGAATTTCATTGTTACTCCAAAGATAATTTAATACATTCAAAAAAGTTTCTAAAGAACTTTCTTTTAGATTTTTGAACATTTTATATGTGATACCATGTAATCCAAATGCACTGTCTTTCCTTGAATAAATTGCTGACTTCAATTCTTGCAGAGTAAAAGGATGTATCAAGAAATTATTGGTGAAGTTTTGATCATGATTGTGAGAGCTAAAGTTAAAATTATTAGCAACATGATCTGGGGTGTATTTTTGAAGAAATTTAGAGATCCATCTGTCATCATTGTTATTGCTAGGAACAAAGGACTTATTAAATTTACGCATATATTTCCAAATTATGGAAAGAGGAGTACAACAATGAAATGTGCTACACAATGAGGTCCAACTTTTAGTTCTTTCTGTCTTCAATGTAAGTTTTTTTAAAGCTTGTAACCTTTTAAATTCTAAATATGAATTCTCAGAAGGGTTATTTTTAAAATTAATATAGGCATTCTTTGAATTTTGCACTGCTTCGGAACATTTCACATTCCACCAAGGTAAGGGGGCCTTCCTCCCCGACCTCCTAGAAATAATTCTATTATTTGAAGGGCTACAGCGAATTAGAAGAGATGATTCTATGGCACATTGAAGAATCTTACAAAATAAAGTGTATGCTTCTAAAGGTGTATAAGACACAACATTAAAATTTGCCAATAACTCTTCAATTTTATCTTGATACCCTTTCCAATCCACCAAATTATAATTTGGAAAAATTGGATATGGGTCCAAATTATTATTGTCAGGATGAACAATATTAGACCATTCATTACAACACATATTTATTATTACAGGAAGATGATAGCTACCGAGTGGACCATTATGAACAGACCAGTCGCAGAACAAGGCTATCGATGGACTAGCCATACACAGATCAAGAGCATTTGAACGCCAAATTAAAGAACCGACTGTAGTGGGTTGACCTTCATTAAGAAGCACTAGATTATTTTCCTCAATAGCTTCTAATACATCTCTACCTCGAGGAGAAGTAGAATTACAACCCCAGGATATGTGATGTGCATTGAAGTCACCAGCAAATATCATTGGTCCAGGACTAGACTTAATTAGGGCATTGAGTTTAGCTTTAGTAAATAATGGATTACAATTTGTTGGACTATAAAAGCTAACTATACTAATTTCTTTGCCACCAATCGTAATACGTACTACAATGTTTTGCATAGAATCATCAAATTTAGTTTTAACCATAGAATATGCAATACTGTTGTGTATTCATATTGCCACACCATTATGTTTATTTCCAGTGTCATTCCTCTCAATACTATAACCTTTAATGTTTAATCGTTGATTAGGTCTTAACCAAGTTTCTGAAATTATACCAATATGAATATTGTGGTCATAAAGAAAATTTGACAATACTAGTCTATTGCTAACAATACTCTGAGCATTCCATTGCATAATATTCAATTTATTATCCATAAAAATGAAATAAATAATACAGTTTAATTTTAGAATTATTGATAGAAATTATTTAAGTAGACTAGATTTTTATAATAATTATGCTGTCTATTCTGCTGTGCAATACTTAAACGACAGCAAGTGCTACATGCTGTTGCTAGCATCAACCGTCGTTTAAGCATTGCACGGCAGTATTGGGTATATTTGTTTCATGTTTTCTTTTTTGTCATTGTCTCCAGTAAAATATCTTTAATACTTTGAGTGCTTATCGGTTTTTGATTAGTTTTATTTAAGCTGACTATTTTAACTATTGCTTCTATTAACAAGTTCATGATAATATCTGAACTTAAAAATGATGTAATTTGATCAGGTCGTGAGTTTAATTTTGGAAAATGTTTTTCATTAAAGAGCTCTGCGTACTTTACTGTCTTTTTCACCACCAAAACCTTATTTTCCTGGATTTTCTGTTGTTTTATGGGGCAGTTAAATGATATGGAAATGTGATTACCTGCAGTGGCAGCATTTTGCATTTCTTGGATCAGTAGTGCAGTCTGTGTATCTGTGGTTTCCTTGACATATGGAGCACCTTAAGTCATTTTTGCAGAATTTACCAATGTGTCCAAAGCGAAGACAACGAAGGTACTGCTTCACTGGCGGGATGTAAGGCCGGAGCTCAAAGCGCCAGCTGTTAAGGTCGACGCTTTCTGATAAAACAGGACAGGAAAAGGTAATTGACACAGTTTTAGTAGGCTCTAAAGTGGTTTTGCCATCAGCATTTGTAACTACGCATAAAGCGCCGTATGCAGACAATGTTCTTGGTCGTGGTCAATGTTGAATAAATTGGTTCGTTCGAAAGATTTGTCGGCACGTGCATCATAACGCCGGTAACCTCGCTGGCAGCTGCGGGTATAGTCGCCTTGAATTTGAATTCATCTAGAAATTGCTTATTGGCCAGTGCAGCATTGGCCTGGCCGGGACGCTCGAATATTACGCCTATTTTGAATTTATTAACACGCTGCAACTGTTTTACGCCTTTGTTGTAGCGTTTTATGCAGTTAGCCAGATGCATCATGTCCCGGTTCCCTATCGGTTTATCCGGGACAGTGCTCTCCATGAATACAACGTATTCGAAGTTAACGCCATCTTCAGGGTAAAATCTGGCGTAATTAGGAACTTTGAATACTGCATACTTGTCGACTTCCATTTCGAGTGATTTTACAGAGGAAAAGTCCGTGCTGTCGTCGCATAATTCATCGCGAACTGTGTCGACTTCTTCATTCTCATCAGTCTTCTTTTTTCTTTTTTTTGGTTTTCCCATAATTATATTTATTTACTTACGCACTCTGGACAAAGTATTTACAGAAATATATGTACAAAATATCTACAAATCTTATTTATATCGCGCCTTTTAATTCAGTTTCAAAAAAGCCGCTAGTCAGTTCAGCGTTCCCGCGCTTTTTTTCTAAGAGGCATCAAGTGCAAAAACGTTCCGTTATAAGCAGTTTTGTGTATACTATAAGCGTTGCGTGGATACAAGAAAATAAATCTATACAATTAAAATAAAGATGAATTACGATAAAATACGTAGTATCTCTTATTAGTCTGTGGATGAATTATAAAAAAAGTACGATCGAGAATAGAAAGGTAAGGAGAAAATCATAGTATATCTAGTGTTTTTTTTTGGAGCTGTTAATCGAATAGCACTGAAATAAAAAGAGCGTGTTGTGGCAGTGGGCAAGCCCCAGCTGCCGCAGCTATAACCCGGCACCACGTATACCCCAGCACTACGTATGCAATGCATCCAAAGTTTCCGTCAAAAGGGGTTAAATTGGCGGCGCTACAGTAGCAAGTGTTAAATTTATTTTACTGGCAAGAATGTGTTTTTGACAACAGACGTCATTTCGCATTAAGGTACATGCATGAATTTTTATTATCGCTTTTCTTAACTAAATAGGTATCAAAAAAGCATAAAAACTATTTCAAAATTTAAAATTAAAATCGGCCAAGAAATACGCATGATACGTTATAGTGCACTCCGGCTACATAAACTCCATATTAAATTCTGTTTTGCTAGAAAGAGATAGAATGAAATGTTTGATGGCTTATATCTTGGTTATTTTCATAGTTATTCGAAAAATTATTTTTGGCTACTGTTTGATACATCAATGAGCTTTTAATAAAGCAAACATAAAAATTCATGCATATTTCCTATCGTAAAATAAATTACCATAATAATGCCAAAAAAAAAACCACATCGATGCAACAAAGAACATTTGGAACATGATTAAATATTTATATCAGAAGAAGAATAAAGTATTGAATAGCATTTCAAACTAAAATGTTTTAAAATTACTTATTTTCATAAGCCTTAATAACCGTAACTGGGAAGCAACGGCTAAATTAATGTTATATGCACTGCTACTCTAGCGCCATTATGGACGGATTTGGAACTATTATTTACTGCTTGCTGCTGGACACTTTTTTGTCTGTTTTAGCCCCAACCCCATCCGTTTTATGGCGGACAGGCTCATTATGTGTATATAAGGCACTGTTGTAAGATGCATGTGTCAAACAGCCCCTTTATTGTGTTAAATAAGTAATAATATTTTCTTCTGTTTCCGCGATTATTACTCATTTAAATAAAACAATTTAACGGATTATATCGCGTTTTTGAGTTCCTGAGCAATGTTTCGGAAGCTTTTCAGCTTTCCATGGTCTAGTCCTCCTTACCTTAGGCTTGGAGGATTTAGTAATGGAGTAGGCATCGCTACAAACCTAACATAAAATTTTGCCGTTTTTCGAGGGGGGCGAGGTAACACACATATAAACAATCTAACTATAACACGTTTTTTCCTCTCGTTACTACGCACTCACACTAAAACAATACTATTATTCTAGTTTATCGCACACTGCAATATGTACACAGGAGCAATACATATTCAACCTTAATACTCTTTAGAAATAAGATTAATTCTTAGACAAAGGTAGACGTGTCTCCCATACTGAATTCGCTAAGGCGGTATTTGCTTGTAGTTTCATACAAAATTTAAAGGCCGGTAGACCTTATTAACCTTAAATAAGGGGAGCTGTAAACGTCAAACTCTCTGGATCTGTCAAAATGAAATACGAATTTTATGCGATATTTTTCAAACTACAAAATTACAAAATTAATCGATTCCAAGCGATTCCAAGATGCCTCATTTTCTTAAAACGTTTTATGTATTAATATGTTGTAATATGATATAATAAAAGCAAAATTGTTAAATGATATTCCATCCTTTTGTATGCTTGATATATTTGAACGCTTTTTGCACCCATACACAGCACATACAGGCATTTTGACGGAGCTTGTTACGCGTAAATAACGATTACAAGACTGCCAGCTGCCAATAATCGATGAATGAAGTAGGTAGTTTTTATAAAACGGTTGGAACATTGTACCAACGTCTTTGGCAGAGGGGAAACGACATGAAGGCCATTTACTAAATACTCCAAGTATGAAGGGCACACAATGGAAAATATTTTTTTGTTCTTTGCATGTTGTATGTTTCTTTTTTGTGGTTTCATTGAGTCAAATCAGCTGAATGGATTTCAACCATTTTTAGGGTGCCGTACCCAAAAGGTCTCCACACCGTGGTCCGTCTGTCTGTCTGTCTGTCACCATACCAGGCTGTATCTCATGAACCGTTATAATTAAACAGTTAAAAATTTGAAAGTTAATGTATTTCTGTTGCCGCTATAACAACAAATATTAAAAACAGTATAATTTTATGACTATCTGTCTGTGAGTAACTAATATAAAATGAACACCGCGTACATTTTGCTTAGAAGTAGGGCTCTACTAACACTGGATTTTCGTAGATACAGCCGTTTCTGTCGTATATTTTGTATGGAAACCCTCGGTGCGCGAGTCCGACTTGCACTTGGCCGCGTACGACATGTCACGCACACGTCACGCATGTGTCATCTCTTATGAGGATTCGTACTTTACGACGCACACGCCACGCGCACGCCACACGCACGTCTACGTGCACATCACACGCACAAGCATTCGGTGTGGCACCTTAAATCCGGAAGACTTTCCAGCTAGCCTATTTTTTTCGATATTTCGACTGGATTATACAAATGGCCCGCTTCACTCATTTTTAACGAAAATACCTTCAATGTTCTTACTAACATTTCATAGTAAAGAAAATGAATGTCAGCGCAATATATGGTGTTTGTTCAGGTGGATAAGCTGAAAATTAGTTACAGCCGTACTATGTATATTTAGATAGAGTGTAAGCGGAGTGACTCAGTACTGTCATTACATTAGCCATTTTATATGGGATTCTGTGCCTAGCAAGATATATTATACTCATAAGAGGTCTAAATAGTTTAAAACCCAAATGTTGAAGATACGCAACGTTCTCAGTTTTCGAAACAATCTTTTTAGAAGGTAAGTAGTTACTAGTACTTCATCATCTATTTAAGAGCTAGGCTCTTGACGTTGAAGTTATTTCAAGCTTATTCTACATTCCGCTTTTACTTTTTTGTATGATGTAGCATTTATTTTTTCTTTTATTTCCTTCCATTTCTTCTAGGTCTTGCCTATGTTCTTACAAGTAGGGGAGGTAGGGTACTATTTGGCAGCCGGGAGGTTCACCCACCATCTTGTAACTCTAGACGTGAATAGAATTAAGTGGAAGTATACGCGCTTAACAGGCAACGTCGCAATTTTTTTGGTTTGTCTTGATTATTTTAGGAAATGTGAATGTAGCTTGAACATGTTTTTAATTTATTCATTACGTTTTTGATAGTTAAGCTGGTACAATGAAAAATTTCATGCTATTGCCACAACCATAGCTCTAAAAATGAATTTATGTCTATACCTTGTTTAAGAAAATAAGAAAATGAAGACAAAAGCGATGAGTACATGAATTTAACACAATATATGTATATGCTAAAAATATAGGGTATGTATTGAACATACCTTTAAGTTTCATTCAAATACCACAAAATAATAAAGCAAGAAGAAAACATATGCGACGTTGCCAGTTAAGCTGTTATAAACGCTCTTAACTAGAATTTAACTTTGATGTTGTGGTAGTTTAGTTTAGTAACTAGCAACACTGCTCAGGTTATTAACATCTAAAATACAGTGGGGGTAATCTGAATTTTGAACTTTGAAGTTCATATAGCGCCATCCCGCTCACTCAAATACATTTTAACATGAGAGCAAGAGGGATGACACGTTACTAACTTCGAATTTCGAGATTAAGAGTAATCCCTCCGTATACAAGATTAAATATCTTCACGTCAGGAGTTACAAGCTGGTAGCGATGCGCGAGTTCGAATGATTAGTATAATCGAATAATCGACCATTACCATGACCTAATTTCGATAATAGATTATGAAATTAGTTACTACTACCTCGTCACAGTAAATTAAATTGCTTAGCGCTGCGAGTCGTACCGTTCGATTTATGGCAACTCTCCCGTCTTAGTAAACTTTACGTCCAGAGAGTCATGCTAATGCTGGTCAATGACCAGACCAGTGTAAGCGTGACCCTCCCACCATTCAATTTACTGGGACGGGAGAGGTGCGCTTGCGGTGGTCGTCTGTTCGGGGCGAATCGGGAATCATCGTGTCGACTCGGTGCTTGGTGCTTTACGAATTCTAGAGATGGAATCGTTAGTTGTCGACTCAGTCTCCGTCAGCCCGAGTGGGAATCGCTATCGAAAAAAGAGGGGTTATGACTTTTCTCCTCCGCGAACGAAGTTGCGGGCATCTTCTAGTTATGTAATAAGATGATTGCTGTAATATTTTTAGAAACGTCAGCGTACATGGTTGTCCAGTGGTGAAACAAGCCCAAGTAGTGACCTTGAAGCCATGGCGAGACATCCCTGGCCCACCGAGCCTCCCCTTCCTAGGCCCAATGTTCAGCTTCTTGCCCGGAGGTAACTATAGAATAGAATTATCGTCAGTCAAAAAAAACCGGCCAAGTGCGTCGGACTCGCACACAGAGGGTTCCGTACAAACTTTCACTTAACGTTATTACCCGGTTCCGGTTAAGTTCAGTTTGCACCTGATATTTCCTTAATGAAATAAAATTTAATCAATTGTTCAAAAATGTACACATCAAGACCTGTAATATGATACCGTGCTTGATCTAGTAGCTAGACTTTTCATTTCTGCCCCCCCCCCCCCCATCATATTCGTCGTTTTTTAGAAAATAGAAATATAGTTTTAAATGTTTCCTTCACAATACATTTGGGCTGACCATGTTTATTAATATAAATAGATAGCATAAGTATAGTTTTAGTTTCGTAAGAGATATGGCGCTCTTATAGTCGGACAGACAGACGGACAGAGTCACATCGTAAGGGTTCCCATTTACATTTTTCATACGGAACCATAAAAATGTCCACTGCCGGACATAACTTCCCGTAAAGAAAGGTACCATCACCGGTTCTGCACCGCCAGCATCCAGCGGACTGCAGCGACCTTAACTAGATCATCAGTCCACCCTGTGGGGGACCTAACCACGCTGGATACTCTAGTACATCGTTACTCAAGAACTCGTTGGTACGAGAAATGTGCCCTCTCCCTTGCCACTTCAGTTTTGCTATTCATCGAGCTATTGTCAGTTAGGTACTGGTTCTTCTGCGAACATTTCATACAGTATCCTTGAACATATCCTTTTAAGGGTTCCGTAGCTAAAGTGGCAAAAACGGAATCCCTTTTCATGCATCTCTGTTTGGCCCTGTGGTTAACTGGTAGAGAATGCCATTTAGCATTAAGTCCGCCATTTGTACTTACTCAGGGGAGTCAGGGGCGTATTTAGAAATTTGGCGCCCTGCGCCAATAAGTTTCGCCGCCCCAGAAGTTAAGGGAAAAAGCGGCCAAGTGAAATCAATTCAAGTCAATTATTTATTTGCAATAAAACATAGTAGTACCTAAGTGCGAGTTGGACTCGCCCACCGAGGGTTGCTACCCCGCCCCTGGCAGTTTGCCGCCCCGGGCCATGCCCCCCTTGGCCCTAGGTTAAATACGCCCCTGTACTTACTTTTGTTTTGTGCAACCAGGGCCGGATTCAGGGGAGGGCATCTTGGGCTAGGGCCCTGGGCCTCCATAAAAGAGGGGCCCCCACAATATACTTCATAGCAAGTACAGAGCGACACCGTAATGCCAAGTTTTACGCTTTGAAAAACATTAGCAACGATAGGACAAAACCATCTATCGAAGCTTTCTCTCCTGAGCATTGAAAGTAATGAATTTACTCCAGGAACGTGATTAAAACGAAATCATCAACGAATTTTCTTCTAACAAAGCTCGGCAGATTCCGTTCGATATCATTAAAATTGAATTTCGCATAATTCTTATTTTTAATTATATATACATATATATATATATATATATGTTTCTTAAAAAAAAAAAATGATCTGACTTCAAAATAAACTAAAAAGCTAAAAATAATCTTTTATGTACGGTACGGATCACATTTGAATCACCTTTTGAAGTCGGTGCCATTCATTTATTTACTATTAACACAGATGGCACGCAAGAACCGCGGCGGCGAGCCTTTAGTTATTACGTACCTATATATTTTGTTATAAAAAATCGTATTTTTGTTAAATACAGAAATTTACTTCAGGTTTGGCACCGACTTAAAAAGGTGATTCAAATGTGATCCGTACCGTACATAAAAGATTATTTTTGGCTTTTTAGTTTATTTTGAAGTCGGTTCTTTTTTTAATTAATTTTTTTTATTTTTTACCTTTTAGTGATGGATTTTAGTCATATAAAGTATTTTTAGAGTCCAGAATGGGGAGATTGAGAAGGGTTTGATTGTAAATAAAAATCTAAATTATAAGAATTGGCTAGGTCAAAATGGTTAAGTCCAGTAGCTTGCTGGTTAAAAAAGAATACGACTAACAGTCTCAACTTACCCATAATATTTAAAGAATTATCTAGCAACTATTGACCGTTAATATAAGGACTTGTACCTTCCATCATCAGCTCAGCATCATTAAATGATGACAAACAGACGAAAACAACTGATTAACTTTAGAAAAATACATATATACAAAACATTGTTAGTGCCTATAATATTTGAGGGTTTCTCTCGATTTCCCTGGGATCCCATCATCAGATCCTGGCTTGGTTATATTTATTAAGGAGACTACCTCAGAGACAAACTAAAAGGATATGACTAACAGTCTAAACGTACGTACCTATTATACATGTATTTTTTAATAATTACCCTGTAACTCTTAACCGTTAAGGTGTTCTCTGGTTTTCCACTATCAGCTCCACTTTGCTACCCTGATCTTAACTAACTTTTGCCTCTAAGCAAAATATGACAAAGAATTATATTGCGATTAGTGAATTAAATAACACTGGTTGAGCCCTTATTAGTGACTGGTGGCTTGTGTCTTCAACATCAATTTCTCTTTACCAAATGATGATTTTCAAGTGTAAATGCTTGTTTTTCTTTAATAAACACCGAAATCGCCATAGGTGTGCCCATAATATTTGAGGAATTCCTTCGATTCCTCATCGATCTCATCATCAGATCATCACCAAAATTTTATGGGACCAACTTGGAGATTCCTACTCATTACCGAAAAAATATTTTTCCAAATCGACTCGCGATCCGCGAATTAAATAACATTGGTAGAGCCCTCAGTGGTAACAGATGGCTGGTGTCTTCATCATTGGTTTCTCTCCACTAAATGGTGATTTTCAAATGTAAATGCTTAAACTACTGTAATAAATACCGAAATCGCCATAGATGTGCTCATAAATATCGAGGAATTCCTTCGATTCCTCATGGATCCCGGCATCAGGTCTTCACCAAAAATTTATGGGACCAATTTGGATATACCTACTCATGAACAAAAAAACATTTCCAAATCGTCGTGTAAATGACGGAGTTCTGAGGTAACAAACATAAAAAAAAATAAAAAAAACATACAACCTAATTGAGAACCTCCTCCTCCTTTTTTTGAAGTCGGTTAAAAAGAATTTATTTGGTTTAACAATAATTATTTATTAAAAAACATGACTGAAAAAAATTGAGCATTTTATTTGGAAAATAATTAGGTGCCAGGCAGGGGCCTCCACTCCTTTGTTGCCCTAGGGCCTCCACACATCAATCAATCAATCAATCAATCAATCAAATAATGCTTTATTCAAGTAGGCCTAGTTACATGCACTTTCGAATTGTCAGGTACAGTACATTAGAGAAGTGTTTACTGGGAGAGATACAATATGATCCAACATTTGTTGCAAGGATTAGGGAAAACCCAGAAAAACCTAATAGAATCATTAAACTTAAGTATAATATTAGTCATAAAAATTATCATTTTAAAAAATAAAATAATTATTAAGATAAATCCCAAATAGATTGTCAATAAAAAAGAAAAAATAATCTAGAATGTGTCTAGAATAAAATTCTAAATGTCCGAGTATATAAAACAATTAAGATTAAAATAATAATAATACCTCAATAGGTATTCGTTAAAATAATTATACATATATTATAGTCTTGTGTGCTATAATAAGCTTTAGAAATTAATTTTCGTTTTACAATATTTTTGAATTTACCAATAGACAGCTCACTTATGCTGCTAGGAAGTTTATTATAAAACCTCACACAGTTACCTAAGAATGATCGCCTTATTTTATGGAGCCTAGTAGCAGGCACTGCGAGCTTATGCTTATTTCTAGTATTAATATTATGTATATCACAGTTCCTCTTAAAGTGGGTAATATTTTTATGTACATACCTAATATTCTCATAAATGTATTGACAATGCACTGTCATTATATTAATGTCCTTAAACTTATCTCTAAGCGAGATTCTATAGTTCGTTTTAATGTCGGAAGCACTGCCCCATAGTAAGATGCCGTACGACATAATACTAAATATTACACCTAAATCTGTGTGCAATAAAGTTTAAATAAATAAATAAATCCTTATATGTATGTAGTTTCATCATGTCCGTCCGTCCGTCCGTATGTCACAGGCATTTTAATCAAAAACTACACACTCAAAAGACGCTGGCTTCACAGAGCCAGTACAGTTGCATCGACGCTGACAAGACGCTCGAAACACACTATTAGACTGAGGGTCTCTAATCTTTTCGATGCAGATATGTCAAGCGCACTTGATTTTCCGGTACAAACTCTCTTTTTAACCGACTCCCAAAAAAGAAGGTGGTTCTCAATTCGATGTCTTTTTTCGTTTTCACAGGTAAGCTGTCGGGATATCAAGGCGTCAAACTGACTGATAAACTTTACGAGCTGTACGGACCAATAGTGAGGATAGATGGCAGTTTCGGCGGACAAGATACCATTTTCTTATTTGATCCCGAGGCTATAGAATGTGTAAGTGCTAAGTATATTAGGAAAATAATGGACGCTTTTATCGTTCTCCGAGACGACAGGATTTTGGCTGTAATCGCAATCATGGTAGAAATGACCATGGTTTTCGCTTAAACACAGTCAACAGAGGTCATGTTTTTTGACCATTTTGGACGCCTATAACTAAGTTTTAATATTGTTATCCACGAGGTATATACCTGTGTGATCGCATATGCACGCTTTTTGTTAAAGATGGAATAAAATAAATTAACGGCCAAGTACGAGTCGGACTCTTGCGCCGAGGGTTCCGTACAAAATAAACGCTAAAAACGGCCGTTTCTATGAAAATCCTGTGTTAGCGGAGCTCTACTCCTAAGCGAAATGTACGCGGTATTCGATCATTTTATATTGGTTACGAACATAGACTGACAGACATAAAAATATACTGTTTTTAGTATTTATTGTTATAGCGGCAACAGAAATACATCATATGTGAAAATTTTAACTGTCTAACTATCACGGTTCATGAGATACAGCCTGCTGACAGCCAGACAGACAGACAGAAAATTATAACCATAAATCTATCTGACTTACTTTTTTTAACATAAAAAATCATTTTTGAATAACCGGTTTGGTTAAGTTTGCCCCTCATTTGTATGTGACGCCATAGATACCAGAGGCAAACTTGGGTCAAGGGGCAAGTTAAGTCGCAATAAGTGAAAGTTTATACGGAACCCTCGGTGCGCGAGTCAGACTCGCACTTGACCGGTTTTTTGTCTTTTACCCCCATAAAGTAACAGGAATTAATATTTTTTAGTGCCACATTACCAATTTCATACATTTATTTCCTTTCAAGAAAACAGCTGGTATTGGCATCAAATGCATATTTTTAGGTTAGAACGTTGTTTACTAAAACAAAGTAAGGATAAAATAGCCTTTATTGTGTTAAACTTCAGGTGCTCCGGACCGAGGAGCCGCTGCCGGTGCGCCCAGGACTCCAGTCGCTGGAGTACTACCGCAAGAGACACAACAAGGCCTATGACCCTGACCGAGTGACAGGCCTTGGGACTGAGTAAATACATAGTAATTTCATCCTTCCATGAAGGTCACTGGAACTCCTCAACGATAAGTGATTTGCGGACGGCGACGAGATACATATACATCTCGATTAAAATAGCTAAGGTTCTTCATAGTCGCAAATTGAAATGGTCCTGATGAGAATGGTACTATCGAATTGATTTGATGATGGTGCCGGAAGGTAGGCACCGGATCTCTGTAATAAATTAATGTGTGTTAGCCGTATTTGGAGTTGTTCGAATCGTCATGAGACACACTTTTAAGTAACGATTAACTAAAAAGTGTAAAATAAATTAACTTTTTAACAAAAAATAAAACCGACAAACAAAACTTGAAAGTAAAAAAAACACTTGTATCATTTGCTCGTATCCGATCACCGTGGCACCGTGTCGGCGCGGCGATCACGCCGCGCTTGGCCGATCTAAATATGTGATGATGCCACGGAACGAAGATCTGATCGGGCAAATGATACAAATGTGGACGCACCTTTAGCTATTTTAACCGTGATGTATCTCTTCGCCGCCCGTAAATCGCTTATCGTTGAGGAGTTCCAGTGACCTTCTGTGGTCTTGTTCATCAGTTTCACTTCACCAATGTACACTTTCTGAATGCAAATGCCAAAATCACCATATGTATGCCTACAATACTTGAGGAGTTCCTTCAATTCCTCATCTTCACCAAAATTATATGGAACCAATTTGAAGATACCTCCTATCAAACAAGAGAAAACAATTTGAAGTCGGTCAAATAGTCTTTGAGTAATCGGTGAACATACAGATCGAAAAGTGAAAATGTATATTAGTTGGTAAATTTATTTTACATACTCTGCAGCTAAAAAGGCTTTTGTTTTAGTTTAGCTAATAATCGAATAATTAAATAGTTAATTGTTTTAATTGAGATAAGATTCGTTTATTGTAACCACAAAAAATGAACAAAAATTTTACCCGCAACAGTGGCCTCTATATTGTTTTCAGTAGCATATTTGTATGTTTTGTTGTGGTTTCATCAAGCCAAGTCGGCTAAATAGATTAGCCTTAGGGTAGCTGGGTATCCACAGATAGACATAGGATATACTTTTTACCCGACTACGTTGTCGAAAAGAGGGTTCATGACTTTTTCTCACTCGCTCGGAAAAGTTCCATTTAAAGCGCCAAATCTGCGAGGAAAAATCAATTTGCAAAAGTGCAAAAGTCATTTGAAGTTCGAATTTATATTTTTTCTCAAAACCGACCGGTACGAAAACTTAAAATAAGAGTGCGACGAGGTCGTATATGAATTCCAAAAGTTAATTAATCATCTTAAAACGTTATTTTATGTGCGAAAATCTATTATTATTTAAAAATTGATTATTTATTTTTCATATATACACGACTAATTGTTTTTATTATTAAGTAAGTCTGATTTTTTTATCGAGAAAAAAAAATTAAAGTGGTTGATTGTCTTGGCAGATAAAAAAAAAAAATGATTAAAGAAAAACAATGTGCCAATACTGTCGATGACGTTTGCGCGGAAATAGTTTCTAAGCTGCGTTTAGTTCATAATTAAATTAATGTTAGTATTTTGGGATTGTATTATTTTATATTTTTTTGAAAAAGTATCAGTTATTATATGAACATTATTTCTGAAAAAAATATTTATAACAACGTGAAAATAAATAAACGTTACAAAAAATCCGAATTAAGGCGGGCTTAGTATATTATTCTAAAACATTTTAAGTTACATTTTTGAGAAAAAACATTATACATTCTTCGACCGTAAATGCCATTCTAGCCTCGTATTATGTTATAGCCTACGATTCGGTCCGTCCATTATATCATATTCGACCAGTATGGCTTATTTACTGATTTCTGCCGTAACCGTGTCATGTTATAACTATTATTAGTGTGTTTTGTAGGTTCATTGTTACTAGTTTTAAAAGGAAAAATGGACTGTTTTTTTTAAAAATATATTTCATCGTTTTAGTGAGGTGAAAAGTTGTGTGTTTCGCACGGCTGCAAAATTATTTCGTTTCTCGTGCGTTGAACCCTCGCTACGCTCAGGAATCTATATTTGACCCACTCGCTCCGCTCGTGGTTCAATCTTAGCTTCCTTCGCTTTCTCGGCTTTCAATTGAAGCACTCGCGCCAAATAACAACTTTGCAGCCTTGCATAACAAATAACTATTTAATTTTCTCTTTTGATTTAGTTTAGTGAGTTAAGTCCGGCGATATGCACCCAGGTAGCACATAAGCTGCATAAGAGCTTATACGGCCAGTATCAAATTTATCAAGCTCTAATTACAGCTTGTGTGCTACTCAACAACCTATTGCAGTTAATATTATCTTCAAAACTGTTCCAGCCACGGCAAAAAGTGGAGAGATTTCCGAACAACAGTAAACCCCATAATGATGCGGCCGAAAACTATCGAACTGTACACGGAGGTGATGGAAGATGTCGCCAATGACTTGGTCGTATGGTGAGACTCAACTCGATACCTCTAGATTCAAAGGACGTATCCACTATTGATTTGTGTGGCGTTTACGTCCCTTGAGTCTAAAGTATCAATCTACTTAACCATGGCACTATGAAACAAAGTATTAAAGTCTAAGAGTCACCCGTAGTCTCGCAATCTTCCCCATCGCCATACCCTGTCCCAACTGGGGTTGCACGGTTCCGGTTCAATTTACCTCCGCAGTTCTTGAGTCTTGCGCACTGCGTCTCACCCCAACTCTAAGTGGCCACGGATGGCATTCCCGTTTGTGGGTTTGCACTAGCTATCCAGTTCAAAGCCAGGTTCTAAAATAAAACAAGGTATTGTCTATCCCTCAGAGGACACCCCACAGAAGCCGCTTGCTATATGTATGGTCTGTTTACCCGTTTTCCTAAGTACGTGCTATCTGATCCGGACGATGAGATTACAGCGGCCATCAAAAGGATGGCTACTGCGAACTCTTCGGACGATATCTTAGCGCCGATCCATAGTCTCATTCCCTCCAATAAGTTAAAATTAATTTCGAGTTCTTGAATTCGAGTTAAACCGGTTGTAGCTTGTGCGTCGCGTCTCCATCATACTCCAAGTGTTTGTGGGTTGCGCTCCACCACTGAATCCGTTTACTAGTAAGGTGGCCACCAGTCAGCTACCCAGGAAAAAAGGTACTATTAGGTATTTACGGAAGGCTCATGTTATGTCATACTCAGTTTGAGAACTGTACAACACCTATGACGTTATCACGAGCAGACGTAGCCGAGCTTCAGTTTGCTATGTCGGTGACCTTGGTTCGTCTACGAATCTCATCATTTCTGATTCGATCTCGTAGAGATCACGAGTATAGCCCTTTCCATAGCTCACTGAGTGACTCTCAGATTCCTTAAGAGGCCCATAGAGATTACGTCTCGGCTCCGTAGGTAATCACCGGCAGTAATACGCACAGGTTGAAGACTTTCGTCTTCAACTGTCGTCGTGTCAAGGCACACCAGACCAATTTTATGTAATAAATAACCCACACCCGCGTTATTGAGAACTGATCGTCTATGTTTTAATACTTTTAATGATTGACTCCCGATATAAACTTTCATCTTCCTTTTTCACCTCTTTAACGGTTGATTCCCGAACAAAAACTATGCTGCTCGTATGCTCTTCCCAGGGTTTCAAACTAAGGTCAGGTAGGGTAAGGGGGACTACGGGGTAAGAGAAACGTTGTAAATGTGATACTGAAACCTGTCGTATGTGTCAATTGAAATAGAATTGGGCCAAGTGCATGAATTCTTTTTCCCCGCGACATAAATTATGCTTTCCTTACCCCACCTGATCTTATCTCCATACTTACCTTGGTTCAGCTGTTTTAGCGTGAAAATGTAACAGAGAGACTTACTCATTTATAATATTACACGCATTTATAATATTAGTCTGGTAGTAAATTATAATAACTTTTTCACAGTTTAAGATCGATCCGCGATGAAAACGATAAAGTTACGAAGCAACTCGATATAAAAATGCATTTATGGGCGCTGGAGTCCATTGCAGTAGTGGCGCTGGGGCGACGACTGAACTGCTTTGATCCGGACTTGCCCGCCGACTCGCCGGCCCGGAGACTCGTACAAAATGTCCACGATGTCTTCAATGTATCCGATAAATTAGACTTTAAGCCGAGCGCATGGAAATTTATCTCAACACCAATGTTTAAAAAGGCGATGATAGTCTACGAGGAAGGTGAAAGGTAATACTAACTACAACATTAAAATACATGACAACTGACTTTTGTCCGCCTATTCAAATTAAAAACCCCGATACACACACTTAAAGTGTTCATCCTCTATTTTCTTCCCTCAGGATTGAAATCGATACCAATTATTTTCAAAATCGGTTCATAAAATTAACGAATATGTTTGTACGGGATAACGTAACAAGTCCTATAGTCCTAAGTATGTACTATAAAAAACAAATGACGATAAAATATCACAAAAGACTGGAACCTCCTTCTAGAAAAAGATGGAAAAACAAGTAACAAAGGTGATGACGTAACAGTTTGGAACTCATATTCAGGGTATAGGGCCAACCGTTTTGGACATCTCACTTCTCGGGTGGACGACGGACCGTCAACATCTTCTGCGTCGCTGCGTCTTCTGATGACGCCTCGTAGAGAGGCGAAACGCGTGTCGAGGATTATACTGTCTGGTAGTGGTTTGTTATTTCTGCATGAATATATGCGCATGTGAGCACAATTTACTGTCATATCTAACCGATACACTAATTCGCGAAAATGCAAAGGAACTATTATTAATGTAGTATGGAATTCCGAAAAGTAACGTCTGAATCTATCAATTATTATTTTGTTAGTTTAACAAAAGAGTTCGTTGGGCAAGCCTTAAAAATCCACGAGGAATCAAAAAAGAGGTCACCCGAGATTTCACGCTCTGAGAAGCCAATTTTGGAGAAATTGTTGGAACTTGACGAACGGGCAGCACACATCATGGCATCTGACATGCTGCTGGCGGGAGTAGACACGGTATGTTATGTTATGTTGCTGTTGAACTGTTAGAGTACTCTTTCCCGCTATTGAATAGGAGTTTATGACATCCATTTTGGACGGGTGACATGAATCCATGTTGAAAAATCTTTATTTTAATATGTATACTGTTGTAATGTTGTAAAAATTTAATGCTTTTCTGTGACACGAGCTTATTTAGTTTGCGTCAAACTTTAATGTCAAAGAGCAGAAACGTCTCGAACTCACGATAAATTTACAGACTTCCAATACGGTACTGGCCACATTGTACCTCCTCGCTACCAATCCTGAGAAACAAGACAAACTAAGAGAAGAGGTATTTGCCAAGCAAACCCGGAGACCTTACCTAAGAGCGTGCATCAAGGAGTCCATGCGGATGCTGCCTGTAGCTATTGGGAACATGCGGCTTTCCACTACAGAATACAACCTGCTTGGGTACAGAGTGCCAAAAAACGTGAGTACTATATCAAGCGCGATCATATTTATGCTTGTTTTGGCGTGATGAAGCCACAACGACACATACAAACATACAAAAAATCCAAAAATAAATAAATTGGGATTTGGTGACTTCCAAATAGTCCATAACAATCATTTTTAGGGTTCTGTACCTCAAAAGGAAAAAACGGAACGTAACGTAATAATTCTAATTCTTATTTTTTATTTTTTAAATAGAGTTCAAGAACTTAAAGAATACAATATCATCGAGTGGTTAGCCGCAGATAACAAGCACGCAGTAAAAACAAATTACTACTTCTTCGAAGATTAATTGATCATCGACACAAATGGCAAACATAAAGTGTTCAGTATGCTATTGTTATCTTGAACCATTTTAAACTGATCAATAGACTTAATAATTCAATGTACATTGAATAAACTTCTAACATTTAATTAAATAAATATTTATAATTTTAGTAGTAATTGTTTTGTGGTGACAAGAACAAGATCAGACAATAATATTGTGCAGGTACAATGCCTTTGTTATTATCCAAATTAGTCCATTGGCTCGCTTTAAATAATAGTATATTAATTAATCTTCATAATAATCTTACCATTTTCAGGTCATGATAACATTCGGTCATCAGACTATGTCTAACATAAACGAGTATTACCCGAGGCCGGACGAGTACATCCCCGAGAGATGGCTTACGGAGAAGGAGGACCCGCTGTACCATGGCCATGCCCCATCGTTCGCCATGGCTCCGTTTGGCTTTGGGGTTCGGATGTGCATAGGTAAGCTACATCATCATTTCAAGTCATAAAACTCCACTGTACAATATTATAGGCCTCCTTCCAGTCTATTGTCTCTCGTCGCTACCCCACTCCAAGTGCCCGTGGTATAGCGCTGATTGGTTGACGCTTGATTGGCGCTGTTTGTGGCGATCTCATAAAGCCCAAACAATACCTTAATGAAAACGATTCAGGTATCGAAAAAAATAACGGCACCGTTCTATTCCGCTACCGAAAAATTTCTATTGCGATATAGAAACCTAAACGAAACGAAACAGTATGCCGTCATACCGCTTTAAAACGCTACCTTTATTTTCCGTTTATGCGGTAAAAAGCCTCAAGGGCACTAGTGGTAATTAAAGGTGCGTCCACATTTGTATCATTTGCCCGTATCAGATCATCGTCGCGTAGCATGATCGCGTGTCACGATCACGCGTTTGGACGTTGCGCCGATCTTATCACTCTAAATCCATTTGCTACGCGTATCACACACTTGTATCGGATGAGTACGGCATTATCGGCGCGCCGACAGTAAGCGTCCAAGCAGCGCGATACGCAGTCATGCTACAGCACGGTGATCGGATACGAGCAAATGATACAAGTGTGGAAGCACCTTAAGGTGGTATTCCCGCGTGCAAGTTTCTGACCAGTTCTAAGTCAGATTCTTAAAAAAAAACATAGACAGATTGACGTATTAACATTATAAATGCAAAAGTTACTCTCCGCCTGTCTATAACCTTTTCACGCTTAAACCAATTTGGATGAAATATGGTATGGATATATATAGTTCAAGACCCTGGAAAGAACATAATAGTAGTTTTTATCCCGGAAATCATCTTTTAAGGGGGTGAAAAGGATAATGGAATTTAATTTAGGGATTCAATCATTATAACATTAGTTTACTTAGTTCTTGGTAAAGTTGGCAAAGCCGAAGCTTATGTAATACATATATGGATACAGATATGGATATTAATAATAAGTAAGGGTAGTATGTATTTATTTACACTTTTTATTCTGTTCCAGGTCGTCGTATTGCTGAGTTGGAGATGAGGACATTGATAACTAAAATTTTAGAAAACTTTCAGATTGAGTGGACAAGTGAAGAGCCCCTTCGATTTGTTCCCACCGCACTTAATTGTATAACGGAACCGTTTCATTTTGTTTTTAAAGACTTGTAGATGATTATTAAATTACTCTAACAGCTAAAACTCTGGGTTCTCTGTGTCTTGTTTTTTTTTTCAATCATTATTAAGGTTTTACACGAAACTAGCTGTGATCCTAGCTGTGATAACAATTGTGTTCAATAGAGTTCTGTAGGCCTTATATAAATGTTACGGACTTATATGCTTCCTCTTACATCCTCTAGATGGTAACCAGAACTTCATTCGAAGAGGAGGAAGAGACAGAATCCTCCACTGTGCTGTAGTCGAGTCAGAAGTGTCCTATAAGCACCCCATTATCCATGTATTAACCTCTTTTAATTGTTAATAACCTTTGCGCTAATGCTATTATCGGCCAAGATGTTTTTAAAAACCACTCTTCACTGGAATTGGAGTTAAGGGGAACCCAAGAACCATTAAAGATCTGTAATGTCATGGAAACGTCAGTTCCAGCTGCGTCCCTGTTTACTACCTATTCTATCACCTCACACAAAACTAATAGTAGCTCGGTCATTACATTACAACATAGCATTAACGAAGAACGCTTTATAAGCACAAAAGTCTTTAAGTTGCTAGAGGATAGCATTCTTGAGCCCAGTTTCACACTCTGGCGTGCACAAGTTCTGATCTCCGGTGGAGGTCTGGATAAGAAGAGGATGGCAATAGATTATTCAAAAATTATTAACAGATTTACTTGACGCTTCTCCACTGCCTAAGATAAAATTAATTGTATCAAAAGCAGCCCGGTATAATCATTACAGTCATATTGACTTAAAAAGTGTGTACCATTAGGTACCTATTATTCAGATGGAACGCATTTTTACCGCTTTTGAGACTAATGGCAAACTGTATCAATTTACACTGATCACGTTCGGTGTAACGAATGGCGTCGCGGCATTCCAGCACGCCTTGTGCTATGTTACACCATCTAGACCAATGTTTACCCGTCAAACCCAAATAAATAAACTAGAAGTTAATATTATCATGTCAGAATTGTAAAAATGCAGGTCAAGAATACGTCTCGTTCGAGTGTCGTAAAAGCAAAGTACTGCTTGCGTTGCGTCCTGAGTTTTAAAGTCTGATCCTGTTTTAGTTAAGATTACTAGAATTTTTGTACGAACGTTCCAATCACCAATACTCTGAGCATCGGTGTAGTCGTTGATACTCATATACATACTCTATGATGAAACTTCTCCGTACTAGTGGAAAAATAGTACTGATCCTTTTTGGGGTTCGAGCTTTGTCCCAAGTCAATGGAAGGAACCAAGGCTGTTGCTATTCCAAATTCAAGGAGAGAGCCTGTTTCAGTTTCATCTTTCCGGCTAATTACTATGATGTTGTCTACCAAAAATGTTTTATTCAAATTAATCAGCGGAGACTGGAATTGTTGTATTAGGCCAATGGTTTTTTTTTCGCATAAGACTGTAGGCTTTCGGTTACACAGATCATCTCTGGATTGTTTAGGTAGGCAATCGTGTCAAACCTAAAGCCTATAAGGTCTTTGAGGTGGTCTAAACATATTAGAGAAATCATCAAAAAAAGTTTTTGAATGTCCTTAAGCTCCCAGCTGGGTCTACCTAGGGTGTTGAATGTGTGGACTGTATTGGACTACTTCTTTCTTGATTTAAAATAAAATACTTATTTCTTCATGGTAAGTATTTGCTAATTAGCCATAATCAGCTAATATAGCCGCAAGAGAGTAGAGTAGATTACTGAGTGTATAAGACTCTGAGTGTAGTAGAAGACTGACTGTGGCTATCAAAATGGCCACTTATTATTCCCACATACTAGGGCCTGAATTAGCGGCTTATCGGCTGATGCAGGCGAATTAATAAATGCGACAAAAGATATTCTTTATTCATCATGTTTTACAATAGAATGATGTACACAGTTATATTAATTTCTTAATACTATAAAACAACATCACGTATTTTATAAAACAGGGTAAAAAATATATGACAGAGTAGTAAAATGAAATAAAATAATTATGATTAAAAATAGCGAAATAATATTGATTTATCTCTTATAACTAAGTTTACACAATTTCATTTCCTAATCCTAGTTATTTCCCACAATATCCCCCGCGTGTGCAAACACCATTCTCTTGGTTTCTAGGAAATAACAATGAGTCTGGAGGCTGGACGACGGATGGATCCCGCTGCTGTGCGTACTTCAGTGACTCGGACTTTGCCGTCTGGACCTGGGTAGACTTTAACTACCTCACCTCTTGGCCAGGTACCTCTGGGCATTGTACTGTCCATTATGAGCACTATGTCGCCTTCTTTCACGTTGTCGTGGGCGCTATTGGATCTAGCTCTCAGCGACGGGCGGTATTCTTTGATCCATCTTTGCCAAAAATGATCGGCTAGTCGCTGCGCTGTTTTCCATGAGCTTGAAGTAAGAACGACGTCGGAAAATGAACCGAATGGTGACATGGCATTAGAGCGGCCGATAAGAAAATGGTTCGGTGTGAGAGCTTCTTTTTCCTCGTTTAGCATAACCGGCGTGAGAGGTCGCGAGTTAATTACGTGCTCGGCCTCTAAAAGCAGGGTGTGAAGCACTTCTTCGTGGGGGTGCTTTTCATTAAGGGTAGCTCGTAGGGCGGTTTTTACTGAGCCTACGAGCCTCTCCCATGCGCCGCCGGCGGAAGGGTTACCTGGTGGGATCTTCTTCCAAATAATCTGACGCTGCCTAGCGTATTCTAGCAGATCACTGGTTGCGCTATTCATGGCGTCACTGATCTCACGTTCGCTTCCATAAAAGTTTGTAGCGTTGTCCGAAAAAATGATTGATGGAGTGCCACGTCGCGCCATCATTCTTCTGAGTGACATGATCATAGCCGAACCAGATAAGGAGTTCACTAGCTCAAGATGTACGGCCCTTGTGGTTAGGCACGTATACAGGACTCCCCATCGCTTCTAGTGTCTTCGTCCGACTGTGATAGTCATAGGCCCGAATAAATCGCAGGCTGTGGCGGTAAAAGCAGGTTGATTTACAGTTAGCCTTTCTTTAGGTATATCGCCGAAAGGAGCCTTAGAGGGTGACCCCCTTCTGACACGACACCATTGGCATCTGTTGCTTATAAATCTCAGAGCACTTCGCAATCCTATTACGTAAAAATGTTGGTTTATCTCGTTCATCACAGTGGAGTGGTTACCGTGATTGAACATAGCGTGATAGTGAGCGATCAGGAGGCGAGTGAAGTCTTCTTTGGCGTGAAGTATCGGCGTGGCTTTTTCTCTGTCGATTCTCCCGTCCAGCAGTAGAGTTCCGTGGCGGTCCATCTTCACGGCGAGCTTGCTGAGTGCAGACTTCTTGGGTATTTGTCGTCCAGCCTCGATGAGTTTCATTTCCTCGTCGAAATATGCCCGTTGACTGCGTTGAATATTTAATAACTCGGCCATTTTCAAGTGGTTATTGTTCATTTCAGTTTCTATTTTTCTATTGAGCATTTTGGACTTAAAAACCTCAGCAGCTAGTAGGGTGGTAGCAGTAGCCCTAATTAAACGCGTGTATTTCGAAAAACGTTCTATCTTAGGTAAATACGAAAAGGACTTAAGCGGCCTATCTACAGTAACGGCGGTTACGACCTTTTTCGCGCTACGCTCCTCTCCCGTGGTGGGAATTGGATTCTTATTTGATTTGTCAACCGGCCAATCAGACTCATTTTCACGGATAAATTCAGGGCCGTGAAACCATCTATGGTTTTTATCGAATTTTAATGGGATAGCCTTCGTGGCATCGTCGGCCACGTTTGAGGCGCTCGGAACCCATCTCCATTCCGTGGGTTTCGAACTATCCTCGATTTCTGCCAGACGGAATGCCACGAAACTCTTGTATGAGCGCGGGTCTGATTTTATCCATGCTAAAACCGTACGTGAGTCTGACCAATAATGGCAACTATCTATTTCGTAACTAGTCTGTTCCTTTACTGATTTAGCTAACCTACAGCCTAGGACACAGCTTTGCAATTCGAGTCTTGGAATTGACACTATACGGAGGGGGCTCGCGCGCGCCTTAGCCGCTACTAATCGTGATGTTTTACCTATCGGGCTGTCACTCACAAAATAGACAGCCGCCGCGTAAATTTTCTCACTAGCGTCGCAAAAAATGTGTAACGAGCCCTTCCTATTACTCGCGGGTACATAGCGATCCAATTCTAACTCTTTTAATTGTTGTATATTTTGTATGAAACTATTCCACGCGGGTACTGATTCATCCAATATCGTATCGTCCCAGCCTATGCCTGTTCGCCAGGTATCCTGTATGAGGATCATGCCTAAAGCCGATATGGGTGAAATGTATCCTAGAGGATCGAAGACGGCCATAACGCTACTCGTGACCTGCCTTTTTGTAGGTAACTCTTTACCCTCCAGGACCTCCCGCGGAGTGTTACGCAGATTTACGTTGAACCCTAGCGTGTCACGTTCGTGATTCCATATTAAACCAAGGGTTCTTTCCGCGTTATTACCTCCTATAACCGTTTCCGATCGCGAACTTTTATCCTTGATATCCGATAACACATATGGATGACTCGAAGCGAAACCTTTCAATTCGAAAGAGGCTTTACTGTTCAACTCTATTATGTCATTTACGACCTTTTTTGCCTCGACTTCGTTTTCATCCATAGCTATCAGAAAATCGTCCATATACGCGTTTTTTACCGTGTATTCGGCGGCTATGGGGTACCTATCCCGGTGATAGTCAGCGTTCCTATTTTTAACATATAGGGCAGTACAGGGCGATGAAACGGACCCAAAACAGAGCCTTTTCATCCTGAATTCAGTCGGTTCACACTGCCCGTCTCCCTCCCTCCATAGGAAACGTAGACTATCCCTGTCCTCCTCTAAAACCTCTATTTGTAAAAACATCTCGCGGATGTCGGCTATTACGGCGATTTTACCTTCGCGAAATCTCAATAACACACCGAAAAGAGATTGAAGCAGGTCCGGACCTGGTAATAGTGCGTCATTTAAGCATTTATTGAATGACCTACTAGCCGCGTCGAAAACTAGACGCATAGAACCTTTCTGCGCGTGAAAAACCGGAAAATGCGGTAAATACCATGACCTTAACGAATCTATTGGCGCGGGCGATTCCATTCTCTCGGCGTAACCTTTCTCGAGTAATTTATTTATCTGTTTCGTATATTCAGATTTTAGTTGCATATCTTTGTTTAATTTATTTTCGAGAGTGTAATCGTTTTAGCGCCTGCGATTTGTTGTTCGGCAAAGTTTCGTCATCGGATTTCCATAACAAACCGGCACGATACCTATCTTCGTTTTCCAATTTTTCGCAAGTCGAATTTAACTTTTCTAACGCACGTTGTTCTGGATCGGATTTAGGAGGGCGATTTCCTACTCCTAACGATTCGATACTAAAATGCTCTTTTATCAAGTCGGCTATCTCATTTTCGGTAGTTTTAGCGGGACGCAAATGATTTACTATGAAAGCACGGCCACTAGGTACGTCGTGGCTACCGTGGAGCGACCATCCTAACTTTGTCAGAGATGCAACGGGGAGGCCTTTGTCTCCGCTTAAAATGCGGCGAGGCACTAAAAGATCCCAGTGATCCTGACCTATAATCATTGTAGGTGACGTTTGCTCATAACATAGCTCATCTTCGATATCGTGTAAATGTTCGCATTTTCTTACCAAATCGCGAGATACCGCCTGAGTAGCGAGATTTAATTTATCTATTGTGTATGCGGACATTTTTATTAAATTCCTACTGCATGCTCAACGGATATTGAAACTAATTTAGAACGACTCTTTTTCCGACAATATGTTACCGCCGACACCCTCAATCGATAGGGTCTCTGCGTTACTACGAGGCGATACCAAATCAGCTACATGCCTCTCAATTAGCGAAATTGAACTGCCATCGTCTAAAAGAGCTGTAGTCTGTACAGACCCTAAGGGCCCTGACAACTCTACCGGAATTATTTTCAGGTAGGTGTCTGCACTACGTACATGATTTACTAATCCGGTATTATTTTTTCCCGAATGGGTCGTGTTAAGCATCAATCCGTGTAACATTTTATGATGACCTGATTCGCACTGATTAAAACCGCAAGGTACGTATTTACACTTTACGGGACGCCTATGGTTAGATTCCAGGCACCTAAAACACAGTTTATGTGTTCTGACCGTTTCCCATCTTTTTTCTATAGTTAAGCTAGCGAAATCAGCGCATTTGCTTAAAAGATGATTTCCGCTACAAATTATGCACTTAATAGTCGCGGTGGGGGGGGGAAATCGGTTCGCTCGTCCTGGTTTCTACCATACGCGGTTTTTGGGGTTTTTTTTTATTAATAGGCGCATTATTCCTATTTTTCTGCGTTTTAACGTTTACTTGAGCTACCGTTCGCGGGATAAAATCATCGCAATCAGAATCTGATGACTCATAATTATGGCCTGAGGCGTGCGACCGAGACGGTTGACGCGCTCTCGCTTCTCCGCCGCGCATGCGCGGTGGTGAATCGCAAGCGGTTTCCGATATAAAATTTATCGAGGACCGAACTCGTTGACGACCGTGAGTTTTTCGTGTAGCTACACTTATCTCATTTAAAAACTGAGACATGGCTACTAAACCCGGCGTCCCCTTGTTCGAAGCCCTATATTTATTCCATTCATATCGCACGATCAGATTCAGTTTGTCAACGATTTTATTCACTAACTCGGGCGAATAGAGAAATTCGTCTTGGTGGAGCGCTTTTATGGTGGAAACTACGTTAGCTACGGTTCCCGCGAAAGTGGTTATATTACTGTTATCTTCCGCTAAGCGTTGCATTTTTTTTACGTTATGTATCTCCGCCAAGACTATTTCCTCCGGGTTACCGAAATGCCTTTCTAACGCTTCGATTATCTCTAACGGATCCGACACGGTGTACATGATAGATTTTACGGCTATTTTCGCTTCTCCGCGTAAAGCCCTACGTAATCTACCTATGTTACTGATATTGGAAAATAGAGGCGCGCTGTCCGTAAATTCAGATCGAAATGCTATCCACTCGGCGATATTGCCATCGAAAGGAGTTAATTCTGGCACGTGTCTTTGAATAACTGGCGTGCTCTTACTACGATTAACTGCCTCTACCACTTGACTGGATAACAGCTCGAAATCCCTATTTTCGAAACTCGTACGCGGTACATTGATAGGCGCGAGATTTGACTCTATTTCCTGCACCGGATTGTTCAGACTCTGTCTTTGCTGTTCTACCCATCCTAACACACGCGCGTTCCTAGGCACTGTCTGATCGAACGTGGGCACTGAATTGTTGGACGCTTCCATCCTAGCAATTTCCAACCTACTTTTAGCTGCGATCGACCTACATCTAGCCTGCTCTAATTCTGCGTTATGAAAATCCAATTCGGCAATCAAAACGGAAAGCTGCTGATTAACATTAACAATTGGCGCGTTTACCACAGTACCCGACGCACTCCTACTATGACGGCCTATGGGGTCTTGAGCTAACGGCGGGTTCGCGGTCGGTGGCGCGGCACCGTTAGAATGAATAACGTTCGCGGGATGTGTCGATTCGTTCCCTAGGTGGCTACTACTACCAATCCTACTCTCTCCCGGTTCCCTGCTCCATGTATTAGTTTCCTCACTTGTTGTCTGACCGGAAGGTGGCGTTTCTTCATATGTGCGCGAACGCGTCTGACGCACGATACGACCTACCTCTTCGTTGGTCGACATTTTACACACACACGGGGAATGGGGGGAAACACAACCTAACACCTAATTGCCCTACGCGAGCGCTACCGGCACTTGACGCTCAAGCAACGCCCGGGGACCTAAATCCCTACGTCTTCTTTCTTCTTTCTTCCAGTGATAATACTCACTCAGGGGTGCTGCGCAATCCGTGTTAACAGAGAGCGAGCGTCTGGACCATGCCAGAGTAAAAGGCGAATCGTTTAGAGGGTCGCCGTATGAAGGAACAGAAACCGAAGCTTCATAAGTTCCCCGGAGTCGAGACTAGCCCGAACCCCGTCAAGAGACAAAAGCCCGAGGGCTACAAGAGGCAAAATGATGCACGCCGCACGGGGGGAAGCTGGTGGCTTCACAGTATGGTGCACGACGTACAGGCTCTTGCTGACTCGTTGAAACGGGAAATGCTTCGATCTTCTATTTATCTTGCGCACCTCTGCTTCATTGATCCGGCTCTCGAAGTACCATTGTTGAATGTGTGGACTGTATTGGACTACTTCTTTCTTGATTTAAAATAAAATACTTATTTCTTCATGGTAAGTATTTGCTAATTAGCCATAATCAGCTAATATAGCCGCAAGAGAGTAGAGTAGATTACTGAGTGTATAAGACTCTGAGTGTAGTAGAAGACTGACTGTGGCTATCAAAATGGCCACTTATTATTCCCACATACTAGGGCCTGAATTAGCGGCTTATCGGCTGATGCAGGCGAATTAATAAATGCGACAAAAGATATTCTTTATTCATCATGTTTTACAATAGAATGATATACACAGTTATATTAATTTCTTAATACTATAAAACAACATCACGTATTTTATAAAACAGGGTAAAAAATATATGACAGAGTAGTAAAATGAAATAAAATAATTATGATTAAAAATAGCGAAATAATATTGATTTATCTCTTATAACTAAGTTTACACAATTAATCATTTCCTAATCCTAGTTATTTCCCACATAGGGAGTGCATCCAAAATATTTGAGGCATATTTATGTGGCTGTTCTGAGAAGTCTAGAAGACTAAGATAGCTTTTAAATAAGAAAAAAATCAAAATCAAGCCATGAGGGTTTGGTGGCTTCATAAAAACGTACCCATATATGTTATGTAACCGCTGTGCCAACGACGCTGTTGTGCGTGTCCTATTTGTATGTAAGAAGACCAGAACGTACAGGAATCATCAGAGGATGGTGAAGTTGGAGTCTCACCACAACGTGAATTTTCCTTTCGTGGTGAGAGTTCCAACAGACAAACTCGCGGCCTATACAAAGGAAGAATTCTGGCCGAAAGGTGTCATGTTCCTGCCTTTCCGCGGTCGGCTATACCTGATACCTTGGACTTGCATAACATATCGCAGTTTAAAATGTGACCTAGGTGTTTAGTTTTTTTTTATTGTTATAAATATTATATGGGCCATTTTCCCTGAAATAAACGCTTTTATTTCATTTCATTTCAAAACCAGCTAAGCCTTCATACCCTCTTTATAAGGAGTCGATACCTAGTACGGAAGTTATGGCTCAAGTCAAAGTCGCTTAACCTTTTAAACGCCAAGCAGCGAAGTAATACGACGTGACCCGACGCCTCAGCAATAAAATAAGATGAACCTTTAAAAATAAAACAGTGATTGCAGAACGAGGCACTGAGACGTGGTCACTCACAGTGGGCCTCATAAGAAGGCTCAAAGTCACTCAAGAGTCTCCTTGCGTGATCGAATCAGAAATGAGGAGATCCGCAGAAGAACCAAGGTTGTCGACATAGCTCAAAGAGTTACTAAACTTAAGTGGCAGTGGGCGGGGCACATTGCTCGTAGAACCGATGGCCGCTGGAGCAGAAAAGTTCTCAAGTGGTGATCGCATACAGAACGACGCAGAGTAGGGAGGCCTCCAACAAGATGGACCGATGATCTGTTGCAGGGAAACCGTTGGATTAGGGTGACGCGCGACCGTGGAGATCCTTGGGGGAGGCCTTTGTCCAGCAGTGGACGTCCCTGGGCTGATATGATGATGATGAGAACGCGGTATTGATATTAGGTATATTCGCCGACGCTGGCGTCATTGGCACGAATTTTTGATGACGTTATTTCAATCAATCAATTAATTAAATAATGCTTTATTCAAGTAGGCCTAGGTACAAGCACTTTCGAACTGTCAGGTACAGTACATTATAAAAGTGTTTGCTGGGAGAGATACAAATGATCCAACATTTGTTGCAAGGATTAGGGAAAACCCAGAAAAACCTAATCAGATCATTAAACTTAAGTATAATATTATTGATAAAATCATTGATTCAATCAAATTAAAATGATTAATAAGTTAAATCCCAAATGGATTGTCAATAATAAAGAAAATAATAATAATAATATAGAATATGTCTAGAATGAAATTCTAAATGTCCGAGTATATAAAACAATTAAGATTAAAATAATTATAATACCTCAATACGTATTTGTTAAAATAATTACTTATACATACTTATATTCTACATTATATTCTACATGACGCTATAATTTACATTAATCCCACGCGGCTTTATCATTCATGTAGTCTTGTGTGCTATAATAAGCTTTAGATATTAATTTTCGTTTCACAATATTTTTGAATTTACCAATAGACAACTCACTTAGGCTGCTAGGAAGTTTGTTATAAAACCTCACACAGTTACCTATGAATGATCTCCTTATTTTGTAGAGCCTAGTAGCAGGCACTGCGAGCTTATGCTTATTTCTAGTATTAATATTATGTATACCTACCACAATTCCTCCTAAAGTGGGTAATATTTTTATGTCATGTATTTGTCGTCTGTGCCGGTCAATAAGTTAACACGTTCGCTGCCAGTAAATGCCATTTGTGATCAAAAAGTCCTACCCCTATGCTGGTGACACGCTAGCGTGATTTTATGTTTGAGTGCCAGTGACACAACCTTTGCCATCAGAACTTTATTTCGACCGGCATGGCGGAAGGCTTAGTGGACTGTTGCCGGCGCCGAACGTGTTTTTAACAATACAATTATTTATAAGCTAGAAGACCTAAATGTTAACAGCTAGTCATGGAAAAGGAGAAAAGAACCAGTATTGTGGTCAATTCACGTAATTTTCAAAGGTGTACCCTTAGCATGGCACTGTGTTTGTTAGTAATTATCAAACTATTAATTCAATTAAAACGTTCCAGTTAAGGTTGGACTCGTTATAAGCAAACTGCCAAGCAACCAACTGTGTCAATGTTTACGTAGACACCATTGTCAGAAATGCTGGTTTTCGCCACTGACATCTATACAAGGTGAACGCGAAAAGCGTCATAACCCCTTTTTTTTCGACAGCGCAGTCGGGTAAAAAGTATCCTATAGCCATCTGGAGATATCCAGCTACCCGTGTGCTATAAATAGTTGAAATCCGTTTAGCCGATTTGGCGTGATGAAGCCACAACGACACATACGAACATGCAAAAAATCCAAAAAAATATTATTTTTTTTAGTGACCTCCAAATAGTACGTTACAATCGTTTTTTGAAAATATTTTCAATGTACAGACATTTCATTTTTACAAGTTTATGTATAGATAAAGAAAAAAATTTTTAGCTGTCTCTTGTAACCCATCCCGAGGGTGGAGAGGTTAAAAATTAATATAATGCACGTTTTTTTAAACTGAGACGATTTTTTAAATAAAAGCTAATAAAACCAATTTATCAACTGTTTTTATATACGCATCTTCTGAAAGCACTAAATTCGGGTTGTAATTTTGTATTGCAGATTTATGATATTTAAACAGAGATAAAAATAAATATTGAAATAAAACAATTTAACGGATTATATCGCGTATATTATCTCATTTTAGTTCCCGACGTTTCGGAAGCTTTCCAGCTTTCCATGGTCACGGGAGGACTGAGAAAAGATGTATTTTCCTCTGTCAAAGTTACAATTTGTGCAAACTACCCATTTTTTGAAAAAACACAAATAAAGGTGTACATACATGCCAGATGGGCCTAAGCTGTAAAGACAGTTACACATGTGCCAGAAGGGCTTAATTATTTTATTTTAAAATTTAAATTGTTAAATTGTTTTATTTCAATGAGTAATAATCGCGGAAACAGAAGAAAATATTAAGAATAAATATGTTCTATTCTATTAAAGATAATACCTAGGGTTTAAAATATTGCACAGGTGCCATCATTTCTAAAGGTATAGAGTTCGAAATTCATATATTTGATGATTCAAAATGCTATACATACAATGTGGATATACTTTAATAATAAAATATAATTAATTTGAAATTCATGTCGTATAATATATATTAACTTATAATTATAATTGCGTAACGACTTGCTATACTATCGCATTGAGAAACTGTAATGATGTAGGCCTAACGCATAACTTAGTATGTTCCTGAGGTATCCTGGGAGCGAGAGGGGAGGGGTAACAATTGACGTATATGCGTATAGGGAGATTAGCGAGATAGTTAGGCCACGTAATGTCACGTCACTTAATGTCACCCCTCCCGTACCGCTAGCATATGGTTCCCCTTGTTTACGCATAGTCTTTTTGGCATAAATCTATATCGCATAATCATAATAGGCATAATCCATATTATAAATGCGAAAGTGTGTCTGTCTGTCTGTTTGTCTGTCTGTCTGTCTGTTACCTCTTCACGCTTAAACCGCTGAACCGATTTGGATAAAATTTGGTATGGAGATAGTTCGAGTCTCGGGGAAGGACATAGGGTACTTTTTATCCCGAAAAAATACCCTTATCCGCCATAAACGAATGCAAGGCGGACGAAGTCGCAGGCAGAAGCTAGTGATCTATAAGCATAATTTCATTACGCCGAATCCTGTTTTTGCCGAATCTATGTTCGCCGAGTCTTTACGCATTACTTTTTAATGCCGATAACCTACTTTTCTGGCAGCAGTCACCTTCTGTTCGGGATTGCTGTTCTAACCTAACCTACTTTACTGGCAGCAGTTTTTTATTGTTGGAGGTTGAATTTGCAGCTAACTAAAATTCGGCGATACTAAATTATGCGTATTTAGATTCGGACAAATAATGATTCTGCAAGATGAACATTCGGCGAAATCAAATTATGCGAAACCTGTTCGGTGAAATCAGGTTCGGACATAAAAACGTATGCGAAATAGATAGCACCCGTAGTGCCTATCTACCTAAATTTCGCAGGACGACGTAATTAAGAATGATGTAATTAAAACCACCAAAAATAATGGCATTTTTATTGAATGCGTGATTTCCCGGATGAGTTACAGTAATCAATACACACAAATTCACTCTCGGGGTCAGTCCTACGAGTACGCCTGACGGACCTATTGTAAAGTCCACTTTTGGTTTGTATTTGAATTTTGCACTACACAATAGTTATTGAATATTCTGAGCTTGAGAGTGATTTATTACTAATAATTAGTGTTTGCAATCCCGCAAAACGGGATCACGTGTTTCCGCAGGATCCCGCTTCTTTTATAAATCTGCTGGATTCCGCACCTTCAAAGCGCGCATCCGCGGATCCCGCAAATGAAAAATTTGGCGGTAAACACTGGTGTTTGTACGAAGGCCACGCACATTTTGATAAAAAACTGCCATTTCAGAAGCCATTGCTTGATAAACAATTTGTAATATAATAATTTTTTTACAATAATAGACTCCCAAATAGATATGAGAATAGTGATATATCAAAATAATCTGATATAAACTAATTTGAACTCTTTATTTTTCTGTATTGCTTGCTCCTTTCTCTTTTTCCTCATTTCCTTATGGTTTTAATTAATGATTTATCTCATCAACTTGTGCACCACTTACTTACTCATTGGTTGTTTACTTTGCGCCATCTCTACTACCTTAAAGTTGTCTGGAAGAGATCGCTTTTTAGCGCTAAGACCGCCTGTTGTTTGCCATTTCTGATACTGTTTTAGATTTAAGTTTCTAATTTTATTTTCTTTTGGTGTGCAATAAAGTGTATTGTATTGTATTGAACACGACAATTGGGCACATAATAGCCTAAATTACAAACTATTATGGCAAAAGAACGCGTAAATATATAGTTCCTAAGATACATAACCAAATAAGACCATCCATAGAAAAGACCTGTAGTAAAAAAGTAATTAAGAGAAAACTGCAGGCAGAACTCTTAGAATTGTTTGACAACAGTATTGAGTAGTATTATTGTTCAAATGTAGTATGTAATATATAACTGAGTATCATATGGCTGCTTATCTGCGACAGCGATTCGGGTCGGGGTGCTGCGCGGTGCGGGTTTGTACCTTAGTAAATGTAACTAGGGTGCGAACTCGCACAGCTTGCGGCGTTGTTGTGGACGGGCAGCGATATAAATGTTATGTGTAGTTGACTAAGTAAATTATAAGTCGGTAGAACACTAAAATGTTAATGAGCGCTTTATCCGCCAACAAACTGTCCTTAGTTTGGCGGAGTATAATTTTGTATATACCACTTAAGATTCTTTATGATAAATAAACTAAAAAAAAAATTTAAAAAATTAACGACACTATTAAACTATGCCCAAACATTTAAATATCAATCTAATAAAACAGATAACCTACTAATTAATAGAAAATAAATAATTTCTGTCGCTTATCGAAATGTTTAATAAATTTGATTTTTACACAAAAATCTGTAGTTTTATTTTGGTTTTATAACACAACTCCCCCGCGTGGGATTGAGTAGGTTATCCCGCATATCAATCCCGCGGGATTGAATGAGCTGCGGGATTGCAATCCCTATTAATAATTAACTAGTCCGGGAAATCCCGCATTTAATAAAATCAATCATTATTTTTGATGGTTATAACTTATAACCACTCTTAATGAAGTCCTCCCGCGAAGTTTATTTAAATATGCGCTACCTATTCCGACCCCTGATAATAATCTACAAGTCTTTAAAAACAAAATGGAACGGGCCCTTTATAGAATTAAGGACAGTGGGAGCAAATCGAAGTGGCTCGTCGCTAGTCCACTCTATCTGGAAGTTCTCTATAATTTTTGTTATTATTGTCCTCATCTCCAACTCAGCAATGCGACGACCTGGAACAGAATAAAAAATCTTAAGGTGCGTCCACACTTGTATCATTTGCTCGTATCCGATCACCGTGCCGTAGCATGACTGCGTATCGCGCTGCTTGGACACTTACTGTCGGCGCGTCGATAATGCCGCACTCTTCCGATACAAGTGTGTGATACGCGTAGCAAATGGATTTCGAGTGATGGGATCGGCGCAACGTCCAAACGCGTGATCGTGACACGCGATCATGCTACGCGACGATGATCTGCTACGGGCAAATGATACAAATGTGGACGCACCTTTAATAAATCCATACTATGGATATACTTAATATATCGTTTGCTCGCGGCTTCGCCCGTTTCACCGAACCCCCTGGGGGTGGTCTATGTTTAATTACTGATTTCTTAAACATACTTTCACCCCTTTTTACCCCCTTAGTGATGATTTCCGGAATAAAAACTACCCTATGTCCAACTACGTTAAACTTTACTACGCTACTAACTTTATTTGTGAGTGCGTTTAGTAAAACGTCCCACTTTGTCGATTCTAGTTACGGATTTACGCAGTTTAGTGAAATATGGCAAAACTTACCGAAAATCGACTTTCAATGAAAACTGATAGAACATACTGTAATAAACTTATGAGTTTGATGTCGACCCTTAAATGTCCAATTTAAGCACCTTTTTAAGGCCTGAAATTTAGTGCCCAGCGTCCCACTTTGTCGAATACCTAAAACAATCATCGATATCATATTTGTGCCTGTTTTAGGGAAAAAAATCATATCTCTAAACGACAATTGAGAAAACGTTGGGTAAAGTTTGGACATCAAAAAACACACTTGTACTTTGAAGTTATGGAGTGGTTAGTATCAAATGAATTGGCATACTTTTTAAGGATTTCAAATCAGTCAAAATCATGTACGTAACCTTAGTAGTTTGAATGTTACGGAGGCTTGAACATAAAAACAGAACGAAAATATGTCAATCCTGAATATGGGTTTATTTTCTATATTTATAACACGACACGCAGATTCATCATTAAAGTTGTATTTATAAATGTATTCTCATGCTAGAAAAGACAGAAATAATTCTATGGAACCCTTTAGTTCGTTATTATGCCAAAAAGTTAATCAAAATGAAAAAAGGACAGCATAAAAAAATACGAATAAAAAATAGTACATTGTTGAAATAAAACAATTTAACGGATTATATCGCGTATATTATCTCATTTTAGTTCCCGACGTTTCGGAAGCTTTCCAGCTTTCCATGGTCACGGGAGGACCATGACCATGGAAAGCTGGAAAGCTTTCCATGGTCATGGTCCTCCCGTCCTCCCGTGACCATGGAAAGCTGGAAAGCTTCCGAAACGTCGGGAACTAAAATGAGATAATATACGCGATATAATCCGTTAAATTGTATTATCTCATTTTAGTTCCCGACGTTTCGGCAGCTTTCCAGCTTTCCATGGTCACGGGAGGACCATGACCATGGAAAGCTGGAAAGCTTTCCATGGTCATGGTCCTCCCGTCCTCCCGTGACCATAATATATAATCCGTTAAATTGTTTTATTTCAATGAGTAATAATCGCAGAAACAGAAGAAAATAGTACATTGTGTTAACTTTTATAAAAGCACCCTCACTAATTGTATTCTTAGGATCGTAAGATGTGGCCTGATCTAGAACATGTTATGTACCTCTTAAAACGTTCAAGCATTCAGGGTGAGGGTAAAGTGGGGAGTTACGTTTTAGGACCTCAGTTGAATTATAGGGCAGTTATCGTTGAGTCGTGGAACTGATCAGTTGTCATAATAAGTGTTTACTTGTGTAATATATATTTATTCTATTATAATAAAAAGTGTTCTACCAAGTGTCTTCGGTTTTATTGGTATCCTGATCGTAAGTTATCAATTGTTTGACAAGGGCTAAAATAAGCCACTATGACACGAAGTAAGTGATTATGGCGTAAATCTAATAAGACGTACTTTTTGAGCAGGAGAAGTGAAAAATACGAAATATGAATAGTAGGGTTGGGTAACCATCGATAATGGACTTTTTTATCGATGATTACGCTAAATAAAAAACAGTATTATTTAAAAAAAAAATTAACCGATACATATAAAATAACATTTATATAAATGCTAACTCGAAAAACATTACACCTTTAGTTAGCATTTATATAAATGCTAACTCGAAAAACATTACACCTATGTTTTAAAAGCTGATTTTATACTTGTTATAATTTTTTAACGTATGTCCATACGAACGAAACCAAACCGTCAAAGTGGGACACTAAACTTGAG
The DNA here is from genome assembly GCA_905404275.2 of Hedya salicella. Taxonomy (NCBI): domain Eukaryota; kingdom Metazoa; phylum Arthropoda; class Insecta; order Lepidoptera; family Tortricidae; genus Hedya; species Hedya salicella. Next base: position 25,957,114 of record FR990101.1, read on the forward strand.
TCGGAAATAAATTCCGTTCAAATTCCGTAAAAAAAGATCAAATGTCATTTGTATTTTTTTATGCTGTACTTTTCAATTCATTTTTTATTAACTTTTTGGCATAATAACTAACTAAAGAGATCCATAGAATTACTTCTGTCTTTTTTAGCATGAGAATACATTCATAAATACAACGTTAATGATGAATCTGCGTGTCGTGTTATTGTTAGGGTTAAATTACGTGGAAAACATTTTATGAACATAAAATACATTTATTCTTCTACGTCTTACAGAATTGCATGTGACAATTGTGACACGAGTATATTTTGCATATCTTTCAAAGAAAACCGCCGACAGTGTTGTGGCCAGTACTCACACTCCTCTTCACGGCACTATCGTGGTCATCAGGACAGTCCCAGGCCGCTCCGCAACTTTATCAATCGGGGACCGGCTAAAGCCTTATTCAGAAGGTCTGCCTCCATTTCATCAGAACGCAGTTACCTCACATCTATTGCTCCTTCTTGGATACAATTTCTAACAAAATGCATCTTTAAATCGATATGCTTCGACTTCGAAGTCACCATCGAATTTTGGCTTAGTTTTATGGCTGCCTGATTGTCGTTCAATATGACAATACGCCCATAGTCAGCGCCCAAGTCTTTGAACAAACTTTTCAGATGAATCGCTTCTTTTGCGGCTTCGGTTAAAGCAACGTATTCCACCTCTGCTGTTGAAAGTGCGATGCTCTTCTGTTTTTTCGACATCCAGTTTATGGCTGTTCCAGCATATTTGAAGCAATAGCCTGAGAACGACTTTCGGTCAAGCTTACACGAGCCCCAGTCGGCATCGGCCATGCCATGCATGTCTTGTCCGGTCTTCACGAATGTCAACCCGACGCTCTTTGTTGCTTTAAGGTACCGAAGTACTCTTTAAAGTGCTCTTCCTTATAACAGTCGTTAAACTGTGATAGGTAGCTTATAGCAAACATGATATCAGGCCGAGTTGTCACTGCCAGATACATCAGCGTACCTATTACATTTTTATAAGGGAGATCAGGATGTTGTCTTTAATCTCTTCCACTTCTTTCCAGTTTAAGACCCGGCTCCATTGGTGTTGATGCGGTCTTGCAATCTTCCATTTTAAACTTCTTTAAAGTTTCCTCGATAAAATTTTGTTCGTTGATTTTAATTTCTCCCTTTTTGTAAGTTACATCTATACCGATAAGCCGTTATGGTCTTCCTAAATCTTTTAATTCGAATTTTGAATTTAGCAGGTCTTTGACTTCTTTTAGTTTTCTTGGACACGAGTAGGCAATCAAGAAATCGTCGACATTGATTACTATTATAATTTGAGCTCCTCTTTTCTCTAGTAGTGTACACATGGGTCAGCTTCTGATGCTCTAAAACCAATGTGTTTTAGTTCTGTGTCAAGCTTTTTGTACCATTGCCGCCCTGCCTGCTTGAGTCCGTAAAGTGCCTTAATAAGACAGCAAAATTTCTCCTTTGGGATGCTTTTTATATCTCTTAGCATATCAACAGTCTTATTGTAGATAGTCAAATCCTCTTTTGTGCTTTCTTCCACCATGATTTCTGTCAGGTATTCTTCTAAATAGTCAGGGTATTTCATAACGATCTTTTCTTCAAGTTCACCATTCAGGTACGCGGTTGTGACGTCCATCTGATTCAATTGTAACCCTTCTTCTATAGCAATTCCAATGACAGATCTGATTGAACTTAGTTTTGCAACGGGCGCGTATGTTTAATTGTAATCAATACCTGGTCGCTGAGTAAGCCTCGGGCTACAAGTCTGGCTTTTCTAGTGACACTGTCATCGGGTCCTACTTTGTTTCTCAAAACCATGTTGTAGTCTACGACTTTCATATCCTTGCATTTAGTTTGGACTTTCCGGGTACCGTTTTTGACATGTGCTCTTATTTCGGCCTTTATAGCGTCATGCCAGTATTCGTCATTTTCATTTTCATTTCCGTTAGACAGGTACATAATTCCGGTAAGTAAATGACTTTCTTCAGTCTCATCTAGTACAAAATCTTTAGTCCATACTGGTGGGTGCCTTTCTCTTCGCGGCCTCCCATTTTCAGGTATCTCTGCAACTTCAGATGCGTCGTCAAAAGATTTTCGATTACCTCCAAATCATCAGGTTGTTCTTGAGGTGGATTTAGCAAAAGTGTGTTATTTTTCTTCTCTGTGAATTCAATTTCTATTCCCTGTCTAATTTTATAATTTGGTCTTTTATTTTTTTTTTCTTTTTCAGGTGTATTCGGGTGATGATGTTCCTCTTAATTTACTAGGCTCTCATAGTCTGTTTCTTTTTCTTTAAAGTACATCTTGTCTATGACTTTGATGTCCCTGCTCGTCAATACATAATCATCTTCAGGTATGTATACTCTGTATCCTTTTGAAGTTTACGAGTATCCCATGAATGCTCCCTCTTTGGTTTTTTGTATCAGCTTTCCTTTTCTGTTCTTTTTCAAGACAAAGGTCTTCCTGCCAAAAACGTGAAGATGATTGCCAGATGGTGTTCGGCCTATCCATTTCGTGAATGGTACTTCGCTATTTAATGCTTTCGAAGGGCTACGATTTATAAGATAGTTAGCCGTAGACACCGCTCCCGCCCAGAGCTTTTTGAGTGCGTTTGCTTCAATTAGTAAGCATCTGGCTTTATCTAACAAAGATCTGTTCTTCCTCTCACTTATACCATTTTGTTGCGGGGTGTAAACTGTGGTCAATCTTCTTTGGATGCCATGTAGCTTGAGGTAATCGTCAAATTCCTTGTTACGATACTCTGTGCCGTTATCGGGTTGCATTTGTTTTATCTTTTTGTTGTGGAACGTCTCGACTTCATTTTTGTACTGTTTGAATGTGTTGAGTACGTCGCTTTTCTTTTTAAGGAAATATACGTGGCAATATCGAGTAAAGTCGTCTATAAATGTGACATAATATCTTAATCCTGCTAGTGTCTCACATTCGAAAGGTCCACAAACGTCGCTATGAACTATTTCTAGCTTTTCGGTTGTGTAGAGGTCATCATGTCTTGTGAATGGTAATCTTGACAGCTTGCCTTTGATGCAGGTTTCACATGCTTTCAAATTTGACAGGTTTCACATGCTTCCAAATTCGTCAGTCAAGTTCAATCCGTACATAAGGTTGTTTGTAGCCATCTTCTTTAGATCCCTCTCATTTATATGTCTAAGTTTTTGATGCCACTCTATGATGTCAGAATTGTTGCCTTGTTCTGTGTAGTTCGCAGTCTCTTTTTTCTCAAACTCGAGGTAGTACAGTCCTTCTCTTCTCTGAGCTGTCAGTGTCAATTCACCATTTCTTGATATGATGCTGGCTTTGTCTTTTTCGAAAACGACTTGTTTCCTCTGTCTGCTATCTTACCTACAAACAGTAGATTCACTGACACATCAGGAACAAATAATGTGTCATTGAAGAAATAGTCTTCTTTTTCTTTGCTGACTGTAAATTTTCCCTTGCCTTCGATTTTACTTGTGTATTTATTTGATGTCAATTTTAGGTTACCATTTTCAGGGGTCATAGCAGAAAACATCGCTTCGTTGCCGCACATGCGAGATGAACATCCGCTATCTAAACACCACATGTTTTCGTCAGTGCTTGAATTTGCGGAACTTAGGCAAACATTAAAGTTTTTTTTTTATTGTTTTCTGTTAGGTTTCTCATTTGAGCGTTCTTTTTTACCCCAACATGTCTCAGTGGTATGACCCTTTTTCTTACAGTTCTTGCAGTATGACTTCAACTAGTTTTTCATGAAGTGGTATGCTTCGGAGCTTTCAGGTATTTTATCGTTACCGCTCTTGGCCTGATATTCTTCGATGATTTTGATTTTCAGGTCATCAGGATTGGGCAATGTGTCTCTGGACTCAATGGCTATTCGGAAATTTTCAAATGTCGTCGGCAGGCTGTAGAGCAGCATTATGCTGAGGAGTTCTGATGGTATTACTATGTCCATATCAGCGAGCTTATGTACTACCTCCATGAAATTATTCAAATAGTCACGGATGTCTTCATCGGCAGTCATTCGTTTTAAGACTAACTGTTTTAACAAGGTGGCTTTGACACGAGTATATTTTGCATATCTTTCAAAGAGAACCGCCGACAGTGCTGTGGCCAGTACTCACAGTTATAAATATAAAAAATAAACCCATATTCAGGATTGACATATTTTCGTCCTGTTTTTATGTTCAAGCCTCCGCAACATTCAAACTACTAAGGTTACATTCATGATTTTAACTAGTTTGAAATCCTTAAAGTATGCCAATTCATTCGATACCAACCACTCCATAACTTCAAAGTACAAGTGTGTTTTTGGCCGTCCCAAACTTCAACCAACGTTTTCTCAATTGTCGCTGTTTCACTTTTGCAAATTTGAAGAATTTAAAAGAAATTACTTTGGCACCTAGAGACATATATCTTTCACCAAAAGATAGCGTATGATCTGTAGTATTAGGAACTACTCGTAACTCCATATCGACAAAGTGGAACCATTTCCTAAAAAACAGTCACATTTATTCGGTTTACCGGTTTAAGCGTGAATATGTAACAGACAGAGTTTCTTTCGCATTTAGAATATTATTTAGTACACCGAAATGATTGAGAATTAAGTACTTTAGACGGAGATAGAATAAAACCTTTTTGACACATGCGAACTGGCCTCTTACAATCGTAATGGCAATGTCACAATAAAAATTATATATATATATTTTTATTATTCCGTTTAGAGATTGACAAGGCGATTATCAAAACGTAGCTCGCGTCACGAGTAAAAATTTCCGTGCCATAATTTATCACAACTTTCGCCGAGGTTTATCTCAAGAAGAATGTCATAATGAGCTTGTTTCTTTATATGATATTGAAGCACCTAATCAAATGATAATGTATGGCTGATATGCGGAGTTTCAACCGTAGTGCTTCTTTCAGTACCGTCTCAACTACAAGTCGACTAAGAACTATGGTAGCGCCTGAAACCCCCATTACAGAACAGCTGGACACTGCCACAACTTAAAGTTTTCTCCACCTATTATAAAACCTCTAAAATGGTCTTCCAGGTTCCAGAGTTCTTTTAAGACAAGGAAATACACAAAAACACGTCTGAAAACGTCGCAGATATTGTTACATACGAGCAGATCCGGGCAACTATAGGTATTACAATGACTGCAATCCAAACTATTTTACATAATGAGTTGGGTGTCAGAAAATTAATTTCTCGATGGGTACCCCATAATTTATCTGAAGAGCAAAAGGCGGCTCATGTTGATTGGTGCCAGTCAACTCTGCAACGCTTCAACGGAGGGAAGTCGTAAGCCGTATATAATATCGTTTCAGGTGTCGATTCATGGATTTATTCGTATGAGCTTGAAAGAAAACAACAATCGGCAGTTTGGGTCTTCGAAAAAGGTCAAGCCAACGAAAGTTGTGCGTTCCTGTAGCATATCTAAGAACATGGTCGCTTTGTTTGATAAAAAAAAATATTTCTTCTTTTCTATTGTATGCTATTCTATTCTGGTCTGTTCTGTTCTATTATATGCAGCGCGCAAGGCACAAGGAGGTGGATTGAATCGGTTCCACCCGACTTAAGAATGAGACTATGGATGGATGGAGGAGACCTCTATATTGCACAGTGCCGTTCTATGACTTGAAATGATGATGATGATGTGGATGTGACCTACCTATACACATTCGAACTCCAAAGCCAAATGGAGCCATGGTTAAGGACGGGGCATTGCCGTGGTACAACGGGTCATCCTTCTCTGTCAGCCATCTCTCGGGGATGTACTCGTCCGGTTTTGGATAATACTCTTTCATGTTAGACATAGACTGGTGGCTGCATATTATCAAGACCTGAAAAAAGTAAGATTATTCTGAACTATTAAGCGTTTAGTCAATATTATGTATTTGAAGTGAGCCAATGCAGTTATCTGGATAATAAAGGCATTGTAAATACTATTGTCTAGTTTTGTTGTCGACTGGTTTAACTCAGAGTTGCTTGCAAAGCTGAAAGTCCTGGGTTCAAATCCCGGAAATTTGTGTGATGAATATGAATATTTGTTCCTGTATCTTGGATGTTTTCTATGTATATAAGTTAATATACTTATAAACAAAGATCAGAAATAAATTTTCGACGATACTGGACTTGAACCAGTGCCTTGAGCCAGACCGGGGCAGCACGCTCTACCATCTGAGCTAATATATTTATTAAATATATCGTCATCTAGGACTCATAATACAAGCCTTATTAAGCTTACCGCGAGACTAGTTCGATTTGTGTAACAATTGTCCCGTAATATTTATTTTAATATTACTTATTATGTCTCGTAATCGCAAACCAATTATTACAAAAAAAGTGCAGTAATATAGAGAATATAGAGTGTTAGTCGGACATGGAAGTTAAATGAATTTGTTATTCGATTGATAGCATTTCTTATCTACTTTCCAGGAAATGGAGTCAATGATCTTTCGAATCTTTCGACGAAGTACTAATCTGGTTTTACTATGAGTTCGTTATTTTAATTAGCGGTTAGTCACTCAATGGGATTTCCTTCGGTGTATGAGCTCGGGGTGCGAAGTCAGGTAACCTCCTCGTGTGCTCGAGTTTTACCAATTCACCTTGATCCGCTTGATCCGGGTGAAAGGGTAGGACTTGGGCCGGTGCACCCTGGTAATAACAGCAAGCAATGGCCATTGCTTGCTGGTGGCCAATAACCTGACAGGGGAGGGTTCCTGCACGAGCTCTCTGGAAACAGAGTAGATTAGTGGGGATGACGGGTGGGAGGAGGTGTTGGCTGAAGGGACGCGGATAGGCAGAGGGCCGGTGACCCGCTACTGGAAGCTGACCCTCCACCTGAGGGGTCCCTCCACGAGCTCTTTGGCAACAGAGTAGATTAGTGGGGGGACGTGCGGGAGGGGTGGGGATTGGTAGAAGCGATGTGGATAGGCAGAGGGCCGGTGACCCGCTCCGGGAGTCTATTCCCGCCCACCCGGATGGTCCCTCAGCGTGTTTCTCTGCAACAGCAGAGTTCACTGCTGATTTGGGACGGTGGTGTAATGGGGTTTGCTGGAAGGGACGTTTTCCCGGACGGCATCTCCCCATAACACGGAGGACCTGAGAGGGCGATCACGGGGTCGTTCGCCGCTCTCCCGGAGTGGAGGTCCTCAGGTGAGGGTACGTCGGATGCGTGAGGTGTCGCCCGCATGAATCTGACGCGGTGGGGCCTACGGGCCATCCACCAAAGTTGGGACGGCTTCGGCTGTCAGCAGCAGGGGGTGTTCGCGGAGGCGTCTTATGTTCCCGTGTCACCCCTGCCAATGCTGCGGTGGGCATACCATGGAGTTTTAGTCGGTAGGTCACTGCTTCTCAGTGGAGTCCGACATACCCATTCCCCTCCCCTATATCCAAAAGGTGTATGAGCTCACTTGAAAACATAGAAAATATTAGGTATATGTTTTTAATTGTAATGGAAAACAAACAGCATACAATTACACTTAAGAGTTAATAAAAAACAATAGCTAATACAGAAGCCAAAACAAGTTTCCCTTAATAGTACATAATTTTGGGAGTATAAAAACGTGCATTAAAAATAAGTTACGCTACGCACTGGTTAATACCTATCTAGTTATTAATTTGAGACTATGCTAAAAAAAAGTTAAAAATTAAGAGATTTTTAGTTATTCTAATTATTCCGTCAGTTAGATAATACAACAATATTGGACACGTATTTTTTGCTTTTTCAAAATAATAAAAAAATACTTACATAAATCGCAATAAAGTTTAGGAGTAGTAAGTAATATTTGTACTTAAAAGTGACGTCACGCGACATTTTGAGTCAATGTATCGCCTTTATTTTATGACTAGCTTCTGCCCGCGACTTCGTCCACATTAAGTTCGTTTAACGCGGATAAGGGTATTTTTCCGGGATAAAAAATAGCCTCACACCCGGCGGGACTCAAACTATCTCCATACCAAATTTAATCAAAATCGGTTCAACGGTTTAAGCGTGAAGAGGTAACAGACAGACAGACACACTTTCGCATTTATAATATGAGTATGGATTTGGCAAAAAGGTATTAATTTTAGCGCCACCTGTTAGTTTAGCAAGGTGCTTGATACTCGTGGGCTCGTAACACATGTTTGAGAGAAGTTTGCGCCTCCCTCCTAAGTAGCGCGATAAGATTCAGGTGCAAACTTAACTCCATAAAATGTAGTGGCTACCCTCCCTTTTAAGGGTTGAATTTTTATAGCCTATAACCTGGCCGGGGATTTTTTCGACCGATTAGTAAAGTTTGCATCAAAATCTGTTCAGCCGTTTTCACGTGATGCGCGTACAAATAAACAGACAAACAGACAAAAATCCTAAAAACTGTTGGAACGTGTTCTATTATCGATTTTTAAAGTGCGTCCACACTTGTATCATTTGCTCGTATCCGATCATCGTCCCGTGGCATGACTGCGTATCGCGCTGCTTGGACGCTCACTGTCGGCATTCCGTATCATTTGCGCCGCTGAGTCAAGAAACGCGTCCACACTAAGCCGTAGCGTATCACCGTATCCGATCACCGCGCCGATCATTTTGCATGCTGCAGTTTGGACGCTAGCCGTATCGTTTCACCGCTCCGATCATTTTGGCATTTCGCTGATCATCCTTTTTCGCGTGATCGTTCTTCTGTAGTAGCGTTGTGTTCCGTGTAAAACTTTTGCACTCTGCGATCGCACATCAAATTGTTTAACATCCGTGCAGAAACTTGAAGATCATTATCACGACAGCTGATAAGCCGCGAGCGCCGAGCACTAGCATGGACAGCAGCGCCCATGCATCGGCGGCACCGCGCGCGTAGCAACTAAAAATGGCAGTACATTGGAAATTCGCCGTAACACACCTGCGCCAGCGACTCAAGCCACGCCTCTCGGCCATCTCTTTCACGCGTAGCTGCAATGGACGAAACAGAAGATGATCGGGTAAAAACCGACTCGAGATGGATCGCGGCGTATCATAACCGCGTAGCATGATCGCGTGTCATGATCGCTAGTGTGGACGTCGCACCGTCATGCCGCGCTCGTCCGATCGGAGTATTTGATACGCGTAGCAATATGGATTTCGAGCGATCTGATCGGCGCAACGTCCAAACGCGTGATCGTGACACGCGATCATGCCACGCGACGATGATCTCATACGGGCAAATGATACAAATGTGGACGCACCTTTAAGTATCCCTAGCCAATTTTTTTTCGAATATCTTTCATGTACAGACTTTCGACCCTCTTCAGCTTTATTATATTTGTATAGATGTATAGAAGATTAAGTACAAAAGGAAAAAAAACGTATCAAGTATTTTTTATTAATCTACAAGGCGGACTAATTATTAAAATTTAGTCATCATCCCTATTAAGCTACGGTTAGTTTACAAGTATAGATATCATCGCCTTCGATAGTTAACTTACGTTTTTTGGCACTCTGTACCCAAGCAAATTGTATTCTGTAGTGGTAAGCCTCATGTTTGCATTGATTACGGGAAACATCCGCATGGACTCCTTGATGCACGCTCTCAGGTAAGGTCTTCTACTTTGCTTGGTGAATACCTCTTCTCTTAACTTGACTTGTTTTCCAGGGTTGGTTGCAAGGAGGTACAATGTCGCTAATACTGTATTCGAAGTCTGTAAATATATTGAGATATCTGTGGTCTTTAGCGTTATTTGATGCAAAATAAGCTCAGGAAACTGATTACTGCCGTGTCATGACAAAATACTGTAACTCAACCATTGCTAACATCAATAATTGAGCTTTTTGGGTGCATATCTATAAGCCTGCTAACAGACCACGATTAGCTAATTAATAGTTCTTACGACTCAGGATGATATCGCCCTTGTGCATAACTCATCTAAAATGACATGGCGTTGTTAACATACAAATCTCAAAATTTAACAATTGGAATCTGGACGCAGTCAATCTGAGTTCATACGGCATATTCACACTATTTTCATTATCAGAGGTTAATAGGTAATGCCTATATTTACCTAAACTTCGCGGGAAAACTAAATTAAGAGTGGCATTAACCACCACAAATAATGACTGATTTTTATTGAATGCGGGATTTCCCGGATTTGTTAATTACTACTAATAAATCAGTCTCAGGGTCAGATTATTCATGAATAACAATATATTTCAAGTAAGTATATACATTTTCTGCATTCGGCAAAATTATTAGCCTACTACAGAAAATTGAAATAGTTTGACAAACCAAAAGTGGGCATACAATAGGTCCGTGGGACATATCTCCGCGTAGGACTGACCCCGAGAGTGAATTTATACGTATCAAGTACATAACTCATCCGAGAAATTCAGTAAAAAATATTCATTGGTATGATGAACGGTTTGGCTTAGCGGAAGTAACATTGCCTGCGAAGCTGAAGGTCCTAGGTTCAATTCCCAATGAGCATAAATATATGTTCCTGAGTCTTGGATGTTTTCTTTGTATCTGTTAATGTAATGTAAATCTACCTGTTAAATATATCGTTGTCTAAGTACCCATACCACCAGTCTTATTGAGCTTACCATGGGACTGCAACTGGTTCGATTTGTGTAAAGTTGTCCCGTAAGATTTATTTATTATTTATTTATTAATTATTTGTAGTGGTCATAACCACTCTTAATTACGTCGTCCCACGTAGTTTAGGTAGATTGGGACTACCTATTCCGACCTCTGTTCATTATTAACAAGTATTTTTAACCGGGAACGACTGCGAGTTGGGCAGAAACATTGCATACCGTGTCTACTCCTGCCACTAACATGTCAGATGCCATGATGTGCGCTGTCTGTTCGTCGATTTCCAACAATTTCTCCAAAATTGGCTTCTCGGAGCTTGAAATCTCGGGTGACTTCTTTTTTGATTCCTCGTATTTTTTTATGGCTTGTCCAACGAAATGTTTTGTTAAACTGAAATAAAAATCGGTCAAACCGTTTATGAGCGATCGGGTCATAAAAAAACAAATATTCACATATAGTTCCCATACATTTCACATTTTATTTCTTGTTATGTTATTATTCAGTTCATCACTTCCAGTTCCAGATGTTTGTGAATATTATTCCTTATTTGTTTTTTTAGTATGTTTGTTTCGTTATACCGTACAATTTTAATATTCGCCAATTATGAATTGATTTTAAAAATTATTTGCTATAGATTTCAATCCTAAGGGAAGAAAATAAAGGATGAACACTATGAGTGTTTTTGATGTGTATAGGCGGGCAAAAGCCAGTTATTATGCATTTTAATGTTGTAGTTACTTGGTTGTATTACCTTTCACCTTCCTCGTAGACTTTCATCGCCTTTTTAAACATTGGTGTTGATATAAATTTCCATGCGCTCGGCTTAAAGTCTAATGTATCAGATACATCGAAGATATCATGGACATTCTGTATGAGTCTCCGGGCTGGCGAGTCGGCGGGTAGGTCCGGATCGAAGCAGTTCAGTCGGCGCCCCATCGCCACCACTGCGATGGACTCCAGCGCCCATAAATGCATTTTTACATCGAGTTGCTTTGTAACTTTATCGTTTTCGTCGCGGATCGATCTTAAACTGTTGAAAAGTTATTATTACTGCCATAATAATATTATAAATGCGAAAGTAACTCTGTATGACCTTTTGAACTGATTTAAATAAAATTTGGTATAAACCTGGGAAGGATACAGGAAAGCTTTTGTTCAGGAATCATCCCTCAAGGGGTTGAAAAGGAAGGTGAAAATTTGTATGAGGAATCGATCATTATCCAAAATATAGACTATTAAATTCTTGATAACGCTTGAGAGGGTATGGACTATTACATAAAATTCGTCTGGTGTGCCTTGACAGCTCGGTTGCGTCTGCTCGTGATGACGTCATAGGTGTTTTGCGGTTCTCATCACTGAGTGTGACAACTTGAGCCCTCCGGGAATATAATTCCTTTTTTTGTAACTTGACTTCAAACTGGTTAGCTCTAGCTAGGCTACCTTACCAGTAATCTAATACAGTGGGAATCGCAATTCACAGTCGAGAATGCCAGCCGCGGCTACTTGGAGTATGGTAGAGACGCAATGCGCAAGCCACAGCCGGCTTATACTTTATAGCTTGACGTAGGCTGCGATTCCACCAAAAATGTACGAGGAAGCGTAACGAAACGAAAACTGTGTTTTTAAAATGACATATAGAATCACTTCATTTACCTAACTTCGCTCAGCGCAGCTCTAGTGGAAACCGTTTGGCGGAGCGAGGTTTTCGTACATACAAAAGTAGGGAAGGATTTGAGCGAGGATGTGTTGCGAGGGACGAATGCGAGCGAGCAGTCAACTAGACGGTGTTTGTCAAAGGTATCATGGAAAACCTTGATCAGTGGAGAAAAACATTTTTACGTTTATCAATCTACTCAAATTTCACATCTTCGCTGCGCGACCTTGCCCCGCTCCGCTACCTCGCATATCTCTGGTGGAAACGCAACCTTAAAGCGTGGAAAAGAGAGGGAAGGAATCGGACAAAGGGAGAGAATGAAACTGTGGACTGGTCACCTCCACCGGCGGGATTGATGCTAAGACATCGTCCGGAGGGTTTGCACTGGTCATCCTTTCGATGGCCGCTGTGCTCTCGTCGTCCGATTCAGAGAGCACGTTCTTAGGAAGTAAACCGACCACTTAGCAAGCGGCTCCTGTGAGGTGGATCCTCTGAAGGATAGAGAGTATCTTGCTTCAAAGTGCCATGGTTAAGTAGCTCGATACATTTAGACTTAAAGCGCCTAATCACCACACAAATCAAGAGTGGACACGTCTTCTGAATCTAAATGAGAGAGAGATTAAGTTGAGTCTCACCATGCGACAAAGTCATTGGCGACGTCTTTCATCACCTCCGCGTACAATTCGATAGTTTTCGGCTGCATCAGTATGGGGTTTACTGTTGTTCGGAAATCTCTCCACTTTTTACTGTGACTGCAACAGTTTAGAAGATAATATTAACTGCAATAGGAGGGTATTGCCGGACTCAAATCATTAAACTAAAATATCAAGGAAATTAAAACATTAAATATAACTTTGCTCGCGGTACTTCACTGTCTAATTTAGATGGGTTATTTATTATTCGAGCATTATTTCCGCGTCACTTTCGTGGATACTATTTTGTCGAAATGCCTGTAGATTTTAATTATTTAAGCCTGGGATCAGCACCAGTGCTCGAGTTATTAATGGTACAATATCTACAGCCATTTCGATATACCGCGTTTGTGTTGACGCTAAGTTAATAAACGGCTTAAGTGCTTCCCGCCATAAAAGTCCTTTTGTTTTTGATTATCACATATCAGTTCCGTCTATATTGTTTAAGTTTCCCGTGTTATTCAGAGATCAGCAAACGGCGATGTCGTAAATGTTTCCACGAAGGAGAAGTGGATAAAACGTTACTAAATGATACAATGATACATATCTACCAGTGGCGTGGCGTCAAACATATTGTTTGTAATGCCGTAGTACATAGGTATAGGTATATGCAGGCTGGTTTTCCACAACTCGACGTCTATTATGCGCCTTTTTTGCGTGATGGGTTGGTGTTACTCGTGCCAACCCAAAGCAGGAGTAGGTATATGTTCTCTTATATTTTTTTTAAAAGCAGTAGAATAAAGTACTCAAATGCCTTAAGGCATTGTATATTAGCCGATAAGAATCGAGTTCTACTAAGGCCACGCCACTGATATCTACGTGATATTCTGCTTGCCGTAAAGAGCCAATTCTAACGATGATAATAAAATGATTATGTATTTACTCAGTTCCAAGGCCTGTCACTAGGTCAGGGTCATAGGTCTTGTTGTGTCTCTTGCGGTAGTACTCCAGCGACTGGAGTCCTGGGCGCACTGGCAGCGGCTCCTCGGCCCGGAGCACCTGCAGTTTACTAGGTACAATAAATATCTGGGATTATTCACGGTGGTGAGCTACAGGTGCGTCCACATTTTTATCATTTGCCCGTATCAGATCGTCGCGTGGCATGACCGCGTGTCACGATCACGCGTTTAGAAGTTGCGCCGATCCGATAGCTCGAAATCCATGTTGCTACACATATCAAACACTCGGATCGGACAAGCGCGGCATGATCGCGATGTCCACACTAGCGATCATGACACGCGATCATGCTACGCGGTTATTATACGTGGCGATCTATCTCGAGTCGGTTTTTGCCCGATCATCTTCTGTCTCGTCCATTGCAGCTACGCGCTAAAGAGATGGCCGAGAGGCGTGGTGAGCGTCCAAGCAGCGCGATACGCAGTCATGCCACGGGAGGATGATCGGATACGAGCAAATGATACAAATGTGGACGCACCTTTAGATAAGCAATAAGGAAAGCAGGACATTAACTAACGTAACCATACGTTCCGCTTTGGACGCAACAGTCCCGTTTTCGGGTTGAAGCCGAGCGAAAATACGGACTAGGGGCTATTCGTAAATTACGTTATTTCAAAGGGGGGGGGGGGGGGGGGGGGGGGTCTGGACATCGGATGATGGTAGCATGACGAAGGAGGGGTGGGGGTTCATTCACATTACACAAGATGACATCACCTTCCGCATTTTTAAAAAGTGCACGCATTATTTGGAAATTACATCATTTTATTTGGTAGGGGGGAGGGGTTCATTTGAATCATGATGGTTTAATAATTTTAGGGAGGGGGGGGGGGTCAAAAATAGTCAAAATAGACGACGTAATTTATGAACAGCCCCCTACGATTCACTAAAACTCAGGAACTTACTTGACATTAGTACTTTGGTTATTTAATATGTATCAGGATAATTCTTCTTTATTAACAAAACGATTTCAATTCCTTCACACCATACCAGTTTCATGTCAAAATCTTTCGCCGTTCAGGCAAGCCGTCTCTGGAATTCGCTCCCTCTTTCTATCTGATTTTTTTTTATCTGTCTTTGTATTCAGAGGTGCTGAATTGGCGCGATAAGACTTTACGGGAGGTGCCATCAGGGCTTTGTATCTCCCGGGGTGTGATGCACGGCGCGCGCACTTGGGGGACGTGGTGATGTAGTCTTCGTTATGAGATGACGCACTGACACTATGAAGCACAAACGACGAGCGGGCCGCCCTCATACACACAAACCTCACCCGGCGTGGGCGACCGAGGTGGTCGCGACCTGAAGGCGGCGAGTTAAGCCGGGCTCGCCGTGGTGTCTTCGTGAGTCAGCATATGATGAGGTGAGAGATGGAGCGCAGGCGGAGGTCGAGCCGATGTCGGAGGTCCCGCAGTCCCCTTCACGCTCCGGGGAGGCGTACCTCGACTCGGCGTGGACGGCTGAGCCGCGAGACGAGGAGGGTGTGCCGGAACTCCAACGCAGATCGCCCAGCGCGGCGCCTCAAAATGCGGAGTGAAGCGCTGGCGGGGAGCGAGCACTACCCGAGCCATCCGCAGATCCCCCTTCCGTCCCAGGGAGACATATCTCGACCCGGCGTGGACGGCGTAGCCGCGACGAAAGGTAGTTGTGTAAGCAGCCCAGACGACGATCACCCCTCGCGTGTCTTCTAGTCTTCATTTTGGACGATGAGATAAAACTACTATTTTACTAAAAGTGAGACTCGACTGTGCGAGCCGTCTGAAATTCGCTTTACCCCGGGAGCTGAGCTCTACCGGGGCTCGCTGATGTTGGAGCGATCGCGCGTCCGTGCTCACAGAAACACGGGAACTGTCTTTCTATCAGACAAACGCCAAGCAAGGTAGTTTTCAAACGGATGCTACGTAGGCATCTGCTGGAACAAGAATTCAAGTAGCGTCCATCTTCCATGCAGTAGCATGCAGTAGTATTATTTATATGTCGTTGTATGTATGCGTTATTTGCTTGTGTGCCCTAACGCTCTCAGTGCTGAATGTTTTTCCCCACTGCACCATTTTAATGCTTCTCTGTTTGTCCCTATGGTTGATTGGTAGAGAATGCCTTTTGGCATTAAGTTCGCCATTTGTACTTACTTTTGTTTTGTGCAATAAAGTTTAAATAAATAAAAAAAACGATAGAAAACAGAAGTGGGAAAATGCTTGGTAATCTTGTCTCGCGAGTCGGTTCACAGCGGCTTTAATGGATTATTAATCGGTGTTGAACGATCGGTCTTTACGCACAAGGAAATTGTAGCTGTGTGTGAGCTGTGAACTATATAATTAATTTGCTTTATTATCATCTCGTACGTCGCATCGATTGTCGCTGAGGCGCATAACAAAAATAAAATATAGTAATGCACTTCATACACTTACACATTCTATAGCCTCGGGATCATATAAAAAAATGAAATCTTGTCCACCAAAAATGCCATCCAATCTCACTATTGGTCCATACAGCTCGTAAAGTTTATCAGACAGCTGAACCCCTTGATATCCGGACAGCTTTCCTGTAAATAAATAAATAAATAAATAAATATTACGGGACAATTTACACAAATCGCTCTAGTCCCATGGTAAGCTCAATAAGGCTTGTGTTATGGGTACTAGACGACGATATATTTAATAGATATATTACTTATATACATAGAAAAACATCCAAGACTCAGGAACAAATATTTATTGCTCATCACACAAATATTTGTCCTTACCGGGATTTGAACCCAGGACCTCAGCTTCGCAGGCAACGTTACTCCCACTGAGCCAAACCGGTCGTCAAAATAAAAACAAGACGGTTTGTTTACAGATTTTTTTATGGGGCAAACGAGCAGACGGATCGCCTGATGGTACGCGATCACCATATCACCCATAGACACCTGCAATAGCAGATGAGTCACAAGTTCGTTGCCGGCCTTTCAGGTGGGAGTACGCTCTTTTCTTAAATACTTGAAGGTCGCATCGATCCGGAAATACTGCAGGCGACAATGTCTTCCACAGTTCAGTCGTGCGAGGCAGGAAATTTCTAGCAAAACGCACAGTTATGGACTGCCAACCATCTAAGTAGTGAGGTAAGGAAATATGTCGCCCAAGACGATGGTGGAAAGACGCGGCAGGGATCTGAACAATTCCTCGGAGCACTCCCCGTTATACAAAGGATAGAAAATGCAGAGCGAAACTACATCTCTACGCAGTGCCAAGGAGTCAAGCCGATCCGAAATACGCTGGCAACCAACGATACGAGTTGGTGTAGTCCGTTAAGGGCCTACTTCGTCATTTGTAAATCACGCCCCAAAGGCGGAGCCAGCCAATATGCGTGATTTGTAATAAGGGACGCATTTATTGCTCGCGCGCATCAAAGAAAGAGAAAGCTAATACACTACATGCTTGGGGTTTTTTGGCGTAAGCGCCAGATATAAAAGTACTATGAAATCGAAGATATTATTATGTTTTGTTTACATTTAAGTTTATCACTTAAAAGATAAAGGGAAGAATGACATTAAACATAATTTAGCCGTTTATTAATCTGTCGTTTGTACAAACTAGAACAAAAACGGGAAATGAAGACGCGTTTTCGGATAACTTTTCTATCGATGAAATTTTCATGTTTCCGCGTTAATCACTGAATAGGTTATATAGTTAAGAAACACATATCTGAAAACCAGCCTTTTTATATACTAGATTTGACAAAAAATGCGCTACAAAATAGCTTAAATTTTCGATGTATCCCCTTAAGAGGGAGAAGCTGGTACTGGGGAGCCCCAGTCCTCAGATGAGAACAGTATTCCATATAATTTTAATTGCGGTTGACATATCTGCATCGAAAAAACCCGTATTTACTTAGTTTTGCAGCTTACTTGTAGTTGGAATTCAGTCCGTCTCATATTAGTTAACTATAACTTGACAAGTTCTTTTGTGGCACTCCCATGGTCTGCGGGCGACGGGGGGAAAGACAGCGGGGGCGAGTGAGAGGTGTGCGCGCGGCAGGGTCCTCGTGCTCCGCTATTAACTATTTTTGGTAGACGGGTATCTACAATGATTACTTTTTTTATTTTTCGACTATTCGGAAGAAAAAAGAGGGGCTATGACTTCTTTTCCTCCGCGAATGAAGGGAATTAGAAGATGCCCGTCTAGTGTATTATTTTTATCGGGTGCTACTGGCACTAAGCGGATATCTACCCATTGTTCCAATCCTGTACCAGATGTGAGTCTGGGATAAATAAATACTGTTCTATTAGGTATATTCGAATCAAAAATAAGATCCGTAGACGAACCAAGGCAACTGACATCTAGCATGAAGAATAGCAAACTTAAGTGGCAATGGGTAGGGCACCTTGCTTGTAGAACCGATGGCTGCTAGGCCGAATAGTTCTTGAGTGACGATCACAAACCGGCCAGCGTGGCAATCCCACAAGATGTACTTTTGACCTGGTGAAGGTTGCTGGAGTCTACTGGAGGCAGGCGGTGCAGAAGCAGTCATAGGTGCGTCCACACTTGTATCATTTGCTCGTATCCGATCACCGTGGCGTGGCATGACTGCGTTTCGCGCTGCTTGGACGCTCACTGTCAGCGCGGCGATCATGCCGCACTTGTCCGATATAAATGTGTGATACGCGTAGCAACATGGATTTCGAGCGATCGGATCGGCGCAACGTCGAAACGCGTGATCGTGACACGCGATCATGCCACGGAACAAAGATCTGATTGAACAAAAGATACAAATGTGGACGCACCTCATTCATGGTGGCTTTCTTTACGGGAAGCCTGATGTCCAGCAGTGGTCATCTTTTGGCTGATGATGATGTCACAGCGTGGCGAGCCCGTCCGGTCATGTCACCAGCTCAACCGTCTCTGGTCGGTGCCCTTACCATGTATCCGGTCCCGCTTAAATAGATGCGCCGGGGAAAGCTGCACGGTGACAGGCTCAAGCAACCGACTAGCTGCCCGCCTCAGTGAGCGCAGCTCCCTAGGCCTGCACCATCCGTGCCGCCCGCCGTCACGAGCCTCTGCTCGCGCGGCCCTCACACCAACCACAACATCCTCTTCAAAATGAGGACGCACGCCTGACCCTCCACGGGTCGCGATGCGACGCCACCAAAGCCCAAGAAGCCGCAAGGCAAAATGGCCCCCTCTGCACCCCCTACAGGGTGTATGAGAAGTCACTATCGATGATGATGATGACAATTCTATTCTATAGTTACCTCCGGGCAAGAAGCTGAAGATTGGTCCTACGAAGGGCAGGCTCGGTGGGCCACGGATGTCTCGCCATGGCTTCAAGGTCTCTGCTTGTTGCGCTTGTTCCGCCACCGGACAACTACGAGTATGTATGCTCGCATTTCTGGAAACCCAATAGTAAGCATCTTATTCACAACTCTGTATTAGAAAATAAAAAAAAAAACAAAGGAAGGAATAAAGAAAATACATTTATTACAGTGAAAAGGATAGCACCATTACAAGCAGGATAAAAAAAACTAAATTATCAATAATCTATACTATTATAAAATAAAGTTGTAAAAATTAAATGTCTGTACATTGAACATATTTAAAACAAAATGTTTTATTGATTTTTTGTTTGTTTCTATGTTTTGTTGTGGCTTCATCGCACCAACGCGACTAAACTGATTTCAATTTTTGGTACGTAAACGGGTATATACATACACAGGTGATCCACAAATGGTTATGTTATACATATTACTGTCTACAGATCAATACAGTCATCCGACGAAGCCAGATAGAGCAATCGTGCGGGGTGCAAGGGAAGAGACGTGGGTAGGGCGAGCCCGAGCTGCATAGACCGTATTAGTTCAATGGTTCGGGACATTATCACAACACACCAAAACGGGGCTTAATCACGTATAAATATGATTTATTTAATTACCTTTCGTTGGTAATTCTTCGACGTTTCGGACGTCGCGTTACGTCCATAGTCTTGAAGGAACTGACAAGCAACGTCCGAAACGTCGAAGAATTACCAACGAAAGGTAATTAAATAAATCATATTTATACGCGATTAAGCCCCGTTTTGGTGTGTTGTGATAATGAGTAAAGATCGAGTAAGTTTAAAGCAAAGTTCGGGAAATTTTAATGTCATTTACGCAAGCGTCAAAGGCGTCGGCCGACTGTTATAGGTTATAGGATACAATACAAAACCGACTACACTCAAGAAAAAAAGAGGTTATAGTTGTTTTTCTCTTCTACTGACGAAGTAGCACGTTTTAATCAAAAACATTCAATATTAACTAACTATAGACAGGACATCGCGAACCAAGGCGTAATCCATGATTTGTTACCTCGATGTAACAAGTCGTTTAGTCTAGTATGACACGTCGCGCTGACATGACGCATTTAAATTGCAACAAACCATTAGAAATAAAAATATTTTTACGGGAAATATATAAAATCCTGTAAGTCACGTT
The DNA here is from genome assembly GCA_905404275.2 of Hedya salicella. Taxonomy (NCBI): domain Eukaryota; kingdom Metazoa; phylum Arthropoda; class Insecta; order Lepidoptera; family Tortricidae; genus Hedya; species Hedya salicella. Next base: position 25,977,412 of record FR990101.1, read on the forward strand.
ACGGAAAAAGCACTGGACGTGACTTCAGCTTATTTTCGTAGGTATTATGTATATTTATTTAATAATTGGATAAAACAAAATCGTCCATAGATGATTCTAGAAAATGTCCCTAAACTTATGGTACCTGATAAAAACGCCCTCCGGTGTTCAGTAGCAGTACTAAACTTACTAGGTATGTAGTGTAATATTATGTCGATATGTGTTATCGATAATTATTTACTGTAAAGTAAATAATAATTTATGTATAAAATTATAAAAGTACAGACTAATAAGTAATAGTAATTAACCGTTACGGCGTGGTAGCCGGAGGCGGTGGCAGTGTGATAACCATCCAAGATTTATTTTTTGTGTTACTATTATATGTTAAAAAAAATTTAAATATTGAAACAACTTCAATTATTTGAACACCTCCTATATTCATCACTTGTTTGTTAGAAAAAAAATTTTTTTTTTCTATGAAAACACATTTTTTTGTTTCTGTGTCTTTAATGTGGGAAAACTAACACCACTTAACTATCTACTGTGACATAGAAACAAGTCAAAGCGCAAAGAAAAATACGATTGCTCTCGTGTGGTCACACAAGGACTCGATCGAGGTACCTCTCGATTACGCGTCGAGCGTATCAACCCCTCCATCAGCGAGCACTGCGCCTCGAATTTATCCATCCGCTTTGACCCATGTACTCGTACCTATTTTATTTAATGAAAGGTATTATTATAACCTTAGCGCCATCTATGAGAACACGTATTACATCTGACTCACATTCTCACTCGTGCGAGACACACACGTGGTCACACCAGGACTCGAACCCGGTACCTCTCGCTCTGTTCTCCGCTTCTACTCGACGCGTAATCGACAGGTACCGGGTTCGAGTCCTAGTGTGACCACGTGTGTGTCACGAGTGCGAGAGCAATCGTTTTTTTGTTTGCGCTTTGACTTGTATCTATGTCACAATGAAATTTTTTATCATGTACATTTATCCAAATTATCGATACTTTGATGTCGGCATGTCACCACCCCTATCACGCATAAGCGTAAGTTATTGTTATTAACATCGCCTAGTGGCTAATAGCTGAAATGCATTTTTAATTGTCGTCTAGTACCCATAACACAAGCCTTATTGAGCTTACCATGGGGCTAGTTCGATTTGTGTAAAATTGTCCCTTAATATTTAATATTTATATATATTTAATTTGTTTAGTTAGTGGTTTCGCTATTCAACGCTAGATGATGCCACTGACGCTTGGGATGAACGTCTTTGTATGAGAACCTGACCAATGTCCTCTCTATAAGTATTATGTTAAATCTCTTTGGTTCTAATACTTAATATACATTGTGTAAACCCTTCCCCACCTCCACCAGAGTCACCCATTATACGCTGTGTCACAAGTGTCACAATGACTGATGCTCAAATTAAACAAGCCTTGAAAAAAGACTTTTGTAGTGTAATTTACCAATTGTGTTGTAATTAATATATCTTCAAACTGATGCTGATGAATAAATATAATAAAATAAACAAGCCTTCATTTGATTGAAACACGTTATTCGATTACAAAAATAAAGTCACAGAGATCTTCAATTAGGCACCGATAACGCACTTTTACACAGAAATACGACTTTGATATGTAATCAGGAAAGATTTCGCTAGATTAAGTTCACAGACGTCGGCGATCCGTCAATGCCCTGTCACGCGCCACCTTCCTTGACAACCGCTCAAGTCAATGTGGCTGCCCGCAGCGCCTAGACGTTCCACCAGAGTGAACTGTAGATAACCTCACTCTCGTCTGATGGATGATACTGAATATCGGCTAGCAATTTTGCTGTTACCGTAACTATATGTTGTGGCGGCGGAGCTGCCGCAGCAGCTCCCGGCACTACGTGTCGGTGACTGCCGTGCTCGAGTGCACGACAGTCGGAGTGTACCTAGCAATTTTCTAGCCGGTCTATGTCATGTCTGTTGTCAGAGGCCTTAGCTAAGGACGTTGGGTTTTATTTGGGGCTTTTGGGGAATAGGATGGGTATGGGATAACGTGTGGGGGACACTCTCGTCTGTGTAGGTGTCAGTTCAGTTTGCAATGTCAATCATAGATGGCGCTTTGCAAGGGCGCCGTCATATGTATATATAAGGGGAACGGTATATAAGGTTGTCTCACGTGTCGGTTGACAGCACAGCGGCCATAATGGTCTGACGTAACGGTATACCAGTATACCAGCCCCGATGCATAAGTTTCCGTCTAGTCTGAGCAGTTCTTTAAGGTGCGTCCACACTTGTTTCATTTGCTCGTATCCGAGCACCGTGGCGTGGCATGACTGCGTATCGCGCTGCTTGGACGCTTATACTGTCGGCGCGGCGATCATGCCTTGCTTGTCCGATCTAAGTGTGTAATACGCGTAGCAACATGGATTTCGAGCGATCGGATCAGCGCAACGTCCAAACGCGTGATCGTGACATGTGATCATGCCACGGGACGAAGATCTGATCGGGCAAGTCGGGAAATTGTTACAAATGTGGACGCACCTTAAGCCGCGGACGGACAGACGGACATGGCGAAACTATAAAGGTTCATAGTTGACTACGGAACACTAAAAAATATTCGTAAAGTACTTTTTCTGTCTTAAAATGTTATAGGAACCCTCGTCAAGTGACTTTTAGACATGGGACTAAAACCAATAAGTGAGTAATGATGCTCACTTTAAAATTGTCAACTTGTTTTTCAATAGGTTAAAATGAAACAGTATATTGGTAACTACGTTGATTGTCAACACGATGTCACATATACAACACAGAGAAGTGAAGAGCTACGGATCAAGGTCATTCGCGTGTGGGAGCCCCAAAACACATTCGGCGGCGATAACGGCGATAGCCGTAGTTGCCATTCAAATATGAACTTTGCTTTTTTGGCATTACGGCGATCACCGTAATTACCGCCGGCGAATGTGTTAACAGACGTAAACAGGGTCATTAGGTACTACGAAACGCGACACGGCATAGCCATATGCTGGCAGTTTTGCTTCGAGCCCATGAGTCAAGAACTGCAATTGGACACCACAATTTAACTTGAATAATAGTTCTTAAGAGCCCTTGTTCCTAAGATAAATGCCAAATGAAAATAAACTACTTATATTAAACACTAAAAGGCGCAACTTCGTCCGCGGAGGCGAAAAAGTCATAACCCCCCTTTTTTCTTCAGCGTAGTGGGGTAAAAAGTATCCTATAACCATCTAGAGATATCCAGCCACCCGTATACCAAAAATAGTTGAAATCCGTTTAGCCGATTTTGCGTGACGAAGCCGCAACGACACATACAAACATACAAAAAAATAATTAGCCTCCAAATAGTACCTTACAATAGTTTTTTTTAATATCTTCAATGTGCAGACATTTCATTTTACAACTTTATAATAGTATAGATTTTTCCTATTGCTTGATCGTTTAATCTAAGCATGTACTCAATATCAAAATAAATATGATCGTTGTTTAATACTGCACAAACTCTTCTGCTAGGTCTAGATAAATATATATCTTTATTTTACAAATACTTGTACTTACCGTCTAAAGTTTTTGCTTCGAAAACCGATAATGCTGCGTATCTTTAACATATTAGTGTTATACTAATTAGGTAGGATATGATATTATGATATATAGCTATTTCTTATAAACAGACTTGACTAACAGGTGGTGCCCATACACCTGTGTCTCTGTAAATACATACGAGACATCATACGGGCGTTACTAATTTTTAGGGTTCCGTAGCCAAAATGGCAAAAACGAAACCCTTATAGTTTCGTCATGTCCGTCCGTCCGTCCGTATGTCACAGGCATTTTACAGGCATTTTTGAAGATTGATGTGCTGTATAAGCCGCTACTTAGTTTGATATTAAATAATAATAAAATATATTACTAGGGGTTGGGGGGGGGGGGGGGGGGGGGGCACTCCATACATGCAACCGAAACTGAAAAAAATTTTGTTTCAGCAAATATACTCTGGCTATAATATCTTTACCCCACCAATTTTAATTGTTTTATCTGTGCTTGGGTATATGGCAACACTGAATATAGGGCACTAAATAGTCTTAGGAATAATAAATAAGTCAATAACACCACATTATATATTCTCAGTGCACTTAAGAGGCTGCTAAAAGCTTAGCTTATTTTAACAAAAAACATATTGCTGTTATTCAAAAGTACTAAAATTGGTTAATCTTACCAGCCAAAGACTTAAATGTAAACATTGCCGCTTTTCAGCGATAATCGCTTCTTGCTGTTGCTTTACAGCATCGAAGTTAATGATCATGCGGAAAAGCAGTTCTCGCTGACCACTTTTATATGGTTTTCACACAGTTAAACCTTTATTTTTTAAAACCAACGCACTGTCACACTGCATTTACGACGTTTGAAACGCCGCTGTGCTTAGCTACAATCAGAGGTAGAAACATGAAACGGAACGGTCCCTTGAGAGATTCCGTTAAGTCGGAACCCCACTGCTGCGCGCGGTCGAGCTACACACGAGGGTACAAAAACGATTTGTATGAAAATGTAGGTACATAGATAGTTCCACAGTAGTGCACGAGCTCGCTGCGCACGAAATGACGTCACTGAAACACGCGTGGTCTGTTCCGAAGTGCCTGCCACGCACACGGTTGCGCGCGTGGCTTGCAAAACCCCACTGCGACCCACGCTGTACACGCTACGGACGAATGCCGTATCTACAGGCAGGGGGACTCCGGGGAGCGGGGGAGACGTGACTCGTGCGCCTTGTTGGTATTGTAGTTTACGTTTCGCTCGACGAGTACACGTGCTTACTGCCAAAATGGAAGTTTTTTATAGAAAAAGTGAGACTTTATCCTTGTTTATGGGACATGAGCCATGAATCCTATAGGGGCATCACACTGAAAGATTTAGCTTGGGATCGTATATCCAAGGAATGTAGAATGGCAAATGGTGAGTAAAACATTGTGAATATTATTTCTGTTTATTACATCACTCCTGAATAGTTACACGTGCATCTTGCCATGGCAAAACATTGATGTTATTAAAATAATGAGAAAATTCCTCTCTGATAAAAAAACTCTCATTACTACTTCTAAATCCTGAATGCGATACCTGTACCAGCTGATTATTAACTGAAGTAGTTGCTATCTCTTGACTCGATACATTACCATAATTAGACGAATTTTTCATTAAATAGTTACGTAGAACACAAGTTGCCATAACTACTTTTATGACAGTATTTACTTTGCACTCAAATGGTCTTTTATAAACTCTCCACCGCACGCTTAAAATCCCAAACGCATTTTCAACTACTCGTCTTGCTCGACTAAGACGATAGTTCAAAATTCGCTTATGTTGTGTTACATTGCGTTCTCCAGGCTATGGTCTCATTAAATTAGTCATCAATGGGAATGCTTCATCGCCGATAAAAACATATGGAAGCTTGACACCATCTTCTACAAGGGCTTCATCTGCTGGAAGATTCAGATTTCCAGCGTATAGCTTCTGGCCAAAAACGCTTTCTCGTAATATACCGGCATCACTAAATTTTCCTTTTGATCCAACGTCTACCATTACAAACTTTTTGTTACTATCAGCAACCGCGAGTAACACAATTGAATTGTCTTTCAAATAATTGAAATATTCGGAACCACAATTTGGAGCTTTTATTATAATATGCTTGCCGTCTATCGCTCCAACACAAAGTGGAAAGTCACAAGATATCTTAAAACTTTCAGCAATTTGTCTCCACTTCTGTGGGTCTTTTATTTCTTCCAGTTCTTGGGCCCCAAGGTGACCCATATGGCATCACGGACTTCTTGAACTATGTTTGATACTGTTGTAGTCCCTACTCTGTAGTTATAGGCTATAGTTTCAAAAGAGTCCCCTATTGCCATATATTTGTAACAAAAAAATATATTATAAGTTTTATTTCCCAGGTAAGGAAGCTAAATCACAATGGAAAAAATTACGGGATAGCCACAGAGAAGCAATGCGTCGTCGAAAAACTACAATGGGTCAAGCAGCGCAAAATGTAAAGCCTTGGAAATATGAAGCAGTAATGAGTTTCTTACTGCCACAAAGTGTAAATGGTTCCACTATTTCAAATTTTTCAGATGATTCACAAGAAAATTTTAGTAATTCGAACAATAACACACCAGCTACAAACATGACTGCAGAATCTCAATCTCCACCACTTTCTCAAGAAGAATCTTCAACATCTCCGCTTCCACCTTCAGGATCCGCAAATCCTCCCTTAAGATCTTCAAATCCACCTTCAGGATCCACACCTGTTACTACCAATACTACGAGACTTGGTAAGACGAGCCAAAACAGAGTTCTTACAAGAGCTTTTACAAAACAGAGACAGACGCCGAGAACAAAGACAAACAGAAAGAGATGATTACAGGCAGAAATTGTTTGACATGAATCGTGCGTCACAAGATGCTCTTTCGAATATGTTTAGTAGCTTTTGAGAAAAGACACGCCAGCTTCCAAAATACCTACAAGTACGAGTAGAGAGACAAATTTTCGACATAGTGTCTCGTGCAGAAGAGGAAGCTCTGACGTTCGACCCTGTAAATAATTACTATAGGCCCACATCATCAACATCTTCGTATGGATATAGTAGTGGTACACAATATCAACTCAGCCCACTCCCTGACAACACAAGAGATACTCAACATGTATCTTCACGTGATGTTTCAGCGGAAACTCCACCTCAAGTGAACACAACACCCTATGAACTACAAGAGGACAGCGACTCCTTACCTGATATTTCTGCCGCCTTCAACCAATAACAATCATTTAATTCATTTATATTTACTTCATTAATTACTCTTTTCTTGGAACATACAAGTTAAAAATCTTCAGAAGTTAAGTTTTTTTTTTTTTACTTGAATTTGTACTACTTGTCGGAAACATACCCAAAGCAAATGATTATAGTTTACAATAAAAAATATGAAAACAATAAAAGAATTATATTTTCAATTGTCCCGGTCCCGGGTTGTAAGGCAGAATAATTTTGTAAGGTATTACAAAATTATTCTGCCTTACAAAATTATGTGAAATGATAGTATGTGAAAAAAACATCAGCAAAATGTAATGATGATGATTCTGCCCAACATATTAGTGAACCTTAAAACTTACCATAATGCTATAGCCAGTCTTTGAGCAGAGTTAATTGATTCTCGATACGTAGTATCCTGTTTTTGTATTCTACCCTTAATCATTTCATGTATGATGTCAAAATGTGGTCTCGTTAATCGGTAGTATTTTTCAAATTTTTCTTCACTTAATGTTGACCACAATGTATAAAATTCTCCATGGGCATTTCTGAATCTAATATGATTATCAATCCAAAAACGATGTTTTCGTTTTCCAGTCAACGCACTTAATAGTAAATCATCACATTCACTCTCGTAGTCGTCGTCGGAAGAACTATCTAATAATGACAATGCAAATTCCATTTTAGTGCAGCGAAAACAGCAAGTGTTGCTTCTATAGAACGTTTCTGACTAGTGAACGAGCGTGCCCGTGAGTTGCAGTGGAAAGGTGGCCTCAAGTACGTCGTAAGTATTGTGCTACAGGGCCTAAAAATTGGGATCTGTTGCACAATACATTATCCGATTTTATCCGATAATTAGGATCGGATCGGATATGATCGGAAGGTCTAGAACGGGTTTAAGCAGCCGGGATGAGCTTGAAGTGACGGCGGGCTGACAGGAGGTAAATCGTCGTAAAAGTTCAAGAGTATTTTTAAAGAATACAAGAAAGTCGTGACATAATCAACATATTTTTTCAGGAACAACGGGACACATTTATATATTATGGCTTAAGAAGTAGTGGATATTTGGCCTGTAACTGCCACACGCTGACAAAGCGAGGCATGTTCAAAGGTGGGCAGTGATTTCAAGACGAAATCCGGGTGAGAACCTCAGTCATTGTAGGATTGGTACCGTGTCCCAGACTGTTCCTTACTTCTGTTGAAAATTCCAGGTGGAGTTCTTTAATAATTTACTTAGTGGATCATGTAAGGACAAGAGCAAGTTGATACTGCTCGAGAATCCAGCCTTGTCTCGACGGAGCCTGGTAGGAAGGACTGCTCATATATAGAATGACATAGCTGTGAGTACTCACCACACATCTGGAAAACCATGTCTTCGGAATAAATCAGAATATTAAGAATAAACTGTTTTCAGAGCTGTAACTGCCACACGCTGACAAAGCGAGGCATGTTCAAAGGTGGGCAGTGATTTCAAGACGAAATCCGGGTGAGAACCTCAGTCATTGTAGGATTGGTACCGTGTCCCAGACTGTTCCTTACTTCTGTTGAAAATTCCAGGTGGAGTTCTTTAATAATTTACTTAGTGGATCATGTAAGGACAAGAGCAAGTTGATACTGCTCGAGAATCCAGCCTTGTCTCGACGGAGCCTGGTAGGAAGGACTGCTCAGTAAGCAGGAGCGCCTCAGACCTCATCGGTGTATTCCTGGAGAACGAGTACGGAGACCAGTGGTAACCCTGCCTTTGTGGCGAAGCCTCCCGAGTGAGTTTGTTCTTACCAGACTTGGCCCTTCAGGCCCTGAGAAGTGTGTATATCCTCATTGCCACTGTGCTGTTATGAAGGTAAAAAAAAAGCGTGTATGTAAGTGAAAGCGAGTGAATACACCTAGTTGAGATTAGAGTCTTGTGGTTTCATTTCTTCTTTAGTATTAGAACCATGTTAGCTATGACGAAAGCGGTCTAACAGCACGTAAATATAAATTGTTTCTTAAGACACATAAACAACTTGATGTCTGTGACAAATACAAAACATTGCCATATTCAGTTTTTATATATATGACAGTTCATTTACTTGGAAGAGATAAAATGGTCCGACTCTATCAATGTGTGTGGCACATATTTCGACAGTTCTTTAAAAAAGACTAAGGTTTCTAAAACAATTTTTTGATTTGGTAACGGTGAGGTTGGCAAATAATAAGTTGGCAATAGTGAATATTTACGGAAATAATCGCTTCAAAAGTTGCATAAATTGTGTCCCCCTCCCTCTATTTTCTAAAAGGTATGTCCAAATATGAAAAAAATTACAAAGATAAAACTTAATAAATACTTCCAGCGAAAATTATTTTCAGCATGATCGAATAGGTGTATCGTTTTTGAGTTATTGCCAAAAAACTCCGCTTCTCCGCTAAAGGACATAAGTGCCGTGTAGCTTTTGCTAGTGCACTTTTTCATAACGTATTTTTTTTCACATGTAGTGCATTTTTTTGTATGAATGGCTGCGGAACCCTACACTGAGCATGGTCCGACATGCTCTTGGCTGGTTTTAGGTTTTAACTGACGTCAAAAAGGAAGCGGTTCTATTTTCCACTGTATGTATTTTTTATGTATATACCAATGTACCAATTTCTCTGACAATTGTGGACCGATTAAAAAATCTTTTTTTATTGCAAAAAGGTTGTCTCATTCATTGAAATAAAACAATTTAAATGGACTCTTGTACAGGTAGGCAATGTGAAGAGAGACTGGATATCAAAACTGATCATCATTTCATCATCAGTTAGTATCAGTCAGATCCCTATAATCTCACTATCGAAATGGTACGAGTCCCTTGTGTAGTCCTTCCGCTTCCGTCTTCCCTCGCAGTGAAGAAAGCACACCTTTTTTTTTTTAATGGCATAGGGGGCAAACGAGCAGACGGGTCGCCTGATGGTAAGCGATCACCGTCGCCCATAGACACTTGCATCACTAGAGGAGTCACAAGTGCGTTGCCGGCCTTTCAGGTGGGAGTACGCTCTTATCTTGAAGGTTTGAAGATCGCATCGGTCCGGAAATACTGCATGCGGCAATTTCTTCCACAGTTCAGTTGTGCGAGGCAGGAAATTTCTAGAAAAACGCACAGTTGTGGACTGCCAACCATCTAAGTGGTGAGGATGGAAATATTGTCGCGTAGGACTTAGGCGGAAAGATGCAGCTGGGATCAACCCGAACAATTCCTCGGAACACTCTCCGTTATACAAGCGATAAAAAATGCAGAGCGAGGATCTCTACGCAGTGCCAAGGAGTCAAGCTGATCTGAAATACGCTGGCAACCGACGATACGAGTCGCTCTCCGTTGAATGCGGTCTAGAGGGAGAAGCTGGTACTGTGGAGCCCCAGCCCACAGATGAGAACAGTATTCCATGTGCGGGCGGACCTGTGCCTTGTAAAGCTGTAGGAGGTGGGCCGGAGTAAAATACTGTCTCGATCTGTTGAGCACGCCGAGCTTCTTAGCGGCTAATTTGGCCTTACCCTCTAGCTGGCCGCGGAACTAGACTTCACTCGATATATCGACGCCAAGGATTCTGATAGTGGCTGTTGCAGTTAGGGGAGTATTCTCAAAACGAGGTGATGCAACAAACGCAGACTTTTTAGCGGTGAAAGCGCAAACCTGTGTCTTTGTTGGGTTAAAACGGACTAAATTAAGTCGACCCCATTCTGAAACTTCTTTTAGGGAAGTTTTAACATCAGACACAAGTTTGTTACGGCTCTCGATAACGTTATCCCGAGAAATATTGGCGCGGCCAGTGTAGGAGGCATCACCCGTGCTATCATCCGCATAACAGTGAATGCCACAAATTTGCAGCATATACTAACCCATTCGCATTATTTCTCGGGAAGCCCATAACATGGAAGCTTCGAAAAAAGTGCTTTGTGCCAGACCCGATCAAAAGCCTTCGTTCGCCATGTCCAAGCTAACCGCCAATGCTTCGCCCTTAGTCTCGATCGCCTGTGCCCAACGATGTGTCAGGTAAACCAGAAGGTCACCAGCTGAGCGATCGCTACGGAAACCATATCATTGGTCACTAAGCAGTTGGTGGTCCTCTAGGTACCGAAGGAGCTGGCTGTTGATAATGGACTCCATTATCTTCGAGTACAGGGAGGTTATAGCTATCGGCCTATAGTTGGATGGGTTTGAGCGGTCACTTTTTTTAGGAATCGGGTGCACCAAAGCTGACTTCCATGACATCGGGACTACGCCAGAAGAGTAAGAGAGCAGAAAAAGATGCGTTAAAACCGGTGCCAATTCTGGAGCGCACGTCTTCAACACAATAGGGGGAATTCCATCGGGCCCACTCGACTTTTTGACATCGAGGGAAAGAAGTGCTTTACGCACTGACCTATGGTGGAACCGGACATCCAGCATATATCTATCGTGCCGCGGTATTGTCGGCGGCTCGTGTCCCCCATCATCCAAAGTCGAGCTGGACGCAAATAATTTGCCCAAGAGATCGGCTTTCTCCTTTTCGTCGTGGGCCAACGAATCATTTCCCATATCTAAAGGTGGAAAAGACGGCGTGCAGAAATTTCCCTGGACAGCCTTGGCAAGAGACCAGAACGCACGAGTTCCCAAAGGGAGGCGCTCTAGTTTCTCGCCAATTCTGCCAATGTGCAACGACATCGCTCTGGCAATATCCTTTTTGAAGGATCTGGAGGCAAAGTTAAACTCCTTTTTTAACGCGCTGGTCTTTTCATCCCGTACTGTCGCTGCATTTACCCAGGCTTGGTAACACTCCTGCTTTCGGCGCAAAGCCTTTTTGCAGGATTGACCAAACCATGGTTGGGATTTACCACCAACGGGGACTGCACAGGATGGAATGAAAAGTTCCATTCCCTGAAGCACCACGTCAGCAATAGATCAGCAGCAACGTTGGGATCATCCAGCGTGAAGCAAACCTGCCTCCAAGGGTAGGATGCAAAGAAAGACCGCATCCCATCCCAATCTGCCAACCTGTAGTGCCACACACGGCGGCTACAAGTTGCTTGCCGACGCGGTGGGCATGTTAGTGGTACCGAACTTCGGACCAGGCAATGATCCGACTAGCCAAGTGGGGCTTCGACAGATGTTTTGTAGCCAGCCGGATGAGAAGTCAGCAGAAGGTCCAACAGGGAAGATTCCTGGCTTTCCACATCGGGGATTCGCGTGGGCGCAGTAACCAATTGTGATAAGCCATATGCCAGAGCAAAGCCGTAAACAGATCTCCCCGCATGATCGGTCTTGCTTGAGCTGAGCCATTTGGCGTGATGGGCGTTAAAATCGCCAAGTATCACAATCTCTGCGGATGGGATCTGCTGTTGCACGATGTCTGCAGCTATTTGAATCTGCTCAATGAGTCGGTCAGTTTCAGCATCACCGCTGTGGGACCTATAAAGGCACGCATAGACGCGAGGATGGTCGTCGCTGTCGACACGTAGCCTTAAGGTGGAGAGGTCCCTACCTTCAAGATTTCTGAGGCGGCGAGAGCTAATATCATCTCTAACATACACGCAAACCCCAGCCCTAGGCACAAAGGAGTGTTCCAGACCGTACCCAGGACGAGAGAGGTAGGAGGTGTCCGCCGGAGACGATATCTGCGTCTCGGTCAAAAAGAGCAAGGCCGGCTTTGCTGTCTCGAGATGATGATGAACAGCATTGAGGTTCGAATGTAAGCCCCTGATGTTGCATAAGTCCATGGCCAGCGTGGCAGGGGTTGCCATGGCTATTTTGCTCTTGCCCCGAGCAGGTGTAGAGTTTTGTGCGGTTTTGCCCCCCCCAGAGTACGAGGAGCAGTCTGGGCGCCCACGCTCAGAAATCATTTTTCCTGAGCATGGAAGCCCAGAGAGGGATTCTCCAGCGCTAGCGCAGCTGGTACCCTCCTGGGGTATTCTATTTTTCAACTGCGCTATCATTAGGGGGGGTGGGGAGGTTGGGCCTCCGGTACCCTCACTCACTTGGCGAAACGCAAGTTTTGCTTCACGCCAGTTTTCTGTGAGGCCGTGGTATCTCTCCGGTCGAGCCGGCCCATTCGTGCCGAAGCTTGGCTCTCCCACGGTAAAAAAACCTGCTAAGTGTTGAGCCACAGCTGGTAATCTTCGTATAACAAAACGCGTACGTTAGCGCCATGTTGTTTTTAATGTTGACTGACGTTTTTCTCTGCTGTGATTAGCTGTTGCTTTGTCAATACACTCGTCTTGTCATCTATATATTATTTGTCGAAATTCATTCTGTCACTGTCACAATAAAGTGTTATCGACGACGCTATTTTAAACCATTTCCCGTGCTCTGACAAAATACTTAAGTGGTCGAAGTGTTTAAATCGTGATGATCGTGCAAAATTATCGCCCGCAGAACTAGCAAACATTATGTCCAAGAATTCATTTTGTTTCTTTGACTGCGCCGAGCAAAAAACTATTCTCAGTCATTTCATTGCTCTGATTGTCCGATTTACAATTATGAATTGGTGCAACACAACCAACAAAATATTAAAGGGTACAGATGTAGTCCGATTAAAAAAACCGCGTATTACTTGGAATACAGAAGAAAGCTTACGACAAATTTAAAAAGAAATTGAAAAATAAATCTTTTAACAAATAATGTGTTTTTAATTTTTTGCCACTAAGGTATAATTCTCAGCATATAATTTGATCACGTAAATACAATTACTGAAGTTACGTGTTTAAATTTACGTGCCGGGAACTATTCATTCTAAATATTAGACCTCATTCAATGAACCTGGACCGCTTTGGCTGAATACGTTACACGGACATTCAGCAATTTGTTAAGAACTTGCCGCTTTGTCTTGAAAGGCAGGTTGTCCAGCGACACCGGCCCTATGTCTTTATCATCTTATAAGAGATCTATGGGGGTTTTTCTCATCAGACGAGAAAACGAGAATTCTTTTTGCATCAACTCTGGGGCCAAGATGTTTGGGTGAGATTTGAGTCTCTGGCTGTATGCTTTCATGAAGTTGCTTATTTCTTGCTGGACTGTGTTAATTTTGAGCTCTTGGTGTAGCTGTTGGTTGGTGATGTACAAGGATGCGTTCGTGACCATTCTTAAAATTTTAGATTGGTTTGAGGATGCATTTGACGCTACAACAGGAGTTTGTTGTCCATAGATAATTGGGATTTTCTTTCGAGTAGCCAGTAGATCTTTCTTAATTGTAGACTAAAAGCTTTGCGCTTGGTGAATATATGTTCTCTCCATGTTAGGCGGCGGTCAAGGTAAAGTCCAAGATATTTAGCTTCGTCGGCTTGAGGTATCGATACTCCATTGAGCATCACAGGAGGGCAGGTAGCGTGTCTTGTTGTAAATGTCACTTGCACGGATTTGGACTCTTTTGCCTTTATGCGCCAAGTTTGTAACCAGTCTGCTATATTGTTAAGACATTGTTGAAGTTTACTGCTGGCTACTGGCGGGATCTCATCAGTAGCCAGAGCAGCTGTATCATCTGCAAACGTGCCAATTATTACCCCTTCCGTCTGAGGTAGGTCGGACGTGAAAAGAAGATAGAGAGTTGGACCTAGAACGCTACCCTGTGGCACTCCAGCAAAGATTTTATGTGTATTGGTAGTGTGCTCTGCATGTTTAACCCGAAAGGACCTGTCTGTTAGGTATGATTTAAGGAAGACAAGCCCATGTGCCAAACGCGGTCGAAAGCAGCGCTGCAGAATTTTTTTTCCTCATATGCCTTATGGATTATTTCGATAAGTCTGTGAACCTGTTTTATGGTACCATGTTTGTCCCTAAAAAATAAGTAAATAATAATAATGATAGCAATAACATTAACTAGAGTCTGGCTAGCCAAATATTGTTGCCAGATATTTCCTTGTGGTATCACCAATTGTCTATGTCTGTTGTCAATTTATGTCATTCATTCAAATGGTCCGCGGTTTATTTACATACAAAACGAGAATATAAATAAGTAATATTAACAATGACTATACTGAGTGAGATCCGCAAACAATCATTTTAGCTCGTAAATAATTACGACAATGTGCGAAGCCGACGTGAAGCTTTTGTACAACAAAAGACTGCAATGTTACAAGTCGTAAACAATTTAGTAGGTTGGTGCTCTATCAATATTTTCATACTTTATGTACGTAGAACTAGTTCTAACATTTGCCTATAATTATAATTAGGTACGTGTATTTATTAATACCTGAATCTCATGAACAGTACAAAATGCGTAAAGAAACGGATAAAATAGAAGTTCTGGAAAATATGGTGAGAAAGTGTAAACATATGTGTTTGTCGTTCGTTCACTGTAATATACATAGTGGTAGAAATTATGTAAGGTGACTTTGAGCGCAAGTCAACGTATATTTAACTTATTTCCTTAGGTTTAGGTAGCTTACGTATGCTCAGAAAATCGAAAATATTTTCTAGTATCAAAACTTTAATTCCTACTGCACAAAGTGTGACCAGCCCAAGATTTTTAATAACAATTCATTGTCATTTCCGATTCTCGTCTCGATGCGCAGACATCCAATATCGGTTTTGACTTTGTATATGGTCTTCAATATTTCATTCTGAGAGTGGTTAATAAAACAAAATCTAAAATATCTATGAGATATGGCGCTCTGATAGTCGGAGAGACAGACAGACAGAGTCGCACCATAAGGGTTCCTTTTTGGTACGGAACCCTAATATTAGGTTGTCTCATTGTCACCAAGTCAGGATCGGATGATGAGATCCTAGGGAAGCCGAGGACAACCCTCAAATTTTATAGGCATTTATATAGTGATTTTAGTATTCTAAGAATCAAGCTAAGCATTTGCATTCAAAAATATGAATTGATGATTAACTTTTTAACAAAAAAATAAAATCGACTCCAAAAAAAACACTAAAAAGTTAAAAAATAACTTCATGATTCAGTTTATTCGATTTACTTACAAGTAACCATTTGTATACTCAATCTATACAGTATATACAATTAATCTTATTTTGGCGTCGGTGCCATATAAAGAATGTATAATATTATATTGAATATTGACGATTTTAGAAAGTTGTGACACGATGGCAACGACTCCAAAATAACATTAATTGTATATACTGTATAGATTGAGTAGACAAATGGTTACTTGTAAGTTTCATTTTTTGTTAAAAAAATAATTAATGTTACATTTTCTATATCTCGTGACGATTCGAACAAGCCCAAACACGGCTACGATACATTATTTTATTACAGAGATCCGGTGCCTACCTTCCGGCTCTATCATCAAATCAATTCGATGGCACCATTCTCATCAGGACCATTTGAATTTCCGACTATGAAGAAGCTTAGCTATGTTAATCGAGATGTATCTCGTCGCCACCCGTAAATCACTTATCGTTGAGGAGTTCCAGTGACCTTCTGTGGTCTTCTTCATCAGTTCTACTTCACTCATTTACAGTTTCTGAATGCAAATGCTTAATTCGTTAAAATAACGAAATTGCCATATGTATGCCTACAATATTTGAAAAGTTCCTTCAATTCTTCATGAATCCCATTATCAGATCTTCACTAAAATTATGTATATGATATCAATTTGGCCACACCTTATTATATATTACATTTTTTATCGGTTTATAAATGACTGAGTTCTGAGGTAGCAAACATAAAAAAGAAACAATCGTATTGAGAACCACCTCCTTTTATGGGAGTCGGTTAAAGAAAAAATTAGGGCACCTCTACACGTTAAGTTGGGCTATTATCTTTTTTCTTTGTCAACCCTATGTTGTGGGGTATTGTTGGTAAGTTTATTAAAACACATTTTTCAATTAAAGAATCTGTTCGTGAAATATTAAGCTCTTAGCAAAATTGAAAGGAAAACTATCATAAATAAATAAATAATAAATAAAAGCTCTCCCGCTTGCCTTGCAGGAAATTTCTATTACGAAACAAGGAGTTTTATTCAATCTCATAAAATTAGTCATCCAGATACAGTCCAGATTCAACATTATCTTTAATTAAATTAATAAACTGATTACTTTGTGTAATTACTTGTGTTATTAAATGTTAACATGGCGATCGTGAAATCACCCACTAGGTCTAAGTTTAGGTAATAAACTAGGTAGGTATAAATTAGTTTTAAGTTACCTGGCACCACCGAAAATTAGCGTCACAGCTTACCGTGGCATAAAGCTGCGTGGTGACCAGGGAACATGCATGAAATTTTTTCATCGCTTTTCTTAACAAAATATCAAAGTAAAAAACTATAATAATCAAAAGCTATTCCAAAAAGTAAAATTAAAATTAAAATCGGCCAAGTAATACGCAAGATATATATTTTAAACTACTAATTAGACAGCGATTTGACAGAGAGATCCGACATGTACTGTTAAGTCACAGTCTACGACGGTCATATAAACTCCATATTGAATTCTGTTTTGCTAGAAAGAGATAGAATGGAATGTTTGATAGGTTATATCTTGGTTATTTTTATACTTATTCGAAAAATTCTTTTTCTCCACTGTTTGTTACATGAATGAGTTTTTAATAAAGCAAAAAGAAAAGATGATGCATATTCCCTATTGCTTATGTTATTTGTATTTGTTTTTGTTTATGCTGGTGTTGGATAAATATGTTTCCTTTCTTTTTCTTTTCTTACTTAATGTATTTATTGTGTTTTAATGGTTTGACCTTAGTTGCCTATTCGTAATTAATTCTAGTTCACGGACGACCACCGAATAATTTTAAATGCATTACCGAACTTGAGGGACAAGACCTCTAAGCTTAGTGTCAGTCGTTTTACACATGCAGCCTGTAGACTAACTTTACGCAGAGGGCAGCCTATGTGTTCAATATAATAACTAATAATGCGATCCAAGTGTAGATGGGGTTGCCGCGATTTTGTAGTGGCTCTGGTATGTTTGCGGAGGGACAAACAGACAGCTTTGCGGCGATAATGCGCAGAAGGTGCGCGTCACTAATGCGTCGCCTGCGCGGCAGTCCCAACAGCATTCAAAGCATGTTTGTGGAGCTTGGAAAATGGCCCCGTATTCACCCGCTGGCAGAGACTGCGGGAAGAGACTGCATGCCGTCATTGCTTAGTTTAGTTATGTCTTTCTTTTTATGTCATACTAACACTAGTAATAAGATTTCATTGTTTACTAATGATTTTTCTATCTTTATTTATTACATCGTTTGTCTTACCAGCATAGTACTTAGGGGGACCAGGTAAGGTTTTCTCACGGTTCGGTGGTCACCACAGCCATAATGGGTAATGAACCGGTGTCGAAAGATCGCGAGATCTATATTTTCCTCCCTAGATAAGGTTCTCACGATCTTTCGACGCCAGTCGATGAACTTATTCACTCGTTTAGTTTTGTTATGACCGTCGTACGACTACTAACCAGTGAAACAACTTTACCTTATCATGTGCTTCCTCAGTGTTCGCAGCGAGCACGCAACGATTACGCCGCGCGTGCGCAGCGCGTTCGCCGCGTATAGGGCCGGTACGCCATGCTGTACCAGTACGCCTACCATGAGTTCGGCTCGAGCGAGTATCGAGCGCTCGATGACGGTCTATTTCTTTCGCACTATTAGCGCGTGCGAGAGAAGTGCACTGACTCTCGATACAAGATACTCGCTAGCGCCGAGCGTAAACTCAGCTCATGGTAGGCACACTGGTCTCCCCTAGCTTAACTTAGCGGGCATGCTGCTGGCTATAGTACAATTATTCTGTACTAGCCCTCTCTTTTGAATCTGAGCGAAAGCCACGCGAACTGCGCCTGGCCGAGAAAGCGAGCAATTCGCACTACCGTGCTAATATTCTTTTTAACAAAAGATGAAAACCAGACTAATTAAATTACTAAAAAGTAAAAAAATAATTATTTAGCTCTTTCAATTAGCCTTTTTTCAACTCAACATCTATACATCTATACATATAATAAAGCTGAAAAGGGTCAAAAGTCTGTACATGGAAGATATTTGAAAAAAAATTGACCGGGGATACTTAACATCGATAACAGAACACGTTCCAACAGTTTTTAGAATTTTTGTCTGTTTGTCTGTTTATTTGTGCACGCATTACGTGAAAACGGCTAAACAGATTTTGATACAAACTTTACTAATCTGTTGATAAAATCTTCGGTCAGGTTATAGGCTCTAAAAATTCAACTCCTAAAAGGGGGGTAGCCACTATACTTGATTGAGTTAAGTTTGCACCTGAATCGTATCGCGCTACTTAGGAACCATGTGCAAACTTTTCTCAAATATGTGCTACACGAGCCTACGACTACTATTGAGTACGAGCCGAGTATCGAGTACTTTTCTAAACTAACATGTGGCGCTAAGATTAATATCTATTTGCCAAATTAACTCTAATTTTAGAAGAGGGGGTACGGATATTAACCATTTTAATTGAATAATTGATTTATTAGTACAACAAAATACGAGATAAGTGGCTCGGTGGTATCAACAAGGAGGAGGCTCACATGTGCAAGAATTCGCCCAGGTACTGCTTCAGGTTGGAGAAGGACTTCTGGAGGAAACCAACGGCCTGGTTCGATTACCAGAGACGTTATGCAGGATCGTTCCGTCCGTTGAAGACCACATTCGGAGCGTATAAGGAGACCTGAGCCAGATGACGTGACGTGAGAGCTCTTCGGTTTGTGAGAGAGCCATACTCACGCCGAAAATTGAACAGGCAGCGGCAGTTAATGCGCGGATATTGGCGAAAATCGAAGGTGAACAGGCTGAACATAATTCCACTACCTGTTGGCCGCGACTTCGTCCGCACAGAGATGAAATTTGTAGCCTTTTAGAAGGCAACTTCGTCAGCGGAGGAAAAATTGATGATTTGATTTGATTTGATAACGCTCTTTTTTCTTCAGCGTAATCGAATAAAAAGTGTCCTATAATTATCTGAGGATGCCCAGCTACCCGTGTTCCAAAAATAGTTGAAATATGTTTGGCCGTTTTGGCGTGATAAAGCTACATCGACACATACATATAAACATACAAAAAATTAAATTGAATTAGTGACCTTCAAATACTCCATATCACTTATTTTTTAGATTTTCTATACTATAGTAGTGGATTATCTATAAATGTTTAATGTACATAGACATTTCTTTTTAAACTTTAATCTATCTATCTTCTATATTATATCTACCTATCTATGATTGTATACATATAATAAAGCTGAAAAGGCTCGAAAGTCTGTAGGAAGATATTCGAAAAAAGTTGGCCGGGGATACTTAGAATCGATAACAGAACACGTTCCAACAGTTTTTTGAATTTTTGTCTGTTTGTCTGTTTATTCGTAAGCGCATTACGTAAAAACGAATGAACAGATTTTGATGCAAAGTTTACTAATCTGTTGAGAAAATTCCCGGCCAGGTTATATAGGCTATATATATAAAAATTAAACGCATCACGTGAAAACGGCTAAACAGATTTTGATACAAACTTTACTAATCTGTTGGTAAAATCTTCGGTCAGGTTATAGGCTCTAAAAATTCAACTCCTAAAAGGGGGGTAGCCACTACACTTGATTGAGTTAAGTTTGCTCCTGAATCTGATGGCGCTACTTAGGACGGAGGTGCAAACTTTTCTCACATATGTGCTACACGAGCCTACGACAACTATTGAGTTCCTTGCTAAACTAACAGGTGGGGCTAAAATTAATACCTTGGCATTTTGCCAAATTAACTCTTAGTTTAGAAGAGGGGGTACGGATATCAACAAATTTAATTTAATAATACAACATAATACGAGATAAGTGGCTCAGTGGTATCAACAAGGAGGAGGCTCTCATGTGCAAGAATTTGCCCAGGTACTGCTTCAGGTTGCAGAAGGACTTCTGGGGCCTGACGGCCTGATTCGATTACCAGAGATGTTATGCAAGATCGTACCGTCCGTTGAAGACCACATTTGGAACGGAGACCTGAGCCAGATGACGCGACGTGAGAACTCTTCGGTTTATGAGAGAGCCGTTAATGCGCGGATATTGGCGGAAATGGAAGGTGAACAGGCAGTATATAATTCCATTAACACTGTCTTTCACAACATACTTGATGGAGTTCCTAAACTCATTGAGTGCTTCAGGACTCCCAGCACACACATTAACCCTGAAAGTTGGAGTTCCGATCATACTTCTTCGGAATTTGTTACCTCCAAAGTTATGCTACGGAACCAGGCTAAAAGTAGTGCAGCTGCAGCGAAACCTCATCGAGGCGCAAATCCTGATGGGGTGCGGCGCCGGAGAAGCCGTGTTCATCCCCCGCACCCCCCTCATTCCGAGCAACTTCCCGCTCCGCTTCAAGCGCCTATAGTTCCCCGTGAGCGTCTGCTTCGCCATGACCAAGTCGCAGGGGCAGACGCTGCGCGCCGCCGGCGTGGACCTGCGCACGGGCTACTTCTCGCACGGGCAGCTACGTGGCGTGTTCGCGCGTCACCAGCTGCACGGAGCTGTTCGTGCTGATGCCCGTCGGGAAGACTCACAATGTGGTGTACAATAAAATATTGTAAAATTTCAATGTTATGTACCTACTTAAATATACTTTACATACCTACTTTTGGAGTATGTAACTGTAGATATAATTATATGTAAATATTTAGTTGTACATGTATAAACATAACTGTAAATAAAATGTAAATACTTGGCCTCAATATCTATATTCACCTTTCCTCTAATCTTACTTCTAAATAATATTAGACCTAAAATCGAAAGGTTGTTAGGAAGTATGGATGTGTATATTTCTTACCTTTTCATGTTTAGACTGATTGATTGGAGGACCGATTTGGGTGATATTTGCCATGGACTTGATTTAGATAGTACTACAGCCAAGGACGTATAAATAGAAAAGTGGTACTGTATCGTCCGATATACACCTCTAAGTATATACTCTATGTCTTTTAAATCACGTCAAAAATTTAAATAAGTGCAATAAACTATTGATTTTGGAGTGTACTTTTATTTAGTGGTATTTGTTTAGCATTTTATCTGGACTTTACTTCAAGTTTCGGCTCCAGGGGAGAGGGGTGAATTAGCCGCTTACTGACACAGACCGAATTCCACGCGGGCGGAGCCGCGGGCACAGCTAGTATACTATAAATACAATTAATGTTATCTTGAAGTCGGTTGCACCCAAAAAATTGCTCTATTTTTTAAATTGACGATATTACTGGTACTGGTACTGGTAATTGGTACACGGGGTCACCGACTAGGTAGGTATTTTTTGCTGCACATCACGCGGGTAAAAAGTATCCTATAACCATCAGTTGCAACCTACGACACAAACAAATATTAATTTTGACAGTGTCCTT
Source organism: Hedya salicella (assembly GCA_905404275.2). Taxonomy (NCBI): domain Eukaryota; kingdom Metazoa; phylum Arthropoda; class Insecta; order Lepidoptera; family Tortricidae; genus Hedya; species Hedya salicella. Next base: position 25,999,462 of record FR990101.1, read on the forward strand.
CAAATAACACATTTCTATTTTTTTTTATCTTCAATGTAGGTACTGTATATTTCATTTCATTTTTAAACGGTTTTATTTAGCTCACCCCCTTTGTTTTATTCTTGGGTCAAATTTAGTAATTGAAATTTCACCCTCTTCCTGTCGACCGAATGATCTGAAATTTGGTATATCTTTTTGGTTCTGGTGACAATACAATTATGTACATTCAATATTACTGTAAATTTAAGATAGCCGCCGCTACAAAATGACGGTAACCTTGTTTTTTTTCAATCCCATCAATATGGGTATCAAATGAAAGGGCTTGACAAGTAAATTACAGTGCACTATACAAAATCAAAATCCAAGATGGCCGCCGCTACCAAATAGCGAATAACCTATTTTTTTTTATCAATGCCTTCAATATGGGTATCAAATGAAAGGGCTTGACGAGTAGAATACAGTGCATTAAACATAATATAATAATATATAGCTAACCGGACCTCCTTGCCTTCTAAGGCAAGTGTAGTACGGGTTCCTGATAAGGAAAAGTTCTCCCGCACTGCTGTGGATAAGGAGGGGTTCACACTAGTGGAATGGAAAAGCAAGGCGCGCAGGGCACCTCGTAAAACTCTTTGTGGCATTGCCGAGCTGGTTGGTTCTGGTCTTCGGGTTGCTACACCGAGTAAGGCGCTCTACGTGTCGCGCTTGCATCACTCTGCTGTGGCTGATGGCGTGGTGGAGTTCGTCCGCCAGAAGACTGGCTTCTCGCTGAGGGTGCACCAGCTGCAGTCCCGCCACTACGTGCACTTCAGCTCGTTTGTGGTGCGCGTGCCGCGGCCGCTGCAGGACACCATGGCAAGTGCAGACTTTTGGCCGAAGGGTGTAGTATTTAGGCAGTTCAGGGGCAATCTGCCGAATCCTACACCAGATCAGACGACGCAACGGAGCCACGGAGTTACGTCGCCTAAATCAAACTAGTATTTAAGTTTTTCTATTTGTTTCTGTTTTTTGTAGTTCACAGTGCCTTGGTTTTACTGTAATGCTGTGTAGCTTTTTTGAATAATAAATAAATAATAAATAAATAAATAATCAAAATGTAAGATAGTCGCCGCCACAAAATGGCGGATTATAATTGGATCGTTAAGTAAACAAACAAAAAAGTTTCGGGTGTGACGAAATACCATCCACACTGTTGTTCAGAGGAGTTAATGATACGGCTGTTAAAATTAATGAACCAATCTTTTAATGAAGCAACATTCCCGATTTTACTGAAAATATCAAAAATTAAACCAGAATAGGTTTGCCAGGAGGCATTCCGACCGATTCTAGCCAATATCGCCCTATAGCACTTTTAGCGGCAGTGTCTAAAATATTTGAAAAATGCATGTCTAACCGCGTTTATAACTTTTTTGAAAAATATAACATTTTCAATAAAAACCAATACGGATTCAGAAAAGGTCATTCAACCTAGCTAGCTGTTTACCAGTATATTTCAAACATCTTAGGCCATATAAATAATAAAGCATACAGCGTAGGCCTGCTGCTAGATATGACTAACGCGTATGAAAAAGTCTCCCATGAAATTTTGCTTAGTAAGCTGTATGGCATGGGAGTACGCGGGTTGGCCCGTAAATGGTTTCAATCTTATCTCCACAACCGTAAACAATACGTGGAAATTGATTACTTTAATAAAGAATGTAAACAAGTAAACGTTATTACTTCTGAAATGCGCTATATAACGTGTTCCATCCCCCAAGGTAGTGTTTGCGGATGCCTCCTATTTCTAGCATATATAAATGACCTACCCGCAGCCCTAAACCAAAACACTACCTGTGTTATGTTCGCTGACGATGTCTCATTGTTATTAAATTGCAAAAATAGCTCTGATTGTAACATGCAGCTCAGTCACACTTTTGAAATAACACAGAAATAGCTCAGTGACCATAATTTAGAAATAAATTGTACAGTTTAAACCACTACAAAAAAGCCTTTAATTTAAAATTAAAAACAGACACGTATACTACAAGTACCAATATAGAAGAGGTTAAAGAATTTAAATTACTAGGCATAACTATAGACTCCGGTATAAATTGGAAAGCCCATATTCAGACTATTAAAACCAAACTAATCTAAATTTGTTTATGCTTTAAACGTATTGAAAACAAATACTAACTTTGAATCATACTCGTGGCTCCTATATGGTGTGGTGCTTTGGGGAGGTAGTACTGAAGCCCAACAACTGTTTGTAATGCAGAAGAAGTGCATCCGTATCTTGGCTAACGTGCGTATCCCCAATAGTTGTCACATTATAAATATATTATAATAACGAATAAAATTCCAGATTCAATTAAACAAGAACGAAATGAAATAACTTTTAAAAATATATTTAAGAAATTATTAGTTGAGAAGTGTTATTACTCTGTTGACGATTTTCTAAATGATGGTATATTATAAATAACTTATTTAAATTGTTCATGAGTTACCTATTATTTATAATTTCATAAATTACGTTTATGACATTATTAACTGAAAATGTGCATCAGCAAGGTGATCAGACTTTTATTAATATACTAGAAGGCGCCCGCAACTTCGTTCGCGGAGGAGAAAAAGTCATAACTCTTCATTTATTCTTTAGCATAGTCAGGTAAAAAGTATCCTATGACCATCTGGAGATACCCAGCTACCCTGTTACCAAAAATAGTTGAAATCTGTTTAGCCGATTTTGCGTGATGAAGCCACAACGACACATACAAACATACAAAAAATAAATATTAAAAAAAAAATTATTTTAGTGACCTCCAAATAGTCCATAACAATCTATTTTTTGAAAATATCTTCAAAGTACAGACATATAATTTTTACAACTTTATAATAATATTTTCTTCTGTTTCCGCGATTATTACTCATTGAAATAAAACAATTTAACGGATTATATCGCGTATATTATCTCATTTTAGTTCCCGACGTTTCGGAAGCTTTCCAGCTTTCCAGCTCCCGTGACCATGGAAAGCTGGAAAGCTTCCGAAACGTCGGGAACTAAAATGAGATAATATACGCGATATAATCCGTTAAATTGTTTTATTTCAACTTTATAATAGTATAGATTAAATGCTTTGAGAATCGGTGAGCTAACTGCCCAACATTTTAGTATTTTAATGGAAAGACATCTTCAAAGCACAAGTGATGTATTTGATATATACAAGGCGTTAAGGGTTACCCCACAAATCAACAAGTCAACGACCATAACTCTTCTGTTTCGAATTTGTTTAGAAACAAAGGTGCTCGTATTTATAAAATAAAAGCTCAGGGCCTGCTACTACACGCCACACGAAATGCAGACAATGTGAATATAGCTATTATAATACCAGCTGATATCAATAAGACTGGGGCTTATCAGCAGAATTGGAAATATTTGTGGGGGCAAAAGTCATGTTGCGGTTCAATATTGACGTTTCAAAGGGATTAGTAAATGGCGCAATAGGCTACATCCACGAAATCGTTTGGCCCCAATTTCGTCGAACCCAGATGTATGCAACAGATGTACCTTCGTTTCGAATTGACTTTGCAAGAGACGGCGTACATCTTATACACCCGAAAGCCATACAGTTTCCAGCCAAGTTTAATAACGGAACGGCTGAAAGACGAATGTTGCCCTTAATATTGTCATGGGCTTCCACGGTGCATAAAATGAAGGGCAGTATACTTAGGCGTGAAACTATTTGAGGAAGGTCAAGCCTACATGGCTCTTAGTAAAGTGAGAGATCTTTGGAGGGATTTAGTATCGAGGAGTTGGACTGCAATAAACTAACGGACACGATAGCTTGCAATAATGAGGCACTTATCGAATTAAATATAATGAGAAATAAAAACTAAAAACTTGAAAATAAAAAAGGTAAAAATATGTTTTTAAGTTACACGGTTTTATTGTAAACGGACATAGTAATGTTGCAGATAAATGTACTAAAAGCTAAAAAATAATTAAATAGATACAGTCATGGGTATCAATATGTATACATTGTTACATTTTCGAAATAAAGTAACTCATACCTCACTTTTTGTGGAAATAACTATGTTCACAGAAATTCCTAAAAATACAATGTATTATAGATTAATTGGTTACTGTATATAGGTTCGTCATGTCTGTCTGTCTGTCTGTCTGTCCGTCCGTATGTCACAGGCATTTTATTCAAAAACTATAGGATATACATTGATGAACTTTGGAGTATAGGTGTCGTGTGTAAACCGCTACTTAGTTTGATAGTTAAATAAAAGATATATATATTTCTATCCATACTGTAACCGAAACTGAAAAAAAATGTTCAGCAAATATCAATGTGTGGCACATATTTCGACAGTTCTTCTAAAAACACTGAGGTTTCTAAAAAAAAATTTTTGATTTAGTAAATATTTTCAGAAATATTCGTTCCGAAAGTAGTAAAAATTGTGTCGCCCCCCCTCTATTTTCTAAACGGTATGTTAAAAAAATGTGAAAAAATGTACAAATATAAAGCTTAATAAATACTTCCAACCAAAATTGTTTTCAACATGATTGGACATACCGTTTTTAAGTTATTGCCAAAAAACTGCGCTTCTCAGCAAAAGGACGTAAGTGCCGGGGAGATACGCTCTTTTTGTAGTGTTTTTTTTTCATAATGTATTTTATTCATCTGTAGTGCATTTTTTTGTATAAACGGCTGCGGAACCCTTCATGGGCGACTCCGACTCACACTTGGCCGCTTTTTTTATTAGAACTTTATATTATATTTAGTTATAGATTATAGATATACGCTTTTTCATCCGGATTGTAATTTGCTATTACAGAGCGCCTGTCCAAACTCATGAGCAATTCAATAACGGTAGAGCTTTTAATCGTCTCAATTCGTTTGATAAGATAAGTGTGCGTGATACTGATACACTCTTTCTTTCTCTATCCTTTTGCAGAATGAGGAGCAATACCGTACAAAAAACACGTAACGAGAGACTCAGTCTTCTCAGCTCACTTAAGAGTCCCCGGCAAGCTAGGCCGAATTTCATCTTCCCATACAAACGGAATTTCGTTCTCATTTTAAAACTACGTGTTGGATTGTAATGAAACTTTGCATATACAATGGCATGAGGTATATTTAGGCCTGTAATTAGTTTAAATGGCTCCAGCTTATAAAACAAATGAAGTACAGCAAAAACAAGTTTTGTATGAAAAACTTAAATCATTTTTTTTTATCATGGTATGGCATATATCTCAACTTATTCTAAGTACAGTTTAAGAGCAAACTAGGCAGTCGTTTTAAAATGAGAGAATAACTACGGTTGTATGGAGAACCGAGCTTACCAGGGACTCGTAATACGCCAGAATATTCCGATTTTGAAGTTCGTATCTCACCGTCTCTCTCACTGACGTGTTAAATTGTATTTGCGTGAGTGCAATGCATTAGGACCATCCAATTTCAGACCTCTTACTGCCCAAGAAGAAACGGTAACAAAATCAAATACGACTTTGTTTTATTTACAATAGATTTCTAATCCAATGGAACAGTAGGCCTTTTATGAAGTTTCTGGGTGGCTAGAGGTTGGATTTTCTGATATCGACAAATCCAACAGTCACAAAACACTTCTTACGTTTCTAACAGACATAGTCTAGAGCATTTAATCAATGAAGATGGCATACGGACGCAATAGGGAATGGATGAGAATATTCAAAAATCTTGATTTTTTGTTTATAGGTAGGAATAAGCCTCCTTTTTCAGTAAAAATGTCGTACCGTATAAGGCGGGCATATAGGCCCACCAACACCTTTTCATCTTTTTTTTTTCTAAGCCAAAAAAAATCGATATATTTTTTCTGAAAATAAGGAGGCTTATTCCTACCTACTCGTATACACAAAATTTCAAGATTTTTGAAAATTTTCATCCATTCCCATTACCCTCTATCAAATATATATGAGAAAAATCAGGTAATTTTGGACGCTCGATACAATTATAAAGTTGTAGAAATTAAATGTACATTTAAAATATATAATTTTTTTTTTTAATAAAAATACAATAATTAGCAATAATTTAAGAAATGCATGTAAAAAGAAACAAAAAAAGGCCAAGTGCGAGTGGGACTGGCGCACCGAGGGTTCCGTACAAAATATACGCTATAAATGGCCGTATCTATAAGAGTCCAATGTTAGCAGAGCCCTACTCCTAAGCAAAATGTACGCGATGCTCGATCATTTTATATTGGTTACTGTTATAGACCGATAGACATAAAATTGTTCGTTTTCAGTAGATATTTGTTGTTATAGCGGCAACAGAAATATCGTGATCTAGCTATCACGGTCCACTAGATACAGCCTGGTGACACAGACAGTGAAATCTTAGTAATAGGGCCCCGTTTTACCCTTTGGGTATTGGGTAAGGAACCCTAAAAAGTATCAGAATTGAAATTGAATTTCCAGTAGTAGACTATTTTAAATTGAAATTGAATTTCCAGTAGTAGACTTGTTTTGGATGATGATCAATAGTAGACAAGAAGTAGGTACAAATAACTAAGATTATGCACTTCAGCAATTCCTTAATCCGTATGAAATTAAGCCTATAGTTGTGAAAGACGTTGCTACAGTAACGGGCCTGTGGAGCAGATCGTCGAACGCCATGTTTACTGAACGTTGCCTAACCTGAAGCTGGTCTGTGAAGGTCGAGACTTGACCGAGCCGTTTCACTGTTTTCCCGCAATTTATTTGTGTGATTTCACATTGACATTAAGTTTCATTAACTTTATCTGTATTTTGTCAGAGGGCACTCCAGAACAATGTGTTTGATGGTCTCATCTGGGACGATGACTTCATATAAATCTTTCCCAAGAAACGGTAGCTTATTTGGAGAGACTTTATTTAATCTTAGTATTTGATAATATGATTTTTTTTTTATATAATGATTTATTTTCTGAATCATAAGTGAAACATAAGTAGTTACAAATTAAATAGGAACGTTTTTGCCACTCCAAAGGGCTTCAATAATAGTCGGAGATGTTTGTAGGCAGTATATAAGTATAGGCAATATACACAATTAAAGTAAACACATTTTATTCTAAATTTCTAAATCGTTATCCGTTAGGCATTCTTGAGTCGAATTAACTAAAATTGCAAACAATATTTTTTAAATATTTGTGAATCATGCTTTCGAAAAGCTTTAGGAAATTTATTAAAAATTCTAGGCGCCATTCCAAAAATACTTTTTACAAGGCAGTTTTACGGCCTTATGACACTTGCGAATTGCAAACGAGTTGAAAGCGAGGCGAGTTCACCGTGAGTGCGCAACGAGTTCACCGCGAGATTCGCGTATAGGGCTGTGTGCCTACCATGAACTGAGTTTACGATCGGCGCCAGCGAGTATCTTGTATCGAGAGTCAGTGCACCTCTTTCGCACCCACTAATAGTGCGAAAGAGATAGACCATCATCGAGCGCTCGATACTCGCTCGTGCCGATCTCATGGTAGGCGTACTGGTACAGCATGGCGTACCGGCCCTATACGCGGCGAACGCGCTGCGCACGCGCGGCGTAATGTTGCGTGCTCGCTGCAAACACGCTGCGCAGTCGTCTCGCTTTCGAGTTACCTGTAAATAGCCTGTATGATAAAGCCCTGCGGTCCATGGTTAATTTTGTCCTGCATACGAACTGATGAATCTATAACTATGACGTATTTATTGCATATCCAGCGACATGTCTATGATGATGGTTATCTTTGTCTCGTGATACATAATGAAGGACAAAGCACTCCGTCACTTTCTGACGGTTCCCTTTGTTTACACATTTTTTTTGTCATAATTCTATACCGCATAGCCACAATAGGCATAATGATCTATAAGCATAATTTCATTACGCCTAATCCTGTTTTCGCCGAATCTATTTTCGCCGAATGGTCTTTACGCATAACTTTTTAATGCCGAGAATCTACTTTTCTGGCAGCAGTCATCTTCTGTTCGGGATTGAAGTTCTAACCTAACCTAATGTACTTTACTGGCAGCAGTTATTTAATGTTAGACGTTGAATTTGCCGCTAACTAAAGTTCGGCGATACTAAATTATGCGTATTTAGATTCTGACAAATAATGATTCGGCGAGATGAACATTCGACGAAATCAAACTATGCGAAACCTGTTCGGTGAAATCAGTTTCGTTCATAAAAAATATGCTAAATAGATAGCACCCCTTTCTGACAAGCTTGTAGGTAATTGTAAGTGCAAAAGTGCTGGATGCTAAGGGGCTACCCTGAAATTCGATGATCGAAGTTCGTATCGCGCCATCTCTCTCACTCAAATACAGTTTAACATGAGAGCAAGATTCATGGCACGTTACGAACTTCTGGTTTCTATTTATCAGCCACGGACGTCCACTGCTGAACATAGACGTTGCCTATACCTCGCCACAGAGTGTGATCCTGCGCAGATCGCATCCACTGACTCCCCGCAACCCTGACGAGGTCACCCGTCCACCAAGTCGAGCTTTCCCACGCTACGCTTTCCTATGCGCGGTTGCCTGTTTCTGTGACAAGAATTAAACAAGGTGCTTGCGAGTAATCAAAAGATTTTTACCACGCATTTCTGAGGCCATTAGTTAAAAATGACTCAAGTCAAATTCAGCAAAAACATTGTTTTGTCGATTTTTATAGATAAAACTTGCATAACTTTCGCTTCTGTATAAAAATGATCCCTTTTAATAAAATGGTGATGATTATTTTTCCAAATAAGGATGACTTTAGTGAGTGGTAGGTGTCACTTTAATGTGTGTTCAAAGTGACGCGAAACTTGGCAACAGACGTGGCAATGGCAACGTGGCGATCAAAAGAGTTTACTGCACTTTAGTAATCACGATAAATAGTTTACATGAAAAGTTTATAATATCTTCAAAACTAAGCCAGATAAGACTAGGGTTCATAACTGCATATAAAGGTGCGTCCACACTTGTATCATTTGCTCGTATCCGATCACCGTGCCGTGGCATGACTGCGTATCGCGCTGGTTGGACGACAGATGGATCGCGGATCGCGGCGTATCATGACCGCGTAGCATGATCGCGTGTCATGATCGCTAGTGTGGACGTCGCACCGTCGCGATCATGCCGCGCTTGTCCGAACCGAGTGTTTGATACGCGTAGCAACATGGATTTCGAGCGATCGGATCGGCGCAACGTCCAAACGCGTGATCGTGACACGCGATCATGCCACGCGACGATGATCTGATACGGGCAAATGATACAAATGTGGACGCACCTCGAGCAGCGCGATACGCAGTCATGCCACGGCACGATGATCGGATACGAGCAAATGATAAAAGTATGGATGCACCTTTGGACGCTCACTGCCGGCGCGGCGTACATGCCGCACTCGTCCGATATAAGTATCACACACGTGTAGCAACACGGATTTCGAGCGATCGGATCGGCGCAACGTCCAAACGCGTGATCGTGACACGCGATCATGCCACGGAACGAAGATCTGATCGGGCAAATGATACAAATGTGGACGCACCTTTACATTTTTTGCTCCTAATGACCTAAGGACCATGCGTGCATGGTTAAAATCTTTCGCAAAAGAGTGGTCGAAACATCTCAATCAGGGTGACAGAGCACATTCGCTGTAAGAATAATAAATAAATATCAGGGACAATCTTACTCAATCGATTTGAGTAAGATTTCCCTGATATTTATAGCATAACCTAGTCCCAAATCAAGCAAAGCTTGTAAGTACTATGGGTACCAGGCGACGATATACATAATATGCTCTTAGATAAATTATACTACTTAAATACATAAACATCCAAGACCCAGGAACAAACATTCGTGCTCATGATACAAACACCTGCCCTGGCCGGGATTCGAACCTGGAACCGCCAGCTTCGTAGGCCGTTGCGAAACCAACTGAACCAAACATGTCGTCAGAAGAAACTAGGCAGCGGAGGTATGGCCACACGTTGAAGTTTGTTTTGTTCGGTGAGACTGAAATGACGCACTAATAGGATAAAACCGACTAAGTGCGAGTCGGACTCGCGCACCGAGAGTTCCGTACAAAATATATGCTACAAATGGCCGTATCTATGCAAATTCAGTGCTAGCAGAGCCCTACTCTTAAGCAAAATGTACGCGGTGCTCGATCATTTTATATTGGTTACTGATACAGACAGACATAAAATTATACTGTTTTTAACCGAAATCAAAAAAAGGAGTTCTCAGACTCAGTTTGACCTGTATGTATGTATGTATGTATGTTTGTCCGCGACTATCTCGCGTTTGGCTGAACCGATTTAGATGCGGTTTTCAGAAAAGTATTTGTTACACTTAGGAGAAGGTTTTGGTATTTAATCCGACTTCAAAAAATTAAGTTGAGAACCTCATTCTTCAACCGACTTCAAAAGGTGATTCAAATGTGATCCGTACCGTGCATAAAAGATTATTTTTGGCTTTTTAGTTTATTTTAAAGTCGGTTCTTTTTTTATTAAAAAAGAATTTAGTGTTTGTGTTATAGCGGGAATAGAAATACATCATCTGTGTAAATTTCAACTGTCTAACTATCACGGTTCATGAGATACAGCCTGCCGGCTTAGCACAACTCTCCGCGAATACGTTTGTCGCGCGACATACCATCACCCGTCTTTCTCGCATTGTATTGAAAGGAAAGAGACAGACAATCTTTGTCGCGCGAGAAATAGTCGCGTATCACAGTTATGCTAGAGGTGCTGGTAACAGACAGATAGACAGAGACAGACAGACAGACAAACGGACAGCGAAGTCTTAGTAATAGGGTCCCGTTTTACCCTTTAGGTTAAGGACCATAAAAACATTCAAACAGATACAATCTAGAAAGACCAAACACGTGCTGATCTGCGTCATTCGCTAAGTGCCTTCCAACATAGCTTTTAATTACTACGAGAACATGGTCTTGACAAAAAGTGGGGCGGTCTTACGCAACTACTTAAGTGATGAGTATGTTAGAGTACATTTGCTTCGGGTGATGATAATGATAGCAAGATTGGTACTTTACGAGAAATGTAGTATAGGCTTGTGTCCGAAAAATTAGTACATTACTACAGAGGCGAACGAAAGGGGTTGCCGGCCGAAGACATATTACAGCAACCCCATATTTCCCGCCAAGGTATGTATAGTGCTTTTTTCAAACATACAATGAAATAAACAACTAAAAATATCAGTTTTATTTTTTATACGCATAGTGGCAGAATGTCATGATTGCTGTGCCACTAATTTATGTGGAATGGAAATTAAAAAAGAGGACTTTGCCGGCCGAGGCCTGCATGATTTGTATCAAGTTCCATTAACGACCTCTTGTCCTAGCCGCACCTGAAACGTAACTTCGCAGCCTATTATAAGGAACATAACATTAATATTTCATAGCATGTTTTAGAAAATATATTTTGTCTGTCAGTTAGATTATCAGAAAATATATGACACGTATTTTTTCTTTTGTCAATTAAACAAAAAATGATGAAGATATAGCCCGTTAAAGTTCCCCGTAACGTCACGCCGCCGTGCGACCAATTTTCGCACGGCGTAAAGTCATGCGCCCCCACTCCCAAATTTTCGCACGGCGTAAAGTCATGCGCCCCCACTCCCAAATTTTCGCACGGCGTAAAGTCATGCGCCCCCACTCCCAAATTTTGACGTGCTTTATCTTTGTTTTTTATTTGTTTGACAAAAGAAAAAGTACATGTCCAATATTTTTTGATAAGTAATCTACACTATTATACTTTGTGGATATTTCAAGACTGTACCAGTTACCTACTTGTTTAGTTTAAAATGATGTTGAGCAAAAAAACGCTTTTTAGGGTTCCGTACCCAAAGGGTAAAAACGGGACCCTATTACTAAGACTTCGTTGTCCGTCTGTCTGTCTGTACCAGGCTGTATCTCATGAACCGTAGACATTTTAAATTTTCACAGATGATGTATTTCTGTTGCCGTTATAAGAACAAATACTAAAAACAGAATAATTTTATGTCTGTCTATCTATATCAGTAACCAATATAAAATGATCGAGCACCGTAGGGCTCTGCTAACACTGGATTTTCATAGACACGGCCATTTGTAGCGTATATTTTGTATGGAACCCTCGGTGCGCGAGTCTGACTTGCACTTGGCTGGTTTTATTATGTTACAGGGGGCAAACGAGCAGTATTTTTTATAAGTTTGTGTGTATATTTAATTTAATTTTTATTACTGCTGGTAAGTCAAAACGAGATCTAAGATGGCGTTTGCATACTCAGAAGATGCCTGTTCATCATTTCAGCCGTAGGACGTCCACTGCTGGACACAGGCCTCCTCAATAGATTTCCACATGGGCCGGATAGAGGCGACCCGCATCCAGCGAGCCCCCGCAACCCAAACTAGGGCGTCGGACCACCTTGCCGGTACGCCCTTCTCCCTTGCACTAAAAAAAAAATTTAAATACTGGATGGGAATCAATTCATTTCCAATAAGGGGCGGTAAGAATCATAAAGGATCTCTTATTGTTATACTAATTTTAAAAAAAAAACTGTGGTCACTGCAGTACCGTCCTTTTCTAGAAGCTGTTCAGGCCATTTGCGACCCCCCGAGTTCAGGCCATTTGCGACTTCGTTGTGGATAAAACTAGAAAGCCTGAATGTTCAGTAATCAAGCAGGCATTGTATAAACACAGTATATTTAAAATTTCATTCAATTTGAAGCAGTAGCTTAAGAATCATAACTAGTCAACGTTTCTTGATTTTGTCACTCACTCACTGACTGACCGATCATAAAAAGTCTAAGGCACTTCTAGCAGACATAGAAGCTTCATATTTAGAATACAATTAGTGTTTAATGTATAACTCAAAGAAAAATTCAAATATTTGGCAATTTCGGCCCAGTTTTCTAGATATACCAACTGCATAAATAATTTTGTAATCGCATATAAATATATAGTTTTTTTTACAAGTTATGATTTTGATGGAATTTAGTTATTCTAAATCTTTTATCTGTATTATAAACTGGAAAGTGCCCGCAATTTCGTTCGCGGAAGAGAAAAAAGTCATTCGCATCGCACCTTCTAGTTAACAATTAAATTTCATAAACATAAACATGACTTACATGTCCACCATTTAATACGATAAACGATTACTCATTGACGGTTCGGGTTTTGTCACATTTCCGAGTTTTCCCGATGGCAAAACATTTCACTACATCTGTAGAAATAGTAACTTATTATTATTAAACAGTTTGAACTGTGACCTGCTGCTTTTTAATTCTGTACCTACGAAATCTATTGCCAACTGTCATCAAATATTATTTCAAAACTTGCGCACTGTAGACCTAAGTCCGATTGCTAATACTAGCCGTCGGCGATTTCAGCGGCCGGCGGCTTACTTGATTTGTTGTGTTACCTTCACCTTCTGGGTCGTTGTACGGAGCTGCAAGGAAAACTGAATCGCGCGAGACACCGCTGCCATTGCAATCTTCGCCGCCAAAGCCGCCTGTACGCATGCGCGGCCGTTTTCGCGCGCGTTCCGTTTTATGACAAAGTTTGCGAAGTGAGCTATATATAGGTTTTGTGCGTGTGTGTGATTCAGCAAGATGAAATATAAGGTATGTTTAAAATTAATCGTATTTAAGTAGTTAATTTTATTTTTAATAATTTTTCACATTTTACGCTGGCTGAAATGCTCACTATTAAAAAAACATAGTTATAATATTTTAATTGATTAAAATTTATTTCTCATAAATAAAAAAGTGCGACGTGGTACTCGTAATGGGTGATTCGGAAAATTTTAAATTGCTTTATGTATTTCGTCCACTGACATATATACCTACTATTTATGTAAAGTTTCGAGTCAAATTAATGTAATGACTTTTCGTTACATTTCTCGTCTTAACTCTTCTTTACATAGTAATAATAATTTGTGTAGTATATTGCAGTGTGATAACTTGAAATTTAAATTATTAGGCAGAACAATAAGCAAACTAGAAAATTAATTTACATTCCATTAATTAAACTGAAATACTTTCCGTTTCACAGTTTACCGACTTCAAAACGAATAAGTGCTGTTTTATTCCGCTAATTTGTATGTTCATTGATAATTCAAGTGATTGATGATTTACCCCACTCACTATCCATTGTTATTTTTTATTACAAGCTTTTATTTAACTGGTATTGATTCAAAATGCAATGTCTATCTTCGAGAAAATTAAGATTGTCTGTAGGTATGTATAGCTTTTTTAAAATTGATCAGTTTTTAACGATACCTTGACTATTATCTGTGGGCCTTGATGTAATGATTCTCATCAGCCAACTGTGACCATTTTTTACCAAATTATGACCTTTTAATGAGGATGCAGCCACAAAATTCTATTGTTTTCATACAAGCGTTTATCGTACCATCGGTGTTTTTTAAATTACGTTGAATACGTACATACACGCATTTTTAGGAATCGGTACCTAAATGTACCATTGGATAGTTCCTTCTTTGCTATAAAACGACGTTTTTTTAACAGTTAACGTCTAACAAGATCTCTAATTTCATTATTGAGTGCCCTAAGGCCCTCTATTTTTGAGTGCTAGAGGGATAGACGGTTTTGCCAATGGAACCTTATTATTAAAGTAAAAAATAAAGGGTAGGTATAGTGATACGAAACACTTCATGCGCTGATTTGACGCGCACTTGACCGGTTTTTGAAATATATAGTTATTTATATCTATTTCAATGTTAAATATTGGGATAATTTCAGAGAATTCTCAAAAACTTTTTGGGATATATAGATTTAAACTAACACGATTTTCACTCATTATCACAACACAACAAACAGGGTTTAATCGCGTATAAATATGATTTATTTAATTACCTTTCGTTGGTAATGTTTCGACGTTTCGGACGTCGCGTTATGTTCATGATCTCGAAGGAACTTAATAAATCATATATACGCGATTAAGACCATGTGTTGGTTGTGTTGTTATTGTTGGGATAAAGTCCAAATATTATCTATAACGACTAGTACTATAACAGACTATTTATGTATAACTACATACAAAAACATTTATAGTGTCTGTATGATCTGAGGATTTTGTTACATTTATAGGAGCTTGTGGGTTTTCTATAAAATATATTTTGGAGAGTGTGCGCAGGAATTGCACGATTTAATCCAGCCATCCCCGTTCCACCATCGGACATCCAGGCGTGTGGAGGGACTTCATCCTTACGTTGTTAATTTACCATACGCACGAAGCGATTTGCTTCATCATTTCTAATGCGAACCGCTAAGGAATGGAACTCGCTCCCGTCGTGTGTATTTCCTGAAAATTATAATTTGGGTCTCTTTAAGGGAAGAGTGAATAGTCACTTACTATCAGTTCATACTGGGGTCAATTGCTGGTAATTTTATGAATATTTAAAAAAACTACCTACGCGTAATAGTTACCGTCTCAATAGGTCGTTAGATTCTAATCTAAATCTAATAATCATCATCGTAGCATTTTCTCGGGTGCGTCCTCAGTTGCTGCTTCGGAGCCCGGGGTCTGCTTCCCACCATTCTCTTCTCCGGGTTGTTGGATCTTACTATCCTTTACTTAAGAGTATTCTTGCTGTTTTGTAGTGAGTGCGAAAAACGTCAAAAGGTGTTGTCGACATGGAAATTCATTAAAATGAGAAGCCCAAGTAATAAGTTTGTATAAAAACTCAACCATTTTTCTTAAGATTTCTTGAAATTCCATCTCTTGATAGTGAAATATTTTGAGTGTAAAAAATGTATCCGTGAATACGCTTGTTTGAAGTCGGTGTTGCATTTTTTAAAATAAATAGTGTTTATTAGTGACTATTCAAAGGTGCCCGCACCTTCGTTCGCGGACGAGGAAAAGCTTTAACCCTCTTTTTTTGCTTGAGAGTAAGCACTCGGGTAAAAAGTATCATATATAAAGTATCATATGAGATGTGCAAAAATTGTTGAAATCTGTTTAGGCGTTTTGGCATGATAAAGCCTCAACGATACGTACAAAAAAAAATCATTTCAATGACCTCCAAATAGTCTGTACCACTTGTTTTTTTTAAATATCTTCAATGTACAAAAATTGCATCTTACAACTTTATAATAGAGATGCACCTACAATTTTATGAAGCTACTAAAATTTTGAACTCATATTGATAATTCGTATGCGAGTACAAACAGCCTACGGGCGATATTATTGTTAGTAATGATAACATTTGCAAAATTCAATCACTGAGTTATTGAAGCAGTCTGTTTGATTGTCATCTCGAAGGTGTTATGTCATATTAATAACATACAGACTTCGGAGTCTGGCTTTAAGCCATGTTATCTACCTGACCGCACGTTGGACTAAGTTGATTGTAGAACGGCTTATTTAGCTGGTGGTCCTGGGTTCGATTGAGTACAGGTAAGTGAACAAATTCATCTTCGATGAGGCAAGTTCCAAGCAAGGAAATACGAGTACAATCAAATGAAATGAAATCTGCGTAGAGATGTAGCCTCGCTCTGCATTTTCTATCGCTTGTATAACACAGAGTGTTCCGAGAAATTGTTCGGATTGATCCCTGTCGCATCTTTCCGCCATCATCCTACGCGACAATATTTACATTCCCACCACTTAGATGGTTGGCAGTCCTCAACTGTGCGTTTTGCTAGAAATTTCCCGCCACGACTGAACTGTGGAATAAATTGTCGCCGGCAGTATTTCCAGACCGACGATGCGACCTTCAAGCCTTCAAGGAAAGAGTGTACTCCCACCTGAAAGGCCGACAATGCACTTATGACTACTCTGGTGTTGCATGTGTATATAGACACCGTCATAGCGACGGTAATCGCTTACCACCAGGCGATCCGTCTGCTCGTTTGCCCCTTATAAAATAACAAAAAACAAGCGTCTAGAAAATAATATTTTCTTCTGTTTCCGCGATTATTACTCATTGAAATAAAACAATTGGATGAAAATGAGATAATATACGCGATATAATCCGTTAAATTGTTTTATTTCAATAAGCGTCTAAAAGCTTCTTCAATACTGCTACCAATCACATGAAACTCTTAATTAGCAAGGCAGGATCCACTCCCCAGAAGCCGTCTCGAACGAGGCTGGGGTCACTCGGCTTCCTAGACATGTGCTCTCAGGTCTGGACAACGAGATAACAGCAGTCATCGAAAGAATGGCTGCTACGATCTCTGTAGACGATGATGTCCAACAGTCAAACAACCGCCAATTAGATACATACAAATGTTATTAGTTCCACGAAAACGGGTCTAACGTTTTGGATGTTATATGTCGACAAAGTATTGCCTTCTAAGTTAATGTGATTATATACCTAGGTTTTGTCACGTAAAAAAATGTTTATCCACAGAGCAGACGACTGCGTTCTGTTTCTTGCTTATAAATTTTCAAGGTCCTTGACACGTAAAATGGAGGAATATCGACGCAGTCCTGTACAGATAATGATGCGTTCGCGCAGCTTGTTTGAAAGAAAAGTAATATCGTTGTATGGTGCTCGTAATTCTTCGTATCTTTAGGTTTGAGTGTAGCAGAGCCGTTAATCCAAATATGTATGAGCGATCTTAGGCGATTGAATTAGATTGCAATCATTTATGTTCATTTTTCGAAATTTTAATTTAACGGCGATCTTTGATGACCTTCAGTGATCTTAAGCGTTCTTAAAGTCAAAGTAGAAGTCATTCTTTTTCAATTTAGGCTATAAACCATATTTATACCTACCCTAAATTGAAAATCATTACTTTAATTCTAATCTAACAATGTAATACTTTTAATAGGCATCCTAGCACATATCCTGTATATGTATGGATTACATAGATTACAGGCAGGTAACCTAAGCATATCAAAAAGCAACAGGTTTCAAAAACTGCCGCATGAATAGACGTAACGCGTAAACATCGATGAATAACCAAAGCAAGATAATTGAGTAGGTAAATCATATTTATACGCGTTTATGCTATGTACCGTACTAATTCAACACTCAGTCAGGCTATAATTTGCGATGTAAAAAAATATATTAAATCAACAAACTAAATAGTTTGACCACTATTTATTAATTCATTATTACGAACTTAAAGTTACAATTCTATTTAGACACCAAAAATGAATGCCCAACCTAACCTGCGTCGCCTCCCCTGACAACACAATCGGCGCGCGTTAATTTACTTGTCTGTGATTTGTCGGTGACTAAGCTGTCAGTAAATCGTACAATCACAGATAATCTATCCTAATACGTGTGACAAAAAAATGTGTAAATAATAATAATATTACTTAGCTATATATAGTTTATGCCCAGTTTTGCCTTTATAATAGAAATCCGCAATATACGCGATGGTTTAAGATCCCAGAGCCAACGTCGAATGGGGGCGCAGGTCGTTGGCCAAAATTAAAGGTAATTTAACATTTGACAGGGGATTTAGCCACTGATGCTATCAGTTGATGTTGATGTATGGCGGCGCATCATAACTGTACATGGTGAGGAAAAGATTGCTAAAATACATTTTTAAAACTTGTTTTTATTAAACATGAGTATGGAATGGAAATGTTATCCAGCTGATATTAACTTCGACAGACAGACAGACAGTAAAGTTTATTTAACTATAGTTAACGTACGGGCCAATGTTCAACGATTTCGTCGTGTTTTACAAACTTTTATTTATCTAGCAACGTTCGTGTTCAAACTGCTACTTAGTTTTTAACCGACTTCCAAAAAAGGAGGAGGTTATATGTTCGATAGTTTGTATTTTTTTTATGTATGTTCACCGATTACTCCGCCAATTGGGGACCGATTTTAATATTTTTTTTTTATTTGAAAGGATATACTCCCGAAGTGGTCCCATTGCCACCAAGTTGGGATCTGATGATGGGATCCCAGGGAAATCGAGGGCAATCCTCAAATTTTATAGGCACTTATAAAGTTTTTCATATATTTTCGTAAGCTATTTAAGTATTTGCATATGGCAGTTATCATCTTATCATGCTGAGCTGATGACGGAAGGTATAACTCCTTAATAATGAAGAGTTAGAGGATAATTCTTAAAAAAATCATCTATTATAGGTAGATACGTTAAGACTGTTAGTCATATTCTTTTTAGTGTGTCCCTGAAGTAGTCTCCGTATCACCAAGTCAGGATTAGATGATGGAATACCAGGGAAATCGAGAGAAACTCTCAAATATTATAGGCACTAACAATGTTTTGTATATATTTTTCTAAAGTTATCAGTTGTTTTCTGGTTGTCATCATTTCATGCTGAGCTGATGATGGAAGGTACAATGAACTAACCGACTTTTACATTTCTTACTTCCAAAGACTTGAGATGCGTGCAAAGGTCCTTCTCAATCTTCCCATTCTGGGCTCTAAAAAATACTTTTGTATCACTACTAAAATCACTCACTAAAAAGCAAAAAATAAAAAAAATTAAATAAAAAAAGAACCGACTTCAAAATAAACTAAAAAGCCATGAATAATCTTTTATGTACGGTACGGATCACATTTGAATCGATCTCTTCCAGACAACCTTTGGGTAGCGGAGTATTTAAAAGACAACAATTTTAGTTATTATTAATGGCTTTTTACTTTATTTTGAAGTCGGTTCTTTTTTATTTAATTTTTTTTATGTAGTTAAATAATTTAAAAAATATATTTCTAGGGGGCGGGGGGCACTTCATAGTAACCGAAACTGATTTTTTTTCAGCACATATCAATGTGTGGCACATGTTTCGGAAGATCTTTTAAGATCATTTTCAGGTTACCAAAAAATATATTATTTTTGATTTTGTGTATATTTTTGGAAATAATCGCTCCGACAATACTTAGCATAAATTGTGTCCCTTATTTCTAAACCTTATGCCCAAAAAACATGAAAAAAATTACAAAGTTTACACAGTCAAAATACTCGCAATCTCCCAGTTTATTGTTTCCTGTCTTGCGCCATTTTTCTTCTGTCAATACAATGGTTACGAGTTACGATGTCCTTTGCGTCCCGTTTTAATGGGATCCTATTAAGGCCGGCCCGTTACTTCCGACGCAGTCCTCGACTGGTCAGAGCTGAAAACTGTTATCCGTGACTAACATCGAATGGAAATTAGGACGGAATATAGACAACGGCAAATATCGTAAAAGTTATAAGCATCAACATACTCACCTTATAAAAAGGTTCGCTTAAATCAATGCGTTATCGCAGTGACGTGACAATAGACATACATGATTTTACCGATTGACCCTCCACACCGGTACTCAAAAACCGGCCAAGAGCATGTCGGACCATGCTCAGTGTAGGGTTCCGCAGCCGTTGATACAAAAATGCACTATAGATGAATAAAATACGATATGAAAAAGTGTACTAGTAAAAGCGTATCTCCACGGCACTTACGTCGTTTAGCTGAAGATCGCAGTTTTTTGGTAGTAACTCAAAAACGGCTCGACCGATTTTATTCAATATAGTTTTGATTGAAAGTACTTATAAGGCCTCATTTTCATGAATTTTTCCATAATTTTTTGACCCGTGGTTGAAACCGTCGGGGGGGGCTATTATGTTTGGAGACCCCTTTTATTTTTAAAATACCTATTCAAAGTCAAACACGAAAAAACAATCACCCCCGCTTTAGGTGTACAGGAGAGACAAGAAAAAAGTTTTTTTTTAAATTTTTATTTTACCGTTTTGTCGGCGTAATACAACATTCTCATACCAAATTTCAACTTTCTAGAACTAATGATCACGGAGCTAAGCCGCGGACGGACAGACCGACGGACAGACGGACATGGCGAAAGTATCATGGTTCCTAGTTAGTTAACTACGGAACCCTAAAAACGTTGACGTTGCGTTTACGCGCCTTAATGTATAGTGAATTCGTGACGCATAAGTCACGTCACTTCACTGCGATAACGCACCGTCTTCTGCGTATTTTAAATACTACTCGGTACTGTGTTATGAATGTTTGAGGTTCTGCGAGATGGATGTGCGTGTCTCCTCAATTTAATCTAAACCTTATTTAGGGTATTGCATAGTTGTTGCATCTTATCTGTAATAGAAGGAGCCCGCAACTTTGTTCGCGGAGGTGTAAAAGTCATTATCCATTTTTTCAGCGTAGTCAGGTAAAAAATATCTTATAACCATCTGTGGATATCCAGCTACCCATATACCAAAAATAGTTGAAATCCGTTTAGCGGATTTGGCGTGATGAAGACACAACACCACATACAAACGTACAAAACAATAAAAAAATATTAATTGACGAAGTTGCGGGCATTTAGGCGTTTAAATTTCGATTTTAATTTGGAGAATAGTTAGATGAATAGGTATGGACTGCATAGTTGGGTGGTTTTAAACCGACTTTATAAAAAAATAAAACCGACTCCAAAAAAAACTAAAAAGTAAAAAATAACGCCGTAATTCAGTTTCTTCAAATTACTTCCAAGTAACCGTTTGTATACTCAATCTATACAGTATATACAATTAATCTTATTTTGGCGTCGGTGCCATATAAAGAATGTGCAAAATATTGAAAATTGACGATTTTAGTAAGTTGTGACATGATGGCACCGACTCCAAAATAACATTAATTGTATATACTGTATAGATTGAGTATACAAACGGTTACTTGTAAGTAATTTGAAGAAACTGAATTACGGCGTTATTTTTTACTTTTTAGTTTTTTTTGGAGTCGGTTTTATTTTTTTGTTTAAAAGTTTATGTATTTTACACTTTTTAGTTAACCGTTACTTAAAAGTGTATCTCGTGACGATTCGAACAAGCCCAAACACGGCTAGGATACATTATTTTATTACATAGATCTGGTGCCTACCTTCCGGCTCCATCATCAAATCAATTCGATGGTACCATTCTCATCAGGAACATTTAAATTTGTGACTATGAAGTTTCTTAGCTAAATTAATCAAGATATTTTGTCGCCACCCGTAAATCATTTATCATTGAGGAGTTCCGATGGCATTCTGTGGTCTTCTGCATCAGTTCCACTTCACCAATTTACACTTTCTGAATGCAAATGCTTATTATGTTTCTTATAATACCAAAATCGCTATATGTATGCCTACAATATTTGAGGAGTTCCTTCAATTCCTCATGGATTTCATTATCAGATCTTCACCAAAATTAAATGGGACCAACTAGAAAGTACCTTCTATAAAACAAAAAAAATAATTGAAATCGGTCAAATAGTCTTTGAGTAATCGGTGAACATCCATAAAAAAAAAAACATTCCGTCGAATTGAGAACCTCCTTCTTTTTTTGGAAGTCGGTTAAAAAGGAGGAGGTTCTCAATTCGTCTGATTTTTTTTACTGTACATACTTTGAAAAGGAGGGAAAGTCACTTCGGCTTAAAAACGACATCGATCGGTTATCAATCCTATCTTCTATATTATAAACGTGAAAGTATGCATGTACGTTCCGCTATTGCGCAAAAACTACACAACAGATTTGCGTAGAAGTCTTCAGTTATATAGCTTAGATATCAAAATAGGACATAGACTAAAATTTTCGAGGGTATTCATTCACAAAATGGGTTCTTTAACAATAAATGGAAAAGCCTTAGAAAACCCCGAGTTTTGTTCATTGTGACATTTTCATTTCGAAATAATGAATAAACAATTGGACCTAGCAACAGTAATACGACCTACACGATTAAGCAAAGAACTCACCTTCCGTATGTGACGTATAATACAAATAAGAGTGTATCTTAATATAGCCGGATAATAGCCCGTTGTACATTATGGACTTGCGATCATCTCTGAATGATAAACATTTTGTTACAAAAGTATGGTTTATAAATAAGATAAATACATAAAACGGCTTATTTTAACAATAAATGGAAAATCATCACTTTTTGTTAACGGAAATTTTTATTCCGAAAAAATTATAAAGAAATAATGGCTTTGAAACTAATATGACACGTTAGTTCCTGTTTGCGTAACTGAATGGCGGTAGTTGTAAACGCTAGGATATCTTGAAACTGAGGGAAGGATTATAATTCCATCGGATATCGCCTTAGTTGTGTTGACCGTTGACGACCGAATCTCTAAAATTTACCCAGATGTTCAAAATCTTCACATCAAGTCCATGGAGTGGTTGTGTGAACGAGCGATTCTGACACCTAAGAACAACCAGGCTTCCGTTATTAATAACATTTTATTCAAGTCGTTCGAAGGTCTGGAATACGAATACAAGTCTATAGACTCTGTAGTGAACACGGGTGATACCATAGACTATCGCGTAGAGTTTTTAAATGCACTTAACCCATCTTGCCTACCTTCTCACATACTCGTACTTATCTTAAAAGTGGGTGCTCAAGTAATGTTGCTGCGAAATCTCAATCAGCCGAAGTTTTGCAATGGAACCAGGGTGCGGGTCAAAGCCTTACATAAAAACGTTATAGAAGCCATCGTAATTACTGGCTGTGCTCGAGGTGAATCTGTGTACGTATGTACCTCGGATACCACTTATACATTCGGAATACCAATTCGAATTTAAGAGGTTGCACACCTGCACCCTTGTCTCAGGGTCAGTCACTGAAAACCGAAGGAATAGATCTTAGAGGGGACTGCTTCTGGCACGGCCAGTTTTACGTGACTTGCTGGAGAGTAAGCTCTGATTGGTCGGATTTGTTAATGTGGTAAAGAAGTACTGCAAAAAGTACCAAATGTTCAATATTATCAATAGTTAAATCTCAATTGTCCAATTACATCTTTTTTTTTCAAATTACAGGTAGGTACTTATATAAAAAAGTAACGTGACTTTTGACAGACAATGCATAGCCTAACCTGCGGACGGTAGGAATACGAGAATTGAAACACATATTCCGTTAGAGATGTACATATGTAGAGGCGCACTAAAGAAGGAATTTTTCAAATTCGAGCTATACGCGGACAAAGTCGCGGGCAAAATCTCGTACTATTATAAAGTTGTATTAATAAAATGTTTGTATGTATCGTTGTGGCTTCAGCACGCTAAATCGGCTAAACGGATTTCAACTATTTGTGGTAAACGGGTAGCTGGTTATCTCCAGATGGTTATAGGATAATTTTTACCCGACTATGCTAAAGAAAACAAGGGGAGTTATGTCTTTTTCTCCTCCGCAAACGAAGTTGCGAGCGCCTTCTAGTAAAGTATAAAACTGTCAACTTTTGATCGATTGAATGTTTTATGATCCGTTACAACCCGGGTTCGGATAAGGCGCCGGTCGTTGCTCGGGACACAAGCGAACAATGGACATACATACAGTTACATTAATCTCATATTCATTGGACAGTTAATCTGGAGCACACCAACAATTGCTTACGGTAACGTGTTTGACACACATGACTTGCAAAAGATATTTATTTAAGTAACAATGTAAGACATTTTTATTGTATTAATTTACCGGCTGTTGCCCGCGACTTGCTTCGTCATAGAGATGCAATTATAGCCTATAAATATGTTATTCTGATGTCTAAACAACATTCAGTAGTTCTTAAAATTAAGAGGATTGTACATACATACTTACATCCGATCCGCACAAAGTTTCAAGTTTATATTATTACTAGAAGTTGCTCGCAACTTCTTCAGCGAAGGAGAAAAAAATCATAACCCCTTTTTTTCAACGTAGTCGAGTAAAAAGTGTCCTACAACCATCTGTGGATGCCCAGCTACCCGTGTAGCAAAATTACATGAAATTCGTTGAGCCGTTTTTGCGTGATGAAACCACAACGACATATACAAACATACATAAAAACAGCCTGGTGACAAACACACAGATGGACAGCGAAGTCTTAGTAATGGGTGTTAGATTCTTCTCGGGCCGGTGTAGATATAAAAGTCTTGTAAGAAGAAGATCCATTTATTAGAGAAGATACATATTAATGCCGGACGCACGGCCGCGCTACCACGAGAGCGGGGGCGAGAATACAGATAAGGTATATAACCAATGCTTCAATGTTGCTATCTGACAATGGGGTCCCGTTTACCCTTTGGGTACGGAACCCTAATAAAAAACAATAATAACTAGTAAGTAAAATGTAAGTCTAGTCCAACTCTACTATAAAACTGGTGCAATATCATTGTATTCCAAACACAATTTCTGTTGTTCTGAATACATCATATCATTGTTATCTTTTTTGTAGACAAACGCAATAGTACCATCAGCCACACACTTAACAGACCATTAATAGACCTTATTAACATTGACATAAAGCCTACAGGTAGTAATTTAATAAAATGTGTTGCTGTTTGTACTATCAATATGATGTAATTATTATTTCACCGAATGCAGAGTCGAAATGAATCTTGCGTCATAAATGTCATAATGTAATGCTTTGTAATGTGATATCATTACTAGTTTCAAAGTTTACATTATCGTAGTTCCGATCAATAACTTACTTGCTTATACAAGATGGAAAGTCAATGTACAAACTTAATTAGCGGTGGCGAAAGTTTGAACTAAAGTTGCTACGGGTAAAATTTATAAATGTACATAGACGACAGCGCCAATTTCGTGGAGTTACATTGGTTTTGCGATGCTGTTGTGTCGGAGAAACGAAAGCTTTGGCGGAAATAATGATCTTAATGATGGCTTGAGGGCAACTGTGTTTCGATATCCCATGATAAATAATGGACAATGCATTTGTCCCAGCAGTGAACAACACTACTAGCAGTTGACACCTTCAACCTTAAGTCATTGCAATAGAGGTGAAAAACAGGGTGTTAGTAATTGGAATCAGATTGTCAAGCATTCGGACATTCGGGTTCCGCAGCAGTTCATAGGAAAAGGTGAAAACAATGCTATATGAAAAAGTGCTTTTAGCAAATCAAATCAAATCAAAATATCCTTTATTCAAGTAGGCCTAGATACAAGCACGTTCGAATTGTCAGTTACAATGAGAGAAGTCTTTGCTGGGAGACAATATGATCCAACATTTGTTGCAAGGATTAGGGAAAACCCAGAAAAACCTAATCAGATCATTTAACTTAAGTATAAAATTATAGATAAAATCATCATTTTAAAAATTAAAATAATTAATAAGATAAATCCCAAAAGGATTGTCAATAAAAAAGAAAAAAAGTCTAGAATGTGTCTAGAATAAATTCTAAATGTCAGAGTATATAAAACAATTAATATGCGCGTACCAATTAACTATTACAATATTGTCTTATAATTATACTTAAAACTTTTCCAATTGTGTTATAACTAATTTATAATTGAGACACGCAGCGGAGATGTACAGATTCTCCAGATCAATGTTAATATAAAATACTAGCTTTTGCCCGCGGCTTCGCCCGCGTACTACACGTATTTTTTAACAGTCTACAGAAAAAGAGGTTTTCAGTTTGACCCTTATATAGGATTGTATGTATTATCTCGCGTTTGGCTGAACCGATTTCGATTCGGTTTTCGAAAAAGTATTTGTTACCTTCTGGTGGTCTCGGTATACGACGTTTTGGTAAAACAGTTTTCTTTTTTTTTTAAAGAAATGATTGCAATAATTGTTGAATTGTTACGCCGGCAATGACTTACTACTACTAAGAGATTATGATTAATGCAGATTTTTACTCTTGAATAAAAATTTTTGCCCGTGGCTACGCTCGCGTCAAATTCGGAGTAATTTTTAATTTAAAAATCAGTTAAGAGCATTTCGGACCATGCTTAGTGTACGGTTCCGCAGCCGTTACTACAATAATAAGCACTACAGACCAGCAAAAGAGCGTATCTTCATGCGGCTTACGTCCTTTTGTTAAGAAGCGCAGTTTTTCGGCAATATCTCAAAAACCGTGTATCCGATCTTATTGCACACAATTTACATTGAAAGTATTTATTAAATTTTACGTTTGTAATTTTTTAACGACTTATGGTTTAGAAATAGAGGGAGGGGGGAAGGACACAAAATATTCCCTGACTCAATTTTTTTCCTTAGAAACCTCAAAGTGTTTTCACTACTCAAAGGTTGTCTGGAAGATATCGCTGTTTAGCGATAAGACCGCCTGTTGTTTACCTCTCTTTAAATGTATTGTAATTAACGTCCCAAAAAACCATAAAAACGACACCTATATTGATATTTTCACATTTCATCCCCATCGCACACCAACAGGGAGATGATATTTCACATCTGCTACGTTGGATTACAAAATCAATGCCATTTTCGTAATTACCGTCCCAAAGAACCATAAAAACGACATCCATATTGATATTTTGACATTTCAACCCCATTGCACACCAACACGGAGATGGTATTTCACGTGCGCTAAATTGTATTTCAAAATCAATGCCATTTTCGTAAATAACGTGCCATAAAACCATAAAAACGACATCCATATTGATATTTAGGCATTTCAACCCCGTCACACGTCGGCAGATTTCAAAATCGATGCCATTTTAGTAATTAACGTCCCTAAAACCTATAAAAACGACACCCATATTGATATTTTGACATTTCAACCCCATTGCACACCAACACGGAGATGGTATTTCACGTGCGCTAAATTGTATTTCAAAATCAATGCCATTTTCGTAATTAATGTCCTAAAAACCATAAAAAAACGACATCCATATTGATATTTTGACATTTAAACCCCATCGCACACCAACACGGAGATGATATTTCACGTGCTCTAAATTGGATTTCAAAATCAATGCCATTTTTGTAATTAACGTCCCAAAAAACCATAAAAACGACACCCATATTGATATTTTGACATTTCAGCCCCATCGCATACCAACACGGAGATGATATTTCACGTGCGCTAAATTGGATTTCAAAATTAATGCCATTTTCGTAATTAACGTTCTAAAAAATCATAAAAACGACATCCATATTCATAATTTGACATTTCAACCCCATCGCACACCAACACGGAGATGATATTTCACGTGCGCTAAATTGGATTTTAAAATCAATGTCAGTTTCGTAATTAACGTCCTAAAAAACCATAAAAACGACACCCATATTGATATTTTGAAATTTCAACCCCATCAAACACCAACACGGAGATGATATTTCACGTACACTAAATTGGATTTCAAAATCGTCCCAAATGACCATGAAAACGACACCCATATTGATATTTTGACATTTCAACCTCATCGCATCCCGACAGGGGAGATAGAATTTGACGTCCGCCACGTCGGATTTTAAAATCGTTGTTGTTTTCGTAATCAGCGACCGGATAAACCAAAGAAACAATACCTATGTCGACTTTTCGACTTTGTAATCAAATTTCCCCTTTAGGGGTTGAATTTTTAAAAACCCTGAAACATGTATTAACTCATTCATTGTTAAAAATACTCGTGTGAAGTTTAGAATTAAATAGACGAAACTGATCTGATTTCCCCATACAATCGTTGGACCCTCATTTCATCCTCCTAGGGGTTGAATTTTCAAAAACTCTGAAACACATATTTACTCATTTATTGTTAGGGATACTCCTACAAAGTTTGGAATAAAATAGTCTATCTAATCTTGTTTCCCCATACAAACTTCGGACCCCCATTTCACCCCTTTAGGGGCTGGATTTTGCAAAACCCCTTCTTAGTGGATATTAACGTTATAAAAGCTACCTATTGCGAAAAAATCAGCTCTCTAGGTCTAACGGTTTGGGCTGGGCGTTGATTTAAGTGAGTCAGTCAGTCAGGACTTTTAGGTTTATATATATAGATAAACTAATTTTTTTTTCAGAGATGTAGAAGGTCTCAATGCCTCACGACATGCGATAAAATTAAATATAATAATTTAACTGAATTCTACTGAGATGTATAAGGTCTTTTAGGGGTCAAAGTGAACAATACATAAAAAATAATTATTATTAAATCTAAATTTCTTCGAGATGTATATGGTCTCTAGGCGTCATATCATAACATGCAAAAAGATATAAATTAGTTAATTAAAATCCTCAGAAATGTTTAAGGATATACCTCTATAAATAAAACAAAACTGTTAGAGATGTCTACTGTCTCTAAAACTTCAATCGAGTACAGGATGAAGTCTCTCACGTCAGTTCATTAAGCACTGGTAGGCAGTTACTAGGTCTACAATTAATTTGGCCCTTGCTAGCATGAACAGACCGGACCCCACAAACGGCACCCGTTCACTAGCATGACGCATATCTCATCCATCGCCTCCCTCAACCATATTTTAGGGAAGGTTGCGACCCGATCAACGACGCCACCGTAAGCAAAGATCTTTAAGCGAGCATGACATGCTCACACTGCCGGGCATTAAACACTAATAGTATTGCCCGGTGAGAAACAACAAATGTGCTCTCATGTTACATTAAATGCGAACTATTATTATTATTATACCTCTTAAAATAATGCTTACTTTACATACACAAGACTAAACTACGTATCAATATAACTATCGTACAAAAGAGTGTATCTTTATGGCACTTACATCCTTCGCACTTACGTCCTTTTGCTGAGAAGCGCAGTTTTTTTATAACTCAAAAACGGTGTATCCGATGATGTTGAAAATATTTTTTGTAGAAAGTGTTTATTAAGCTTTACATTTGTATTTTTTTATATTTTAAAACCCTACAAAGTGTAAAGGCGTTTATAGCTAAACAGCGATATTTTCTAGATAACTTCTGACTAGCGAAGTTGACGCAACAAGTAATCAGTTAGCCGATAATAAACCCCCGACGCATATTTGAAAAAATATAATTTTCAAATTGTTGAACAGATTATCTTGAACAATAGCCGTAAATGTACTGTAAAGGTGTTAATCCTTCACGAAGAATACGATACAGTTAGGCCGTATGTAAAAGTAGTACGTATTTAAATTAGGAACGGCAGCTGTCTCGTACCAGCTTTATGTCAGTAGGACCTTACTCTGTAAGCAACGCTTGAATAGACAAGGACTTAAAACTACACTCTGCCACTTTATTTATTACTACCATCTAAGCTCATCCCCCACAGTACTCACCTTTCAAACACAAAGAAACTGAATGAAAATCGGTCCATTCGTTCAAGAGCTAAGATGCCACAGACAGATACACAGAAACATAATAATATGTCAAATTTATAAATTACATCCAGGCGCGGTCGTGGCCTGACATTTTGGAGAAACGTCTTATATATGTGGGTACAGACATTTCATTTTTACAAGTTAAAAATAGTATAGATACATCATCATCATCATCATTTCAGCCATAGAACGTCCACTGCTGGACACAGGCCTCCTCAAAAGATTTCCACATGGGCCGGATAGAGGCGACCCGCATCCAGCGAGCCCCCGCAACCCTAACCAGGTCGTCTGTGCTTGGCTTGCCGGTACGCGTTCTCCAGTCGAGAACCTTTCTGCCATAACGGCCATCGGTTCTTTGAACTATGTGTCCTGCCCATTGCCACTTCAGCTTGCTTACCCTGTTGGCTATGTCGGTGACCTTGGTTCTCCATAGATAGATGTTTCACATCAAATCCAAGTCAAGTCATTATTATCATCCGCCGAAATCTGCATTATTATATCACGTGGACTATTATAAAACAAGTGGGACAGTCAATACTAATAAATGACAAGTAAATGAAACTTAATTGCACAATAAACAATTTAGTACGCATTATAAAACAAATAGAAGTCTTCTATTTTTATTGCCAAAAATTATAAAAAAAAACTTCTTAGAATATTTTTCAATTTGACGTGTACGCGGTTGGCGGTTGGAGGGGGGGGGAATGTCCGAATGGATTCACTATAATAATAATAATAAATAATAAATATTACGGGACAATTTTACACAAATCGCTCTAGTCCCATGGTAAGCTCAATAAGGCTTGTGTTATGGGTACTAGACGACGATATATTTAATAGATATATTACTTATATACATAGAAAACACCCAAGACTCAGGAACAAATATGTATGCTCATCACACAAATATTTGCCCTTACCGGGATTTGAACCCAGGACCTCAGCTTCGCAGGCAACGTTACTCCCACTGAGCCAAACCGGTCGTCTATGGCCGACTATGGCTGTTGGAACCAAGAAAGACTTAGATGTTTTTTATAAATGGCACAGGGTATAGGGTATATGTATTGCAAAGAATTAATATGTAACGAGGACGGAAGGCCTTTGTGCAATAGCAATGAGACACTTCAACGGAGCTTGATATTTGGAGAAGTATTGGAATACACAAAACAATTTTATGAGGCTGTCCAACAAAGTAATCATGAAGTAGTCATATATGGTGTGGTTTAAAACTGGTTTAAGTTTAAACTCCAAAAACTACCTTAATCAGTAAAAGCTGCCAAAGCGCGGCATGCGATGGGCGCAGCGCGGCGGTAAAAGCTCGCGGCCTTGCATAACTGATGCGCCTGCGCATCCTACGATTGCCTCACACAACAGGGTTGCCACTGTACTTTAAAAAAAAGATTGTTAATGAGCTAAAATATTATTAGCACAGTGACATGTGAATTTTATTTACACAACTACTCTTTTTACTTGGCCGCCGGATAAAAAGTACCTATCATATAACCATCTATGGATAACCAGCTACGGTCTACCAAAAAGTTTTGATCCCGTTTAGCCGCTTTGGCCTGATGAAGCCACAACGATACGACCTACCAATAGTCCGTATCAGTTATTATTTTTTAAATATATTCAATGTACCACATTTCACTTTTACAAGTTTATAATAGCATACATGTTTTCTCGCATTTCACATCAAATCGAAGTCAAAGACATTATCATTATCCGCTGAAATTTGTTTAACGGATTTCAACTATTTTTAGTTAATAATATATAAGTTCAATCGGCAATCTTCGGCCAAACCGACGAGTGCAAACAAGTACCGAATGAAACCGAACGTGTGACCATTTCAATAAAGACATTGTTGCACTATTGGCAGAGTGCAAAGCGGGTGGAGGGGGTAGCCTACACGATCACAGCGCTCGCTACGGCTAAAATTGTCATTTTTGTCGCTGACTTGAGCTGTCAAATCCATATTGCAGTAAACATTTTCTAATCGTTTTTGAGATAAAAATATGGTCCTGGTAAGATGTGTTGTTGTGAATTGTGTAATATAGTACAATAACACAAGATTCCATTAATATTTTTCACAATATTTACTTACTTCTTGTTTGACAGCGGTGACAATATTGTCCATAATGGCCGCCTGTCACGTGGCGCTGTCGTCGCGCTCGGTCCCAATATGTACATATGCAACATGAACTAGAGTGGTCTGTGATATGCAATGACAGGTGAACTCGTGCTCTCGCTCATGGCGACTGACGCAGCGCCAGATAAAATGACGAGCGACGGCGTCGCGCGCAAAATTTTGGCCAATGCGCGTTGAAGATTTTTCCCGCGCAAACGCGCTGCCTTATAATTGGTTAAACTGTTTTCAAAAAATGCTTTCTGCGCAGGTACATCGTTGTAACTTATATTTGTGGTACTACTGTACTTTTTACTCGACTACGCTGAAGAAAAAAAAGAGGGCTTATGACTTTTTCTCCTCCACGAACGAAGTTGCAGGCATGTTCTAGTAGAGTAATAAATCAGTGCCAACCCTAAAGTTATCGCCTCATTCTAGTACTGTACTTAACCTGTTAAGTTAACTGACTCAATACTTCTTGAGATTGAATGTCATCAATATTAAATGATAATATTTGCATGATTAGATTGATAGATTTCAACTATATTTACTACCGGTATCTCGAGATGGTTATAGTATACTTTTTACTCGGCTACGCTGAAGAAAAAAAGAGGGGTTATGACTTTTTCTCCTCCGCGAACGAAGTTGCGGGCATCTTCTAGTGCTTAATATATTATGTACTATTATGAGATTCATGCCACATGCCCCAGCCAGCAGTAGTAGAGAGGTCCAGATTCCGCTGACGTATGAAAATTTTGAAAAAATCATGTAAGTGATAGATTCAGGCGTTACTTTGCGTAATGCCATATTAGATTAATGGCTTATAGTTCCTTTGCTTTTCCGCGAAATAGTGTCTTGGTTAGATGTGACACTAAAATGAGCTCGCATGCGCATATTTTCATGCAATTTTCACAAAAAAATACACATGCAAATACAACGAACCACCACCAGACAGTATAATCTTCGACAGCGTATTTCGTCTCTCACAGAGAGTGGTTTGTTGTATTTGCAAAAGCAAAGGAACTATGTCCATTAATCTAATATAGAATTTCGCAAAGTAACGCCTGGATCTATCAATTACATGATAGTTTCATAATTTTCATACGCCAGAGGAATCTGGACGTCCCTACTACTGCTGGCTGGGGTATGTAGCATGAATCTGATAATAGAAATATATTAAGCATTAGTTTTTACCGTTCATTACTTATTTATTACTAGCTTCTGCCCGCGACTTCGTCCGCCTTAAATCCGTTTATCGCGGATACGGGTATTTTTCCGGGGTAAAAAGTAGCATATATCCTTCCCCGGGACTCAAACTATCTCCATACCAAATTTCATCCAAATCGGTTCAACGTTTTAAGCGTGAAGAGGTAGCAGACAGACACGCTTTCGCATTTATAATATTAGTATGGATTTTGTTCCCTTAATTATTTACTTTCAATTTTACTGCCCGGTATAAAAAATAATCTAGAAGATTTTCTTTTTTACAGCATTCTTTAATGGTTTAAACTTCCGTGATTCTAGCATAACGTTATTGTTATCCGTTTGATTGGCATAAGTAGCTAGGTTAAACGATCTTTTACTAATAACAAATCATGGTGAAATTTGGTATAAGGGTGCGATGGTTCTCATGTTCTCATTTAAGTGATAGATTTTAACCGCATTTATTATATAGCGTCTATAATTATATAAATCGCCATTTAATAACATTTATATTATATAAATCTTAAATTACGAGGAATGTATTTTGTATTTTTATTTTATTTTTAATCTTAAATAGGCATGATGACGGGTAGTGAAAATCAACATTGTAATTAGTCCGTCGGTTAGATAATAAAAAAAGGACGTGACATCACTTCTAGGTACAATTTGTACCTAGGACTCCTAGGTGTGACATTACCCGACATTTTGACTCAATGTATCGCCATTATTTTTAGATTACGTAAAAAAAGAAAAATATCTCTCCAATATTTTTTATTAATCTATTATTATCAAGATAATTCTATCGAAATACAAGTGAAGTAACTGTTAGTCAATTGTACAGGAGGTTGAAGAGTTTGCTATCGGTGCGAAGATAGAGAACACTAATTCCAAAATTCCCCTGTCAATAAATGACATGAAGTTGTGCGCGTGACCTCAGCTCTGGTGTCTATACCTATACTCTTTGTGCGCTATCTTAGAGACAGATGACAAGCCGAGTCATTACCAAACAAAATTTTCATATATTTTTAGCGGGGGGTGAGGTAAACACGAAAGAAAGAAATCACCTGCAAACAAAATAAAACCGGTCAAGTGCAAGTCTGCGCGCACCTAGGGTTCCGTACAAACCTTCACTTATTCCTACTTAACTTGCCGCTTGAGTTAAGTTTGCCTCTGGTATCTATGGCGTCACATACAAATGAGGGGCAAACTTAATCAAATTGGGTTATCAAACATGATTTTTAGTGATTAAAAAAAGACAGATAGATATGTAGTTATAAATTTTCGTGTAATATTCATATTAAATTACATAATTCTTCGCTTGATAAACTTCGGAGATAAAGGGGGAATGGTGTTTTTTTCCACATTTTCCTTCATGAACCAAAAAAATTGTTCGAAAATGTACAGATCAAGCCCTTTCATATCCCTACTTGACCTAGGAGCTAGACTGAATTTTTGTCCCCCCCCCCCCGCTTCCTCATATACGTCTGCAAAACATGTGGGCTGACCATGTTTATAAATATTCTAAATTTTAAATAGCATAAGTAGTTTTTGAGATATGGCCCTCTAATAGTCGGACAGACAGACAGATAAAGTCGCACCATAAGGGTTCCTTTTTCACAATTTTTGTTACGGAACCCTAAAAACACCCACGCACTGGCAATTTAACGTACAAATTAATCGGAGATATCGCGATTACTTTGGCAGAGGGAAATGTTTTCATATAGAATCTCCAGTAGTTGTTGGCTCTATTAGTGCTCTATCCTCATATGTACCATCAAAAACAGAACTGTCAACGCACATTGTAGAGAGTTTATCCAGCGCCCTACACAAAAGGGCCTTTTTCAATTCTCTTAATACGTCACATACGCCCTTTAACAAGGGCAATACTTAAGTGACTTGTTTTCTACCGTCTGATTACTTTCCCATTTGTCATCGCACGTTTTATCAAGACAGATAATGGCATATTAGTTGCACAAGCGGGTTACGTCGGCCACACTCCGCTGCCTCGGGCGCTATTGTTAGTTGAGACTTCCTAGGAACGATTGTCATTTTCAATGAACTTTGTAGGTGCACTAGAGTTTGAAGGCATTAGCAGCTTAAGTTGCGGACTAAACCAGCCTCAGCACCGCCTACAATTTTTCTGCTTTGCCCTAAGGTTGACTGGTAGAGAATGCCTTATGGCATTAAGTTCGCCTTTTGTACAATAAGTTTTCTTTTGTGAAATAAAGATTAAATAAATAAATAAATAAACGGTTCACGTATCTATTTAATATAATGGTAACTAGAGTTGTGTGCAAAATAATAGCAGTGACGCCGGATTTGCAGAGCACAGAGCAACATGTAAATGTGACTTAAGATTTCACTTATAATCGTATTATGATTAAACAATAAAGTGCATTCAGGTTCGAAGACAGCAATGTAATAATAAAAACCTTGGATTTGATTTATGGTACCTAGATCTAACATAGCTAATTTCCGTCCTTTTGCTTTAGGTAACTTTGGGACCAATCTTGGATCTCACAGTGTCATCCCTAGAATTTGTAAGGAGCATAATAGAATGTACCTATAAGAACCCTAGGGTAGACTTATTGGCTATGTCACTTAAAGAAGTTCCTTCATAAGTATGATTTAATATCATAGAGTTAGTATAATATTACCTTTAGCTAGCTTATAGAAAAAGCATGCTGTGTTTATCTGTAATAATTTGATAAACACTCTTGTCAGATTTATGTCAATATGAAATCGGTGTCATTTTATGTTGGCAAACCTATAAATTAATAAAATAAAAAATAAAACCTTTAGCCACCAAATTCTATTCAATGAACTTTGAGTATTTTTTTATCAGAATAGAGTTGCATTTGCTTTTTGACGAATCAAACACGAAGTATTTTCTACAGTTTTGATTTAAATTCCACTGCCACGCATAAGCCGTTAGGGTGGCTAGAAAATAAAGACAATTTAAGACACTGTTATTTAAATTGATTGTTTTTTACGATTTATTTGAATTTTTACTAGTACGAGCAGTCCTTGGGTACATAGATTATTTTTAAAGGCAGTTTTTTGCATCTGCCCTAATTTAGAAACTACTTACCATGGCACATACATACGTAGTCGGGTAAAAAGTATCCTATACTCATCTGTGGATGCCCAGCTAATCATGTACCAAAAATAAATGTACAAAAAAAAATTCAAAAATTTGTTTTCGATACATCTTCAAATTGTGGGTTTTTAACAAGCTTTTTTGCTCTAAGAGGTGTAGACCAAAAACAATACTACGTTGAAGATAGAGGACTCCCTTAAAACTTGAAATGGCGAGTTGAAAGTCGAGTCGAGTATGAAAATTTGTTTGCAAATGATTGACAAGCCGTGTCATTAACGAACAATTTTTTCCTGCATTTTTACCAGGAGGCAAGGTTAACTAACACGTACATCACACTATATATACGGAAATATTCATATTTTTGCAAACATACACATAAAAAAACACCTACGAACAAAAAACCCGACCATCTCCAGTTATTAAAGACTCTAAGGACGCTATAGGTACTTATTCGTGACGTGAGCAATATTGTTACTCGTGCTAAAGTTTTCTTTAAAGTCGCAAACCGCAAAAATACCTAGAATGTCGTGACTACGCCGAGATTCCTCACAAGATTATTGACTTGTTTACTATGGAAATAACCACGGCTATATCAAACAATCTAAGCACTAAGAGATAAGGTTAAGAGTCCCCGGTAAGCTCAGTTCCCCATACAAACGTAGTAACGTTCTCATTTTAAAAGGACTAGATAGTTTGCTCTGAAACTTTGTACTTAGAATAAGTTAAGGTAGGTAAGCCTGTAATTAGTGTATGTAGCGTCAGATACCATGGTAAAAAAATACAGCGAATTTAAGTGTTTCATACAAAACTTGTTTTTTGTTGTATTTCGATTGTTTTATAAACTGGAGACAAATAAATTAATTACAGGCCTAGATATACATTATGTCATTGTATATGCCAAGTTTCGTTACAATCCCACACGTAGTTTTAAAATGAGAACGAAACTCCGTTTGTATGGGAAGATAAAATTCGGCCAAGGTTGCCGAGGACTCTTAAGGGGCTCCAAGCGGAAAAGTACTATTTTTCATGATTTTCGTTCTGTATCCTGTCCCTGGAATGACTAAAATATCTTTTGAACTGGTTTATATATGATAGTTTATTCTATTTAACACTTTCTTGCATTCGGAAATTAGAATATATTTTTATGTATATAAATTTTAAATAAAAATTATTATTTCTGCTTGAACAACCCCGTACTGTAACCTCCAGGGAAAACCGCAGCAGGAAGCCACAGCGGTTATTCCACATTCGGAGTGTGCGCGGTAGAAAATTCCTTTGATACCGCACGGTGCACGACCATTTTGGTTTTGTGGATGAATACCCTTGCCGATGGCGAGCGGTGCAATGGTAGACGGTGGCTGTATGCATCATGATTTTAATGACACTGCTTATCCATTTCATACAAATCCTGATAATAATAGTCTTAAGGTTTTTTACTGGCACACTACACTTATATATTTTTTTACGTATGTCTTTGGGAAGGTAAGACATATAGATGGTTTCAACCATGCTGAGATATTTCTCTCGTTGCTAATACACCGCATTCCCGAAATACCGGATTTTGCAAAATACCACATTCTTCATTTTATTTATTATATTACCAACATACCAAATTTTCAGGATAGGAACCTTTCAATTTTATAACCTGGTCAACCTCATGTAACGGGAATGTGGTAAACTTAGAGTGTGATATTGATAATCCGATATTTTGAAAAATCTGATATTTTGGGAATGCGGTATATTAGCAACGAGCGTATAACTTTCTATAAACAAAGTAGTGTAATAAAATGCATGAGATCTTTAATGTATATTGTTGTGGCATATAAAAAACATTCAATGACGGAAGATCGCATACAAATACGGAGAAAAGGGCCGTAAATGCTATTTAATTAGATTAATAAAACAAAATCACTCGAGTTAATTGAAATTTTGCATAAACTAATAATAAAATGTGGCGTAATTGACATATTCTATATACACGTCATCTCTAAGTATTATAAATATAATATTGTGATCAATCACGGTTAAAAGAATTAAGTTCAACCACAATATTTGTTGTAAAGTTCACTTCTTGAATGCATTGTCATCGAATTTCAATTTTTACATATATATTTTTTTAAGTGAAAACATCACATAATCTTTTTTTAAATTACACTATTGATACGAAGATCTAAGTACAAAGAAAAATAATTGCGATCCACTGCAGTCTAAGCGGGAATTGAACCAGGCGTCTGTATTATACCGGAACAGCGTCCTGAACCATTAGACTAGCCATACTCAAAAGTGTGCTCCGCGGAGCCCTGGGGCTCCGCAAAGCTTCTGTAGGGGCTCCGCGATACCATAGGTGATGAAAAAAATCGTTTGCAGAAGTTGTCTGCAGACTTTCCTGCGTGAAATGTGTCTGAATATTATTGTGCGTTGTTGAATTGAATTTACATAGTGCGATGATTAGGTAGATTTAAACAATACTGCCTCTTGTATTATAAAGTATACCTATTTACTACTTATGAATTATTTTATGGACAAGCGGTCTGGCCCCTATTTCACAATTCTGACAAATGTCAGGTGACAGTGACAATTTCACGTACCTACATTGCGGGCCCAGTATAAAGTAAGATGTCTCGAGCTTGTGGGATCGCCGTGAACATAAAATTGTCGTTGTCACCTGACACTTGTCACGATTGGGAAATAGGGGCATGGTCTAATGTGGTCGCAATTATTTTTTCTTTCTACTTTCGAAAGATCTTTGTAGCAATATAGTAAGATTTATATTATTATTGAGTATTTTGGCACTTTAAAATGTCATGTTTCGAACGCTTGACTGCGCTCCGGGAGAAACGCAGCTTTCATCGAGAAACGTCAAGTTCAAGTTAATCGGCGCATGCGCAATGTCGGTTAGCCATCGAAAGCGAACCTTTTAACCAGCTGAGCGATTATTGTATAACTTAACCACCAATTTGGATTTCGATTCGTTCACGCAAGGAGACTCCGAGCATGGCTCGGTCCATTGGCCTTTGAGGGATTTGGGCTTTCTCATAAGACACATTGTTGACACGGCTCAGTGCCGTATGTAATCACTGGCAATTCGACCGAGTGGCGACCGCATACAGGACGACGCAGCGTGGGAAGGCCCCCAACAAGATGGACCGATGTTCTGATGAAGATCGCGGGAAACCGTTAGATGGAGGGCGGCGCACGACTGGTCGTTGTGGAGTTCATTGGGAGAGGCCTTTGTCCAGCAGGACTTGGACGTCCTTTGGCTGATGATAAAGATAAAAATTTCGATAAGATAAAAGCTGAGCTGAATCGTCAAGAACACTCTAGAACAAAAAACCGTTATTCGATTTATTTCTTTAAGTGCTATTATGCCACAGACACATCTGTGCTATTATTAAGTTAAAAAAGCGGCCAAGTGCGAGTCGGACTCGCCCATGGAGGGTTCCGCAGCCGTTTACACAAAAAATGCACTACAGATGAAAAAAAATGCGATATGAAAAAAAAACACTAACAAAAGAGCGTATCTCCACGGCACTTACGTCCTTTTGCTGAGTAGTGCAGTTTTTTGGCAATAACTTAAAAACGGTATTTCCGATCATGTTGAAAACAATTTTCGTTGAAAGTATTTATTAAGTTTTATATTTGTAATTTTTTTCATATTTTTTGAACATACCGTTTAGAAAACAGAGGGGGGGGGGACACAATTTTTGCTACTTACGAAGCGAATATTTCGGAATATATTCACTTAATCAGAGAAGAACTGTCGAAGTAGGTACCACATATAGATATTTACTAAAAAAAAAATGTTTTCAGTTTCGGTTTCATGTATGGAGTGATAGACATATAGATATTTTTTATTGAACTATCAAACTAAGTAGCGGTTTACACAAGTCACCTATGCTCCAAATTTCATCAATATATATCTTATAGTTTTTGAGTAAAAAGCCTGTTACATACGGACGGACAGACAGACAGACATACATGACGAATCTATAAGGGTTCCGTTTTTGCCATTTTGTATATATAATATCTGTACATTGATCTTTTACGTACTTAGTTACTGGCAGTATGCCATAGATAGTCTATAAAATAAATTAAAACCGACTGAAACAAAATACAATCTCTTTGTTGGTCACGGCCATGAATGTTATATGAAATTCCATTATTGTACTCTAATTTGGGATCAGAACGAGTCTTCAACAAGTGCTATACTAAGACGTACTTCGAGTTCTATTTTCACGAAGATGAGAACGACATTTCCTTGGATGTTTAAGAAAAAATAAATATATAAACATGTCCGACGCAAGACAAGGGAAAGAGTAATATACAGAACATAGACAGTATGTCTCAGGGAAAGCACGTGTCGGCCGGCACGCGTTTCCCACGCCCGAGTTCGTCTATTGTCCGGTTGCTTGATTAGAAACGAAGGCAGTCGTGTTTTTGCAGGATGGGTATTTACGCAGCTCGCGGCTCACGCAACTACGATCATATGATGTTTCGCACAAAATAATGCTGTAACAGTATTTATAGTGTTTATTTGGTTTTATTGAAACTTATTCACTTTAAAATATTACACAAAGCGTATTTGGAGATGTAAACAGCAATCAAAAGTTGCAAGAATGAAAGAAACGTTAAATAGATCATTTATTTGACTAAAAACTTCCTTGCGAGTGTGCAATAAAATTACAAATTACTATTTATTACACACCTCACAAATATATAGGGATTTACAAATAATGCATTTACAAAACACAATAAAATGTAGACAACTGGCGGTCTTATCGCTAAAGAACGATCTCTTCCAAACAATATCTTGATAGTTCATTACAAAAAAAAACATAAGATACATAATATTTTCTTCTGTTTCCGCGATTGAATGACATAATATACGCGATATAATCTTTTAAACATGTTTTATATAAAATACGTAAATTGACCAAAAATTCATAAAAATAAAACAAATGAAGTAGGTACTTCACGAGAAGAGAAATTACCCAACGCGCTAATGATTGTTCTCAAAAATATAAGTGAAACGAACTATTTAAAGGTCACAGAATATTATATTTTTCACTTCCCTTCTCAAAAAGTACGGCATATTGGCTTCGCGAAGCGAGACTTAAATAGAACATTTAGCTCCTAGGGTATAAAAGAAAGCCATATACAAATTTCTATGTCACTGAAAAAAAAACTTGCGGCCAGCTACATACTCCTTACGAATAATTAAAAAAAAACAAACCAACCTGCACAGATTGGCCAAACTTTCTGATAGAATTGCTCAAACTGTACTTTTAGTTTTTCATGAAGTACAATTTTAATGTTAAGTATTTTTTATTTTCTCGCAGTCGAAGTGAAAAGCAGAGTGTTTAACACGTGGCTAAAAGCCATTATGACACTCAGACATATTTGTCCTCGCTCACGTGAGCTCGTCCAAATAATCACTTCGTGTCATAATGGCTTATTTTAGCCCCTTGTCAAACAATCTACTATTTTATACTTTTATATGTATCGTTGTGGCGCCATTACGCAAAAACGACTAAACAGATTTCTATTTTTGGTACACGGGTGAGCATCCACAGATGGTTATACGATACTTTTAGCCAACTACTCCAAAAGCAAAAATAAGGTTATGACTTTTCCACCTCCACGAAAGAAATTTATAAGCTGTATGTGTACTTTCAAAAGCTGCTCAAGACCAGCACATCTGTCAAAAACAAAATACAACACGAAAACTTTGCAGCACGCCCTTGTGAGAAAACAATAGCCACATGCATCCCGCGTCCTGCAATCTCAATCATACATATAATTTGTGTAATGTGTGCTTTCAATGAACAGACAGTGTTATTCCAATCACAGCCTTTCGACGCAGACGAACACTTCCCAGGGAACGAAGACGCCTCTCTGAATAATGCATCACAATGTTTTATGTAGCTGCTAATTGCCGTCATTATGGCGGATAACCATCTCGGCATTTGCATTTCTGGTTGGTATTATTAGACGAGGAAACGATTGGTGTAGGTTATTATTGGCGTCCACATGTGTGATACCCTGTATAGTATAGGGAAGAATAAATGAGTGCATAATGTAGCAAATTATACACCTAGGACAGTTAATGAATCAGATGGTAATAACTGACACACTAGTTAAAAGCAAGGACGATAAGTACGCATGTATCTCAAATTGTACGTTTTTAACCATATTACTACTTTGTTCACAGAGGAGGAAATGTCATTTCCCCTATTTTTTTCTTCAGCGTAGTCGGTTAAAAAGTATCATAACCATCTGTGGATACCTAGCTACTCGCGTGCCAAATATAGTTGAAATCTGTTAAGCGAATTTTGCGTGGTGAAGCCATAACGACACATCCAAACGTACAAAATCCAAAAAAAATTGTGGATTCAGTGACCTCTAAATAATCCATTACAAGCATCTTTTTTAAAATATCTTCAATGATCCCGACATTTCAGTTTTACAACTGTATAATAGTATAGATTTACATTAGTAGGTAGGTACTACATACAAATGACAACATCAACGATTTACAGAAGGACACTTTTTGCTGGAATTGGAAAAGCGATCTAGGAAGTTATGTTATAGCGATCAAGTCGAGTTTTATGACTCCCGCTGGGATAAAGATCTACCATTCTACTCATCAAAATCCTTCAATACATAGTATATTATTGTTACTGTTGTATTTAAAATGATGAGGCGCTCTTTATAGACGGGACACAGTTCTTATAAGATGGCATATCAAACGTACGTAAGTTATTTTTTCTACTCCTGTACTTTTATCTGTCATTTACATAGTCGCTAAGTCATATACAATGAGACCGATAATAAGTTGGCAAAAACTCTATGCTGTATGGTCTATAAAAGCATTGTTTAGCGTGCTTTTATAGTTCATACATTTTTCATAGAAGCACTGTTTACCAATATAATAACATTAACTTATTTTTAACCGACTTCCAAAAAAAGGAGGAGGTTCTTAATTCGACGGAATGTTTGTTTTTTTTTTTTTATGGATGTTCACCGATTACTCAAAGACTATTTGACCGATTTCAAAAATTTTTTTTTGGTGTTATAGAAGGTATTTTTTAGTTGGTTCCATTTAATTTTGGTGAAGATCTGATGATGGAATCTATGAGGAATTGAAGGAACTCCTCAGATATTGTAGGCATACATATAGCGATTTTGGTATTATAAGAAACATAATAAGCATTTGCATTCAGAAAAAGTAAATTGGTGAAGTGGAACTGATGCAGAAGAACCAGAATGCCATCGGAACTCCTCCTTCATAGTCACAAATTTAAATATTCCTGATGAGAATGGTACCATCGAATTGATTTGATGATGGAGCCGGAAGGTAGCACCAGATCTACAGAATGCCATCGGAACTCCTCCTTCATAGTCACAAATTTAAATATTCCTGATGAGAATGGTACCATCGAATTGATTTGATGATGGAGCCGGAAGGTAGGCACCAGATCTATGCAATAAAATAATGTATCCTAGCCGTGTTTGGGCTTGTTCGAATCGTCACGAGATATACTTTTAAGTAACGATTAACTAAAAAGTGTAAAATAAATGAACTTTTAAACAAAAAAATAAAACCTACTCCAAAAAAACTAAAAAGTAAAAAATAATGACATAATTCAGTTTCTTCAAATTACTTACAAGTAACCGTTTGTATACTCAATCTATACAGTATATACAATTAATGTTATTTTGGAGTCGGTGCCATCGTGTCACAAGTTACTAAAATCGACAATTTTCAATATTTTACACATTCTTTGGCACCGACGCAAAAATAAGATTATTTGTATATACTGTATAGATTGAGTATACAAACGGTTACTTGTAAGTAATTTGAAGAAACTGAATTATGGCGTTATTTTTTACTTTTTAGTTTTTTTGAAGTCGGTTTAATTATTTTTTTTTTAAGTTTTAACTATCAAATTTTATTTATTTTAGATATTTTTATTAAACTAGACAGTTGGAATTACTATCCAGTACAAACAAATTAAAAAAATAACAAACCATAGACAAACGTCATATTTTAGTTCCCACCAAAAATTTTAACTTTTTAAGTTCCAAGTTACTATTGAAAAGATAAT
This sequence comes from Hedya salicella, assembly GCA_905404275.2. Lineage (NCBI taxonomy): Eukaryota > Metazoa > Arthropoda > Insecta > Lepidoptera > Tortricidae > Hedya > Hedya salicella. The sequence continues at coordinate 26,043,913 of FR990101.1, forward strand.
AAACGTTCAATAAATAATTTATTTATTTCTTCTTTCTTTTTTTCTAATTAAATATCGTACTTAAACAGATAAAGTATCTTTTGTTTCCATAAGTAAACAAACTGTACATACATACCCTAATTTTGTTTTATTTGAAAGTAGGTAGTCGTAGAAAAAGTATTGTATGCAACGGTGTATAACTGGTCTAAAAACGCTCGTGGCATATTTACCAACGCCACTCGCGTTTTAAGACCGTTCTTAAACAACAGTTGCATAAAATACTATTAAAATCATATTTTGCTTCTTTCTTCTATTACATTTTTACTTTTATAAGTTTTGATACATTTACTTGGAAAACTACGCATTAAGTGTATACTTAAAAACATGTTTTTAAGATATTTGTTTGTAATAGATAAGAGTTATTTAAAAAAAATATTGGCTGTTGAGTTTGTTTCGGGTTTCTTCTCAACAGTGGTCTCCTCTTGGGAAACGCCGTAGAGTCAGACTTGTAAAAGTGCCCTTGCGGCCTACTTACAGAATAAAGATCATTATTTTATATTAAGGTATCCCTTGACAATTTTTTGTAATGATCATCTCTGATTGTTCATACATTAATTATTGTGAGTGAGTTAAGACTTCTTCATTAACCAAGTTTAAAATAGAAAGAAGTTCTAATCTCAAGGAGTTCTAATTAAATGTCTCCTACATATTTCACGACAGTTTTTTTTAACGGGTTATATAATTAATTTAATTCAGAAGTTACTCAGCATGACATTTACAGGTTTTTAAAAGGTAGTTTACTTGTTTGACGGTCAGTAACCCCATTATGGCACGATCGAAGGTAAAACACTTGCCAAATGACCTTATTGTATCAAATTATAATCGTAATCGAATTAAAATGCACTAAAAACCTCAAAGATACTTTTCGACATATCGTTGTATGCAACTGTAAAAGGCAAAAAGTCTGGTGAGCGAATTGGGGCAAATGTAGGGTTGTCACAGCGATAAAACTGGCCAAGTCTAGTAAAATTGAATTGAATACTTTACTAACTTTACTTGTTTTTACAGTTCTTAAGTCGGGCAAAGGCCCTTTTCACGATTTACAGTCGCATTTAACTTCAGTAATCGCTTTGCTGACGTCAAAAATTGTAAACAAGATAATTTTCTCAATTACAGGCAATTACAAGTCGTTCTTATTGTCTTCTAGATGCCTGAATGGCATAAGCTAGATGTTATTCTGTCGTCTCTATAAAGAATTCGTTTATACTTGCTTTAGCAGAGAAAACTGACTTTTAATACGTATTTGATGTGATTATATATCACTTCCTAAGGTTGTTCTGAAAATTAAGATGATGTAAGCTATTTTCTAGGCTGATAATGATTATTATTTCACATGCTGGTGTGTGTGGATCACTGATACTTCATAATTATGTATATTAATCTATCGGAATTGAAACAAATCAGTAAAAATGGTATTTGGATGATAAAGATTTTTTTCCTACATTGTTTTCATTGGGCTCAACGTCACACGTAAGTTGTTTAGTTTGTAGTGATGAAAAACTCAGTTTCGACTCACACGCAACAATTTTATGGTAACAAGACATAAAACATTTTAACGGATTATATCGCGTATGTTATTTCATTTTAGTTCCTGACGTTTCCCGACGTTTCGGATGCTTTTCAGCTTTGCATGGTCACGGGTAATGGTCAGTCCACCCGTGACCATGGAAAGCTGAAAAGCTTCCGAAACGTCGGGAACTAAAATGATATAATATATGATATAATCCGTTAAATTGTTTTATTTCAATGAGTAATAATCGCGGAAACAGAAGAAAGTATTATTAACATACAAGCCTAGATTTTTTTCTAAGATACAAAACATTCCGCACTTGCAGATGGTTAAGATACAGGCTCACCCTAGTTTGGTCACTAATGGGACTTAATCGATCTATTCTTGTCAATATTTTTTTTTAAAGTGCTTTTACTAAGTGACAGCCCTAACGGCGATGGAAGTAGAACGTTATGACATAATGAAGCGGATAATAGCAATACTCGAATAATGCGTGCGTTACATTATTCTCACCGCACTCGTAAAGAAACGCACAGAAACTGTAGGTAAAGCCTTATCGGTGTGGATATGGAGTCACGAGTATTTATGGTGTCGAATTTTGCATAAATTTATGCACTAACCCATAGTGTCTGGGTGAAATATACATCGTAAACCAAACATTTTAATCTATACGACGACGTCCGGACAAAGCCGGACAAAGTCAGGCTTTTTAGTTGCGTGTCCGGCCAAATCAGACGGTGTCCGCCGGCCAGTCCGGCTATTGTTAGGCTTTAAATTTGACCTATATATATAAAACTTAAAGATTTTAAGGTAAATGATAAACAAGCCTTACTTTAAAAAAAAATGTCGTTATATAAGGGTAAAGGCGAAGACTATAAGGGTGTCTTGCTTTTTTACCCAAATGTCCGGCTAAACTGGTTTGTCTGACCGGCTATTCGATTTTAAGGCCTGGCAACCCTACCTACGTAACTTTAACAATTAGTGATTTAATATCTTAAAGAAAATTAATATTTTTATTCTGAAACATGAATCCGAAAATTTTAGTGCGTGACTTAGACTACAACCGGTACGTTATTATCATGGAATATTTCAATGTCAGGGCTCAAATCAAGAAAAAAAGGTCGACGGATCATTACGAACAATCTACTTACACCGTAAAAAACCAGCCACAATTAGTAAACACTTACGTTCACGCATACAAATATAAACAAAACGGTCGTGGCTGGGCTGTGCTACCTGGATAGGTAGCACACCAGCTGTTTAAGAGCATATAAAGTTACAAGCTTCTGCCCGTGACTTCGTCCGCCTTAAATTCGTTTATCGCGGATAAGGGTATTTTTTCGGGATATAAAGTAGCCTATGTCCTTCCCCGGGACTCAAACTATCTCCATACCAAATTTCATCCAAATCGGTTCAGCGGTTTAAGCGTGAAGAGGTAACAGACACACAGACAGACAGACAGACAGACAAACACACTTTCGCATTTATAATATTAGTATGGATAGATGACCACTTAGGCGTTGAACCCATCAACACTACAAATTGTTTCACTTTAATCGTACTCTATTCTCTGACCAGATTTTCATCACTAATTACCCAGATTAGGCCAGCGTGTCGCAAACCAGATCGCTGGCGCAAGTGCTTGTGTAGAAAATATTGCACATTTATTTCACTTTCAAATCACTTCCCTGCTCTTATTTGTTTTGTTTTACGTAAAACTTAGCACAGTTCCTCATCGTTGATTAACTAATCTTCGAAATGGTTTGTTTATATACAGGGTATCCCAAGGTTATGGGATTGTGCTGAATGAAGACATTATTTTATTTTATTTATAGGTAATACTATCATCTATACTATTCTATTATTAAGTTGTAAAAATTAAATGTATACTAAAAATATTTAAAAAAGAAAATATTCATCCGAATTATTTGCAGGACACTGAATTGAAATATTTTGTTTTTTTGATTTTTTGTATGTTTGAATGTGTCGTTTTGGCTTCATCACGCCAAATCGGCTAAACGGATTTCACACTAATTTTGGTACACGGCTACCTGCGTATGTCCAGATGGTTATAGGATACTTTTTACCCGAATACGCTGAAGAAAAAAGAGGGTTATGACTTTTTCTCCACCGAATAAAAAAAACACTATATCAATTTGCTATACTTTGGATCGTGCGCCACCTGTAACAGGATATCCACTATTCAAACTAAATAGCGCTTTAAACTAAACATTAAGGATCTTAAAACTGAACAAAGAAACAGTGTACGGTAACAATTAGGGCTCAGGGCCCGTTCAGTCTGTTTTTTTAAATGTCTGTTTCTCAAAATGGCCTTCTTCCAAAGAACGTCTCTTTCCTATAATATCTGCTATGTGTTTCCTGTGATGGCACTTTCTTAAGAGCCTACTTCGTCATTTGTTAAACTTACTAAAAACGCGGAGCCAGCCAATAAGCGAAATTTGTTATAAGGGACGCATTTATTTCTCGCGCGCATCAAAGAAAGAGAAAGCTAATACACTACATGCTTGGCGTATTTTGGCGTAAGCGCCAGATGTTAAAGTACCATGAAATCGAAGATATTATAATGTTTTGTTATCATTTAAGTTAATCACTTAAAAGATAAAGGGAAGAATGACATTTTAACATAATTTAGCCGTTTATTAATCTGTCGTATGTACAAACTAGACAAAAAACGGGAAATGAAGACGCGTTTTCGGATAACTTTTCTATCCAGGTAATTTTCATTAAACATGTTTCCGCGTTAATCACTGAATAGGTTATATAGTCAAGAAACACATATCTGAAAACCAGCCTGTTTTATATACTAGATTTGACAAAAAATGCGCTACCAAATAGCTTAGATTTTCGATGCATCCCCTTAAAATGCTCGCAACCTATTATGTCCTCTTTCAAAAATGATCTGCTTGCTATAATGTTCGCTTATTTTGATGTCTAAATCAAGTATAGCATCATTATAATTTAACCAAATTAAAAAATAAGACCAATCCGAACGTTCGACCTTTGGGAAAATAGCGGTTCACACTTATTATTTATTCATTTTCGGTGAAAATATAGTGTATACATACAAAAAGATCCCGCCGAATTGAGAAGTAGACACTTTAAGAATCATCATACATCATAGGAAATTGTCAATGTGGGAAGAGGGCCATTTTGACAAACGGAGATTTTAGGAAACAGACTGTATAAGAAGTAGACATCATAGTAAAGTGACAATGTGGGAAGATAAGACCATTTTGAGAAGCAGACATTTTAGGAAACACGCAGAACGAGCCTTAACCACAATTAGATTCCGATTTTATCAACTTGACCTAAAAATGCGATTGCGTAAAAAGTTATTTAGTAAACAAATGAAGCATTTCGATTTTTCATTACAATTTCTCTGCGAGGCCGTAAATTAGACGCTTGAGTAAGTTCTGACGACAGGTCAAAACAACAACGTATTTTTTTTTTTTTGGATTAATAAAAGAGTAAACAATCTTTCCGTGTCTTTTTATTGAAAGATGCTTTAAAAAATAGTAACTATTACTTATAAAACCAAAATAATGTAAATTACCATCCTTGCTATATAATTGTTACATATTAGCTGTGAATTATTTTTCGAAAGTGTTTTGCAATAAAAAGACACGCCAAGATTGTTCAACCTTTTTCGAATGCTAAAAAAGTGAAGTACCTGTAGGTAGTACCACAGACTAATAAGAGATACTAGGTAGTTCGCTCAGTTTTAATGCAATATTTTTGTCCGAGCCAGCGTCGCGAGCGATGCGTCTCCGTTTCAGCTTGGGCAAAAATGCTTTCGTATAACTGTCCGGATGTTCTCCTTTACAGGTGCATTTCTTAACCAATTCTCGTTTAATTTTGTGAGCTGGTTCGATATATCTTTTTCTAGTCGATTCAATTTTTGGATGTTTTCCACAATGACGAAGATTGAATGACTAGCGAGGTCTTACAGAATCACTAGTTATACAGGGTGTTTGGTAACAGGATGCAAAGCTGAAAGTAGGTGATAGTTTAGGCCATTTATAACATTTTAAGCCAGACATGTCTTAGACAAATGTTATTCCTTTTTTTCGACAATACTAGGAGTTTTATCTGAAAAAATCTTAGAACTCATATATAAAAAAAATACATTATAACATTTGTCTAAGACATGTATGCTTAAAATGTTTTAAATGGCCTAAACTATCATCTACTATCGGCTTTGCATCCTGTTACCAAACACCCTGTATTGTTTCATAAAGAGTTGTTTTACAAGCCATTTTGATATGAAATTATTCCTTGTACGAGCGAGTGAACCGAGCGAGGACGAAAGAAATCTGAATGTCAAAATTGTTTTCTTTCTTGAGTTAGCGCTAGTAGTTTCTTTTTTTGAGGGAAGCAAAAACCGATAGCAATAATGGCAAATCGGAAAAAGGAACGATTCGGTCATGAGAATTGAAAAGTTTTCAAAAGGAGGTATTTATGTTTGTCAACATTTTAAGCAAAAATACGTTTAATGCCAGACGCAGCCTATGTACGAATTGGCAGAGTTGCATTGTGTCGAATTTGGTACCTAAGGTATTCAAGGCTAATGCTGCTTTGCGCCACCTGCTTATACGTACAGTTTTTTCCTCAAAGTCTCCCATAAAAGTTGTCTGGAAGAAATCGCTGTTTAGCGATAAGACCGCCTGTTGTCTAGCTGAGTCTCCTCGAATGTATTGTTTTCTGTACTCTGTTTTGTGAGGTGTGCAGTAAAGAGTTATTGTATTGTATTTGGGTGAGGACCAAAATGTTGGCAAGTAGTTAAGGCATTTCATTTGCGTAATTTTAATTGATTACGCTGTGACACGAAAGTTGGCATATAAATTGTATGAATAATTTTCGTGTCACAATGGACTCATTTAAAATTAGGCAAATGAAATGCCTTAACTTCTTTCCCACATTTACTGTTCCTATTGTTGTTCTGTCCTCTATGGTAGGCACTTTTATACCACTATTGTACTTTTTCTCTTATTGGTGTGCATTACCTAAATTGAATACAATACATAAATACCTGTATTGTATTGTATGTACGTGAAAACTGTCGCTGTACTTTGCAGTGGAAATCCCCCATTCAATAAAAATAATTCATTATTTTTGGTAGTTATTTCTACTGAAATGAAATAATGAAATAATGATCTTTATTCTGTAAGTAGGCCACAAGGGCACTTTTACAAGTCTGACTCTACGGCGTTTCCCAAGAGGAGACCACTGAAGAGAAGAAAGCCGAAACAAACTCAGCAGTCAGTCATTTTTTCGAAATAACTCTTATATCTATTACAATATTCGTGCTTAGCCTAACTAACCTAAATATATGTTTTGAGTATAAACTCAATGCGTAGTTCTTCAAGGAAACATATCAAAACTTATAAAAGTAAAAAAAAAAAATCTAGAATATAAAAAAGCAAAATAGTGATTTTTATTTAAAACAACTTACATACGTTTGATATGCCACCTTATAAGAACCGTGTCCCGGTAGAAAGTAAATTATTTGGTTTCTGTTTTGGGCCATGCATTTTTGTCTGTTAAATAGTCCTCTACCCTTTAATAAGCCTTTGCCATTAGGGACTCTTTTAAGTACTTTTTGAGAGCTGGAAACGATAATTTCAAAGCATCATATGGTAGCTTATTATAAAAATGTATACATTGGCCTACGAATGATTTGGCTACTTTACGAACGCGGAACTTTCTAATAGCGATTTTGTTTTTATTTCTAGTATTAAAATTGTGGATATCTGAATTCCTAGTAAAAGACTCTAGGTTCTTAATAACATAAATAATATTCTCATAAATATATTGAGACGCTACGGTTAATATGTTGATGTCTTTAAAAAGTTCTCTTAAGGAGTCACGGGAGTTCAAGTTATATATAGAACGAATCGCTCTTTTTTGTAACACAAATATAGTCTGTATGTCAGCTGCTTTGCCCCAAACCAGAATACCGTATGACATGATACTATGAAAATAACTATGATATACTAAGCGAGCAGTATCAACATTGCTCAATTGTCTAATTTTTCTAATAGCGTAAGCTGCTGAACTTAATTTACCTGCAAGTACTGCTAAATGGGGACTCCATTGCAAGTTCTTGTCCAGTGTTATACCTAAGAATAATGCCCTATCCACCATTTCTAAACATTCACCATTGAGCGATATAGCAGAATCCACTGCTCTAACATTCGGTAAAGCAAATCTAACACATTTCGTTTTCTTAGCATTCAATACCAGATTATTAATATTAAACCAGTCAAGTACTTTAACTAGTACACTATTAATTTCGGAATAGTCTGTTGCTTTCCGGTCAACTTTGAAAATTAATGATGTATCATCAGCAAATAGTACTATATCAGAAAGATTTTCTACTATAGATGGTAAGTCATTTATATAAACTAAAAATAGAAATGGCCCTAAGATAGAGCCCTGTGGCACTCCTAGCTTAACTGCAGCTCCACTTGATTGGGTTCCATTTACAACAACTGTTTGTGTTCTATTGCTGAGATATGAAGACATAAGACTTAAGGCATTTATAGACAGGCCATAATGTTCTAATTTCAAAATGAGTGTTCCATGATCAACGCAATCAAATGCCTTAGAAAGGTCACAAAAAACTCCAATTGCATCACAAGATTTCTCCCAGATGTTGTAAATATATTTAATGAGTACAGATGCTGCATCAGCCGTGGAACGTCCCCTTGTGAAACCGAACTGTTTACTACTAAGTAGTTTATTTCTATTGAAGTGTCCCAGCAGATCCATCAACATTAACTTTTCGAAAACTTTACTTAATACAGGTAGTATAGATATCGGACGGAAATTAGTCAAGTCACTCAAGTCACCTGATTTAAAAAGAGGTATGACTTTACTAAGTTTCATAAGATCTGGAAACACGCCCTCTGATATGCAATTATTATAAATCAAGGCTAGATAGGGTGCAATTGAGTCTATGATATGATGAACAATTTTTACTGAAGTTCCCCATAAATCCTCTGTTTTCTTTAAATTCAGTGACTTAAATGTTTTAATAACGTCTATCGAATTTACTTGACTAAATTCAAAGCTTACATTGCATTTGTTAAAATTAACATTAAGTAACAAATGGGCTTCGGTCGCAGATGATTGAAGATATCTTGTAGTATTAATTGCAATGTTGGAAAAATAATCCTCGAATGCCGAGGCAACATCGTTCTGACCATTTCCTGTCATAATGTTGACTTGCCTATTGCGAGTTTTTGTTTTACCAGTTTCTCTATTAATAATATTCCAAACAGTTTTCACTTTATTGTCAGACATTTTGAGTTTAGAACTAATATAATTTGCCTTAGCGGCTATGCACACCTTCTTAAACATTTTTGAATAATTCTTGACATAGTCCAGGAAAGCAGTATTCTTGTTTACCTCTTTCTCTCCATATAATTCATAAAGCCTATTTCTACTTCTATGAATGCCGACAGTAGCCCATTCACTAAACTTCGTTTTTGACCCAGAAATAGTTTTCATTTTGAAATGAGTATTAAAATTATTTATAATTATGCCAAATCAATTTTTGTAAAAACAATTTAGGTCATCATGTGAAATGGATAACATACATAGATCATTATGAACTTCATTTTTGAATAGTTCTAAACGATAACTAGTTATGGGTCTGCATGTTATAGTTTGTGGTATTTCTTGGAAAGTGTTTGGGAAAGATGCTCTCTGACCTCTATGATCTGAACTAAAGGACTTAAATATTGCCTTATCCAAGCATTTACAATCACAAAAAATATTATCTAGACAGGTTTCACTACTAATTCCCACGCGGGTTGGCTCAAAAAACAAATAGACCAAGTTAAAAGATTTAAACAAACTTAACAACTTCACAGTGTTACTATTCGATTCAAGTAAATTAACATTGAAATCTCCACATACTATAACATGTTTTTTGCCTTTACAAGCTATTTTTAAGACATTTTCCATAGTGCATTCAAATGTATGGAAATCAGCAGAAGGTGGTCTGTAAATACATATAATTAAATAGGTCTCTAATTCTACACAAGCAATCTCTATAATCCGTTCTATTGATAATCTAACAATATCTTCTCGCTCTTAATTATGTCCTTCCGCGAAGTGTAAGTAGATAGGTACAACCTATCGGACCTCTGGTACATAAATGTCTCTGGCAATATGTCACTCGCATCTAATTTGAACAGTTTTACGAGTGACGGAACTAGCATGTATATGCTAAGCCACTACCCGTCTACATGCGGCTGATATCTTATCTAGCGTACAAGGATGCGCAAGCGCATCCGACGTCAATTTAAGCGAATGTGACACGGTGCAACTATGATAAGTATGTTGATATGGATGTGTGGTCTCTGGTCGAACGATTCAGTGACAATGGTACGAGGATAGCTAAACATTCAAGGACGGTTATAGAATATATTTCACCCAACAACTCGGAGCAAAAAAAGAGAACTCCGCGTATGAAATTCATCTTTGAGCTTTAAATAAATATCTTAAAGGTGCGTCCACATTTGTATCATTTGCCCGTATCAGATCATCGTCGCGTAGCATGATCGCGTGTCACGATCATGCGTTTGGACGTTGCGCCGATCCGATCACTCGAAATCCATTTGCTACGCGTATCACACACTTGTATCGGAAGAGTGCGGCGTTATCGGCGCGCCGACCGTAAGCGTCAAAGCAGCGCGATACGCAGTCATGCTACGGCACGGTGATCGGATACGAGCAAATGATACAAGTGTGGACGCACCTTTAGGTAATGTATTTAAGATGCGCACATTCACTGTGATACCTGCATTTTAGTAGACGTCTAGAATTTGATAATTGAAAAAATGTGTCCAAAAAAAAGGTAGTTTTGATCTCTTCTGTTTCCGCGATTATCACTGATTTAAATAATACAATTTTAACGGATTATATCGCGTATATTATCTCATTTGAGTTCCCGACATTTCGAAAGCTTTGCAGCATCTATGTTCACGGGGTCGGGCCGGGTGAAAATGGAGCTATTTAAATTAGTCAGTATTGTGGCTTTTTTTGATACATTTTGTAATGAGACTAAAACAATTGTACTAAAACATTTTTTTAGTCTTAAAATCGACAGTGATCTTGATTCTATAAAATTTGCCCAAAATCCACAATCTGACAAAAATGGCGGTACACTTTTTTTATATGCTCATCCGCATCACACTCGAAATATCGATTTTCAGAATCTACAGTACTGTCGGAGCTTTGCTGCTCCAAGTAAAATACTACAGGATCGTAGAGAGCTCTTATTCTACACACTGACAGATGACAATATTTTAATAGTAGAATGATGATGTAGGTGTACAAGGGGCTAAAATAAGCCATTATGACACGAAGTGATTATTTGGACGAGCTCACAAAGTGAGCGAGGACAAATATGTCTGAGTGTCATAATGACTTTTAGCCACGTATTAAACTCTCTGCTTTTCACTTCGACTGCGAGAAAATAAAAAAGACAACATTAAAATTGTATATTTCATGAAAAATTAAAAGTACAGTTTTAGCAATTCGATCAGAAATTTTGAGCAATCTGATCGGGTTGGTTTGTTTGTTTTTAATTATTCGTAAGTAGTATGTAGCTGGCCGGAAGTTTTTTTCAGTTTCATAGAAATTTGTATGGGATTATATGGCTTTCTTTTAAACCCTAGGGGCTAAATTCGCGAAGCTAATATGACGTACTTTTTGAGCAGAAGTGAAAAATATTTTAAAAACCTGCCTAACCCGTTTCGGGTTTGGAGCGTGAAGGTTGCAATGCCATTTAAAGACTTATATGAGTAATCTTCACAATACACCCTCCATCCAGCACTCTAGCACAAACCGTAAGACTCTTTGTCGCGCGAAATTGTCTGTCTCTTTTCGTTCAACACAGTGCAAGAAAGACGGGTGATATGTAAATAAATTTCTTAATGGTTATTATTAATTGTATATGGACATATTACAAGAACGAATATAATTTAATGTTATAAGCAATTATTGGCTATTTACATCTTATTTTTAAAGATGCAATGTTTGTGAGACATTTAGATAGTCATTGATTTTATTGTAATTTTTTAACTGACTCCCAAAAAAGGTTCTCAATTCGGTTGTTTTTTTTTTTTATATTTGTTTGTTGTGATTTTATGTGTGGAAATTTAATTTATTTTTATTTGTTTAGTCATTTTAATTGTTTATAGGTACCTACCTAATTTAATATTTAAAACACAAAATGTATGTTGTTTCTGAATAAATTGAGTTGAATTGACGCTATGTCGTGCAGCAAGTGAAGTCGCGGAGTTTCGCTAGTCCGGCCATACCATGACTAATGTACCGTTCGTATTGTGGCAGGTCAAGGACGCAGACGCGGAGAGCCAGCGTGGCGCGCCGGCCGTCACCAAGCTGGAGGAGAAACTGTGAGTTGACTGACCTTCACTTCCTATACTAATCAGTATAGGAAGTGAAGTGAACTCTTGCTGCGTACAGATGTAGATTTTTTTTTAGGGTTCTGTCCCTCTAAAGGAGAAAACGGAACGGAAAGGATCACTTTGCTGTCCATTTGTAGGTCAAGACCCTTTTTCTCAGGAGTGCGTATCAAGTTGAAAATAACATCAAATATCTGCGGTCCCTTAAAGCTGTATTTTTTTTAAAGGTGTTTCCATACAAATTGGCATCCATGCATCCATTTTGTCCAAGTTTTAAGACTTAAAATTTGGTATGAAGGTTATAGTTTGTGCTATCCTACTAAATAAATCTGAAAATATAACTGTCTTGGTATGTCTGTTTATATCTGGAACCAATATAAAATTACCCCACACCGCATACATTTTGCTTAGGAATAGGGCTCTACTAACACGGATTTTTTTATAGATACGGCCGTTTTTAGCGTATATTTTGTACTATTCAGTGAGAGAATAAAGCTGCGATGCCTAGGCATCCATGACCAGCAACAGATGTAGTGAATAATGTTACGCCATCTGCTTTTGTCGCAAAAGTTTGTATTTATCTTGCTGTCTCAACCTACCCCCGTACCCTCCGTAAGCTAATTGAGACAGCGAGATAAAAACTAACTTTTCCGACAAAATACGATAGCAAAACATTACTTAGGTACTAGTACAATCCACTACATGAATAACCAATGTTACGCTAGCATAGTGTTTTTTAACCTGTGGGTCACGAAACTTTAGACGGGACGGGAGGCTTATTAAAGTGGATCGCTGTTACATTAATCCGAACTCAATATTTTGTAACAATTTAATACACATGTTTGAATCAGCGCCGAAAAGCATGTCGTGAAATATTTTTTCTTTGAAGGGTTTTGTCATGAAAAAGTTTGAGAAACTCTACCTTGGGGCATTAGACTACTGGTGATGGGATAAGGATTAAGAACACATACCCCTCTAATTGATAGATTCAGTCGTTATTTTGCGGAATTCCATATTAGATGAATAGATTATAGTTCATTCCTTTGGTTTTCCGCGAAAAAGTGTCTTGGTTAGATGTGACAATAGATTCTGCTCACAGAAGTCGACTGCTTACTATTCACTACTGTATTTCTCGGGTGGACGTCGGGACCATCAATATCTCGTGCATCTCCTGATGATGCCTCGTAGAGAAGCGAAACACTAGTCGAGGCTTATACTGTCTGGTGGTGGTCTGTTGTATTTGCATGCGTTTTTTTTTGTGGAAACTGCATGAAAATATGCGCATGTAAGCATAATTTATTGTCACATCTAACCAAGACACTTTTTCGCGGAAAAGCAAAAAAGCATTCCCCGCTGTCAAAGTATAATGAAGTAATCTTATGTCAGTTTATTAAATAAACTGCCTGTGTGTGTTTTTGTTTGTAAGTATTTTTCAAAGTGTGCGTTTGTGATAGGAATAGAACAATACTGCATGCCTATTGCCTATGTAATGCAATTTTATTGACACGTTAACGAGCGTGTATCCGATCGCAATAACTTGTTTCGCGGGCCGGAACATTACCATTACGCAACGCGCCACAAAAGTGAATCTTTGCGAGAACAAAACACCGCTCGCTGTGAAATGGCCGCGTTATGCTGTGGCCACACTGAGTACCGAGTAAAAATAAGTGGTAAAAATATTTTCATTCGGACTTTCTTCGAGGGTTGAAAGTATGGAGTATAGAGGTAAACTCATATAGGAAAACAGTTGAAAAGTGTCCAGCGAAAAGCAGTAAATAATAATTCCAAATCCGTCCACAATGGCGCTAGAGTAGCAAAATACCAGTCTAGAAATCAATACAGTCATCCGACGAAGCCGTCTATATAGGGCAATCGTGTGGGGGGCAAGGAGCGACACATGGGTGGGGCGAGCCCGAGCTGCATAGTCCGTATTAGTTAGTAGCTCGGGATATGTCATTGTCATTTATGCAAACATCAAAGGCCGACGCCTTTGTATGTTATTTACACTGTGAAGATACTAAAAAGTCAACAACCAATTACAAAACATTTTTATCGTAATACTACTCAATCCTTCGTTTCTTGCATCATTTTTTGTAGCATTATTATGATAATTTAGTTTACACACTTGCTATAGTGGCGCCACCAATTTAACGCCTTTTGACGGACACTGGATATTCCCAAAAAGCCCCAAAATAATACCCAATGTCCTTAGCTTAGGCCACTGACTACTGACATGACGCAGACCGGCTAGAACATACTCCGACTGTAGTGCGCTCGAGCGCGTCAGTCACCCACACGAGGTGCCGGGAGCTGTTGCGGCAGCTCCACCACCACAACAACATATAGTTTACGGTAACAGCATAATTGGTAGCCGAAAATCAGCTCAATCAATCATGGGACACTGTATATATAGAGATTGTTCTCCTTAGTTCTATACACAATGGTTGGAAGGATCCTTTATTTTCGTTTCATTTCGCTTGCTTTACACAATCAATAAAAAAAAGTCTAAGTCATATCGATCCGTTGTCTCGCTCCTTGGACATACTTCTAAGGGCAAATGTTTTCTTTCTTTCAATAAACGAACTTTGCTCACCGTTGCTGTAGTAAATTAGCAATAATGCTTCTGTACGATTTTCTATGATGTGATCGTCAACTACATTATTTTTTTACCGACTCCCAAGAAAGGAGATGGTTCTCAATTTGGCTGTATTTTATGTCATCGAAATAAACCCCTTAATGAAATTAATGTTCTCAATTAAAATAATCATGAGCGCGTGTAGCCCCAGCGTTACCAAGTGGGTCAAGGCGCTATTTTTTGACATAATCTCGTCGTCTTTTATTTTTCTCGTGGAGATGAATCGACAGCAATAAAACAAGCACCTTCTTACGAGTTCTGTATACGAATGTAAACGAATGAAAATGAAAAGGCTCGTCACTATTCAACTCTGTAATTTGACGATCTGAGCGGGAGTAACGTTGCCTGCGATGCGAAACTGAAGGTCCCGGGTTCAAATCCCGCTCCCGTAATGCCTAACGCGTTTGACGCTCGCAATCGGAATCAAGTGTCATGATTTTGTATGGGCTATGACAGTTGATTCCGATACCAAGTGTCAAAATTTCGTTAGGCAATAACCCCGCCGGTGGGGGCAAATATTTTTGTGATGAGCATATTTATTCCTGTGTCTTGGATGTTTTCTATGTATATCATTAAATATATCTAAACTCAAACTCAAACTTTTTATTGCACACACATATTATAACATTAAAATAAACATCATAATATGCACCCTGCAAGGGCACAGCAAATAACTTAATTCTAATACATTAGTATACTATTATAACTAATTACTTAGTCTAACTAAATTCAACACGTATCTTCAAAAAAATCTTGTAGTGAATAGTAATTTTTTTCTAATAAAAATTGCTCTATTGCTTGTTTAAATAATTTATGATTTTTTATGCTTTTTATTGCTGCTGGTATCTTGTTATAGATTTTAACACACATCATATGTGGCCCTGTATTCAATATTTTTAAGTTAGAACACTTGGTATTAGGTAGAGCTAAATAATTTTTGTTGCTCAGATTCAGCCGTTTTGAGTGGTAATCAGCTAGTGGGAAAAACTTATCATGCGTCTTTACAAAATTGCAGACTTCGTAAATATATATGGATGTAAGCGTTAGAATTCCAAGTTTTTTAAAATAGGGTCTACAACTTTGCATACTATTAATATTAGCCAGGATTCTGATAGCTTTTTTTTGTACGATAAAAAAATCATTGGCATTGGTACTATTGCCCCATAGCAATATGCCATATCTTAATAAAGAGTGCGCGTATGCATAATCTCTCTATATCTATTAAATAAATCGTCGTCCAGTAGGTACCTACTCATAACACAAGCCTTCACAAGTTGTAATAGAATCGTGCAGTGGAAGGAATCGATAAATTTAAAACGGCTGTTAGACTTTAACCAGCTTTTGTGAACTGATAGTCATTAGGGCATCAAGGCTTCTGTGTCTCAATCTCGACACCATACTACACAGTAACATGTTTCTAACTTAACAAGCAATAAAACCACACGCCAGTGCGAGTAACTTTAACAATCCATTGTTCTTACAAAAATAACGTGTAACATATACAACCTACTTATAATTGGATCCTTGTTTATTAATATGTGTATTATTCAGCAAGTTCTAAGGCGTATTTCCCGGTAAACTCGAAGGTCGTGTCAAAAAATAATCTCATATCATATTAATCTAGCGTTCCATTATTTCATCGCATTTGTGAACAACAGGATTCTAACAGCTTTTTTAACTTCAGTGTCCTCCAAATAAATAAATATTACGGGACACGTTTACACAAATCGAACTAGTCCCATGGTAAGCTAAATAAGGCTTGTGTTATGGGTACTAGACCACGATATATTGAATAGATATATTTACTTATATATACATAGAAAACACCCAAGACTCACGAACAAATATTTATGGTCGACACACAAATATTTGCCCTTACCGGGATTTAAACCCAGGACCTCATCTTCGCAGGCAACGTTACTCCCACTAAGCTAAACCGGTCGTCAAAATATTCCGTTACAATAGAGTTCATTTTTACAACTGTATAATTATCTATACCTGAAGTTATAAAAATGAAATGTCAGTACATTGAAGATATTTTCAAAAAAATGATTGTTGTGGACTATTTGGAGGTCACTAAAACGAAACATTTTTTTTTTTGGATTTGTCGTTGTTTGTATGTGTCGTTGTGGCTTCATCAAGCAAAATCGGCTAAACGGATTTCAACTATTTTTGGTACACGCGTAGCTGGGTATCTCCAGATGGTTATAGGATACTTTTTACCCGACTACGCTGAAGAAAAAACGAAGGGTTATGACCTTTATCTCCTCCGCGAACGAAGTTGCGAGCGCCTTCTATTATAAAATAAAAACGATAGACGTTGAACGAAGTCTAATAAAATCATATTAACTTCACCATATCATAACAGGCGCATCTTCGTGTTGCCAGACAATGGCACAAAAACTGGTCGCACGCGCACGTCGCACGGCGCTGCGCTGACACATTTCCGACGGTTCCGTTCCGTGAGAGCGTCCTGCGCACGAGTGGCTCGTGCCGGGAAAAACTGCGAAACTATACTTAATGGGTTATTCCTGCCTGTTACCACCAACTTGTTACCACCGGTAACAGCTGGGAATTAGGTTAAGTCTTTTTCGGTAGTAGGTATAAATACATAACATACGTCATGTTTTTATGTTGCTAAGAACTTTTCAGTTATATGAAATAGAAAAAAAAATACGCAGGGTTATTCCCACCTGTTCACTGGGAGGTAACTACCGGGAATAAATTTCCCAACTGTTACCACTAAAGTGATTAGTGCTTTTGGTTTAGGTGGTAACAGTAGGGGGAAAATTATTCCCACTTGTTACGACTGTTAACAGATGGGGGGGAGAAGTCCTAACTGTTACCACTGGTAACAAGTTGGTGGTAACAGGTGGGTATAACCCAATTTCATTACTCTTTTTCTATTTGATATAACTGCAAAGTTCTTAGCAACATAAAAACAGAACGTATATACTTATACCTACTATCGACAAAGACTTAACTTAATCTGCCCGATTGTCGAAAAGTGACCAATGTCTTATCAATTATTTTTCATACCATCCTTGTTATACAATACAATACAACAATTCTTTATTGCACACCAACAACAGAAACAGTACAATAGAGCCTTAACATAAAATACGGTAGACAATAGGCGGTCTTATCGCTAAAGAGCGATCTCTTCCAGACAACTTTTGGGTAGCGGAAATGACACAAAATAGCTAGGAATGAGTAGGTGGTGAGATAAGATATTGGTATCTACGATCCAGCCATCTCTTTTTCTACAAATTAAACAAAAAAATGATATCATGAATTACATAAGTTAACAACTATCATTGTACCCGATCGATATAAAGTTGTAACACATGTAAGTAACTCTACACGCATTTCGTCATCACGGGGAACTATGTCACAGCAAGCGGTGTGAAACTTGTGTGTATCAGCAATAGATGAAAGTTGCCTTTGTTTTTAATTTAAGCAATCATCTTAAAATACCAGTAAGAATAAGAATTATTAGTTTTAATTTTTATTTAAAGCCCCCCAAGCCAATAACCCCAGTTATTTTAAATTAAGGCTCCTTAAGTTTTGAGATGCTCGAAATTCTAAAATGGAACGCACCTGAATTATATGTTTTTAAAAATCAAATTTATTTAAAAATAGAACACAAGTTGCCGATTCGCTCCAATTTAAAAAATGAATATGTTACAGTCATTTTTCTAAAATGGTTCCCGCGTTTTTTCTTTGTAACGATGGAGCTTAACCGCGCCGCGAACTTTTGCGTGGTATGATATTTTATGATTTTAAATTTGGTTTATCTGAACAATTGTGTTTGCAACGATTAGGAGATTCTGCTGCTTCACGGGCAACAGTTTTTAGATGGTTCAACGAATTTAAAAGGGGTAAAACCAGCCTCGAAGATGACCACCGAAGTGGTCGCCCGCAAACAGCAGTAACTGCAGAAAACGTGTGGAGTACTGAAATGTTGGTGCGAGACGATCCACGAATAACATACAAAGACATAGAGAATATCTTAGGCGTCAGTTCGGGGAGCGTTAGCATCATTATCCATCAACATCTTGGAGTAAGGAAGCTCTGTTGTCGTTGGATACTACGTTTGCTCGCCGATACTGAGAAACAGGCTCGTGTAGATTGGTGTCGTGAGATGCGTCTACGATTCGACAACGGGACATCGCGGCGTGTATCGGAAATAATTACAGGTGACGAAACATGGATTTACCAATATGACCCGGAAAAATTACTGTGGGTCGTGGTCGACATGACCTCGGAAAGGTTTTCTCTGATGGTGCGTCGCCATTTCATTCTATCTGCTGCCAGTTTTTGGCCAAGGTAGGCAGTTTTTCTGTTCCTATAATTAGCCATAGTCGTTCAGGGCTTCAGGGCAGGAAGATTCTTTGTGCCTACATGGAGCCGTGATCGTTCGGAGTAGGCAGTGCCTTTATGCCGTGTGCCTATGTGGACCGCACGCCGCCGTCTGCTGCCGAGTGTACGAGTGAGTATCGTGTATAGGTACTATATCAAGCGCTATGCGAATCTGGTCTGTCCAGCGTGTCAGCCTCCTGCCTGCCTCTATCTCTTCTACACTGTTATGAAGATGTAAAAATTAAATGTACATTGCTAATATTTTGAAGATCCATGCTTGAAGGTCATTGAATCGAAAAATATTTTTTTGTGTCGTTGTGGCTTCATCATCAAAACGGCTAAACAGATGTCAAGTATTTTTGGTACACGGGTAGCTGGGCATCCACAGATGGTTATAGGATACATTTTGTCCGATTACACTAAAGCAAAAAATAGGGTTATGATTTTTTCCACCTTTGCCAACGAAGAATAATAATACCTTACATGCCGAATCATTTCTTCTTTAACTGTGCGCTAAAGGTTAACGGTTAGCTACGAGTAGGCGGATTTTAGACCGAGTTTAAACAAACAATGTTCATATGCTTAGTTCAAATTAGCTGAGTATAATTAGAGTTTAGTTTGAGCAACTTAAACAGTTACCTCTAGCTCAAGTAACGGTTGACTCAAATAATCACAGTACCTATATTGTTTTGACTTTCTATCTTCCTCAAGACTTATATGAAAACAAAGAACGAAATCACTAAGGTTAAACACGAGAAAAAGTAGCCACTGTTGTATAATTCAATCTTCATTATGAAATTTAAGAATTCAATTAAAAAGAAGGACTTTTCTTTCACCTTTCGTTTTGAGTGCCGTTTTGAATATTTATATCAGATGCTATCTATTTTTGGGCTTACTTTCGAAATCTCTGGATTTTAGTCTTAGATTTAAAAAAAACATGTTTGGGTCGCAGAGGTTTTTTTTATACCCGTGAATATCTTTCCAGACTCTTAAGTACCTTATGCAGGTCATAAATTGTTTAAATCATGCCAGAATTACACGCATTTTTATGCAATAATTTTAGCTCTAAGCCTTAACTGGCAGTAAGGATGATTTCACAACTTGTAGGGAAAATGTATGGATCTTAGATTCTTACATATTTAAAAATCTATTGGCAATATAATTGCGGTTTGAACTACCTAGACCTACTGGGAGACAGTGGAGGCTTAGTTGTCGATGGCTATGCTATGTTCGTGGACAAGCTTTATACTCGATCAAAAGTAGGCCACTATTTAAAAGTTCTGGCTATTTATTTTTCGTCAGCCGGCCATTACCAATGTGTCAAACAAAACAACCATATTACATAGTTAAATAAAAAAAATAAAGGAGTACAGAAGGTGCTATACAGAATATTTATTTTTACTTCGATGCGTTGCAAGAGACATTGTAATTTTTTTTTAATGGCTATGTATTCCTCTAAGACGTTGAAATTGTACTTATCGATAACAGTGACGTTCGTGCCAGAAAAATGTCTAAGTAACTATAGTCATTCAAAGAATAATCTACGCCAAGTAGCAGACTTTCATACATCGATATACTGGAGGGAATCATACTTTTTATCATAAGTAATCGAATTTGGCCCATTTCTTTAATGCTTTTTTTAGTCGCCCGTGCCCGCTAGTAATCTAAACTATTATTAAGGTGTCAAATGAAATATCTGTACATTGTTGAAGATATAAAAAAATTACGTTTTAATTAGAGGTTACTAAATCGAGATTTTTTTTATTTTTAGTATGTGTCGTTATAGCTTCATCACATCAAAACGGCTAAACGGATTTCAACTATTTCTGGTGCACGAGTAGCTGAGTATCCACAGATGGTTACAGGATACTTTTTAGCCGACTACGCTGAAGGAAATAATAGGGGTAATGATTTTTTCTCCTCTGCGATCGAAGTTGTAAAACCAGATCATCTGTAAAACAGTAACTGCAGCTATCATCGTCATGCAATATGATATAACAATGTGAGATAACAGATATAACAGTGAAGCGGAGCGCGTAACACAATCAGTTATGCTTCGCTTGGTTATAGTTTAGTAACAATACATTACTTTTACAATAGCTGAAATTAAATCAGTAACATTAACCACATGTAACTTTTTCGTTTACATTTCTTAATCCAATGATTAGACAAGTAGTGACACTAAAAAATAGAGTTAAGACCAATTTATTATTAGACTGAGAAATAAACCAAGAAGAGCGTAATGGACTGAAAAAAAATCGAGGACTTATAATAAAACAAACAAATTAAACGGATTATACCGCGTATATATTTGCGCTATCTCTACTACCTTAAGGTTGTCTGGAAGAGATCGCTTTTTAGCGATAAGACCGCCTGTTGTTTACCATTTCTCATACTGGTTTAGATTTAAGTGTCTGATGTTATTTTCTTTTGGTGTGCAATAAAGAGTACTTATTATTATTATTATATTATTTCATATGAGTACCCGATGTTTCGGAAGCTGGCATGCATACACCTTTATTTGATTTCTCAAAGTGGGTCGTTTGCACAAATTGTAACGTTCACAGATAATTGTTATGCAAGACTGCAAAGTTGTTATTTGGCGCGAGTGCTGGAATATGAGAGTAAGCGAAGGAATCTCCGCTCGTGGGTTCAAACATAGATTCCTGAGCGTAACGAGAATTTCAGGGCACGAGAAGCCAAATAATTTTGCAGCCGTGCGAAACACACAACTTTTCACCTCACTACAGCGAGGAAAATGTGAGATGTCATTTTTTTTCATTATAACAAACCAATTATTTTTCTTTTCAAACTGGTAATACCTACGAATTACAAAACAAGCAAATAACAAAAAAAAACTTCAAGCCCCGTGTAACGGGGCTCCGTTGACTGGCAGGCCGCAGGCTCTTAATGTATCATGAAATACAACCATTTCAAGATGGTCGAGCACATCATGAAGTGATTAATTCAAAGACGTGGCCAGAACTCTCTACGAGTACATAAACTGACATCGCAAGTTTAAAGAATAACATGAACATTTATTTTGCGAATCTATCACGGTTTGGATGCGAAGCACGTCGTGAGGTGTTTGCCTTTTGCTGTTTTTTTAGAAAAAATATAAGAAATAAGGAAAACCCTGAATATTAACTAAACCAGTCGCGTGGCACGTGTCAGAGGGTTCCGTGATATTTTTTAGTACAAACAGACATCTTAGAACATTTGAATACTGGAGATGACAGCAAGACTTGTGACCAAAGAAATTTTTATGTTCCCATTTCTACAAACGCAGATAATTAAAGGAAATCGCCTACAAACAAAGTAACATCCACACACTGACAATTTACCGTATAAACTGACCAGCGATTTCGCGATTACTTTGGCAGAGAGGAATGTATCCGTTTGGCAGCTTCAGTGCTTAAATGCTCGAAGACAGACACAGTTTAGTAAAAAATCCGCCTAGGTGGAATACTCGGCTCTTCTTTTTCATATATTTTGTGATGTTATTCAGTATTTTATGATTGCGTTCCATCGAGATGAACATTAAATAAATAGTAATAAATATCAGGGACAATCGTACACAACTCGAACTACTCGTAAACTAAGCAAAGCTTGTACTATGGGTAACATCATGCAACGATGACAGTTGTATAGATAAATGTAATACTTAAATAAATAGAAAACATCCACGACCCAGTATCAAACGTTCGTGCACATCACACAAACAGTTGCCCTGGCCGGCATTTGAACCCTGGACCACCAGCTTCGTAAGCTATTGCGTAACCAACTTAGCCAAATGTGTCATCGTTCTATATGATATACAATAGTATATCAAATATATATATACCGTAAAATATTATGCATGGAACGTTGTACTTTCCTACCACACATAAGAACCGTAAATTTAACGTTTATTTTTCTTCACCACGAAACCCTAATACATAAACGTCAAACTCAAGAAGAATTTGACATGTCTTTTTTACGGCTCTATAAATTCGCTTAAGGGGTGATGGAGATTCAAAAGGAAATTAAAGAGGCCGACGGAGGCCCTCGGCCACTGAACTTGTTGACGAGTGACTCATTCTACCGAGAGTTACTTAGTATGTTATAATGCTAGTATACCACCACATAACGGACATTGGTACAAAGGACAGGACTCTGCTGCTCATAGGCCTCTGCCACGTAGGGTTGCAAACCCTACCATAAAGTATCCTACTATATTACTCGAAGACA
The DNA here is from genome assembly GCA_905404275.2 of Hedya salicella. NCBI lineage: Eukaryota > Metazoa > Arthropoda > Insecta > Lepidoptera > Tortricidae > Hedya > Hedya salicella. The sequence goes on from FR990101.1 coordinate 26,067,149, forward strand.
TAAATAACTCCCCTAGCGATGCTGTTTTTATGAGAAAATTCAAGGACATGCTCATTAAATTAGCTTGCTACAGCGTCAACGAATTTCTCCAAGGGACTCGTGGACCCATATTACCATACTTATCAATCCCTTGTGTAAGTAGGTATAGCTCTAACCTAAGAAGGTTTTTTTTATAGTTGTAGGTACTTCTACCGATAATTAGTGATATTAATATAATGTAAAATGACGTGTAAGCGAATATCTCTCTTTACCAAATAAAATCTGAATCTGAATATTAGGGGATCAAATACTATATTTCTAAAAAATATAGTAGGCGGAACAACTATATTTTGCGTAAAGCGGAACGCAGCCGTACACTTTTCCTTCATTCAGCTGTTTCTGTCGCTGTCAATACTTTCTCAAAAATAAAAAAGGCGAAGAGCAGCAAGAAATATTCATTTAATAAATATTTTAAGCACATTTTTTTTTCATTCCAATACTATATCTGATAGAAAAGAAGTTGGTAACCCTACTGCCACGTAACGTCATCTTGGCTGGTTCTACGACGCCTACGTCCAGTTGACTCCCGGGACCTTCGCCAGATTATTAGCCTATACTACGCATGTGCAGCTAGCTATTTCGCAAATAAGTTAGTTGTTTCGCCACCGCACAGAAATGAAGTTGAATCGAGTTGAAACGGACGTAAAACCGTTGAGATTTATTAACATCTATTTACGTACGCACTTGTTCGTGTTACACCGATGAGTAACCCCGCAATTTCTCCAGCTTCCATAATAATGTCGACACAAAGAGACAATTCCCATTCACCATTCGTTTAGCAATTTCCTATTCAGCACGTTTCCTGGTGTGAGCAAATGCCGGGAGATGCGGTTATACGGTAATATTAATATGAGCTTTCATGCGGTTTCGCACTTATAAAAAAGGCTAAAGTGGCGACATCATTGTGCTAAATATTTCCGAATATAACAATTCCTTATTCAATTATCCTCCATAATTATTCCATACGCAGGATGACCAGTAGGTAATGGATGGACGAAACGCAACAGAATGGTTGCCAAGAGACAGAATAAGAAATAACTGTAGAAAATTAAAAATTTAAAGAACCTTCTGACACAAATGAACATAACAACAAAATTTGCAGTTCCTAGCTTCAATATTGGCTGAGATCCGGTCACTAGTTCCACTAAAAGCTGAATATCTTGGAGACGAGTGCTCCGATTTTCATTAAACAAAGCTAAGAACACTCGGTATAAAAGGATTTTTTTTGAAGATGTGCAAATTATACTCTTTCTCGACAGTCCTCGTTGTAATTATTGAGAAACTGCAACTGTTTCATTTTTATTTCCTATAATGAAATATAAATATTTTTTAAGTGATTTATTTGACAGTTATGTGATTTAATGGCTGATAAGCTTAGTGCCTAAATTAAAAAAGAAAGGCGATGTCAACTGTCACTTTAACGTTACTCAATATTGTCATAAACGAATAATCGCGGTTCTGTTTATTTGCATTTCGGAGATTTTGGTGTGATTTGTTTTGAATATCCATCCGTATGGGCGCTACGATGCCATACACATACACAGAGTCACAGACACGTTAAACTTATAACACCCCTCTTTTTTGTCGTTGGTTAAATAGGAAGACAAAGTAAAAGGTGGAAAGTCATTTTTGACCAGAAATGTGGACCCTGCTGGATGCAAAAGGCACGGGAAAGAAAAATGTGGAATGGCTTAGGAGAGGCCTGCGTCACAGAGACGACTACTATAAGTATAAATTAACTTCGTATAAATTAGATTGTATACTAAGTATAAAGTTTAGTCATGTAGTAGAGAATAAAGGCTATTTTTTTTATTAAATTGTTAAGAATTGGGCGACCGAGCTTTAGTCGTCGTGATTTTTTTGTTTTAAGGGTTCCGTACCCAAAGGACCCTATTACTAAGACTTCGCTGTCCGTCTGTCTGTCACCAAGCTGTATCTCATGAACCGTGATAGCTAGATGCTCGACAGTTGAAATGTTCACAGATGATGTATTTTTGTTGCCGCTATAACAACAAATACTAAAAAACAATATAATTATATGTCTGTCTGTCTATATCAGTAAACAAAATAAAATGATCGAACACCGCGTACATTTTACTTAGGAGTAGGGATCTACTAACACTGGATTTTCATAGATACGGCCGTTTGTAGCGTATATTTTGTACAGAACCATCAGTGCGCGAGTCTGACTCGCACTTGGCCGGTTTTTTTACAGAATGCAACCTAACCTGATAAATATAGAAGGCAATATATTGTACACACACCGCATTTTATCTACACTGTTAGAGCCGTTTCAGAGAAACCAATCACGAATTGGTTGTATAAATATAAGAAATAAAACGTATTTAATAGGTTAATGGGATAACGGATACTCTATATCTGTATCACCTCAAACGGCTGCTCCAATTAAAACCCAAAACCAGAACTGGCAGATTCAAAATTTTTAAACTGCCCGTACGTGTCGTCTGCAGTATTTACAGAATAAATATTTGACGACCGGTTTAGCTCAGTGGGAGTAACGTTGCCTGCGAAGCTGAAGGTCCTGGGTTCAAATCCCGGTAAGGGCAAATATTTGTGTGATGAGCATAAATATTTTATTTTCCTGAGTCTTAGATGTTTTCTATATATATAAGTGATATATCTATTAAATATATCGTCGTCTAGTACCCATAACACAAGCTATTATTGAGCTTACGATGGGACTAGTTCGATTTGTGTAAAATTGAATTTTTTATTTATTTATTTATATTTTTTTTGTAAGTTCCTTTCTCCTGTTATATCAGCTAAACGAGAAATTAACACCCATCGTCCTCAAGGTCCTGGTCCCAAATATGGCACGCGAATTACGCTATCGGTGCATGCACGCTAAGTTTTTTGGTCCAGCCTAGCCTAATGCTGTACAGTGCCAGTGAGAGTCTTTATAATCGACTACCAAAAAAGGAAGTGGTTCTCAATTCGGTTGTTTTTTTAATGCTTGCTACCTCAGAACTTCGTCATTTATAAAACAATTTAGAAAATTATATTTCTGTTGAAATAAGGTGCATCAAGCTTGCTCCCATGTAATTTTAGTGAAGATCTGATGATGGAATTCATGATTTAAGTTTAAACACGGAAATGATGGAATTGATGGAACTCCTGTGTATTGTAGGCATAAATATGGCGATTTTGGTATTTTAAGTGTTTTTCAGTCAGTGCCACCGGGTTTCACAAGTTCAAAATATTAACGTAAATCGTTACTTTTCAACATTTTACTCATTCTTTAGATGGACCGACGCCAAAATAAGATTAATTGTATATACTGTCGTATAGACTGAGTAGAAAAATAGTTACGTGTTAGGTAAATTGAATGAACTAAATTATATGCATTTATTTTTTTACTTTATCGTGTTTTTTTCTTTTTGGAGTCGTATATATTTTTTTCCATATACGATGTTCTATCAAATTTAATATTGCAGTATGAGGAAGTAATCACGGTTTGTCAAGGTGATTTAATAACACGAGTAAGATTAATGACTCTATGTTGACAAAGTAATTTAATAACAGTGCGGTCATCATGTTTTTGGTTGATACGAGTGTGTATACCGCTCAGCTATATCCCTCCTAAATATAGCTCTCGCCCATGAGACAACCTTCCCCGGTCTCCCATATCAAGGGTTGCCAATTCTTCTATATAATATAGGACCCTACTATATTAGGGGATCAAATACTATATTTATGAAGAAAATTGGGTGGATCTACTATATTTTGAGTAAAGCGCAACGCAGCCGTACACCTTTCCATCATTCACCTGTCACTGTCTCTGTCAATACTTTCTCAAAAATATAATTTTAATTAGGTAAAGTTTAAATTAAAGGGTAAGGGTAACCTGACGCGTAATCAGGAAGTACCGGGTTCGAGTCCTGGTGTAACCACGTGTGAGAGCAATCGTATTTTTCTTTGCGCTTTGATCTGTATCTATATGACACTAGATAATAGTGGGGTATTAATTTTCCCGCATTAAAAACACAGAAATAAATAAATTTGTGTCTCAATAATTAAGATACAATTTTAATTATTAAGACGCAGAGCAGCAAAACATATTCATTTAAAAAATAAATTACAGATTTTTTTTTTCGCTTCCATCTACTTTATTTTTAGAGGCAACAGCTTCAAAAATACTATATTTGATAGAAAAAAAGTTGGTAACCCTACCCCTATCAAATACGACATTGAAATCACATAAGGAAGCTCATAAGCTGTTTATGAGCATATTTTACCCAAAATCCCCAGACCACCTTTAAGTTATTCATGAAGGAAGTACCAGAAAGGACGCCACCACAAAGAGCGTGTCGTGACAATCGTGACGAATCGATTATTATGCGATAATTCATTGCTTTCTTCAAGAGCTTTGCGGTTGGACCTTGGAAGGGCCGAGGGCTGTCTTTGTTAGTCAGACGTTCATTTAATTAATAAAATGCTGTAGGTATTTTATGACACACCGCAGAAGGATTACAAGTATATTTATTCTTTATTTCTTTATGAAATCGAAAGTAAGTACTGTAAAGGTGACTCGTGAATAGATACCTTTTTCAGAGACTGGCCGTTATTTAAATAATAGATGATCCTTATTTGAATGACCGATTCGAATAAGGAATATCTTCTATCTCTGTTTTTTAATGTCATGATGTATTAGAATTCAATACTGATTTAGAAATGAACGAATAAACACGTATTTAAAAGTCTCTACCGGTTTTATCCTCGACATCGCCCCTCTACAAGTTGGTGGAGGTGCGGGGTATGTTCCTAATAATGCCCTCTCCAGATACCTGAACCGTCCAACGAACGAACCAACCTTACAGGAGGTATGTATTACATCCAAATTATCATGCATGTTATATTTGATTTGACCATGGACAAAGTAGTTCAGTATAGCTCTAATTTATCTATGTTCATAGACCTCCTGTTGCTGTAACATTGTCATATTGACATGTCAGAGCAATAACTTTTCTAAGACCATGGGAAATTATTTTCTGCCAATGGTTTCTACCATTATTAATGCCAAATGACATCCTTTTCTAATCCATACTTAATATTATAAATGCGAAAAAAGTGTCTGTTACCTCTTCACGCTTAAACCGCTGAACCGATTTTGATGAAATTTGGTATGTAGATAATTTGAGTTCCGAAGAAGGACATAGGCTACTTTTTATCCCGGAAAAATACCCTTATCCGTGGGAATTTAAGGCGGATGAAGTCGCGGGCCGAAGCTAGTCAACCATAAGGCCAAAAATACGTGAAATTTGGTTCAGTGGGAAATATTTATAACTACTGAGAGCATTAGGACACATAAGGAAATAATTGCATGGGTATACATATATCTACATTCTACATACGATAAATTATACAATATATAAATAAATAAATATTAGGGACAATCTTACACAAATCGACCTAGTCCTAAACTAAGCAAAGCTTGTATTATGGGCAATAGGCGACGATATCTATAAAGTTATAGAAAAATATATTGTAACGAACTATTTGGAGTTCCCGGATTTTTTTATTTTTTTGTATGTTTGTATGTGTTGTTGTGGCTTCATCTCGCCAAATCGGTTAAACGGATTGTAACTAATTGTGGTACACAGGTAGCTGGGTATCCACAGATGGTTATAGGATACTTTTTACCCGATTACGCTGGAAAAAAAAGAGGAATTATGATTTTTTCTACTCCTCGAACAAAGTTGCGGGCACCAAATCCCACTGTCAACCGATTTCATTTTTTTTTGTTGGAAAGTTAATTAGTAGCTGGGTTTCAGTTTTGCTAACTTATTTTAGTATTCCATTTAAGTGTCTTTGATAGCTCTTTTTGTGGCTTTATTTTATTCCAGTCAGTATACAGCGTGTCACACAAATTTAATAGGCACGCGTAGCGGACACAAAAATAATCCAATAACACAATACGCTCACGTACTCTTTATAATAAACCAATTACTTAACGTTAATTCAATACGAGTCATGCAAGGCGGGAACGATTACCGGCGAAAGTGGTAACCCTATTAGGGGGCTATTACGGAGCGAGTGATACGCTCAAGCGACGTGCGATCGCGATTCTGTAGAGCAGAGGACGCCGGACTATTTATTAATGGTACAATTGGAATGTTGACAATTTTTGACTATTTTTTTCTGCGGTATGCTATAAAATGATCTCTCAAAAATAGAAACATTCATGAAAAATCTACCTTAATCTCATAAAAAATCACCGAGATACAACCATGTTAAAATCACATCTTTGGACTTTCCCAAAAAACGCTTCATCCTAGCTTAGTGACGTCACTCGGTTAGTACCTCGTATGGGGAAATTAAGAATTGTTCTGCAGCTATATTAAAACTTGCGTGTAAAACAAACAAACACGGCGTTTCCCACCCAACTTTAAAGGCTCTGAAAACAAGTTACACGCAAGATATCGAACTCAAGTTTCAAATATGGTATACGATTTATTTTTATTTAACTACAGTCAACACCCAGTTACAGAAGGCTTCTTTTGTTTGATCTACGAGTATAGCGAATACCTTAGCGAGCGAGAGAGCGAACGACCTGTGAGCGAGAGCGGGCGATTCTTACAACCACACTGTGGCGCTCAAAAATGCATGTTCGTTTATCACGCACCCGTAATCGCAGAGTGCATTGGTCCTTAAATAGACTCAGTGATGCAATATGATGTTCATCATCATATCAACCCAAGGACTTGCTCTGCTGGGCAAAGGTCCACCAAGGATTTCCATTACGACCAGTCGTGCGCCGCACTCATCCAACGGTTTCTCGATCTTCATCAGATCATCGGTCCACCTTGTCGGGGGCCTTCTACACTGCGTCGTCCTGTACGTGCCACTCGAGAACCTTTCTGCCCTAGAGGCCATCGGTTCTACGAGCATCACATACTTTTGAATCTTATGATGTTCATTAGAATATAATTTGACGATTGGTAAGGAATCACATCTAGCGAAGCGGGAAACTGATCTTTGAGTAAGGCAAAGTAACAGCTTTTTCAACAAGAACAGTTGTATAAGGTGGAATGTCAGGCCATAATAGTAATACAGTAAGGCTTAACTGTTACTGGCGAAAGCGGTAACCCTATTAGGGGGCTATTACGGAGCAAGCGGGACGTGCGGGCGCGATTCTGTAAGTCGACGTCCACCGGATGTATGAATCAGAGGCGATTACGGAATAGACTCTAGGGATGCAATATGATTTTCCATAGTAGGAGTGTGGCGAGGCGTGAAACTGAGTGTTGGGTAAGTTAAGAAAAGTACGTAGGAAGAACAGTTGCTAAAATATTATGCAAAAACAAAACACGGTATATCTTGAATAACAAAGGAATGAACCGTAACCCTGAAATTAAAACCAAAATATGGCATAAAACTAATTTTGAAAGATTTATTATACATTTAATAGTGGTTATAAAATTGAACAGGATTGTTCGTAAATTAATTGTTAATTTATCATCTTCATCTCAACCGAAAAACGTCATCTGCTTTGTCCAGTTTGGTCTTCCCCAATGATCTCCTCTATGAATTTTCTTTAACTTTCTCAGCCCGGATAACGGATGGCCGTTGGGGCAGTAAAGTCCTGGAGTCGCAACCACGCATAGGAAATCGCAGCGTGGGACTGCCCTCAACTAGATAGACGGATCACTTCGTGAGGGGACTCGGTGGATACGGTCTGCGCAGGATCGCACTCTGTGGCGAACTATAGGGGAGGCTTATGTTCATCAGTCGAGACGAACGTGGTTGATGGATAGAACCCAACGGAACTGGCAGCTATGTCAAGGCGTTCACCGCACGTGTCCAAAAGCCGCGAAAGTCGCGACGCGCGCCGCATAATTGCGAGCGACAATGACCCGCCATTGTCTACGACGCGGAAGCTTTGATAATAGCTCCCTTGGAGCCATGAGATGCCGAATATCACTTATGTCAAATACCTTAATCTTTACTATTATCAAAATTAAAAATTAAATGTCTGTAGATTAAAGATTTAAAAAATGATTGAAACGGACCATTCAGAGGTCACTGAATCAAAATATATTTTTATGATTTTTCGTATGTTTATATTTTCTGTCGTGGCTTCATCGCGCCAAATCGGCTATAAGGATTTCAACTATTTTTGTTACAGTCACCAAGCATCAATCTCTGCCAAAAAAAAGCGAGCGAAAATATCTGACACGGCCCTTGAAATAGAGTCGTGACAGATATTTATGCGCGCTTTGTTGTAGTAGGTACATATTAATGCTAGTGACTTACACGGGCAGCTAGGTATCTCTAGATGGTTAAAGGATACTTTTTACCCGACTACGCTAAAGTAAAAATAGAGTTTTGATTTATTTCCCTTCTGCTAACGAAGTTGCGACTACTTTCTAGTACGAGTATGTAATTAAAAGTTGACAGAGTCGGCTGAAAGTCGCGACGCCCGTAGAATTCGCGATAATAGCGAGCGACAATGACCCGTTGCCTCGCGTCATTGTCTACGACACGGAAGCTTTGATAATAGCACCCTTGTAGCGATGAGTCGATGATTATCACTTATGACAAACACCTTATTAATCAATGACGAGGCCACCGCTGTTGTCATTTACCGAATCATTATACAATACAGTACAATAACTCTTTATTGCACACCTCACAAAACAGAGTACAGAAAGTAATACATTAAATAAGAGGTAAATAACTGGCGGTTTTATCGCTAAACAGCGATCTCTTTCAGACAACCTCTGGGTACTGGAATATGTTGAGAAAAAAGAACTGTAGGTATAGGTAGGTGGCGCAAAGCAGTATTAAGTATAATTTGTCCGTTGAGGTTGACAAAGAGTAATCGTAAGTCAGTAAGCTAGAAGGTTTAGTTCAGCGGGAGTAACGTTGCCTGCTAAGCTGACGGTCCTTGGTTCAAATCCCGGCAACGGCAAATATTTGTGCGATGAGCATAAATATTTGTTCCTGAGTCTTGGGTGTTTTCTATTAATATAAGTAAATATATTTATGAAATATAACATATCGTCGTCTAGTACTCATAACACAAGCCTTATTGAGCTTACTATGAGATTAGTTCGCTTTGTGTAAAAAAAATCCTAATATTTAATTCGCTCTGTGTTCGCTTGCACCGTTAACAACTTTGACCGCATATGTTAAAAAAAAAATCGTGACGGAATTCAGTATTTTTAGAATCAGTTGATACCAAGGGTCATTAAGACAAGAGAACTGACCTTGAACTAGCAGTTGCCATAATTTGGTTTGTGTTCCGATCGCAAGAAGATATTCTGGCAAAATCAAGATGTCGCTTTAAAATTAAATATATAACGATGTTATAAATTAACAAAGGAAACAGTATTGTAACAATTTTTTTTTTAATTGTCACAGTTAATTTCATTTCTACTTTTATTGGTATTAACATCATTATTAACTCGGAACGCAGGCTTCGTCAAGTGGAAAACAAAAGCGAATCAGCGACAAGCTTCGTCTAGACATAAAACAGTAACAATTAGTTCGTAAACGCGTAACAAATTGGGAACATTAAGTTTCCCAAACGTGTTCATATTATATTTTTTCCCGATAGTATACGTTATGTAGACTTAGAATCTAAATACGGTTTATTTTTATGCCGTATGGGTTATGTTATTAGATATAATTTTATAAATCCTCGATGTGACATTTGTTCTATCCGTACTTAATTGTCCCCAATTAGTTCGTAAACAGCTAGTAATAAATAAATCGTAATATTTAAATACTGTGCCACGCTTGCAAAGTTGAATAAGTGTCAATAATATTTATTACTAGCTTCTGCCCGCGTTTCCTCCGCCCTAAATTCGTTTATCGCGGGTAAGGGTATTTTTCCGGGACAAAAAAGTAGCCTATGGGAAGGATCCGCGGGACTCAAACTATCTCCATAACAAATTTCACCCAAATCGGTTCAGCGGTTTAAGTGTGAAGAGGTAACAGACAGACAGACAGACACACTTTAATATTAGCATGGATACATAGATGGCGTTATACATATCCAAGAACGGATTGTATGGATATTGTCAGTGTCTTGTTTTAATGATCCTTGGAGTGTAGACGGTTATTTTTAAACATATTGAGATCAAACTTGTTTGTCACTCAACAACAAGGACTGGAAAGTGTCGCGAATAGCTATTGTGCAAACTGTGCCACAGCACAATACTGCACAATGGTTCACAATTCACAATACGAATACTACACATAGTATAAACGATATGTGAAAGAGCGGTTCGCGGTCAGCTGATTGGCATGCTGAATGCCGGCGAAACCTGCCGGTGAAATTGCCATATATTGTTTACTGTTAAAATAATCATTACATACGCTGAAGAAAAACGGGGTTATGATTTTTTTCTGCTCCGCTGACGAAGGCACCTTCTAGTTATGTCATCTATACTATTATAAAGTTGTAAAAAAAATCTGAACATTAAAACTATTTATAAAAAAAAAGTGATACGGACTATTTTAAAGTTACTGAATCGAAACATATTTTTTGTCGATGTTTTGTATGTTTGTATGTGTCGTTGTGGCTTCATCACATCAAAACGGTTCAACGGATTTCAACTATTATGGTACACATGTAGCTGTGTATCCATAGATAGTTATAGGATACTTTTTACCCAACTACGCTGACAACAAAAGAGGGGTTATGACTTTTTGTCCTTCGCGAACGAACCTGGGTAGAACGAACTGGGTACCTACCTTCTAGTGTTAAAATATAAAACGAAGGGTTAGCTTAGGCCTAGACTTTATAGTCTTTGTGTTTAGAAAAGAAGTTACGTAACTTTTATCATACCGTGTTTGCTAGTCATAAAGATAAATCTATACACCAATCAACGAAGCATTTGAGTGTTACAATTATTCCACCCGCAGAAAGCAGCAAACACAAGTATTTTTATGGTAATACGAGCAGGGGAAAAAGTCATATCCCCTTTTTTTCTTCAATTTTAGGCGAGTTAAAAGTATCCTATAAGCATTTTTTTTTCGATTCATTGACCTCTAAATAGTCCATTGCATTTTTTTTTTAACATCTTCAATGTACAGACATATCATTTTTACAACTTTATAATGTATAGATGACCAGTGATTGTCCTTAGTATCACCTGTGAGGGTACTTAATGTCAAAACAGAAGATTTAACTCGCTAGTTAAGCCACAGTCGATGGATAGGTGTCCTCTCGTGGCGACCAACTCAGCTATCGTAACTTTACGGACGTGGCTTGAAATTTTCGAACAGAAAATAGTTTAAAAAATTTGAAGCCTTCGGTCTATTGTCCAAGATTTCTTTAGCATTAAATTACTATGATCTTCCATATTGGTATAACGACGTATTCTAAAGTACGATACGGCCCATATTACACTTTTACACCTAATTAATTCTCGAAAACTAAATTAAATCTTAAACCATTTCGAGGAATATGTTTAATGGACCGCTTGCAATTATCATATTTCAAAAATATGATTTGTCAGATACTTAAGTTATTCGTGTTTTTAATTTTGACTTTTATTTGTCTTTGCCAAATCCTAGCAGAGACGTCAGTCAGTAGTGACGTCACTCGAAATATCTCCTAGGCAATAAAAATTAAACGCATCCAAATATAAAACGCATGAAATTTCTAAAGTGAGTCGACTAAGATCGGACACCTGGTAAGAACGAATGGCCATAAGTTTTAATACGCCAGCATTAAAAAAAAACACAATAAGCGTAAACTTAAGACATACGTTCTTACCCGCTGTCCGATCTTAGTCGAACTCACCTACTATTAGATTTGTTTTTTTTTTATGTAACGACTGGCAAACGGGCAGACGAGCTACCTGATGGAAAGTAGTCATCGCCACCCATGGATATCCATGGGCGACGATGACTACTGCACATATGTGCAACACCGGAGAATATCAAATCAAATCAAAATATTCTTTATTCAAGTAGGCCTAGTTACAAGCACTTTCGAAATGTCAGTTACATGAGAGTGAATGTTTGAATAGCCTATTTAAAAAATAATAATAATAATAACGGGAACATTTTCTTTTTGGCTCATCTCAATTAAATAAGTCAAGAGTAGTAACTTTGGAATATAGTTATGGGATTTTGTCCGTAGTTGGGGTATACCAAAATCTAATACTGTATTTTACATACTGTTCTTGTTTATTGGAGTAGAAGGCTCGGCTGATTTCTCCCGGGACATTGACCGCGACCAGCTGTTTCCGGTACACAATACTTGTAACTTATGAGCTATATGACTAAGTCGTGCTTCCCGAAGGTCTCATGTCTTAGACTCGATCTAAATCTTATACGATACCAAAAAATAAATCCGGCTCCAAAACGAAAACACTTAAAAGTAAAAATAATACTGCAAAATTCAGTTTCTTCAATTTAACAATTTCGTTCGCAGTGGAGAAAACGTCCCCTTTTTTTCTTCGGTGTAGTCGGGTAAAAAGTATCCTAATATAACCATCTGTGAATACCCAGCTACCCGTGTACAAATAATAGTGGAAATCCATGTAGACCTTCTGGCGTGATGAAGCCACAACGACAGGGGCCTCCAAATAGTCCGTTACAATTTAGAATATCTTCAATGTACAGATATTTTATTTTTAAAACTTTGTAATTTTAGTATAGCTTGAGGTGGCTACCGAAGCAGAAGCAGACCGAAGAATAGATGGCGGGATGACAGGGACGAGTGGCGAAAGAGAGAGGAGGCTTTTGTCCAGCAGTAGGTCATCATCATCATTATTTCAGCCACTGCTGATCACAGGCCTACTCACAGACTTCCACATGGGCCGGATAGAGGCGACCCGCATCCAGCGAGTCCCCGCAACCCTAACCAGGTCGTCCAGGCCTTTTCCACGCTGCGCTTGCCGGTACGCGGTCTCCATTCAAGAACCTTTCTGCCCCAACGGCCATCGGTTCTTCGAACTATGTGCCCTGCCCATTGCCACTTTAGTTTGCTTACCATGTTTGCTATGTCGGTGACTTTGATTCGTCTTTGAATCTCCTTTTCTGATTCGATCTCGTAGAAAGATCCCAAGCATGGCCCTTTCTATAGCTCACTGAGTAACTCTGAGCTTCCTTAAGAGGCCCATAGTTAGAGCCCACTGACATACGTACAGACTACAGACTATTGAAAAAAAAGTATAGATGACCTGAAGGCGGTCGAGTGCGGAATTTAATAATAACACTCCAGTGCTCTCACTGGCGACTACATAATATCTGTCTTTCCCTTTTCGTTTTCATTTGAAGCCTGCAGATTTTATCGTTACAAGTCTAGACAACTGCATGACTCCATCAGTTGGTATGTAACATCGTTCCAACAATTTTTACTTCGGCTTATCTTGAAATGAAGCTCGGAGATGTACGCCTTGATAATTCTGTCTGTACAGTCACTCGCAATAATATCTCACAGGTCAAAGTCCTCAGTAATACCTATAGCAAGTATACGCAGAATGTGTTGAATTTTTTGTTTTTCCTGTCAGTTACTATTGTTGTGAAAATGAGCACATACAATAAGTTAATCGATTTAAAAAATATATATATTCATCGACAATCCCACATCCTTTATACATACAGGCTGATAAAGACAAGTTCATTCTAAGAAAAATTGTAAAAAAAAGTTTTTCAAATGCTCGCGGAAGTACATACAAGCAATGAAGCAAGAGGTTGGGAACGATGCTTGATAGCTTCTATAGCCTAGTAGGCACACCGTTGGAGACTAAATCAAACCCCATGGCAGGGTAGTCCCATGGAGAACTAAATAATAAGGCTTGTGTTATGAGTACAAGGAAAGATAAATATTTAATAGATATATATTTCTTATACCCATATAAAATCATCCAAGACTCAGGAACGAAATATTTATGCTCATCACACAAATATTTGCTCTTACCTGGGAATTTGAACCCTGGACCGTTAGCTTCGTAGGCAACGTCACTCCCGCTGAGCTAAACCGCTCACCAATATGAGTTAAAATATGTTCTCTTATAGAGTAAGGCATATATTAGAATCCTGCTCGTTAAAATAAACATTCAGATTTCATGAACAGTGTATGAACATTTGAAAAACAAATAGAGAAAAGTTTGCTACGGCGGCGTGTGCCTTTGATTGATTTTTGTTATTTCTTCACTTGGCAGCAGCAGATAAATGTGTTAAAGTTGAAGACTGGAATCATGTAACCCTTAAAAAGTTGTTTGTAATAAATAAGCAGTGATCGTAATGGTAGCATTTTTGGTGCAGCGATGGCATTGCGCTATAGATGCGGAAAATACAAATTTAAACGATTAAACATCTATACTATTATAAAATTCTGGATTTGTAATGGAAGTCAGTTTTCTATGGAGAGAGGTCATGATTCCAGGAAAAATCTTAATAGCGCGATGCAGGATCGTCTTTTGTTTTGTGTGGCCGCGCGGCGCCTTGCCAGTCTGGCGCCATCTGTTAGCCAGAATTTCTTTGTCCTCTCATCACGCCAAAACGGCTGGACGTATTTTAACCAATTTTGGTACGGGAATAGCTGGCCATCCAAAGATGGTTTTTTTACCTCTTTCCCAACTACGGTAAAAAGTTTTACGCGGACGAGGTCTCGGGCACCTTCTTGTAGTTAATATTATCGTGAGTAACCCACACACCACATTTATGGCACTCTATCATGATCGCAACAAAAATGCTACCTTAAAACCACCCAACTATAGTCTAGGCACCCCAACTATGGTCCAAAAACAAAATAACATGTAAATAATCATTATTGTAAATTTTGACGATAATACGTTTGAATTATAATCAAATGATTTTGCCTATGATCACATTCATAATAATCTAACTAGGTCAGTAAAATTCGATTTAATTTTGACCATAGTTGGGTGATTTTGGACTATAGTAGGGTGGTTTTATGGTACCTAATTTACGATAATTAATAATTAGGTATAGGCTTCGGCAAAGATGGCGGAACGAGCTTGATTCCTTCTAGAAGAACTGATAGGAGATTGCCAAGACCGGGATACGTGGAAGAAAGAGCCTCAGCAGTAGGACAGCTCTTAAATAAAAATAATACATAAAGAGTTCAACATGCATGGCAGATTCAGAGTCAAAGTTGCCAAAACTGTTTTCTATTGCAATAGCTTGTATCAGCAAATGGCATCGTAGACATAATCGCAAATTGTCGAACATTCGTCTGCTGTCACTCTCCCTTGAACCCGAACGTGCGCGGCATGCGTACGCGCAGAACCGTTACTCACGAGTGCGGTATTGCATAGATATATGTGGCTACAGAAGGCGCACTGTATGTGGTAAACCTGCGACATGAGTGCTAAATTGAATAAAAAATAAACTTATATATACTATTATAAAGTTGTAAAAATAAAATGTTTGTACATTGAAGATATTAAAAAAATATATCTTGTATTGGACTATTTGAAGGTCGCTCAATCAAAAAAGCCACAACGACACAAACATACCAAAAATCCAAAAGAAAGAGATTTTTTTGTATGTGTCGTTGTGGCTTCATCTCGCCAAATCGGCTTAACGGATTTCAACAACTTTTGGCGCACGGGTAGCTCGGTACCTCCAAATGGTTATAGGATACTCTTTACCCGACTATGCTAAAGAAAAAAATAGGGGTTATGACTTTTTCTCCTCCACGAACGAAGTTGCGGGCGCCTTCTAGAATTGCATAAAGTACTATTTCGTCGCTTATTATGAAACGAGCCGAAAGCAAATCCACACTCATGTTTTAAGGCCTCTCATTATGTATCAGTTGCATAAATTATTATCTCTTCGCTCCGTAAACTTGTTTAATTCTCAACACCTATACATCCACGTGCTTCAAACATTACTATTGTTCAATCGGTTTTTAGGGTTCTGTACCCAAAGGGTAAAACGGGATCCTATTACTAAGACTAAGACTCCGCTGTCCGTCCGTCTGTCCCTCTGTATTCTACTATGAACCATTGTAGCTAGACAGTTGAAATTTTCACAGATGATGTATTTCTGTTGCTACTATAACAACAAATACTACAAACAGTATCATTTTATGTCTGTCTGTCCATATCAGTAACCAATATAAAATAATCGAACACCGCGTACATTTTGCTTAGGAGTGCGCTCTGCTAACACTGGATTTTCACAGATATGGCCGTGTGTAGCGCATATTTTGTACAGAACCCTCGTTGCGCGAGTCCGACTCGCACTTGGCCGGTTTATTTTTTTTCAAGAAGTGAATTCACTGTATATCTATCCTGTGGTCCGGATAGAGATCGCCCTCACTTTCGGCCGTTCGCGGTCACCGCGGCGCAACATGCGGTCGGGGATTCAATGAGCCGACGGTTGTCAGAAGAGTGAGTGTACACGGTTTAAGGCTGTGTCAGAGATTTGCGAGAAAAGATATGCTTCCACTATAATCTGTGCCATAATGCACGGACACGTTCTCAGAAACACGCACATGTAAAGAAACAAACAAAATAAAGTTTGCATTTCCAAAAACATCGACAGTCTGGGCCTTTATTTATTTAAGCTTTCTATGCCTTTATTTAATTCCATACAAGAAAGTACAAATGGCGTACTTGATGCTATAAAAGCATTCTCTACCTGTCAACCATTATGCCTTTCCTTTGCCTTTCCTACATGAACGACTGAAATAAGTGTATTAATCGTCATACAAAAAGCGTTTTCCCTATATTTACAGCGCCATCTATTTATATTACTAATGATTAATTGCAGTCATTCAACATTGCTAGCGTGGTAACAGTTTCTAACTATTGTACCATGGTACAGTATTTAACTATTGTAGCTGTTTACGAGCTACTGGTACTATATTCCGTTTCTTTGTTCAGTTATAACAACGTTAATGTTTAATTTGTAAAGCGCCATCTAGTGTTAATAGTCGGCGCACAATCCAAAGTATGGCAATTCACAGTTCACTTGTTTTAGCTATTCATTCATGGTACCTATTAGACTCGAACATAGTTACCATATTATACAACTAACAAAAATGTTTTTGTTTCAGAGAGCGCACAGTGCGGTGTTCCTCAGTATTGATCGGAGCGCTAGGGGTGTCACTGATCGCCCTAGCAGTCTACACCACAGTGTTAGTACTGACGGAGCACTGGAGCCCGCGGCCCTGCGTCAGCGAGGAGTGCGTCGGGACTGGTGAGTCACACACTGGAGAGTCAGCAGGGAGCGCTAGGGTGTCGCTGATCGCCCCAACAGTCTACACCACTGTGCTGGTGCTCGTAGAGTGCCGCGGCTCTGCGTCAGCGACGAGTGCATCGGGACTGGTCAGTCACACACAGCAGTGTCAGCAGGCAGCGCTAGGGTGTCGCTGATCGCCCCAGCAGTCTACAACACTGTGCTGGTGCTGACTGAGCACTGGAGCCCGCGGCCCTGCCTCTGGTTAGTCTTATTTCATTGAAAAGTCAAAATGATTAGGTACAGTTTCGGTATTTCTTTCAATTCAAAGCTTTTAGGCAACTTGAAAATAAGCTCGCAATGTAAAGTACCTACTATTTTTTTTTTCCAGTAATTACAATAAGCCAATTTACTATATACATTTTTACTTTGGGATTGTACAATTATGCCACTCGTAAAGTACGAATATAAAAAAAGTCATCTCATTGACAACTAACTTAAATGTTTCATACTGTACATATCAAAGTAAAAAAGTATACAGTCGATTATCGTGAATAAATGTCACTTCTAGGATTAAAAAAAAATATATCTAAAAAAGAATATGACATAAAAATTAACCTTCCGTAGATTCTGCATCCACATTCACATTTTTTGTTTGATATTTTTATGGTATTTTAAATTTTGTTTTACGTTATTTTATTTATTATCATGATATACAGGCCATTTCACGAGATCTGGCGCCGATTTAATATGAAGTAAGTACTCGTTGCATATAAAATCCGCACCAGCTCTTGTGAAACGACCTGTAAATACTTGTAACTTTGACTAAGGCAAATTGATACTGTTTATTTTGTAATAAAATAAATGAATCTGAATCATAAAGCGTCCTATCGAGAAAAAAATTATAAAATGAACACCTATGGGATAATGTTTCCAATTACGAATGAAAACTTATTACAAACCCATTAAAATACTTCGCCGACATAATAGTGACAGTTAATAGGATGTTTCTGATGTAAGTGGGATTAGCAATGCGTGTTTCCCATTCCTACACATCGATTTGCTTTAATATGTATGAATAATGAGATAAAATTGCCTTTTAAAGACAAATGCACATTCCTGTATCATCTCA
The DNA here is from genome assembly GCA_905404275.2 of Hedya salicella. Classification (NCBI taxonomy): domain Eukaryota; kingdom Metazoa; phylum Arthropoda; class Insecta; order Lepidoptera; family Tortricidae; genus Hedya; species Hedya salicella. The sequence continues at coordinate 26,085,456 of FR990101.1, forward strand.
AGCATATTTCCATAGACTGTGGCTGTATGGCATCCGTACCATCGCCATTTGAACTCGTTTATAATGATTTTAATACGCACAGATTAAATAATCCACGCGCATAGACAAACTGCGCCATTTTCGCGGGAAAATGATACAATTACATGAATTATGGAAGGATTTTGCTATTAACTTTTGTTCAATACTGCGCATATTGTGCAACGCATTCATATGTTACAGATAAAATTCCACGTGGATGAATGAATTAAAGGATGAATCAAAATTCTGACGCCATCGTCACGCGTATAATTGCGACGATCTAATAAACTACTTTATAATTATAATATGCAAATTATCCTTCAGATTATGATGATATGTGATGGTTGCATGTTCTTCCTTTTTTGGTTTTCATCTATGTTATTATAAAGTTGTTAAAATATAATGTACTTACATTGAAGATATTTTTAAAAACATTGAATCGCATTTTATGGTCACTCAATCGGATTTTTTTTTTATTTGTATGCGTCGTCGTGGCTATATTACGCCAAAACGGCTAAACGGATTTCAACTATTTTTTGGTACAAGGGTAGCTGGGCGTCCAAAGATGGTTATAGGGTACTTTTTACTCGACTACACTGAAGCATAAAGAGAGTTAGGTATTGCTTTTTCCTCCTCTGCGAACGAAGTTGCAGGCACCTTCTAGTCGTGTATAAAATCACGATATTATCACATTTCCATCGTATTGCAGTAATTACAGTCTGAATAACATTTGTATTGCGTACATATTTATTTTTCCTATAGCGGGCAGGTAAGGATCAGCACTTATTCCCCGCACGAAAGATGCCCGAGAGTTGCGTCAGTCGCACGCGCACGCTTTCCTCGCGCATGCGCGGTTCAAATTAGACGTCATTTTCCGCTGCACGCCCCCGCTTTTCCTATACTACTTAAGAGTAATAAAATCGTAGTATTGCGTTATACTAGCGTGACTATAACTGCTCGCGTTTACATTTGAAATGTATGCTAGGATTGAATAGGCAGTATCAATTTACTGTCGTTTTGATGTTGTAGCTAAGTTTTACCAAGGATCACTAAAACAAGAGGACTGTCAATCACCATACAAAAAATTATTCCCCGATATTTACAACGCCATCTATGTATAAGAATTGTTATTTACAATGATTTACGCGTGAGACACTTAAATGTTACGATTTATTATTACTAGGTGCCCGTAACTTTACCCCTATTTTTTTCGTCAGCATAGTCGGGTAAAAAGTATCCTATAATCATCTGAAGATACCCAGCTATCCGTTTTCCAAAAATATTTGAAATCCGTTTAGTTAATTTGGCGTGAAGGCACAACGACACATACAAAGATACTAAAATCCAAAAAAAAAATCACCAATCAGTGACTTCCAAATAGTCCGCTACAATATGTTGTTTGAAAATATCTTCAATTTTACATCTTTATTAATATCATCTACTTAAAGCACTAGACGAAACACGTATATTTTAAAGGTTTCGACTACCTATTCGCTGTACAGAGCGTGTATAGCATTCGGACATGTACCACGGGTATGGAGAATGGTGAAGGTGATTTTCCTGCCAAAACCAGGCAAGGCAGATTACGGAGACGCCAAATCGTATAGGCCCATAAGTTTGTCATCGTTCTTTCTAAAAGCGTTAGAGAAACTGGTGGACAGACACATAAGGGATGGCCCATTAAAAAGGCATCCTCTGCACAAATTACAGTGTGCCTATCAACCAGGGAAGTCAACGGACACGGCGTTACACCTGGTAGCAACCAGAGCTGAACAGGCCATAGAGAGTAAGGAACTGTGCCTGGCGGCTTTTCTAGACGTGGAAGGAGCGTTTGACCGCACCACGTACCAAGCGATTGATGAAGCAGCTGCAAGACATGGCATAGAGCCGACCATATGCAAATGGATTGGCAATATGCTAAACGGTAGGTTAATAACGTCATCCCTAATGGGGGACGAGATAAGGGCCACAACAACAAAGGGGTGTCCACAAGGTGGTGTACTCTCACCTACTCTATGGAGCTTGGTAGTGAACTCACTATTGGAGGAACTCAATAGTGGTCCTATCCATACGGTAGGGTATGCGGATGACCTAGTGATGCTTGTAAATGGGAAATTCCCCAGTACAGTCTCGGCAATAATGAATGAAGCACCGAAGAAAGTGGAGAGATGGTGTAACAAACACCAACTGTCCATTAATCCAGGCAAGACGGTGGTAATACCATTTACTAGAAAGAGAACCCTAAAGGACATGCACCAACTAAAACTGTACGGAAGGGTACTTGAGATGTCCAATGAAGTGAAATATCTCGGCGTCACGCTAGATAAGGAACTAAATTGGATAAAGCATGTTGATCGTAACATAACAAAAGCGCTTAGAGTGTTTGGAATGTGCAGATCGGCATACGGTAAGACGTGGGGATTAAACCCTAAGGTACTGAGATGGATCTATACTATGATGGTAAGACCGATCATACTGTACGGCAGCCTGGTCTGGTGGCCGAGAACTTTAAAGAGCACATGCAGAGACGACCTAATGAAGGTCCAAAGAACGGCGTGCATGGCTATAACAGGGGCGTTTAGAACTACGCCGACAGCGGCGCTAGAAGTATTGTTAGACCTACCACCGCTACACATAGTGATACAGTCGGAAGCGCGAAAATCACTGCACAGGTTAAAAACCATGGGCCTGTGGAGTTACAGTGCGCCGAAAACTAAGCACACAACCATGGAAAACAACAATTTCCTCGACAGAATAACTGCCATGAGCTGCGATAAAATGCAACCAAGGTATGTATTCCATAGGAACTTCAAAGTGCAGGTTCTCACAAGGGCAGAATGGGCCGAGGGTCAAAAACCATTGACAATGGATGGTGAGGATAGTATTTGGTACACTGATGGCTCAAAAATGGCATCAGGTACGGGAGCAGGCATTCATGCAAATGACTACAATGTCAGTACAAGTATGGGAGGTTATGCAACGGTCTTTCGAGCAGAGACATATGCTATAATCGCCTGTGCCCAGGAGAACATAGATCGACTAACCAGGGGAAAACACATCTATATACTCAGCGACAGTCAAGCAGCACTGAAGGCGTTATCAGCGCCCAAAGTAGACTCTAGACTTGTACAAAACGGCATTCAAGCATTAAACAAGCTCGGAAGGCTCAATAAGGTGCAGCTGGTCTGGATTCCAGGGCACGAAGGCTTCATCGGCAATGAAAACGCAGATGAACTAGCTAGAAAAGGGTCTGGAACTAATTTCGTAGGACCCGAACCATGTGTGGGACTCTCACAGGGAACCATAGTAACGGCCATTAAGGACCATGCCAAGAACCAACATCAACAAGAGTGGAAGAAGGTGGAGGGCCTGAGGCATGCAAAGCTATTCATAGAAGGGGTAGAATCAAGCTGGACCAAAAAACTGTGGAACTACAGCAAAAGACAACTCAGAATCATAATGGGTGTGTTCACAGGTCACTTCGGAGTCAAAGGACTCCTGGCCAAACTAGGACTTTCTGACGACACGGATTGTAGAATGTGCGGTGAAGAGGCTGAAACAATGGAACATATATTATGTGAATGTCATGCCCTCGCCAGACAGAGAATGAAGGAATTTGGCGTTGGGTACCCAAGGCCAAAGGAATTCCAGACGCTACCATTGGCATCTATCATCCGGTTTATGGAGTTGGTAGAACAAAACTGAAGAATATCTTGAAGGCTGTACAGGAACCAACACCAGAGGAGAAATATTAAAATACGTCCGTTCTGTACTGCGTTTAATCGAGCGAGAGAGCGTTACCCAACTACCCCCAAGTGGCCGAACATAAGTCTACCCACATACATTACACCTCCACCCTTAATTGATACTACAATTTTGACTTATATTTACTTAAGGCTACTTATTTACAAAACAATTCAGTAATAATTATTAATCAAACTCAAAGCCGTATCTTTGCACAGGCTTTCGAATGCGCTTGGACGGGTTCAAAGGGGATGCACTAACCGCAGTATCCGTTACCGCCGCCTCCTGGTTATGTGGCGCGGCATGCTCATTTTTCGGCTTACTCATTTCCAAAATATCGTCTTCCGCCAAGCGTCCCGATGCGCGCGAACCCCCGGTGCTGCTATTAGGAACCGAATCGATATCAAGGGCTGTACCGTCCTGATAATCATCCGGAACCTCGACTGGTGCTGACTCTACCACATCCGATAAGGACACGTCGTAACTGCGCCTTTTCTTTACTTGATCAACGTGTCTTCTTATGCGTGGACCACCTTCCCTACCAATAATGAAATTACGAGAACCTACTTTTTCCTCAATCTGACCACTAAGCCACCTTCCTCCAGTATAATCTCGCGCCCATACGTTCTCTCCCACCTTTAACTCCCGTAATGTGCCCCCCGCGTTCGAAACTTGTTTATTTTGTGCCTGCTGGACCCTGGCCTCTAACTGTCTATCATCCCTCAACAAGTCTAACCTAGACCTTAGGCGTCTACGCTGTAGTAACATAGCTGGGGCTGATCCCGTCGTACTATGTTCTACATTTCTATACATCATAAGATACGCTTGTAGGGCTTCCTCTACATCACAGCCGTCGCGAATCGCCTTTTTAATTGCCCGTTTGCACAATTTTACAGCGTTTTCCGCAGCACCATTCGAGGCCGGGTGATACGCTGGTGAAAAGGTTATTTTTATGCCATTGTTAGCCATAAAAGTAGCGTATTCCTTACTGGAAAATGGTGGGCCATTGTCTGACACTACCTCTATAGGCAACCCGAACCGAGCAAATGTTTCCCGTAATACCTTTACAACTTCACTCGCTGTAGTTTTACGCATTTTAAATATTTCTAACCACTTAGTGGTGGAATCTATGATGACAAAAAAAGTTTCACCCCGGTGTGGCCCCAAAAAGTCAACGTGCAACCGAGACCACGGTACTGAGATGTACGGCCACGGCTGCGGTGGTGCGCACGGCGGCGCGGCGCCTTCAATAGCGCACGTAGTGCACTGCTTGCATAGCTCCTCAATGTCGCCGTCTATGCCTGGCCACCACATCATACTCCGAGCGAGACTTTTCATTTTTACAATACCTAAATGACCTACATGTAGTTCATTTAGCAACATTTTTCTCAGCGCCCTTGGTACTACTAACCGATAGCCCCAAATTATGCAACCCCGATCTATGTACAGCTCATTCCGCCGCAAGGAGTACGGTTTTATGGCTTCCTCCTTGCAACCTTCGGGCCATCCGGAATGTAAAAACAGGAAAACTTTCTTTAGTACTTCATCTTTACCCAGATGCTCCTGTACCATTTTCCTCGTAACAGGAAGAAAATTCTGAATAAAATTCAAATAAGTCATTTCATTCTGCTGACGTTTTTCCTTACCGACGGGTAAGCGAGATAACGCGTCAGCCGCATTCCTATCGCTACGCACATATTCAATGCTGTAATCATAGCCCCCTAGAATCACTGCCCATCTTTGCATTCGACTCGCCGCCATTACGGGTACGCCAGTTTTGTCTCCAAAAATGGTCACCAATGGCTTATGATCGGTCCTAAGAATGAACTTCCTACCATATAGGTACTGGTGAAATTTTCGTACCCCGTAAATAATAGCGAGAGCTTCTCGTTCTATTTGCGAGTATGATCTCTCGGCTGCATTAAGAGCTCTCGACGCATACGCTATTGGCCGCTCGGTATCGCTTGCGCCTTCGGTTCCAGTGCCGGGCACCAGATGCGATATCACGGCGCCGACTCCAACGCTGCTAGCATCCGTCGTCAATACAAGCGGTAGCTCCGGCGAGTAGTGCTCTAATATATCACTTGAAACCAGCAAACGCTTAATATCGTTGAACGCACGCATACATTCGTCATTCCATTCATATTTCACATTCTTCCGTAATAACGCGTACAGGGGAGCTAAAATTGTACTAACATTGGGAACGAATTTTGCATAGTACATCACCAACCCTAAGAATGACCGCAACTCGGATACATTCGCCGGGGCTGCTACTGGCCTTATCGCTTCTATCTTTTCTGGACACGTGTGGACGCCTTGTTTACAAATTACAAACCCCAGATATTTTACTGAATCCGCAAAAAATTTGCACTTTTCTTTTTTAATTCTAAGACCGTACTCTTTTAATCTTTCGAAAACTTCATTCAACGTGTCGATATGCGACTGATCGTCCACCCCAGTAATAATCAGGTCATCCAAAAATACGCCAACTCTAGGCATATCCGCAAACAACTGCTCCAACTTCCTCTGGAAAATTCCAGGACTTGATGCGAGACCGTATATTAACCGATTGTACATAAACAACCCTTTATGCGTATTAATTACAGTATATTTCTTAGACTCGTCTAATTCAAATTGAGCGTAAGCTTGTGACAAATCCAACTTAGTAAACTTATCTCCCCCATGCAATTTTGTGAGCAGGTCGTCTACTTTAGGTAAGGGATAGTGGTCCACCTCTAGACATTTATTTAGCGTTAACTTGAAGTCAGCACATACCCTTATTGAGCCATCTTTTTTAATCACCGGTACAATCGGCGTAGCCCAGTCGGATGTGGTGACCGGCGTGATGATGTTGTCGCGCACCATCTGGTCGAGCGCACGCTCTACTGGTTCTCGAAGCGCGTACGCCAGAGGGCGCGCGCGCAGGAATATAGGCCGCGCCTCGGGCCGCAAGCGGAACCCCACCGTTCCTCCCTTGAACCGGCCCAAGCCCTCCGCAAACACCTCACAATATCTGGAACTGAATTCCCTTTCATTAAACAATTTGTTTACATCTATTATCTTTTGAGAAGTTAACAATGCCAAATCTATTTTCAATTCTTGTATCCAACATCTACCTAAAAGGCTCGTTTTGCCACTTTGAATAATATACAAGTCTAAATTCTTACAAATGCCTTTATATTGCACTTCCGGTGTTATTTTCCCTATTGGTTTAATATTTTCCCCCGTATAATATCGCAAAACTAAATTACTGTCTTGTAACTCACAATGCGTAAACAAGTTTTTATAACATTCGTAACTAATACAAGAGATAGCACTACCTGTATCGATCTCCATTGATAACAATGTTCCCTCCACATAAACACTTGTGGTGTATGGTGCAAACACAGTGGACTCACTAGTATTTAGTGAAAAGTTAGAAAAGTTGTTTACCTCGTCGCTTTCACTGCTGCTGTTGACCTTGTCCAGATATACAACCTTTTCTTCATTTACATTGTATAGCGATGAGCCCCGACGAAACTTTGGGCACATTTTTTTCTAAGTGTCCTTCTTGATTGCATACTCTACAAACGTAATTCTTAAATTTACAATTTTCTGTGTCATGTTTGCTACCACACACTTTACATTCGACCTTTGAGTACGCATCGTTATGTCGCCTTAATGCACGGAACTTTCCGCTTTTCGCTCCGCTTATACCGCTTGGGACACCGCCCGGTAACTTGCCGCGGCCCGCTCTGCCAACGCCCGGTGCCGGTGTTCGGCTGTGACTCGCCCTGCCCAGCTGATGCACCGATGCCGCCATGCCCGCCGGTATACTGTCGCCGGTTCGATTCCGAGCACAGTCATCTACCAGCCCTGCGTTTGCCTCGGCTGCCTCCATGGCCACCGCGAGCCTGTACGCCTTGTCAAACGTAATTTTGTCGTCCTCCGTGAACAGTTTCTGTCTAATGTCGTCGTTCAATAGGCCACACACGAATTGGTCCCTCAAGTTTTCTTTTAGACTATCCCCTGTGAAACTACAGTCTTTACTCAATTTTTTAAGATCTGTCACAAAACTCGCAATATTTTCGTCACGATATTGAACTCGCTGCTTAAATTTAAAGCGCTCCGCCAGCAAACTAGGCTTTGGATTTAAATGTCCTGCCATCAGGGCCACTAGTTGCTCGTACGTTTTAGTCGCCGGCTTCGCGGGTGTGCACAGACTAACCATCAGCTCATAAGCTTCGTTACCGATTATTGTTATCAAAGTTGCCACTCGCACTTCACTTTTAACCGCGTTCGCCACGAAATATTGCTCTAACCGATCTGCATACATTTCCCAATTGTCCTTGGCTAGGTCAAAAGGTCCAATTTCTCCCACAGACATTTTTATTCACTTTGTATGTGTACGAGGGTTGCTACTTATATATCCGGAAACAAAAAAACAAACAAACGTACACGGCTGAAAATAGTTTTATTGTTTTTCAAAGTATTCCCCTTGATGATCTATGCACTTTTGCATTCGCGTGAACCAATTTTTAAAGCACTTCTGCCACTCCGCCTGAGGTACCTCCATAACGTGTTGTTTGAATGCGTCGACAGCATCTTCAGCGGTCGAAAATCGTTGACCGCGTAATTTATTCTTTATATTTGGAAATAAATAAAAATCGTTGGGTGCCAAGTCAGGGCTGTACGGCGGATGACCCGTTAATTCCACATTTTGACCCTCCAAAAATAGAGTTGTTTCGCGTGACGTATGACAGCTGGCATTGTCATGATGAAGAATGATTCTTCGTCGCTGGTTAGTTTTACGAATTTGTTCAAATACTTCCGGTAAGCAAATGGTCGTGTACCACTCTGAATTAACCGTTCTACGGTTTTCTAGTGGCACTGTAGCTACATGGCCATTAATACCGAAGAAGCAGGCCACCATTTGTTTCAATGTACTTTTTGCACGAGTAACTTTCGTAGGGTTCGGCTCATTTTGAAACACCCATACCGTTGATTGTTGCTTCGTTTCGGGATCGTATGCATAGATCCAGGATTCGTCACCTGTATAGATGTTATAAACGGCTTTTGAGTCACCACGGTTATATTTTTTTAACATTTTATTGCACCATTCGACGCGAGCATGTTTTTGCTCATTTGTTAAGTTGTGGGGTATCCAACGCGAACAAATTTTTTTTACAGCCAAATAATTATGTAATATGCTATTAATGCTGGTCATAGAAATACCCAGAGTCGCCTCTATCTCGCGGTACGTAACATGTCGGTCGTCCATTATAAGTTTTCGCACAGCCTCGATATTTTGTTGTACAACGACCGATTTCGGGCGACCTGCCTTAACTTCGTCCGTAAGCATACTACGTCCACGATTGAACTCACTAAACCAGTGATACACAGTAGTTTTAGATGGGGCTTCATCACCAAAAGTTGAAGTTAGTTGATCTATGCACTGTTGTTGCGTTAAACCACGCCGAAAATCATAATAAATCATAGCACGAATATTTTCACGAGTGAGTTCCATTCTTGCTGCGAGATGACATTTAAAACGCGTCAAAAACAAAACACGAGCGTTAATAAGGAAGAAAAAATATACCTTATATACTTAAAAAAGTTCAAATTTTACCATGGCGGTCAAATATGCTATTTAAGAAGATTGTAATCCCGGTTTCCGGATATATAAATAGCAGCCCTCGTACGTCTTCGATCAATAAACTGCACACGCGTCCTCTTGTTCTCGTCGCCACTGAAGAATATCTTGAAGGCTGTACAGGAACCAACACCAGAGGAGAAATATTAAAATACGTCCGTTCTGTACTGCGTTTAATCGAGCGAGAGAGCGTTACCCAACTACCCCCAAGTGGCCGAACATAAGTCTACCCACATACATTACAAAAACATGGAGTAGCAAGAAGGGGTAATTACACAAAAGATCCCACTGGGTCGAAGTGTATCCGTAAGGACCCCTAGCAATAAGATAAGATAAGATAAGACCTATTCGCTTACACGCATACTATTTCTGCCCGCAGCTTCCCGAGTGATCGCAGCCCTCAACAAAGATGTGGACCCTTGCACAGACTTCTACGAGTTCGCCTGCGGAGGCTGGATCAGGAAGAACCCCGTGCCTGAGTGGGCCACCTCCTGGGACCAGCTGGCGAGGTAACCCTTATATATTAATACTCCCAGTATCATTAACAATGTGGACCCGTGCACAGACTTCTACGAGTTCACCTGCGGAGGCTGGATCAGAAAGCACCCCGTTCCCGAATGGGCCACCTCCTGGACCAGCTGGCGAGGTAACCCACCAATATTAATGCACCCAGTATCATCAACAACAACAACAAGGATGTGGACCCGCGCACAGACTTCCATGAGGTCTTCTGTAGGGGCTGGATCAAGAAGAACCCCGTGCCTGAATGGGCTATGTCCTGGGACCAGCTGGCGAGGTTACCCAACAATATTAGTACAGTATCATCAACACGGATATGGACCCGTGCGCGGACTTTTACGAGTTCCCTTGCGGGGACGGGATCAAAAAGAATCGCGTTCCCAAGTGGGCCACTTTCTACGACCAGCTCGCATGGTTACTATTTGTACGTCATGTATCATTTCCCTCTAAAAAGAAGCTCTCATAGACGAAGCTTCAGAATCCGCCCGAAAAGGGCTGTAAATCCGTTGAATCAATACGAATCCAATTTAATTTTAATTTAGCAAGTAGAAGGTGGGGAACAGAACATCGGTCGGGAAGTGGATCATTGCTTATATTTAAGAAAAACAATAGGTTTTCATTGAAATAAAACAATTTAACGGATTATATCGCGTATATTATCTCATTTTAGTTCCCCACGTTTCGGAAGCTTTCCAGCTTTCCATGGTCACGGGTGGACTGAGAAAATATGTATTTTCCTCTGTCAAAGTTACAATTTGTGGAAACTACCCATTTTTGAAAAAAAACAAATAAAGGTGTACATACATGCCAGATGGGCCTAAGCTGTTAAGACAGTTACACATGTGCCAGAAGGGCTTAATTATTTTATTCTAATAATTTACCAAGCAGCATTTCACAAATGAGGCGTACTGAGGAGAAAAGAAACGCCGTAAAGAAAAACTCCCAGCCTAGGTAGCCTGGGAGTTTTTCTTTGCTTTTTATAATATTTTATAATATTACTAATTATAATATTTTAAAAAACAGAGACTATTAAACTACTTTTTAAACAGATAAAATATTTTACACCATTCGGAAATTAAGGTTTTGCAGTCCTGTGTCTCGCTTGTTCCTTGATGAGATATATTACAGGATCCCAAGCTGGTGGTAGCGACAATCCATCTTCTCTATTGAAATTAGGATGCTTTTTAATCTCAATAGCCTCGCGTAGCATTCTGGGAAAATATCTTTTTTCTTTGGCAAGGATAGAAGGTTTATCAAACTTAATTGAGTGGTTTGGTTTGTCAATGACATGTTCAAAGACCACACTCGCAGTCCAGCTTATGAATGCCTGCACTCTGCAAAGGGGTGCTACTCTTCACGGGTCTAAGGTATTGAGACACCTTCTTCAACGGCTTGAAATATGTTTTTATAGAAGCACGCTTCAAGATGTTTCCGATCTTGTCTGTGACCCCTTTCACAAATGGTAATACGGCATGTTTACGCTCGACTGTTGGTTTATTCATACTGGGATTCTGCTTGGAACGAAGCGCACGTTTGACATTCTGCAACTCAGCAGTCAGATGTTGATCGTCGCAGATACCCCTGGCTCTCTGAAACAAAGATTTACCTACTGTAGCAAGTTGACAGGGATGATGGTGAGATTTGCCATTCAAATACCTATCTGTATGCGTAGGTTTCCTATATACAGTATGACCTATGACATTGTTAGGACCTCTAATTACTAGCACATCTAAGAATGCAAGTGAATTTTGATTTTCCAACTCCATAGTGAATTTAATTTTACTATGCATGGAGTTCAGATGGTCTAAGAAAGCTGAAACACTAGATCTAGGTAAAATAGTAAAGGTATCATCTACGTATCTTTTAAAGATCCTCGGCTTGACACGTGCCAATGAAAGCGCTCTCTCCTCGAAGTCTTCCATGAAAATATCGACGACGACAGGAGACACCGGAGACCCCATTGCCACACCATCAACTTGCCCGTAGAATTCACCATTCCATAGCATATAGCCAGATGTAAGGCAGTGTTGTAATAACTCAGCATATTTTATAGCTGGAAAGCTTCTGAAACGTCTGGAACTAAAATGAGATAATATACGCGATATAATCCGTTAAATTGTTTTATTTCAATGAGTAATAATCGCGAAAACAGAAGAAAATAGTTTTACATGTCTTGTTTGCACTTAAATAAAGTATTAGGCACTCTTTCAATTAAATTTGTCCCGTGACAAAGATATAAATATATTTTTTATCTTATATATAGGCAATGATCCACTGTTCCCCCACTGATCCTCTGCACCCTTTCCTAATGATTTCAAGCTTTAGTTAGTTCAATAATCTTGAGGAATATGCAGCCAAATATTGAACCCTACAAAGCGTATTCTGGACAATGTGCCTCAGCGGATTTTTGTCTTTATAAAAGTCAAGTCAATCTATCCCTGGTTTCAGATTACGTGAGCGACTGGTGGCTGATCTCCGAGACCTGCTAGAATTGGAAGACGACCCCGGCCTCCCGAAGAGCGTGCTCAAAGCCAAGGCTCTGTACAGGACTTGCATCAACATTGGTGAGTGTTACGTTGTTCTAGTCTTCAATTGATAGAACACTTAGAATCCGCTGGCAGGTGTCAATTCAGCAAAACAGAAGTGTGGGGGTTTGTTACGAGTCTTCTTTGTAGTTTTGAGAGTTTTGAGAACACGCTAAGTTTCTCAGCTTTGAACCTTTCGTTGTTTGTTTAAGCCACATGACAATCATGGCATACAAAAATTTACAAATCGTATTGTTAAACTTAGCATGTTGCTTCCATTACTATGCACTATACTCGGCTAACATAGCAGAAACAACACCTTGTGCAATATTTGAGTATTAAAACTTGCAAGTTTACTTGTTTGCCTGACCCTTGAAGAACCTTGTAAGATCGCTCGATAAATTCCCAGATAAATTAGAAGAAGACGGCATCAAGCCGATAGAGAAGATCTTGGCAGAGTTGGACCTACCGCCTCGTCCGCCTACACAAGCGACAGCTAACTTCAGCTGGGAGCTGGTTGCGGGGCGGGGCCGGAGGGACCTAGGGCTCAGTGTGCTGCTGAGTGTGCAAGTAGCTGAAGACGTGCGGAACACCAGTAGGAATCGCGTTGTGGTGAGTGTAGAACAGCCTTAGCTCCTGGAAGAACAATCAGGGAGTTGGTGGCGGGGTGGGCCGGAGGGAGCTGGGGCTTTGTGTGTTGCTGAGCATGCAGGTGGCTGAACATGTATGGAACACCAGCAGGAATCGCGTTGTGGTGAGTGTAGAACAGCCTTAGCTCCTGGCAGTAGAAGTGTCAGGCAACTTCAGCTGAGTGCTGGTGGCGGGCCGGAGGGAGCTGGGGCTTAGTGTGTTATTGAGCGTGCAGGTGGCTGAAGACGTACGGAACACCAGCCGGACCCGCGTTTTGGTGAGCATAGCTTTAGCTCCTGGCAGTAGAAGTGTCAGGCAACTTCAGATGGGAGTAGGGGGCGGGGCGGGTCCGTCGGGATCTGATGCGTAGTTTGTTACTTAGCGTGCAGTAAAGAGAGTAAATTCAGATGTATAATTGGAATTAGACGGTTTTCATCTGTCTATATGGGACTAAATAGAAAAAGAGTACCTACTCCAAAAGTTAGAAATTATAGTTAAAGTGCGGCATTCCTACTGAGCATTTTCATGCTTTATTTTTGACGTCGAAATTTATATCGATGAAGTATTTTGGCAATTTGGTCATGGAAAACTGCGTTAAACTACATGGTCGCAATTATAATCAGAAAACAAAACTTTAAATTAGAGTATGAATTTTAAAAAATACAAAGTGTTGTATTTCAAATTCATTTAGACTTTTTCGATTGTTTTTTCTTTATTATTTAATAATGCATTGTTTTTTTTATCATCAAACTACAGCATGTTGTAAAATTTGACATGTGAAATCATTCCTATTGTACTGTGGAATTATACCAATTTATTTTTGCAAGCACTCATTTGTTTTCAAACTTTTTCATCTTGTTTTGTTTTAAAAACTCAACAGGAAGGACGCAATCCGTGGTATTTGTAACATAATCTTTCCCATCAACGATATAAACAAGGATAATTTAGATGCAACAGTATTCTTAGAACAAGGCACTTATCTTGTTTTTAAAACATTACTTATTTTTATTTCCCGTCGTGGAGTATTTTGGAATATTTATTTTAGGGTCATATGAGGAAGGACAAGGACACAATGAGTGCTGGAGTTTTTGCATTTTATACATTTGTGTAGGTAACAATAACAATTTAAATTACAACCCGTAACTTGTAGGTTGCTGGAAATAAAAGGCTTTAATGTGTTTATTTGTTTAATATGAGGAATTTTTACATCTAGGAGTAACGGTTCATGTTAGCAGGCCAAATGTCCTAGCATGTCAAATATCTTAAAGAATTAACCCGAAATTCCATCTCGTTTTTTGGTAATTTAAAAACCATTCCAAAGTAAAGTATTACCACAAGGAACTGTAGGCAGATTATCCGCTCCAATCCTGATGCTGACCACGATCCTGAGATATGAGGGCCTGACCCCTGAAATTTATTATGCAAAAAAGGATATTGTCATCGGAAGTTGCAATAAGGGAAATAGATTCGCGTGCCATCTTACAACCCTGTCCACAAGTCACTGTCACTCAAAGTCGACAAGGTCCCATGGTGTACGCTAATAAATTCCCCTTGCTGTAGTTATCATCTCATTTCCATCTTATTTTTTTAGATCGAGCAAGTGTCTCCCGGCTTCAGCGAGCGTTACCTTCTGGCTCCGGAGCAGTTCGCCCACGAACTGCTGCAGTACCACACGTATATCAAGGAGATGATCGCTCTGGCCGACCCGTCTACCAACGCCTCCGCCTTCGCCGACGACATTGTCGCCTTCAGCAAGAGCTTGGCCAAGGTTCGTATTAAAAATTTCTTTATATCATCACTGATTGACTGGCAGACGCCACTTTATAGAAGACAGTCCCTCCACATGACGTGGTAAAGTGAAGAGCCACAAAGACTGTCCTTTGCAGTAACACAAGCATTTCTCATGGTTTCTGAACAGCTGTTCAAGATTAGTCCTCTGGCGCGCTTGCACTGGACTTTGAGATTGGTCCTGGTGTGCTTCTTTGACTTGGCTCAGCTGTTACTTTGGCCCAAGCACCTGCTAGCTCCAGAACAGTTTGCCCAAGAGCTGCTGCAGTGCCACAGGTACATCAAAAAATTGATTGCGCTAGCTGAGTTGATAGGCTGATTCATGAGAGACAGTTCATCCACAAGTCGAAGCCCATAAAGATTGTCCCCAAAAGTGCCACAAGCGTTTTTCATGGTGTCTGACCAGCAGATCAAGAGTAGCCTGGTCTGATTGTCCTGGACTTGGCCCAGACACATGCTGGAGCAGTTCACCCACAAGCATCGGTTCTGTGCTTAGCTAAGTTTGGAGTTTCAAAACTAAGTTCTTCGACTTCGTCATTCCTTCATAACTGAGGATTCACCGTTACCTCTGTCCATCACGCGTCCTACTACGGACACACAGTTGTCACATAATGTGTCTTTCCTCAAATGTACCTATAGTTTCGATTTTTTATGACGTAACACTACATAGTTTGGGACTAGGTCGATTTGTGTAAGATTGTCCGTGGTATTTATTTATTTATATTGGTTTTGTTCTACAGCAACATAATTTTTTTATGAATGAACATGCATATACCTTAATAGTATAATTGTACCTGTTTTATAAATAAGGTAAAATGGTTTATCATTCGGTGTGCATCGGGCAGCATAAACTAAAGGAGATGATATCTGTTTCGAGTTTCGACATTTAACTCATAATATTTAATGTAACGTCGTACGACGAACTAAGTCAACTATAAATTCGATTTAGAAAACTGTGTATGTACTAACTATAATTTAATTAATGCAGTGGGTAGACAATGCAATGTTCTTTTTTCATGGACACCATTGTCTGTATTTCCCACGATATCGCGATGAATCAAATCTAGATTCGATTCGCAGTAGTTAATACGAAGCGTAAGATAAAAATTGAAGATTTTGATTCATTTTGAGGAAACTTTTCTGTATCTGAATTCATTATTTAATAGCCAGAACAATAGTCCAGTCGCCGTGACCGAAATCAGTCTGGATGAGATGATGATTATCTAATTATTTATTATTAATCATCTGTAACAACTTAACAGGCCAATAATCATGACAAAACTATAAAAATGGTTACGTGCTTACACGGCATAAACAAGGAGAAAAGCTAAAGTACTTACAGAAAAAAATGTGGTTTATTATTAGCCAAAAAACATCAGATATTCGATCCGAATTGCGTTTTTATTAATGTTCCGTACCCAAAGGGCAAAACGGGACTTTATTACTAAGACTTCGCTGTCCGTCTGTCTGTCTACCTGTCACTAGGCTGTATCTTATGAACCATGATAGCTAGAAGGTGGAAATTTTCACAGATGATGTATTTCTGTTTGTGCTATAACTTCAAATACTAAAAACAAAACAATTTTATGCCTGTCTGTCTATATCAATAACCAATATAAAATGATCGAACACCGCGTACATTTTGCTTGGTAGTAGAGGGATCTGCTAGCTGTATTTTCGTAGATACGGCCGTATGTAGCGTATATTTTGTAAGGAACCCTCGGTGCGCGAGTCCGACTCGCACGGGGCGATACAAATACTCTTTATTGCACACCTCAGATACACAGAAATACAGAACATGACAGTAACATTCGAATTAGCAGAGGTAAACAACAGGCGGTCTTATCGCTAAATAGCGATCTCTTCCAGACAACCTTTGGGTAGCGGAGTGTTTAAAAGACAACAATTTTAGTTGAGTGGGTGGCGAGAAACAGTTATGAAGCAAAACAAAACAAAAAACTCATATAGACACATGCATACGCAATAAACATACACACATAAGATTGCGTAAATAAACATACATAAATACTTATACATAATAAATATAACATATGCAAAGTAAATAAATAAATAACCACAACAGTGTCAGCCGCAAAGTTGAGAAAGTGATTTCAATAGCAGTGTGTTAAGAGACAGGTAATGTTTTTTAAGGTGTGCTTAAATGTTGCAAGGGTCTGGGCACGCTTCAAGTCATGGGGTAGAGAGTTCCACAGTAGAGTTGCCTGGAATGTGAAAGAACTATTGAAAAATTTGGAGGATGAAGAGGGGACAGCAAGAAGCAAATCTATATCATGTGGTGTCCCAGGATGGCAATGAGGGTCAATCCGACCCTGATTCTGTTGGTATACATAGGTGGCATACACCTTTTTTGTACCTCGTTGCGATGGTGACGTCTCCTAGGCCACTCTTTAAAGCTACGATTTTGAACGATATAAAGGCAATAAAAATGTTTTTTAAGCCAATACATGTAGGTCCATTAGTCAATATCAAGGGCCCATCTCCTTAGTATGTTAATAGCTTAGATTATGGCTCAGGCTCGTTCTGTCTGTTTCCAAAAATGATGTTTCTCAAAATAGTTTCCTTCCTATATCTGCAGTTATTCCGCACCGATGCGACCTTCAAGCCTTCAAGGGAAGAGCGTACTCCCACCTGAAAGGCCGGCAACGCACTTGTGACTCCTCCGGTGATGCAAGTGTCTATGGGCGACAGTGATCGTTTACTAAACGACCCATTTGGTCGTTTGCCTCCTATGTCATAAAAAATATTGTCGGTTTACTATGAGGTCTACTTCTTATACAGTATGTTTCTTAAATTGTCTTCCTCTCAAAATGGCCTTCTTCCCACATTGTCAGTTTCCTATGATGTATGATAGTTCTTAGTGTCTGTTTCTCAATTGGTCGGTATCTTTTTGTATGTATGTGTTCTCCGAAAATAAATAAATAGTAAATTTGAAAAGATTTTATTCTAAAGGTCGTACCGTCTGACTGGTCTTATTTTTTTTTATTTGGTTATGATCTAATGAGGGGCTTAGATTATTACTCCTGTGTTACCGGACGGAATAACAAGAAAAAGTTGATTAGCCACATATGCTGGTTTGTGATTTCAGATAATGACGCCGGTGGAGGTGCGCAGGAGTGGCACACACTTGTTCCACGAGGTCAGCGTGCAGCAGCTACTGCAGGGCTCCGCTGGCGGCCCCGCGCAGTGGAAGGATGTAGGTTACTGATATTGTATTCTGAAAGTAATGAGCAATTGACCCCAGTGGTATGACGTCATAAATGATCTTAGGAAAGCCAGAGGATATTTTACCTAGTTTTTCTTTAAGAGCAATACGTAGCCCCGCAGTCCATGAACACCTCCGCAGTTCTTGTGAACACCTACTCTAAAGCGGTCGCCGATGGCATTCCGTTTGTGAGATTGCGATCCCCTGACTGAATTTGACAACTGCTAAGGAGGCCTAGACATACTTCTAAAAAAAAGCAATACGTACAAGGGTAAGAATCGGCTCCTATCGACGTCAACTCATCACCTAACAATCAGTGGTGGTGCTGAAGATACAGCTCGCCGTTTCCGCATCAGATCGAAGAGTCACCGAGTTCCTTTGCCTAGCGGATGCATTAGAATTAATGAAGCAAACCACTTCATGCGAATTAATGGTATCTCAATAAACACAAAGTACCAACGAGTGTAATAAAAAATCACATATCTTACTGATCTTCAACCAGTTGTAACTTTCCAGTTACCGTAAAATAAATAAGACCACATAGGCACTTACAACTATTCAATTGGATCCTGTAGCCAATCGTTGATCACTTTGAACAAATTCAAATTCAAATTGTTTATTCTGTAAGTAGGCCACAAGGGCACTTTTACAAGTCTGACTTCACGGCATTTCCCAAGAGGAGACTACTGATGAGAAGAAAGCCGAAACAAACTCAACAGTCAGTCATTTTTTTCAAAATAATTCTTAACTATTACAATATTGTCTTAATTATACTTAAAACTTTTACAATTGTCTTATAACTAATTTATAATTGGTACATAAATGAGGTAGGACATTCTGTGGTAAAGGAAATGACGACGGTTTTTTTTTCTTTTCTCAGCATGACTGGACCCAATACCTCGAGCTGGTGTTTGCCAACACGAGTGTGGTGCTGGACCCCACCGCCGACCGCGTCATCGTCATGGATCTCCCGTACCTGCAGAAGCTGGCTGTCCTACTCACCGACACCAATCCAGTCATCATCGGTAAATTATAATTATCTTCTGAACAGCTTTCTCATATAGTGTAAAACCAATCTTAAAATGAAGTCCCCTCCACTTGATTTACCCTACATGTGGATGCATGTTTCATGGATCGGTTAATAGAGGGGTGTTCAGTATAAGATTGGTTTTACCTACTCTACTATCATAGACTTCCTAAAACATCAGAAACTGTCTTTGATCCTCATCAATACCAAGCGAGTCATCATTGGTAAGTTATGATCATCTTCTGAACAGCTTTCTCGTACTCGTTGACCCCCCGTACCAGCAGAAACTAGCAGTCTTGTCAATTAAGCTATATTTGCTTAAGGTAATTTGGCATCCCATATTTGTTATCCGTTGTACTTTTGACGTGTATGGTGAGGTCGCCAGGTGTTATCTCAATGGAAGCCTACAGATGTGCTAGTTGCGGAAAAAGTTGGGAAATTTCCAGAAACTTTCACACCAAAATAATATAAATTTTCATGAAGAGAAATCCCCTATAATGAAATATTGAGAAAATACTGAAATCGTTCCATGTGGAAAGTTTCGCAATTTTGGAAAATTTCCATCGACGCATCAGCATGCTTAACTCAGTCAGACTCTGAATAAATTAGTCTGTGTTATAATGTTCAAACTCGTCACGCGCTGTTAAGCAATGCCTAACTCAATTCAGAAACGCTGCTGACCTGAAAAATTTACAGTATTGTGTTTACTATCTTTATTCATGTTTAGGTTTACCAAATGCAATCGTATAATTCGAGAATAAAGCATTTGAGCAGAATCTCATTCGGGTCTCCGTCGGAATCACTAATGTCGTTTGTCCTGATGTATCGTATGTCATAACGCATTTGTTTCAAAAACCGTATTTTTTTCAGGATTTTTTAAAAGATCATCGTATACATTAGGTGAAGTTAGGTTTGTTTTATAACAATCCAGAAAAGTTTACAGTTTCGTAAAAAGATGCGTTATGTCAGACGATACATTAGGACAAATGCGTTAGGGATTCCGATATAGATCCATCTCATTCGAGTACTTTGTCTCATGTAAAACTCCTCGCCACTATATTTATTAGGTTAAAAATCCAAAATTAGTATTATTAAGTATGTCGCATGACATAACGTCACCTGTGTCTCTTGCAGATTAAGTAAATGAATGTGTCCTTGCAGGGTATATATTATAAATGTTATGATGTGCATTATTATGTGTATGTTATGTATGCAATAAAAATTTTGAGTTTATAATATGGAAGGGAATCGAATAGGTAACATTTTGTGTCGCGCGTCAAACTATTTTAGCCAGAAGGCACTTTTGGAATTACTGTGCCAAGGAAACCATTTGGCGCAAGAATGCGGTGGATAAATAGCAATTAACGTTCACTTGTATTATTCCAGAACGCTTCCTCTGGTGGAGCGTGTTCTCGACGGTGGCACCAATGACGCTAAGCGCTTTCCGCGACTTGGGCTTCGAGTTTAGCCGCGCGGTGTTCGGGCTCCAGCAACGGACCCCAAGATGGAAGAGCTGCACCGCCAACGTCAACTCCAACTTCGGCGTGGCGCTGAGCTACCTGTACGTGAAGAGGCATTTCGACCAGACTTCGAGGCAAAAGGTAATTGGCTCTTTCACTCCATTATCAGCTGAGTTCTTAGTTGATATTTTGCTACAAAATCGCTTTTGTTCAGAGACTATCAGGTAACGCGTGGGGTAGTGTTCCACAACTTAAGTCTTTGGATGTGCCTTTTGCGTGGTGTGTTACTCACCATAAGAATTATTCTTTCACGACCAGGAACCCGCTAGCACGGCTCTCTGATTGTAGTACCTAAGTTTTCACTACATACGGGTTACGCGCGAAACATTGTAAAAATTTTAGTTAAAAGATGCTTTCCAGCGCTTTGTTTAGTACAGAAGACGCTTTGGGATAATATAGAGGATTTAAGGTGTTGTACCTTGTACTCACTGTTGTGCCGTCTCCGAAATTCAAGAATGCCATCCGCGGATGTCTCACCTGCCTTCATGCAGATTCTGCAAAAGTTTCATAGAGTTTTGCACCCGTCTAGACTTATTTTCAAATGCTCGTATGTTATGGATCGTCAAAAATCGTCCTCCCGAGGGTTGCACCACCGACAGCCACTCTGGCCAGTCCCTAACTAAGACGCTGCTCTGTAATGCACTTTACTGGTAAACGTATCCAGTAGTAAGTAACACTTTCGCTGCCAAGCTTTTCGTAGCGCTACGCACTCTCCTTTACGTACGGGGAAATCCATGGTATCGGTTACGTGTCTACGAGCAGAGCGCCCGCTAGCCGCGTTTCTGCCAGTGAATGTGTTAAAACTAGGTGCAGAGGCCACCTTGTAGCAATCTAGGATTGATTAGCAGGAGGACCTATCTTATTACTATCATAAGTTATTCGATTGTTTGTGTTTCAGGCCATAGAAATGGTAGAGGACGTACGCGCCGCGTTCGCCGCGGCCGTGAAGGAGCTGGACTGGATGGACTCCTCCACGAGGGTCAAGACCCTCAACAAGCTCAGCGCCATCAGGAACTTCGTCGGCTTCCCCGCCTGGCTGCTGACACAAGAACAGCTGGATAAGCACTATAAACATGTGAGTTCAAGTCATACGTCATGGAAGAGCTGAACTGGGTGGAATCCTCCACGAGGGTCAAGACCCTCAACAAGCTCAGCGCCATCAGGAATTTCGTCGGCTTCCCCGCCTGGCTGCTGACACAAGAACAGCTGGATAAGCACTATAAACATGTGAGTTCAAGTCATACGTCATGGAAGAGCTGAACTGGGTGGAATCCTCCACGAGGGTCAAGACCCTCAACAAGCTCAGCGCCATCAGGAACTTCGTCGGCTTCCCCGCCTGGCTGCTGACACAAGAACAGCTGGATAAGCACTATAAACATGTGAGTTCAAGTCATACGTCATGGAAGAGCTGAACTGGGTGGAATCCTCCACGAGGGTCAAGACCCTCAACAAGCTCAGCGCCATCAGGAACTTCGTCGGCTTCCCCGCCTGGCTGCTGACACAAGAACAGCTGGATAAGCACTATAAACATGTGAGTTCAAGTCATACGTCATGGAAGAGCTGAACTGGGTGGAATCCTCCACGAGGGTCAAGACCCTCAACAAGCTCAGCGCCATCAGGAACTTCGTCGGCTTCCCCGCCTGGCTGCTGACACAAGAACAGCTGGATAAGCACTATAAACATGTGAGTTCAAGTCATACGTCATGGAAGAGCTGAACTGGGTGGAATCCTCCACGAGGGTCAAGACCCTCAACAAGCTCAGCGCCATCAGGAACTTCGTCGGCTTCCCCGCCTGGCTGCTGACACAAGAACAGCTGGATAAGCACTATAAACATGTGAGTTCAAGTCATACGTCATGGAAGAGCTGAACTGGGTGGAATCCTCCACGAGGGTCAAGACCCTCAACAAGCTCAGCGCCATCAGGAACTTCGTCGGCTTCCCCGCCTGGCTGCTGACACAAGAACAGCTGGATAAGCACTATAAACATGTGAGTTCAAGTCATACGTCATGGAAGAGCTGAACTGGGTGGAATCCTCCACGAGGGTCAAGACCCTCAACAAGCTCAGCGCCATCAGGAACTTCGTCGGCTTCCCCGCCTGGCTGCTGACACAAGAACAGCTGGATAAGCACTATAAACATGTGAGTTCAAGTCATACGTCATGGAAGAGCTGAACTGGGTGGAATCCTCCACGAGGGTCAAGACCCTCAACAAGCTCAGCGCCATCAGGAACTTCGTCGGCTTCCCCGCCTGGCTGCTGACACAAGAACAGCTGGATAAGCACTATAAACATGTGAGTTCAAGTCATACGTCATGGAAGAGCTGAACTGGGTGGAATCCTCCACGAGGGTCAAGACCCTCAACAAGCTCAGCGCCATCAGGAACTTCGTCGGCTTCCCCGCCTGGCTGCTGACACAAGAACAGCTGGATAAGCACTATAAACATGTGAGTTCAAGTCATACGTCATGGAAGAGCTGAACTGGGTGGAATCCTCCACGAGGGTCAAGACCCTCAACAAGCTCAGCGCCATCAGGAACTTCGTCGGCTTCCCCGCCTGGCTGCTGACACAAGAACAGCTGGATAAGCACTATAAACATGTGAGTTCAAGTCATACGTCATGGAAGAGCTGAACTGGGTAGAATCTTCCACAAGGGTCAAGACCCTTAACAAAATCAGTACCACCAGGAATTTCTTCGGCGTCCCCACTTGCCTCCTTTTAATTAACAATTATTATATGACGACACGTTTGACTTAGTTGGTTGTCCAACAGCTTACAAAGCTGTCGCTCCAACGTTAGCACGTATGTTTGTTCCTGGGTCTTGAATGTTTTCTATTAATTTAAGTAGTATATTTATCTATACAAGTATGCATATCGTCGCCTGGTACTGGTACCCATAGTACAAGCTTTACTTAGTTTAGGACTAGGTCAATCTGTGTAAGATTGTCCCTGACATTTATTGATTTATTGTTTTATTTATTTATATTGATTCTAATCATGTATAGGACTTCGAGCGCTAGTCTTCTCCGGCTGTGGTGCTCAAGAAGTTAATTTTGCCACAATAATATTAAAGTACGACTACTTAAATTCATGACAAAGATATAAATACCAGTGTCACTAAGTAAATTCCTTTACTTTATGATATTAAGCTGAGCGGCAACCTTTTTTAGCATTTCTTTTGTTTTAAGTTAACTAACGCAACGGTGCTAAATAAATATTTTCTTTATTTCTATATGTTAGGTTCCAATGTAGATGAAGCATCAACAGATCAGCGGGCCTGATGATTGTCGCGTTTATCACGCGATAAATTATATGATAACGCGCCTGTCACTCTCGCACTCACATAATGTGTCAGAAGGTGGCGGCAGCTATGTCACTTATCGCGTGACAAACGCAAGCATCATGCCGCTGGAATCCAATTAACTCTTGAGGATTCACGATTGAGGAGGAACTATACCTACTTTTTTTCAGGCGGAGGTAGTCGAAGGCAACCTGTTTGAGACCTACTTGAAACTGACGAGGGCTGCCGTCAAGAAATCACTGGAGTCGTTGCGAGAGACGCCTGACCGGAACAGGTACGGAGTTTTACAATGCGTGACATAATTTGAATTTAAACGGCAGCATGCCTGTGACCGTGATCAATGTGCTAGGAGGTAGGATGCCACGACACCCCGAGTGTAGGTGGGGGGGGGAGGGCGGTACGCGCGGGCATATAAAAAATAAAAATAAATATTTTATCGATTTAGTGACCTCCAAATAGTCCGTTACAATCATTTTTTGAAGATGTCTTGTAAGTACCTACAGACATTTCATTTTTACAATGTTATTATTACAAGCTTTTATTTACTTTCACCTGTCCCGTTGTCCGTCGGTCTGTAATCAAATCTTGCATGTTAAATTTGATCCTCTTCCCGGTTTCCAATTGAGCTAAAATTTTTGCATACTTATGTAAGTTCGGTGACAATGCAATAGTATGATACCATAGAGCTGATCTGTTGATGGAGCAGGAAGGTGGCCATAGGAACTCTTGAATAAAATAATGCAATCCTGCATTTGCACTGCAGTTTGGGCTCCTTAGAATCGTCTCGGTGAGTAGTTGATGGATGTTCAAGGAAAAGTACAGTCAGTGATAAAAGCTTTTCACGAAAATGAAATTATTGTCACAGCGGGTAGGCGGGGGGTAGGCGGTGGCGGGTATGAAGTGTGTGCGCGGCGGAGCACGATGACCCTGCCGCGCGCACACTTCTTCCTCGCCCCCGTTGTCTTTTAGTAATTTTAACCTCATTGTATGTGCACTAATCATGTAGAAAATTGACGATCATTTCCTTTGCAGATGGGTAGCCACAGCAACAACGGTCAACGCCTTCTATTCGGCCACTCTCAACTCAGTCAGTAAGTGATTTTAGTAATTTATATAATACTAGCTTTTGCCCGCGACTTCGTCCGCCTTAAATTCCTTTATCGCGGATAACGGTATTTTTCCGGGATAAAAAGTAGCCTATGTCCTTCCCTGGGATTCAAACTATCTCCATACCAAATTTCATCCAAATCGGTTCAGCGGTTTAAGCGTGAAGAGGTAACAGACAGACAGACACACAGACAGACAGACAGACACACTTTCGCATTTATAATATTAGTATGGATAGTATGGATGATATGTACTAGTGGCTCTTATTTCCATTTAAAAAAAAATATATTTCCGATTGATAGATTCAGGCGTTACTTTGCGGAATTCCATATTAGATTTATGGAGTACAGGCAGTTCCTTTGCTATTGCTTCGTTGATCGGGTCGCGACCTTCCCTAAAATATGGTTGAGGGAGGCGATGGCTGAGATATGCGTCATGCTCGTGAACGGGTGCCGTTTGTGGGGTCCGGTCTGTTTATGCTAGCAAGGGCCAAATTAATTGTATACCTAGTAACTGCCTACCAGTGTTTAATGAACTGATGACGTGAGAGACTTCATCCTGTACTCGATTGAAGTTATTCATTTTTTATTTCATTTAGAGACTGTATACATCTCTAAGAGTTTTGTTTTATGGTATATCCTTAAACATTTCTGAGGCTTTTAATTAACTAATTTTATCTTTTTGCATGTTATGACGCCTAGAGACCATATACATCTCTAAGAAATTTAGATTTAATAATAATATTTTTTGTATTATTCACTTTGACCCCTAAGAGACCTTAAACATCTCAGTAGAATTCAGTCAAATTATTATATTTAATTTTATCGCATGTCGTGACGCCTAGAGACCTTATACATCTCTGAAAAAAAAATTAGTTAATATTTTTTATTAACATTGATCTGGAGAATTTGTACATCTCCTCTGCGTGTACCAATTATAAATTAGTTATAACACAATTGTAAAAGTTTTAAGTATAATTAAGACAATATTGTAATAGTTAATTGGTACACGCATATTAATTATTTTATATACTCTGACATTTAGAATTTTATTCTAGACACATTCTAGATTTTTTTTCTATTTTATTGACAATCCTTTTGGGATTTATCTTATTAATTATTTTAATTTTTAAAATAATGATTTTAAGTAGGTAAGTATTATACTTAAGTTAGTTAAATGATCTGATTAGTTTTCTGGGTTTCCCTAATCCTTGCAACAAACGTTGGATCATATTGTATGTTTCCCAGCAAAGACTTCTGTCATTGTAACTGACAATTCGAAAGTGCTTGTATCTAAGCCTACTTGAATAAAGGATTTTGATTGATTGATTGATATTCCGCGAAATATTGTCTTAGAAACTGCATGAAAATATGCGCATTATTGTCACATCTAACCAAGCAAGACACTATTAGAATATTTTATTTGGAATATTAATTTTCATTTTAGCGTTCCCTGCTGGAATATTACAACCACCTTTCTACGGAAACGGAATAGAGTGAGTGCCATCTTTATATTTTTATACAATTTATCAATCAAACAAAAACAGACAAGGGTAAAGCGCATCAAATTGGGAGTGGGGGCACATGACGTCACGCCATGCAAAAAACGGTCGCACAGCGTGACGTCACGGGGACTTTTAACGGGCTATATCTTCATCAGTTTTTGTTTAATTGGCAAAAGAGAAAGTACGTGTCCAATAAATTTTGATAGTCTAACGGACGGTTTTATTTTTTTTTCAAGACAAAAGCCTATTTATTATAATAAGATAAAGATATCCATGTAAAAATATTTCTATGTATTCCCAGAGCCATCAACTACGGATCTATTGGTGCAATAATGGGTCACGAAGTTACGCATGGATTCGACGATCAAGGTAAGATCAATGATGGGTCCTTGACTTAATCAAAAAACAAAAAGAAAAGCCTAAGTCCCTTCTCATACAAATAATTAAACCTTGTTTAATTATGATATAGATACAAATCAAAGCGCAAAGAAAAATACGATTGCTCTCGCACGTGGTCACACCAGGACTCGAACCCGGTACTTCCTGATTACGCGTCAGGTGTGTTACCCTTTCACTAGCGAGCACTGTGACGTACGCATCGAATTTATCCATCCGCCTTGACCCCTGTAGCTATTTGTTTTGAAAGGTATATAACCAATAAACTTGTGGTTCATATAAAGAGAAGTTTATTTTATTAATAAAAAATATTTTATTAAACTTTACACAAATACCCACTATTGGCTCTTTGAGCTGCCTAGTGAGTCTTTCAACCCCCATATCTCCGCTATTTTGTAAAAAATTCAAAAATCCGAATCGAGAGAAAAAAATCATATTATTTTCGAGCCAAAGACGGCAAATCAAAATTGTGCCGTCAACAGAAAATTGTGCCTCAGACGCCACATCGTTATTCGCCGCTATACGGTATTGGTTTATTGGTTGGCGTGTGGCGCACAGTTTCACTTCAACACGCTGGGCGGTCAAAAGGCTAAGAGCCTTTGCCGTAGGAAACGATTTAAATACTTATCCTGGCGACGTTGCTATCCTCCTAATACTTCTTTAATGAGCCAACTGTGTGTGTAGCCGAGTGATTACTAGAAGATGTACTCATAACCGTTCGCTATCATTGTGTGACTGTCTTCTTGCCAAATTAATAGACCGGATACTTCGCAGGCCGACGGTACGACGCGATGGGTAATCTGAAGCAGTGGTGGTCGGCGGCGACCCTGGAGCATTACCACGGGCGTGTATCCTGCATCATCGACCAGTACAGCCGCTACCATCTGCCCCAGCTACCGAACTACACGGTAACCAATAGCAGTAACCTTCTCCGCAGTCGGCTTATTCCCACCTGTAACCACCAACTTGTTACCACTGGCAACAGCTGAGATTTATTCCCTATCTGTTACCATTGGTAACTACTGGGAATAATTTTCCCAACTGTTAACACCAACACCAATGGCACCAATCAATTTAGTTGTAACAGTTGGGAATTTTATTCCCAGTTGTTACCACCTGGTAACAGAAGGGACAAAATAAATAACAACGTGGTAGTAACAGGTGGGAATAATCTCACCAGTCCTGTTGCCTTGCGCACCGCACCTACTCTAAGAGGCCGCGGTTGGCATTTCTGTTCGTGGTTTTCGCTCACCCCGTTTAATCCGATTACTTTGGATACGGGTATGAAGGCCTAGCCAAACTTACCGAGTTCAAAGCTAGTGCTAAAAAAAAGCAGTAACTTACAACACCTGCCTATTATAAGTAGACGAAGCGAACGCTTAATGAGAAAGCACGATGCTTAGCTACTTCAGGTTCGTGTTGAGTTGCGGTCTCCCTCCACTCTCTCCAGTCTCCACTCGAGTGAGTGGAACTGAGAACCGTCACCTGTTGAGGTCGACATGCAAGAGAACAATTGACTATGATTTTAAATATGACTGACCTGCTCTGGGCTATGTCGGTATGTAGCTTTAGTTATATGTATCTCGGATCCGGATAAGCACAGCACATTCCAAAACGGATACGAATGGTTCTACAGGATGTTGTTCTCCTGTTAGAACATCAACGGCTGCATCACACGCTGGGATCTAACTTCTCGACAAATTGTTGGAAACATTGCCGAAACGAACAGCCTAAAAAGGCAGAAAAATTACCGTCCTCTTAATGGAATCGAGTAAAACGGGTTCTAACCTATTCATGCTGTGTAGGTACACGGGTTCAACACGCAGGGCGAGAACATCGCGGACAACGGCGGACTCCGCGCGGCGCTGAGCGCCTACCAGCTGTTTACGAAACGGCAACCCGCAGCACGACGCGACACCTTACCTGGCCTGCCGCAGTACAAGCCTGAACAGCTCTTCTTCTTGGGCTTTGCACAGGTGATACTTAATGCTCCTAACATAATCTTCAAGGTACTATGATGCCAACCCACTCAACGATGAGCGCCTAGCAGCTGTTTACGAAACGGCAACCCGCAGCACCACGCGACACCTTACCTGGCCTGCCGCAGTACAAGCCTGAACAGCTCTTCTTCTTGGGCTTTGCACAGGTGATACTTAATGCTCCTAACATAATCTTCAAGGTACTATGATGCCAACCCACTCAACGATGAGCGCCTAGCAGCTGTTTACGAAACGGCAACCCGCAGCACGACGAGACACGTTACATGGACTGCCGCAGTACAAGCCTTAACATCTCTTTTTCTTGGGCTTCGCACCATTACTTTCGTCTTTAAATGGTACATCCTCAGACCGAGCTTGGCACTTAGACGCTACTTACTATTAAGGGTATTTAACCCCCTAGAACTAATAGACTCAACCCAAACCCATCTAAAGACCAAACTGATTTTAAACAATTTCTCCACAGATATGGTGCGGCAACTCTACAATAGGCGCATTAAAGTCCAAAATGGTGGAGGGAGTCCACAGCCCCAACAAGATCCGGGTCATCGGGACCCTCAGCAACTCCAAAGAGTTCGCGGACGCGTGGCAGTGCCCCCTAGGGTCTCCTATGAACCCAGAACACAAATGCGTATTATGGTGACCTAGTGAAACTGTGATGGACACATGGTGCCAGATAACGGGATCCATAAGTTACCGGAAAGTTACCGCCTTATATTAAGCAAGTAGTTTTACGCTGAAGTCATTTGTACTTATTTAAGGTAAATAATTTTAGTACGAAAATGGGACGCCCATGGAATATCTTGGCCGATCTGTCCAGGAGTATAACCATCCTGATGCGTCCGTCCGTCCGGCCGTCTTTACAGGCGTATTATCTTCACATATTGGTAAATCTTTTATGAATATGTAACTGGAAATTCCAGGTTATTGGAAGACGTTAAACAAAATTGACAAGGTCGTCATTCATTGTCTTCTCGTGACTAAAAGTCAAATTTCGAAGATTTTGGACTAGATCACTATAAATCCTAAAGGTACAATGCGTGGGCCTCCAAGTTACTGCATCAGTAAGGGCATAAGAACACCGCGTTCGTTACGCGCCGTTAACGCCCGTTTGTATCGATAAAAACGCGATACGCATGCGCGTCATTATGCTGAGGGCAAACTCCGAAATTCAAACTTCATAACCTGCCGTCCCTCTCGTTCTCATTGTTAAGCTGTATTTGAGTGAGCGAGATGGCGCCATACAAACTCCGAGTTTCGAAGTAGCCCCTCTGCTCTATGCAATGAATAACGCGCTTTGGACGCGCGTTCCTAAATCGCGGTGTGCAATACCCTAAATCAAATGTTTTTGTTTATGTATCTATTTGGAACATCAACCATAGTATTTAATTTTTTGTTTTTCACTAATTAGAGAGTTTTTAACACGCTTTTATTAGGTCCACCTGTATGTAACTAGGTAATGGAATCTAAGGTAACTAATTTAACCATCTTCCAAGGATCGTAGCGTCATGAAAATTGGCAGCTGTATGTAGTTCTGATGACAATACAATAATATGGTACTGTCGAACTGATCTGATGATGGAGCCGGAAGATATGAACTGGAACTTCATGATGGAACATCTTATCATAGCTGTATTTGGATTTGTTAGAAAAGTCTTATAAAGCGTGTTTTTCTAGTGTTTTTTAAACTATTAATTATTATTTAACACTGATTTAAAGATCGGCCGAGTGAAATGAAAGTTGTGAGTGTATGATATAATGGTCTACATAGACTTACGAATGTGATATGTTATATAAGAAACCCATAGTTTTAAGTTTAAATTAAGATTGGCGTATCTAAGGCTATTTATAAATTAATGAGAATATAATATTTTTAAAGTTCAGAATACTGTTAATTAAATTGGATGATTTGTATAGAGTTGAAGAATTTATAATGAGATATATTTTGCACTACTCTTGTATGTTTTCAGTTACCAATTTTGTGATACTTTCAATCTCTAAAACGATAGGCCTTAATTTGACATACATAAGGTCCCAGATGTCGTCGCTGTATCAATAGTTGGCATATTACCTTAACAAGAATGATGATGGGGTATGAAAACCAAAAATATAATTGGTCCGTCAGATAATTAAAAAATATATTGGACACGTATTTTTTGCTTTTTCAAAATAATAAAAAATACTCAGATGAATCGCATTAAAGTTTAGGAGTGGGGGCTCGTGACGTTATTCCTAGGTACAAATTGTAGTTGGGAGAGACGGAGGGATTTTGACTCAATGTATTGCCTTTATTAGTTGATTTCGTAAAAAAGAAAAAATAAGTCTCCAATATTTTTTATTTATGACGAACTAATTATTAAAATTTAGTCATCATCCCTAATCACACAGCTGACGACTGGGATGTCTTATTAATCGCGTTGTCAAGCATAGGAACATTTACCTTATATTTCCACCTATCAAACTTAAAATTCCTGGACTTATTTAGATTACATGAGCGGTTAGTCACATTGTAAAAGCAGAGTATTGCTCGACATGTTTTGGTCCATTTCGAGGACCTTTGAACGACGAGTTGGCACCAACGCTGCCCGTCTTGCACCCGAAATGTAATCTAAATATGGCTAACTCGGTTAGTTTCTAGTTGAAATACCTGGCCTTAGCGAAATTCAGTATTATTTAAATTAACTTAAAATCTACAAATAACAAGCATTTCAAAAGTGACAAAATATTTATTATGAACATAATAAAGACAATTTTCTATGTAATGTTTATTTTTTCCTCACATATTGGAATTCGTACACCGGAGCAGAGTCCTTGGACCCTTTCTTGACACGTTTGGGTTTGAGCTTGCCCTTGCCGGCTGCTTGCACATGCTTCTTGATTTCCATTTTCTGCTGGACTACGGTAAGTTCCTTTTCTCTGTCTATCCGTTTCGATAACTCTTTGTATAACTTGTTTTTCTTCATCTTTAGTTTTACAATTGCCTGGAAAATAAATGGGCTATAATTATACGTTTGATTTTTTTGAGTAATCGCACAAAGTATGTTTTTCCATAGTAATGTTTGCCGTGTTTGGGTTTATGCGAAGTATGGAAAATCTATCTCTAATCTATCTTTGCGAGATTACTCATAAAAACATACGAAAAAAACTGGCGTGTTTTTAAAAATTTCAGTAGCTTGTTATGTTTCAAATATGTAGGATAGTGATGAAAAAAAAAGGAATTTCACTTAAACTACTATCGGTAACACGGTTATAAGGAAAAAACCCCAAAATTGTTACTAAAATTGTGAATATCTCGGAAACTCATATTTTTAGGACAGGGTACTTGACGTTTTTTGTTACAAATGAGTTGTACTAGAACCCTTTAAAAGAAATGTACTCAATAACCGCGTCATTTTCCGTTTTTTGTCTAGTTTATATAAACGACGGATTAATATGTAAAAATGTCATTCTTCCCTTTATCAAAACAAACAAAAACATTAAATCACGCCCTTTCCCCATTACGAGGTAGGCAGAGACTACGCAGAGACTAGGAGGAAGGATAACAGGGTAAAGAAAGGATTTGTACGAATTTAGACAGGAGAAAGTGTAAAATGATACTACTGTCCGGGAAGACTCCGTATGAGCCAGTAGTTTCTCGGGGAGCCGGGATCGCATACCCGTATACCATAACAAAAATGCCGGAAAGACAACCCTTTATCATTTACGTGATTAACATAAATGTTAACAAAACATAATGATATCTTTGATTTCAGTGTACTTTTACATCTGGCGCTTACGCCAAAAAACCCCAAGCATGTAGTGTATCAGCTTTCTCTTTCTTTGATGCGCGCGAACAATAAATGCCTCGCTGATTACACATTCTGCTCATTGGCCCGCTCGGCGTTTGGGGCGTGGTTTACGAATAACGATGCAAGCCCTTAGAGAAATATAAGCAAAAAACATTGTAAAGCAACTGCTATACATACCTCTTCATCCACTTCTGGCAGCTGTATCTTCCCCAGGTCAGCCAGTCTGGGTCTGTTGGACTTGCGGCCGAGGAGCGCTGGATGCGTGTCCAGCCGCTTAGCTAAATCAAAGTCCTTCTCTTCGTCCGAGTCTATGAAGAATGTGTGAGAGTTTGTAGTGGCCTCTGCTATGTCTGTCATGTGGAGTTCTGACTGGAATGAGAATATAGAAATAAATAAAAATAAATTTTACGGGACACTTTTTACACAAATCGAACTAAAGTAGGATGTTTAATTAGTTGGAGTAAACTGACAAGTGTCAACGCGAATATTTAGTTGTTTAGAAAGAATTTTACAAAAGTATACATGAAAATAAGTGCTATTATGGTAACTTTTATTCATAAGAAATACTGTACTTCTGCCATAATGAAGTAATCACGGCCGACGTGTGTCCGTAAACGTCAGCTTACTCCAGCTACTTATAAATACTACTTTGGATCCATGGTAATTATGATTCACACTAGAAGATGTTAATCATACATCGCAAAACAAGGGGCATGGAGCGGGCATCTCAGTAATAATAACAAAATAGAACCAATTATTGAAAAATTTATATCGCGACATAAGTTTCCTCAACATGCAGATGTTCATGTTGTATGATTTTCTTAAATTTACAGGCTACGAAAATAAAGTCCAATTAGTAAAAAAATATTGGACATGTATTTTTAGTTTTTTCAAATTTATCATAAAATACTGATATACATCGCATCAAAGTTAAGGAGTTTGGGCTAGTGACGTCACTACTAGGTATAATCTGTACCTGTGCATACACGGTGACGTCACGCGACATTTTGACTCAATGTATTTCCGTTATAATTTGATTACGTAAAAAAAAGCGTGTCCACAATCCAATATTTTTTAATTATCTAAAATACGGACTAATTATTAAAATTTATTCGTCATCCCTCTTCCTTTGGTACTGGCGTGTCCGCTCAGCACCACTTTTTGTGAGCTCTAAGATAATAAGTAGGCCTGCTGGAGCTGGCATGCTCATTTCCTTTGATCAAAACTCATTAAATAATGATATAAAACAAAAGATATTAAGATGCACAACCTGCAAGCGGGCGATCCTCCTCGTCTCTATGGTGCGCTTCATGTTGATGTACTTAATGTCCTGGCTGTCCATCAGCTTCATCTGTTCCTTCGTGTGCTCTTCCTCCTTCCGTAGTTCATGATGCTCCTGTAACGAAGACATCAATCAATGTTTAACATACTATCTATACCATCTAGTGGTGTGCCTTATTTATGTCTACTATTATAAAGTTTTAGAAATGAAATAAGTTTATAAAAAAAAAATTGTGATGGACTTTGGAGGCCACTGAAACGAAAAATAGATTTTTTGGTTTTTTTTTGTATGTGTTGTTGTGGCTACATCACGCCAAAACGGCTGAACGGATTTCAACTATTTTTGGTACACAGGTAGCTGGTCATTCACAGATGGTTTTAGGATACTTTTTATCTGACTACACTGAATAAAAAACGGGGGGTTATGACTTTACGCACTTTTCTCTACGGACAGGGAAACACATTCTCTCGACTATGCATCAACAAGCAGAGTGGGTTTCTGACAGTGAATATATTGAGCAGAAAAGCAATATCACACTATGAAATTCACTAAAAATTAAGGGTCTCATAGTATGTTAGAAATAGTCATGCAGAAAATCACAATGGCTAAATATGCGTATCTAAAAGTACTAAGCATGCTTATTATCTAAACTATTATAAAATTCTAAAAATGAAATGTCTGTACATTGAAGATATTTAAAAAAAAAATATTGTAATGGACTACTTGGAGGTCACTAAATCGAAAAACATTTTTTTCGGATTTTTTGTATGTGTCCTTGTGCCTTCATCACGCCAAATCGGCGCCAATTCGATGGTACACGGGTAGCTGGGTATCTCTAGATGGTTATAGAATTCTCTTTACCCTAGTACACTGAAGAGAAAAAGAGAGGTAATGAATTTTTCTCCTCTGCGAACAGTTTCAGGCACCTACTAGTCATCATTAAATTGCTTGCAACTAAGTACAGTCACCAGCATTAATATCCGCCACAATGAAGCATACATAAATATCTGACACAACTATATATCAAGGGCCGTTAGGACTTGTCAGATTTGTTCGCCCGCTTTGTTATAGTAGACTTTGATGCTGGTGACTGTACTTGAGTAACAAAATTGACTAGAATATATAATATTGAAGAATAGAAACATAGCTTCTAGCTACAATTAATAAGTGATACCGTCATTTTAAGGCATCATCATTTTCTGATTTGACACATATTTGTCTGATCATAGACAGATTTAATAATAGGTATTTATCAAAAATGTAAACAAAATTTTAGGTTATGTATAATTGTTGCTGAAAAATCGGCTCAGCATTTACTACAAGGCGCTTTTACAAGTTGTTATTGGTAACACATTGCAAGATCACAGTTTTAAAATCACTCACATGACAGAAACACTACACGCAAGCTTGAATACTGTTAGTAAATGATAACACAAACATACCCCATTCTTGACCCTTGAGTTGATCATATGAAAGTAGAACTCATCAGGATTCTTGTCCAGGGTCCTTTTCCTGAGAAGCTTGAGGGTTTTGCCCTTGTCTTGGTAGTCCTTAGCGCGTTTCTTGTAATCAGTCTTCTTCTCGAGCAAACCCAAATGCTTCCTCGCTTCTGGCTGATGCCGCTCTCTGTGGGTCTTTTGGTGGGCCTTAGAGGCCTTTTTCCAAGATGACATGATGCTTTATTTATGTATTATTTACTTATAAATAGAATTCGTGTGAAACAAACATCAAAAGAGTACACGTGAGAATGAAATTATTGAAATTGACAGCTGCAGCAGCTGTCGTCACGTCAGTCAAGTCTAATGTCAAAAACGAAACACATGATACATAATATGTCAATGTCACCGTCAACGTAATGTTTAGGGTCCGTATTGTAAGTATTTTACAGGCTGCGCGATCGTGCTGTTCTCCATTCTTTCATTTCAATCCTGCTTGAAAAAAAAAGCGCGGGAACGCTGAATTGACTAGCGGCTTTTTTGAAACTGAATTAAAAGGCGCGATATAAATAAGATTTGTAGATATTTTGTACATATATTTCTGTAAATACTTTGTCCAGAGTGCGTAAGTAAATAAATAAAATTATGGGAAAAGCAAAAAAAGAAAAAAGAAGACTGATGAGAATGAAGAAGTCGACACAGTTCGCGATGAATTATGCGACGAGAGCACGGACTTTTCCTCTGTAAAATCACTCGAAATGGAAGTCGACCAGTATGCAGTATTCAAAGTTCCTAATTACGCCGGATTTTACCCTGAAGATGGCGCTAACTTCGAATACGTTGTATTCATGGAGAGCACTGTCCCGGATAAACCGATAGGGAACCGGGACATGATGCATCTGGCTAACTGCATAAAACGCTACAAAAAAGGCGTAAAACAGTTGCAGCGTGTTAATAAATTCAAAATAGGCGTAATATTCGAGCGTCCCGGCCAGGCCAATGCTGCACTGGCCAATAAGCAATTTCTAGATGAATTCAAATTCAAGGCGTCTATACCCGCAGCTGCTAGCGAGGTTACCGGCGTTATGATGCACGTGCCGACAAATCTTTCGAACGAACAAATTTATTCAACATTGACCACGACCAAGAACATTGTCTGCATACGGCGCTTTATGCGTAAAGTTACAAATGCTGATGGCAAAACCACTTTGGAGCCTACTAAAACTGTGTCAATTACCTTTTCCTGTCCTGTTTTACCAGAAAGCGTCGACCTTAACAGCTGGCGCTTTGAGCTCCGGCTTTACATCCCGCCAGTGAAGCAGTGCCTTCGTTGTCTTCGCTTTGGACACATTGGTAAAATCTGCAAAAATGACTTAAGGTGCTCCATATGTCAAGGAAACCACAGATACACAGACTGCACTACTGATCCAAGAAATGCAAAATGCTGCCACTGTGCAGGTAATCACATTTCCATATCATCTAACTGCCCCATAAAACAACAGAAAATCCAGAAAAATAAGGCTTTGGTGGTGAAAAAGACAGTAAAGTACGCAGAGCTCTTTAATGAAAAACATTTTCCAAAATTAAACTCACGACCTGATCAAATTACATCATTTTTAAGTTCAGATATTATCATGAACTTGTTAATAGAAGCAATAGTTAAAATAGTCAGCTTAAATAAAACTAATCAAAAACCGATAAGCACTCAAAGTATTAAAGATATTTTACTGGAGACAATGACAAAAAGAAAACATGAAACAAATATACCCAATACTGCCGTGCAATGCTTAAACGACGGTTGATGCTAGCAACAGCATGTAGCACTTGCTGTCGTTTAAGTACTGCACGGCAGAATAGACAGCATAATTATTATAAAAATCTAGTCTACTTAAATAATTTCTATCAATAATTCTAAAATTAAACTGTATTATTTATTTCATTTTTATGGATAATAAATTGAATATTATGCAATGGAATGCTCAGAGTATTCTTAGCAATAGACTAGTATTGTCAAATTTTCTTTATGACCACAATATTCATATTGGTATAATTTCAGAAACTTGGTTAAGACCTAATCAACGATTAAACATTAAAGGTTATAGTATTGAGAGGAATGACACTGGAAATAAACATAATGGTGTGGCAATATTAATACACAACAGTATTGCATATTCTATGGTTAAAACTAAATTTGATGATTCTATGCAAAACATTGTAGTACGTATTACGATTGGTGGCAAAGAAATTAGTATAGTTAGCTTTTATAGTCCAACAAATTGTAATCCATTATTTACTAAAGCTAAACTCAATGCCCTAATTAAGTCTATTCCTGGACCAATGATATTTGCTGGTGACTTCAATGCACATCACATATCCGGGGGTTGTAATTCTACTTCTCCTCGAGGTAGAGATGTATTAGAAGCTGTTGAGGAAAATAATCTAGTGCTCCTGAATGAAGGTCAACCCACTACAGTCGGTTCTTTAATTTGGCGTTCAAATGCTCTTGATCTGTGTATGGTTAGTCCATCGATAGCCTTGTTCTGCGACTGGTCTGTTCATAATGATCCACTTGGTAGCTATCATCTTCCTGTAATAATAAATATGTGTTGTAATGAATGGTCTAATATTGTTCATCCTGACAATAATAATTTGGACCCATATCCAATTTTTCCAAATTATAATTTGGTGGATTGGAAAGGGTATCAAGATAAAATTGAAGAGTTATTGGCAAATTTTAATGTTGTGTCTTATACACCTTTAGAAGCATACACTTTATTTTGTAAGATTCTTCAATGTGCCATAGAATCATCTCTTCTAATTCGCTGTAGCCCTTCAAATAATAGAACTCTTTCTAGGAGGTCGGGGAGGAAGGCCCCCTTACCTTGGTGGAATATGAAATGTTCCGAAGCAGTGCAAAATTCAAAGAATGCCTATAGTAATTTTAAAAATAACCCTTCTGAGAATTCATATTTATAATTTAAAAGGTTACAAGCTTTAAAAAAACTTACATTGAAGACAGAAAGAACTAAAAGTTGGACCTCATTGTGTAGCACATTTCGTCGTTGTACTCCTCTTTCCATAATTTGGAAATATATGCGTAAATTTAATAAGTCCTTTGTTCCTAGCAATAACAATGATGACAGTTGGATCTCTAAATTTCTCCAAAATTACACCCCAGATCATGTTGCTAATAATTTTAACTTTAACTCTCACAATCATGATCAAAACTTCACCAATAATTTCTTGATACATCCTTTTACTTTGCAAGAATTGAAGTCAGCAATTTATTCAAGGAAAGACAGTGCATTTGGATTAGATGGTATCCCATATAAAATGTTTAAAAATCTAAAAGAAAGTTCTTTAGAAACTTTTTTGAACATATTAATTTATCTTTGGAGTAACAATGAAATTCCCTCATCTTGGAAGACTGATTGCTTAGTTCCCATAATCAAACCTGGTAAACCTAGGCTAAATGAAGACTCATATAGACCAATTGCTCTTACATCTTGTGTTGGGAAAATATTTGAGCAACTTCTGAAACAAAGAATTGATTTTTTTGTTGAAAAGAATAATATATTACCATCAAATCAATTCGGATTTCGTAGGGGCCGATCATCTGTAGAGAGCATTTGTCAGTTTCAGCTGGATTTGCAGAATAGTCTTTGCAATCACAACTCTTCTATTGCAGTTTTTTTCGATATTGCAGGTGCCTTTAATATTGTCAATGTTGATGTCCTTTCCACTGAGCTGCTTTCCATTGGGCTCCCAATAAAATTGGTTCAATGGATCAGGAACTTTTTGTCTGAAAGGAAAGTCTTTGTTAAATATAATGGTTATCTTTATGGACCTAGATTTACCTCTGTTGGGGCATACCCCAACAGGGAGGAATCGTGTCTCCATTGATTTTTATACTTTATATTCGTCGTCTGAATCTAATTCTGGGACAAAATGTTAAAAATTTGCAATTTTCTGATGATCTGGTGGTTTATGCTACTGGTAAAAACATAACAAACTTAATATTTTCTTCTGTTTCCGCGATTATTACTCATTGAAATAAAACAATTTACCGGATTATATCGCGTATATTATCTCATTTTAGTTCCCGACGTTTCGGAAGCTTTCCAGCT
Organism: Hedya salicella; assembly: GCA_905404275.2. NCBI lineage: Eukaryota > Metazoa > Arthropoda > Insecta > Lepidoptera > Tortricidae > Hedya > Hedya salicella. The sequence continues at coordinate 26,125,016 of FR990101.1, forward strand.
TTCCATGTCCTCCCGTGACCATGGAAAGCTGGAAAGCTTCCGAAACGTCGGGAACTAAAATGAGATAATATACGCGATATAATCCGGTAAATTGTTTTATTTCAATAACAAACTTAGTCAATATAGTTAATAATGCTTTACATAGCTTATTGCACTACTTTTCGTATTTAAACCTTCATGACAACCCTCTCAAATCAAAACTACTTATCTTTGGGAAAAGGAATGCTTTTGTACCTAATGTTTATTATAATAATGCTGTCATCCCTATTTCATTAGAAACTAAATTCTTAGGTGTTGTGTTCACTCATAATTTATCCTGGAAAAAGTATATAGATCATGTAACTGCAAAAGCTGACAGAACGTTCAATATTTATAGATCATTGGCATCAATCTCCATATCTCAACTATCTCCATACCAAATGGCTTCAGCGGTTTAAGCGTGAAGAGGTAACAGACAGACAGACACACTTTCGCATTTATAATATTAGTACGGATTTTGTTTAGGAATAATTTGTTTTGTTTATCTTAATCCTAATTCATCATTTCGCTTGAAATTTCTCACATCGATGAACTTGTGCTATGATGCTTGCAACGATAATGCTACCGAATTAATGTTGTCTGTAGATTGTAATTTGAATATGTTATATTATATTATATTTGTGGAACTGGATCCTTAATAGAATGTCATTACTTAGAAAAAATATGATTTCATTATGAAAAACAAGTTCTTATGGACATCAATGTTCACTCATACATAGGAAATCTAAATTTTCAGGTATTAGAAATCCAGCATTTGTTAAAAACATCATTATACTGAAAAGTCATCTGATGTAGTGATTATGTTTTATTTTCTAAAAGTTGGCATATAATCTGCACGCAAAATATTGCTATCAGGCTGTTTTAGAGAGAAGTTCCATGTATTCGTTGTGTAAGGAATCGTAAGAAATAAATAAGTATATAACTTGATCAATAGTTTTATTTATAAAAAAAACGTTAAGGAAATCCTTAAACTATGATACGATATCCGTATGATATTTGTCGAGGATGGACATCACTAGTATCGAATTTTCGCATCATTATCTTTGACAGACAATAATAATGGCAACACTCAATTTTCCTTATGTTGGCACGAGAGCATAGGGATTTGTATATTAATTCAAAAGAAGAAAGATTGTTTGAAGTTCCGTCTCTTAAAACGTAGTGATTATATTCTCTTTGGGCATCAACATATTGGGGGGCGGACCCTAAAATACTGCTAATATTATATAAATCAATGATTCGTAGCCATTTCGAGTACGGTTTCGTGTGTTTCGCTGATAACAATAAACTTGTAGATGCCTTAGATAAAATACAAAATAAATGCCTGCGTTTAATAACCGGTGCTTTTAGAAGCACACCAATAAATGTTATGCAAGTTGAATGTAACCTCCCTCCAATATCCATAAGATTTAAGTATTTAAAAGAAAGATTCATATTGAAATTGTATTCATCTAATAATCAAGTTTTGTCTAATATTCTAGCTTTACCTCCGATAATGACTCGTAACCCTATATATATTCTTCAGGGTTTAACTGAATTATTAAACCTCTTTGACAGTTCCAATGTTTACAAATCCTTTTTATTTTTAATGTTTTCATGACCATGGATTCAATGTCCTTCAGTCGATTTACAAATCCTCTTCTCCAGTGTTGCCATGCTATGAAGGTACATTTGATAGTAAATTCCCAGCCATGAACATTGTCATTGATAGTAAGTTAACGTCCAAGGAAGAAGTCAATTGCAAATTATTCGAGTGGAGTGACCATCGTATGATATATACTGATGGGTCAAAAATTGATACTAATATTTCTTTTGCCTTTTTTGATAGTTTGTTGAATAAAGGTTTGGGGTATAAACTTAATGAAAATTCCAGTATATTTACAGCTGAAGCTGTAGCTATCCTTGCAGCACTGAAACATATTAAGCATCAGAATCAAAGATATCAAAAGTAATTGTATGAGTGTTTTTAAAAATGTAGAGAATCATAAATTCCATGCAAAAACCAATTACTTAATATTCGCAATAAAAGAGCTGTGGTACGAATTGTTTAGTGTCGATAGCATAGTAATACGTTTTATGTGGGTTCTGTCTCACATAGGAGTTACAGGGAATGAAAGGGCAGATTTTTTGGCCAAAACAATTAATGTGACAAATTCTACAAATAACACTTGCTTTAATGTATCCTTGCCCTATTCAGATCTGATTCGTATTTTAAAACAAAGAATGACTAGAATTTGGAAAACACATTGGAATCGTACTGTTCAAGTTGAGAATAAAGGATTGTGGTACGCGCCACTAAATGTTAAGATTAATAGTGAACCGTGGTTCTGTAAAAATCACATTTACATGAACAGAAAATTTTATTCCACCATTTTTCGTCTTCGTTTCGGTCATTGTCGACTGAATTTTCATTTGCATCGTCTCAAAATGGTTGACAGTTCTATATGTTCTAACTGCAACTTGCATGAACAAACTATATCTCATATAATATCATCTTATAATAATAAATGTATGGTATGAGTTTAATTTTGGATATGCATCACTCATCAGTCTCAGACTTTGGTGTGTGATTATTATTAGTCTATTTAAAAAAAAATGTGTTCCTGGATGTAGCTTATTATACTGTCTATATCGGAATAAAAAGTGGATTTTAAATGAAACCGCATGCCACTGATACTGGATTTGATTTTGAAACTAACAAGGAAGACACTAATACTGGATTCTGGAAAATAAATTATTGAAGACAATAATACTGGATTTGACTTAAGAGAAATGATTAAAACTGAAGACATTACCACTGGATTTTACTACTTATAAAGAAAATTACTGAAGATATTATTAACTGGATTTAACACTTAATAATAATCACGAGAAGACGTGGCAGTATTGCCTATGGTCTCAGCCTGTCCGAAAGGACGAAAAGGAAAAAAAAAATCAATCCTGCTTTCTTTCTTTTTTTTATTAACCGTCTTCAATAAAAGAAGCGGTTCGCAATTCGTTGGAATCTTTTTTTAACCGAATTTTCTTTTTTAATGTATGTTCATCGATTACTCTGACACTATTGGACCGATTTCAAAAAAAAATTGAATTGTTTGGAAGGAAATATCTTTAACTTAGTCCCATATAATTTTGGTAAAGATCTACTAGTTTCTACCATTAGATCTTCACCAAAAATATAATTCATGAGGTATTTTGGTATTTTATGAAAGTCAAGCATTTTATTCAGAAAATATAAATTTGTAAAGCGATGGTTACTAAAGAAGAAGTCACAGAATGCTATCAGAACCTCTCAATCCTAAGTGATTTATGGGTGGCGATAAGATATCTCGATTAAGTTTGTTATGCAACTTCATAGTAACAATCCATACTTAAATGTTCTTGATGAGATTGGTACCATCAAACTGAAGTCGGAAGGTGGGTACTGGATCTCCATAATAAAATAATGTGGCTGTATTTGGGCTAGTTCAATCGTGACAAGATATACTTTTACGTAACGATGAACTAAAAAGCGCGAAACAAATTATTTTTTAACAAAACACAATATGACACTGAAAATTTTTTTAAGCATTTTTATGCTTAACCGTGTAATATACTTTGTTAAATTTACTTACAAGTAACCTTTTTTAAATTAATCCATACAATTAATGTATTTTTGTAGTCGGTCCTCGGTGCCAATCGAGTAACTATATACCTAAACTTACTAAAAAAAAAAAAAAAAAAATTTACTGTTTATTTTCTTGGCTTCGGTTTCTTTTCTGAAAATTGGTTGCAATAATTCTTTATAACACTAGTTACTGACATAATTAAAATAAAAATCCGTAAAAAAAATATTCAAATGAGACAATTCTCGTTTTTAAAAATATTTTAATACATATTTAAAGAATGATTTTTATTTTAAAATTCAATTTAAACTTCAATGTAACATTATTTATGACATATCTCTAAAACTCAAACTATCGGCATTTCCTCGCTCTATTGGTATCAATTGGTATACGTTGAACCATGGAGTATAAAAAGGTAAGGAGGCCAATCTCATATAGGAAAACAGATGAAAACGTATCGTATCCAGCGGAAAGCAATAAATAATAGTTCTAAATCCGTCCAGAATGGCGCTAGTGTAGCAACAACCCATCACAAAACATTTTTATCGAAATACAACTCAATCCTTCGTTCTTCTTCTGATGTAAATATGAAATTGTGTTGAAAATGATTTTTCTTGCAACGTCGTGACTGTTTTTGGCATTATCATGATAATTTATTATCATGCGCCATTAATTTAACGCGTTTTGACGGACACTGGTTGGATATACATATATAGAGATTGTTCTCCTTGGTTTTCTACTCGCCATACGTTGGGCAAGGATAGCCCTTTATTTACTTATATATTTAATTATTTACATTTTCTACCTAAATATCTACCAATTTAAACTAAGCAAAACTGGCAATATTAATCGGGTGTTTTTGAAACATTAGGCGGGTATGGCACTATTAATGTTGCCAGTTTAATAACACTTAGAGGGACTACTCTGAAATTCGATATTCGAAGTTCGTATCGTGCCATTTCGCTCACTCTAATACAGTTTAACATGAGATGTTTGTATGTGTCGTTGTAGCTTCATCACGCAAAATCGGCTTAACGGATTTCAACAATTTTTGGTACATGGATAGTTGGGTATCACCAGATGGTTATAGGATACTTTTTACCCGACTATGGTAAAGAAAATAAGAGGGGTTATGACTTCTTCTCCTCCGCGAACGAAGTTGCGGGCGCCTTCTAGTTATAAATTAAAATATCAGTGGCGGGTTTGGACGTGTGTGATAGGCACATCCATTTCCGGACACGTCTTCATAGCTGCTGGTATCCGCACCAGGAGGAAAAACAGGAACTCTAGCGCGCTGAATAACCCCACACCCAGGAACATGTTGAAAACGCCGCCTAATGACGCTGAAATCAAATAATGGGTGCGGATGAAATTTTTGGCAAGTACTTAGTTAAGCCATTTTATTTGCGTAAATTTAATTATTCAAGCTGACCTGCCATTTCAGTAGTGTCAAGCTTAGGAGAAAATTTGGCGGTGTGAACACTTTAATGTTTGTTTCTACTTTTTTATGCGAAAACATCACATATTTCTACTTAGATCTTTGTATCAATATTGTTGAAACCCTGAAAGGCTACCCCGAAATCCGAAAAACGAAGTTCGTATGGCGCCATCCCGCTCACTCAAACACAGCATAACATGAGAGTGAGCGGGATGGCGCTATACGAACTTCGTTTTCGCATTTCGTAGTAGCCCTTCTGTTGTATCAATATCTATTTCGTAAGCTTGACAGTACTGAAATGGCAGGTCAGCTTGAAGAAATGCTGCGGACGCGCATGTTCTTAGAGTGGTACTATAAGGTAGTAAACCTTTCAAAAATTTATGGTACATAGGTCGTGCGGAACGTATCGTTACCGAAGGTAGAGGATTAATAGGGAACATGTATGACATTTTTTCATCGAATTTCTTAACAAAATATCAAAATGCCGCAAACACGAATAGTGTTTATGGCATTTTGATATTAAAAAGTGAAATTTCAATTAAAATCGGCCAAGAAATACGCATGCTATAGGCATTTTAAACTACTAATTAGACAGCGATTTGACAGAGAGATCCTTCATGTACTGTTACGTCACAGTCTACGACGGTCATATAAACTCCATATTAAAATTCTGTTTTGCTATAAAGAGATAGAATGATATGTTTGATAGCTTAATCTTGGTTATTTTTATAGTTATTCGAAAAAATATTTTTCTCCACTGTTTGATACATGAATGAGTTTTTAATAAAGCAAAAAGAAAAAAATATGCATATTCCCTATTCATTGTGAATCACAAGCGGTCTGATGGTCTAATGGTTCAGGACGCTGTTCCGGTATAACAGAGACGCTGGTCCGATTCCGGCTTAGACTGCAGTGGACCGCAAATGTATTTTTTTTCTACTTAGATCTTTGTATCAATATTGTATATGTCGGCTGATGACCCAGGCTTTGGGTGCCCTTGCGATTAAAGGCGAGAACGGGGTGCACAAGGATAAAATAAATCAAACGACAACTGAACACTGCAACAGTTATAATAATTAATCACGTTATTCACACTCAAATTAATATTAACACAAATTTCAAAGAGACAACGATGCGTCAGAGTTAAGCTTGTGCATCGGTCGACGGTCGAACAATGTCTGTCATTCGTCGCGAAGCCGGCGGCCCTGACGTTTCGTGAACACGTGCAGGTCCGCCCCACCTCACTGACCGGAGGGGAGCAGTGGATACGTGTTGTGCCTCTTGATCTTGATAGTCAAATCATATCCTTTTTATTATTTACGCCGACATAAAAAAAATGTGATGTTTTCACATTAAGAAATATATAAACAAACATAACAGAGTTTCAACTCACACAGCAACGTGAACCAGGTCTCTGTGGGCTGACGCGTGAAGATCCGCGAACCGCCCGTGATCACGCGCAGGTGGACTACTGTAGCTGTCGACACGTTCAACCCTATGCTGGAAACACAAATATCAGATACTAACAACTGTGTTATATGCTTTCGTTTGTTCTCATCACCGATCTCATGGAAACTCTGGTCGACTCAGACTTGAATCTATACTAAGTATTATAAAGTTGTAAAAGTGAAATGTCTGTACATTGAAGATATTTTCAAAAAAATGATTGTTATGGACTATTTAGAGGTCATTTAAACGAAAAATATTTTTTTTGTTTATTATGTATGTTTGTATGTTTGTAGGTATGTGTCGTTGTGGCTTCATCACGCAAAATCGGCTGAACGGATTTCAACTATTTGTGGTACACGGGTAGCTGGGTATCTCCAGATGGTAATAGGATACTTTTTACCCGACTACGCTGAAGAAAAAATTAAGGGTTATGACTTTTTCTCCTCCGCGAACGAATTTGCGGGCGCTTTCTAGTAAATGTATAAATTTCTTTATTTCGTCACTATAAGCTTACAGTAGCAACACCAAAACGCTTACACGGCAGAAAGTTGGGAGATACTAACAGAACACAATAATACAATAATAATCAACTTAATAATTTAAATGAATAGCAATAATCGGCACTACATAATGTCAAATACAAATTAAATTAATATCATTAAAAAAGGCCCTAAAAAAATATAATTAGCCAATAAAGACACGTATTTTTTCTTTTGTCAATTAAACAAAAAAATATGAAGATATAGCTAGTTAAGGGGCTACTTCGTCATTCGTAAATCACGCCCCAAGTGCGGAGCCAGCCCATAAGCGTGATTTGTAATAAGGGACGCATTTATTGCTCGCGCGCATCAAAGAAAGAGAAAGCTAAAACACTACATGCTTGGGGTTCTTTGGCGTAAGCGCCAAATGCAAAAGTACCATGAAATTTAAGATATTATTATGTTTTGTTAACATTTAAGTTAATCACTTAAAAGATAAAGGGAAGAATGTCTTAACATAATTTTGCCGTTTTTTAATCTGTCGTTTGTACAAACTAGACAAAAAACGGGAAATGCACACGCGTTTTCGGATAACTTTTCTATCGAGGAAATTTTCATTAAACATGTTTCCGCGTTAATCACTGAATAGGTTATATAGTCAAGAAACACATATCTGAAAACTTGCCTGATTTATATACCTACACAGTAATAATATAAAATGCGCTACAAAATAGCTTAAATTTTCGATGCATCCCACATTTTATTGTTTGATTGACAAAAGAAAAAAATGGTGTCCATTATTTTTTTATAATCTAACTAAAACGGAGTAATTACAATAATTTTTTTTACCCAGGAAATTACTCTATTGTACCTTAAATAAAACATAATAATGAATAGTATACCTTAGGTCTTATCTAATTGGACATAGTGGTATTTGTAAAATGGCCGTAGAGGTAGCGTACAAAATAAAAGTAAATTAAAACCACAATACCAGTCAACATTTTGGCGAGGCAATCAATGCAGGTATTGGCAACTGTATTATACTTGAAACGAGAAACGATCTTAAATAATTGATAGAGTCAGGAATTTCTTTGCGGAATCCCATATTAGATCGATGGTTCCTTCGCTTTTCCGCCAAATTGTGTCTCGGTTACATGTGACAATAAATTGTCGTCCAGAAGGTCTTCTCGTGGGGACGCCAGACCGTCAACATCTCCTGCACCTCCTGATGATCTTGTTTTTTTTATCTCCTGGTTTTGAGAAGAAGATCTACCAACTTACTACAACTAAGACTATCAACTTACTACATTGGATCCAGCGTGTACTTCATTGACTTCATTTTATTGCTTTCAAGCGATAAATCCGTTGAAATCTTTTTGCAGGACGGCAAACAATTACAAGAAGCATTATCTGAAATATATATGAAAACATTAGGCCTCCTGTGTTAGGTGCAGAGTTGTAGTCACGACCCGGCTACAGCAACGCGCGCCTAGCGGGCGAAGCGAGTGAATTTTCTACATTGCGCGGTTGAGACGCTCACCGCACAGCAGTCAGTTGGCATCACACGCAATGTATTAGGAATTCGCTTGCCGCGCCGCTGGTCGCGCATTGTCGCGCCTTAGGCGTAGGCGAAACGGGCAGTCGGACGTATAGGGGTTTCACGCGAAACGGCCTCGTGTCCTGATAGCTAACAGCGCACAGAGTACAATTTAAGGCCCAATGATAGAAAAGGGCCTCGCTGAAGGTGCGTCCACGTTTTTATCATTTGCCCGATTAGATCTTCGTCCCGTGGCATGATCGCGTGTCACGAGCACGCGTTTGGACGTTGCGCCGATCCGATCGCTCGAAATCCATGTTGCTACGCGTATCACGCACTTAGATCGGACAAGCGCGGCGTGATCACCGCGCCGATAGTGAGCGTCCAAGCATCGCGATACGCAGTCATGCCACGGTGATCGGATACAAGCAAATGATACAAGTGTGGACGCACCTTGATGTGATTTTTCCTACGTCTACACACGTCCACGTTAGGTGGTCGGTCAGGGGAGAGGACTCGAATTCGAATCCTAGCGGTCGCCATTTAGTTTTGGAGCCTTGAGTTTATTTTAAGTTGTCAGCGCCGCCCATGGATATGTGCAACGGCTCCCCTTGTTTACGCATATTTTTTTAGTTAGTCATAATTGTATATCGCATAATCACAATAGGCATCAGTGGCGTGGCGTCTATATAAGCCGATTCCCACCAGCTAGCCCAAATCAGGACGATTGTCCATCATTATCTATTGCTAGTAAAGAAAAAAGTGAGCGAAATCTACCCCGGCTTGCCCTGAGTTTCATTTGACGCCACGCTACTCATAGGCATAATGAACGCCAAATCCTGTTTTCGCCGAATCTATTTTCGCTGAATGGTCTTTACGCATAACTTTATAATGCCGAAAACCTACTTTTCTGGAAGCATCATCTTCTGTTCGGGATTGCAGTTCTAACCTAACCTACTTTACTGGCAGCAGATTTTTATTGTTAGAGGTTGAATTTGCAGCTAACTAAAATTCGGCGATACTAAATTATGCGTCTTTAGATTCGGACGAATAATGATTCGGCAAGATGAACATTCGGCAAAATCAAATAATGCGAAACCTGTTCGGCGAAATCAGTTTCGGATATAAAAAATATGCGAAATAGATAGCACTTATGTGCAACACCGGACGACTATAAATTGCCAACCTTTGATTGCCCTGTTAAATCGCTTCTTGAAGAATCCCAAGCTATAGCGCTTCGGAAACACCACAGGGGGGGGAGCTTATTCCACAACATGCAAGTACGTGGTAAAAATGAGCGTGATGCCCGTTTATTTTTGGGTGCCAAGCATTCAGATAGTATGGATGTACTTTGTTTCTGAGGCGGGAGGTGCGATGGTAGAAACGTGGCGGTGGACTCAAAAAGTACTTCAGAACATTTCCCATTGTAAAAACGGTAGAACAAACACCCAGCCAACATCTCTTCGGAAGCTAAGTGGTTCCAGGCTATCAATCATTTCGGGATCGTCGACAATACGATCTGCCCGGAGTACTTCTGAATCTGAACCAACCCTCGAGCAATAAGGACAACATAGCAAGTAACATATAGTCTGAATGTGTGACCACATGTTCCTATTGGCTGATTTAACCATCCTAGGCGTTATGAAAGACGCCAGTCATTCTAAGGTACCTAACCTGACCTGTCCAAGCTAGAATCATAATTAATCAAAGCGGGAGGCATTTTTAAGGATCGATGGAAGATTCTTACGGATGATTCATAATAGATTGATCTATTCAAATCCATACGTAATATTATAAATGCGAAAATAAGTCTGTTTTTTTAATGTTATAGGGGATAAACGGGCAGACGGATCGCCCGATGGTAAGCGATCACCGTCGCCCATAGACACCTGTAACACCAGAGGAGTAACAAGTGCATTGCCGGCCTTTTAGGTTGGAGTGCGCTCATTTCTTGATGGTTTGAAGGTGGTATCGGTCGTCTGTCAGTTAACTTTTTACGCCTAAACCACTGAACCGATTTATATGAAATTTAGTATGAAGATAGTTTGAGACCCTAATAAGGATATATAATATTTTTTATCGCTGGAATCATCCTTTAACTTTAGAAAATAAAAATAAAATCGACTAAAAGCTGAATATCTTGGAGTCGAGTGCTCCAATTTTCATCAAACAAAGCTAAGAACACTCGGGATAAAATTATCTATAACAAAAAACCGCACTCAAAGCGGTCCATCCGTATGTGCGCTACGATGCCACAGACAGATACACAGATACCAGAGTCACAGACACGTTAAACTTATAACACCCCTCTTTTTTGTCGGGGATTAAAAAGGGGTGCAAATTTCAATGGAAAAATAATAATTAAAACAAAGGCTATTAAATTTTCGGTAACGCGCGCGTTCCTACGCCCCAGTACCCGACTAGGTGGATGGATGACCTCGTAAGAGTCGCGGGGAGTCGGTGGATGCGGTCTGCGCATGATCGCACCCTGTCGCGGACTATAGGGGAGGCCTTCGTTTACCAGTGGACGTCCGTGGCTGCTAGATAGATGCATAGATAGAACGCGCGCGGAGCCGCTAGATATGCTAGTTACCTATATTGTAAAGACAGGTGACTTCCGACAGCAGGCACGGCGGCGGTACATTGTCTTCCTCATTAAATATGGTTCGCAGCGGATTGGAACAGCCGCACAGCCGCTCCATACATGTATCCTGAAACATTACACCTGTGAATTTGTGTAGACTCCGACAAAGATTTGCAGACTTCCTTTATGTGGTGAATGGTTGGCTTGGCAGTATAGGAGGGGAAGGCGCTGTTTGTACAGGTGCTGCTTCATTGCGACCGCTAATTCAACTGAAATATATGATGATTGTTTTAGAACCTATTCTAGGGGAGACCGGGTAAGGTTGTTTTACGGGGTGCTTGACGCACGACAGCAATAAAAGAAAACTGAAGGAACGAAAAAGTTCATCGACCGGTGTCGATAGATTGCAAGAGCTATATCTTCCTCCTAGATAAAGCTCTCGTGGACATCGGTTCATAGTCAATCATGGCCGCTGTGACAACCGACCCGTTAGACAACTTTACCCGGTCTCCCCTAGAAGTTGCTGACCATGCAGATCCCGGTCACAAGTTCCTCAATGTCATAGTCCCGGACTGACGTAAACGTCAGCTGCGCTTGGTGGTGCCTGGCACAGAGTCCACCGTCTCCATAACTCACCATGCATATCTTCCTAGAGTACGACTCGCTGGACACGCAGGTCCCGGTGACCAGTTTCTCGGTGTCACTGTCCTGAACAGACGTGAACGTCAGCTGCGCTTGGTGGAGCCTGGCACAGGGCCCACCATCTCCATAACTCACCATGCACATCTTCCTGGAGTACGACTCGCTGGACACGCAGGTCCCGGTGACCAGTTTCTCGGTATCACTGTCCTGAACAGACGTGAAAGTCAGCTGCGCTAAGTATTCGGAGCCCGGGATCAGCGTCACAGGGTTGACCGTCTCCTCGCCCTCGTACTTGGTGAAGAACTAGAAATACATTAAAATACTTATTTTCACCTGTCTTTGATTTTGTGCTTAGTCATGATAAGGCGACTAAGGCGTTGGGATTTCCATTTTCAGTATGTATGGCTTGCAGTGGCGTGGCGTCAAATATTTTGCTGGTAAAGCCGGAGTATATTTTCTCGTATTTTTTCTTTATAAGCAATAAAATAAAGTACTCAAATGCCGATGAGAATCGGGTTATATTAACACCACGCCACTGATGGCTTGCCTGGTGAGAGCATACTGTCTTAGTATGCTTTAGATACTAAAGGTAAACGAAGCGTTGGACTTTCTCAGGCTTCAATCAGCAATGGTATTCACAAGGTAGTGACAGTTGGAAGAAAGGGGCTGAGGATTGTGCTCAGCAGTACCATTAGGGTGCATTTCTTAATTTCGTGCCAGCGGCGTGCGGTCCATATAGGCACAAAGGTACTGCCTACCCTGAACGATCAAGGCTCCATACAGGCACAGAGAAATTGTCTACCCTGAAGCCCTGAGCGATCATGGCTCCATATATAGGCACAGAAAAACTGCCTACTTTGGCCAAAAACCATGGGGATGCCAAAGCGTGGTGCGTAATGGACCCATCAGGATGCGTTACTGTTGAAACTGAGAAGAGTGAATTTGTATCTCCAAAATATGATTGGTTAATTTCGCGCAAACTCACTCCGCTCCGCTTCAGTGGGAACGCACCCTTAGAAACCGACGTTAAGCCAGGGGCTGCTTCAGGTGGTGGCTTCAGTTATAAAGTACTACTACATCAAGTGAGTACCAATTATACTGTAATAACCAGAGGTCGGAATAGGTAGTGTATGTTTAGATTTACCTAACGCGGGAGGACGTAATTAAGAGTGGTTATAACCACCGAAATATATTTTTTTTTATTGAATACTGGATTTCACGTATGAGTTATAATACTTAATACACATAAATTCCCTTTCAGGGTCAGTCCTACGAGACGAGTATATCCGACGGACCTATTTGTATGTCAACTTTTGGGTTGTCAACGTACTTAATTGAGTCTTCTGCATTAGACAATTGTTATTCATGTGTAATCTGACCCTGAGAGTGATTTATTAGTAATAATTAACTTAACCGGAAAATCCCGCATTCGATAAAAATCAATCATTATTTTTGGTGGTTATAACGGCTCCTAATGAAGTCCTCTGCAAAATTTAGGTAAATAGGCACTAACTATTCCGACCTCTGATAATATCCTACACTGCCTTAATCCTTAATGAGCTTCTCGCATCAGCATCTGATTCGGATGTTTTTGGAAGTAATTGAGGAACTGTGTGTCGTAAAAGTTTGAGGTACTGTGAGGCGATGGATAGTGGTAATTCTTCTGTAATATGTTTTTTTTGGAACATCAAAACAGCATTTCAAAACATTCATGAAAAAGCGTCGGATTAATACATAAAGCCAATAACAGATGTACACAGATATACAGTAATGCGTAAATCTTATTTGTAATTTACAGTGATTTTGTTGTGTAAATATTTTGAATGAATAAATAAATACGAGTAAATATAAATAATCACCCGACATCCGAAAAACAGCAACTCATCGGAGCATTGCAACACCAGCCCCAGATGTTTGCTGCTGTCGAATAGAGACTTCTCTTCCGGAGGTTTTAATCTTAAACAATATAATTAAACATAATATTTGCTTCTGTCCCCGCGATCATCAATCACTTAAATAAAACAATTTTCACTTCTCCTGCTCAAAAATTACGTCATATTAGCTTCGCAAAGCGAGACTAAAATAGTACATTTAGCCCCTAGGGTTTAAAAGAAAGCCATATAATGGCTTATTTTAGCCCCTTGTCAAACAATCTACTATTAAACGGATTAAGTATATCGCATATATTATCTAATTTGAGTTCCCGACGTTTCGGAAGCTTTTCAGCTTTTGCTGAAAATACTACGTTACAGGTCTAACGCTTAAGTGAGTCTGTCCCTGTGATATGGGAGCGGTACGGGAGGGGTGAAAAGTGACGTATCATGACCTGTCCTAACTGTCTCGCTATACAAGCCTGACGTTTAGACATCCCGTACTGCTAGATAATTATCGCCAGGATACTTACTTTTGAGGCTGCATGACGCAGCAGACACCAAACTGCGTCAGCTGCCTATGGAACAGCTCCTTACAAGGCATCATAGTGTTCTGCCAGCGGCACCGCTTGGCAAACTCCTGGCACGGTGGCATGTTCTTGTGCAGAGCATCCACGACTGTTATGTTGTGAGAAGACAAGAGCCTATCCAGCAGCATGAGGTTGTCCTTTCGGGTTTCCTTGCCTTGGAGGATGTGGGTGAAGGTGAGGCGTAGTTGACGTACTTCATGCTCGTCTTGTGATCTGGAAGGTAGAACATCTATACATATAATAAAGCTGAAGAGGGTCGAAAGTCTGTACATGGAAGATATTGGAAAAAAAGTTGGCTGGGGATACTTAGAATTGATAACAGAACACGTTCTAACAGTATTTAGATTTTTTGTCTGTTTATCTGTTTGTCTGTTTATTTGTACGCGCATCACGTGAAAACGGCTGAACAGATTTTGATACGAACTTTACGAATCTGTCGAGAAAATCCCCGGCCAGGTTATAGGCTATAAAAATTCAACCTCTAAAAGGGGGTGTAGCTACTACACTTGATTCAGTTAAGTTTGCACCTGAATGTTATGGCGCTACTTAGGAAGGAGGTGCAAACTTTTCTCAAACCTACTCTGGCTGTTTCTCGAGCCTACGAACTATCGAGTACCTCGCTAAACTAATAGGTGGCGCTAAAATAAATATCTTATGATATAACTTAAGCCACTGAGGAAGCATTTTGCCAAATTAACCCTAAGTTTAGAGGGGGTACAGACATCGACAAATTTAATTGAATAATTGATTTAATAATACAACTAAATACGAGATAAGTGGCTCAGTGGTATCAACAAGGAGGAGGCTCACATGTGCAGGAGTTCGCCCAGGTACTGCTTCAGGTGGGAGAAGTACTTCTGGAGGAAACCAACGCCCTGGTTCGATTACCAGAGACGTTATGCAGAATCATTCCGCCCGATAAAGACCACATTCGGAGCGTATAGGGAGACCTGAGCCAGGTGACGCGACATGAGAGCTCTTGGGTTTGTGAGAGAGCTGTTAATGCGCGGATAGTGGCGGAAATCGAAGGTGAACAGGCAGTATATAATTCCATTAACACTGTCGTGCATGAAGGCAACGTCACAACATACCCGATGGAGTTTCTAAACTCATTGAGCGCTTCAGGACACCCAGCACACACAATGGGGATTGGATAAAAAATTTCAAAAATCTTGAAATTTTGTTTATAGGTAGTATATAGCTTATATGTATAAGCCTCCTTATTGTCAGAAAAAAAATACAGATTTTTCTATGGCTTAGAAAAAAATAAAAAGATGAAAAGGTGTTGGTGGGCCTATATACCTGCAGCATTGATAGTTTCGATAAAAAAATAAAAAAAGAACCGACTTCAAAATAAACTAAAAAGCCAAAAAGTATCTTTTATGTACAGTACGAATCACATTTGAATCACCTTTTGAAGTCGGTGCCAAACCATTAATTTATTACTATCAAGAACCTTGGCGGCGAGCCTTTAGTTATTATCTACCTACATTTGTGACAGTTTTTGGGAAAAGGTCCCACTTTGTCGATATGGAGTTATGAGTAGTTTCTAATAATACAGATCTTACGCTATCTTTTGGTGAAAGAAAGTCTCTAGGTGCTATAGTAATTTTTTTTTAATTCTTCAAATTTGCAAAAGTGAAAAAGCGGGAATTGAGAAAACGTTGGTTAAAGTTTGGGACGGCAAAAAACACACTTGTACTTTGAAGTTATAGAGTGGTTAGTATCAAATGAATTGGCATACTTTAAGGATTTCAAATTAGTTAAAATCATATATGTAACCTTAGTAGTTTGAATGTTACGGAGGCTTGAACATAAAAACAGAACGAAAATATGTCAATCCTGAATATGGGTTTATTTTCTATATTTATAACACGACGAGCAGATTTATCATTAAAGTTGTATTTATAAATGTGTCTCATGCTAAAAGAGACAGAAATAATGCCATGGATCCCTTTAGTTAGTTATTATGTCAAAAAGTTAATAAAAAATGATTGAACAGTACAGCATAAAAAAATTCAAATGACATGTGTATTTTAATATATAACATAAGATTACTTAAAAAACACACTTATCAAGCATAAAAAGTATTAATATCAAATTCTAAGTACTTGCTTATGCATTATAAAGTTTAGTGATTTTCTATAGGGAGCGTCCCACTTTGTCGATTTACTAAACTTTAGTGCTCGTTTAGTGAAATGTATGTGTTTGGTATATTTATCCCATTTTATATATGAGATAAAGGTTTGTTATTGTTAATCTAATAGTCATTGATACTAATGTCGTTTGATTGAACTTTTTTTACGGAATTTGAACGGAATTTATTTCCGACTCAAGTTTAGTGTCCCACTTTGACGGTTTGTTGGTCCATACGCTAAAAAATTACTACAAGTATAAAATCAGCTTTTACAACATAGGTGTAATGTTTTTCGAGTTAGTATTTATATAAATGTTATTTTATATCTATCGGTTATTGTTATCGATAATTCCGCCGAACCAAAAACAGTATAATTAAAAACCAAAAATTGTATACGTATTGAACCTATAAAGGTGCGTCCACACTTGTATCATTTGCTCATATCCGATCACCGTGCCGTAGCATGACTGCGTATCGCGCTGCTTGGACGCTTACTGTCGGCGCGCCGATAAGGCCGCACTCTTCCGATACAAGTGTGTGATACGCGTAGCAAATGGATTTCGAGTGATCGGATCGGCGCAACGTCCAAACGCGTGATCGTGACACGCGATCATGCTACGCGACGATGATCTGATACGGGCAAATGATACAAATGTGGACGCACCTTTAGACGTAGCAAACGAATCGAACGCAACGCATCTTTTAAGTCGCCGCTGCGTCAGCGACATCAAAGGCACTGCCGCCGCTAAGTGCTTTGTGTAAAGCCAACGTAGGTAGGTGCCTACG
Organism: Hedya salicella; assembly: GCA_905404275.2. NCBI lineage: Eukaryota > Metazoa > Arthropoda > Insecta > Lepidoptera > Tortricidae > Hedya > Hedya salicella. The sequence continues at coordinate 26,142,170 of FR990101.1, forward strand.
TCGGCTATACGCGCAGCGCAAGCGGCGACGGCCGTGCCAGTGCGAGGTGAGCTATCGCTGAGGTTGGTTATGATATTAGTTGCGGAGTGGCTTGTGTTTTATAGTGCCGAGAACTGTGCTGCACCATGAAGTGAGTATTCGAATACAATTTTATTTTAATTAGTACAATATTTTAAATTACTTAGGTACCTTATTACGTGGTATTCATAATTAAGCGGAGTGATGTGACGTTTCGTAGATGGTGGTTTTTAAAGTTATAAATATAATAGCTACTAATTAGATATAGTTTCAGTCACAACATGTCTATAATTATTATAGGAACTATGGGCAGAGTCTGATGGAAGTCTCCAGCTAACAACATAGTGACAGTGGCTCCACCCATCATACCATCGTTCCCTCTAATGTCATTCAAAGTTCTATTCAGCGCTTCAAAACATCCTTTATGCGCCATTGTACTTTCGTCTCAGACTGTTACCCCTTATTTCACACCTTTAAGGGATGAATTTCCTCATATGCTGAAATTAATTTTCTTTTGTTTTAAATGAACTCTATTTGAGAAATATTAAAACATTTACTCAATTAATTACAGGTTTTCCGTACAAACTTTCAACCCCAATTTAACCCCGTTAGGGGATGACTTTCCAAAAATGCTGAAATAAGTTTTCTTAGTTTTAAATGAAGAGTCTATACGCGAATTATTATAACAGTTACTCAAATAATTACAGGTTTTCCATACCAAATTTCAACCCCAATTTAACCCCGGTAGGGGATGAATTTCCAAAAATGCTGAAATGATTTTCTTATTTTTTAATGAAGAGTATACGCGAAATGTTATAACAGTTACTGTATTAATTACAGGTTTTCAAAAGATACTTTCAACCCAAATTTAACCCCGTTAGAAGATGGATTTTGAAAAATGCTTAAATTAGTTTTCTTAATTTTAAATTAAGAGTCTATACGCGAAATATTATAACAGTTAATGAATTGATTACATGTTTTCCATACATACTTTCAACCCCAATTTAACCCCATTATGAGTTTAATTTTCATAAATTCCTTTACCAATGTTTTTTTACTGTATATTAGGAGCTTGTGACCGAAGTTTTAAGCGTCTAACTTTAAAAACGACATGTTTCCCATACAAATTTTCAACTCTTTTTTATCCCCCTTAGGGGTGATTTTTTAAAACAACGTTTAATCATTTGTTTTGTTTTTTAGTAAGAAACTTTTATACAAAGATTCAAGTCTATAACTTTCCAAATGAATGATTTCCATACAACGGTTCAACCCCTATTTCACACCCTTAAGGGTTGAATTTCGAAAAATCCTTTCTTAGTACACGTCCACGTACTATAAAGAATATACGTTCCAAATTTCATGCATATTTTAGTTTAGGCTGTGCGTTGTCTGTCAATAGGTCAGTATCAGTAACGCAAGAGTTTTATATGTATAGATGATTTTGACTAGGTACCTAATTTAAAATTCATAAAGTATGGCAAATAATTTAATACCAACCCCTCCATAACTTCAAAGTACAAGTGTGTTTTTTGCCGTCCCAAGCTTTAACCAACGTTTTCTCAATTGTCCCTTTTTCACTTTTGCAAGTTAGAAGAATTCAAAAAAATAACTATAGCACTTAGTTACATAATTTTTTCACCGAAAGATAGCTTATGCTTTGTTATATTACAAACTACTCATAGGTCCATATCGACAAAGTAGAAATTTTTCCCTATAACAGGCACAAATGTGATATACACGATTCTTTTAGTTATTCGATATAGTGGGACTCTGGGCACTAAACTTTAAGGCCTTAAAAAGGTGCTTGGTTATTTATGGGTCGACATCAAAATCATAGGTTTATTACAGTATGTTCTATCAGTTTACATTGAAAGTCGATTTTCGGTAGGTTTTGCCATATTTCACTAAACTGCCCGTAACTCTGTAACTAGAATCGACAAAGTGGGACGTTTTACTAAACTCTCTCACATTTAGTCATACATATATTTAGTCATATTAATTCGTATTTTTATGAATAAATAACTTTATTTACTTCAGGTTTGGTACCGACTTCAAAAGGTGATTCAAATGTGATCCGTACCGTACATAAAACATTATTTTTGGCTTTTTAGTTTATTTTGAAGTCGTTGCTTTTTTTATTTTATTTATTTTATTTTTTGCTTTTTAATGATGGATTTTAGTAGTGACATAAAGTATTTTTTAGAGCCCAGAATGGGGAGATTGAGGAGGTACTTTGCACGCTGTAGTATGAGGCTACAAGTAATTAATGTTTACGCAGTAGCATAATACTTTACTGCGACATAGAAACGAGTAATGCTTGTACAGCGCAACCTAAATGTATAAATACAAAATATCTATTAAAATAAACGTTCTTACTTTCACGTCTTCAACTGGGCTCCTCATTCAAAATCCCTACTCAAGTCATTTGATATTTCATGGCGACCTTGCCTTCCGAACCGAGAAGGAAACTTTAAGAATCACAAAACAGTCAGAACAAGGAAGAACCGAAAAGAAGTCCTGCAAACCAGACTTCACAACCATCGAAGCACCAACCAAAAACCAAAGTCAGCAAAAGGACCCTGAACAGAAATCTTCAAGTCTTCTGATATGGCAGCGCACCACTTTACCTCGAGCACCAGCCACACAACCGGAACCTCCAGCAGCACCACGGCCGCAGGAGCAGCGAACAGTGACAAGGCAGCCACTACAAGAGCACGGCCAAGGAAGAGCAGAGCCACCACACGTGCCGCTACGCCAACCCTGGTATACTAGCCGCCACAAGGACACAAGAGCTCCGCCCGAAGGATGGGGAAGAGGATGGCGCCGAAGCAATTATAAACAGGTTCCGCGTTTCGTAACGTCATTTAAATTAAAAAAAAACCCGTTTCATAATGACATTTACATTTTTTTTTTGTTTCTGCATAGTAATTCAATAGTAAAGGTTGTCGCTAAAGTAACATCATCTAAATTTTATATTCTGTAGATTATTTTTTTGCATCCAGCTAGTGTCACTTCTAAATCGAATTCCAAAAAAAACATATAATAATTTCAATTAACTTAAACTGGTAAACAAGTAAAACATTTCGTAATATCCGCGCACGGCAGTAGGTACATTCCGCGCGCGTAGACAAAAATGTATTAAGGTCGCGCCTAGAACCTAACTTGTAATATTCAGTGAATGAAATTTGACACGCGCACTTAGGAAATTTAAAAAAGTTTTGATAAACAATTATTACACTTAAGCGAGTAATATAGGAGGTTTTGTTAATTGTCTCATATTAGTACCAAATTAAATAGTTAATAACAAAACACAATAAAACTATTTAATTACTTTGAGGATAATGATAAATTAAATTAATTATTTTCTTTTAAATCTAGTAGAATTCCTTTAGAGATTGGATTTTGGTACGGTACATATTGTTTAAGTATAAAATTTGGGCGCTAGTCCTTCTTGTTTGCTCATGGTGTGTTGGACTATCGTGCCCTCCGTGAAAACAGTTGGAGACTTATTAAGTCTTAATGTATTTGCGACTCCAGCTGACAGGCACATAATATTTGTAGCCTGATATGCCAAGTTTATTGAAGCGTGACACAATGCCCATGTATGTTCAATACGGATTTAAGAAAGGGTGCGCAGATGCGTAATCTATTGTATGCGTAGAGAAACGTTAAGGAGCATATGACTCCGATTTATGGCATTAGTTAATTATTATAAAGAAATTGCACCGATACCAAAATACCAAAAACGTTATAAACAAGCTATTAAAAGATCTATTTTAATTCATAAAGTAAAGGCACATATTTTGCAATATAGCTCGTGCCAACATGTTGTCGCACGGACCACGTTGCACACGTCACGAATACCTAAGTACGTCGTGCATGAACGTCTAATTATCATAACTTTTAACAATTATTGAATGAATTTTGATATCATCACTTAGAATTTTTATAACCAGTGTATTTTTTTATTAACATTTAAATGACTGATCCTTTAACTAGCATTCGGATTGATCACCTGGAAACTAGTAAAGTTTCAAAACATTATTTTGTCTTACTCTCGATTAAATCCTATTTATTTTTATTTTTCTTCTTAAAGTGACACTAGAAAATAATTACAAATTGCATAGGGGAACCGACTTACTATTTTATTCCAATTTCTTCCAGTTGTATAAACTTAACTTAACTAATTAATTAAATAGTGGTTCCTCTAGTTATTTTCAAGGCACAGAATTGTAAACCAGTATTATTCGTTTCTTTTTTTTTTTAGCACCCCGGGGTTAAAGGGATCTTTCGGGGGAGCTGTAGTCTGAGGCTACAAGTAATTCATGTTTACGCAGTAACATAATAGTTTACTGCGGCATAGAAACGAGTAATGCTTGTACAGCGCAACCTAAATGTATAAATACAAAATATCTATTAAAATAAACGTTCTTACTTTCACGTCTTCAACTGGGCTTCTCATTCAAAATCCCTACTCAAATCATTTGATATTTCAACGCATCTCGAGTCTTGGGAAGTAAGAATAGTAAAAGTTGGTTAGTTCATTGTACCTTCCATTATCAGCTCAGCATGAAATGATGACAACCAGAGGAAAACAACTGATAACTAGAAAAATATACACAAATAATTGTTAGTGCCTATAATATGTGAGGGTTTCTCTCGATTTTCCTGGTATTCCATCATCTGATCCTGACTTGGTGATAAGGAGACTACTTTAGGGACACACTATAATGAATATTGTGACAATGTGCAGTTTCCTTCTACCCTCACTCTCCCATAATCCTAACGCCGGCTCATCGAACATTCGGGGAGGCGCGGGCGAGCCAGTTTGCGCCGGAGTGTAAGACAGAACGTTTGTGTTATTTCCCTTGCGATTAAAAAGGGACCGAATACCAGATTCCGAAATCACCCCCGTGTCGCGACGGACTACCGATAATCTTAGCCAAGGGACGCGAGTGAAACAAGTGAACAGTGCACTGTATATCTGGACTACCCTGAATCGCCGAGCTGTGAGTACTTCTATAAATCCTCTCAACCAACGTCCTAAACCCCTACACATTGTCACAAATTTGGTGGAGGTGCAAACCCCGAGATAGGTACCTATTTAAGAATTCAATTTACAGTTAGTAGTAATATAATAGAGACAAGGATATGTCCGACACCGAAGAAAAAACCGTTACTCGTGTATCGGACATGTTTAAGTATTTTAAATCTTTAAACTTAGAAAATTTGAGTCCGGCTATCAAGCAATTACAAGAGAGAATTGAGTCGCAAAACGGCCAAATTAATGAGTTGAAAAATAGAATTTACACAATGGAATCTGAAGCTAAAACGCATACACGATCGATGAGTTCAACGGTAGGCGAGGGAAAAATCGAGCCACAACCACCGGGCGGACAGTTAGGTGAAAAGAGTAAATTGGATAAAAATAAGTTTAAAGTCTTACAAAACATGCTTGCGGATGTACCACTTTGCGACGGCAAAATTGCGCATCAACTTATTACGTTTATTATCGCGGTTGACAAATTAACTCAGCTCGGACTGGTACCGCAGTCCGAGTACGTTATGTGGATTATGACCCGAACGACTGGGTTCCTTGCTGACTGGTGGTCACGCCGGGCGACCGCATTCGATAATTGGCAAAACATTAAATCATTAATCTTAAAGGAAGTTATGTCTCCTATTCATATCGAAACGTTAAAAAATGAAATGTGTTTGCGTTATCAAAACGAATCGGAAACATTATTAGAGTTTGCACATTCCGTGGACGCGGTAGCGAAGGCACTAAATCTCGGCTGGTCAGAAGAAGTATTAATGCAAACTATTTTGAGCAGGATTTCTCCAAAAACATATTATTATGTAAGATGCAGCCCCATGGACATAAAAAGCATTTCACAATTAACGCAAATAAGTAGTGAGGTCGAAGGTGCCTTATTACGGGACAATTTGTTTTCGCAAACATCTCGTTCGTATTACCGTAATAATACGTATCGGAGCAATAATCCACCGATGCGCGTGTCACATGCGTCTTATTCGCGCGCATACGGGGATAGGTACGAGAGTGAGCGAGAGGGTCGCGTTAGTAGGACGATGGCATCGAACGCTAATACGGCGACAGTGGGGCAGGAGCAACGCGGGCCACGCTGTTTCGAATGTAATTGTTATGGTCACTTCGCACGTGACTGTGAACAACGTCGTAGGCGTATGCAACAAAATAACACGGGAAACGCGAACAGGGAGTAAGCCAAGATATCCACCGTCGGCTTACTCTCGCAACAGCGAAGGAGGGTGGTAGTATAGGTAGTTATAATAATCAACCGTGTATTCAATTAACCACCAGTAAGCATGTACTTCCCGCGTTAATAGATTCCGGTGCATCTCGGTCGTTTATATCCCAGGATCTAGTCGAGCAGCTTAAGGGCCATCGCAAAGTACAGATCTCACAATGTGACATCTTATGTACCACAGCTAACCAAGATAATTTCATAGCGAAAGAAATGGTAACAATATTAATATCAATTGATAAATTTACGTGGAAATTCCGGTTCATTGTGGCTCCTAGGCTAATAATGCCGATTATATTAGGATGTGATTTTATTAATAAATCAAAATTAGTTTTGAACGTTTTCGACGGCCAGGTCTCCTTCCAGTTTATGCCTAATAAAACTATTAGTTTGATAAATGGCAGAGGACAAAAGGAGTGTAAATTAATTAACGGACTCCAAGTCGACGATGGTATTAAAAAGCAATTAGAGGTATTATTAGACAGGCATAAAAACGTTGTCACCGAAAAATTAGGGAAAACGAACATTTTAAATTATGAAATAAAACTCACGGATCAAGTGCCGGTTCGTTCAAGATTCTACCCTTTGTCGCCGCCGAAAGCAACCGAAATGGAAGCCCATATTGCCCAACTCCTCGACAAAGGAATAGTAGAAAAATCTAAGTCGCCATATGCGTCACCAGCGTTCTTGATCGACAAGGCAAGCGGTGGTAAACGTCTTTGCTGTGATTATAGATTGATCAACAAAAAGATTATATATGACAGTTACCCAATGCCATCTATAGAGTCTGTGTTTCAATATTTAGGCGGAGCCAAATATTTTTCAGTGATTGACCTTAACAGTTCATTTAACCAGATACCTCTGAGCGAAGAGTCTAAAGCCGTGACTGCCTTCATCACTCCCTTCGGGTTATTTCAGTATAAATATGTTCCTTTTGGACTCTGTGTAAGCCCGCAGTCTCTCAACAGGGTTGTTGACACCGTTTTCGGCGACATTAAATATAAATACATTATTCCGTTCGTCGACGACATCTGCGTGTTTTCTAAAGATAAGGAATCACACGTGCGACACTTAGATGAGGTATTAACGAGACTTGGCAAAGCAGGATTAACGGTCAACCCAAATAAACTAAAATTATGCCAGGAATCAGTTCGGTTTTTAGGCTATAATATCAGTTCGCGCGGACTGTCTGTCGACCAGGATAAAATCAGCGTTGTTGTGAATTATCCGCCGCCGAAAAATCTCAAACAGCTAAAAACCTTTCTCGGGATGACTAGTTTTTACGCCAAGTTTATTCCGCGATACGCTAAAATCGCAGAACCGCTAAATACGTTGAAAAAGAAAGATGTCAAGTATGTCTGGGGAGCCGACCAAAAGGAAGCATTCTCACGTCTAAAACGAGAATTAGTATCACCAAATGTTTTGAGATTCCTAGACTTCACCAAAAAATTTATATTACAAACGGATGCTTCCGGAACAGCCCTAGGTGCTGTGCTGCAGCAGGAAGTGGACGGCGCGCTCGCACCTGTGTGCTTCGCGAGCCGCGCGCTGTCGGCCGCCGAGCGCCGCCGCACCGTGTACGAGCAGGAGTGCGCCGCCGCAGTTTTCGGTGTCACTAAATTTAAACAGTATCTGGAAGTCGCGCCTTTCGAACTTCAAACAGATAACGCCGCCTTGTCTTGGCTATTTGAACACCCAAAACAAATTGGTAAATTGGGAAGATGGATCCTCTTACTATCCAGATTTAAATTTAACATTAAACATATAAAAGGTTGCTATAATAACGTAGCAGACTGTTTGAGCCGAATGTACGAGGAAGCGAACGATTCAATAAGGTGCAGTGCCATGCAAGAATATCCGTTAACCAACGATTCATTGATTAGACACCAGATAAATGACCATTTTTGTAGCGAATTAATAATACAAATTAGTAAAGGTACTAAGATACCAAAATATAAAATGAAAAACGATTTGTTATGTCGACAAGTAGGGATAACAAAGAAGTGGCGGATAGTACTTCCGGTCAATTTAAAAAATATCATTTTAAATTACTATCATGACCAAGATATATCGGGCCATCTGGGAATCACAAAGACTTGTAATAGGATAGGAAACATATTCTGGTGGAAAAACCTACATAACGACGTTAAGAGTTATGTGAGTTCATGTATACTATGCCAAACGGCAAAACCACTGAATAGGAAACCTGCTGGTTTGATGTCATCATCACTGCCCGAAGGTATTTGGGAAAACGTCTACATCGATTACAAAGGCCCGCTACCTACTTCAAAAAATGGAAACAAGTATATTCTGGTCCTTATGGATGCGTTTTCGAAGTGGGTGGAATTGATTCCAGTACGTGCTGCAACCGCCGCTAACACCGTGCGCGCGCTCTCGCGCGGTGTCTGGGCACGCTACGGACCGCCGCGAAAACTCGTTTCTGATAACGCAACACATTTCACAGCTGACGTGTATAAACAGATGTGTCGGGCTTGGGGCATAAAAGATGTTAAAATATCTCCGTATTATCCCCAAGCGAATGCGGTCGAAAGGGTGAACCGAAATTTGAGTGTTATGTTAAATATTTATTGTCGGAAAGTTAAATCCATATGGGACGAATCGTTGCCAAACTTCCAGGTGGCACTTAATTCCGCAATTCACGAGAGTTCAAATTGTACACCCGCGTCGATTTTTCTAGGTCGGGAAATTAGAAGTCCTTTAGAAAATAAGTGGGAATTAGATAAGATCATTAATGAAGTTGATGAGTCAAGTCATAGTTGTAAGTTGAGGGATGTAACTCATAACTTACACACGGCACACGAACGACAGAAATATTACTATAATAAGCGTAGACGGCCAGCTGCCTTTAAAGTAAATCAACAAGTACTTGCAAAATGTTTCCCGATTACAAATACTGATCGAGGTGTATGCGCAGCATTCTGCCCACGTTGGTCGGGCCCCTACGTCATTAAAAGTATCACAAATGGCCAAGCCTTGTTGATCAAACCGAATTCAAATATTCAAAAACGAGTAAATATCTCTCAATTAAAACCGTATTGGTCGCGATTAAGTGGGGGGGGATGTGACAATGTGCAGTTTCCTTCTACCCTCACTCTCCCATAATCCTAACGCCGGCTCATCGAACATTCGGGGAGGCGCGGGCGAGCCAGTTTGCGCCGGAGTGTAAGACAGAACGTTTGTGTTATTTCCCTTGCGATTAAAAAGGGACCGAATACCAGATTCCGAAATCACCCCCGTGTCGCGACGGACTACCGATAATCTTAGCCAAGGGACGCGAGTGAAACAAGTGAACAGTGCACTGTATATCTGGACTACCCTGAATCGCCGAGCTGTGAGTACTTCTATAAATCCTCTCAACCAACGTCCTAAACCCCTACACATTGTCACAATATGACTAACAGTCTCAACGTATGTACCTATAATAGGTAGATGTTTTTTTGAAGATTTATCCTCTAACTCTTAACTATTAAAGAGTTGTACCTTCCGTCATCAGCTCAGCATGATGAGATGATGACTACCATATGCAAATACTTAAATAGCTTAAAAGAATATATGAACAACGTTCTAAGTGCCTATAAAATTTGAGGATTGCCCTCGATTTCCCTGGGATCCCATCATCAGGTCCCAACTAGGTGGCAATGGGATAACCTCAGTAGTATATCCTTTCAAATAAAATGATAATTTTTAAAATCGGTCTCCTATTGGCTGAGTAATCGGTGAACATACATAAAAAATAAAAACTGTCGAACATAGAACCTCTTCCTTTTTTGGAAGTCGCTTAAAAATGGCCGTAAATGAACTGTTATTTTTGCCGTACCGTATAAGATGGGCATAGAGGCCCACCAACACCTTTTCATCTTTTAATTTTTTTCTAAGCAACAGAAAAATCTGTATTTTTTTCTGACTTGGAGGCTTATTCCTACCTATAAACAAAATTTCAAGATTATTGAAAATTTTCATCCATTCCCTATTGCCCTGAAAATTGGAGTTCCGATCATGCTTCTTAGGAATTTGTCACCTCAAAAGTTATGCAACGGAAACAAGTTAAAAATAGTGCAGCTGCAGCGAAACCTCATCGAGGCGCAAATCCTGATGGTATGCGGCGTCGGAGAAGCCGTGTTCATCCCCCGCATCCCCCTCATCCCGAGCAACTTCCCGTTCCGCTTCAAGCACCTGCAGTTCCCCGTGAGCGTCTGCTTCGCCATGACCATCTACAAGTCGCAGGGGCAGACGCTGCGTGCCGCCGGCGTGGACCTGCGCACGGGCTGCTTCTCGCACGGGCAGCTCTACGGGGCGTGCTCGCGCGTCACCAGCTGCACGGAGCTGTTCGTGCTGATGCCCACCGGGAAGACTCACAATGGGGTGTACAAAAATATTGTAAAATGTCAACGTTATGTAAATATACTCTACATACCTACTTTTGGAGTATGTATGTACATATTTAGTTGTGCATACATAAAAGTAACTTTAAATAAAATGTGAATACTTTGCCTCGCGTTTTTGATATCTATATTCATCTTTCCTCTAATCTTATTTCTAAATAATATTAATCCTAAATTTGAAAGTTTGTTAGGAAGTATGGATTTCTATGCGTTCTTACCTTTTCATGCTTAGACTGATTTGACTGGAGAACCGTTTTGGATGATATTTGTCATGGACTTGATTTGGATAAGGACATAAAAAAAGAAAAGTGGTACTGTATCGTCCGATATACACCTACTAAGTATACCTATACTCTATGTCTTTTAAATCACGTCAAAAAATTGAATAAGGGAAAAACTATTGATTTTGGTGTAGTTTTATTTAGTTGTAATTGTATAATATTTTATCTGGACTTTATTTTACGTTACGTCACCAGGGGAGAGGGGTCAAGTAGCCGGTTACAGACACATACCGAATTCCACGCGGGCGGAGCCGCGGGCACAGCTAGTCATTGAATAATCTATCAGGTTATTGAACTTCTGTAGCCCATAAGAGTGTATGTATAATAACCGCCCTGTAGATATCAGAGTACAAGCTGCTATGGCAATCTATGGTGGTAAACCTGACCAAAGATGACGTAAGTAAAGCATGAGAGGTACACAGCAAGTCTCATAGCGAAGCACGCCGTCGGTATAACATCAGCCAGCACAAGCACATTAGCCTAGCATGTACAAGCGACCCATTGAATAGGTACAACACGCTGATGGGCATCAGACATACTGCCACGGTCGGTAGCGGCAGCGGCGGCCGTGAGTGGCATCACTCTGTATACTCACAAGCGGCCCGCGAGTAGGTACGCCGCGCTGAGAAGCGGCAGGCCCACGACCACGGACGGCAGCGATATCACCCAGCACACACATTCGGCTGACACTTACAGGCACCCCAGAGGTACGCTATGCTGATAGGTTGCTCACACACGGCTACCGTGGGCAGCGGTTGTGGTGGTTGTGAATAGTCTCATACTCACAGCTGGTCCTCGAACAAGTACGCCACACTGAAGGGCGGCAGCCACACTGCTGCGGTCGGCAGCGGCTGCGGCGACCATTAGCGACATCACTTAGTGCACACACTAGTCTACCACTAATAAGTGGCCCACGAGCAGGTACGCCATGCTGGTGGGCGATACAGGCACACTGCTACGGTCGGCAACAGCTGCGGCGGCCGTCACGATATCACTTGTATACATACTAGCCTGACACTCACAAGCGGCCCACGAGCAAGTACGCCACGCTGATGGACGGTAGACACACGGCTACGGTCGGCAGCGGCTGTGGCGCGCTCAGGGCCGAGCGTACAGTCAGCAACGCGGGCATCTGCAGGAAGCGCGCCCACAGCACGGCGCACAGCGTGCCCGCGCAGCACGCGCTCGCCACACACCAGGTTAGCCAGCACACGCTGTAGTTTATAAATATCATACATATTGTTAGTTTTAAAGAAATCGTTCGTTCACGTAGGAGAAAAAGTCATTACCCGGGTGAATCGACTTTTAGACCCATACTTTTGAAGTCTTTGGCGTTACCAAAAATGTCTCTAGTGTTATTAAGAAATCGGGCTTCTAATATGCTATTTTCCTGTATATTAGGTTTAACAGACAGGGACAATGAAACGTTTTAACGTAGGTACACCATAAATCAAATAACTATAGAAAAGTTAAAAAATTTAAAACCCCCCGACACATATGAAAATAACAACAAAATTTGGAGTTCCTAGCTTCAATATTGGCTGATATCCGGTCACTAGTTCCACTAAAAGCTGAATATCTTGGAGACGAGTGTTCCGATTTTCATCAAACAAAGCTAAGAATACTCGGGATTAAATTATCTATGATACAAAAAAATTGCACTCAAATCGGTCCATCCGTATGGGCGCTACGATGCCACAGACAGATACACAGAGTCACAGATATGGTCAACGTATACGAGTAACACCCCTCTTTTTCGACAAAAAGAGGGGTGTTACTTAACGAGGGTTAAAAAAGATAAACCATTATTTAAAGGCGTTATTTTATAGCGAAGTATAAAAGTTGTGGACAGATTTGTGTGGATCTAAGACTTGATTCACCCACCCCTCTTTTTTAGGATTCGGTACCCAAAGGGTAATAACGGGACGTTATTACTAAGACTTTGCTGTCTGTCTGTCCGTCTGTCACTGTCACCAAATTGTATCTCAGGAACTGCTGACCAGTTGAAAATTTCACAGATGATGTATTTCTTTTGCCGCTATAACAACAAATACTCGAAACAGTATAATTTTATGTGTGTCTGTCGAAATCAGTAACCAATATAAAATGAACAAACACCGCGTACATTTTGCTTAGAAGTAGGGATCTGCTAACACTGAATTTTCATAGATAGGTACAGCCCGTTTGTACCGTATATTTTGCACGGAACCCTCGACACTTGGCCAGTTTTTTTCTTCAGCATAATTGAGTGAAAAGTACCCATTAACCATCTGTCGATACGCCGTACGCACCTGTGTACCAAAAATAGTTGACATCTGTTTAGCCGATTTGGCGTGATGAAGCCACAACGACACATACAAACCTACAATTAGTAAATAATAATTTTCGATTCTCCGAGAAGATGACAACTACTACCTTTTTGAAGATCTCCCTTATATTTTTGTCTCACTCACTTCTTATACGGAGATTTTCAAACACAAAATTTTCATTTATCGTTGCAATAAAAAAAAAAAAAATCAAAATAATACTCAAATAGGAGCAAATTCTTAAGTGAGGCGCGAACGCGAACATACATCTTTACATCGATTTTAATTATATTCATTTCACGTAAAATTACAAAAAATCCCATATATATATGTGAGAACTTTTGTAATTTAAAAAAAAATGAGCGTGTTACCGTGTATGGTAAAAATTGCTGGACAAACTTCGCGTGTCGGGCCGCGGGCTTAGTTAATGGATGGGTGCACATGCACAATGCACATAGTTACGGGGTGCCGTTCAATTTTTATACAAACTTTTACCATAATTTAATTGAACTACCTTAAATATATAGGCCTCACTGACCGACATGCACTTGCGGCGTTTGCTGTCGATTTGCTGTCGAAACCTTAGGCTCAGATGCCCACCAACTCGTCGGCACAATAACAAAAAGATTTAAAAATGTAACCGGTGACCTTCGGGCTGGCTCGTTCCTCGACTAAAGGATTGGGATATCCATCCAGAGAGGGAACGCAGCCAGTCTTATGGGTACTTTACCGAGAGACACCGACTTGGGTGATTTAGTATAAGGTTTAGTTTTAGTTTAGGTATATTAATATTATAATTGTTACATAATAAAACAAAAATAAGAAATAACTACTTACTATTAAAACTCATAATAAACATAATGATGATGTATAAAAACAAAATACATGACGTTGTTGGTCATAATAATTAAATAACAGAATAGTGTATAATCATAAACACATTATTTATAACGATCATTAGGAATAATTTTATTTGTTACATTCAGTATAAGGATTAAAAATTTTGAACTTAATTTTAACGATTGATCGGGTGACTTAATATTATATGATATACTCGGTGTCAATCAAAGTATTAAAGTATAAATACCTATTTTACCTTAAGGCAGGTCACTGTTAGGTACGACGACGAGCGAAGCGAGGATTATTATAAAGAACTGCGACCCGAGCCGAGCGAGCGTAGCGTAGCGACCGAGCCGCGGAAGCAGCCGCCGAAGCGCCAGAACCGAGTTTGTTTATGATACTTTACTTTTTAAGGAATATATAAAGAAAAACCTCAAATATAAGAAACACTGTGTCATTTTCTTGGCGTTTATATTCTTTGAACATTATGATCTTATTTAAATTAAACAATGTAACGGATTACATCGCGTATATTATCTCATTTCTCGTTAAATTGATTTATTTAAATGAGTAATTATCGTGGAAATAGAAGAAAATATTATTATGATCTTAGTTTTTCTTCAGTGTAGTCGGGTAAAAAGTATCCTATAACCATCTGTGGATGCCCTGCAGCTACCCGTGTAATAAAAATAGTTTAAATCCGTTTAGCCGTTTTGGCGTGATGAAGCCACAATGACATATACAAACATACAAAAGATACAAAAAAATATTTTTTTAAATAAATAAATAAATAAATATTACGGGACAATTTTACACAAATTGAACTAGTCCCATAGTAAGCGCAATAAGGCTTGTGTTATGGGTACTAGACGACGATATATTTAATAGATATATTACTTATATACATAGAAAACACCCAAGACTCAGTAACAAATATTTATGCTCATCACACAAATAACAGATCCCTTACCAGGATTTGAACCCAGGACCTCAGCTTCGCAGGCAACGTTACTCCCACTGAGCCAAACCGGTCGTCAAAGTTTTTTGAAAATATCTAATGGACAGATATTTAATTTTTACAAGTTTAGGATAGTTCAGAAATTTCGCATCACTAGTTACTGTGTAATGTAAATCGGGTTGTATCCTGTAACCGGTACCAGTAGTTAACAACACTTACACTAGTTAACAGTTAAGTTACTAACAATAGTTAACAGCACCTCAAACTTTACAATACAATAGTTACAATACCCGTAGGTATTGAATCTCACGTAAATAATTACAAATTTGTAATCTATTACATTTCTAGTTCCCTAGAAAATCTCGAGATTGAAGAATTGTAAGTAATTATTTTATACTAGAAAGCGCCCGAATCTTCGTTCACGGAGGAGAAAAAGTCATAACCCCTCTTTTTTTCTCCAGCATAATCTGGTGAAATGTATCCTATAAAAATTGTTGAAATCCGTTTAACCGATTTAGCGTGATGATGCCACAACGACAGAACGACACACACAAATATTTCATTTTTCTACTCGTCGACTTTAATCCCTCAATAAGAACTTCATAGAGTAAACTTTAATAGCATACTTTTCAATGTCGGATACTCTATGGCACTTCCAACTGAACTGAAAAAATCATAAGCCAACACTTTGAATTGAGGTGTGTGTGTTGGTGGTGGTGATGGTGATGGTGATGGTGATCGTGATCGTGATGATGATGATGATGATGATGATGACGATGATGATGATGATCATGATGATGATCCCTACTCGTAGAAAAAGTATTGTATACAATAGTTATATAATTAGCTTTTTAAGTCTCGTACCTTACTTAGGCCACTCAGCAAGCTTCGTTGCCTAAACACGGTACTCGACTGAAAAAGCATACATTATATAACGATTGCATAAAATACTATTTTACAACTACGAGTATAAAATAGTATACATGTAAAGGCTTGTATTGATTGTCTTTTTAATTCCCGAGGAAGAAAGAAATGTGTTATAAATAAGCTTGACGTGTCTATCTGTGTATCTGATGTCTGTCTGTGGAATTATAGCTCCTGAGGGTCTATTCTGAAATTCGATATTCGAAGTACGCATCGCGCTATCCCTCTCGCTCTCATGTTAAACTGCATTTAAGTGAGCGAGATGGCGCGATCTAAACTTCGAAAATAGGATTTCAGAGTAGCCCCTCTAAACGGTTGTACCTTTATGCAATGCTATATGCTATATCAGGTGCAAACTTAACTCAAGCAGACCCGGGTAATAATGTAAGGTAAGTGAAAGTTTGTACGGAACCCTCGATTCCCGAGTCCGACTCCGGCGAGCCGGCGGTTTTTTAATAAGTGAAAAGACTTACCGATCAGAATGGAAGCCGGAGCAAAGATACTTGAAGCCATGGAGCGTCGTGGTGACGGAGAACTGCTTCGTAGCGCGACCAAGCCCTGACTTTATCATGATTGTAATTTACAACAATAAAACTAATATGGCTTCACGTTCCACAAAAGTTTAAGTTAATTTTTATTCGTCCTCTTTTTGGTAACTTCTAAGAAGTGTTATAGGCACTGGTCCTACCAACGACGAGGAAGCGATTAGCAGCCGTCTATTTTCTCGCCCAAGAAATGAACAAAAGATATAGATCCTGTGTTAGTAAAAGAGCCACATATATAATAGTTAATCGCTAGCTGTTCACACTGCCGGCGAGGACTCTCTCTCTCTCTACTGGTGTGTCGCAGCGATAAGAGCGATAAGATAAAACTAGCTCAGCGGTACTCGCTCAGCGATGATCGCTTGGTGGTTAGAACTGACGCTGCGGGACCAACCAGCGGAGATTTTGGAATGGTGCGAGTGAGCGCTTATAGCCGAGCGACAAAACTATTGGAGCTACACACTCGCTTCTCGCTGCTCGCCAACTCGTTCTAAAGTTTAGCTTTAATCGCTTCTCGCTCATCGTCGGCGGTGGGACAAGTGCCAAAGGCATTAAGTTTATATTAGAACCGGTTGGTTGTGGTCTGCGGGTCTCCACACCGAGCAAGGCGCTGTACGTGTCGCGCCTGCATCACACTGCCACCGCTGAAGAAGTGACGCAGTATGTTCGCCAGAAAACCGGCTACTCGCTGCGGGTGTTCCAGTTGCATTCGCGCCACTACGTGCACTTCAGCTCGTTTGTAGTGCGCGTGCCGCGGCCGCTCCAGGAGACCATCGCGTGTGCTGATTTCTGGCCGAAAGGTGTCGTGTTTCGTCGGTTTCGGGGCAACCTACCGAATCCAACACCCGAGATGTCGACACAACGGGAGGCCACGCCGTTTTGCCGTCTAAATAAACATTGCTCGGTTCATGACGCATTGGTGTATACACTGTAATATTATGTAACTTGTTTTTAATAAATAAATAAATATTTATTTTGGTTTTGACGACACGCTAGCGGTCCCGGGTTCGAATCCCGGCCAGGCCATGTGTTTGTATGATGAACACGAATATTGTTTTTGTTCCTAGGCGTCGGATTTTTTTCTATGTATTTCAGTATAATAATGAATCTTTTAAATTGTTTTATTTCAATGAATCTTTATTATATATATCGTCGCCTGGTACCCATACTACAAGCTTTGCTTAGTTTGGGACTAAGTCGATTTGTGTAAGATTGTCCCTAGTATTAATTTATTTACCACTTTTGTTTAGCTAGTTCAAGTAAGTTTTACATTAATTCTTAAAAATTTAGATTAATAATTTAAAACACCTCTTAAGAATGTCCCCTTAATGTATAGGTAGCTATTTCAATGAAAAATAATTAACTATTATGAATGGATTCATATGCTGCGTTTTTAATTAATTTGCTACTTAAAACACAAACGCTCCTTTTAAAAGGCACTTCTAAAGATCTTAACGTTCACTTTTTAGCCAAACGACACATTTTCTTAGATTTTTTTTTCAAATTGGGCTAGAAGGAGATTGCGGGTAGAGCAGCCCCTATAGTGGCCAAACCACTCGATTAAGTATCCCTGTAATCCCGTCCACCTCGGCCCAATAACTGATCAAGTACAATTAACAACTTTAAAAGCTACCAAATTCAATGTCATTGTCAACAAATTGTAGGTTAGGATGTTAGTAATCGTATTTTAAACACAACCTGCGCCAGCACGTGGGTTGGAAAGGACAGACGGTCGTTTTCGATATGGATCTAGTTGTTAGTTATTAATCGATGTCTGCCTGACGACCCTGGGGGAAGGTCAATGGCGGACGACTTAATGGGCTGTCTGTACAGTTAGCATATATCATATACTTTTTTTTAAAATGTTACGATTTATTTAAATAAAACCATTTAACTAAGTATATCGCGTATATTATCTCATTTGAGTTCCCGACGATTCGGAAGCTTTTCAGCTTTCCATGGTCACGGCTTGATTGAATGGAAAACGTGGATAGCTGAAAAGCTTCCGAAACGTCGAGAACTCAAATGAGATAATATACGCGATATAATCCGTTAAATTGTTTTATTTAAATGAGTAATAATCGCGGAAACAGGAGAAAATATTATGTTACGATTTATTTATTAGCTATTTGCGAACTAATTATTTCTTCTATTTTTAACCCCCGACAAAAAAGAGGGGTGTTATAAGTTTAACGTGTCTGTGACTCTGTGTATCTGTCTGTGGCATCGTAGCGCCCATACGGATGGACCGATTTGAGTGCGGTTTTTTTTGTGTCATTGATAATTTTATCCCGAGTGTTCTTAGCTTTGTTTGATGATAATAGGGGAGCACTCGTCTCCAAGATATTCCCTAAGTCGACATCCCACTTCTCTGATGAACGCAATAGCCTCCGTCCCCCAGCACCCAGTAGTCTCAAACGCCAGGGGTACAAAATAATAATTGCCGTCCAGGGCCGAATACTTATCCCGCTTTTTGACCACGGCAAAATCTGCAGTGTCATCCAACTGTACGAATTGTTCGGCTAAGGTGCGAGGCGGCGAAACTACTGACGCATGTGCTGTCCTACAGCAGATACTAGGTTTATTTTGTACGCGTTGATAAAATACCATTATGCCCAATATGTCGCGCACATATTGGGCATAATGTTTTTTGGCATCGATACCTTCTGAATCAAAGGACGCATCCACGATTGATTTGTGTGATGTTTACACCCTTTGAGTAAGTTAAAGTATGGAACGCGTTGTCGGTGTCCGTGAAGCAGTTACGATCCGTGGCGTTATTTAAAAAAAAAACTTAAGAAAGTGATGGCTTTTAGACCCCTGTGCTCATTATTAATGGTTTCAATTCTTACAAGTATTTATGTAAATATATATTTATTTACATGATACTTCTAATTTTATTAATTTATATATCAAATATATTCGTATTTATTATGTAGGGTTTATGTATATGCTACTTTAGCTTCCTCTTTGTGCATTTTCACTTGTTAGTTTGTCCATCTGCGTTGATGTTTATGTATCTCTCTCGTTTTCTCTTAGGTTAACTGGAAGAGATCCCTTAAAGGGATAAGTTCGCCTTTGTACACATTTATTACTTTGCCGTCTTTGTGTCATTGTTTTCATGTACAATAAAGTGTTTACAGAACAAACAAACCATTTTGACTGATGACGACCGGTTTAGCTAAGTGGGAGTAACGTTGCATGCTTAGCTGAAGGTCCTCGGTTCAAATCCCGGCAGGGCCAAATATTTGTGTGATGATGATGCTCCTGAGTCTTGGATGTCTTCTATCAAACACAAGACTAGTTCGATTTGTGTTAAATTGTCCCGTAATATTTATTTATTTATTTATTATATTTTCCATATGATTGGAAACTTAGCAGTTTTCTGTGATGAAAAGCAAGTGCCGCTCTGTTTTTTCTATATCTGTGCAAAAATCACGGTGATCATTATTAATTGTAGTATAAAAGGAACAAACACTTTTGCTATAGTAGTTTATGCATCAGATACATAATGAGAGGCCTTAAAACACGAGTGTGGTTTTATGAAACAAGCCCAAGGCGAGTTACATAATTAGGGATTGCAATCCCGCAGCTCGTTTAATCCCGCGGGATTGATATGTGGGATTACCCATCCCGGGGATCCCGAAATGATTGGGTATTATGGGTTCTTAATTTGGCAATGTTCGTCAGGATAGACAAAGTATTACATAGACTCTTCGTATTTTTAGGGTTCCGTACCAAAAGTGGTAAAAAAAACCTTTTTTATTATTAAATCATATTTTAGAACTGTATGGGCTCGCTTGGGCTTGAACTATGGTATTTTATGAGTCTTCTGAAATTAAGGGTGTTAACCCTTCCTGTTTGTAGCAGTAACATATAGACCACTAGCTTCTGCCCGCGACTTCGTCCGTCTTAAATTCGTTTATCGCGGATAAGGGTATTTTTCCGGGATAAAAAGTAGCCTATTTCCTTCCCCGGGACTCAAACTATCTCCATACCAAAAAATTTAAGATTTTTAATGGATTTTGTTGTGTATCTGTCCCTGGAATGGTGAAAATAAATTTCGAAACCTAGCGTACTGGGTGATGCATGAGTCATGCGCAGGAGTGGCAGGGGTGATGGGGAGGGGTAGACTGACCTACTTTCACTATGGGGCCATTCACTAGATCGCAAAAAAAAACAGCTGTTCCATACATTCGGATTATTAGCTATCAATTAAGTTTTTTAGCTATACCTACTTTAGGTTTAAATTTCAGTAACCAGCAAGGATTCATTTGGACTACCCATGAGAGTAAAATAAAAAAGTATTTAGTTTATAACAAGTCCATTTATTGACATCAAATTCTAGAGTTAAAACTAATAGTTATTATGTATAAGAGCCCTAAAGTAAAGTAAAAGTAAAGTAATTGATGAGTAGGTAAAAGAAATAGGAAAATCATGATTAAGTATATTTTTCTATATAATTTTGCATATAGGTACCTAAACTCACATTTTTAATTCAAGACCAAAATCTGACAATTGTCATTTTGATTATTTCATCAAATAAACATTATTTCATAAAAATATGAATGAGAAATTGTGCAACCAGTAATATTATGGTAAGTTTTATTGGTAAAAATATAGACACTTACCAGTATGCAGTGATCACAGCGAAAGTGCGCCCGTTGACGTTAAATTTTGGTCTTGAATTAAAAATCAGAGTATAAAAACACACAGCATTCATAATTTAAAGTTAAAACAAAGTGAACAAAAAAATCATACGTAAATAGCTAAAATTAAACAAATAATAATCAGATTATAGACAAGTATCAATTCATTTATGGATTAAAATTAAGAATAAATACAACTTAGTTGCGAAAATATAAGATTGCACTACAAGTTTGTTTAAAAAAAATACATCAATATTATACATATACAATTCACATTTAAACATTATTTCATTAATAGGGAACATGCATGAATTTTTTTTCATCGCTTTTCGTAAAGAAATATCAAAATACCGTAAAAACAATACCAAAAAGTGAAATTAAAATTAAAATCGGCCAAGAAATACGTACGATATAAGTATTTTAAACTACTAATTAGACAGCGATTTGACAGAGAGGTCCGACATAGACTGTTACGTCACAGTCTACTACGGTCATATAAAATCCATATTAAATTCTGTTTTGCTAAAAAGAGATAGAATGAAATGTTTGATGGCTTACATCTTGGGTAATTTTATAGTTATTTGAAAAATTCTTTTTGACTACTGTTTGTTACATGAATAAGCTTTTAATAAAGGAAAAATTAAAATTCATGCATATTCCCTATTGTCTACAGTATGACTGTTATATAATCACGTACCTACAAACATACATATTGTCAATAAATCCATACACTGAAATGGTTAAACATATTAGATTAATGGACCATAGTTCCATTGCTTTACCGCGAAATTGTGTCTTGGTTAGATGTGACAGTAAATTGTGCTCACATGCGCATATTGTCATGCAGTTTCCACAAAAAAATACGCATGCAAATACAACAAACTACCTACCAGCCTCGTAAAAAAGCGAAACACGTGTCAAGTATGCTGTCTGGTGGTGGACTGCATCGAAATATGCGCATGTGAGCACAAATTCGCGGAAAAGCAAAGAAAGTAAAATCCATTACTCTAATATGTAATTCCGCAAAGGAACGCCTGAATCTGTCAATCATGTTAAACATATTGGTTTTGACAACTTTCTTAATATTCTATGAAAAAAATGGAGTCTATACAACTGATTGTATTTCCATTTCTTTTCAGTACTGTTAACCCTCCAAGTCCACATCTATTCTTATATACGTCAATATATTTAGTATAGTATCATCATAATATAATATAGCACCATTCCCGAAACTTTCAAGCGCTTATCTTACAAACGTTCTTTAGTCCCATCTTGTAGCTAGCCACCGAATGGGAACGATTTTCCCATCTCAAAGCCACATTTGGTGGCTAGCTACAAAATGTGAATTGGGCTTTCCCATCTTGTAGCTAGCCACCGAATGGGAACGATTTTTCCATCTCGAATCCGCATTTGGTAGCTAGCAGCGAAATGGGAATTGTACTTTCCCACCTTTTAGCTAGCTTCTAAATGGGAACGATTTTCCCATCTCGAAGCCACATTTGTTGTTACTAAGCTAGCTACCAAATGGACACGGTCCTATTAATATTATAAATGTCAAGCACATGACAACTTAAATTTTCTTTATAATGAAGATGTAAAGACATAAAAATGCTTTCGTATGACTGTTAGTCCGGTGGATTCCCTCTACGGGTCGCATCACTCAACTGTTTCTCGTGAAATTTTGTGAGTATAATCCATAACTATATGGATTTTTTTCGTTGATTCAGTTTTTGGAAGGTGGTTTCAGTTTGTACTGACATTTGGCCTTAAAATCGTGTCAATAATAATCGTGGTCACCCACTTAGCGTTTGTGAAATAAGCGCCATCGTCCAATATATATTATAAAGCTTGAAGTTAAATAGCTTCCAAGCGGTCACATTTTTTTGTCAACTTGATCTATTGCACACAATATATAGTACAAGTTCAGAACACCCACTTTGATCTCGGCGAAAGGGCGTACGAGAGAGCGAAGCGCGCGTGAGCGATAGAGTGAGAAATTTTCGTAAATACTTCACAGCGCGATGTGATCGCGAAGTGCGCCGAGCTGGTCTATTGTTACAGAAACCCGTGTAAATCCCGCTTTACCGGCGACCTCAGTCCTGAGACTGTTCGTTCGAGATCGTGCGTTACCCGCGAACGTTTGCTTTTCAAACGCCGCAATGGTTGTCAATATTTCTCGCTCTAACGCTCACGCGCGCTCCGCTCTCAACCCCACGCACACTTGGATCTACAGCCAAGAAATTTATGAACCTGAAACACATGGCGTTAATACCAAATTCTAATTTAAATTGAAGCTTCATAATATACAGGCTCCAAGTCTTTATATGTAGTCAGTACTATATAACTTATTATTAGGGTCAGGTATCTGGTAGCAATATGGCACAGGTAAGGCGGTGGAGTCACCATTGTACATGTTTTTATTTGAATAAATGAATAACTAAATGATAAATGGTAAATTTTATAATAAGGTACTTACGCCCAAGATGGCCCGGTTCTTAAGATGGCCCACTTTCATCTTTTTAATTCAACTTCTTTGGTTTCGATATAAAATTGCAGTTTTATCTCTGGTACCTTAATAGGTATAAAACTGCAATTTTATTTACCGAACATGGGCGCGAAATTTAAACTCATTCGAACTTTAAAAAATACAAAAGAATTGATAGTGGGCAGTGGGGGTCTTAAGAACCGGGCCATCTTAGACGCAATTATCTTATAACATTTAAATAAATTTTACTTGTTTACTCAAATGTTTATGTATTATACGGTTTCTCAACTCGTGAAAAATCCATTCATGTGTCGAGAACGACCTTGTTCTGGACCTTGAATAGGTACAACATTATATATTTTAACAATATATTATGTTTTTATCTATTTTTTTAATCGATTTACGGTTTATCAATCGTATATTCATTCAATCAAAAAATATATAAAAACGACTCCATTGCTCTTTGTAACCCTAATGCCACGAAACATCCCAACTCTGCTTATTATTCAAAGATAATAACGTATTTTTTGCAGTCTAAAATAATATGATGCTGACTATACATTCCCCTGGATACAATGCAAAGGTTTTCTAATTAAGAAAACCGACACAATTCACCATGTGACAAATGACTGCCACCTTCATTTCAACCTCTTTTATCATTCTTAACGTCAACATTTCTTAAAAACGATACGTTTTATAGTCAATTTAAGGTCATCTGGATAATTACGACGATGAGGGCAAATACAAATTTTAAAAATAAAACTTCGAGCACTGTAATTAACTAGGAAATTAGTTTAATAACTTTATCGCATTGGCAACCGACGACGACGGCTCGCGGTTGTAAATGTGTTTTAATATCGTTAAATGTTTAGTTTTATTCTACTATGTAGTTAGGGTTCCGAACCAAAAGGCAAAAAAAGGAACCCTTATGATGCAACCCTGTCTGTCTGTCTGTCCGAGTATTAGAGCGCCAAATCTCAAAAAGTTCTCAAGTTATCTATTTGAAATTTGGAATATTTATAAACATGGTCAGCCCAGCCCACATGTATTTGTAAAAGAAATATTACAAAATATTTTTTTTTTACATTTCATTGAAATTTTTACATATTGTATAGATAAACATAAATATAAAACGAAAATTATAACTATGTCTCTAACTAAATTTTTGAAAATTTTCTAAAAACCTATTTGAACAGCCCGGGTGCGTTAAGTTTGCACCTCATTTTTATGCAATGCTATGAATATTAGGTGCAAACTTAATTTAACCGGAAACGGGTAATAATGTTAGGGTAAGTGAAAGTTTGTATGGTACCCACGGTGCGCGAGTCCGACTAGCACTTGGCCGGATTTTTTTATACTAGATATCCCCTTGCAGTCGAGGCACGATCCAAATTATGGCGATTAAGAGTCCTCTTGTTTTAATAATCCTTGATATCAGCAGAAGATGCATTTGTCCCCACAGACGCAATAACCTCAGCTGACCTTCATTTGTATAGCATTATAATGCCATTTTAGGGCCGATTCCACCATGCTTTGTTATTTATTAACGACTTATTAATTGTCTGCGTGTAAGAAATTAAACATATTAAGGTCAGAACGGCAAACTACGAGAACACGTATACCGATTAAATATAATTTGTAAGTACCTATGGGTTCGTCCAATAATCGGGGATCATGTGTATGTAATCTTGAACGCAATTTCCTTGGTGAAATTTACATTTTTAAAATGGTTTAGGAACCTACTAGGAAAGTGTAATAATACATACGATACATGTAATTAAAAAAAAAACTTTATTCCAAAAAATACACATGAATTTGGGTTCCCCTAAATCACCACGTATCACCACCGTGGAAGGGCGTTAAAAAACTGCTAAAAAACATCACATGGTTAATGGACGAGCCCTATCAACTTTCGTACCCACTTCTAGACGTAATGAATTTAGACGGATTTTGTTTCCTGTTGCCATTCAAAATCCAGCGAGCCAAACTCCCACGCGCATATAAAAATACCATGTTTACTATTAATGGTAAGGCTCAAATACATTTCCTTCTGCCAAAGTACCAGCGAAATCGCGGGTCGGTTCATACATTACATTGTTAGTGGTTTCCGTAGCCAAAATGGCAAAAACGGAACCCTTACAGCTTCGTCATGACCGTCTGTCCGTCCGTACACACGCATTTTACTCAAAAACTGTAATATAGATTGATGAAATTTGGAGTAGCTCTCTTGTATAAGCCGCTACTTAGTTTAATTAAAAAACAAAAATAAATATTTCTACGAGAGCACTCCATACAGAAGCAGATTTTTTTTTGCAATCATCAACGTGTGATTTCAACAGTTCTTCTAAAACTTTAAGATTTCAAAAAAATCTTAACTCCCTATTTAACCGTAATTCCAAAAAATATGAAAAAAAATACAAAAGTGACGCTTAATAAATACTTTTAACGAACATTATTTTCAACATGAACGGTATATCTGATACGTTTTTGAGTTATTGGCGAAAAGCAAAAAAAAGGACGTAAATGCCATGAAGATACGCTATTTTGCTAGTGCACTGTTTCTGTCAGAACAGAAAGTGGTTAAAATTGTCTAGGTAATGCTACTGGTCCACCTGCGTTGTAACGCGTCAATAAAGGCGTTAAACATGACATTATACACATGTGGCCAACAGTTTAGTGCCCGAAAAGGGAAGTGGCATCGTTGAGGCAAGCGTAGATACTTTCCAGGCCATCATACGCAAACGAATCGCATCCCTGTGGCGCCGTATCCGTGGCAACCACAATAGACTTATAGCCGTTATTGCTGGTAGAGTAGACGACCCAGTGTTTGAGCATTGGACGTTACTCCACCTGGGCTCATGTCCAATAAATGAATCATTACCCTTATTTAATTGTTATTAGTGACAATACTAACATAGATAGCTCTTCTATTTTTTAAATAAAACAATTTAAAGGATTATATCGCGTATATTATCTCATTTGAGTTCCCGACGTTTCGGAAGCTTTTCAGCTTTCCGTGGTCACGGGTGGAGTCCACATACGCGATATAATCCGTTAAATTGTTTTATTTAAATGAGTAAAAATCGCGGAAACAGAAGAAAGTATTATCAATTTTTACTAACAATTACTATGGATTGTATTATCCGAAATAAATAATAATTATTATTTTTAGTGACGTTCGACGTTAAGCGATAGCTCGGGTGGCGGTGATTTCGACGCATTAAAGGGTTTTTACGGCTGTAACGGCGCAGTTCCGCTAATGTGGCCACAGGTTTTATTGTCCATTAATTAACGTGTAGTTTTCCACATTAACATTAACGTTAACGCAGATGGAGAAGTAGCATAAGAGATAAGTGGAATGCATCTCGCTCCAACATATTGCTGCGACCCTCTCGTCAGTAAAATCAATGAAATAGACATCGAATAACACTGAGTTATATAACATTGCGCAGGCGACATGGACATCCAAAACCTACACATTTATTTTCCTAATTTGACACGTTGTATACGATTAGTCTCCCATCGGCTTAGATTGATTCCCTGCAAAATAAATTAATGCATTTACATACAATGAAATAATGAGTTTGATTCTGTAAGTCGGCCGCAAGGGTATTTTTACAAGTCTGACTCTACAGCATTTCCCCAGAGGAGACCACTGTTGAGAAGAAAGCCGAACAAAGTCAACAGTCAGTCACTCAAAAGTCAGTCACAAACTCAACAGTCAGTCATACCTAAATGTATAGCATAATGAGAAGATGCCCACAACTTTGTTCGCAGGTAAAGAAAAGT
Source organism: Hedya salicella (assembly GCA_905404275.2). Classification (NCBI taxonomy): domain Eukaryota; kingdom Metazoa; phylum Arthropoda; class Insecta; order Lepidoptera; family Tortricidae; genus Hedya; species Hedya salicella. The sequence continues at coordinate 26,169,649 of FR990101.1, forward strand.
GATAGCCATCTTTTTTGCTCCAGCGAAGTCGGATTAAAAGTATCCTATATCTAACTGTGGATGGCCAGCTAACTGTATACCGAAAATAACTGAAATCCATTAAGCCGTTTTGGCATGATGAAGCTACAAAGACACATGTAAACATACAAAGATAAACCACTTTTTTTAATTCAGTTACCACCAAATACTCCATTTTACTTGTGTTTTCTTAATATTTTCAATATACAAATATTCGATTATTACAAGTTTATAATAGTACAGATAAAAGTTTTGAATCTTTATTTAGGTTTGATTAAATAATATACATCATAAATGTAAAAAATATGTATACAATAGAAACAGTTGCATAAAATTGTACCTATGTCAACGGCAATTAAATAGACAGCGGGACCTATAATCTAGTTCTGTGCTAATACAAAATCGTAAAAATGAAATGTCTACACACAAAAATACTTTGATGAAACTCATCGAAATAAGCAATTTATTTCAAGGTTTCTGAATTAAAAAAATATGTTAAGAGGTTTGTCTTTACATCCGGTTCAAAACGGTTTGACGGTTCTGGGGCATTTTTTGTACGTTATTTAGCTGATGATGCAAGAATAATCAATTATTTTGAGTGAGCCAAGCAGCGGTGGCTCCTGCACAACACCCGCCCTACACTGACCTCAGCCTCGCGGGGCACACGTCGAGCAGGCAGCACACGGCGCGGCACACGGGGCACGAGCCGCCCGCCGCGAGCCACGCGCCCGTGGCGGTGGCTCCTGCACAACACCCGCCCTACACTGACCTCAGCCTCGCGGGGCACACGTCGAGCAGGCAGCACACGGCGCGGCACACGGGGCACGAGCCGCCCGCCGCGAGCCACGCGCCCGGGGCGGTGGCTCCTGCACAACACCCGCCCTACACTGACCTCAGCCTCGCGGGGCACACGTCGAGCAGGCAGCACACGGCGCGGCACACGGGGCACGAGCCGCCCGCCGCGAGCCACGCGCCCGTGGCGGTGGCTCCTGCACAACACCCGCCCTACACTGACCTCAGCCTCGCGGGGCACACGTCGAGCAGGCAGCACACGGCGCGGCACACGGGGCACGAGCCGCCCGCCGCGAGCCACGCGCCCGGGGCGGTGGCTCCTGCACAACACCCGCCCTACACTGACCTCAGCCTCGCGGGGCACACGTCGAGCAGGCAGCACACGGCGCGGCACACGGGGCACGAGCCGCCCGCCGCGAGCCACGCGCCCGTGGCGGTGGCTCCTGCACAACACCCGCCCTACACTGACCTCAGCCTCGCGGGGCACACGTCGAGCAGGCAGCACACGGCGCGGCACACGGGGCACGAGCCGCCCGCCGCGAGCCACGCGCCCGGGGCGGTGGCTCCTGCACAACACCCGCCCTACACTGACCTCAGCCTCGCGGGGCACACGTCGAGCAGGCAGCACACGGCGCGGCACACGGGGCACGAGCCGCCCGCCGCGAGCCACGCGCCCGTGGCGGTGGCTCCTGCACAACACCCGCCCTACACTGACCTCAGCCTCGCGGGGCACACGTCGAGCAGGCAGCACACGGCGCGGCACACGGGGCACGAGCCGCGCGCCGCGAGCCACGCGCCCGTGGCGGTGGCTCCTGCACAACACCCGCCCTACACTGACCTCAGCCTCGCGGGGCACACGTCGAGCAGGCAGCACACGGCGCGGCACACGGGGCACGAGCCGCCCGCCGCGAGCCACGCGCCCGTGGCGGTGGCTCCTGCACAACACCCGCCCTACACTGACCTCAGCCTCGCGGGGCACACGTCGAGCAGGCAGCACACGGCGCGGCACACGGGGCACGAGCCGCCCGCCGCGAGCCACGCGCCCGTGGCGGTGGCTCCTGCACAACACCCGCCCTACACTGACCTCAGCCTCGCGGGGCACACGTCGAGCAGGCAGCACACGGCGCGGCACACGGGGCACGAGCCGCCCGCCGCGAGCCACGCGCCCGTGGCGGTGGCTCCTGCACAACACCCGCCCTACACTGACCTCAGCCTCGCGGGGCACACGTCGAGCAGGCAGCACACGGCGCGGCACACGGGGCACGAGCCGCCCGCCGCGAGCCACGCGCCCGTGGCGGTGGCTCCTGCACAACACCCGCCCTACACTGACCTCAGCCTCGCGGGGCACACGTCGAGCAGGCAGCACACGGCGCGGCACACGGGGCACGAGCCGCCCGCCGCGAGCCCCGCGCCCGTGGCGGTGGCTCCTGCACAACACCCGCCCTACACTGACCTCAGCCTCGCGGGGCACACGTCGAGCAGGCAGCACACGGCGCGGCACACGGGGCACGAGCCGCCCGCCGCGAGCCCCGCGCCCGTGGCGGTGGCTCCTGCACAACACCCGCCCTACACTGACCTCAGCCTCGCGGGGCACACGTCGAGCAGGCAGCACACGGCGCGGCACACGGGGCACGAGCCGCGCGCCGCGAGCCACGCGCCCGGGGCTTCCCCGGCGGCCCCCGCCCGCGCCGCCCACCAACGCGCCATGCATGACGCGCACCACAGCACCCTGGCCAAAACCAATACAATGTTATAAAACCACTTTACCCCGCTCGCAAAGCATTGATTTGATTTCACTTCATTTCTGTGCGCCACGTTCGCCGCCGCCTGCATGCAGCCGATGCACACTCCGGTGTGAGAGAGACAGTGTACTCTGACCTGCAGTTGCAGTTCTGGCACTCGGGCGGGCCGCCGGACACGTCCGCCGCCGCCTGCATGCAGCCGATGCACACTCCGGTGTGAGAGAGACAGTGTGCTCTGACCTGCAGTTGCAGTTCTGGCACTCGGGCGGGCCGCCGGACACGTCCGCCGCCGCCTGCATGCAGCCGATGCACACTCCGGTGTGAGAGAGACAGTGTGCTCTGGCCTGCAGTTGCAGTTCTGGCACTCGGGCGGGCCGCCGGACACGTCCGCCGCCGCCTGCATGCAGCCGATGCACACTCCGGTGTGAGAGAGACAGTGTGCTCTGGCCTGCAGTTGCAGTTCTGGCACTCGGGCGGGCCGCCGGACACGTCCGCCGCCGCCTGCATGCAGCCGATGCACACTCCGGTGTGAGAGAGACAGTGTGCTCTGACCTGCAGTTGCAGTTCTGGCACTCGGGCGGGCCGTCGGACACGTCCGCCGCCGCCTGCATGCAGCCGATGCACACTCCGGTGTGAGAGAGACAGTGTGCTCTGACCTGCAGTTGCAGTTCTGGCACTCGGGCGGGCCGCCGGACACGTCCGCCGCCGCCTGCATGCAGCCGATGCACACTCCGGTGTGAGAGAGACAGTGTGCTCTGGCCTGCAGTTGCAGTTCTGGCACTCGGGCGGGCCGCCGGACACGTCCGCCGCCGCCTGCATGCAGCCGATGCACACTCCGGTGTGAGAGAGACAGTGTGCTCTGGCCTGCAGTTGCAGTTCTGGCACTCGGGCGGGCCGCCGGACACGTCCGCCGCCGCCTGCATGCAGCCGATGCACACTCCGGTGTGAGAGAGACAGTGTGCTCTGACCTGCAGTTGCAGTTCTGGCACTCGGGCGGGCCGTCGGACACGTCCGCCGCCGCCTGCATGCAGCCGATGCACACTCCGGTGTGAGAGAGACAGTGTGCTCTCACCTGCAGTTGCAGTTCTGGCACTCGGGCGGGCCGCCGGCCACGTGCGGCGGCGGCGGCCGGCAGCGTCGCCGCAGCGCCACGTCCGCCGCCGCCTGCATGCAGCCGATGCACGCCTCCGGCGGCTACCGGACGATACTTATTTTTATTTGTTATGCAAGGTTGTAAAGCCCTACGAAACGTACAACTTCACAACTTCTTTCGCCTCACTACGGCGAGGAAACTATGTGATGCAAGCAGAGATAGGCCTAGAAGAAGACTAGAAAGAATATCTAGTATTTCTGTCATAGAAACTACTCCGAAAATACGAAAAATCGCGGAACATACATGGGGGTGATTTAGATAGCCCTCTAGGACCTCTACGTCCCAGCTTCAGTATATCACTACTTCTTGGAACACCCTGTATATATATATATATATATTGTAAAAAACCTACCCTAAGAATGAAAATAAATAAGTGTATAACTTTCTAAATAAATTTCGTTCTAAATCACGCACTGGCCATCAATAGAAAAATAACAATAAACAAAAGACGGTTGACGCATGAGAAAATTTTCACGTTGTTTGGTCATCGTTGGTACTTTTCAATAATTTAAAAATTGTGTTTTAATACTGCTAATTGTTCGTTTCTCTTATCATTTTGGCTATTCATATGGACTTTGACTTGCATTACGATTTGGATTAGTGTTATTACCTGGAATCGACGACTTGGCATTATTTAACTGGACTTGAGTTTGCGTGTAAGTGATCATGTTTACTTCACGTGACTACGCAGAAATGCATTACTGTTACGGTTATGCTAGGGGGAATGCGGCGGAAGCTTCAAGGCTGTACCGGGAACATGTGGAACGAAGAGGCGGGCCTCAACCTGAAACGTTTCCTGACTATCGCATGATGTTAAGAGTACATAATGCGTATTTGGAAGGTTACATACCGGGTACCAGATCAGGCCGTATGTCCACTATCCGGATCCTGATGTAGTAGATGCAGTGGTTGACGAAGTAGAAAGAGACCCGTCGACCAGTGTGAGAGTTATGGAACGTCGTACCGGACTTTCTAAATCTCAGGTACACCGTACACTACAGAGCGTAGGATATCATCCGTTTCACATTAGAAAAGTGCAACAGTTGAAACCGGAAGATTACAATCGGCGAATTGAATTCTGTCAGGAAATGCTGAGGAGACAAGCTGAAAACGAAAACTTTTTTAACCAAATCTTGTGGACGGATGAATCCCACTTTAGACGCAATGGGATTTTTAATATGCACAATTCTCACTCATGGGCAATTGAAAATCCAAATTTAAAAAGGGAATCGACATTCCAAGAACAAAGTGTTAACCTTTGGTCTGGCATACTTAACGGTCAGCTAAACGGGCCCTTTCAGCTGCCAGACCGCTTGGGCGGCAATCACTTTTTAAATTTTCTACGCGTCGATCTGCCCCTGCTGTTAGAAGATGTGGACTTGGAGACACGCAGAAGCATAGTACTGCAGTGTGATGGTGCACCATGCCATTTTGCCTTCGACGTAAGAAACTATTTCAATCAAAGATACCCTGAAAGATGGATTGGTCGTTGCGGCCGGGGTGACGCCTGCCTTATAGCCTGGCCTCCACGGTCCCCCGACCTAAACCCCATTGATTTTTTTGTATGGGGATACTACAAAGACCTCGTCTACTCAAGAGAATGCCGCAATTTGGACGAGTTAACCCGGAAATTGAGAGTAGCAGAAGAAACCATTAAAAATAATAGAAGTGCATTCAGACGTTTAAAAGACAACTTTTTTCGGCGATGTCGCAGTTGCATTGAGCAACAGGGGGGCGATTTTGAAAATTTCTTGTAATTAAACACCTTGTAATTGGTTTTACTTTGTTTGTATTAATCATCATGTAAATTAAAATTTTGCACTTACCACATTTAGATTTCAATTTTTTGATTGAAGCCTTATGAATAATAAAATGAAATTTTCAGGGTAGCTACCTGATAGATAGAGCAAGTTTTTAAAAGACAAACGGTAATTTTGTCTTTTTAAAGCCCCTTGAAGTTGTGAACATATTGGATAATTATATCATTCTTGGCATTTTTTTTTTTATTCCATTCAAAGATCTAACGATAGTAAATGTTACCATACTGAATTGGCCTATCTATCAGCTTAGCACACAAAAAAAATCAAGCATCTACCGCAATAATTCACGTCACCATAAATAAAAATCTCATTGTACTCGGCGATAGGTGAAAAATGAAAAAAAAAGTCATAAATCCGAAAATACGAAAAATCGCGGATCATACATGGGGGTGATTTAGATAGCCCTCTAGGTCCTCTACCTCCCAGCTTCAGTATATCACGACTTCTTGGGACACCCTGTATATAAAAAGTAAAGTACGAAAAGCAAATACAAAATATAAACACATTATAAAAAAACCTAACCTAGGGTGCCGCCGGCAGCGGGGCAGGGCTCAAGCTAACGGTGGTAAGGGCTGCACCGAGAGGAACCTCCTGACAATGCGGGCCGTGTCCAGGATTACTGCCTTCTTTATATCTGCCCTTGATCCAGCCATCTAGCGAGAGTCTCTTGAGATGTTCGTCGAGACTTTTCGCTATAATATAAGACCGTCTGCCGAAACGACTATCGGGACAATAATGGGAAATGGATGATTTTTATTTAATCACTTGATTTTTTTTTATGAATAGGAATAACCTTCCTCAATCCTGGAAAAAAGTTACAGATTTTTCTGTAGCTTTAAAAAAATAAAATTATTTTGACTGTCCCCGTTCGAGCCTAGGGCGGTCAGCTGGACGCTTTCCTTAGTCACTCAATCAGTATATAAAATAGAAAAATATAATCTATGCTTAATGTCAGTTTGACCTTGTCACCTCGTCATAAACGCACCGTTATTTTTAACCGACTTCCAAAAAAAGGAGGAGGTTCTCAATTCGACGGAATGTTTTTAAAGTTTTCGTAATACAATGGAATTTTCTTTAAATTAGACGACTGTTTGCTTGCCTGCTGTGATGACTACCTTCACTTTGGACCCTGGACTTGACCTTGATAGCTTTTACGATGACCATAGGAACGGAAACTGGAATATTGATATTTTGTCGTTTTATTAATATTCTTTGCCATGGATGGCCCCGCATGTCAAGGATTTAAGGAACCCAAGCCATGTTTTTTACCAACATTCTCCAATCCTGGTTGGACTCCAATGATGTAAAAAAAACCCAGGTTTAAAGTTCTTTCGAAAGAATAATGGTGTCAAATGGTTAATAGAAACTGCCCGAAGCGTCGAGTTTATATTTGCGAACACAAACGTTTAAGTGATCGTGAACTATATGCAATGGCATTTCCTTGAAAAAAATTAGAACATTATGACAGGCTCGGTGACACAGTGTGGATGTTTTCTAGAATCTGTTGTCAAGCCAAACATAATACATAGGAACATATTTTACAGTTTTTAATACTCCAATATTTTTGTTACATATTATCATCTCGCGTATGTATGTACGCGATATAATCCGTTAAATTGTTTTATTTCAATGAGTAATAATCGCGGAAACAGAAGAAAATATTATATTATCATCTGAAATAATAAAAGAATATAGATTTAATACGGGTGTTTTTTTACAAAGAATATACCCGCGTTGAAATCCTTATATGTAAGGGCGTGCCGTCGTGCTAGTTTAAAAGGCTTTTTAGTAGGAGTTTCCATGCGTTTTACATCCCTTTTCATTAGCACGGTAGTGTGTCACTGAGCGGTTGGAGACCGGCGGCCGGGAACGAGCGGGATCGCGGTTATCATTGTTATAAAATTATTGATTTTGATTGTTTTTATTTTTAAATTAAACTAAGTTATATAAATAAATATAGTTATAACTTGACTAGGCCAAGATAGATGGGAGACGGGTGCTGGCGAATAGTCTATATAACAACATCATATAAACCTATATCGATTTGACGATCATTGTCCCAATACTTGTTTCGGTAAAGGGTCTTGAGATAGAATACAGAAGGAGTAATCCTAGACACAGTGTACATTGTCAGGAGGTCCCCCTGTGCTACTTGCTGCCGGCAGCACCCTAGATTAGGTTACTTATAATGTAACCTGTTTGCATCCTGTACTTTATTTTGAAATGCTTATTGTAAAAAACCTAGGTTCCCTTGTTGATGTGAAATAAATAATGATTGTATTGTCAGGACAGTCGCAACTAGTTTGCCAAGATGGGTGCAACCTCTACAAATGTTTCCATGCATACCTACCTATTGGTAAAAAAAAAAAAAAAACGATTTAACGAGGCTTTATTTCAACCCTTATTTAAGTTGTGGCATTATTCAAAATTACAAGAAACACATTTTTTTCCAGATCGCACGATATATCCGTATTAGTGTTATTTGTGTCGTCAAGACGGGCTGTCACAATGTAATATTTCTTTGATATTTTATGTTCAGGTACAATTTTAGCTCGGACATCATATAGGCTTCCGGCCCTTTACACTTCAAGATATCAAACTGCATTTTCCACGTATGATTCCCTCGAAGACCTTAAAATAAGTGAACGTTAGAATAACGAATTGTTATAAAATCAAAGCAGATCTCAATATAATTACAATATACAGAGCATTTCTCAAATAACTAGAATGGGGCATTCTTTCTTCTAAATACGACATAAACATAAATAAATAAAGTGCCTTGTTTGGTAATAAACAAAAGAATGCTTTCAGACGTGTCTTACAGGTTCTAAGTTTTATCTTACACAACATTCATATGCAATGTTACACACTTGCATTGTACTTACATCAACGCTTTGACGCCTCTTATTTCAGCGATGTTGTGTTTGTCACTATACTTCATGAATTCCATAAGCAGAAATGTGTCTACTTTTGGTAGATTGTAAGAATCCGCTTTAACAAAAAGAATATTATCCATAGTCGTGGTTTCAAAATCCAATTTCAGTTACAATGGTCTTCGTAAAAGCCATCAAGGTCAAATCCGGGGTCCAAAACGAAGGGAGTCATCGAAGCAGGCAATCAAAAATCCGGTGGTGCGCAAACAATGGTCAAACTTAAAGAAAATCCCATTATATTACGAAAACTTCAAAAATAATGGTGTGTTTATAACGAGTTGACAAGGTCAATCTGACATTTAGCATAGATTATTATTTTCTATTTTTTATGTACTAATGGAAGGGACTTAGGAAAGCGTCCAGCTGACCGTCCCAGGCCCGAACGGGGACAGTCAAAATAATTTTATTTTTTATAAATTATTTTAAGCTACGGAAAAATCTGTAACTTTTTTCCAGAAATGAGGGAGATTATTCCTATTAATAAAAAAAATCAAGCTATTTAAAATTTTTCCTCCATTCCGCATTGTCGAATCAACATCCCACATGGCGGTCACCTCCTGAGCCAAGTCAAGGTACTTGCTGAGTTTGTCCTTCTCGGCCTTCACGAGGTTCTCGTCATGTGGAATGGTGATGTCGATGAGTATTGCCCGGCGCTTAGATTATTATTATTATTTATCATAATAATTACGACAGTTGATTTATCTGGTGGGAACTTTCCGTCTCACCGGATTCATTACCTCATCAACATAAAAGACAGGATTTTGCTGGACGTGATGGTTGAACGTGGCCACGAACCGCTCGATCAGTGTCGGCACGAGCGAGAGGTGCGACGGTACGCTCACCGGCCGCTGTAGTCTGCAAATAAGGGGTACTGAAGTGGAACTAGACTGTTGGGCAGGCCATTGTGACTCAATCAACATTAAAAGATAAAGATAAAAGAAAAGATAAAAGAAAATATAAAGATAAAAGAAAAATAAATATTTATTCAAGTAGGATTATTTTAAATGGCTTTTGCATCGTCATAGTCTACGTAAATGTATTTAATTATACCAATTCTTAAAAACAAAGAAGATATAAAAATCCATATCCATACTAATCCATACTTAATATTATAAATGCGAAAGTGTGTCTGTCTGTCTGTTACCTCTTCACGCATAAACCGCTGAACCGATTTGGATGAAATTTGGTATGGAGATAGTTTGAGTCCCGGGGAAGGACATAGGCTACTTTTTATCCCGGAAAAATACCGTTATCCGCGATAAACGAATTTAAGGTGGACGAAGTCGCGGGGCAAAAGCTAGTATACCATATTTTCAAGACATCATCACAACACAAAAACAGAGCATTTTAAATAAAAAGTAATAAGATTACATGGTAACATTGAATATAAGTGACAGTTAATTCATTCGCCCATCCGGTGAATGGAAATACATGCCCACCTCATCTGTAACTCGTTACCATGGTTACATCTGAGCCACTCTTTAAAGCTACAATATTCAACGATTTAAAGGCAATAAAAATATTGTTTCACTAGAAGATGCCCGCAACTTCGTTCGCGGAGGAGAAAAAGTCATAACCCGTCGTTTTTTGTTCAGCGTAGTCGAGTAAAAAGTATCCTATAAACATCTGGAGATACCCAGCTACCCGTGTACCAATAAATGTTGAAATCCGTTTAGCCGATTTTGCGTGATGAAGCCACAACGACACATACAAACATACACAAAATCCATGAAAAATATTTATCGTTTTAGTGACCTTCAAATAGCCCGTAACAATATTTTTTTGAAAATATCTTCAATGTACAGATATTTTTACAACTTTATAATAGTATAGAGAATATGCATGAATTTTAATTTATGCTTTATTAAAAACACATTCATGTTACAAACAGTAGACAAAAATAATTTTTCGAATAACTATAAAAATAACCAAGATATAAGCCATCAAAGGTTTCATTCTATCTCTTTCTTGCAAAACGGAATTTAATATGGAGTTTATATGGCCGGAGTGCACTGTGACGTTATATTGCATATCGGACCTCTCTGTCCAATTAGCAGTTTAAAATGCCTATATCACGCATTTGCCGATTTTAATTTTAATTTTACATTTTGAAATAGTTTTTACGGAATATTTAGTTGAGAAAAGCGATAAAAAAAAATCACGCATGTACCCCAATTTCAAGGCTCCATCTAGTCTCGACATATGTTAATAGCCTAGATTTATTTATTTAATCGTATCGAATTTTTGACGGAGTCGCTAAGCCACTAATTATAGAAGTATATCTAAATTCTTCACCCATCGGGCGGCGATTTCACTAGGATTATCGTAGTAGCAGTTTGAAGTAAGGTGGCAAAAGTGTATAGATCGCTTTGGAGACTACTGAGAAGTCTGTACTTTTTGTTTTACAAATATCATGATAATAATCACAATATTTGCAATTTATTAGTGGATCACTCCACTAGCATTATTAGTATAAACAAAAATCAGAAACAAATGAAAAAATTCAAAGTAACTTCACAGTTCTGCACTAGGTGGCGCTAACGGCTAAAGAGTCGGATGCACCATACAGAGATCCATAAGCAAGAACACATGACAAAATTCGTCGACTACTGGTTTGGACGATTAGCTCAGTTGGTTAGAGCGTGCTGCCCGAGGTCTGGCTCAAGACACTGGTTCAAGTCCAGTATCGTAGATTTTTTTTTCATTTGTTTCTGATCTTTGTTTATAATAAAAACTCAAGTCTTTATTTTAAAGGTTAGACTCACAACCCTTCAATTTTCCCTCATAGATAGATTGAAGCAGATAATGTTACGGAAACTCGCGGTGGTCTGACTTTGTAAGGAAGGTGGTTGCCAGCAGCATGCATCGAGCGTAGGGATACCAGATGAAAAATTCAAAAGCCCGGAGAAAGGGCCTAATTTCCATTGAATGCTGAGATTTTGTTGCAGTTTGAGAATTTTCTGTCTTAGGAAGATTCGTTTTAGTTTGTTTAAGTTTTTACTAAAACGATTCTTGTACTGTATTTTATCGAAAATTCAAAAGATATTGAGATTTTCAAAATCCGGCCGCAATCCTGAGTAGAGTCAAAAAATACTGAAATCTCAGGACAAATCCTGAGATATGGTAACACTAATCGCGCGGTCCATACAGGTGCGTCCACATTTGTATCATTTGCCCGATCAGATCTTCGTCCCGTGGCATGATCGCGTGTCACGATCACACGTTTGGACATTGCGCCGATCCGATCGCTCGAAATCCATGTTGATACGCGTATCACACACTTAGATCGGACAAGCCAGGCATGACGCTTACGCCGCGCTTTTTTGATCTAAGCGTGATCGTGACACGCGATCATGCCGCGGGACGAAGATCTGATCGGGCAAATGATACAAATGTGGACGCACCTTACGGCGTAGGACCGATCCTCAACGTTAAGGGAAGGAAGGAGACTACTGATACTGACCTAGGTTGCAAATCTCGCAGCGCCTGCGTGGTGATGCGGAAATCGAAGCTGACCAGGTCGTGCCGCGCGGGCACAACTTGTATCTTCACATACTGCGTCTCGTCCTCTATTGACGCCGTCAGGTCGGGGATGTGAGTCTGTTGGAACAATTCTTTGATTTAGGGCCGATTTCACCAACAATTAATTTACACGAGAGTGGCTAACCCAGTATAAACTAAATCAAACGATTTACTCAATAGTTAACTTCATTTCCATTTCACCACGCTAGTCTACGGATAACAATCTCTCGCATAGTTACTAAGTAACGTTGAACAAATGAATTGAATGAAATCGCAATGCTCCCAAGTAAGATAGACAATTTGTCCCATGCTTGAGCAATGGTGCTGCATATTTTTTAAATTTATCCGAGTAATACATCAATTGTGAAGTAAGTATTGAATTCACTTAACAGTGACAATGACAATACTAATCTACATCTAACAGTTTACTCAGCCAAAATTGGCGGTGTAAGATTATTGTCTAGTTTAGACATTTTATCTTTATGTTAATGACACGATGGCACCGACTCCAAAATAAGATTAATTGTATATACTGTATAGATTGAGTATACATACGGTTACTTGTAAGTAATTTGAAGAAACTGAATTATGGCGTTATTTTTTACTTTTTAGTTTTTTTTGGAGTTGGTTTTATTTTTTTGTTTAAAAGTTTATTTATTTTACACTTTTTAGTTAATCGTTACTTAAAAGTGTATCGCGTGACGATTCGAACAAGCCCAAACACGGCTAGGATACATTATTTTATTACATAGATCTGGTGCCTACCTTCCGGCTCCATCATCAAATCAATTCGATGGTACCATTCTCATCAGGAACATTTAAAATTGTGACTATGAAGTTGCTTAGCTAAATCAATCAAGATATTTTGTCGCCACCCGTAAATCATTTATCATTGAGGAGTTCCGATGGCATTCTGTGGTCTTCTGCATCAGTTCCACTTCACCAATTTACATTTTCTGAATGCAAATGCTTATTATGTTTCTTATAATACCAAAATCGCAATATGTATGCCTACAATATTTGAGGAGTTCCTTCAATTCCTCATGGATTCCATCATCAGATCTTCACCAACATTAAATGGGACCAACTAGAAAGTACCTTCTATAAAACCAAAAAAAAAATTTTGAAATCGGTCAAATAGTCTTCGAGTAATCGGTGAACATCCAAAAAAAAAAAAAACATTCCATCGAATTGAGAACCTCCTCCTTTTGTTGGAAGTCGGTTAAAAATGAGTTTACTCACATGTAATTAATGATTTATCATTGGAATAAGGCTTATACTATGTCGGTGAAATAGACCCTTAACTACATATTACTATTTTCTTCTGTTTCCGCGATTATTAGTCATTTATAAAACAATAAGCATGATGACTGGATATGAAAATTAATATTCTAATATGTCTGTCAGTTAGATAATACAAAAATATTGGACACGTATTCTTTGCTTTTTCAAAATAATAAAAAAATACTCAGATAAATCGCATCAAAGTTTAGGAGTGGGTCTCGTGACGTCACTCCTAAGTAAAATTTCTATTTAGGAGTGACGTCACGCGACATTTTGACTCAACATATCACCTTATTTTTTGATTAAGTTAAAAAAGAAAAAATACGTGTCCAATATTTTTTATTATCGGACCAATTATGTTTGTAATTTTTGTTAATGATCTGATTGATTACATTTGTCAACAATTTAACGGTGTAGGATTAGTGGTATTTGCAGATGACACAAATGCAATTATTTCCTCGATCAACACAGAAGGCCTAAATATTAAAGTCACTGCGGTTCAGCAGTAATAAGTTGACATTGAATATGAACAAAACACAGGTTATGCTGTTTAGAACAACATCGAGGAACAAAGAGTCATTACATGTTAACTTAGAGGGTTCAGATGTGGTGTCCGGACATTCTGTTAAGTTCCTTGGTGTGCACATTGACCGTGACCTTAACTGGAGGGAGGAAATTAAGTCATTGGAAAGCAGTATCAGCTCGGCTTGCTATACTCTTAGAAGTTTACGTGACGAAGTTACTATAAAACAGCTGACTTCAGTTTATTACGCACTAATAGAGTCTTGTTTGCGTTGTAGTATAAAGTTCTGGGGTCGAAGTTACGAATATAATATAAAGAAAGCTTTCATCGCACAAAAACGTGCCATCAGAATCATGGTCCGTATTCCGTCATGGCAGTCGTGTAGAGAACATTTTGTTAAACTTAATATTCTAACAGTGCCGTGTCTCTATATTCTAGTTTTACTGACAAGCGTTGTTGAACACCCGGAGAGATATGAGAGCCACGAAGATAGAGTCTCTAGATAGAATACCCGCAGTAAGGACTTAGGGAATTTGATTGCGCCAAAATTAAAAATAGTCCCTCATTGTGTTCGAAATCAAGCTGTTAAATTGTATAACTGTTTGCCAAACAATTTATAAAAAAAATTACACTTGAATTATCACTTAGATTAATTATAATGTTATATTTCCGACACGATTGTCAAATTGTTATGGGATAAACTATCTATCTATCTATCTATTAATCTACAAGACTGACTAATTTTTGAAATTTAGTCATCATCCTTATTGAACGGATTATATCGCGAAAGAAAAGATATATTTTCCTCTGTCAAAGTTACAATTTGTGCAAAGTACCCACTTATAGAAAACAAATAAAGGTGTGCCATACATGCCAGATGGGCCTAATCTGTAAAGAACACACATGCCAGAAGGGCTTAATTATTTAATTTGAATATTTTACCAAACAGCAGTTCATTGGTACAATTGGTACGCAGATTCTTATTATCATCAGATTGTGTATAACGGCCCTAATAGGGTCTATTAAAACACTACAGACGCGAAACACGAACAAGTTCCGTAAAAAAAAACATTATGGACGGATTGGAGGGAAAATTTAAAAAACTTTTATCATGTATTTTTTTAAGTGGTGTATAATTTTTATTTCATTGCATATATTTGAGAAAAGCACTATACATCCTCTGCCATCAAATAAAGCAATGGTATTCGAATATATTATGACCCACTCATTCTTATTAATTTAGGTAAAAGTTGCCGATGCATATTTAATCAATTGTATAGTGTACACACCAAAAGTTTAAAAAATATACACCAAGATTGTCAATTGATATGTTTTCTTATGTGTTTGACAAAATCACAATATTAAGGTTTGGATATATATTTATGAAACTTTGTGGTGTTTAATTATCTTTGCCCTTGACTGTACCAATGTTGTAGAGTGTGTTCTGTAGTTATGCATTAAAGTTTTGAAACATCAAATAGAATTTGAAAACAAATGGATTCATCTATAATAGATACTTACATCAGTAGCCACGAGGGCACAGTCAACCTGTTTGACAATTTTTAGCTCATATGACGTGACCTTGATGAGCCAGGTCTCTGTCGCTATCAACTTGCTGGCGGCGGTCAGTGGAATGGACACCTTGTCCACACTTAAAAATAAAAAAAATAATTGATAAAATAAACATTCTTTTTCCCAGTTATAAACCACAGTGTTACTCACTCAAAATAATTTATTCGCTTTTCTTTTAAGTAATAAAAGTCAAATGTAAAAAAGTTACCAATCACATATTGTTGGTAACCAAAAACGGACACTTTACTAAAATTATATAGCCCATTTGAAGATTCTAAAGTGGCATAAATATGTCGGGAATAGTCAACATTTTAATTTGACAAATTACAGCCGATTTTTACTTCACTTACCTTCTGAATTCAGCATTAAGTTGGGCAGCGACTACCCTCCAATCGCTCCCCTCAGTCACATAGGGCACGAGCGTGCGCACTGCCGGGTGGCGCGTGCGGCGCTCCAACCAGCACACGATCCGGTACAACACAAGCAATGGCAGAATCGCCGTCGCAGCAAACATCGCCAGCATCCACGATCCTCGCTCCCCGCCGCAGAACAAGGTTACAACATACCCCAGCGGTAGCGACGAATGAATCAACGCAGTTAGCGTTATCTTTTTCATGTGATAAACTATAAAGTTTAAGCTCTCCGAACCCAGGTAGCCCTCAAACAGGTGGGCTATCGTAAAACCGGCTGATACGAATTCCGTAGGAGGGTATATTACGCATACTGAGAAGAGGAGGTACACTAGCGATGTTAGCACAACCATGGTCACAGTTTTTTACTTAAGTGAAAATCATTAGTTGAAATCAAAAATTTACTATTAGTTTGATTTCAAAAGGCCAAAGAAGTTTACACAAAAACAGTATTGAATGTCAAACTATTGACAGCTAATAAAACAGATGGGTCACTCCGAAACCCGAAAAACAAAGTTCGTATGGCGCGATCTCGCTCACTCAAACATGGCTAAACATGAAAGCAAGAGGGACGGTACGTTATGAACGTCGAATCTCGAGTTTCGGAGTAACCCCTCAGTTTCGGTCCGAATTGTATGTAAAGTAATGTTGGTAATACGATAAAGTTAGGTAATTATTTCATCACTAGCTTCTGCCCACAACTTCGTCCGCCTTACATTCGTTTATCGCAGATACTTTTAACGTCCTTTCCCTGAATTTAAACCATCTTCATACCAAATTTCATTTAAATCGGTTCAGCGGTGAAGAGATAACAGACAGATAGACAGACACACTTTCGCATTTATATTTATAATATTAGTATGGTTGCGTTTTTTTTTTAATGTTTTCATGACGATGGATTCAGTATGGATGCGTTAGGTAAAGAGCTGCCAGAATATAATTTCTCCCGCGATTACGGTAAAATAGTGCTGTTGAATGTACTCAAATAAAAATAAAGTTTTAATGCGAAATGGTCTTAGTATGGTCTTATTTGTGAAAGAAATCCTAAATAAAAATTGAGCTCGATACCTTAAGTGTAACTTGTTTTATAAGCCTTTAAAGTTGGATGGAAAAGTAATTTTTTAAAGTATAAAAATATTTGTATCACTAATAAATCTAAGCATCACCCACAATTTTTTATCTTTTTTTTTTCGTAGAAAAAAAAAGATATTTTCCCAGGATGCTACGAGAGGCTATTGAGATTAAAAAGCATCCTAATTTCAATAGAGAAGATGGATTGTCACTACCACCAGCTTGGGATCCTGTAATACATCTCATCAAGGAACAAGCGAGACACAAGACTGCAAAACCTTAATTTCTGAACGGTGTAAAATATCTTATCTGTTTAAAAGTAGTTTAATAGTCCCTGTTTTTAAATATTATAATTAGTAATGAGGTAGCCTGGGAGTTTTTCTTTGCAGCGTTTCTTTTCTCCTCAGTACGCCTCATTTGTGAAATGCTGCTTGGTAAATTATTAGAATAAAATAATTAAGCCCTTCTGGCACATGTGTAACTGTCTTTACAGCTTAGGCCCATCTGGCATGTATGTACACCTTTATTTGTGTTTTTTCAAAAAATGGGTAGTTTTGCACAAATTGTAACTTTGACAGAGGAAAATACATCTTTTCTCAGTCCTCCCGTGACCATGGAAAGCTGGAAAGCTTCCGAAACGTCGGGAACTAAAATGAGATAATATACGCGATATAATCCGTTAAATTGTTTTATTTCAATTATACATTATGTTATAAATTAATAAGTGGAATAAATTATTAGTAAATTAAATTAAAACTAAAATAAATCTAAAAAGTTGTGCCCCCGCGGCATGGTGCCGAAGATGTTGGGAGCATTTCCACGCTGTATAGCACAGCTAATACGTTGTGCAAGGTAGCTGCCAGCTCTTCGGTCACCAGTCGATTCGGACACTCTTTTTTGGAGATCTTTAAATAGTTTGTGGGCGCTGGGACCCCACGGACCCAAGGTCTCGACCCCGAAAGGAGTAAAATTATACTCGGGGCCGAGAGAGTACTTATGATTCTTAAGTTTTTCGGCCGCCTCTGCTGCCGCCCCTGCTCTGCACAATGTTCCGTGGAGATGAGACGGGGCCAGTGTATCGACGCAGGTCGCGTCCCACACTAGCACCCGGCCCAACTTCCACGGAATCAGCGACATTCCGTCAGGTCTCTTGCCGTCATCACGCGCAATGCCTGGTGGCTCTAGGATGGCCGGTACGTTGACGGTGGCAAGAGACCGGTGGATTATGTCATTAAGGGCGGCGTGTCTGGAGAAACGGCCGGCGCTTCTCTGACAGGAAAGTCCGTGGTGTCCCAGCGAATATCGTGTCCCATTTCTATTGGTTATTGAAAGGTTCTATAACATGCTATGCTCATCTGTCATCTAAAGTATGTTAAAAGCTTACAATCTCTGTAGTGATAAACAGGTGATTTAACCGGGCCTTAAATCACGCTTGTAAGTTTTTAGAACAGTTTATTTTCATGCTAAATATAACAGGCTAAAGGTAATTTAATTTTCATATGGCAACTTCCAAGGTGTCGTAAAATGTCAAAATCAAAAACTCATTGGTGGACACGTATCGGGTCCATGTCACGAAACAATCTTTAATTTAATCTGTATTTAGTGTAATTTATGAGCTAAAAAAGTAATATAATATTAGACTGTGCATGTGCTTCAAATCTTGCATCCTTCATATATTCTTATAAATAAAGAAAAGTATAACTAGAGGTAAATATCGTTTATATTTTTCTTCTCAATTTTTACATGTTTCGTCATTTTTACCACATTTATGTACATATCCATTAGTGTTCCACTTAATTTACGGCTTAAAAATAACCGATGTTATATCGAAATGTTATGAAAACATGAATATATGATTGCCAACCTGAAAACTGATTAGTAAAATCTTCTCACAGTTGTAGTACCGGAAACAAGGTACATAGACGAATATTGTGTAAATATTGTGTTTCTACGTAGTGTTCGTTGCAAGATTACATGAAGAATTAAATTTATCAAAAGGTTGCAGTTTGAAACATTGCTCAACATACCTAGGTACAAATTTTAATGACTGACTGAATGTTTGGCTGTAGTAGGCAATCATAGTATGTAAACAGTACATCTGGGAAAATAGGTCTGACTTTGAGTTACTTGGGTTCTACTGTAGTCTTCTCATAGCTATTTATTACCAATAAGAATGAATAACCTAACTGAACCAACAAGCTACATATTTGGTCCCATAATCACTTAGCATCAGGTTCAATTATGTCTTTCTGACATGAAATGTTGGAACAACATCCCACCCCCAATCCAAAATGCTTCCTCGGTTTTTGTATTTAAAAAACATTATAAAACCAATTTGTTAGACCAACAAATCAACCCAACATAGTGTTTTCGTGTCCCAGGGTAGATCAGAATCAACCGTAGGTTATGATATTATGATTATTGGTTCGTTTCTATCGCAATCTTTATTTATTATAAGAGCAACCAAGCAAGTAGTACATACTCTGTACTGTGTAAATTATAGTTGTTAAGTTTAATTTGTTAAATGTGACTATAACATGCAGCCCTGTTTCGCTCAATTTGTGGATCCTCGTGATACCAGCATCAAATCACTCTTTGTGGTTTGACATTTATGCTGAGTGTACTCCTTTTTTGCACAACACTATTTGCTACTTATTGCTGCGAAATAAATTATCTTCCTTTCTTTTCTTTCTTTCTTCATAAAAAAATATGATAGTTGATTAATGTCTTTCTACCTCCCAACAAACGCAGATCTATTTCACATAATTGATCTGAAAGTTTACTAATTAATGTTAGAAATGGTACAGATAACTGAATTCTCATGGATAAATATCAAATATCTCATTCTACAGATTTAGATATGATTTTTACTTTCAATTCATTTTACTTATACTTTGATTTGACAACACATTTGGCTCAGTGGGTTGTACAACGGCCTGCTAAGCTGGCGGTCCTGGGTTTGAATCCCGGCCAGGGCAAGTGTATGTGTGGTGAGCACAAATATTTCCGTGCATGGCATGAAGAACTTGATAAAAAGTCTGAACAAAATTAAACCATAAGACGTCCTAAGATGTCCTAAGTTCAAATTTATTTAAATATATATTTTGACTTATCAAGTTCTTCATGCCATGCACGGATTTGTTTCTGGGTCTTGGATGTTTTTTATGTATTTAAGTATTATAATTTATCTATATATTATGTATATCATCACCTAGTACCCATAGTACAAGCTTTGCTTAGTTTGGGACTAGGTTGATTTGTTTAAAATTGTCCCGTGCTATTAATTATTATTATTAATTATGGACGATGTTTGAAATAAACATATTAATAAGCTGAATTTTAGGTCCCTGCTCTGGTTTCTCTATCATCCTTGAATCACATGATGTTTTTAGCAACTTTTTAACACCTAACCCCCTTCCTTATTCAAAATCATGTATACTTTTTGGTACAAAGTATGTTAAAAACTTTCAAATTGTTATTTATAAGCATTATAACACTTTCCTAAATTAGGTTATTTAACCATAATAAATAAATATTATGTGACATGTTTGCACAAATTAAACTAGTCCCATGGTAAGTTCAATAAGGCTTGTGCAATGAGTACTAGATGATGATATATTTAACACATATATTTACTTATATACATAAAAAACATCCAAGACTCAGGAACAAATATTTATGCTCATCACACAAATATTTGCCCTTACTGGGATTTGAACCCAGGACCTACAGCTTTGCAGGCAATGTTACTCCCACTGAGCTAAACTGGTTGTCAAATAATGAAATTTTAAATTGAGCAAGATGCAAGAAGTTCCTTAGAAAACATGCGTACAATCAAAAAATTATGCATGTGATATCTCACTTTAATTTTTTCCAAATCCCTCTATATTTTTTGCACTCACTTCTATACTATTATAAAGTTGTAAAAATGAATTGTTTCTATGTCGTTGTGGCTTCATCACACTGAATCGGGTAAACGGATTTCAACTATTTTTGGTACACAGGTCACCGGGTATCTCCAGATGGTTATAGGATACTTTTTACCCCGACTATGCTAAAGAAAAGACGAGGGCAACTTCTAGTTTTTTAATAAATATAATTAATTTTTACATTGTATGTAATAAACGTGTACATGTATGTCAACAGCATCATGGCGGGAGTAGAGCAGCCATGTTACACCCTGATCAACTTCCCCACGGATTCTGAGCCATGCAATGAGATGCAGCTGAAACTTGACCTCGGTAAGTGGATTATTTTATACTTTTGTGGTAGTTTGCAGACACAGAGGACTGAAAATGTTTCCTGGTACACCCACTGGGAGAACTTCCATTACAATTTACCTTTTGTTTCAATAAAGAACAATTTAAACGGATTATATCGCGTATATTATCTCATTTGAGTTCCTGACGTTTCAGAAACTTTTCAGTGTTTGTGTGCGCAGGTCGACTGAGAAAAGATGTATTTTCCTTTGTCAAAGTTTCAATTTGTGGCTTAGGGTCGTAAGGACTAGTTTGAAGAATGACTTTGTCCGTAAAACGTGGTAATTGTATAATAAATACCTCAGTAAACACAATGACTTTTTTTGAACAATAACCAGTAAGCAGTATGTCTTGGTTGCACGATCGTCAATTAAAGCAGAATGCCATATTAGCACAATGACTAGGTAGATTTGGGGCCATATTCTATTATGCCTTGCTTGTAAAATGATACATTATGCGTTATGTCTAGATATTACAACGTCTTGGATTTAAAATGTCTGGAGCAAAACGTTGGTCTCATAACAACTAAGTTATAAATTATAACTGATGATGAATTTAATGTATGTCTAAGAGCAGCAGCTCTGAAAGTCCGAAACCACACCATACGTAGGTCACTCGATAAGTTTTGAGATGCTCCAAATTCGAAAATGGAACACACCTGAATTATATGTTTAAAAAAAAAAATATATTTAAGAATAGAACACAAGTTGCAGATTCGCTCCAATGTAAAAAATTAATATGCTACAGTCATTTTTCTAAAACGTTTCCCGCGTTTTTTCTTTGTAACGATGGATCTTAATCACGAACATTTGCGTGCTATGATATTTTATGATTTGAAATTTGGTTTATCTGAACATTTGTGTTTTCAACGATTGCAGTCAGCGTTAGGAGATTCTGCTCCTTCACGGGCAACAGTTTTTAGATGGTTCAACGAATTTAAAAGGGGTAAAACCAGCCTCGAAGATGACCACCGAAGTGGTCGCCCGCAAACAGCAGTAACTGCAGAAAACATGTGGACTACTGAAATGTTGGTGCGAGAAGATCCACGAATAACATACAAAGACATAGAGAATATCTTAGGCGTCAGTTCGGGGAGCGTTAGCATCATTTTACATCATCATCTTGGAGTAAGGAAGCTCTGTTGTCGTTGGATACCACGTTTGCTCTCCGATACTGAAAAACAGTCTCGTGTAGATTGGTGTCGTGAGATGCGTCTACGATTCGACAACGGGACATCGCGGCGTGTATCGGAAATAATTATAGGTGACGAAACATGGAAACTGGATTTACCAATATGACCCGGAAAACAAGCAGCAATCGTCAGTTTGGGCCTTCTCAGAGGGAAAGTTACCAACAAAACTACAAAGACCTCGTAACGTCGGCAAAAAAATGGTAGCTAGTTTCTTTTCACGGGGCGGAAAATTATCAACATCAATTCTGGAAAATCAACTCTGATTGGTATACTACAGTAGCATTGCCGCAAGTTTTCAAAGCAGTGCGAGAGCGGTGACCAAAGACTGGACTTTGGGGAATCTTGCTGCATCACGATAACGCCTCTTCACATATGTCCCTCAGAACAAAGGCGTTTATTGAGAAAGCTGGGATAGAAACCTTACCACATCCACCCTACAGTCCTGACCTAGCTCCCTGCGATTTCTTTTTGTTCCCGGTGGTGAAAGAAAAAATAAAAGGGACTTCAATAGTTTTTTTTTTATGTCAAAATTTATCGAGTGACCTACGTAAAACACAATTTGATAGTGAAAATTCACATCACCGTTGGCTGTTACTTGTAGGTGGCCATATTATGTTTTCTCCTTGTCATTTGATCGCTTAGGCGACTTGCGACCAAGACTTTAGAAATATTCGGCCATATGCCTTCTTTGTTATTTTATTATCAGTACGTTCTGCTACTTCGTCAATTTGCCATTAGGATATTTTGCTTATTCAGCTGTTTTGCAAACACGACGTTATGGAACTAAGTCCAATTTTATTCTCAGTTATTTTAATATTATAGCATTTTACACGCTTAGACATTTTACAACCAAGCCCTGATGCAAATTAGACTCTTTGCTTACTTAGCCATTCTGCAATCTAGTCCTTACGATTCTAACCCCAATTTGTGCAAACTCCGTATAATTTTTTTTATTTAAATGAGTGATAATCGCGGTAACAGAAGAGAATATTAATTTACAGACAGAGGTAACAGAAGAGAGTATTAACATCAAAGTCCCCAGCTTGTAATGGCCCCAGCCATGGTCTGGTTTAATCAGTTCCTCTAGTGCATGTGGCTCTTCTGTACTATTATAAAGTTGTAAAAATGAAATTTAACAAGACTATTTGGATAACAGATTTTTTTTTTATGTATGTGGCTTCACCACGCCAAATCGGCTAAACGGAATTCAACTATTTTTCTAAACTGGTAGCTGGGTATTCACCGATGATTATAGGATACTTTTTACTCGACTATGCTCAAGAAGAAAGGGGGGTTATGACTTTTTCTCTTCCGCGAACGAAGTTGCTCTCTAGCTTCATACGAAAAAAAAAATATTTTTTTAACTCTTTCATCCCAAATAATCAGACCCGAAAGTGACTTCTATAGAGTAAGAACACAACGATGCCACTCTACCTACTTTGAATTTATGAAGGTTTTTTTTTTCTATGAAACACAAGATTTTGTGTTTCTGTGTTTTTAATTTGGGAAAACTAACACCACATTAATCGCAAAGACTAAGCGCAGAGAGAAATACGATTGCTCTCGCACGTGGACTCACCAGGACTCGAACCCGGTACCTCTCGACTTACGCGTCAAGCGTGTCAACCACTCCACCAGCGAGCACAGTGCTCTCACAATTATCAAGGTAGACTCAAAATAATAACCCTATTGTTACAAAAAAAAATTAAACGCCTTCACAGAGAAAGGTGACACAAAAAAGAAGATTGAAGCCCTTAAGAAAGTGATCGGAATCATCCTCTCCGGTGAGAAGATTCCCGGTGTCCTCATGGTCATCATCCGCTTCGTGCTGCCTTTGCAAGACCACACCATCAAGAAGTTGCTGCTGATCTTCTGGGAGATCGTGCCCAAGACCACGCCTGATGGCAAACTCATGCAGGAGATGATTTTAGTATGCGACGCATACAGGAAGGTTGGTGTTATTGAAAAAGTATCTTGTAAAAATTTTGGCCGACCGCGTATCGGTAAGCGCAGCGTGGGAAGGTCAACCGCAAGGTGGTTGGACGACCTGATTAGGGCTGCGGGGACTCGCTGGATGGCGGTCGCCTCTATCCGGCCCATGTGGAAATCTATTGAGGTGGCCTGAGTCTAGCAGTGAACGTCCTATGGCTGAAATGATGATGATGATGATGATATTGTCATTTAGTGCTCATAACAACAGCCTTATTGAGCTTACCATGGGGCTAGTTGTGTTAGAATTGTTCCCGAATATTTAATTATTTATTCCTTCCTTGACCACCAGGACCTACAGCACCCGAACGAGTTCATCCGCGGCTCGACGCTCCGCTTCCTCTGCAAGCTGAAGGAGCCGGAGCTGCTGGAGCCGCTGCTGCCAGCCATCCGCGCCTGCCTCGAGCACCGCCACTCCTACGTGCGTCGGAACGCGGTGCTGGCCATCTTCACCATCTACCGGTGAGTGTGACGTTACAGTTCATTGACACCGCTTCCTCTGCCAGCTGGCTAAAGAAGCCGGAGCAGCTGGAACTGCTGCAACCTGGAGCACCGCCACTCCTACGTGCGTCGGAACGCGGTTTTGGTCATCAGTACCATCTACCGGTGAGTGTGACGTTACACATTATTACAATACAATAACTCTTTACAGCACACCTCACAAAAACAGAGTACAGAAAACAATACATTCAAGGAAAGGTAAACAACAGGCGGTCTTATCGTTAATATACTACGTCAAGGAGGAGTCACTGACTCTCGAGTCACAGCCTTTGTCCTAATTTAAGAAGTTGAGGCTCACTCACTCTTGCTGATACTGTTACAAACCAAAGCCGTGTCAAGACTAGCTATAATAGTCGGACAGATATAATAGGCCGACAAGCATTCGCATTACATTACATGTAACATTACAGCGAGTTCGCTATTTCTTATCCTTGGTATTCTTTGTGAATGCTGGATTCCCCTTCAAGACTGCAGACTCCAGGTTCTTTTCAGTTCTCGACGAGGGCATTGAAGGCCGGCTGGTCGCGATAGCACGCGCGCGTTTGCTATAAGGATTAGGCGGTCGCGAAGCGTCGTGATCCGTACGCCAATTAAGGAAACTGCAGTCGAAGAGTTGAAAAATGAAATTAATCAAATTTAATTAAAAAGTATAAAAGTTACAAATTAATTACATTAAAATTATTAATAGTGAGCGAGTCAATGCGACACGAATGTTCCCGGCGGGCGCATGGTGCCTGGTCAGTGCCTCATGCATTGTTGACGTATGAACGCTGGTGGCTAGCGGTCCCCTTGTGACATCGCCACATAATACGCGGTTTAATGATCAGCATATTGTTATAAAGACTCTTATGATTTTATATATTATATATGGTTTAAGGGCCGATTTCACCAATGTAGTATAAGTCTTATTCCAATAATAAATCATTAATTAATCGTGAGTAAACCCATTTTACGTTTGACCAATAATTAACCTAAGGATAAAATCTCTAAACTAGTGAAAAATCTTACACCGCTAATTTCGACTGAGTACACTGTTAGACGTAGATTAGTAGTGTCAATGTCACTGTCAAGTGAATTCCATACTTACCTCAAATTTGATGTATCACTCGAATAAATAAAAAAAAAAAATCTATCAAAAATTTCATTTTGTGACAAGCTTTTATTGCCGACTGTACTTTTCTTTGAACATCCATCAACTACTCACCGAGACGATTATAAAGAGCCCAAACTCGGTAGGATTGAGTTGTTTTATAACAGAGTTCCTATGACCACCTTCCTGGTCCATCATCAGATCAGCTCGATAGTATCATATTATTGCATTGTCACCAAACTTACATAAGTGTGTCAAAATTTAGCTAAATTGAAATCCGGAAAGTAGGTCAAATTTTACTTGCAAGATTCCACCCGAACAAACATATTACATACATACATACATTGCAAGTTAAATAAAAGCTTGTAAAAATACGCAGCACCATTGCTCAAGTATAGGACAAACTGTCTATCTTACTTGGGTGCATTATTTATTTATTTAATCTTTATTGCACAAAAGAAAAACTTATCGTACAAAAGGCGGACTTAATGCCATAGGGCATTCTCTACCAGTCAACCTTGAGGCAAAGCAGATAAATTGTGGGCGGTGCAACTAATTTACAGACATAATTTAAGAAGATAAATACTTAGATATATACATATTTATATAATATATACCTATATATATATAAATAAATTCAGACGAGACAAGCTAATCAGAGAACGCAGCAGCATTACGATTTCATTCAATTCATTCGTTCATCGTTACTAAGTAAGTATGCGAGACAGTCTTATCCGTAGACTAGCGTGGTGCAATGAAAATTAATTATCCATCGAGTAAATAGTTAGATATAGTTTATACTGGGTTACCCACTCTCGTGTATATTGATTGTTAGTCAAATCGGCCGTTAGGTCAATAAGTTATTCTTATTCTAAAAATTCATATCCAGCTACCAAATTTATTACTAGCTTTTTACCCACTGTGTCTTCGCTCTCGTGGGAATTGCGAAGAATTCGTCGTTATCTTAAACAGTAGTTTGTAATGGCAACCTCTATAAAAAAAAACAGCTATCTAGGTCCAATTTGTGTCCTATTTTGTGTAGAGATTTTAATAAAGGCAATCTTATGCAGACTGAGGACTGTAAAAGCAGTCTGAACCCCTTTCGATAGCTTTAAGAGCAGTGTAGGTGAAGTGGAGAATAAGAAGTCACAGTTTATATCGAAATCCCGTTCCTAAACTAATACTTAGGCTTCCTATTTTAACTATGATTTCTATCTGACTGAAGCTAATTCACTTGACGATTATTTCTTGTAAGTATTTCCAAAGGCTAGTAAGTAGTACCGATAACTTGTAGTAACGACAACTGGTAATGACGACTGAATAGTACGGGGACTATTTGTATATTTATGTGTTCATTTGTATGCCACATATAGTGGGGTTATTGTCAATTGAATTAGCTTTGGCTTTTATACTCGAGCCGTATATTGGTTAGGGAGGGGGTAATTTTATTATTTCTTAGAATTATAATTAACAATTATTGTGCAACATATTGGGTTTTCATGGAAAGTTACCAATGTTATGGTATAGTTGCAAATGTTGTGCAATACCTGTGGAAAGTTTACATACATCATTCCACTATGTAATTTATCGCCTTATGGGCTTTATACAATTGATATTTAACTTGAACATATGAATATTATTCCTTTAACTGTTAAGTCGAGGCAATGATTTCATATCCTTCTATCGGGGTTAGATAGAAAGATATGAAATTCATTTATTGAACAAATCATACTTTTTATTAACTTATAAATCATGTAGGTATTTCAGGTCTTATTTTTAAGTTTATATAATATTATATTTGTAATTGTGGGGTCATCCGGTACAATCTTCACGTGCTATTTACTCGCAGGAACTTCGATTTCCTGATCCCGGACGCGCCGGAGCTGATCGCCAACTTCCTGGACAGCGAGCAGGACATGTCCTGCAAGCGGAACGCGTTCGTGATGCTGCTGCACGCCGAGCAGGAGCGCGCGCTGGCCTACCTCGCCAGCAGGCTGGACAGCGTGGCTGGCTTCGGGGACATCCTGCAGCTGGTCATCGTGGAGCTCATATACAAGGTACCGGCACACTGTGGACACTCCCTGCCGCCCGCCGGACACTCCCCGCCGCCCGCAAGCTCCGCCCACCCGCGCTCTTCCCGCTCACAGTTTAGTTACCGAATCCGTACTATAGTTGCGAATTCCGCCATGCGAGTCTTGCGGAGACCATTTCAAAAGCCTAAAAATACTTGCAGTGCTGTCTCTTTATATTTTAGTTCTTTTAACGGATGTTGTGAAACATCGGGCTCGCTGTGAGACGCATGATGAAATGGAACTAAGATTAAGCTCAAGGACAAGGAATCTTCCTTTCGTTATGATTCCAAAATTAGCAGTGGTGGGGTATACTGCTAAAGTTCTGGTGGTGAAATTGTATAACAGGATGCCTATCGAGTTCAAAACAATAAAATGCCACAAAGCTTTTAAGAACACACTAAAAATGTATCTATTGGAAAAATGCTGCTACACTATTGACGAATTTTAAGAAAACGCACACTAAATATTGTTTAGTATAAATTTAAATATTATTGTTAATTGTATGTGATTATTTTTAATGATTTGTTTTTATTTCTGAATGTTAGTTGAAATTAGGATTATTATTATAATTTTCAAACACAATGCTTGCATTGTTATTGAAATAAATGATATGATATCATCATACGTCGTTATTGCGGGTACAAAAACGATTTGACAGTGCAGAAAGATTATGAAAAACAAGCAATAACAGACGCGAAACTCATTTTGAGGGACATCTACGCCTACTCCTACGAGTTTAAAATGTATCACACATTAGGTATTTCTAATACCCAACCTCCATACTTGACTTGAGTACCAATACAACTTCAATAGATTAACTATGCAGTCGCAATGCAAACTCTTTAATATTTTTTCCTATTTGACATTGTCATTTGTTAGTAAGTACATTATCAATTATCCGTACTGATAACTGTGTGTAATATATTCATTGCCGAGTGCTTTTAAAATGCCGCGAAGGAGAAAAACGTGCGATGAATTTGTGGAGTTGTGGACAAAGGCTTATCCTGAATTACAGGCTCGCGATACAACATTATATTGCACTAAGTGCAATGTTAGTTTCCTCCAGAGAAAAGCTTCTATGGAACGACATTTCAACTCGGAAAAGCATACATCCGTCAAAAAAGATTTTAGGATGGAATTGACCAAATTTATGATAAGCTGTAATATA
Source organism: Hedya salicella (assembly GCA_905404275.2). Classification (NCBI taxonomy): domain Eukaryota; kingdom Metazoa; phylum Arthropoda; class Insecta; order Lepidoptera; family Tortricidae; genus Hedya; species Hedya salicella. Next base: position 26,198,760 of record FR990101.1, read on the forward strand.
CCATGGTCTCAGTTAGAAAATCCCATATTCAAAAATTAAAAAGGAGTAAGAAAATGCTTTTCTTTATGTGAGTGTTGATGAAACAACAGATGCCAGGGGTCGTCAAATTGCTAATGTGATAGTCGGTGCATTGCTTGAAGATGCAGTCGGAACTCCACATGTAATGTCAAGCAAAAAAATGGAACTAACTAACAATATAATACCGTCAAAAATGCACTGGATAATTTGTGGTGTCCCGACCACAATAAACATGAGAAAGTGTTGTTATTATTAACTGATGGTGTAGGGTACATGCAAAAAGCGGGTAGAACATTGAATAAAAATTACCCAAACCTTCTCCATGTTACATGTTTGGCTCATATAAGTATAACGGATACCGTCAAAAATGCACTGGATAATTTGTGGGGTCCCGACCACAATAAACATGAGAAAGTGTTGTTATTATTAACTGATGGTGTAGGGTACATGCAAAAAGCGGGTAGAACATTGAATAAAAATTACCCAAACCTTCTCCATGTTACATGTTTGGCTCATGGTCTTAACAGAGCTGCTGATCAAGTTCGCGTTCTTTTTCCAGAAGTGAATAAATTAATATCAAATGTAATTTTTTTTTTCGAAAATCGCCAAAAAGAATAAAAACATTTCAAAAAATGGTTAATGGAATACCCTTACCTCCAAATCCAACGATTATTCGTTGGGGAACGTGGATTGAGGCTGCGACATACTATAACAAGTATTTCGAGGAAATAAAAGGCGTTGTGGACACATTTCGTGATTCTGACGCAGCATGTATCACAAAGGAAAAAAAAAAACATTTCGCAGTGCGAAAATTCGGAATGATTTAAATTTTATAGCGAAATATCTTTAGGTACTTCCAGACGCTATAAACAAATTGCAGTGCCCGAATCTATCTCTCAGTGAAAGTTTAGCCATCGTTCAAAAAACATACAAGCATATATCGAAATTAAATTTGAGTGCTAATGGAAAAAAGAATATTTAAAAAGCTGAAACATGTCTTGAAGAAAAATACTGGATTTGACATAATAAAAAAATAAATAAATAATTGATACAAGGGAAAGAGATAATACTTGAATCATCATTACGAGTTTGTCACACTACTCTAGATTATTTCCATCGTTTCAAGTAAGCACCTACAACAACAGTTGATGTTGAAAGATCTTTTAGTCAATTAAAATGGATATTTACTGCTAGACGCCGCAAATTGACTGTGGAAAATTTAGAAAAAATCTTTGTAATCTATTACGAAAACCAAATAATAGATGTGAAAAATACACGTTATTAAAAATTACACACGTTGTTTTCTTATTTTTTAAATAGACTCTTCTAAGTAGGTAAGCGTTTAGTAGACGATAACAGTTATCTTCGCACAAGTACGTATATATTGTTAAAATTGTTAAAAAAAGACGTTACAAGATAATTAAATTTACTTATTTCCTATGTATAAACTTGTTAACTAAACAGATGGAAACATATGACAACAGTTTAAACCCATACCCCTTTGCGGCTGTATTTTTTATTGATCTTTTCTAGAGAAAACTCCACATGTAAGATGTTAGATGTTTAGTAGCTGTAGGCAGAATACGTCCGTATCTACCAAATAGACATTCTGTTTTATCTGCTCTTTATCTGATTGGTAATTGTACCCGCGATAACGAAGTATGGATATGATACCTCAGCCGGTAACTGCGAGGTAAACGAGCGCGGGTGAGCGGCACTTTCAGGGAGTGTCCATACTGTACGTAGTACTCTCTACTATACTGTGGTACCGGACTGTCCGCGCGGCGCGGGCAGCGAGCAGCACATGTTACAGGGCAGGGAAGCCTTCAAGAAAAGAGCGTACTCCCACCTGAAAGGCCGGCGACGCACTTGTGACTCCTCCGGTGATGCAAGTTTCTATGGGTGACGGTGGTCGAGCAGCACATGTTACAGGGCAGGGAAGCCTTCAAGAAAAGAGCGTACTCCCACCTGAAAGGCCGGCGACGCACTTGTGACTCCTCCGGTGATGCAAGTTTCTATGGGCGACGGTGATCGAGCAGCACATGTTACAATGCAGGGAAGCCTTCAAGAAAAGAGCGTACTCCCACCTGAAAGGCCGGCGACGCACTTGTGACTCCTCCGGTGATGCAAGTTTCTATGAGTGACTGTGGTCGAGCAGCACATGTTACAGGGCAGGGAAGCCTTCAAGAAAAGAGCGTACTCCCACCTGAAAGGCCGGCGACGCACTTGTGACTCCTCCGGTGATGCAAGTTTCTATGGGTGACGGTGGTCGAGCAGCACATGTTACAGGGCAGGGAAGCCTTCAAGAAAAGAGCGTACTCCCACCTGAAAGGCCGGCGACGCACTTGTGACTCCTCCGGTGATGCAAGTTTCTATGGGCGACGGTGATCGAGCAGCACATGTTACAATGCAGGGAAGCCTTCAAGAAAAGAGCGTACTCCCACCTGAAAGGCCGGCGACGCACTTGTGACTCCTCCGGTGATGCAAGTTTCTATGAGTGACTGTGGTCGAGCAGCACATGTTACAGGGCAGGGAAGCCTTCAAGAAAAGAGCGTACTCCCACCTGAAAGGCCGGCGACGCACTTGTGACTCCTCCGGTGATGCAAGTTTCTATGGGTGACGGTGGTCGAGCAGCACATGTTACAGGGCAGGGAAGCCTTCAAGAAAAGAGCGTACTCCCACCTGAAAGGCCGGCGACGCACTTGTGACTCCTCCGGTGATGCAAGTTTCTATGGGCGACGGTGATCGAGCAGCACATGTTACAATGCAGGGAAGCCTTCAAGAAAAGAGCGTACTCCCACCTGAAAGGCCGGCGACGCACTTGTGACTCCTCCGGTGATGCAAGTTTCTATGAGTGACTGTGGTCGAGCAGCACATGTTACAGGGCAGGGAAGCCTTCAAGAAAAGAGCGTACTCCCACCTGAAAGGCCGGCGACGCACTTGTGACTCCTCCGGTGATGCAAGTTTCTATGGGTGACGGTGGTCGAGCAGCACATGTTACAGGGCAGGGAAGCCTTCAAGAAAAGAGCGTACTCCCACCTGAAAGGCCGGCGACGCACTTGTGACTCCTCCGGTGATGCAAGTTTCTATGGGTGACGGTGGTCGAGCAGCACATGTTACAGGGCAGGGAAGCCTTCAAGAAAAGAGCGTACTCCCACCTGAAAGGCCGGCGACGCACTTGTGACTCCTCCGGTGATGCAAGTTTCTATGGGCGACGGTGATCGAGCAGCACATGTTACAGGGCAGGGAAGCCTTCAAGAAAAGAGCGTACTCCCACCTGAAAGGCCGGCGACGCACTTGTGACTCCTCCGGTGATGCAAGTTTCTATGAGTGACTGTGGTCGAGCAGCACATGTTACAGGGCAGGGAAGCCTTCAAGAAAAGAGCGTACTCCCACCTGAAAGGCCGGCGACGCACTTGTGACTCCTCCGGTGATGCAAGTTTCTATGGGTGACTGTGGTCGAGCAGCACATGTTACAGGGCAGGGAAGCCTTCAAGAAAAGAGCGTACTCCCACCTGAAAGGCCGGCGACGCACTTGTGACTCCTCCGGTGATGCAAGTTTCTATGGGCGACGGTGATCGAGCAGCACATGTTACAATGCAGGGAAGCCTTCAAGAAAAGAGCGTACTCCCACCTGAAAGGCCGGCGACGCACTTGTGACTCCTCCGGTGATGCAAGTTTCTATGGGTGACGGTGGTCGAGCAGCACATGTTACAGGGCAGGGAAGCCTTCAAGAAAAGAGCGTACTCCCACCTGAAAGACCGGCGACGCACTTGTGACTCCTCCGGTGATGTAAGTTTCTATGGGCGACGGTGATCGAGCAGGACATGTTACAAAGCAGGGAAGCCTTCAAGAAAAGAGCGTACTCCCACCTGAAAGGCCGGTGACGCACTTGTGACTCCTCCGGTGATGCAAGTTTCTATGGGCGACGGTGATCGAGCAGCACATGTTACAATGCAGGGAAGCCTTCAAGAAAAGAGCGTACTCCCACCTGAAAGGCCGGCGACGCACTTGTGACTCCTCCGGTGATGCAAGTTTCTATGAGTGACGGTGGTCGAGCAGCACATGTTACAGGGCAGGGAAGCCTTCAAGAAAAGAGCGTACTCCCACCTGAAAGACCGGCGACGCACTTGTGACTCCTCCGGTGATGCAAGTTTCTATGGGCGACGTTGATCGAGCAGCACATGTTACAAAGCAGGGAAGCCTTCAAGAAAAGAGCGTACTCCCACCTGAAAGGCCGGCGACGCACTTGTGACTCCTCCGGTGATGCAAGTTTCTATGGGTGACGGTGGTCGAGCAGCACATGTTACAGGGCAGGGAAGCCTTCAAGAAAAGAGCGTACTCCCACCTGAAAGGCCGGCGACGCACTTGTGACTCCTCCGGTGATGCAAGTTTCTATGGGCGACGGTGATCGAGCAGCACATGTTACAATGCAGGGAAGCCTTCAAGAAAAGAGCGTACTCCCACCTGAAAGGCCGGCGACGCACTTGTGACTCCTCCGGTGATGCAAGTTTCTATGAGTGACGGTGGTCGAGCAGCACATGTTACAGGGCAGGGAAGCCTTCAAGAAAAGAGCGTACTCCCACCTGAAAGACCGGCGACGCACTTGTGACTCCTCCGGTGATGCAAGTTTCTATGGGTGACGGTGGTCGAGCAGCACATGTTACAGGGCAGGGAAGCCTTCAAGAAAAGAGCGTACTCCCACCTGAAAGGCCGGCGACGCACTTGTGACTCCTCCGGTGATGCAAGTTTGTATGGGCGACGGTGATCGAGCAGCACATGTTACAATGCAGGGAAGCCTTCAAGAAAAGAGCGTACTCCCACCTGAAAGGCCGGCGACGCACTTGTGACTCCTCCGGTGATGCAAGTTTCTATGAGTGACGGTGGTCGAGCAGCACATGTTACAGGGCAGGGAAGCCTTCAAGAAAAGAGCGTACTCCCACCTGAAAGACCGGCGACGCACTTGTGACTCCTCCGGTGATGCAAGTTTCTATGGGTGACGGTGGTCGAGCAGCACATGTTACAGGGCAGGGAAGCCTTCAAGAAAAGAGCGTACTCCCACCTGAAAGGCCGGCGACGCACTTGTGACTCCTCCGGTGATGCAAGTTTCTATGGGTGACGGTGGTCGAGCAGCACATGTTACAGGGCAGGGAAGCCTTCAAGAAAAGAGCGTACTCCCACCTGAAAGGCCGGCGACGCACTTGTGACTCCTCCGGTGATGCAAGTTTCTATGGGCGACGGTGATCGCTTACCATCAGACGACCCGTCTGCCCGTTTGCCTCCTATGTCATAAAAAAAGGGATTTCAACAGAGTATGCGACATTTCTTCTTATCAATCTCATCTCTAAGCATCTTGACGGTGGCAATAAGTGTTTTAAGTAATGCCGGTAGCACACCTCCGCCGCGAAACCGCGCAACGCCATACAGAGCGCGCGAAACTAAAGCGGAACTTCTTTGGGTTTGACGTTTCGCGGCGGAGGTGTACTACCGGCATAAAAGTTGTTCCTATTTTAGGGTATAAACACCTGTTAAAATTAAAGGAAATTAAAAAGAACTGGATGTAGAATGTTGTTGCCGCAGTTTTTGGATTTTTTTCATAACGCCGCAGATATGGGGGCGGAAAGAGGTGAGTTCTACAGGTCGCAGAGTAACCCACTAGTGTAATCTATACTACGATTATGTGTTGTAAAAGATAGGGCCTAAGTATTATTACTTAGTACAGACACCAGTCCCACAAACATCAAAGATTTTAGTGATTAGCATGTATTTAGGTATACTGTTAAAGTCTTAGTCGTAAGATCGATGTTTGTGTAGAGAATAAATAAATAATTATTAACCCGTCGAGCGCCCTAGTAACACACGTGACATCTATTGATTGAATATTCATTAAAATTGATTTTCACGTAACATTCCACGGGTTAATTATTATTATACCTGCTATTATAAAGTAGCTCAGTTGGTCGGAGCATTTTTGCGTTAAAGAAGAGGTCGCAGGTTGAAATCCTGCTCCCAATTCGTAGGTCGTATTGATTTTTAGGGTTCCGAACCAAAAAGGTGAAAAAGGAACCCTTATGATGCGACTTGCGACTCTGTCTGTCTGTCTCGTGGACTATTAGAGCGCCATATCTCAAAAACTACTATTGCTATCTATTTTAAATTTGGAATATGCAAAGCTGCAAAGTTATTATTTGGTGTGAGTGCTTGAATTGAAAGCTGAGTAAGCGAAGGAGTCTAAAATTGCAGCAGAGCGAGTGGTTCAAATATAGATTCCTGAGCGTAACGAGGCTTTCAAGGCACGAGAAGCCACATAATTTTGCAGCCATGCGAAACTCAATTTTTCATCTTATTACAATTTAGTAAAATGTGAGATGTAAAAGAAAGTATGAAATTATAACAAACAGATTATTATTTCATTTAAAAATAGTAAATGAACTTACGAAACACACTCATAACAAAACAAACAAACAACCATATTAACCATAATAAATAGGGTTGGCCAAAAAATTTTTGCACTTTTTAAACATCGATTAAAATTAAACTTTACATTTTTTTCTATATTTTATTAATTTAACCTAGTTACAGATATTGCAATTTATAAAAAAAAAATCATCCAGATGTCCTCCGTCTCGTCGTTGGCACTCCTGCAATCGACTACGCAAACTTTGGAAAACTCGCTGACACATGCAGCGAGGGATCGCGGCTATCTCATCATCTTTTTATAAAACTGTTTAACACAAAAAGCCCCGTGTTTTCCCGTGAAACGCTCCATCATAAATAAAATTTCACGAAGTGAGCTATAGTTTCCCGCCAATTTCCCGCTGCTCACTGACAGTTTCCGAAAAATTCAGTGTTGCTATTTGCAAAAAATTATGGCCCACCCTATACAATATATCATGTCGCAGGTGTGCCACGCGAACCCGTCGGAGCGCTCCCGGTTCATCCGCACGGTGTACGGGCTGCTGAACGCGGGCAGCGCCGCCGTCCGCTACGAGGCGGCCGGCACGCTCGTCACGCTGTCCGCCGCGCCCGCCGCCATCACCGTAACTATGCGTTCTCTCTACTCGCGATTAACCGTGAACAATTAATAGGAAATATGCATAATCGTTTCTTTTTGCTTTATTAAAAACTCATCAAAAATATTTTTTCGAATAACTATAAAAATAACAAAGATATAAGCTATCAAACATTACATTCTATGTCTTTCTAGCAAAACAGAATTTAACATGGAGTTTATATGACGTAGTAGACTGTGACGTAACAGTTCATATCGGAACTCTCTTTCAATTCACTGTCTAATTAGTAGTTTAAAATGCCTATATCATGCGTATTTCTTGGCCGATTTTAATTTTTATTTCACTTTTTGGAATAGTTTTTACGGTATTTTGATATTTTTTTAAGAAAAGCGATGAAAAAAATTCATGCATGTTACCTATTGTATACAATAGTTATATAATTAGCTTTTTAAGTCTCGTATTAGGCCACGAAACTTGCTGAATAAACACGGCACTCGATTGAAAAAACATACATTATATAACGGTTGCATAACAGTATATTACTGCAGAGGGCTGGAAAAGTCATTTCGTGGATGAGTACGGTTTTCTATAGATACGAAATATACGAATCCACGAAGTGACATTCCTGCCGAGGCATGTAAACTGCTTTTCTCCAAATATGCCAGGAAATTTGACACATGTTTATGTAACTTATTTTCGTAAAAATAACACGACAGACAATCTTTGACAAAATGAAAAATGAAATTCATGTTCCCGCCTTATTTTTTTTAAGGATATGAAAGTTAAAAGTTTTGGGTCCGAATTGTATATTTGGTTCCACATGAAATATAGTAATGAAAATAAATAAAAAGAAAACCCATAGCAATAGTTAAAATAAATATATACATTATTACTTTTAGTTGAATCGGCAATTCCTAAACTCACAACATTAAAAAAAACATACCTTTGCTACAAAATATTTATCAGTTCCTGAAGATCATTAAGACTAAATAAACTGTATTATGGACACAATATTTTTTTTGTTCTATTATTATTGGCATTAACCATGCAGTAACTAAACGCAGAAAACAATTCAAGTTTTTTTAAATCTCGGTTTTTGTACGTTACTATTGGCTGTATGGTGAATTTTCAAAGTCTTGGATGAAATTAAAAGTAATGTACACTTTCCGGGTCTGTCCGGGAACTAATGCCACTTTTTTTTAATTGATTATCGTATCAACGTATATAACGATGGACTTCGCGGTGTGTTTTTACTACATTAATGGGAACATTTCCGAGTAAGTTGGAGAAATAGTACATTACTGCAGTAATTACAGTACGAGACAGACGGGTGATGGCTAAAAGCTGTGTCGTGCGTCGTGCGGCAGTACTTACCGATCATAGTCTAAAATATTTATTTTTTATTTTAAATAAAATGTCCTCTCAGGCGGCGGCGGCGTGCTATATCGAGCTGGTGGTGAAGGAGAGCGACAACAACGTGAAGCTGATCGTGCTGGGCCGCCTCAGCGCGCTTCGGCGGGAGGGGGGGGAGGCGGCGGCGCGCGCCCTGCCCGACCTCGCCATGGACGTGCTGCGCGTGCTGGCCTCCTCCGACCTGGACGTGCGCAGGCAGACCCTCACGCTGGGTATGACGAGTCTTCATGTATCTATACTATTATGGGGGAGGCGGACCTCGCCATGGACGTGCTGCGCGTGCTGGCCTCCTCCGACCTGGACGTGCGCAGGCAGACCCTCACGCTGGGTATGACGAGTCTTCATGTATCTATACTATTATGGGGGAGGCGGACCTCGCCATGGACGTGCTGCGCGTGCCGGCCTCCTCCGACCTGGACGTGCGCAGGCAGACCCTCACGCTGGGTATGACGAGTCTTCATGTATCTATACTATTATGGGGGAGGCGGACCTCGCCATGGACGTGCTGCGCGTGCTGGCCTCCTCCGACCTGGACGTGCGCAGGCAGACCCTCACGCTGGGTTTGACGAGTCTTCATGTATCTATACTATTATGGGGGAGGCGGACCTCGCCATGGACGTGCTGCGCGTGCTGGCCTCCTCCGACCTGGACGTGCGCAGGCAGACCCTCACGCTGGGTATGACGAGTCTTCATGTATCTATACTATTATGGGGGAGGCGGACCTCGCCATGGACGTGCTGCGCGTGCTGGCCTCCTCCGACCTGGACGTGCGCAGGCAGACCCTCACGCTGGGTATGACGAGTCTTCATGTATCTATACTATTATGGGGGAGGCGGACCTCGCCATGGACGTGCTGCGCGTGCTGGCCTCCTCCGACCTGGACGTGCGCAGGCAGACCCTCACGCTGGGTATGACGAGTCTTCATGTATCTAAACTATTATGGGGGAGGCGGACCTCGCCATGGACGTGCTGCGCGTGCTGGCCTCCTCCGACCTGGACGTGCGCAGGCAGACCCTCACGCTGGGTATGACGAGTCTTCATGTATCTACACTAAAATGACAAAGTTCGCATTACATTTTCTTGTTATTTCCAACGTTCTTTTAAGTGTGTGAAACAGCTGCGACGTCATTTAGCTGATAGGTAGACGTTTGTTACATACTCGCTTTTTCATCAAACTAATATTATTTATGGACTTTTGCATTAAAAAATAAGATTTTCGCAAATATAAAAAATACGTGTATCTTAAAATTTTGCGTTCTTTCAAGTTGGACAATAAAAAGTATCATTCAAAAATATGAAATATTGACAATTTTGTATGAAATTTCATTAGGATTGTGTAATTCTTGTAATAAATAAATAAAAATTATGCAACTCTCGTCTCGCCGCACCCGAAACGTTAGACTTAGGGTCCAAGGAACACAACGTCAATATTTCATTGCATGTTTGAGAAAATAAATGATTAAAACGATCTTCCGCTTAAAACTAAGATCCCGAATGTGCTCTATCCCTAATAATTTCTCGCAAGATTCGACGATTGAACTTTCAGAGCTCTTGTTTTATGAAGTGTTTTTGTTTGCAGCGCTGGACCTGGTCAGCTCTCGACACGCCGAGGAGCTAGTGCAAGTCCTGAGGAAGGAAGCGACGCGGGCGGGCAGCGCCGACCACGACGACGCCGCCAAGTACCGCCAGCTGCTGGTGCGCGCCATGCACAAGGCTGCGCTCAAGGTTAGCTATGGGGATGTTGAAAATGTTCAAAACAAGCAATATAAAGAACTATGTTAAAACTTTGAGTACTATATCTCACGTGTTACTTTTTTTATGAGCTCTGTTGGGTGAGAAAGTTCATTGATAAAATATGAAAATATCTAAACTATTATAAAGTTGTGTTCTTAAAATACAAAGATGATTGATGACGTGATTTTTAATGTGAATTTCTTCAGTAAGAAACTATAAAAATTACGAATATCGTGATGGTAAAACATCAAGGTTTTCGTAAAAAAACAATGTTTACACTACAGCGACATCTCTAGCTAACATGTGGCAACTGTAAAGTTGGCTCTGTTAGGTCTGTGTTACGCAACTTCGTTCGTGGAGGAAAAAAAGTCATAACTCCTCGTTTTTTCTTCATCGTAGTCGGGTAAAAAGTATCCTATAACCATCTGGAGATACCCAGCAACCCGTGTACCAAAAATGTTTGAAATCTGTTTAGCCGATTTTGCGTAACGAAGCCACAACGACACATACAAAAAATCCAAAAAAATATTTTTCGGTTTAGTGACCTCCATATATATTTTTTAAAATATCATTAATGTACAGACATTTAATTTTTACAACTTTATAATAGTATAGATGAAACATAATCCCAACTGGTGAGTAAAATTAGATTTAATTTGGACCATAGTTGGGTGATTTTACGGTATTAGTATGGATTTTATGGAGAACCGAGCTTGCTGGGGACTTACTGGGTACGAGTATATTTGAACGCTTGTGATTATTGGCAGTTCCCGGAAGTGGCGGGCAGCGTGGCCCCCGCCTTGCTGGAGATGCTGGGCGAAGGAGCGGAGGCGGCGGCCGCCGACATCATGGCGTTCGTGCGGGAGGCACTCGCAGCCTTCCCCGACCTGCGTCCCACGCTCTACCAGGTCAGTGCGAGCCTCCGCCGGGGTACGACCACCGAGTGGCGGGAAGGATCAACTGGACAGACAATAAATCGAATGAACAAATACTAAGAATGATGGGTGTAAAAGATGCCTGTTAAACACCATTGAAACCAGAAGAGGGAAGATGATAGGGCACTTGATACGACATGATGGGTTCTTTTAAAGGTGCGTCCACATTTGTATCATTTGCCCGATCAGATCTTCGTTCCGTAGTATGATCGCGTGTCACGATCACGCGTTTGGACGTTGCGCCGATCCGATTGCTCGAAATCCACGTTGATACGCATATCACACACTTAGATCGGACACGCAAGGCAATGATCAGCGCGCCGACAGTGAGTGTCCAAGCAGCGCGATACGCAGTCATGCCACAGCACGGTGATCGGATACGAGCAAATGATACAAGTGTGGACGCACCTTGAAACATCCCTTACGAGTATGTACTCATAGGACTGAGCCCGAGAGTGAATTTATGTGTATTAAGTAATATAACTTATCTGGGAAATCCCGCATTCAATAATAAATATTAAATTATTTTCGGTGCTGATAACCACTCTTAATTACGTCCTGCCGCGAAGTTTAGATAAATAGGCACTACTCGTCTCTATTTCGACCTCTGCCTTATGTCTAAGTGTGAGCTGAATTAGCGTTGTAATGACAATGATTAATTTAGATGCTGACTGTATTTCAATTGGATTATCTCTTCTAGAAACTTCTGGAAGCAGTGCCACAGATCAAAGTGGGCAAGATCGCCCGCTCTGCCCTATGGCTGTTGGCAGAGTTCGCGGACACGAAGGAACTCGCTGAAGCCACCCTGGACGTGTTAGCTGCTGCCATTCCGCTGCCCACCACCGGAGACGAGGAGAACAAGGTATGTGCGGAATAACATATCTTTCAGGACTTGACAAGCGATGTAACAGGTCAAAGTGGGCAAAGTCGCTCGCTCAGTACTGTGGCTGTTGGCAGAGTTCGCGGACCCTAAGAAACTCGCTGAAGCCACCCTGGACGTGTTAGCTGCTGCCATTCCGCTGCCCACCACAGGAGAAAAGGAGAACAAGGTAAGTGCGGAGTAACATATCCTTCAGGACTTTACAAGCGATGTAACAGGTCAAAGTGGGCAAAGTCGCTCGCTCAGCACTGTGGCTGTTGGCAGAGCTCGCGGTCAATAAGGAACTAGCTGAAGCCACCCTGGACGTGTTAGCTGCTGCCATTCCGCTGTCTACCACAGGAGACGAGGAGAACAAGGTATGTCTGGAGTAACATACCCTTCAGGATTTTACACGCGATGTAACAGATCGAAATGGGCGAGGCCGCCGGTTCAGCACCGTTGTTGTTGGCAGAGCTCGCGGACATTAAGGAACGTGCGGAAACCACCCTGGAGGTGCTGGCTGCTGCTATACCGTTGCCCACTACAGAAGATGAGGTATTTCAAAACAAGGTATTTCTAGACTAACATACTATCCGCCGTGAATGGTTACAGGAGACATTTTACCTGACTATGCTGAACTGGAAAAGAGGGTGATGGAATTTTCCTTTTTCGCCAATGAAGTCGCGAGCGCCTTCTAGTGTCTCATCTATGTCTGTACATTGAAGATATTTTCAAATTTGTAAGTGGAACGGACTATTTGAAGGCCGCTAAAACCCAAAATATTTCTTTTTGTTTTATTTTTCTATGTTTACATGTATGTGTCGCTGTGGCTTCAACATGCCAAATAGGGTAAATAAATTTCAACTATTTTTGGTACACAGGTAGCTGGGTGTCTCTAGATGGTTATAGGATACATGTTACTCGACTACGCCGAAGAAAAAAAATTGGTTATGATTTATTCTCCTCCGCGAAAAAAGTGCCTGTGCCCTCTAGTCTATACTATTACAAACTTGTAAAAATGAAATGTATACTGAAGATATTTTCCAAAAAAAAAATTTTGTAACGGACTATTTGGAGGTCACTAAATCGAAAAATATTATATTACTAGAAGATGCCCCGCAACTTCGTTCGCGGAGGAGAAAAAGTCATATCCCGTCGTTTTTTCCTCAGCGTAGTCGGGTAAAAAGTATCCTATAACCATCTGGAGATACCCAGGTACCAAATCTTATGGAAATCTGTTTAGCCGATTTATTTATTTATTTATTTATTAATAGGTTTGCCAACATTTTGCGCGATGAAGCCAGAACGACACATACAAACATACATAAAATCAAAAAAAAATAGTCCCTAACAATAGATTTTTTGAAAATATCTTTAATGTACAGACATTTCATTTTTACAACTTTATAATAGTATAGAAGATTTGTTGCATGTTTGTATGTGGCTTTAACGAAAGGTAATTCAATAAATCATATTTTCACTTCTCCTGCTCAAAAAGTGCGTCATATCAGCTTCGCGAAGCGAGACTAAAACTGTACATTTAGCCCCTAGGGTTTAAAAGAAAGCCATATAATCCCATACCAATTTCTGTGACACTGAAAAAAATACTTGCGGCCAGCTACATACTCCTTACGAATAATTAAAAACATACAAACCAACCTGATCAGATTGGCCAAACTTTCTGATAGAACTGCTCAAACTGTACTTTTAGTTTTTCATGAAATATACAATTTCAATGTTAAGTCTTTTTTATTTTCTCGCAGTCGAAGTGAAAAGCAGAGTGTGTAAACACGTGGCTAAAAGCCATTATGACACTCAGACTCCTCCTTTGTCCTCGCTCACTTCGTGTCATAATGGCTTATTTTAGCCCCTTGTCAAACAATCTACTATTATACGCGACTAAGCCTCGTTGTGTTGTGTTGTGATAATGAGTGAAGATCGTGTAAGTTTAAATCAACCTTACAGTTTTTCAATAATCTTGCAGGAGGAGAGCGAGCAAGTTGCACCCAAACCAGATACGTCGGCGCCGCGCCAACTCGTCACCAGCGACGGCACCTACGCCTCGCAATCCGCCTTCAATCTGCCGGCGTAAGTCTAAATTAATGATTTCGCAAGCCTAAGCTCCCGCGTCATAGGGTACAATAATACCACGAATATAAGTTACATCGGCAATCTTCGGCCACGTCGACGAGTGCTAACAAGTACCGAATGAAACCGAACGTGTGACCATATCAATAAAGGCCTTGTTGCACTATACGTACGGTACATATGCAATGACACGTGAACTCGTGCTCTCGCTCATGGCGACTGACGCGGCGAGAGACAAAATGGCGGGCACTGGCTTCGCGCGCAAACTTTTTGCCAATGTTGAAGATTTTACCCGCGCAAACGCGCTGCCTGATAATTGCTTAATCTGTTTTCATAAAATGCTTTCTGCGCAGGTACATCGTTGTAACTTATATTTGTGGTACTACTGTACAAGTCGTTTCACAAGAGCTGGCGCGGATGTAATATGAAATAAGTACTCGTTGCATACAAAATGCGCGCCAGCTCTTGTGATATGACCTGTACTTGATTGACATATCAAATCAGTTTATTTTGTACTCAGAAAGTATGAAGTTTGATGGGAAAAAAAAGGTAAAGAAATAATGTACTTTATTCTGTACAGCCACAAGGGCGCTTTTACAAGTCTAATTCTACCGACATTTCCCAAGAAGAGACCACTGTTAAGAAGAAAGCTGAAACAAACTCAATAGTTAGTATTTTTTTACAAGCATGCTCGGGTGGAATCTTGCAAGTTAAATTTGACCTACTTCCCGGTTTCGAATTGAGCTAAAATTTGGCATACTTATCTAAGTTCGGTGACAATGCAATAGTATGATACCATCAAGCTGATCTGATGATGGAACAGGAAGGAGGCCATAGGAACACCGTAAGAAAAATAAAATACTACCGAGTTTGGGCTCTTTAGTATCGTCTCGGTGAATAGTTGGATGGTCAAAGAAAAGTACAATCTGCAATAAAAGTGTGTCACAAAAATTAAATTTTTGACAGAAAATACTAAATAATTGTTAATCGTTACAATATAAGTTCTTACCATATCTTACATGTATTTTTTTAAGTATTATATTCTATGCGTTGTTCTACAGCAAAACATAGAAATTTAACTATTACAAGTAAAATAATATTAAAAGAAAAAAAAATAGTTTAAAAACAACTTACGTACGTTTAATATGCCTTCTTATTAGAACTGTGTCCCGGTAAAAGCAAGTTATTTGGTTTCTGGTTTTGGGCCATGCATTTTTGTCTGTTAAATAATCCTCTACAATATAATATGCTTTTGACATTAGAGAGCTTTAAAGTAGTTTTTGAGAGCCGGAAAGGGTAAATTCGAAGCATTATCTGGTAACTTATTATAAAAATAAATACATTGGCCTAGGATTGATTTGATTTGATTGATTGAGAATTTGGATACTAACGCACGCGGAACTTTCTAATGGCAATTTTATTTTTAAATCTAGTTTTTGACAATTTAAAAAAACGTCGAAAGCTTGAAAATAGATATGTCTGCGTATTTTCAGACATAGCATTTATCTGTAAGCGTGAAATAAACATATAAACATATTGCTCGGTGCCAACGTCTTCTGTCAAATTATTGAAGATGGACTGCGGAAAATGGCTGATAGGGTGGTAGCTCAGACAGCAAGTTTAGAGTGGATACTGTCAGGTCAAAAACAAAAAGAGAAACACAACAACCAAAACAATGTTGTCACATTACATATTACAAGGATGGTCAAAGAAGATAACGATTTACTACGAAGGTTCTGGGACATAGAAATAGATTTTTTTTATCTTTATTCATGAAAAAGGAGTTTCATCAATAATGATGACGCCACTCCCATTGTCACATAAAACCTCTTAATACCTAAAATTACAATTTTATATAAGTCTTTAGCCGTCTTAGATAATGGGAGTGCTAAAATAGTGTTACAAAGACCAGTCTCAAAATATTTACATCGTTAGTAACAGATTTGTGAAGAGAATACTGACAAAAGAAGATGAAAAATGTGAAGAAATATATAAACGTACAACTAAAAGAGACGAAGGTGGAAGATATAGTACACCTACCTATAAAACAAGGCATTCAAGAGACTGTAGATCTATGTGGAGATACAAAACAACAGGCTATAAACAGATTCAAACACCTCGAGAGAAGATTTGGAAAAAGGAAAAATTTGGATTTTGAGAAGTTAAAGACGGAGTACACAAAAGTAATAAACGAATGCAAAGAGATGGGTCATTTACGAAGCTCAAAACACCAAGACAATGATAAGTCAATATATTCACCTCACTTCGCTGTAGTTAAAGATACCAGTAAAGTACGAGTTGTTTACGATGCTTCCGCTAGGGGCTCATATGGCCGTTCGCTTAACGACGCCATGATGATTGGACCCGCTTTACAATTGGGGCTACGAAGCTAATTATAGCTTGGAAAAAACACAAGATGGTGGGCGTCATTGTTCAAATCAGAATGATTAAAATAACAGAAGAACAGTCAAATCTGCAACGTATCATTTGGCGAGATGATCCTAAAGATGAATTCGAGAGCTATGATTTGACGACTGTAACATTTGGTACCGTTAATGCGCCATTCTTAGCAGTGCGTGAATTAAATCAACTAGCTGACGACGAAGCTCACGAATTTCGGGATACTGCACCTGAAATAAAGAGTTACATGGATGATTTGATGGTTGGAGATAGAGAAAACAGAGTAGATGTGTCATAACTATATAAAATTAAAATTTTTAAAACCCCCCGACACAAATGAACATAACCAACAAAATTTGGAGTTCCTAGCTTCAATATTGGCTGAGATTCGGTCACTTGTTCCACTAAAAGCTGAATATTTTGGAGACGAGTGCTCCGATTTTCACCAAACAAAGCTAAGAACACTCGGGATCTATGACACAAAAAAAGCCGCATTCAAATCGGTCCATCCGTATGGGCGCTACGATGCCACAGACAGATATACAGACACTTTAAACTTGTTTTAGGACTAGAGTTTCTGTACAAAATTAATTACTCTTACTCAGATACATATATGGACTCGCATGTTCTATTTCGAGTATTCAAATGTGTTGAGAACTGTTAGTTTTGGCGGTCGGTATATCTAATATATTCATCGTATAATTTCATTCATTCATACATGAAGGAGCATCAGCAAAGAGAAATTGATCTCCTATCGGGGAAATCTCGACTCTCAGTAATAAGAAACACAACGCGAGGAGTAATCAAATAAAAACAAGGGAAGTTCGCCTGGGCGAATCTCCAAGCGTTTTAAACGCTCGGTTCAATCGTCATTATTGTCTCATCATTGTCACCACGACGGAAAGATATGTCGCGATAACTTCGACTAAAGTAAACGCAGCCTCGGAATTACTGTTCGGTTCGATGAAAAGTTAATTTAACCAACGATATCTGCTGAAACGATAATGACGAAAAATAAACGCCGTAAAAACGCTGAAGATCGGCCCGCCTACGAGCGTGGCAGCCTCGTGACCGATGTGTGGTTTCAGCGCGGACGCGCGCGGCTCCCCGGCGGGCGGGCTGGGCGCGGCGCTGCGCGCGGGCGACAGCTTCACGGCCGCCTGCGCCTGCTCCGCGCTCGCCAAGCTCGCGCTCAAGCTGGACGCCGCCGCCGCCGCCAGGGCGCTGCATCTCACGGCCGCTCTGCTGGTGCAGCACCGACAGCACGGTAGGTACTGTCTCATGAGGGGCGGGCCGCTCTGCTGGTGCAGCACCGACAGCACGGTAGGTACTGTCTCATGAGGGGCGGGCCGCTCTGCTGGTGCAGCACCGACAGCACGGTAGGTACTGTCTCATGAGGGGCGGGCCGCTCTGCTGGTGCAGCACCGACAGCACGGTAGGTACTGTCTCATGAGGGGCGGGCCGCTCTGCTGGTGCAGCACCGACAGCACGGTAGGTACTGTCTCATGAGGGGCGGGCCGCTCTGCTGGTGCAGCACCGACAGCACGGTAGGTACTGTCTCATGAGGGGCGGGCCGCTCTGCTGGTGCAGCACCGACAGCACGGTAGGTACTGTCTCATGAGGGGCGGGCCGCTCTGCTGGTGCAGCACCGACAGCACGGTAGGTACTGTCTCATGAGGGGCGGGCCGCTCTGCTGGTGCAGCACCGACAGCACGGTAGGTACTGTCTCATGAGGGGCGGGCCGCTCTGCTGGTGCAGCACCGACAGCACGGTAGGTACTGTCTCATGAGGGGCGGGCCGCTCTGCTGGTGCAGCACCGACAGCACGGTAGGTACTGTCTCATGAGGGGCGGGCCGCTCTGCTGGTGCAGCACCGACAGCACGGTAGGTACTGTCTCATGAGGGGCGGGCCGCTCTGCTGGTGCAGCACCGACAGCACGGTAGGTACTGTCTCATGAGGGGCGGGCCGCTCTGCTGGTGCAGCACCGACAGCACGGTAGGTACTGTCTCATTAGGGGCGGGCCGCTCTGCTGGTGCAGCACCGACAGCACGGTAGGTACTGTCCCATGAGGGGCGGGCCGCTCTGCTGGTGCAGCACCGACAGCACGGTAGGTACTGTCTCATGAGGGGCGGGCCGCTCTGCTGGTGCAGCACCGACAGCACGGTAGGTACTGTCTCATGAGGGGCGGGCCGCTCTGCTGGTGCAGCACCGACAGCACGGTAGGTACTGTCTCATTAGGGGCGGGCCGCTCTGCTGGTGCAGCACCGACAGCACGGTAGGTACTGTCTCATGAGGGGCGGGCCGCTCTGCTGGTGCAGCACCGACAGCACGGTAGGTACTGTCTCATGAGGGGCGGGCCGCTCTGCTGGTGCAGCACCGACAGCACGGTAGGTACTGTCTCATGAGGGGCGGGCCGCTCTGCTGGTGCAGCACCGACAGCACGGTAGGTACTGTCTCATGAGGGGCGGGCCGCTCTGCTGGTGCAGCACCGACAGCACGGTAGGTACTGTCTCATGAGGGGCGGGCCGCTCTGCTGGTGCAGCACCGACAGCACGGTAGGTACAGTCTCATGAGGGGCGGGCCGCTCTGCTGGTGCAGCACCGACAGCACGGTAGGTACTGTCTCATGAGGGGCGGGCCGCTCTGCTGGTGCAGCACCGACAGCACGGTAGGTACTGTCTCATGAGGGGCGGGCCGCGCGCGGGCGACAGCTTCACGGCCGCTCTGCTGGTGCAGCACCGACAGCACGGTAGGTACTGTCTCATGAGGGGCGGGCCGCGCGCGGGCGACAGCTTCACGGCCGCTCTGCTGGTGCAGCACCGACAGCACGGTAGGTACTGTCTCATGAGGGGCGGGTCGCGCGCGGGCGACAGCTTCACGGCCGCTCTGCTGGTGCAGCACCGACAGCACGGTAGGTACTGTCTCATGAGGGGCGGGCCGCGCGCGGGCGACAGCTTCACGGCCGCTCTGCTGGTGCAGCACCGACAGCACGGTAGGTACTGTCTCATGAGGGGCGGGTCGCGCGCGGGCGACAGCTTCACGGCCGCTCTGCTGGTGCAGCACCGACAGCACGGTAGGTACTGTCTCATGAGGGGCGGGCCGCGCGCGGGCGACAGCTTCACGGCCGCTCTGCTGGTGCAGCACCGACAGCACGGTAGGTACTGTCTCATGAGGGGCGGGCCGCGCGCGGGCGACAGCTTCACGGCCGCTCTGCTGGTGCAGCACCGACAGCACGGTAGGTACTGTCTCATGAGGGGCGGGCCGCGCGCGGGCGACAGCTTCACGGCCGCTCTGCTGGTGCAGCACCGACAGCACGGTAGGTACTGTCTCATGAGGGGCGGGCCGCGCGCGGGCGACAGCTTCACGGCCGCTCTGCTGGTGCAGCACCGACAGCACGGTAGGTACTGTCTCATGAGGGGCGGGCCGCTCTGCTGGTGCAGCACCGACAGCACGGTAGGTACTGTCTCATGAGGGGCGGGCCGCTCTGCTGGTGCAGCACCGACAGCACGGTAGGTACTGTCTCATGAGGGGCGGGCCGCGCGCGGGCGACAGCTTCACGGCCGCTCTGCTGGTGCAGCACCGACAGCACGGTAGGTACTGTCTCATGAGGGGCGGGCCGCGCGCGGGCGACAGCTTCACGGCCGCTCTGCTGGTGCAGCACCGACAGCACGGTAGGTACTGTCTCATGAGGGGCGGGCCGCGCGCGGGCGACAGCTTCACGGCCGCTCTGCTGGTGCAGCACCGACAGCACGGTAGGTACTGTCTCATGAGGGGCGGGCCGCGCGCGGGCGACAGCTTCACGGCCGCTCTGCTGGTGCAGCACCGACAGCACGGTAGGTACTGTCTCATGAGGGGCGGGCCGCGCGCGGGCGACAGCTTCACGGCCGCTCTGCTGGTGCAGCACCGACAGCACGGTAGGTACTGTCTCATGAGGGGCGGGCCGCGCGCGGGCGACAGCTTCACGGCCGCTCTGCTGGTGCAACACCGACAGCACGGTAGGTACTGTCTCATGAGGGGCGGGCCGCGCGCGGGCGACACATTTTGGCTTGCTATTCCGATGGCTCAACTTTACTCTCTTGTCAACTCCCCATAGCCGAACGTATCTGCCAATTACTGCAAATCGAACATACTCGTCCCTATGTTTCAAAATGATATTACAGACTGCAGCCAAGAAACAAAGTTTAGCTATTCGAATCCTATGACGATCCAAAAAGTATCATTTATATTAATCGATTGTACTTTCCTTATCTTAGCGTCATCGACCTCAGGGCTGACGGCAGACGACCTGGAGCACGCGGCGCTGTGCCTGCGCGCGGCCGCGGCGCGCCCCGCCGTCGTTCAGGAAGCGCTGTCCACGTCCGCGCGGACCGCGCTCACGGCCTTGCTGCACGAGCAAGCCGGCCATCTCGACACCAAGGAGGTCAGTGACCGTACACAGATGCTGACCATGTGACAGGGTGACAGGGCTGGCGCCCCGCCGTCGTTCAGGAAGCGCTGTCCACGTCCGCGCGGACCGCGCTCACGGCCTTGCTGCACGAGCAAGCCGGCCATCTCGACACCAAGGAGGTCAGTGACCGTACACAGATGCTGACCATGTGACAGGGTGACAGGGCTGGCGCCCCGCCGTCGTTCAGGAAGCGCTGTCCACGTCCGCGCGGACCGCGCTCACGGCCTTGCTGCACGAGCAAGCCGGCCATCTCGACACCAAGGAGGTCAGTGACCGTACACAGATGCTGACCATGTGACAGGGTGACAGGGCTGGCGCCCCGCCGTCGTTCAGGAAGCGCTGTCCACGTCCGCGCGGACCGCGCTCACGGCCTTGCTGCACGAGCAAGCCGGCCATCTCGACACCAAGGAGGTCAGTGACCGTACACAGATGCTGACCATGTGACAGGGTGACAGGGCTGGCGCCCCGCCGTCGTTCAGGAAGCGCTGTCCACGTCCGCGCGGACCGCGCTCACGGCCTTGCTGCACGAGCAAGCCGGCCATCTCGACACCAAGGAGGTCAGTGACCGTACACAGATGCTGACCATGTGACAGGGTGACAGGGCTGGCGCCCCGCCGTCGTTCAGGAAGCGCTGTCCACGTCCGCGCGGACCGCGCTCACGGCCTTGCTGCACGAGCAAGCCGGCCATCTCGACACCAAGGAGGTCAGTGACCGTACACAGATGCTGACCATGTGACAGGGTGACAGGGCTGGCGCCCCGCCGTCGTTCAGGAAGCGCTGTCCACGTCCGCGCGGACCGCGCTCACGGCCTTGCTGCACGAGCAAGCCGGCCATCTCGACACCAAGGAGGTCAGTGACCGTACACAGATGCTGACCATGTGACAGGGTGACAGGGCTGGCGCCCCGCCGTCGTTCAGGAAGCGCTGTCCACGTCCGCGCGGACCGCGCTCACGGCCTTGCTGCACGAGCAAGCCGGCCATCTCGACACCAAGGAGGTCAGTGACCGTACACAGATGCTGACCATGTGACAGGGTGACAGGGCTGGCGCCCCGCCGTCGTTCAGGAAGCGCTGTCCACGTCCGCGCGGACCGCGCTCACGGCCTTGCTGCACGAGCAAGCCGGCCATCTCGACACCAAGGAGGTCAGTGACCGTACACAGATGCTGACCATGTGACAGGGTGACAGGGCTGGCGCCCCGCCGTCGTTCAGGAAGCGCTGTCCACGTCCGCGCGGACCGCGCTCACGGCCTTGCTGCACGAGCAAGCCGGCCATCTCGACACCAAGGAGGTCAGTGACCGTACACAGATGCTGACCATGTGACAGGGTGACAGGGCTGGCGCCCCGCCGTCGTTCAGGAAGCGCTGTCCACGTCCGCGCGGACCGCGCTCACGGCCTTGCTGCACGAGCAAGCCGGCCATCTCGACACCAAGGAGGTCAGTGACCGTACACAGATGCTGACCATGTGACAGGGTGACAGGGCTGGCGCCCCGCCGTCGTTCAGGAAGCGCTGTCCACGTCCGCGCGGACCGCGCTCACGGCCTTGCTGCACGAGCAAGCCGGCCATCTCGACACCAAGGAGGTCAGTGACCGTACACAGATGCTGACCATGTGACAGGGTGACAGGGCTGGCGCCCCGCCGTCGTTCAGGAAGCGCTGTCCACGTCCGCGCGGACCGCGCTCACGGCCTTGCTGCACGAGCAAGCCGGCCATCTCGACACCAAGGAGGTCAGTGACCGTACACAGATGCTGACCATGTGACAGGGTGACAGGGCTGGCGCCCCGCCGTCGTTCAGGAAGCGCTGTCCACGTCCGCGCGGACCGCGCTCACGGCCTTGCTGCACGAGCAAGCCGGCCATCTCGACACCAAGGAGGTCAGTGACCGTACACAGATGCTGACCATGTGACAGGGTGACAGGGCTGGCGCCCCGCCGTCGTTCAGGAAGCGCTGTCCACGTCCGCGCGGACCGCGCTCACGGCCTTGCTGCACGAGCAAGCCGGCCATCTCGACACCAAGGAGGTCAGTGACCGTACACAGATGCTGACCATGTGACAGGGTGACAGGGCTGGCGCCCCGCCGTCGTTCAGGAAGCGCTGTCCACGTCCGCGCGGACCGCGCTCACGGCCTTGCTGCACGAGCAAGCCGGCCATCTCGACACCAAGGAGGTCAGTGACCGTACACAGATGCTGACCATGTGACAGGGTGACAGGGCTGGCGCCCCGCCGTCGTTCAGGAAGCGCTGTCCACGTCCGCGCGGACCGCGCTCACGGCCTTGCTGCACGAGCAAGCCGGCCATCTCGACACCAAGGAGGTCAGTGACCGTACACAGATGCTGACCATGTGACAGGGTGACAGGGCTGGCGCCCCGCCGTCGTTCAGGAAGCGCTGTCCACGTCCGCGCGGACCGCGCTCACGGCCTTGCTGCACGAGCAAGCCGGCCATCTCGACACCAAGGAGGTCAGTGACCGTACACAGATGCTGACCATGTGACAGGGTGACAGGGCTGGCGCCCCGCCGTCGTTCAGGAAGCGCTGTCCACGTCCGCGCGGACCGCGCTCACGGCCTTGCTGCACGAGCAAGCCGGCCATCTCGACACCAAGGAGGTCAGTGACCGTACACAGATGCTGACCATGTGACAGGGTGACAGGGCTGGCGCCCCGCCGTCGTTCAGGAAGCGCTGTCCACGTCCGCGCGGACCGCGCTCACGGCCTTGCTGCACGAGCAAGCCGGCCATCTCGACACCAAGGAGGTCAGTGACCGTACACAGATGCTGACCATGTGACAGGGTGACAGGGCTGGCGCCCCGCCGTCGTTCAGGAAGCGCTGTCCACGTCCGCGCGGACCGCGCTCACGGCCTTGCTGCACGAGCAAGCCGGCCATCTCGACACCAAGGAGGTCAGTGACCGTACACAGATGCTGACCATGTGACAGGGTGACAGGGCTGGCGCCCCGCCGTCGTTCAGGAAGCGCTGTCCACGTCCGCGCGGACCGCGCTCACGGCCTTGCTGCACGAGCAAGCCGGCCATCTCGACACCAAGGAGGTCAGTGACCGTACACAGATGCTGACCATGTGACAGGGTGACAGGGCTGGCGCCCCGCCGTCGTTCAGGAAGCGCTGTCCACGTCCGCGCGGACCGCGCTCACGGCCTTGCTGCACGAGCAAGCCGGCCATCTCGACACCAAGGAGGTCAGTGACCGTACACAGATGCTGACCATGTGACAGGGTGACAGGGCTGGCGCCCCGCCGTCGTTCAGGAAGCGCTGTCCACGTCCGCGCGGACCGCGCTCACGGCCTTGCTGCACGAGCAAGCCGGCCATCTCGACACCAAGGAGGTCAGTGACCGTACACAGATGCTGACCATGTGACAGGGTGACAGGGCTGGCGCCCCGCCGTCGTTCAGGAAGCGCTGTCCACGTCCGCGCGGACCGCGCTCACGGCCTTGCTGCACGAGCAAGCCGGCCATCTCGACACCAAGGAGGTCAGTGACCGTACACAGATGCTGACCATGTGACAGGGTGACAGGGCTGGCGGCCAACATACAATAGCACCAACCAGTAGCACGATATTGCTAAATCAACTAGTGTGACGAGTAACGTGTAACATGCCATCACGTTACTAAAAAGGTAAGCGGCAGTCCAATAAACAGACAGTGAGAGAGAAAATGAAAATTATTGATAGATTCAGGCGTTACTTTGCGGAATTCCATATCAGATTAATAGAATAAATTGTCACATCTAACAAAGCCACGTCGAGAAGTTTCTCGGATGGACGCCAGATCATCAACATCTGCATCTCCTGATGATGCCTCCATGTGAAGATGAGTGTTTTATGTATTTTATAGGATGGATATTTTTTGTTGCTGTTCTGTCCCGTAACTCAGGAGACAATACTGACAGAGTTATTAAGGAAAAATCGAATAATCTAAGCTATTATCGTACTGATGAGATGATTGACTTGAAAACTGGAGCTATATTGGCTAGAAAAAATAGTTTTGCTATTACAAAGTTGTAAAAATAAATGATTGTATTTGTCGTTGTGGCTCTGTCACGCTAAATCGGCTAAACGGATTTCAACTATGGGTATCTCCGGATGGTTATAGGATACCTTTTATCCGATTATGCTAAGGAAAAAAGAGGGATTATGACTTTTTCTCCTCTGCGAACGGAGTTGCGGGCGCTTTCTAGTATCGTTTAAAATCGTAGTTACAACGTAGATTTTATTGCTTGTTTATATTTTTAATGTGAAAACATCACACGTCTTTTTATACAATATTGATATAAAGATCTAAGTAGAAAAGAAAACTGAATTTGGATCCACTGCAGACTAAGTAGATTTTACCGTATGATGTATGTGTGGGCAGGAGGAGACGGCGACGGAGAAGCTGGTCCCGGTGGAGACGGGCATCGCGTTCGGCGCGCTGGCGGGCGCGGGCGCGGCGGCGCCGCTCCACGACATGTTCGAGCTGTCGCTGTCCAGGGCGCTCGACGGTGACTTACCTAATAAGCTTCTGTCGAGCCTTTATTGCCGACTCTACTTTTCTTTGAACGTCTATCGACTACATATCGAGACGTTCCGAAGATGCCAAGACTCGGTAGATTGCATTATTTTATTATAGAGTTCCTTTGACCGGCTTCCGCTCCGTCGTCGGATCGGCTCGTTGGTATCATAATATCGCATTGTCACGGAACTTACATAACTGTATAGTCGATCTACTATGATCATACGTCGCACTCCAGCGGGCATTTTGCGAGCACGTCATTTGGTAAAGTTTACAGAAAAACATATAAATTTACTAGTATACGTACTCAGCATTTGTTGACCTACCTGTTATTTATCATGTATCAATCTTAAATTGACTACATAATGTGTAAAGGATCTTTAAAACGATAAGCCTATTTAAGTGGCCACTTAACAAATGAAAATAGATAGCAGGCATACGTCATTATGTCGTTCGTAGTGGTATTTGTTGGTGCCGCGTGTCGTCAATTTCTGTCGTCAGTATACTCGGCTATTCCGGCTACCACTATACATACCTACCTAACTTCTAGCAATTAGTTACTAAAGAATTTGAAATAGCATATTTCAAATACTAGGTAACAAATACTAAATATAAATACCTTATTCTGACAACTCGAAAATTGATTGACTTATTTGTAAACTTTACCATCTGACGTGCCCGCAAAATGCCCGCTGGAGTGCGACGTATAACTATGATAAATTTTAGCTCACTCGGAGACCGGAAAGTGGGTCAAAATTAACTTGCAAATTTTGAAGCGGTCAACTTACACACATAACACTTTGACGACCGGTTTAGCTCAGCGGGAGTAACGTTGCCTGCGAAGCTGAAGGTCCTGGGTTCAAATCCCGGTAAGGGCAAATATTTGTGTCATGAGCATAAATATTTGTTTCTGGGTCTTAGATGTTCTCTATATATGTACTTAAGTAAGTATATCCATTAAATATATCGTTGAGTACTCATAACACCAGCCTTATTGAGCTTACCATGGGACTAGTTCGATTCGTGTATAAGTTGTCCTGTAATATTTATTTATAACATACAAACAGTGCAAGTTAAATAAAAGCTTGAGATAAGATACAGTGAGCAGCGCTGCCGACCTTATCACCGCTATAATCTGATCCCTAAACTCACATCATATATTCGTAATCATGTCTCTTCAGACTTGACGATTTTCCTGAATGAGAGGTATTTGACCAGTGATTTCAAACACACTACTTTAATTGTCTAAATATAACTAACGCCTCGAATGTAATGTCAAAAATTTGGCAATAAAATTGAAGCTATAATTTTTTTAACAGAGTTTAAATGCATTGCAAAGATCTGTGTCTAAGCATACGAAATGTTAATCGTAGTCCTTTTTTGAGATAGAAAGCGACTACTATTGCAACTGCACACAAAGCCATTGTCTTCACTGTGGAGTAAAACCACGATTGTTTACTTTAAAGTAGATGCCACTGTATGCAAACACTTGTCACACAAAGGGCAACTTTGTATAAAGCAAAATGGCTTAAATTAAAGGCCTCTGGAGGTGTTAACTAATTGTTTTACAAATAAACAACGGGCCTACCACAACATAATGTAATATTTTCGTTATGTTCAAGGATATAACAGTAATTGCTTTTGGTCTACAAAAGAATCCCATTATACATATACGGAGTGTTTTTGTCGTGATTCTACCGCAAGTGAGGCGTGAGAGATGTACCCATTCCCTGTTATCTTGCTTATCTCTGGAACTATGCCGATGACATCGTTAGTGGGTGAATCAACTTTTGGATCTACACTCTTTACGTTTCTGGCGTTACCAAGCAATCTGGTTTCTTCTAATATTATTTTTTTAAGGCTTAACAGACAGGACATTCTACGTTTTAAATAACACTGTACTTTTTGTTTTACAAATATCATGAGAATAATCACAATATTTGCAATTTATTAGTGGATCACTCCACTAGCGTTATTATTATAAACAAAGATCGGAAACAAATGAAAATTTTTTTTGACGATACTGGACTAGAATCCATCCGTGGACGATTAGATCAGTTGGTTAGAGCGTGCTGCCCCGGTCTGGCTCAAGGCACTGGTTCAAATCCAGTATCGTCGAAATTTTTTTACATTTGTTTCTGATCTTTGTTTATAATAACACCATACATTTAAACACAGAGTAACCATTATGTATCTTGAGTGCCAAGCAACGAAGTAATACGACGTGATCCAGACGCCACGGCAAAAATAAAATAGTGATTGCAGAACGAGGTAGAGATATTTTATTTTTAATTTTTGAACAATGGGATTTGGGCATATGGCGACAGTGAGAGTGGCACCAATTTTCGATGACGTGATTTGCCGACTGTGGTGCTTAACAGGTGAAAGGCGTTCATTTTTAACGAATTAAGAGTTGTGGACAGATTTCTGTGGGTCTAAAAGTTGTCTCACCCTAGTCGTCCAAACCGGGAATTTTGAACTATTTTTTTTTCAACAGGACGCACGGCGGGCGCTCAAGAGGAGAAGGGCAAGCTGTCGAAGGTGACGCAGCTCACCGGCTTCTCGGACCCCGTGTATGCGGAGTGCATCGTGGCTGTCAACCAGTACGACATCGTGCTTGACGTGCTGCTCGTCAACCAGACCGGTGAGGCAGGGACAGATCGCTGGCGAAGGTCACAGTCGACTGGGTTGCACGCCAATGTCACCTTTATAAAGCATTGAAACGACTTAACTAGTGGTTCTACGAGCTGTGGACCTCGAGCGTTTCAATCCCCATATCTGCGTTATCTCAAAAAAAAATCCCAATACTGAATTAAAAAGAAAAACATAACTTTATCGAATCTGCTCACAAAATTTCACGTGAGTCGGTTAAGAAGTGCGACCTGGGCAGGAGAACAGTCGGACATCCGGACAGAAATACGAAACCCACGCTGAAACGGAGATGCTTCGCTAAGCTGGGACAAAAAGCCAAGCAACACGAGGGTTTCTATGACACGGTTTGGGATTACTTCTTTTGCTCCCTTACTTCTGAGGCTCGTGACTCTTCTTTCTGTCGCCTGGTAAACTGCGGATTTGGTTTTTTTCTCCAACTGGTTTAGATACCTTGTCTGGTCATCACATGAACTTTGGCGCGGAGACCTTTTACTCCTTTTCTTCCCCGTCACACACAAGTGCGATATGGTAAAAATATGGCCGAGCAATTTGAGGTCTTCTATTACACACATAGAGATGGATCAAACCGTAGAATTATCAAACCGAATTTAGTCAAGTTTTTGGAGTTATATCCTAACCGGTTTCAATGATATTAATTTTGACTTGGTGACATGCAGACGTTGCTTTATGCTCTCCAATAAATCAGGATGTATATACACTTCTAACCGCATTCATCCGTAGGATCTCATCCGTTGTTTAATTAAACATCCTACCGGCTGCGCCATGTAAGATTTTTAACTAAACGCCGAATGAGATCTTCAAGGGTTTACTTATAATATTCGTTCACTATGATTATTTATTACTAATATTTGTTCAGTAAAGAAACTGTAGCCGTGTTGGGGTTAGGTGGAAGTGAAGTGGCTGTCAAAATGACATTTGGTACTTATTTTTTTCTAAAAGTAGGTACGTTCTGATACGTTGCTTTAGGAACCAACCAAAAAATGCGCCCGAGTTAAGGGTGCTGCAACGCCCAAATCCTCTCGCGTCAGCGATAATTATCGCATATCAGCATCAACGCAGTAAACACCTTTCTGGGACATGCGTCAATGCTGAAGATGCAGAAATTAGCTATAAATAGTAATATTAATTAATTTTAAGATTAGAATACTTTTGATTGTAAAACTGTACTGTTACTCTGTTGGTTTGAATAAAGACTTTTTTTTAACTTAAATCTCTGCCGTTCACTTAATTGGCGCTGAGGACAGGATTCCCGTCGTTTTCCTGACACGTCCAGTGACCGATATTTCGCGATCGCACCGTGCCGGGCAACGTACGTTTCAACGTTTCAACGGGAAGCCGAACAAATAAATTTATTAAGTAACGCAAGAAGACCAGTCGCAGCAGTAACAAGCAGCCGATCCAGAACGCTGTCCAACTCCAGCCGACCGGAAACAATCTAGAAGGTTCCACCACCGTGAGGACTCGTGAAAGCAGCCGGGGGGAATGTGAGTCAATCTTTTTCATCATCCTTTTCTTGCTCCTTTTATACGTATCCTCACTTGTATTAAATATATGTGTGTTATTAGGGATTAGCAACGCCGTAATAACATTAATATATCGTCATTGAAGGTATCAAACTCTACTTTCAATTGACATCGTTAGTTAGGTACTATATAAAAATAATAAGTAGTTATTTATATTGAGTGTATTTATATCGCAATTGTAAAATAATGGAAGGAATTACGGAAGTTCCACAGTCACTCATCAATCTTATCCCGCTTTTCGAAGGCAATACGAGACAATTGCCAGTTTATATAAAGAAATGCGAGTATGTTATTAGTAGGTATACTAGGAGTCCCGAACAGGACCGATATCTGTACGAGATTATTACTAGTAGGTTAACAGGGCAAGCAGCTATTTTAATAGCCGAACAGGAGGACATCACAACATGGGATGACCTTAAGATAGCCCTTAGTAAGCATTTCGGGGATCATAGGAACGAGCATGGCCTCAAATTGGCTTTAGAAGGACTCGTTATCCAAAGGGACGAAAGTTATTTAGAGTTTTGTCAACGAATTCAGCATCATCTTGGTATATTACTTGCGAAAGTCACAGAGACAGTAGCAGACCCGAATACGCGAAGGTCCAAAGGCGAGCTTTACCATCAGTTAGCTTTTGATACCTTCACTTACAATTTACCACAGAAGTTAGTTGAATTAATTTTCGATAAAGGCATAAGTAAGTTAGAAGACGCGTTACGAGTAGTTTTAGAACGCCAGAACCTCCAAAATGTGTATAATCTAAAGAATCCCTTCAGGAACAACGTAAATAATAGGCAGAGCCATAATCAAAATAATTTCGAGCCCCATAATAGGCAGGATAGACATCCGAATAGGAATATTTTTAATTCCGTTAGTCAAAATAGTAACCGTAGACCGCCAAATAATTTTAATTCACCAAATAGTTCATTCCAATATCGAAATAATAGGCCACAAAATAATAATTCTAATAATATGCGCAATCAATGGCAACAACCGCTGGTATCAGGGCCGCCGCAAATGCACAATCAGCAACCTGCGGGTTATCCACCGTTCGCTTCGCAAAACCAACACGTGCCGCCGCGTAATGCACCGTCGGGCTCTAACACTGACGTCACCATGAGAACGGCTAGTTCGAGACGTGTTAATTATACGGAAAATTACGATACGAACCCCATACATTTTGAATCAAATGAGGAACCAACCCCGGGACCATCCCACAGCTATACTGAGGCTGAAAATTTTTTCATAATGGCCTCCACGATAGAAGGCGAATAGAGTTAAATTTTAATAGGTTACGTAGACTGCCGCACATTTTAGTTCCCGAATTACAAGGCGTGTTTATGATAGATACTGGTAGTACTAGATCGTTTATTAGTCCCGAAAAGGTAGAAAAATATTACAAAAATTACAAGCAACAAGAAAGATTTGAAGTGGTCAGTACCCACGCATGTAGTAAACATGACACGGTTGTCTCTATCCCGTTACCTAAGATTTTCAATAGCTTAGAACGGCACAAGTTTTATGTATATAGTGTCGATAGTAAATACGACGGATTAATTGGTAGCGACCTGTTGAAACAATTAGGTGCAAATATTGACATGAAAAGTCAAATGTTGTATACAAATACAACACGAATACCTATTGTTTACACGCCGCCAATGCGAGAGAAACTCGAATTACCTCCTCGCAGCGAGTTACGGGTCAAGTTACCGGTAAATTTATTAAATGGCGATGCCATATTAAACTTTAAACAATTTACAGAAGGCATAAGAATGCCAACCGCACTTGTTAGCTGTGTCAATGGATACGCTACAACTGTGATTCAGAATTATAAGTCAGAGAAATTGACTTTAGTAATTACGGCACCTTTCAAAGTCGAGCCTTATTCTGATGAAAAAATAAATTTAAATTTTTCGCAAGACGCGACCTCCACGAACCAATTATTGTCAGAAAATCTCTCAAAATTGAGATTGGATGACCTGTATAAGGAGGAAAAAGAACAAATAAGTCAGCTATGTGAGGAATATAAGGACATATTTTACTGTGAACATATTCCGTTATCTTTCACTAACCAAGTGAAACATAAAATTCGGACGGTCAACGAAGACCCTATATATATTAAAGCGCATAGAATGCCTCCTGTCCAGACACAAGAAATTAAAAAACAAGTGGAAAAGATGCTTAATGACAACGTCATTCAAGAGTCACACTCTCCATGGAGTGCCCCAGTCCATTTAGTACCTAAGAAGATGGATATGTCAGGGGAACAAAAGTGGCGTATGGTCATTGACTACAGACGTCTTAATGACATCACAGTTGATGACAAGTACCCGCTACCAAACATAAATGATCTGTTTGATATGCTGGGAAAAAGCACATACTTCACCACTTTGGACCTGGCTAGTGGGTATCACCAGATCGAAGTGAATGACGAAGATAAGCCCAAAACAGGCTTCAGCACGCCATTTGGCCACTATGAGTTCCACAGGATGCCCTTTGGACTGAAAACGGCTCCAGCGACGTTCCAGCGAGCCATGGACAACGTCCTGAGAGGACTTCAAGGAATACATTGTCTTGTATACCTTGATGATGTTATAATCTTCTCAAGCAGCCTTCAGGAACACATAATCAAACTGAAAGCAGTATTTGATAGGTTCAGAGAAACAAATTTAAAAGTCCAATTGGATAAGTCCCATTTTCTCAGGAAGGAAGTCCTCTACCTCGGACATACCATAACGAGTGAAGGACTTAAGCCAAACGACGACAAAATTACTGCGGTACTTAATTACCCCATCCCAAAAACCACTACTGAAATAAAAAGCTTTTTAGGACTCATAGGATATTATAGGAAATTTATAAAGGATTTCGCAAAAATTACTAGACCGATGACTGTATGTTTGAAGAAAGGGAAAAAGATTTTATTAGATGATGAATACAAGGAAAGTTTTGAACTTTGTAAGAAAATATTAACTAACGCACCATTGTTGCAATTCCCAGATTTTAAGAAACCTTTCATCTTGACGACAGACGCTTCAAACTACGCAATAGGCGCAGTATTATCTCAAGGAACCATTGGTTCAGATAAGCCCGTAGCATACTTTAGCAAAACATTAAGCGACACTCAAGTTAGATACAGTACTATAGAAAAGGAACTTTATGCCGTAATAGAGGGTGTAAAACATTTTAGACCTTATCTGTATGGAAATAAGTTCTATATTTATACCGATCACCGCCCCCTCGCTTGGTTGTACTCGTTGAAAGAACCCAACAGTAAACTTACGCGATGGCGATTAAGGTTAAACGAGTACACATTTGAAATTTTATATAAAAAAGGTAACCAGAACACAAACGCTGACGCTATGTCTCGTATAAAACTTAACATAACAAACGATGACAACGAGTCAATGACAGTTAATGTAGACGAACAAGAACAAAAAATACAAAAACACGTAGAGTCACTTGTTGATCAAATAACAAAACTAAGTAGGCCTGAATCGGAACCAGAAATAGAAACTATAGAGCTTTCAGATTCAGATGATGGAGCTACAGCTCACTCTGTCTCGAACCGAGAACATGAAGGTATCCCAATAATGAATGAAGCAATAGATATGAAACCTAAACAGATTTTAGTCTATACTTGGTTCAAAAATGATATCAGTGTCAAGGATAGTTCTAATAAAAAACAGAAAATCCTTGAAGTCCACATGCCAGTTGGGAACGAACAGTTAGTTAAGAAATTCTTAAAGGAATATGTTGATTTTAAAAATAAATACTATATTTATTTTGAAGTACCAGAGTTTCGCAAGACCTTCAGTCACGTTGTAACGAAACTTTACAAGAAAGGTACGCAAAACTTAGTAGAATGTACGGAACGAGTTGTGAACATGACGGATGAAGATGATATAAAAGAATTAGTCAAAAAATATCACGAAGGCAAGACATGTCACAGAGGAATAAATGAAACTTTAGCCAAACTTAAAAGGTCGTATTGGTGGAGCAATATGAAAGAAACAATTTCCGCAATAATTAATTCATGTGAACAATGTCGCAAGATGAAGTATGAAAGAAAACCCATCAAGCCATTTATCCAACTCACTCAGAGTCAGGAATCACCATTCCAGGAAATTTTTATAGACCTCTTATTTATTGAAGGTAAATATTACCTAACAGCAGTAGACGCCTTTAGCAAATTAGCACAGGCAATAGGTATACCAAATCGAAGCACTCCAGAAGTCGTAAGAGCTTTGATTAAGTATTTCAGCATGTATGGTATTCCCAGGAAAATCAGTTGTGATTCTGGCGCAGAATTCAACAACGAACTAATGAAAGTACTATTGAGCTTATATAAAATCGAATTGCACATAGGAACCCCAAATAACCCTAATTCGATGGCTATAGTAGAACGATTCCATTCTACTCTCATTGAAATCTACCGTTTAGCAAAATATGATAAAAGCGAACAGGACGCGGCATCTGTCATGACCTATGCTATAATGGCCTATAATAACTCAATTCATAGCGCAACAACGTTTACCCCATTCGAAATGGTTTTTGGTCATACAGACACCGGAAACCTGTTCGATATAGATAGGGAACGAAATCTTATGCAAAAATTGCTTATAGACCTCAGGAAACGATTAAAAGTACTATATGAATATGTTAGTGACAAATTAGTTAATGATAAGGTTAAGGTTAGGGAAAAGAAAGGAGGCGAAATCCCACCAGGAATTAAGGAAGGCGATACGATTTTTATGAAGGACACGAGAATCCGTAAAGCTAAGGAGTTACCTAGATTTGAAAAAGCTAAAGTTATAGGCAAACCGGATAGAAATATAATCCCTGTCCAAGTAAAAAAGCGTAACACCCGAGTAGCACTCAAGAATATCAAACGACCTCCACAGGTGGCGTGTGATATTACTGATGGCCCTGGCGCATCAGGGATGCAGCCTCAACATCCAAAACCTCGAGCGGAGTCCGGGGATAGCTCCAGTCAAGATGGGTACAGCTCTGATGAGGACTAGTTCCTGGAGCATTATTAAGACAATAGATCTAGAATCAATAAGTTTATTATTAGAAGCTAATTTAGAACAGTATAGTAAGTTGAAACAAATTATTGATAGTAACATAGATACTAGAAGAGAACTGATGGGTTTAGAAGTACAAGTAAATTCTTTTATAGAGCTTTCTAGAGATAGATTATTACAGATTCTGCCAACGGCAAGAACAAAACGAGGTATTCTCAACCCATTAGGATCAGCTGTTAAATTAATTACGGGAAACTTAGATAACGACGATGCAATTAGATTTAATACGGCAATCGATAATATGAAACATAAGGAGATATCAGTAGAAAATAAGGTAACATTACTTCAAAAAGCTCTGGATAAATTAGTAAACGTCTCAAGTGACATTAATTTTAACGTTAAACATTTAGGTTATAAAACTAAACAATTAGAGTCAATTCAAAAAGAAGAGTTTAAACTTTTTAATTTGGTTTCCATAATGAACAGCGTTTACCAGATTCTAAATAACTTTCGGACTATTTATAATATTATTCAGGAAATAGAAACCGCCATAGCTTTTAGTAAACTGTCAACGCTACACCAGTCCGTAATAAATTCAACTGAATTAATTAATGTTCTGTTTGAAATAGAGAAACACGCTACTGTAGTTTATCCAGTTTCAAAAGAAAATTTAGTTAAGATAGAACGTAGTATAGAATTAAAATCATTTATTAGTAATAATCGCTTAACTTTTGTATTAGATATCCCACTTATTGAAAAGAACACATATATTTATTACAAGATTATCCCTATTCCAATATATAAACCTGAAACCGATAAAACATTCACAATAATTCCCAAATATCCATTCCTCATGATGAATAGATTGCAATTCAAACCCGTAGCTAGATATTGCGAGGAAATAGAGGAAGACAAATACCTCTGCACTGAAGATGACGTCGTGCAGCATCCAACAGCAACCTGTATAGAACAACTGATGCTACTTAAAGATAGCCTCACAAAATGTAACCAGCAGACAATCAAAACGGAAGACACAATTATCCAGAAAATTACATCTGACCACTGGCTCCTCTACACCAGAAGAAGAACAGTGATAACCGAAACCTGCGGAGATGAAGTCTCCAAACACAATCTAGAGGGAACTTCATACTGACACCAACCAAATACTGCGAAACCCAAATAGATGATATAACCATAAAGGCAACGAGCAATACTACAATAACCAGCTATACATTACCGTCTGTAATATTACCAGAACCGCAGCTTCAGATCCAGAGGAACGAGAACGAGGTAGATCTTCGAGGCGTAGACTTCAGCGATGTAAAGGACATCCTCAACAGCGTCAAGTACAATAGTGATAGTGATGATAGTGAAAGCCATGTCATTAGCTATAGAGTCAGTGTGTGGACCATTGCGTTATACGTAGCCGCACTTATTATAGCATTAACATATATCTCCCATAAGCTACATTCTGTATTTTCCAGACGAAATTATCTGAAGCCAACTGTGTCACCTTCAGATAACTTCTCTCTTAAGGAGGGAGGAGTTAAGGGTGCTGCAACGCCCAAATCCTCTCGCGTCAGCGATAATTAGCGCATATCAGCATCAACGCAGTAAACACCTTTCTGGGACATGCGTCAATGCTGAAGATGCAGAAATTAGCTATAAATAGTAATATTAATTAATTTTAAGATTAGAATACTTTTGATTGTAAAACTGTACTGTTACTCTGTTGGTTTGAATAAAGACTTTTTTTTAACTTAAATCTCTGCCGTTCACTTAATTCCCGCACGATTAACCCTGTATTTTGTCGATGTAGTCAGGATTTTTTGTCAACCTGATGCACGAAACTCGATTTGAGGTAAAGTCACAACGACTCGGTCGACTTTACTTTGAATCAGATGCTGCGTGTAGTCGCAGCATCGCCAGTTCGACATAGTGTTGTGTTGCAGACGACACGCTGCAGAACTGCACAGTGGAGCTGGCGACGCTGGGCGACCTGCGGCTGGTGGAGCGGCCGGCCGCCGTGGTGCTGGCGCCGAGGGACTTCGCCACCATCAAGGCGCACGTCAAGGTCGCCTCCACAGAGAACGGCATCATCTTCGGCAACATCGGTGAGGCCCCCGCTGTATAGCGTTTGAGAATAAGTTCATAGACCATTGGAATTGACCTTCGGCCATTTATAGTACATTGTGCACCGTGGGCGGTAGAGAAGGAATTAAAGCCTGGCACATTAAAGCCCGAAGCCGCAGGCTGAGAGCTTTAATGACTCGAGTTTGTAATTCCGGCACCGCCCGAGTAACACAATGTTACGTTTTCATCACACTTGTGAGGAAACTAATAAATTATAAAGTCAGAAAAAGCTTGTAACTTTCAAGTGTCACAATTCGCAACATTGTGTCATAAATTGTAATTTCGTGATAGGTAGAATCTCATTCCATAGATAACATAAACAAAAGTTTCTTTGTTTTTTATTTTGTCCAACAAAGGTTTCATTCCGAAACTATTTTTTAATTTTGTTGCATACAATCTTTTACGTAAATTAATAATTGTAAAATAGTATAAACAAACTATTTTAACGTATTGAATTATAGCGTCAACGTGTATTTATTGATATTACATTATGTATAATTCAAATTTGCTGATTTTGACTAATTCCGTTCGTTTCCGTTCTAAACCTGGCATATTAGAGTAGAGAATGCAGTAAAAAAAAAAAAAAAGTTATTACGCCCATGGCGTTAATGGAATTAATAATAAGCCCACGGTTTTAATTAAGACCTTGTCGCTCGTTTTGCCTGCGTGTAATGACACCGTTTACGAACAAGTGTGATGAAAAATATTTTGAGAGAAATAATAAAGTGCAGTGCGTTTAATTTTTTTCGCAGCAAAATTACCATGCTGCCCATGGACCTACCGTACAATGATATTATATGTTGTTGCTGTGCAATCAGTATTTTTGTAGGTTAGGATAGGTTTGATAAATAATTAAATACTAGCCAATTTAGACATATTTTAATATATTTGTGATATAGTTATAATTCACTGGTATTTTAAACTCCTCTAAATAATATTGTGGCTATATAAACGCTGCACGGCACTTCTTGCCGCAGTTGCCACATGTAAAGTACATTTTGCATAGGAATAGGGCTCTGCTAACACTTGATTTTCATAGATACGACCATTGGTAGCGTATATTTTGTACTGAACCCTCGGTGCGAGAGTCCGACTCGCACTTAGCCGGTTTTCCTATACTTACTCAGATTCAACTAGTTTAGTTACCGATCGTAATGTAAAATGTATCACAACTTGTTTGCCAGTTTACGAAGTGACCGGCGCGTCCATGGACCGCGGTGTGGTGGTCCTTAACGACATCCACATCGACATAGTGGACTACATCCAGCCCGCCTCCTGCAGCGACGCAGACTTCCGCCAGATGTGGGCAGAGTTCGAATGGGAGAACAAGGTGACTTTTTTTTTTTTAAGGATAACAAACAACTATTCAATTTATATTTCAAACTAGCTACTGCCCGCGACTTCGTCCGCCTTAAATTCGTTTATCGCGGATAAGGGTATTTTTCCGGGATTAAAAGTAGCCTATGTCCTTCCCCGGGACTCAAACTATCTCCATACCAAATTTCATCCAAATCGGTTCAGCGGTTTAAGCGTGAAGAGGTAACAGACAGACAGACAGAAAGACAGACAGGCAGACAGACAGACACACTTTCGCATTTATAATATTAGTATGGATTAGATTTGATCGAAAGGTGCGTCTACGCTAGACGAACCGAGCACGAATTGAGCGGTCTCGGTCATCGTTCGCGGCGTCAAGTGTGGACGTACGACGAACCTACAACGCAAGCGCGATGCAAATCCCTTTGTGTTCGTCAATAAACCTAAAGTATAGGGTATTTGACAACTTTTCTTCGTGGTATGTTATAGAAAGATGTCTTTATAATAGAAATACTGGTGAAAAAACTACTTCAATCTGATAAAAACTCCCGGCGATATAACAATGTTAAATCGCACATTTTTGGACTTCCCAAAAACGCTTAATACTAAAGCCTAATACATTGTGACGTCACGTTGTATGGGAAAATTAAGAACTTTGTTCTGCAACTAAAACTTACGTTTATCAAAACTGTTTCATAACAAAAGTTACCTTACGTTCTATGGGTTATTTAATGGTATTATTCGTTTTTAATATTTTCATACTTTAAAAATCGACTTTCCCACTCAACTTTAAATGCTCCTAGAATGAGCTACACGTTAGTTATCGTACTCAAAATTTTGTCTTAGTTGCTTATTTTGCTTGTTTTATCAGAATCTTATATAATACTAGAAGGCGCCCGCAACTTCGATCGCGGAGGAGAAAAAGTCTGTTTTCTGCACTGTAGTCGGATAAAAAGTATCCTATAACCATCTGGAGATACCCAGCTACCCATGTACCAAATATAGTTGAAATCTGTTTACCCGATTTTGCGTTATGAAGCCACAACGACACATACGGAGATAAAAAAAATCGATTCAGTGTCCTCTAAATAGTCCGTTACAATAGTTTTTTTGAAAATATAAATATTCAATGTACAGACATTTCATTTTTACAACTTTTTATAATATTCTTCAAGAACCCTATTGGCGAAGCACAGTCGAGCACGAACCAAATGCTCGAAGTGCGCTCATTTGAGGCTTGTAAGTCGGTCCACACTACACGGATTGCGCTTGGCTCGTGCTCCGCTTGTCTAGTGTAGACGCGCCTTTAGCGAATGCCGACCGCTTGCGAGTAGGCGAGAGCTCAAACTGAAGGTTCGTGTATTATCCGCGTCAAAGTATACTACGGGTCACAGGAGCGGAGACGCTGGTAGGTACAGTCGCGGAATGAAAAGGTCGACCACTTTTCAAACAAATTAATTTACGCGTTGCAAGTACATGTTACCTTTTTCAACTGTGTAACATACAAGAGTGCAGCAATGCAAATTATGTTTAACTGTGTGACAAAAAAGTTCAATTTTGCTTAAGCGAACTTTCCTTGAGTATTAATAGTTGAACTAAAACCTTTTATTAGATTGATCTTGCCATTACGCTGTGTCAAGTTTGATAAGTGTAATGATTACATCATCTTCGCTTATAATAATTAAAACTATTAAATGAGAATAACAGCTCCTGTCAATGTCATCATCTATATTTCTTATATTCGTGTTAATATTTTACAATGCCGAAAAATTTAAATATTCAAGAAAGAGCAGCTATTATTGATCAACATGAAGATGGCTACACTATTAGTGAAATATCACGAAACCTAAATTTAACCACTATGTGGGTCATGTAGTGAAATGACATTCATTATGACGGAAGGTGTCATACCTTCTCGGTCGATAAAGCAGTTACTGATAACTTATATTGAGCAAGCAAAAACAGATCTTAAGGTGGTCAACCTTTTCATTCCGCGACTGTACTTTTTGCTGCGCATAGTATGTTTATTATGTATGTATGTAATCACTTCATTGCACATAAACAAATAATCAAAATTATTACAAAACTCGGATACGTGTAAAGACGTTGTCCCTGTGCGGAATCCCTTCCAGTTAACCTTTGAAAAAAAAAAGAGAAAATATTTATACATCAAAGAAGATGGACAAACCAATTAATTAGGTAATATAGTAATCAGAGCGGCGCGCCTGACAAGACGAGTGTTATATTGATAAGCTCATCAGCTCAGACCTATCTTTCAGTTAATGTTGTTGTTAATGCAGAGTTTTATTTAACTTACTGTGTTAGTGTAAATCTTGCAAGTTAAATTGGTCCCACTTCCCGGTTTCCGATTGAGCTAAGTTGGCATTTTTATGTAAGTTCAATGACAATGCAATATTATGATTTTATGATAACATTGCGCTGATCTGATGATGGAACCAGAAGGTGACCTGATCACAGAAACTCTGCAATAAAATAACACAAGAATCACCCTACGCGACAATATTTCCACCCTCACCACTTAGATGGTTGGCAGTCCACAACTGTGCGTTTTTCCAGAAATTTCCTGCCTCGCACGACTGAACTGTGGATTAAATTGCCACCTGCAGTATTTCCGGACCGATGCGACCTTCAAGCCTTCAAGAAAAGAGCGTACTCCCACCTGAAAGACCAGCAACGCACTTGTGACTTCTCCGGTGTTGCAAGTGCCTATGGGCAACGGTGATCGCTCACGATCAGGCGACCCGTCTGCTCGTTTGTCTCCTATGTCATTAAAAAAAAAAACAATCTTACCGACTGCGCTCTTTAGAATCATCTCAATGAGCAGTTAGCGGATGTTCAAAGAGGGGTACATTGGGTAATAAAAGGTTGTCACAAACATTTTTCACGAAAACTCATCTGCCACCTTTGTTTTCAGGTGTCGGTGAACACGAACATCACGGACCTGCGCGAGTACCTACAGCATCTGCTCGCATCCACCAACATGAAGTGTCTCACTCCGGACAAGGTATGTACAAATATACTATTTATTTATTATTTATTACGAGAACCAACAGCTACAAACAACAATGGTGTTAAATGTAATTAACAGAGAGCCAATTACAGGTTCCCACCGGTAGTGACAATTTTTTACAAATTGAGGTGCTCGCATATTGCACAACATCGCAACTACCTGTGACTACAAACTAAATAAACTAAAACTAACTTAATCAACTAATAAAACTTAACAATCTTGTTTCCATTAAAACACGCTCATTTAAAGAACCCGTCCGTCAGCGTCGCCTTGCGGCTGTGATATTACTATTGAAGATGTCAATATCCAGCTCCTTCATTATGTTATTTAGACTTTTTCCAGCACGCATCAGAAAGCTACTAAGTATAAATATTGTAATAGATAAGAGTTGATTTGATAAAATGAGTGTCTGTTGAGTTTGTTTCGGCTTTATTCTCAACAGTGGTCTCCTCTTGGGAAACGCCGTATAGTCAGACTTGTAAAAGTGCCCTTGCGGCCTACTTGCAGAATAAACTATTTGAATGTTATGTTTGCTTCAAACATTGGGACTGAGAGACCGCGTGATCGGTTCTAGCTTTAGGGCTGCCATATTAATTATAGCCGAACCCGGACAAAAACTTCAAAAACCCTGTATTTTTGGAGGACATCGTAGTTTTCCCCGGACATGTTAGATTTTATTCAGTTGAATAAGGTTTCCCTGATAAAAAAGAGTCTGGGATTTACCCGGACACGTTTTAAAAGCCCGTCCGGACGGCCCCCGGACAGCCTCCAATTTAGGACGAATCCGGGGAAACCCGGGCGGATGGCAACCCTATCTAGCTTGCTAGCAAAGTTCTTGATATCGCTTATTTTCTCGTTCACTGTCTCTGACATTTCTATCTACCTTTTTCGTTCTTTATTTGGGCTTTTTTTCGTCTGAA
The DNA here is from genome assembly GCA_905404275.2 of Hedya salicella. Taxonomy (NCBI): domain Eukaryota; kingdom Metazoa; phylum Arthropoda; class Insecta; order Lepidoptera; family Tortricidae; genus Hedya; species Hedya salicella. Next base: position 26,240,781 of record FR990101.1, read on the forward strand.
ACAATGACAACAAGGGTGAAACTTAAACTAAGCAAATATGTAAAAGAGCACTCTCTCAAACCCTCTAAGGCAAGGAAAAACACGATTAAAGTTTTAGCACCTAAGCCACTGGCATAACAGTATGTTCAGTAGTAGATGTCGCTCGATAGAAACGATGTAAGAAGATCAGATCGATCGATTGGTGTCGGTTCGCAGGCGCTGTCGGGGCAGTGCGGCTTCATGGCGGCGAACATGTACGCGCGCTCCATCTTCGGTGAGGACGCGCTCGCCAACCTCAGCGTCGAGCAGCCGCTGCTCCGCCGCGGACCCGTCGCCGGCCACGTGCGCATCCGCGCCAAGAGCCAGGTGCGTCCGACCACCCAGGCTGCCGCCACTGCCCTTCAACATCTTCGCCAGACTCTTACCCGTCAACAACGATGAGAGAATAGTAATTTTCTCAAACATGCAATGAAATATTGATGTTATGTTCCTTATAATAGGCTGCGAAGTATGACGTTTCAGGTGCGGCTAGGACAAGAGGTCGTTAATGGAATTTCATACAAATCATGCAGGCCTAGGCCGGCAAAGTCCTCTTTTTTAATTTCCATTGCACATAAATTTGTGGCACAGGCATCATGACATTCTGCCACTTAGCGTATTAAAAAATAAAACTGTTTTTTTTTGTTTATTTCATTGCACGTTTGAAAAAAGCACTATACATACCTGGGCGGGAAATATAGGGTTGCCCGCCTCAGACTTATCCGGCCTCGCTTCGGCCGTCTATATGTCTTCGGCCGGCAACCCCTTTCGTCCCGGCCTCTGTAGTAATGTACTATAATGCAACCGTTATATAATGTATGCTTTTTCAGTCGAGTACCGCGTTTAGGCCACGACGCTTGCTGAGTGGCCTAATTAAGGTACGAGACTTAAAAAGCTAATTATACAACTATTGTAGACAATACTTTTTCTACGAGTAACCCATAACCTACAGTAAATGAAATACAGCTAAAAAAATCATTGCAACAAGACCGCGTTCCATTTTTGAAATTCATAATAGTTCTATATGGAAGGAGTTGTACTGAACTATAATATAGATATTATAGTTCAGTTACATATAATATAAACCATAGAGTATAGAGTGATGATCCAATCTAAAAAGTATGCCATTGTACGGTTCGCACACCTGAACTGATCTGATTGTTGATAGTTGATAGTAGTCTTGATAGAAACACTGATGTTAATTTATAATTTTATTGATAACCAAGGTATTTTGTATGAGTACTAGCTAGGAGCACGTATAAACGTAGACTAGTTCATAATTTCATAAGTAGCGTAATCGCGGATTATAAAGTCATCATATTTAATACTGACTCGTGAAATGTGCGATGCTTGCATTGTACAGCCTTTTTAGTATGATTTGCGGAGTTCTTATTCACAGAAAAGTTCAAGAGTAGAAAAAATATTATTCAACGGACTAACCGTGTATATCTTTGCTGCTAAATGTACGTTATCTTTAAGAAGATATACTAGTGGTACCTTTCCTCCATACAAACGTAATCCCCCGTTTCCTACTTGGATAATTGTCTTAGAGCAATTTTTTTTATAAAAATTATCTATGCCATGCCCCTATTTTTTATTTTTCATAATAATTTGTTTATTTTAAGAATTAGAGGCCCTCTAAAACTTCAAAAAATGCCACCATCCGGCGCCATAAGCACACGTTCAGTAAACAAATTAACAAATATAAAAGAAAAATAGAAAACATAAAAGCATAGCGGAAGCCCTCGTTATAATGTATGTGAAAGAAAAACTAAAATTAGTCCAGATTTGGAAGAGGAAATAGGGGACTACGAAACCCTGTTTTCGCCAATTTTTTGTTGGTCAGATCGTTCCGAGCTGCAGTTGTCCCTTTTGCACTGTAATACGGGGGATTTGAGGCGATGCGATAGCAATAGCTTTTTAAAGTACCTAATTTCCAAAAGGCCTTTTGCTAGTATATCCTCTTAAAAGTAAACATATATGTAATATGAATATGTGTTAAACTCATTGGTTGTTGCAGGGGATGGCGCTGAGTCTGGGCGACAAGATCAACACGATGCAGAAGACGCCGCTACAGAAACCGCCGCCCGCCTCCATCCCTGCCGCATAGATATATTTATATTACTATTATTATTGAGAAATAAACATTATTGTATAGTCATGATTGTTTTATTTCACGCTTTATTGAGCTATCTACGTTTTTATTCTTTGACGACACGTTTGGCTCAGTGGGTTGCACAACAGCCTACGAAGCTGACGGTCCCGGACTCGAATCCCGGTCAGAGCAAGTGTTTGTGTGATGAGCACGAAAGACTGTTTTTGATGAAATGATATTTAAGTACTAGCTGTTGCCCGCGACTTCGTCCGCGTAAAGATGCAATTTATAAAGTTTCACCCCCTTTTTCGTCCCTAAAAGAGATAAAATTTGACATAAAGCCTATGTCCTATTCTGATATATAAGGTACATAACTGGAAAGTTTCATAAAAATTCGTCCAGTGGTTTTTGAGATTAAATGGAACGTACATACATACTTTCACGTTTATCATATAGAAGATATTATGTATATCGTCACCCGGTACCGAAAGTACAACTTTTGCTTCGTTTGGGACAAGGTCGATTTGTGTATATGTCCCTGATATTTATTTTAATTAACCTAACCTAATTTGCAGTTTTTTACAGTTATTGTGTTTTTTTGCTAAATTTGCACCTTGCAAGGCTCTCTGCCTTGAACTTTAAATTTATGTAATGAACCCTTGTAGTTTCGTCATGTCTGTCCATCTGTCCGTGCGCCCATCCGTCCGTATGTCACAGGCAGCTTCTGGGCAGAAGCTGCCTGTGACATACGGTGCCACTTCGTCCGCCTTACTAACTATCTCCATACCAAATTTCATCCAAATCGGTTCAGCGGTTTAAGCGTGAAGAGGTAACAGACAGACAGACACACTTTCGCATTTATAATATTAGTATGGATTTATAAGGGGGGCACTCCATATATATAATGGAAGAGAGAAAAAGTGAACATCAACGTGTGGCATATATTTCAACAGTTTTTTAAATACACTAAGGTTTCTAAGCATTTTTTTGATTACGTGAACTTTTCGGAAATAATTGCTCCGAAAGTAGCATTAATTGTTTTTCACATAGTATTCTTTTCATTTATAGTGCATTTGTACCGGCTATGGAATCCTACACTGAGCGTGGTCCGACATGCTCTTGGCGGTTTCTTTCGAGATTAGATCAAAAGTTCAAAATATATTTAAAAGGGTGATACAGTTTTTTTAGCACAGCCCAAATGACACCCATGACGTCTTTACCTTTTGGGCGCCAAGCACCGAAGTAATACGTAGTGAACAGCAATAAAATAAAATGAACTTTCAAAAATAAAATAGTGAGAACGAGATATTGATATTATATTCGAAGTTTTTGAAACATGAAATTTTGGTCGCCATATGCCGACACTGGCGTCAGTGGCACAAACTTTCGATGACGTGATTTGCCGTCTCTGGCGGTGAAAAAGGTAATCCAGGGTATATTGAAATAAATAACTCGATAGCCTTATGAAATAAATTAGTTTATTGTGACGTCACAGTTGTTCCGACGCTAGTGTAAATGTAAAAAATGTCCTTGTTCCGTAAGAGTGATGCAACAGTATAAATAATAAAAATAATTTATAATAATAATAAATTAATGGCGTGGTTACAAAACATTGCGACCGCGCAACAAGCTGTTCCGTTGGGTTCTGCGGCGCGACCTCTGGAACAAAAAAAAAACGAATATGAGAAAAATCTGGAAAACTGCATGAGGCTGGCACATCTATACTATTATAAAGTTGTAAAAATGAAATGTCTGTACATTGAAGATATTTTCAAAAAATTGATTGTTACGGAGTATTTGGAGGTCACTAAAACGAAATTTTTTTTTTGGTGTTTATGTATGTGTCGTGGCTTTATCACGCAAAATCGGCTAAACAGATTTCCACATCTTTTGGTACACGGGTAGCTGGGTATCTCCAGATGGTTATAGGTACTTTTTACCCGACTACACTGAAGAAAAAACGACGGGTTATGACTTTTTCACCTCCGCGAACGAAGTTGCGGGGCATCTTCTAGTAAATAATATATAAATAAATATTACAGGACAATTTCTTCACTAAGAAAAAAAAATCTTAAAGTACAAAGATTTTAATAATGAAAAAAATTCAAGACTCCGACTGGATTCGAACCATGGCGTGTACCTTGCCGGGGCGCACGCTCTGCCAATTGAGCTACAGAGCTCAGCCCAGCCCAGTCAGCTTGTCTTCAAATTACAGGACAATTTTATACCAATCAAACTAGTCCCATGGTAAGCATAATAAGACGTGTGTTATGGGTACTAGACGACGATATATTTAATAGATATATTTACTTATACATAGAAAACATCCAAGACTCCGGAACAAATATTTATGCTCATCACATAAATATTTGCCCTTACCGGGATTTGAACCCAGGACTTACAGCTTCGCAGGCAATGTTACTCCCACTGGGCCAAACCGGTCGTGAACTCAAGGTCATAGTCCCTGAATAGATAGTATACACGTGGGGATAAACTTAAGTATTGTACAACTAGCTTCTGCCCGCGACTTCGTCAGCCTTAAATTCGTTTATCGCGGATAAGGGTATTTTTCCGGGATAAAAAGTAGCCTATGTTCTTCCCCGGGACTCAAACTATCTCCATACCAAATTTCATCCAAATCGGTTCAGCGGTTTAAGCGTGAAGAGGTAACAGACAGACAGACAGACAGAAAGACACACTTTCGCATTTATAATATTAGTATGGATTCGTTGGCCACTGATTTGAACCTGCGACCTCTTCTTCAACGCAGAAGTGCTCTGACCAATTGAGCTGTCGCAACTTTACGTGACGTACTTGAAGTTTTTGAACGCAATCTAGTTAGCACTAGAAGCGCCCTCTGTGTTTTTTTTAATTTTGAAACGCTAAGCGCATTAGCCATACTTCAAGACATTACATAGCCATACACAAGTATCACGCTGCGTCTCTGTCCCATCCATTGCTTCTCCAGGAAGTATTATGACAGCAAGAGAGATGGCGCTGTTCTTCAATGAAGAAACTAAATCAATATAAATAAATAAATAAATATAACAGGACAATTTTTACACAAATCGAACTACTCCCATGGTAAGCTCAATAAGGCTTGTGTTATGGGTACTAGACGACGATATATTTAATAGATATATTACTTATATACATAGAAAACACCCAAGACTCAGGAACAAATATTTATGCTCATCACACAAATATTTGCCCTTACCGGGATATGAACCCAGGACCTCAGCTTCGCAGGCAACGTTACTCCCACTGAGCCAAACCGGTCGTCAAATATTTCATTATATGTCAATATTTCGTATATTTCATTATTGTTTTTTGTATAAATGTGGAAGTAACTTTCCAATTCCTGTATACGAGTATATCCAAATGTATATTAAAAAAATCATTATATTTCCACTTTTATAAAAACAATAATTTTATTGATTGATTCAGTTTCTTCATTTTAGAAATTTACTCGCCTAGATGCAAAAATATTATAATTAATGTGGTCATGGGCAAAGCATTTTGTTATGTATGAATGTAAAGTATTTTTTGTCAAAAGCCCTAATATAATAACTAGCTTTTTTTTCTTTCCGAACCGCAGTTGGGGCACCTGGGTGGTTCTATGGCACAGTCAGCATCAAAAAGTCTTAAAAATCCAAAACGCCAAATATATCGCAACACGTCTTTATAACTACAGACACAAAGATGTGTAATAATATAATAATATTAGGCGCTTTTGCTGTTACAGACTATTTGATGGTGACTACATGTTTCGTATGATAACTTTAAAATATAAACAGAGTACTCACTTATTCCTCTTCCTCCTCCTCCTCTTCTTCCTCTTCTTCTTCTTCCTCCTCCTCCTCTTCCTCCTCCTCCTCCTCCTCCGCGGCCTCCTCCTCGGGCTCGGGCTCATAGATGGGCTCGTCGTCATCCTCGATCTCCTTCTCCTTGACGTCTTCCTCGCCCTCAGGGGTGTCAGTGTCACCCTTCTTCTTGCCCGGCCGCTCGCCGAACCATTTGGGCAGTCTCGCTGTTAAAAGTTAACAGAACATTGTAAGTTTTGTCGTATCTTGCATTGACCCGTGGAACGCCGAACCGACTAACGTACTTGTACCCGTCAGATGCCGTCCCGTATCCGTACATATCCCTGTCGGCTGCCGTGTCCCTTATCCGTAACTAAATTTGATCAATCCCATATCGGTTATTTGGTATTGAACACAGACCCGACCACGTATAGGTACGGATACGGGACTAGGCGTGCGAATGGTTAAATAGCTTCACCGATATCAAGGATCATTAAAACAAGAGGATATCTCAACAATACTTTGGATCGTGCGCCGACTACAAGGGGAGATATCCAGTATTCCAGTATAAAAACTAGATGGCGCTTTAAAAGTACCTACATTTAACGATGCTATAATTGAAAAAAGAACCAATTAGGTCATAAATAGCTAAAAATAAATAAATCGTGACATTCAAATATTGTGTCACGCCTGCAAAGTTAGGTAGGTAATAATATCTTTTTATATATATGGCGTTGTACATATCGGGGAACGGCTTTTTCTATGGCTAATGACAGTCTCTATTCTTGTCTTAAAAGTCCTTGACCGATATAAGGCATAGGTATGCCTTTATAAATAGCTGTTCGTTAATATCTACGTCAGTAGATTGCATTATAGGATAAATTATTCTTGCTCTAGCTTTCCCTGAATCGATTCGATGAAATAAAATATTCGTTTCTATAAACCATCCAGTCCAGCATTTTCTCCGCGACTACGCTGGTCGTGCGACAATATCACCCGTCTTTCTCGTATTGTATTGAAAGGAAAGAGATAGACAATGTTATATTTTATATTAACGGGAAACGCTTGTACAGTAGTCGCGCTGTAGTTCCATTGAAGTTAAGTTTCTTTGTTTGTTTTTAAAAACCCGTATACTATTTATTGTAAGACAGACTTGTACAGTGTTACAGTCCGCCATTGTGTCAAGCCTGGGAAATCGCATTGTTCAGTCGGGTTCATAAATATATGAGCATTCTCAAGCCTTCAAAAATAAATGTACATATTAGAAGGGTACATATACATCTGTTCAGATTTAACGTCCAAAGATATATAAACATACACCTGTCATATTCAACTGAACAACTGAGTAACTAAACTGTTCCAAAACTATGAAAATAAAGTTGGTGTTTACGTACATATTTTTGAAACTCACGTTTTGCATTTATCTTTACCCTTCAGTTCAGTTGCCTTTGACTGTACGTACAAACCGATTTGAATTTTGGAAAGTTATAATCACCGAAAACATTTGCTTCCATATTATTGAGAAGCTTGCTTAGATAAATCTGACAGGTGACACTTTTATATATTTTTGGTTGTTATATCTGTACAAATGTATATGTACACTACTATGTACATTTATTTTAAAAGCTTGGGAATGCTCATACTTGAATTAGTTTGCTTAAGATGAATCTGATTGTTATTTTATTCTGGGACTAATGTTATCTGTAAAATTAGAACAGTCTATTATCTTTAGTATTTAAACCTCAGACTAAGAGGCTAAGGCAGACTAACACTAAATACACTAGTTAAATTTAAATCAATGTAGTAACTAAAATCTAATACTACGTTCGGGTAGTTGTGAGTCTGTTCACACTATAAGCAACACTAGGCGTATTTGTAATCCTACCTCTCTGTACACACTTGTCGAGACATAAGTAAGAAAAGGACCGTTTTCAACAAGTGTGTACAGCCGGGTTAAGAAAAAGTTGGATAAGTAAAAAGCAATTTGAGCGACCCTTTTTTAAAATTAAAGCATTTAATCAGTATCAAGAGCATCAGACGTATCTTATGAGCATCAAAAAACCTCGATCAAGTGTAGGTAATATTCGATACGTGATTCTACAGTCTTCCATACAGTAGCTGGTAGGTACATATTTTGTATTTACTATTTATATGTATCATATATACTATGTAGGAATAACGGCTAAAATTATTCAATTGTACATTGTACACATTATCATCATCAAGAATAGGATGTAGGTACATAGCTAAACATTATTTACTTAAAGATTAGGTTAGTAGCAGGCAACTAAAAATATGCAGGGTCACAAATTAAACTAATATACTACCAAACGAAATAATAAATGAAGAGGAAAGAAAATTAAGGCAGAAAATTCTTAAAGCTATAATCTTGTCGCAGCAAACAAATCGATGTAGAAGCATAGAAGAATTACTGAGCTGAGAGCGACATGGTGCTACTTACTCTTTTGCCTGCCTCCGAACTGCTCGGCCCTCTCAGACCAGACCTTCTCGAGGAAGTCCTTGTTCAGTTTCTCTAGGTCCTAGGGTGATACATAACACACGGGGTAAATACGTGACAGGCGACCACAGGGCGCCAGAGGGATGCAAGATGCACGTCCCTTGTGCAAAAACCGAGTTGCTTCAAGTCTTCGAAAATATAGCTTTAACTAAAGCATTTGATACTGTAACTCATAAAAATCTTCTATAAAAACAGACTGAAAACAACTCGGTTATATTCAATATACATTACAAACGGTATTTGAGGTTCGACATGTATGACATGTATAAACAGAACATGCCATGACGACATGCTAGGTAGATACTGGGGGAAACGAAGAGAGTCACACAAGGTACCATTCTGGGGCCCTTACTTCTAGTCCGATTCATAAATGTTTCCATCCTGTCGTTCCATACTTTATCCATATACTCAGCCAATGCATTATCCAAGCCCTGTATTTAAAGTACAAATTCAATAGAAGGTATGGCTGGAGAGTGGATTACACTGTATATGGAATGAAGAAACACAAGTCAGTAATTATTAGGATCGTTATTTGCGTTTAAGCAGCCATTATCATATTTTTACTTCCTTCCGATACATGATTTGATTGAACTATATTTTTTGATATGTTAAACGTAAATAACCGAAATTGAAAGGTTTTAAATCTTAACCTTGACATGTGGTTTGGCTGTGATCGTTTGCGTTATAGTTACACCAAATTTTTTTTTATGGTAACGAAAAATTCAATGTGACCTACTAAATTGCAAGCAGGATTTGAACCTGCTACCTCTTCTGTAACGCTGACCAACTGAGCTATCGCAACTTTACGTTCGTGGCTTGAAATTTTCGAACACAATCTGGTGCGTACTAGTAGCGCCCTCTGTATCTTCTTATACTTATTAAACTTACACCCTCGAAGAGTTTCTTTTTGTCATCGTAGGACCGTGTGTCCACACGTCGCTCGTATTTTGACGCGACCTGGATCTTGGGCTGTAAATTACATATAATTAGATGTAACAGATTTTTTAATGTGGATATCGAGCAAGAGACAGACAGTGTTGCCTGTATATGTAATAGATATGTCACAAGTTACATAATATTTTTCTCTATGCATATTATTTGTTTTTTTGGTTGTTTTGAGATGTTGGTAAGAGAGTGTCTTTGCAATGCTGCTTAATAAACTGTTATTTATTTTATTTACAGTAAGATAAGCTTTAGATGTTGTTTTTTGTTGATAGAAATTGTTAAAGGGTTTGCTTACCGGGTGCTTGCCTGTAAGTGCCTCGGGGTCGAGACCCTTCTTCAGGGCCTTGTGCCTGAGCTGCTGCTTCTGTCTTTCTTTAAGCTCTTTTAACTGTTGACAAAAAAAATGTTGTCAATATATATTAATGTCTGTACACTTGCCTACAATTTAGATAATTAATAATTAAGCCCTTCTGGCATATGTGTAACTGTCTTTACAGCTTAGGCCCATCTGGCATGTATGTACACCTTTATTTGTTTTTTCAAAAATGGGTAGTTTGCACAAATTGTAACTTTGACAGGGGAAAATATATCTTTTCTCAGTCCACCCGTGACCATGGAAAACTGAAAAGCTTCCGAAACGTCGGGAACTAAAATGAGATAATATACGCGATATAATCCGTTAAATTGTTTTATTTCAATGAGTAATAATCGCGGAAACAGAAGAAAATATTACCTAATATACTGTTCTGAAGGTTAAATAGTTCTTTAAGTGCATAAAACACTCAGAATTAAAATATACCTTTTTATATAATGAAATTGTACAGTCAGTGTCAAATAGTCTGTAGCTTCCAAAGTACCAAATATATCGCAAATTGCAACACATATTACTATAGGCATGTGTGATTATATATTTAACGATTTGGATGCTACAGACTACATGATTTATTTAAATTCTATGAAACCAAACTAATCGACTCAAAAATAATCTATTATTATATTCAAGGGATATCACGATGATAATGTTCTTGCAATTAATTATCGGCTAGTGTATTTCAATTGAGCTCTCTAGTGAATACAAATATTATTAGTGGCTCTATAAGACCTAGCAAATCTTTCAACCCTTGTTTGTTTTTTTTTCAATATGGCCGAGAATGGCTCGGCCATATTGAAAAACCAACAAAAACTGAAATTAAAAACATATTCTATGTAATTATCGAATCTGCTCACAAAATTTCACGAGAATCTATTTAGAAATGCGACGTGTACATAAGAACATCCGGACACACGAAAGTATTTTTCCCAAGCTGAACCGGAGACCTTCGCTAATGCTCAGTCATACCTAGTTATGTTAAGAATTATCTTAAAAATGCGCGTCTCCAATCCGTCTCTCTTCCAAGTCGTATTCATCAGTGCTAATGGTCGTGTCCAAGTTCTCTATATGGCTCTGTGTATTAGCTTCCTTAAGGGCCACTGATACTGATACACGAAGTCCGGTAAGGACGGCTACTTAGTCACACCAGCGGGTGCCAGCGGTTAGCGATTGACCGCGTGGTCTTTTCCCACACTATAAAGAACTGCAAATAGATGGGATACTCACGTCGTAGTCCTGCCTCTTTTGCCTCTCCTCCAGATCGTATTTCTCGGTCTCGAGCTTGACGATGCAGTCCCACAGCTCCTGCGCCTTCACGCGCAGCTTCTCCGTCGACAGGTTATCAATGTTCAGGGGCTTGATGCGGATGGAGAGGGAGATCTTCTTCTCTTCCTCCAGCTGCTCCTTGGTCTTGTTGCGCTCGAGTTGAGCGTTGGTGAGGCCGAACTGTAAACATATCATAACCGATTTATTAATATGTTCAAGACTGCGCTGATAGCCCTCACCCTGGCCACGATATCGAGCGGCGGCGGCAGCGGCAGCGGTTTTTCTAATTCATTGCGTGGGATTCCAACTAACCACAGTTTGTTGCGCGTCTCGACCGCGCAATGAACAGATAAAACGCTTGCCGCGCCGCAATTCGCGCAATGTCGTGGCCAGGCCGTAACGTTATTTACTGGATATCGTCTTACACTTTGCAAAGGACAACTGGTGAACGCAGTAGATAATTATCGGAAATTACGATTGTGTCCAGGGAATGACTTACAAAAAAAATAGTTGGTTAACAAGATATCAGTCGAAGATAAGAAAAGGTAAGATAAAAGGAGAAAAGGCTTCGCTTGTTTCGGCAGTTATTGTTTCAGTGGGAATGGAAATTTAATAGTTCAAACTTGAAACGTCAAACTATGTTCTAGCTCGGTTTAAATTACAATGAGATTTTTATGGTCAGGTTTATATAGATTTGTTGGATCCTTACGTTGTCGCTCTTCTTCTGAATGGTGAAATTGGGGCCGGTCTTGTTGGAGTCTTTCATAGCCTGGAGCATAGCCTGGCGCTTCTTCTCCGCCTCCTCCAGCCGCTGTCTCTTCTCCTCAATGTCGCGCTGTTTCTTCTCTTCAAGTTCACGGACTCTCCTTTCCTCCTCTTCCTTCTTCTTCTGGGCGAGGCGCTTCTCTTCTTCAGCGCGGGATACCTAGATTTTATAATAGTTTTAGTACTTTTTCATTAAATACAACACTTTTCACACATTCTACATAAAATGTAGGAATTAAAAAACGAAATCACTTATTCAGCAGTAATATTCTGTTCGTAAGTCAATGTCTATTTACCTTTTATATGTCGGCTTTGCCGGACGCTCGTCATGATCATAAAGCCAGGTTTGCTGTTGACAGATACGTCAAGGAGAACGATGCTATCTACCTTTTTACCTCTTTCTACGAGTATGACTATTTTAATTGCTTTAAGTTTCTCTATATTTTTTACGACACAGGAAATTCTAGTCCGAAAATAATTTGATACTCTGCTCTTGTTTTTGGAGCAAGCTATCATCTTTGGACTGACCTTGCGCTTAGCCTGCTTCTCCTTGAGGCGCTTGAGCTCGTCCTCCTCTTTGGCCCTCTGTTTGCGCCATTCGTTGATGTAATCTTTCAGCTGTTCGTCCAAGTCCGACCGCTTCTGGTCTTGACGCTGCAAAAATACGTCACAATTATTATCCGCATTTTCGTCATAATTACTTCGAACCTACTACAGTAGACAGGCTGAATATTGTGGGTCATTTCATTTTTGTTGTTTTGATTTGTTGTTCGACTCTATTTTACTTTTGCTTCCCAAAAATAATAACAAGATAAACCAGAGAGCTTCTTTAATCCACTTCTAATGGTATTATTTCATGAAATTTGAAAGTTAAATATGTAATGGTCAATAAAAAAGGAACACTGTATTCAGGTATCATAAATTGGATCGTCTCAAAACAGGTAAAATATTGGGTACTTGCATATTTGCGATATTTACCTTAATGAATTCTGGGTCTCCCTCGCCCCTGCAAATGTAAACATTCGTTAAGCAACGAAATAATAACAGTTTTTGTTAATGTTATGAAAACCGTCGTTATAACGGTTAGGTGCGGACGGACATACGAATTTAATACATGTTACGGCGTCTCTATCAGCGAGTCCTTTCGTTAGATTTTTATTGTCTTTTATAATTAGACTTTCAGTATCTAAGCAAATTCTGTACACATTGTTAAATCTTTAGTTTTTGTTCCTAACATTAGCACTGGTGACACTTGGTTTTAGTGTTACTTGTGACTAATCGATCTAGTCATCTAGTTTGATTTCTAAATTATTTGTATCTGCTGTGTTTGAGTGCAATTAATGACACATAAGACAGTAATTACCATGGGGATGGTGTGTGAACATATTGATTATTACAGTCGGTGCCATGCGTCTGTCATGCCGTCCGGGCCATGCAAGGAACCGGCCAGTATCCACTGACCGACATCGCGGCGCGGGCGCTGCCAACACAATTTCGAAAATAGATCGCCTACCAACGTTTTAAAATAGCCCGACACGGTGACGGTGTGCGGTTTACACCACCCGGTCATCTGGTCAGATGCGATATAATTGGAATTCGTGGATTCTACACGAATTACGCCCGCGCCTTTAAAGTTAATGAGAGGATTACATGTTAGTGACACCAAAGAGCGGTGCAACTTACGCGATCGACGGTCTACTCCTAGAAACAGAAAACAACAATCAGGCGCTACTCATTGAGTCTACTGCTCGTGGCAAATCGTATCGTAAGCGGTGAGAAGTTAGTGCCGCACGCACACTGCTGCGCTTGTTGTAGCCATTTGTACAATTTTGATCAAATTTTCTTCCTAACTTTGTTTTAGTGGAGAAGGTTAATGTTGCTGCCAATACATTCCAATAGTGTTCACGGCTATAAGCGAAGCGGCCTTAATACTTATGTGATCATTTGGAACTACTTACTCTTGCTTGGGAGCGGGCCTGCACGTATCCGCGGCACCAGGGAGGGAAAAAAAAGTACATAGATTAGAATAATATCTCATAGATAATCATATAACACATATACGACGTAAAAGAACAGATAGAAAGCTTATGTCCATGTTAAAGCGAACGATCACAAATAAATGAGTTCAAGCGTTTAGACATTCACAGTGCGCAGAAAGATCAGTTTACTTACGGCTTATGTTACTACACTGATCTTTCCGATGCGGTCAGAGACCATGTGCAATGAGATGAGAGTTAAACAAATACTAGTTCAGACAAGCGCTCGGAGTCAGCGGCAGGTCAGTCTGAAAGCAACAGAAGCGGAGACTTAAGCGCTAGAAGCGTTAGAGAAACTTAGCCTAAATTAGCGCAGTTAGTGTGAGTGCCGGATCAACCAAAAGGGCACGCCACTTACTTCCTGCAACAAAAGAGAAAAATAGGAGTAGGTGAGGGCGTGCGGAAGGCCCAAGAGTTGGGAGCTCATGGTGGGAACGGAAACTCGCAGCCATGCAAGTCGTCCGCTTGCCTTACAGATAATGACGTTACTTTCTAGATAGACTGTCTGAAAATGAAGACTTGCCAAGGCATAAGACATCAGGCCCAGAGAAGCTGAAGTGGTCCAAACTCAAACCAAAATCTAATCAGAACTAAATTTTGTAAAGATAAGACGGAAGAGAGAGTATAGCTTTGAACTTACGTCTCGGGAACTTCTTCTACTTCCTCCTCCTCGGAGCCACTGTGGAACAAATTCACATGAACGTTGGGTTAGGTCGACAAGGTGAAGTACATGCTTGTTGGTACAAACAGGCAAACATGGTGGACAATTTCGGGTCTCAAATCGTTAGCAAATAGGGTTCAACATGTAGATAACATAGAAGTTCATAACTGAAACATTAGGAATAACAATGAACAAGAACACTTCAGAGATAGGGACGACTTCAGGATAACATTTATGTATTCTTTAAGTTTGTGTACTTTATGTTGTGATTTTATGTTTTGTTGCTAAGGGTGTGTGTATACTTACGAATATTCCTCTTCGTCAGACATAGTGGCTGAGTATGTAGTCTGTAAGGGAAAACAAGATGGTTAATTTGTTGCAGTTTGTGTATAAGTGACCGACTATTTCTAATTTATATCTGCTACTTTGTGTGCTGTCTAATTTGTCAATATCTTATGTTTCGTGTCATTGAATAAATCTGATATTACTACCATGAGTATGTATTTAATTCCAGTCGTATTTAATTCGTTTATAGTTTAGATTTTCAAATGGCGTTTGCTTTTCATACTTTAGTTAAGTTTAGGAAACATGTTGGCTCGCCGGCCCATATCTTGTTTTATATCTATGCAAGTCTGCAGTCATGAAATCGATTCCAAATCATATTGCGTCTTGTTCATTAAATATATAATCAATGTCAGGTTTGCGTCCATCAACATCGTTATTAATATACTTATTTGTCAATTCCGCATGCAAATTCAATCCCTAGTCACGTTCGATCAGCAATCAAATCGTTTAATTGCTCCTCCGTGCCAAATGTCCCGGAATGCGCGTAGGTGCATGACGCGAAAACGTTAAAAAACGTGCATATTGTTTATGAAGAAGTTATTTTCGGCGGTATATCTCTCGCCCATTAAGCACACCTACTGAGCTGGCAAGCGTTCAACGAAAGTGTAAAATTGGACGATCCTGTTGCCTAGGATTCGAGTTTCGGTGGACCTTGAATTTTGTTTAATCCGTTGGAATTCTTCATTATCCATTGTATTCTGTTAATCTCAGATTGACCGAGAATTAAGATTTTAGGGGCTATGCTATTGTGCTTAATTTTAATTTAGTTGTTTTCTGATCTTCCGTCTTTTTATCTAGTAATAAAATGATTAGTAACAATTGTA
Source organism: Hedya salicella (assembly GCA_905404275.2). Taxonomy (NCBI): domain Eukaryota; kingdom Metazoa; phylum Arthropoda; class Insecta; order Lepidoptera; family Tortricidae; genus Hedya; species Hedya salicella. Next base: position 26,256,427 of record FR990101.1, read on the forward strand.
ACTGGTCTCAGATAAATCCTTTCTACTCTTATAATTCCTATATTTCCTTCTGTATTATCACCTATGTTTACCTCATCATTTTCACTATTATCTCTTTTTCTTCAATGCAAATTTTACATCTTTCAGATAAGTTTTCAGATACGGCGCAAGCATTTGATTAATCATCAGGTTCATACATCGCGAGTCTCATTTAAAGGTCAATCATAATTACTAATAGTCACGACATTAATGTCAAAGTATGTCAAGCCAGATTAATGTACCATGTTTATAATACTTTTGAATATGGATCGTACTTTTATAATGTTGAAAATAGTATGTCAGATGTCGAAATAAAATAAAGGAATGTCCGAGAAAAAAATAGGGCATCGCACGCAGCTGTCAGATGTTTATAAATGAAGGGATATTTTTATATGTGAGCCGATTACATAGGCCATTCCGTTTAGTATTAGAGGAACTGTTGAGGTTTAGGAATTTCGTACTCTGCCTTTATTTCCTATGTACAGTAAGGGAAATTGAAACACGTACCTTTTTCGACCTTGTCACAATGACAATAAGGACTAAAAAGTACGTGTCCCAGTTTCCCTTACTGTACTTGTTGAGTATAATTGTAATCAAAGATCGGATACGGAATTATTTAAATTCCTTTGAGATCTCTAATCCTTTACGTTTTCGTAAGTTTACTCGAAACAGTTGTTGATTTTTTATGATGTTTAGCTTTGTAAAATGAAAATACTTGAATTGTTTTTTTAAGATACAGAGTTGGCATTTTATTGATTGATAAAAAAGTTTTTTGCAACAACTTCGGTATTTTGTGGATTTTTTTATTTTACGCTATTTCCCATAGAATTAAATTATTTCGATACAATGTTTGTCGCAAAAATAACTTCAATTTTCTTATAGTTTTTAGGTAGTCTTTGGTTTTTCACAAATTAAATGACGTAATTCTTTTTTTTATAATTTTTTTCAACGGCACTTACGCCGACTACCACAATTTCATTATCTTTGTAAGTAACTGTTTTCATATTTTCGTCAGCTACTTACTCCGAAAACTTAAAAAATCCCAAAAAAACTAATTTTACAGAGAGTGTGCGTGTAAAAAAGTGTGAGTTTCAGCGTAACGTAATCCGCGCTATACATGGCGGCGCGCGCGCATTAAAAATAGATCCTTGCCGATGTTCCCGAAAACGGCTTTAGCACTACACTTGGAAGGGCCACTCCAAACCTGGCGGGTCCTGGCAACAGTCCTTTGTTCACAACACTTCACTGACACTTACGTCGCACGGGTGTAGGGTTGGTCCGTTCCTGTGAACAGCACAGCGACGTTGGAATGTGGAGTCCGCGGCGACTCAGGCGGCTCTGACGACGGCGCGGGCGCCGGCCGCGCTCGCCCGTCGCGCTATTTTTGGCCGCGACGTTTTGGCTCGCCGGGTCCGGTTTCTTACGTTTCTGCAGCGAAAGGGCGGGGCTTCAGTTCCGCTGTTGACGATAGGACTGAAGGGTCTAGGGTTGCCAAACGCGGATGCCGTGGATGCAGTGACATGAGGGCCCCTGGCAAAATTTAAATTTTGCGCCCCGATATAAATTTGATCTACCCCTATCAGTGGGGCCTGTAAGGGATAATTGGACATATTATTTCCATATATATTCCTACTGGTAGGGAAGAAAGAAAATATTCTACTTATCTCTGTCTGGGGGGATCCGAACTGGGGACTTATTTCCATGTTTTAATTTTGTGTACCTGAGTTCCATGCGTTGCTCGTATGCTGACAGCCGCTCGTCTAGCCAGTCCCTGGCTTTAACTGATTGTGGGTAGCTGATGATATTATTTTGTTAAAATTTCCATTTCTAACATTTACAAATGTGAAAGTGTGTTCGGGTTGTTGGTTTGACTTAATGTCACGCAAAGTTGAAGCAACATATCGAAGTGATATTTTGAAAAGAGATTGAATATGGGCCGGACTGCCGGAGATGCTATTTTATCATGAGCACAGTTCTGTCTGTCACATCAGCTATTATATCTTAGGTACTACTCCTCAAGGTACAAAATAAAGATTTCATATACTATAAAACAACTTCTTTAAGACCTGTAGTATTTCGTATGTCCTCCGTCTCTTATGAAGGTGGTGGTCGAGTCCCTTTACTAAAAGATTTCTCAGTTGTTATACCTACCATAGTTTCTTCAAAAAAAATTTAGTTTTACTCTTATATTCTCTCCTGTTTTTTTTGCGATTCATTAATCCTTGCATTTGTACATTTAAGTTGATTGATATTTTGCGACTCTTAAACTTGAAATTAATTAATCATTGGAAGTTTATTCTGTAAAAATTACATAAACAGTGTGGAGTAAAGTTTAAGTTGATCATAGATATGCTGTATTGTATCTATCTATAAATATAATAAAACTGAAGAGAGTCAAAAGTCTGTACATGGAAGATATTCGGAAAAAAATTGGCCGGGGATACATAAAATCGATAACAGAACATGTTCCAACAGTTTTTAAAATTTTTGTCTGTTTGTCTGTTTATCTGTTTATTTGTTTGTCTGTTTATCTGCTTATTTGTTTGTCTGTTTATTTGTGCGCGCATCAGGTGAAAACGGCTGAACAGATTTTGATGCAAACTTTACTAATCGGTCGAAAAAATCCCCGGCCTGGTTATAGACTATAAAAATTCAACCCTTAAAAGGAGGGGTAGCCACTAGATTTGATTGAGTTAAGTTTGCACCTGAACCTTATCGCGCTAATTAGGAAGGAGGTGCAAACTTCTCTCAAATATGTGTTACGAGCCCACGAGTATCGAGTACCTTGCTAAACTAACAGGCGGCGCTAAAATTAATACCTTTTTGCCAAATTCATACTCATATTATAAATTCGAAAGTGTGTCTGTCTGTCTGTCTGTCTGTTACCTCTTCACGCTTAAACTTGGTATGGAGATAGTTTGAGTCCTGGGTTTGAGGTTACTTTTTATTCCGAATAAATACCCTTATCCACGATAAATAAATTTAAGGCGGACCTAGTCGCGGACAGAAGCTAGTTGTAAAATAATTTTACATTTTAACGAATCTGTCTCGCTAACCCTATATTATCAAATAGATGGTCCCCTGCAACTTCGTTCGCGTTGGAGAAAAAGTCGTAACCCCTCCTTTTCTTCAGCGTAGTCGGGTAAAAAGTATCCTATAACCATCTGCGGATACCCATCTACCCGTGTGCCATAAATGGTTGAAATCCGTTTAGTCGATTTGGTGCCATGAATGAAGCCAGAACCACATATACAAACATACAAAATATCGAAAATATATTTTTCGATGCAGTGACATCCAAATAGTAAGTTACATTTTTTTTTAAATATCTTCAATGTACAGACATTTCATTTTTACAATATTATAATATTATAAATATATATGTTATAAGTTTCTCGGAAATGGCTATAACGATTTGGATGAAATTTGGTGTTTACACGAATTTTGCCTTCCAAATTTATCTAGATTGGTTTCACCCACCGGAAAAGAGTTCGATCGCAACATAGCTATATAGGTACTGTATAGTCACAGAAAAACATATAAGATATCTAATATTTTCTTCTGTTTCCGCGATTATTACTCATTGAAATAAAACAATTTAACGGATGCTACGCGAGGCTATTGAGATTAAAAAGCATCCTAATTTCAATAGAGAAGATGGATTGTCACTACCACCTGCTTGGGATCCTGTAATACATCTCATCAAGGAACAAGCGAGACACAGGACTGCAAAACCTTAATTTCCGAACGGTGTAAAATATCTTATCTGTTTAAAGTAGTTTAATAGTCTCTGTTTTTAAATATTATAATTAGTAATGAGGTAGCCTGGGAGTTTTTCTTTGCAGCGTTTCTTTTCTCCTCAGTACGCCTCATTTGTGAAATGCTGCTTGGTAAATTATTAGAATAAAATAATTAAGCCCTTCTGGCACATGTGTAACTGTCTTTACAGCTTAGGCCCATCTGGCATGTATGTACACCTTTATTTGTGTTTTTTCAAAAAAAAAAAAAAAAAAATTGGTAGTTTGCACAAAATTGTAACTTTGACAGAGGAAAATACATCTTTTCTCAGTCCTCCCGTGACCATGGAAAGCTGGAAAGCTTCCGAAACGTCGGGAACTAAAATGAGATAATATACGCGATATAATCCGTTAAATTGTTTTATTTCAATATAAGATATCTACAAACCTAGTTCCAAAAGTCGCGTCTACAAAATGAATTTTATATAAAGTAGGTAGTATATGTTGTTGCTAACAGATTTGTTGTCTTATGCTATCGTATAATGTATGAGCACAATATACTACAGAGGTATAGTAGGTATGTGCACTTGTCATCGCAAATGTCAATCAGAGCCAACGAACTTGCTAGAGACGAGATGCCATGCGCATATAGATTTAGGTCTTCGCCAATAGGCATTCGAGAAATACAACGTTTGACGTACCCACTATATGGCAGGGCCAATATCATATGAACTTTAAAGTCATAAACACTAAGTCGGATCACTCGCTTGTACTTGCTGTTTTTTCTAAAGCGGGAGCGAGAAGGCCGATTTAATTAGAATTTTGAATTTGATTTACAGTCGGATTTGGCAGGCTGTTGCTTCGTTTTAAAGATTGCGCAAAGTGGGACATGACTGCCTTTCATATTGACCACCAAAACTGGGAAAAACTTGCGCAGAAACGGACGGAGTGGCGCAAACGCGTTGTGGTGGAGCGCAAGTTATGTGACGAGGCCTGGTTCGCGGAACTCACTGACAAGAGACAAAGACGTCGTCAAGCCGACTCGGTACCATCTGTCGCAAATTTCTCTTGTCAGGCCTGCGGTAGAGCATGTCGCTCTCGTATTGGTTTGGTCAGGCACCAAAAACTGTGTCTCCCGAACTCTACACCATAAATCGTCTGCAATAGGCGCAAAGGCCTATATATATATATATATAGTCGGATTTAGCGTGCGCGGAGCCGAAGCCAACGCAACAGCCCATTAAGGTGGCTCAGTCACTCAGCAAGGCATGGGACAGGGCCATATGCTCGGGATCTCTCTACGAATCAGAAATGAGGACATTCGTAGACGAACCAAAGTCACCGATATAGCAAACGGGTAAGCAAACTGAAGTGGTAATGGGTAGGGCTCATAGTTCGAAGAACCAATGGCCGTTGGGGCACAAAGGTTCTTGAGTGGTGACCACGTACTGGCAAGCGCAGCGTGGGAAGGCCATCCGCAAGGTGGTCGGAAGACCTGGTTAGGGTTGCGGGGACTCGCTGTGGGTCGCTATCCGGTCCATGTGAAAGTCTATTCAGAAGGCCTGTGTCCAGCAATGGACGTCCTATCCCAACAAACATTTCACAGGTCGCCACAACGTGTATCATATCAATGTGTTGTGCGTTTGTGGTGTCCACAGATGGTTATGACATACTTTTTACCCGAATACCCTGAAGAAAAAAATTGGAGTAATGACTATATAGCGACATTGTAATGTATAACAACTATATGTATGTAGATGTAGCGGTATGACAGCAATCGGGAATGCACACAGGCAGTCCCCCGCGGTCCGTGATACTATTCGGTCAAGTTGTAAACGCGATATACTTGTGACTTTTACAATATACATTTATTAGTATACTTTATGTGGTCTTATTGTGAAACCCAACGCGCAACCCTAATCTCAGGACAGACTAAATGAAGACTCTTTGATAAGAATAACATAAAGTGTTACAACTATTTCTCCTCCGCCAACGAAGTTACAGGCACCTTCCTGTTTCTTTTCTATATTTCTTATTAGTTCAATAACAGTTCAATATTTTGACACTTGAGAAAAGTCTGATTTAATTAGTTAGGAAACGGAAATTTTATGAAGGTATCCTGGATCTACACTCTTCTAATGAAAACGCCGCCCGGTGGGTGAAGAATTAGGATATACGTCTATATAATTATATAGACGAGGGGCTGAGCGACTACGTCAAAAATGCCATACGATTAAATCATCATCATCATTTCGGCGAAAGGACGTCCACTGTTGGATAGTCAATATAGACTTCCACATAGGCCGGATAGAGGCGACCCGCATCCAGCGAGTCCCCGCAACCATTAACAGGTCGTTCGACCACCTTGCAGGTGGCCTTCCAACACTGCACTTACCGGTACGCGGCCTACTATAAGTGCCCTGCCCATTGCCACTTCAGTTTGCTTACCCTGTCGGTGACCTTGGTGCGTAAACGAATCTCCTCATTCCTAATTCAATCTCGTAGAGAGATCCCGAGCATAGCCCTTTCCATAGCTCGCTGAGTGACTCTGAGCTTAAGACGCCCATATAAGTAGTTAGAGACCACGTCTCGGCTCCGTAGGTCATAACCGGTAATACGCACTAGTTAAATATTAAGGTACATACAGGACAATTGTTACTTTCATCTTCAAGCACTGCGGTATCTTAGACGAGAAGACACTAATAAGCCAAGGGTTGGCAAGTCCAGCGACTGGACCGGACAACCCTTTCCTCGATAAAAGCCTTTCAATGGGCGGCCCTTTAAGAAGGCTAACCCAGTGAAAGACGTACCTTGGTTGATCATGGAACACTCATTTTGAAATTAGAACATTATGGCCTGTCTATAAATGCCTTAAGCCTTATGTCTTCATATCTCAGCAATAGAATACAAACAGTTGTTGTAAATGGAGCCCAATCCAATGGAGCTGCAGTTAAGCTAGGAGTGCCACAGGGCACTATCTTAGGGCCATTTCTATTTTTTGGTTTATATAAATGACTTACCATCTATAGTAGGAAATCTTTGTGATATAGTACTATTTGCTGATGATACATCATTGATTTTCAAAGTTGGCCGGAAAGCAACAGACTATGGTGAAATTGATAGTGTACTAGTTAAAGTACTTGACTGGTTTAATATTAATAATCTGCTATTGAATAAGAAAACGAAATTTGTTAGATTTGCTTTACCGAATGTTAGAGCAGTGGATTCTACTATATCGCTCGATGGTAAATGTTTAGAAATGGTAGATAAGGCATTATTCTTAGGTATAACATGGGATAAGAACTTGCAATGGAGTCCCCATTTAGCAGTAAGTACTTGAAGGTAAATTAAGTTCAGCAGCTTACGCTATTAGAAAAATTAGACAATTGACCAATGTTGATACTGTTCGCTTAGTATATCATAGGTATTTTCATAGTATCATGTCATACGGTTTGGAGCAAAGCAGCGAACATACAGACTATATTTGTGTTACAAAAAGAGCAATTCGTTCTACATATAACCTGAATTCCCGTGACTCCTTAAGAGAACTTTTTAAAGACATCAACATATTAACCGTAGCGTCCCAATATATTTATGAGAATATTATTTATGTTATTAAGAACCTAGAGTCTTTTACTAAGAATTCAGATATCCACAATTTTAATACAAGAAATAAAAACAAAATCGCTATTAGAAAGTTCCGCGTTTGTAAAGTAGCCAAATCATTCGTAGGTCAATGTATACATTTTTATAATAAGCTACCAGATGATGCGTTAAAATTACCGTTTCCAGCTCTCAAAAATTACTTAAAAGACATGGCAAAGGCATATTATAGGGTAGAGAACTATTTAACAGACAAAAATGCATGGCGTAAAAGAGATACCAAATAATTTACTTTTACCGGGACACGGTTCTTATAAGGTGGCATATAAAACGTATGTAAGTTGATTTAAATAAAAAATATTTATTTTGCTTTTTTATATTCTATATTTTTTTTACTTTTATATGTTTTCTTGAAGAACTACGCATGGAGTTTATACTCAAAACATATATTTAGGATAGGCTAAGTACAAATATTGTAATAGATATAAGAGTTATTGCGAAAAAAATTACTGACTGTTGAGTTTGTTTCGGCATTCTTCTCCTCAGTGGTCTCCTCTTGGGAAATGCCGTAGAGTCAGACTTGTAAAAGTGCCCTTGCGGCCTACGTACAGGATAAAGATCGTTATTTCATTATTTAAGTACCAGTTCGAACTGCTAGCCCATTCATTTGACTATCCCTTACGGAAATACTTACTAAACAATAAAGCTAGCAATTTGCAATTGCTTACTGCTATCCTAAATGCCTTGCAATCCCTTTATAAGATTACCCTAATAAATAAGCGCTTTTTATAAAACTTTCCCTATAGTAATTTCGTGGTAGAGACAGGATTAGTATTTATCGTCGCTAGTGTATGAGAAGGAAAGAAAATAGGTACTTAGCCTAGGGAAGCAAGTAGGGGTTTGTGAAAACATTTTGTTCGCTTACCATAACTATGTCTCCTACAATAGTTGCCGTGCCCTGTGTCTGAAAGGAACTAGATTTTCAAACTGAACTGATAACTAGGTACAAGATCAACCATGGGTAAGTAAAACATGATATTTCGATTCTTCAATGTCATTTTTTGATAGTTTTAGTTGTGGATGTAAAGCTGCGGCTCTACTCGTATAAATAGATTAGACCCCTATTGTCACACTGTTTATGATTTTGTTTGTGGCTCTTTAGAAACTTTGAAATTTTGTAAATTGTAATTTTTGACTCGTTCGACTCAAAAGGTTGCGACCCCTGCAATATGCTATCTCCAGTGGTTTAATTATTTAAGATATTTGGTCATCAACGGGATAAGAGACATAACAAGGTTCATTGCTCGGTCCAAATATAAAGAGTAGGTATATGCATTGTTTATTGGCAGCGCACCGTGTCGCGTAGAGCGCCAAATTTAGCAGCAACCATCACAAACAAAAGATTTTTAGGTTAAACGAAGATTTTTTGGAATCATTATGTCACGCCTTATCATTATTACGCACGCAAGAAAAGGGGGATGGAAGGCACGGGGACTTCTAATCTACATTTCATATTTCATATGCGTGTACAGTGGCCAGCATTACCTAATATCTGCCACAATAAAGCGCGCATAAATACACACGACTCTATTTCTAAGGTCGTTAAGGTGCGTCCACATTTATATCATTTGCCTGTATCAGATCATTGTCGTGTGGCACGTGGTGGACGTTGCGCCGATCGAAATCCATTTGCTACGCGTATCACACACTTATATCGGAAGAGTGCGGCATGATAGGCGCGCCGACAGTGAGCGTCCAAGCAGCGCGATACGCAGTCATGCCACGGCACGGTGACCGGATACGAGCAAATGATACAAGTGTCGACGCACCTTTAGGGTTAGGACGTGTCAGATATTTTCGCGCGCTTTGTTATGGCAGATATTGACGCTGGTGACTGTACATATTTTAATGATGATTAAAACATGAGTCAATTGCCTTTAAGTCTATTACAGACTTAGAGCATTTAACTAATGGATAAATCAATTATTTGTTCCTGAGTCTTGGACGTTTTCTATGTATACAAGTATTTTTTTCTGTTAAATGTATCATCGTCTAGTACTCATAATACAAGCCTTATTGAGCTTACCATGGGACTAGTTCTATTTGTGTTAAATAAAATGGTCCCTATTTATTTATTTAAGTATTTAATGGAGATGAGAAACCATGTCACACGTACAGCACACTACGGAAAAAACCTATTTCTACAAACGCACACAATTGTACGGAGCCCTCCTCCGTGCGCGAGTCAGTCTCACACTTGGCCGGTTCTTTGACTATGTCATCAACATTCCCATTATGACGTAATGTGTTCTATTTAAATTGTGTGCAGTCCGAAAGTCTCCTGTTCACAAAATTCATGTCTTTATGAAGTTTAAATACTAGCTTTTGCCCGCGGCTTCGCCCGCGTACTAAACGTAATTTAACTCAAAATTGTTGTGTAACTTCGTAAATATTGTTTAAATACTGTTGCGTTACTTTGTGACTTCAATATATTATGTAAGATGTCTACTTAGGTATGAATATAGATTTTAAGATTTTGCAATACCCTTACAGGGTCCATGTGATACTTTTGTATATTTTATAACACTTTATAATTACCATGGTACGTAATAAACTAATAAAGAATATGAATTTTTAACCGTCTACAAAAGGAGGTTCTCAGTTTGACCCTTATGTAGGTATGCATGTTTTTCCGCGATTATTTCGCGTTTGGCTGAACCGATTTAGATGCGGTTTTCGAAAAAGTATTTGTTACTCTCTGGAGGTCTCGGTATACGACGTTTTGGTGAAGGCAGTTCCCTTATTTTTTTAAAGAAATTATTGCAATAATTGGCAAATTGTTACGCCGGCAATGACTTACTACTACTACGAAATTATGATTAATGCAGATTTCTACTCTTGAATTGAAGAAACTTTTGCCCGCGGCTTCACATTCGTCTTCATATTCGGGGTCATTTTGAATTTAAAAACCAGCTAAGAGCATGAAGGACCATGCTTAGTGTATGGTTCCGCAGCACTTACTACAAAAATAAGCACTACAGACCAGCAAAAGAGCTTAATCTTCATGCGGCTTACGTCCTTTCGTTGAAAAGCGCAGTTTTTCGGCAATATCTCAAAAACCGTATATCCGATCGTATTGAACGCAATTTTCGTTGAAAGTTTTTATTAAGTTTGACGTTTGAAATTTTTTTAAGACATCCGGTATATAAAATAGAGGGAGGGGAGAGGACACAAAATATTCCCTAACTCAATTTATTTTCTGGTTTAGGTTTAGGTTTCTAACCTCAGTGCAGTGTTTTCACTACACAAAGGTTGTCTGGAAGAGATCGCTGTTTAGCGATAAGACCGCCTGTTGTTTACCTCTCCTTGAATGTATTGATTTCTGTACTCTGTTTTGTGAGGTGTGCAATAAAGAGTTATTGTATTGTATTGTGTTTTTAAACTAAATATCGAAATATATGCCACAGATTGATGATTGCTGAAATAAAAATAAAAACACTTTCAGTAATATGTATGGAGTGCCCCCTTAGATATTTTTTTATTTGTTATTTAACTATCAAACTAAGTAGCGGCTTATGCAATTTGGAGAATAGGTGTCAACCTATTCTCCAAATTTCATCAAGATATATCTTGTAGTTTTTGAGTAAAATGCCTTTGACATACGGACGGACGGACATGACAAAACTATAAGGGTTCCGTTTCCGGTTACGGAACCCTAAAAAGCGGGACTTTCCCTGCGCAAAACAATGAGTATAATTCAAGATCCTGTCAAAATGTAACTTTGTGTAACTTTTTTGAATAATAAATAAATAAAATAGTGGCCTCTACCACGTTCCGGTGCAAAGCATTGACTTGCAACCTCATGCCGTTACAAAGTTTGGGTGGTCCGTCTGTTACAACCGATCTTCGATCGAAAATACCGGACCGATTGAATTGTAATTTGGCACAAATGCTTTCAATGACAAGCATGTTCATGTCCAAATATAAAACTTCAAAATTGATGCCATTTTCGTAATTAATATCCCCAAAAACCATAAAAACGACACCCATATTGATATTTTGACATTTCAACCCCATCGCACACCAACACGGAGATGATACTTCACGTCCGCTAAATTGGATTTCAAAATCGATGCCATTTTTGCAATCAACGTGCCAAAAAACCACAAAAACGACATCCGTATTGATATTTAGGCAATTTCAACCTCGTCACACCCCGGCAGATTTCAAAATCGATGCCATTTTCGTAATTAACGTCCCTAAAAACCATAAAAATGACACCCATATTATTATTTTGACATTTCAACCCCATCGCAAACCAACAGGGGAGATAGTATTTTACGTCCGCCACATCGGATTTTAAAATCGTTGTTGTTTTCGTAATCAGCGACCGGATAAACCAAAGAAACAATACCCATGTCGACTTTTAGATATTGTAACCAAATTTCCCCTTTTAGGGGTTGAATATTCAAAAGTCCTGATACCTGTGTCCAGGTATTCAATGAAAATGTAAAATAAAACAACAATTCACTTCTGCTTAAAAATAAATGTAGTAATGTTTATTTCCTATAACACACATACAAAGTAAACATTTTCCTTTTTAGAAGTCGGTAAAAATAATATCTCGAGAATGAAAATAATCCTAATCACCGAAAAAACTTGTAAAAAAATAGTGTTGAGGCAACAGAAGCAATCTAACTCATAAAAAACTGCAATCAATGGCAATATCAGAATGTGTAAACCCATTGTTAAAGCTTCCCATTGTTTGTTGACTTAATAATAATGTTGTGTTTGTAATTATGTGATAAGTTTTTTTTTATATATTAAAATGCTTCTAATAATGCAAATATTTGCATATTATTCCATTTCACCCTCGAACTATTGGCGCTTTGGGTGAAATGCGTCACTTTCAACCCTTGGTTCACAATCTATTATCTCTGAAGGGTAAAAAGTAACAACATCGCTGGACGAGGTGTGTAGAATTGAAAGGAGATCACATTGAAAAATAGAAAATAAAATTGAAAAAAAAATGTAAGGCACTGGTCCTACCAAGGGCGAGGAAGCGATTAGCTATCGGCGATTTTCTCGCCCAAGAAACGAACAAAAGATATCGATCCTGTATTATAAAAGAGACACATATATTAATAGTTCATCGCTTGCTGATCACACTGCCGAAGAGAACTCTCATATATCTCTTTCATTGACACGAAGTCTACATCTATTGTGCGTTTGTTGAGCTATTTGGGCGAGAAAATAGCCAATAGTTGCTCGCTTTCTCGCCGGCAGTGGGACTAGTGCCTAATTGTACTGCGGAAGAGGTCTCATTTAGCACCATTTAGTCAGACGATGTTGATTTGAAGAAGCGCTGCTTTAACTCAATCTAGAGCATGTTTCTCCAGAATCGAGAAATGAGAGCCGTCACCCAACCTCGCCGCAACAGACTTGATCATCTCTGGTGTCGCTTCTCTCAGATCATAAGCCAAGCCTAGTCTTCCGAAGAGTCTGATGAGTATCGTGCAGAGGTTTAAGATGTCCCCGAACTCTGCGCCCTTATAGTCAAAGGGGAAGGTGTGGTGGTAATTGTGCCAACCTTCGCCTAATGACACTGTCGCTACAAAGCGGTTCTGGCTCGGTCGTATGTTCCTGGTGGAGAGAATAAATTGGGACTTAGTGATAAGCCTTTGAATAATTATTAGTTTTTACAAGCTTTTTATTAGGTCCACATGTAACTTAGTCAGTAATTATGCAAGTACTATGTATGTAAGTAACTATGTAAACAAATTGCAAATTTTTGATCCACTTCCCGGTTTCCTATTGAGTTAAAATTTGGCTACAAGTAAGTAAGATAGGTGACAATACGAATAAAATACTATGAAATCATCGAGCTGATCTGATGATGGAGCCTGAAGGTAGTCGAAGGAACTCAATTAATAACAACCAAGTTTGGTAGGATTTTCGTCAGAAAATTATTTACATAGTGAGTTGATTTAGAAGTTCTTATAGGTACGCTTTATTTACATACATACCCTCCCCCCCCCCCCCCCCATTAGGATCGTGAAAAAAAACAGATGGCTTATATGGCAAAGTGAGCTTTAAGTATCTCAAATTTACTCATGAATTCTATTTTTGTGAACTCATAATACAGATTAAAAAAAAACATTTGACTAAGTGGCACTGATGATCAAGATCACAGGCAAACACAGTGAACCACTTTCTTGATTCCACTTTCCTGAAGATTTTTTTTCAGCAAAGTCCTACGTCCTACTGCTTTTTATCATAAAGCTAAGCTTAGTTGTTTCTTGGCAGAAATTCCATTTTTTCAAGCAGGATTTTTTGCAACTGGTGGGCAAAGTTGCGGCATTTTATGGCATTACAAAAAAACCTCAAATACTGTTCTTTGCACATATCACAAATATACAGAAATTTACAAACGAGCGATCTCTTCCTGACAACATTTGAATACTGAAAAATTTGAGAAAAATAATTACTTATATCATAAAGCATTACTTACTTATCATACGGTCGGTACCCAAACTTATGGGCTAGGCTGTTCAGCGAAAACGTAGCGTGCAGCGTCGCGACGTGACGTATGAGGAGCCAAGCGCCCGCCTTCTGCCAGCCCTCGCCCAGCCACCACACGTGGATCACCATCGGTACCACGTAACAGAACAGCAATTTAAACCATGTGAAGTATCTGAAATAAGGTCATCATCATCAGCTAAAAACCGTCCGCTGCTGGAAAACCGCCAACATTGGCGTTCCAGCGCTACCCGCATCCGCATCCGGCAGACCTCAGTAGCCTTGAACACGTCAATAGTCGTCCGAAATAGTCTGTGAATATGCATCAATATTTATGTGAAGACGCAGCGAGAAGACTTTTAAGATTATACCTTTAGTTTCCACATTTGCGAGATAGTGCCGTCAGTCAGGCCTCACCGGAGAGCCTTCTGATTCTTCATCATGAGCCATCCCAGACACGAGAAGAGGACGTGTCCCTTAAATAAAACCTGTCCAGAGGGGTTACTCCGAATCTTGAAATTCGAAGTTCGTAACGTCGTGCAAATCCCTCTCGCTCTCATGTTAAACTGTATTTGAGTGAGCGAGATGGCATGATACGAACTTCGAAAAAATAATTTTAGAGGAGCCCCACAGAACTTACCTACTTTTTATGTAACATCAGCACCAGGTCGCTCTCGATATCATGAGCCAGCCGAGTTACTACAAGAGCACATAACCCTTAATTCAAACTTGTTCAGAACTTACTTCTCATGGAACATCAGCACCCTTATTATCGTTCTCGATGTCACTCAAGTCTACCTCCCGCCCAAGCCAGTGATGGTTCTTTATCATGAGCCAGCCGAGGTGCTAAAAAAAGACATATCCCTTAACTCAAACTTGTCCAGAACTTACTTCTCATGGAACATCAGCACCTTATCGCTCTCGATGTCGCTCAAGTCGACCTCCCGGCCTCGCCGAAGCACCTCCTGGTTCTTCTTCATCATCAACCAACCGATGTGCGAGAAGAACAGCCCTCGTCTTGCGTTGTGGGGGTCAGCGTCCGAGTCGCTGTACTTGTGGTGCACGCGGTGGTCGCGCACCCAATTTATGATGGAGTTCTATCAACAGTCAGTATTTCAATAGGGTTAGTTTCCTGCACAAAACATATTATTATAATTAGTCCGTCAGTTCGATTATCAAAAAATATTGGACACGTATGTTTTCTTATGTCAATCAAACAAAAAAAGGCAAAGATAAAGCGCGTCAAAGTTCTCGCTACTGCAGTGCCTCGGGCATGTTCGCTGAGGCGCGTACGGCCTGCTTCCACATCACCATGCGCATGCGCGCCGCGTCCCTGGTGCAGCGGGTGCGAGCCAGCGCCGACACCGTCCTTGCGATGATAGCAGACCGCGTAGACTGTCTGTTTGTTTGATAGTGTAATGTTTAAATTGTATAGTGTAATTATGTATGAGCCATCGACGCTTGAAATAAATGAATTTTATTTTTTAAGTTTGGGGGCGCATGACGTCACGGGGAACTTTAACGGGCTGTATCTTCATAATTTTTTGTTTAATTCATAAAAGAAAAAATACGTGTCCAATATTTTCTGATAATCTAACTGATAGACTTATTATATTGTTTTAGGACACAAGCCTATTGTTTACTAGGTAGGTTAATATTTGAGGGTTCTAAACGCCTCCTTAGCATCGCCACATTATGGGCTAATTTCGTATAAATTGAGGTGTTTTCGGTTATCATGAAGACGTCGCAGGTTTCTGCAATTCTTATTAAAATTATGCTGTTTAGTCTTATAAAATGGCCAATAAAATACAAATATTCACTCAGGTACTTAATTAATAAGACAAAGCTCTCTAGATGTACTTACTTTAGTACTATTTCAAATATAAACTAAAACAAGAAAAAATCTGTACATTCTCGTTTTTTTACCGTTTTTGAGTTATTGCCAAAAAACTGCGCTTCTTAGTAAAAGGACGCAAGTGCCGTGATACGCTCCTTTGCTAATGCACTTTTTCATATCATATTTTTTTCATTTGAAAATGTTCACTATTTGCCTGGTCACAATAATGTTCTGAAACTAGGAATTAAATTTTTGGCACACCGTCCCTTACACCCTGTATACCGTAAGTATATTAGTACCTGTCCACTCATGGAGAAGCAAATCAGGGTAAATATTTTTAAAGGAAGTGTAGCCTTGAAGGTCCGGTGGCTCCACAGCCGATGAACCCCAACTGTCACTCCGAACCCGCTCATGATGTACGAGACCCCGACTGAAAGAAAGAAAATTCATGAAGGTGCGTCCACACTTGTATCATTTGCTCGTATCTGATCACCGTGGCGTGGCATGACTGCGTATCGCGCTGCTTGGACGCTCACTGTCGGCGCGGCGATCACGCCGCGGTTGTCCGATCTAAGTGTGTAATACGCGTAGCAACATGGATTTCGAGCGATCCGATCGGCGCAACGTCTAAACGCGTGATCGTGACACGCGATTATGCCACGGGACGAAGATCTGATCGTGCAAATGATACAAAATGTGGACGCACCTTGAGGTGATCAATACATTTATCCTCGTAATTCCCCGCGTACTTATATGTTAAATTAAACTCGCTCACTCTCTAAAGTAAAGGTTTGTTTGCAAAAAAGCGGTCAATTAATACCTATGATTTAATTTGAATTAATGGATTACAGTTCCTTTGCTTTTTCGCCTTTTGCTGATGATGCCTCGTAGAGAAGCAAAACACGTGTCGAGGATTATACTGTCTGGTGGTGGTTTGTTGTATTTGCATGCATATTTTTTTGTGGAAACTGCATGAAAATATGCGCATGTGAACACATTTATTGTCACATCTAATGATCATCAATGATTTAATTTGTACTAAAATAGTAGTTTAATTAAGACGCATAATTGGACTTATTTTAATATAAGTAGCATTGTTTACTCGTGCTGTCGTCACTAATACGTGGTTGAAATCTTTCGGGTTATTAAGGCTCACCGTGTATAAATGCAATTTAATGCACTATTTCATGCATCTCTGTTTGGTCCTATGGTTGACTGGTAGAGGGTGCTATTTGGCATTAAGTCCCGCCATTTGTACTTACTTTTGTTTTGTGCAATAAATTATTTCATTATTTCAAAGTTTAAATTAATTAATTAATTAATTAATTATAGTACTTCAGACCTGATTATTTTATCTTAACCGAATAGCAAGAGTAACGACCAGTTGTACTCATCTGAGTAAGTAAAACATTTGACCCTATGGTTAACTGGTAGAGAATGCTATTTGGTATTTAGTCCGCCATTAGTAATTTTATATGATACCCTACTTGACCTAGTCAGAGTGGTCAGTTTGTCATTATCATAGAAAATATTTATTATACTTGGGGCAGCTATGTTCATAACTATTTCAAAATTTCAGACGGATATAGCGCTGTAACAGTCGGACAGATAGACAAAGTCGCATCATAAGGGTTCCTTTTTACGAATTTAGGACAACCAGTTAAGTTACGATAATAAGTGAATGTTTGTGCGGGACCCTCGGTACGCGAGTCAGATTCGCACGTGGCCGTTTTTTGGGTTCCGTGCCTCAAAAACAAAATGGAATCCTTACAGGATCACTTTTTTGTCCTTCTGTCGGTCCGTCCGTCTGTTTGTCTGTCTGTTTGTGAAGGCCCCTTTTCTCCGGACGCGTGGAGGTATCAATTGAAATTAACATCAAATACTTATGTCTGCAGCCCCCTTAAACTGTAAAAAAAACATTTTCTTATGTGTTTCCATACCAATACCGTAAACAGAAAACCTATAGGGTACTTCCATTTGTCTTAGAAACGTGAAATTTAGTATGAAAGTAGCTCTTATAACACAACCCACGAAATAAATCTGAAACTATTTTTTTATTCTGTGTGCCTGTCTCTGGTTACGGACATGGTAACCAATATAAAATGATCCTACATCGCGTACATTTTGCTTAAGAATAGGGCTCTGCTTAACACTTGATTATCATAAATACGACCGGTTTTAGCGTATTTTTTGTACGAAACCCCCGAGTGCATTTTTAATTTGAGGCGCGGAGTACGCCAACTTATTTACTTCAATTTCGCGGTCTCCACAAGCCGTCCGATTTTAAGTGCGTGGCCGATATTAAGTTGGTTAAAGTTTACATGGGGGCATTAAGATTCTCAGATCGACAACACAGATTGAAAGAAACAGCGTGAGATTTTCTATCATGATGGACTGACGCTCTAATTAGGAAGCTGATGTAGGTACGGTCAGCCAAGAAATTGGTCTACTACTTTTGAATCAATGCACATTAAATAATTGGCCGACCGTAGATACATATGACGTCCGAACGCTCGCGGTGGACGTCACTGCATGGGAAAATGATTATGCTGATGATGAAAGTTTGATAAGAATAGAACTTACCAAATACAAGTGTCTGCCATTTCACAGGAAACGCGTAATAAATGGCCATGTACAAAGTCACACAGTGATAAAGTAGTATTTGAAAAACATTTATCCATTTAATTTCATTCTTGAAGCCGAGTCCTTTTTCAAAATTTCGCAACCACGTAGTTATTTCTCGTTCTCCTGACTCTTTTGTAAATTCTTTGTTTTCCATTATAACTTTTCGTTTTTCTAGTCTAAGCAAAAAAAATGTTATAAATACTGTATATTTCACCACAGTTTGGTCTTCTATATATTCACTAGGTTTTACCTCATATCGGCCACCCCCCTAAGTATAAAGGCAAGCGAGTAACGTCTTTGTCAGCGACAAGTGTACTTAGCTCGAAGACATTTCTCAAGAAAACGTAGTCATATGTTATACCGATATGATTATAAAAATATTTTCATTAATTTATTAATTAAAAATAGTAATAGTATATAACGGGACAGAAAAAATAAACGTATAGAAATAAGACTGAGAAGCTTAAATGCATAATTAGTAAGCAAATCCACTTTGCAACTATTGAAGCTGCCCAAATATTTTAAACACAACTGCACTAAATTTAAATTCGGCCGGTATTAGGGTGGTGGCCGAAATAAAGTACCTAAGCTCTTCTGTTAATACTAGGAAGACGAATATGCGTATATTCTAACAAGTTAAACGTATACTGAATAAAGATGCAAGCACGCACTTAGTTTATATTACAATGATAAAAGTTAAACAAAAAGTCAGTCAATTGTGTCAAACGTTCTGTAATTTATTCATAAGAAAAGACAAAAGCTGAAGTATTTTTTATAAACGCTCCGTTTTTAGTG
Source organism: Hedya salicella (assembly GCA_905404275.2). Lineage (NCBI taxonomy): Eukaryota > Metazoa > Arthropoda > Insecta > Lepidoptera > Tortricidae > Hedya > Hedya salicella. Next base: position 26,275,561 of record FR990101.1, read on the forward strand.
TTCCGTGTCAAAAAGGCACAAAAGGAACCCTTATGGAGCAAGTGTCTGTCTGTACTGTCACTGTCACCGCGCTATATTTCAGGGACTACTTGTGACCTACTTTAAAAATCAGTCTTGGGCTCATCCAGATGGGCTAAAACTGAAACTACACGACGTAGCGCTTGGCGCTGATTATTTATATTGTGTATATTGAAGATATTTTCAAATAGTAGATTGTTTGACAAGGGGCTAAAAGAAGTCATTATGACACGAAGTGATTATTTGGACGAGCTCACGAAGTGAGCGAGGACAAACATGTCTGAGTGTCATAATGGCTTTTAGCCACGTGTTAAGCAGTCGGAAAATTCTCCAGCGCCCGTATCGCCCTTAAAGTGCACTCACATAATTATTAATCTTAAGGTGGAGTTCTTTGATTAAAGGCCAAATATTTGACGCCTTAATGCAAGTCTTTACTTCATCAGCTCGAGGTCCCCCTCGGAACTACGGGCAGAGTCTGACGAAAGTCTCCCGCTAACAACATAGTGACTCCACCCATCATACCATCGTTCCCTCTAATGTCATTCAAAGTTCTATTCAGCGCTTCAAAACACCTTTTATGCGCAATTGTACTTTCATCCCAGACTGTTACCCTTTATTTCACACCGTTCAGGGATGAATTTCCAAAAATGCTAAAATTAGTTTTCTTACTTTTAAATGAAATCTAAAGGCGAAATATTATAACATTTCCTCAATTAATTATAGGTTTTCCATGCAAATTTTCAACCCAAATTTAACCCCGTTAGGGGGTGAATTTCCAAAAATGCTGAAATGGGTTTTATTAATTTTAAATGAAGAGTCTACACGTGAAATACTATCACAGATACTCAAATAATTACAGGTTTTCCATACCAACTTTCAACCCCAATTTAACTCCGTTATAGGATGAATTTCCAAAAATGCTGAAATCAGTTTTCTTATTTTTAAATGATCTTCATTTAAAAATCTGAAAACTGATTATTAATTACAGGTTTTCCATACCAACTTTCAACCCCAATTTAACTCCGTTATGGGATGAATTTCCAAAAATGCTGAAATCTGTTTTCTTATTTTTAAATGAAGACTGTACGCGAAATATTATAACAGTTACTCAATTAATTAAAGGTTTTCAAAACATAATTTCAACTCCAATTCAGATTTCTTAATTTTAAAAGAAGAGTCTGTGGGCGGAATATTTTAACAGTTACTCAAATAATTATTGGTTTTCCATACAAACTTTCATCCCAATTTAACCCCTTTAAGAGATGAATATTCGAAAATGCTCTTATACATGTTTTTCACTGTATATTAGGAGGTTGTGACCAAAGTTATAAGCGTCTAAATTTAAAAACGACGTGTTTCCCATACAAACTTTCAACTCTTTTTTATCCCCCTTAGGGGATGATATCCTTTCTTAATATACGTCTACGTACTATAAAGAATCGACATTCCAAATTGCATGCTTACATCTTTAGCGGTTTAGGCTGTGCGTTGTCTGTCAATAGGTCAGTAACGCGAGAGTTTTATATATATAGATTAGGAAAACCGGCCAAGAGCATGTCGGACCATGCTCAATGTAGGGTTCCGCAGCCGTTTATACAAAAAACTGCCCTATAGATGAAAAAAATACGATAAAAAAAACACTAACAAAAGAGCGTATCTCCCCGGCACTTATCTACGTTATTTTGCTGAGAAGCGCAGGTTTTTGGCTATAACTTAAAAACGGTATATTCGATCATGTTGAAAATAATTTTCGTTGGAAGCATTTATTAAAAGAAAATAGAGGGGGGGCACAAGTTTTGCTACTTTCGGAGCGAATTTTTCCAAAAATATTTACTAAATCAATTATTCCTTTGAAACCTCTAAGTATTTTTAGAAGAACTGTCGAATGATTATGTGCCAGTGCCACACATTGATATTTGCTGTTTTTTTTTTTTTCAATTTCGGTTTCATTTATGGAGTGCCCCTTAGAAATATATATGTATTATTTTACTATCAAACTAAGTAGCAGCTTATACAAGACACCTATCCTCCAAATTTGATCAGTATACATATTGTAGTTTTTGAGTCAAATGCCTGTGACATACGAAAGGACGGACGGACGGACGGACGGATATGACGAAACTATAAGGGTTCCGTTTTTGACATTTTGGCTGCGGAACCCTAAAAAGGGTAAATAATCTTGACGTGTCTTTTTATTGAACAAGACTTTCGAAAAATAAGTTACAATACAACAAATATGTAACAGTACCTAGCAAGGAAGGTAAATTACATTATGTTGGTTTTATTGTTACTGCAATTGTACAGTCAGCATCATATCGTCATAAGCAGTCAAAGTGGCCAAATATATCGTAGGTCATTTAACTGGTTTTGTGGGTATTGTAATTGTACAGTCAGCTCAGCATCATATCGTCAGTAGTAGTCAAAGTGGCCAAATATATCGTAGGTCATTTAACTAGTTTTGTTGGTATTGTAATTGTACAGTCAGCATCATATCGTCAGTAGCAGTCAAAGTGGCCAAATATATCGTAGGTCATTTAACTGGTTTTGTTGGTATTGTAATTGTACAGTCAGCATCATATCATCAGTAGCAGTCAAAGCGGCCAAATATATGGTAGGTAACACATTTAACAAACAAACACTCATGTAACTGACATTTCGAAAGTGCTTGTAACTAGGCCTACTTGAATAAAGAATATTTTGATTTGATTTGATTTGATTTGATTTGATTTAACTGGTTTTGTTGGTACTGTATCTAATCGTACAGTCCGCGTCATATCGTCAGTAGCAGGCAAAGTGGCCAAATATATCGTAGGTGACACATTTAACCGGTTTTGTTGGTACTGTAATTGTACAGTCAGCATCATATCGTCAGTAGCAGTCAAAGTGGTGAAATATATCGTAACACATCTTTACTGCTATACCTACTACTTACAACTAGAGATCTGTTTGGATATTATTTGGCTACTTTAATCGCAAACGACGAACGACTTCTTTGACTGTATCATATACATAAAAATACACAAATAATAAGAATATTAAGATATTTTAAACTGCTAATTAGACGGCGATTTGACAGAGAGGTCCGGCATGTACTGTGACGTCATAGTCTACGCCGGCCATATAAACTCCATATTAAGGTGCGTCCACACTTGTATCATTCGCTCGTATCCGATCATCGTCCCGTGGCATGACTGCGTATCGCGCTGCTTGGACGCTCACTGTCGGCATTCCGTATCATTTGCGCCGCCGCGTGAAGAAACGCGTCCACACTAAGCCATAGCGTATCACCGTATCCGATCACCGCGCCGATCATTTTGCATGCTGCAGTTTGGACGCAAGCCGTATCCTTTCACCGCTCCGATCATTTTGGCATTTCGCCGATCATCATTTTTCGCGTGATCGTTCTTCTGTAGTAGCGTTGTGTTCCGTGTAAAACTATTGCACTCTGCGATCGCACATCAAATTGGTTGTCACCCGTGCAGAAACTTAAAGATTATTACCACGACAGCTGATAAGTCGCGAGCGCCGAGCACCAGCGTGGACAACAGCGCCCAGCGCCCATGCGTCGGCGGCACCGCGCGCGTAGCAACTAAAAATGACAGTACTTTGGAAATTCGCCGTAATACACCTGCGCCAGCGACTCAAGCCACGCCTCTCGGCCATCTCTTTCACGCGTAGCTGCAATGGACGAGACAGAAGATGATCGGGCAAAATCCAACTCGAGATGGATCGCGGCGTATCATAACCGCGTAGCATGATTGCGTGTCATGATCGCTAGTGTGGACGTCGCACCGTCGCGATCATGCCGTGCTTGTCCGATCCGAGTGTTTGATACGCGTAGCAACATGGATTTCGAGTGATCGGATCGGCGTAACGTCCAAACGCGTGATCGTGACACGCAATAATGCCACGCGACGATGATCTGATACGGGCAAATGATACAAATGCACCTTTAAATTCCGTTTTGCTAGAAAGGGATAGAATGAAATGTTTGATGGCTAATATCTTGGTTATTTTTATAGTTATTCGATTTTTTTTTTGTGTACTGTTTGTTACATGAATGAGCCTTTAATAAAGCAAAAATAAAAAATCATGCATATTCCCTATTGAGGTACAATATGCATCATTTTGATACAATCAAAACAAGACGCAAACGTCAGCCGTCATGTGAACGTCACTTTAAAAAAAATAAAAACAAGTTTTTGTTTGTTGTACCGCGGATTGCGATGGGGTTTTGTTGCTGCAGAAAATATCGTGTTTATTTATACAAATAATAGTATTGCGTCATATTAATATGCTGTAAATCAATATTAATAAACGTAAAGAAGTGCTCAAATATGTTTTAAAATGTATTCAATACACAAATCCGTAACAAACAGCTCTTCTACGCCAAAGCGGCGTCGTCTCGGCATGTCAAAGATTTTGCGATCGCCAGAAATATTGAATAAAGAGAATCACGATGTGTTTTCTATGTGTACTCCAATTAATCTGCGCTTAATGAAGCAATCCGTAGAGCGCTGTGAATCTCCCCCGCTGCCGTGTAACCAAATAGAGTATTTATGTGATTCAGGTAACAACAGTTCATCATGTAGTGAGATACCATGTTCGCCCGGCGTTTTGAACAGTTCCGTGGTAAGGGACCTCGAGAATTGGGAGTCTTTATTAGTGACCAAGGACAATGGAGTGTCTGTAACACAGAATTTGGCTGAAATTGAAGATATTTCTGATGACATGTTCTATTCAAGGCTAGAACAATCACGCACTGATGACATCTTGACATCGCGATGCCAGAAGCATTTTATAGAGAATATTGAAGCAAGTTTTGCAGCAGTTAATAAGTCTATTTATCAGAAAAGTCAGGATGAAAGTCTGGGAGAGGTGAAAGATAGCTTGTTTGAAACTAAAGACTCTTTCTTGTTGGATATCAAAGAAACTTGCATTATAAATGAAGATGCCAAAGTTAAAAAAAAGGAAATGTCGGACAATGTAGAATACTTCTATGGCTTGCCGGTTAAGACAAAGAGTTTTTTCAAAACTTACAGGAACATTGAGAAATTTTATGGTACGTATTAATCTGTCGATTTTTAAGTTGATTCTACCATTAAAGGTTATATTAGTTTGCTAATTCGTAGTGTATTTATAGATTGGCAAGAAGAATGCCTTAATTTGGATGCGATCAGAGAACGGCGCAACTTAATCTATGCACTGCCCACTAGTGGGGGCAAGACACTTGTGGCCGAGGTTCTCATGCTGCGGGAGGTGCTTAACAACAAGAAGAATGTGCTGTTCATTCTACCCTTCGTGGCCATCGTTCAGGAGAAGGTGAGATAATAACTACCGTTAAACCATCCAAACATAGTCCAGGCACTCTAACTATGGTCCGGATCGGAAAGAACAAGTACAATTATTAAAGATTTTGACAAAAAATATGTTAAAATTAGGAGGTGCCTGCCACTTCATTTGCGGAAGAGAAAAAGGCATAACCTGTCTTTCTTCAGCATAGTCCGGTTAAAAGTATCCTATAATCATATTTGGATACCCAGCTACCTGTGTACTATTTTATGGCATATATTTGAAGCCATTTTGGCGTGATGAAGCCACAACACCTACAAAAACTGCAAAAATAATTATAAATAAATAAATAAATAATACGGGACAATTTTACATAAATTGAACTAGTCCCATGGTAAGCTCAATAAGGCTTGTGTTGTGGGTACTAGACGACGATATATTTAATAGATATATTACTTATATACATAGAAAACATCCAAGACTCAGGAACAAATATTTATGCTCATCACACAAATATTTGCCCTTACCGGGATTTGAACCCAGGACCTCAGCTTCTCAGGCAACGTTACTCCCACTGAGCCAAACCGGTCGCCATATTTTGACTTGGTCTTTATTTAATGTTTACTATTTTATAATGTGATAATATCATTGATTATCTATACTATTATAAAGTTGTAGAAATGAAATGTCTGTACATTGAAAATGTTTAAAAAATATATATTGTAATAGACTATTTGGAGCCAAAATGGCAAAAACGGAACCCTTATAGTTTCATCATGTCCATCCCTCCGTCCGTCCGTATGTCACAGCCATTTTATTCATAAACTATAAGACGCATACTGATAGAATTTGGAACATCAATGTCTTGTGTAAGCCGCTACTTAGTTTGATAGTTAAATAAAAAAATATATATATTTCTAGGGGGGGCACTCCATCCATGTAACCAAATCTGAAAAAAAAAATCAGCAAATATCAATGTGTGGCACATCATTCGACAGCTCTTCTAAAAACACTTTGATGTTTCTAAAAAAAATTTGGTTTACTGAATATTTTCGGAAATATTCGCTCCGAAAGTAGCAAAAATTGTACCCCCCCGTCTATTTTCTAAACGGTATGTTCAAAATATATGAAAAAATGTACAAATATAAAGCTTAATAAATACTTCCAACGAAAATTGTTTTCAACATGATCGGACATACCGTTTTTAAGTTATTGTCAAAAAACTGCGCTTCTCAGCAAAAGGACGTAAGTGCCGAGGAAATACGCTCTTTTGTTAGTGTTTTATTTTTCATATCGTATTTTTTTCATGTGTAGTCATAATTTTTTTGTATAAACGGCTGCGGAACCCTACATTGAGCATGGTCCGACATGCTCTTGGCCGGTTTTTTTTTGTATGTGTCGTTGTGGCTTCATCACGCCAAAACGGCTAAACGGATTTCAAGTAATTCTAGTACACAGGTAGCTGGGTTACCACAGATGGTTATAGTATACTTTTTACTCACTATCACTACACTACTCATTGAAAAAAAATTGAATTATGATTTTTTTCTCTTTCGCTGACAAAGTTCTAGTTAATAATAATACAATTCCAATTAGGTGAGTAAAATTCGATTTTAGCTATGGTCATAGCTGGGTGATTTTGGTCTGTAGCTTTGTGGCGTGTGGTTAGGTGGTTTTAAATACTAAATTTAGTTTGGATCACCCTTCAGGTAAACAATAATCAACACAGGCAAAAAGTAAAGTAAGTAATGGGTTTAATTTGTGCTATCCTATCCATCACAAAATGGTGTTCTTTAGGAATAGTATATAATATTAAAATACAGGAATTTCCCGAGTTCAAACATAAACTCTATAAATTTTGTTTGGAAAAGACTTACTTTAGAATAGCTGATCATTTAGCTGACTATTCATGTTTTTCTTATTATTTAATGTAATTGTAATGTTAATAATATTGAAATAAAACAATTTAACGGATTATATCGCGTATATTATCTCATTTTAGTTCTCCCGTGACCATGGAAAGCTGGAAAGCTTCCGAAACGTCGGGAACTAAAATTAGATAATATACGTGATATAATCCGTTAAATTGTTTTATTTCAATGAGTAATAATCGCGGAAACAGAAGTAATAAATAATAAAAATGTTTCACTTGAATTCTCAAGCTTTTCCGTAATTTCCAATAAGTATATCTTAATTTTATAGCATGATTTAAATTAGTTCGTATTTAATGCTGACATAATTTTGTACGGCACATTGGGGTTGATTATGATGAACATAATCTAACATATTATAAGATCTCTCTAACTCACAATATGTCAATAAACCATTTCAATAAAAAATATATATATATATATACAAAAAATACATGTTGATAATGAAAATAAAAAACTTCCTTAACTGACTCATTGTTAACATTTTTTCAAGTCATTTTAAAAGATGTCTTTGTTTATCACCTTTGGATAACACCTTACGCACGCGCTGCTGACCTTTTGCTGACCTCATGTGCTGTGGATTGAGTATAATATAATTAGCCCTAGCCCCTTTGGCCTCCTCTTGCCTCTTAGATCTCTTAGTTTAGCCTTTCCATCTTTCTCTAATACTTTCTGCATCTCTCTCTCTCTTTCTTTCCCTCTCCCTCACACTCACATACTTATACACTGCTCACCTATTTAAATGAAATGATCGTAACCTTTTGACCGCCAAGCAGCAAAGCAATACGACGGGACCCAGACGCCACACCAATATATCCATATCCATACTATTATTATAAATGTGAAAGTGTGTCTGTCTGTCTGTTTGTCTGTTACCTCTTCACGCTTAAACCGCTGAACCGATTTGGATGAAATTTTGGTATGGAGATAGTTTGAGTCCCAGGGAAGGACATAGGCTACTTTTTATCCCGGAAAAATACCCTTATCCGCGATAAACGAATTTAAGGCGGACGAAGTCGCGGGCGGAAGCTAGTATAAAATAAAATGAACCTTCAAAAATAAAATATTTATTGCAGAACCAGATTGATCTTATATTCCGAGTTTTTGAACCATCAAATTTATTCGAAACGCCGCCGTCAGTAACACGAATTTTCGATAACGGGATTGGCCGTTAGTTAGTATATTATTCTGCTTTAACAACGCATCAAACTACAAGATCTGTGATATGTTTGCGAGTGCGATTTGGCGACTAATGTCAGAATGTAAGAGAGTGGCTGAACAAGAGATACCTGCGAGCACGGTAGTGTGAATGGACGAACTTTGTATGTACATATAAATAAGGTAGATTACTAACTTTATATTTGTGCTGTTTTGGCAATAGCTGTTAAGGCACAAATGTTTTGTATAATTAAATAAATAAATAAGTTTGAAGGTATAGGGATAGACTTCTGATCCATATTTTAATCTTCAAGTACCTTCACAGATCTGGGCGCTGTCACCGTTTGCCGTAAACCTGGACTTCTTGGTGGAAGAGTATGCGGCCGGCAAGGGCCACATCCCACCGAAGAAGCGGAGGAGCAAGCACAGCATCTACATAGCTACCATAGAGAAGGGGCTGGCGCTGGTGCGGAGTCTGCTGGAATTCGGACGGTTGAACGAGATTGGGCTGATGGTGGTAAGTGTGTTTGTAATAGGGTAGATGCATGAATTTTTTTAATCGGTTTCCTTAACCAAATATAAAAACAACGTAAAACGATTTCAAAAAGTGAAATTAAAATTGGCCAAGAAATAAGCATGGTATAGGCATTTTAAACTACTAATTAGCGATTTGACAGTAAGGTCCGACACTTCTACGTCATACATAGTACTTAAAGTCGGCCAAGAAATACGCATGATACAGGCATTTTTTAATTACTAATTAGCATACGTCGCACTCCAGCGGGCATTTGGGGGGCACGTCAGATCGTAAGGTTCACAAATAAATCAATGAATTTTCGAGTTGTCAGAATAGGGTATTTGTACTTAGTATCCCACCAAAAACATTCTGTAAAAAACTAGCCAAATCTCGATGGAGCTGCTTGTTTATCTCTAAAAAGTAATGAAATCTAAACAAAGTCGTGCCAAGTCTAAGGTTCTTTACTGCTATTTTTTTATTAATGTAGTTAATGTCGTGTGACTTGGCCGTTGAAGGGTACGGTACACAAGGGTACAAAACCAGGTGCTCCATGACACCATTGCACCAATCGTTGACGGTCGGACGGTGTCATAGAGCACCTGGTTTTGTACCCTTGTGTACCCTTCAACGGCCAAATTACTTAAAACTAATGCTATAGCATTACTTACTAAGGAATTTGGAGTTGCATATTTCAAATACTAGGTAATAAATACTAAGTACAAATACCCTATTCTGACAACTCGAAAATTCATTGATTTATTCTGAACCTTACAATCTGACGTGCCCCCAAAATGCCCGCTGGAGTGCGAAGTATGCTAATTAGACAGCGATTCGACAGGGAGGTCCGACATGTACTGTTACGTCATAGTGCACTCCGGCCATATAAACTACATATTGAATTCTTTTTTTCTAGAAAGAGATAGAATGAAATGTTTGATTGCTTAAAAATATTTATATACAAAATATGTTTTTCTCTACTGTTTGTTACATGAATGAGCGTTTTAATAAAGCAAAAACAGTCGGGACCCATGAGAAATCTAGATCGACGCAAATCTTCCCAACAATGGGTCCCGACTGTTTAAAATCGCTATGTTCCATATTAGAATTTATTATTTGTTATCGATCATGAATCATGAAAGATTTCCATTATAACTTAACAAATTTCTGGGGCACTGGACTTGTTTTTTTCTTTTTGGTTTTTTAATTAATAAAAGTTAGACAATTTCGCAATCTTTATCTTGGGGGTTATTGAGAAGCTTGCACAGATTTATTACAATGCAATTAAATGGAAATTTAATGAGAATGGCTTGCTAACCAACTTTAAATCGTTATAGTTCCTAACTGGTAATTCCAAATTAAAAATGATAAAAGAAACCGACTAGTGATTTTTAAATCCCTATTCATTGATACGCCACTGGATATATTACGTCGATTTTCATTTTTTTTCTTTTTCACAATATGGCGTCTCATTATCGCCATTTTCTGGGTTTTCATCATTTTCATGTCTTCATTGACATTCGGACAATTAAGACAAATCGATTGACGTAAGAATCATCAAAATCGGTCCACGCGTTTGGTCTCTAGAGTGCCAGATAGGAACAAACATACATACATACATAGACTGATAAACAAAATACCACTCATTGAAATAAAACAATTTAACGGATTATATCGCGTATATTATCTCATTTTAGTTCCCGACGTTTCGGAAGCCCCGTATGTCCTCCCGTGACCATGGAAAGCTGGAAAGCTTCCGAAACGTCGGGAACTAAAATGAGATAATATACGCGATATAATCCGTTAAATTGTTTTATTTCAATGAGTAATAATCGCGGAAACAGAAGAAAATATTAAAATACCACTCCTTTGCGTCGCGCAGTGGGGTAAAAATAAAAGAATCATGCATGGTCCCTATTGCGTGACCCTCCAGTGGGGACTCCCGGGCAGGGAACGTGTTAAATCGGTTGGTCAGTAGGAATGACTACCCGGTATATGTTTAGGTGGATGAACTGCACCTGATCGGGGAGTCTGGTCGAGGAGCCACGTTGGAGACACTGCTGACCACTGTGCTCTTCGCCAACCGTAAGTTACCACAAGCAACAATTTGAGCGTATTTGGGTTCAGTCAACATCAAGGACCATTAAAACAAAAGGACTGACCATCTTCATACAAAAAGCGGTTCCCCGATATGTACAACGCCATCTATGTATAAGAATTATTTTTTACAATTATTCAACTTTGCAAGCGTGACGCAGTATTTCAATGTTACGATTTATTTATTATTAGCTATTTGCGAACTAATTGTTACTATACTATGTTTCTTTATTCAATTATAATATCTTTAAATGATTAATTTTATAGCGCCATCTAATTTTTGCCAGAATATCTCCTTGCGATCGGAACACGATCCAAAGTATGGCAAGTGTCAGTCCTCTTTTTTTAATGGTCCTTGGTTAACATCAAATTTGGGATGGGGAACGGGTTCTGGAGTGGAGACCTCGAACGACTCGCCCTGCCAGGTGGACCGACGACTTGAGGAGACTGGAAGTGGTTGGATACGGAGAGCTAAGAAGCGGGTATGGTGGCGTGAATTGGAAAGCCCTAGGTTCAGCATTGGAAGACTCTGGGCTGACGTACATAATGATAAATGGTGATGAACCGTTACTTATTTGCAGCGTCCAAACTGAAGTGGCAATGGGTAGGGCACATAGATCGCAGAGCCAATGGCCGTTGGGGCAGAAAGGTACTCGAGTGGAGACCATGTACTGGCAAGGGCAGCGTGTGAAGGCCACCCGTAAGGTGGTCCGAAGACCTGATTAGGATGGAAGGGACTCGCTGGATACGCGTCGCCTCTATCCGGCCCATGTGGAAATCTATTGAGGAGGCCTGTGTCCAGCAGTGGACGTCCTATGCCAGCAATGAATGTATGTTTGTTCGGGTGGAATCTTGTAAGATAAATTTGACTTACTTCCCGGTTTCCAATCTGAAATTTGGCATACTTATGTAAGTTCGGTGACAATGCAACAGTATGATGCCATCGAGCTGATCTGATGATGGAGCAGGAAGGTGGTCATAGGAACTCTGTATTAAAATAATGCAATTCTACCGAGGTTGGGCTCCTTAGAATCGTCTCGGTGAGTAGTAATGGATGGAAAGATAAATACAGTCGGCAATGCTTTTGCAAAAAAGCTTGTCACAAAAATGAAATTTTCGACAGAAACTTATTTTTATTAATAGGCTTGCCCCAGATACAAAATGCCTATTTGGCACTTTGTATGCTACAGCCTTTCTGACGCTGACTATACTTCCAAAACCCAGGAGCAAAGTTCGTCATACAAATATGTTGTGACATTGTTAAAAGTATCTATCTAGAGTTTCTCGCTTTCTCGTAATGCTTGCATAACTTTTGTAAACGTTATAAGTTTTATACTACATTCACAGGTGCTAACATGTCAGTCCGTTGTCTCACGTTAAACACGGAGTAGTTTGTGTAGCTGATAAGCATTAAAACTGCATGACTATGAGCCGAAACTTATATAAACCAGCCCGCAGGCTATAATGAAGCTATTATAACACTGCCACCTATTACAAACTGGTTATCATAAAGTTAGTATATACGGTTTCTGAGCAGCTTGAGGTATTGAATACAATCATTTATTATTAATTCCGATGTTTTATCAGTGGCTTTCAAGCTGGTGGCGTCGAGGATTTCGTCCACAAAAATGGGCCGTGGTAGAAAAAAAGGTTTGAAAACCGCCGATGTGGATAAGCAATTTTTTGTGTGTCAGAGGGTATCCAGATAGTGGGCATGAGTGCCACCATCGGGAACTTGCCTGCGGTGGCGCGGTTTCTCCGCGCAGACGTCTTCCAGAGGGACTTCAGGCCTGTCCAGCTCACGGAGTACGTCAAACTGGGTTCCACGCTGTACAGGGTCACTGGGGAGGGGGAGATCGAACCGGAGAGGGAGCTGAGCTTTAATGTGAGTACATCTATGACGTTACAGTTAGGGAGTGTAATAACCGACGAAATTTCATAACCGATTATTATATCCGATAATAAAAATAATTAAAGTATATAATATAACTAGTTTCTGCCCGCGACTTCGTCCGCCTTAATTTTTTTAATCGCGGATAAGGGTATTTTTCCGGGATAAAAAGTAGCCTATTTCCTTCCCCGGGACTCAAACTATCTCCATACCAAATTTCATCCAAATCGGTTCAGCGGTTTAAGCGTGAAGAGGTAACAGACAGACAGACAGACACACTTTCGCATTTATAATATTAGTATGGATTATTTATGTACTCATAATCAAGAAAAATGTATAGTAACTTAAGTTAACAATGATAAAAGATTTGAAAAACGTAATTAACTGCAGGCTCAATCAAAGAGATCAATCAAATTACCTCTATTTTTTATATTTTTTTTATCATTGTTAACTTGATAATGTATATATATTTATCAACTATTAACTTTCTTTAAAAGATAATATTTAAACAATGGGCAAATAAAATTATGATACATAAAGACCTAGTTCTTGCAAAAAAATTAAGTATTAAAATCGGTTATCGGTATAACCGATTTTTTTTAATAACCGATTATATAATTTGGCCGAAATAACCGATTTCATCAGTTGCGGTTATAACCGATTTGCATTCCCTATTTACAGTAATTATTTCCTCACATCAAAGTCTTTTAGAGACTTTTGTCCAGCTATTGGACTGCATGAATTGAACGATTTCATGATGTAGACCAGTGTTTTTTAACCTATGAGTCGTGAGACTTTTTCTTGCAGCGCGTAGTGAAAATCTTCATAGGATGCCTAAGAAAGGAGGCCCAGGCAGTGCCGGACCTTTATCTGCTAAAAACATATAGTAACTGTTGCTTCCCAGTATACATCAGCGGCGATGAGCCTGGACCCGGATATGGTGGGCGGGCTGGTCTCGGAGGTGGTCCCGGGCGGCGCGTGCCTGGTCTTCTGCCCCACTAAGCGCAATGCTGAGAACGTCGCAAGCATGCTGTGCAAACTGCAGCGCAGGTCAGCACTCACAGTTTGCTGTAGTTGAAGCCAGACATGGTGGAGCTAGTGGTTCCTCGAGCGAGCTGCATCCAGCCCTGGAGCCAGCTGCAGCGCAGGTCAGCACTCAAACAGTGTTCTGTAGTTGAAACCGGACATGGTGAAGCTGATGGTTCCTCGAGCTAGCTGCACCCAGACCTGCAGCGAGCTGCAGCGCAGGTCAGCACTCACACAGTGTGCTGTAACCAGAGCCAGACATGGTGGAGCTGATGGTCCCTCAGGCGAGCTGCACCCAGCTCTGGAGCCAGCTGCAGCGCAGGTCAGCACTCACACAGTGTGCTGTAACCAGAGCCAGACATGGTGGAGCTGATGGTCCCTCAGGCGAGCTGCACCCAGCTCTGGAGCCAGCTGCAGCGCAGGTCAGCACTCACACAGTGTGCTGTAACCAGAGCCAGACATGGTGGAGCTGATGGTCACTCAGGCGAGCTGCACCCAGCCCTGGAGTCAGCTGGGGCACGTTTGTGTAACCTACACCGTTATATTTCCACAGGCTTATGCTTCATTTTTTCTGTAGGTCGTTACGAAAGTCACAAGCAAATCTTTGTCACCAGGGAGATGGCCTTGCACCGCATGGCGGAGCGACAGGCGCTAGAAGCGGCGCTGAGAGCTGAAGGCGCGGCGCCCGCGCTGGTCAGGAGTGTGCGCTACGGCGTGGCCCACCATCACAGCGGACTGGCGTCCGACGAGAGGAGCCTGCTGGAACAAGCCTTCAGGTCAGATAGAGCGCCCAACAGCAGGCTGTGACGCCGTACCGGACCGCACCGCGCTGCCTTGAGTGTCCATTACGGCGTGGCTTACCCAGCGGGCTGTTTCGTAATCGAGCCGGTGTACATGTGGCAGGTCGGGCGTGATCTCCGTGCTGTGCTGCACGTCGACGCTGGCGGCCGGCGTCAACCTGCCGGCGCGGCGCGTCGTCGTGCGCGCGCCGCACGTGGGGCGGCAGTTCCTGTCGCTGGGCGCGTACAGGCAGATGTGTGGCCGCGCGGGCCGCGCCGGGGTCACCGACACCGGTAACTATACTACACCGGTCTACACTACACTACACCGCGCCGCACGTGGGGCGGCAGTTCCTGTCGCTGGGCGCGTACAGGCAGATGTGTGGCCGCGCGGGCCGCGCCGGGGTCACCGACACCGGTAACTATACTACACCGGTCTACACTACACTACACCGCGCCGCACGTGGGGCGGCAGTTCCTGTCGCTGGGCGCGTACAGGCAGATGTGTGGCCGCGCGGGCCGCGCCGGGGTCACCGACACCGGTAACTATACTACACCGGTCTACACTACACTACACCGCGCCGCACGTGGGGCGGCAGTTCCTGTCGCTGGGCGCGTACAGGCAGATGTGTGGCCGCGCGGGCCGCGCCGGGGTCACCGACACCGGTAACTATACTACACCGGTCTACACTACACTACACCGCGCCGCACGTGGGGCGGCAGTTCCTGTCGCTGGGCGCGTACAGGCAGATGTGTGGCCGCGCGGGCCGCGCCGGGGTCACCGACACCGGTAACTATACTACACCGGTCTACACTACACTACACCGCGCCGCACGTGGGGCGGCAGTTCCTGTCGCTGGGCGCGTACAGGCAGATGTGTGGCCGCGCGGGCCGCGCCGGGGTCACCGACACCGGTAACTATACTACACCGGTCTACACTACACTACACCGCGCCGCACGTGGGGCGGCAGTTCCTGTCGCTGGGCGCGTACAGGCAGATGTGTGGCCGCGCGGGCCGCGCCGGGGTCACCGACACCGGTAACTATACTACACCGGTCTACACTACACTACACCGCGCCGCACGTGGGGCGGCAGTTCCTGTCGCTGGGCGCGTACAGGCAGATGTGTGGCCGCGCGGGCCGCGCCGGGGTCACCGACACCGGTAACTATACTACACCGGTCTACACTACACTACACCGCGCCGCACGTGGGGCGGCAGTTCCTGTCGCTGGGCGCGTACAGGCAGATGTGTGGCCGCGCGGGCCGCGCCGGGGTCACCGACACCGGTAACTATACTACACCGGTCTACACTACACTACACCGCGCCGCACGTGGGGCGGCAGTTCCTGTCGCTGGGCGCGTACAGGCAGATGTGTGGCCGCGCGGGCCGCGCCGGGGTCACCGACACCGGTAACTATACTACACCGGTCTACACTACACTACACCGCGCCGCACGTGGGGCGGCAGTTCCTGTCGCTGGGCGCGTACAGGCAGATGTGTGGCCGCGCGGGCCGCGCCGGGGTCACCGACACCGGTAACTATACTACACCGGTCTACACTACACTACACCGCGCCGCACGTGGGGCGGCAGTTCCTGTCGCTGGGCGCGTACAGGCAGATGTGTGGCCGCGCGGGCCGCGCCGGGGTCACCGACACCGGTAACTATACTACACCGGTCTACACTACACTACACCGCGCCGCACGTGGGGCGGCAGTTCCTGTCGCTGGGCGCGTACAGGCAGATGTGTGGCCGCGCGGGCCGCGCCGGGGTCACCGACACCGGTAACTATACTACACCGGTCTACACTACACTACACCGCGCCGCACGTGGGGCGGCAGTTCCTGTCGCTGGGCGCGTACAGGCAGATGTGTGGCCGCGCGGGCCGCGCCGGGGTCACCGACACCGGTAACTATACTACACCGGTCTACACTACACTACACCGCGCCGCACGTGGGGCGGCAGTTCCTGTCGCTGGGCGCGTACAGGCAGATGTGTGGCCGCGCGGGCCGCGCCGGGGTCACCGACACCGGTAACTATACTACACCGGTCTACACTACACTACACCGCGCCGCACGTGGGGCGGCAGTTCCTGTCGCTGGGCGCGTACAGGCAGATGTGTGGCCGCGCGGGCCGCGCCGGGGTCACCGACACCGGTAACTATACTACACCGGTCTACACTACACTACACCGCGCCGCACGTGGGGCGGCAGTTCCTGTCGCTGGGCGCGTACAGGCAGATGTGTGGCCGCGCGGGCCGCGCCGGGGTCACCGACACCGGTAACTATACTACACCGGTCTACACTACACTACACCGCGCCGCACGTGGGGCGGCAGTTCCTGTCGCTGGGCGCGTACAGGCAGATGTGTGGCCGCGCGGGCCGCGCCGGGGTCACCGACACCGGTAACTATACTACACCGGTCTACACTACACTACACCGCGCCGCACGTGGGGCGGCAGTTCCTGTCGCTGGGCGCGTACAGGCAGATGTGTGGCCGCGCGGGCCGCGCCGGGGTCACCGACACCGGTAACTATACTACACCGGTCTACACTACACTACACCGCGCCGCACGTGGGGCGGCAGTTCCTGTCGCTGGGCGCGTACAGGCAGATGTGTGGCCGCGCGGGCCGCGCCGGGGTCACCGACACCGGTAACTATACTACACCGGTCTACACTACACTACACCGCGCCGCACGTGGGGCGGCAGTTCCTGTCGCTGGGCGCGTACAGGCAGATGTGTGGCCGCGCGGGCCGCGCCGGGGTCACCGACACCGGTAACTATACTACACCGGTCTACACTACACTACACCGCGCCGCACGTGGGGCGGCAGTTCCTGTCGCTGGGCGCGTACAGGCAGATGTGTGGCCGCGCGGGCCGCGCCGGGGTCACCGACACCGGTAACTATACTACACCGGTCTACACTACACTACACCGCGCCGCACGTGGGGCGGCAGTTCCTGTCGCTGGGCGCGTACAGGCAGATGTGTGGCCGCGCGGGCCGCGCCGGGGTCACCGACACCGGTAACTATACTACACCGGTCTACACTACACTGCACCGTTAACGCCCAGGTCGCGCGTGATCTCTGTGGTGCTCGTAGTGATCTGATTCCATCCGCGACTTCGTGAAAATGAATTATTCACACAAATTTTCATCCTTCATTCAAATTTTGAATAAATCAAAATCATTTATTTCGAATGTTTATACAGTCAGCATCTTATAGTCTGTGGCATCCAAAGGTCCAAATATATCGCAACGCGTCTGCATTCTTATAGGCATAAAAATTGTTGACGTTACATTTGGCCCTTTCGATACTACAGTCTATTCGATGCTTACTGTTCATCCATTTCATGCAATTTTACTTTCAGAAAAACATTTGTATCGCACCTCTTTGATATTCACACGTTTACCAATCGTAACAAGCCACGGAACCGAACTCATTGTATTAATTAATATTATTATTTTAATTTTGAAATAGGCGAAAGCATAACAATCTGCAGCGACCGCGACTGGCCGCAGCTGCAAGCCGTCCTGCGGAACGGTCTGCCGGCGGTGGAGAGCGGGCTGCCCGCGGCCTGCGCGAGCCTCGTGCTGAGCGGCGTGGCGCTGCGGCTAGCCGACTCCAGGAGCCAGCTGCGTCAGCTGCTGCAGTGCTCGTTCATGGCCACCAGGTGAGTGATCCCGTGTCACTTGTACATAGCTGAGTAATGTTTCGTGTGACTCGCACCCTAACAGGGGAGAACGACGGCAGCAGTGAAGCTTGCCCTAACTATGGCTGAATTTCTGGACGGAAGAAATTTGTAGGGAGTCAAGAAAACTGCGCGCGGGAAAGAGCTCCTGGCAACTCTGTACGCCGTCGAGGACCATGAGGTAGAAGGAGGGAATTGTCTGATGGATAGCCGATGGTCGCTCGGGCAGGAAGGGGCTGGGCTGGCGATCGCGCACAGGTTGACGCAGCGAGAGAAGGCTCCTAACAAGATGGAACGATGATCTGGTTAGGATTGGCGCATGACCGGTCGCTGTGGAGATCCTTGAGGGAGTCCCTTTTTGAGCTGTGGACGTCCTTGGGCGGATATGGTGATGATGTCACGGGTCTGCCGTTGCTATCCAGTGGTCTGCTGGACTTTTTATTTACCGATGTGAAACGTATTCTTCACTTTTTCACAACAATCCATGATTAAATTGGTTTATTGTCTTGGTACGGAACGCTTGTCTCACTGCCTGAAATGGGCGACTATTGAATGAATGTAGTTTATTCACTAGAATATATGGTACATATACAGGTGTTACAATTATTATTATTCGCATTCCCATAATATATTCAGCCACTATATAGTGACATGTGAAAATTACAATGGCAACATAAGACTAGGTACATATTGCCTAAGAAAATATAAATATAAATACTCGGTCCAACAATAATTAAATGACACAATTAATGTCAAGACTGACAATGATCAATTAAATATAGTAATAACTTAAATATAATCAAATCAATAACTAATTAATATATTGTGTACAGTCGGGGTTTTACCATTATATGTCATTATTAATTTTTGATTGTCTCTATAATAACGTGTTTTTTTTTTTTTATGGCATAGGGGCAAACGAGCAGACGGGTCGCCTGATGGTAAGCGATCACCGTCGCCCATAGACACTTGCATCACTAGAGGAGTCACAAGTGGGTTGCCGGCCTTTCAGGTGGGAGTACGCTCTTTTCTTGAAGGTTTGAAGATCACATCGGTCCGGAAATACTGCATGCGGCAATTTATTCCACAGTTCAGTCGTGCGAGGCAGGAAATTTCTAGAAAAACGCACACTTGTGGACTGCCAACCATCTAAGTGGTGAGGATGGAAATATTGTCGCGTAGGACGATGGCGGAAAGATGCAGCTGGGATCAACCCAAACAATTCCTCGGAACACTCTCCGTTATACAAGCGATAAAAAATGCAGAGCGAGGCTACATCTCTACGCAGAGCCAAGGAGTCAAGTTAATCTGAAATACGCTGGAAACCGACGATACGAGTCGCTCTCCGTTGAATGCGGTCTAGAGGGAGAAGCTGGTACTGTGGAGCCCCTGCCCACAGATGAGAACAGTATTCAACGTGCGGGCGGACCTGTGCCTTGTAAAGCTGTAGGAGGTGGGCCGGAGTAAAATACGTCTCGATCTATTGAGCACGCCGAGCTTCTTAGCGGCTAATTTGGCCTTACCCTCTAGATGGCCGCGGAACTGGACTTCTTCGATATATCGACGCCAAGGATTCCGATAGTGGCTGTTGCAGTTACGGGAGTACTCTCAAAACGAGGTGATGCAACAAACGCAGACCTTTTAGCGGTGAAAGCGCAAACCTGTGTCTTTGTAGGGTTAAAACGGACTAAATTAAGTCGACCCCATTCTGAAACTTCTTTTAGGGAAGTTTCAACTTCAGACACAAGTTTGTTACGGCTCTCGATGACGTTATCCCGAGAAATATTGGCGCGGCCAGTGTAGGAGGCATCACCCGTGCTATCATCCGCATAACAGTGAATGCCACAAATTTGCAGCATATCGTTGATATGCAGAAGGAACAGCGTGGGCGATAACACACAGCCTTGAGGGACACCAGCATTCACAGACATGGATTCAGAGCACGCACCGTCAACTACGACCTTTATGCATCTGTCTGCTAGAAAGCTACTGACCCATTCGCATAATTTCTCGGGAAGCCCATAAGATGGAAGCTTCGAAAGAAGTGCTTTGTGCCAAACCCGATCAAAAGCCTTCGCCATGTCTAAGCTAACCGCCAATGCTTCGCCCTTAGTCTCGATCGCCTGTGCCCAACGATGTGTCAGGTGTCAGGTTTTTGCGTTGACATCTTATTCACCACTCTTCTAAATAATTCAGTTTCTCTACTTTATAATTGTTAATTGAGTGAGAGATTCAGGCGCTACCATATTATAGTTTCTTTGCTTTTCAGCGAAAAAGTGTCTTGGTTAGATGTGACAATAAATTATGCTCACATGTGCATATTTTCATGCAGTTTCCACAAAAAAATACACATAATTGTTATACAGATAGAAGTAAAAGGAATATTTCGATGCATTTCAGAAAATATTAATTTTGTTCCAGCTCAGAAGTAGACATAAAACAGATATGCGACGACTCGATCCGGTCGCTGATACAGAGCGGTGCAGTGGACGTCGGCGAACACAAGCCCAGCGACGACTCTCACACAGTGGCCGCACAGCGAGTCGTGTACAGTGATAGCAAACTGACTGTTAGCAGGCTCGGACAAGCGGCTATCAAAGGTGCACACACACAGAGAACACAAACACACACACACACACACACACACAGAGAGAGCGAGAGAGAGAGAGAACACTCACAAACATGCACAGAACACTCACTCACACATACACACGCGCACACACACGGAGAGAGAGAGCGAACACAATCACACACACACACACACAGCGGTGCAGTGGACGTCGGCAAACACAAGTGCGGCGACGACTCTCACACACAGACAACTATGTTTCTAATTTAGATATCACAACATTAAGTTCAAACACAATATTGATTGTTAATGAATAAATTGAATTGAATAGAATATCGAGGGCTTCAAGCCATAGGGGCGTACAAACAAAACCCTTACTTTTCAGGAGAACTTTTTGTTAATGCACAGATTTTACTATAAATTTGCATAGAACATTAAAAGTAGGTGTTTTTTTTTTCAACGTGGTTAATTTCGTGTAAAGTATTTTATAAATTAACCTATTTTGTCAAATTATACTTGAATATATTGGGCGTATAATAAAAAAAAATATCTGTTCAATATTTGGTATAACACACACCTCGATTAATTAATTAAATATAAATTAAATAATTTTACAGCAATTGATTGTTAATTATAGTGATATTTATATTTTTTCGTATTTTTATACGCGTATATGGCTTGACGAGACGTACCAAGATAGTTCGTTTCATTTGTGGGCGCATAGTAAAAATGGGCTTGATTTGAATTATTGGTTTTAGATTAATCAAGATTTCTTAGGCTAATTTATAGATTTAAATGATGAATCTACAACTACACATACAAAAAACGTAAAAAAATAGTGTTGTTTTTTTTTGCAAATATTTATTTTAACAACTTTATAATAGTATACAACTAATAACAAGCCTTAACGAGCGTCTTAAGTCATATTTAAGCAAAGAAATTGCTCCTGAGCAGTCTGGCTTTGTTAAGGGAAAGGGAACCCGGGAGCAAATCTTGACAGTCCGACAGATTATACAGAAAGCCCAGGAATTCAACAAGCCCACCTACATGCTTTGAAGACTTCTCTAAAGGTGCGTCCACATTTGTATCATTTGCCCGTATCAGATCATCGTCGCGTGGCATGATCGCGTGTCACGATCACGCGTTTGGACGTTGCGCCGATCCGATCTCTCGAAATCCATTTGCTACGCGTATCACGTTATATCGGAAGAGTGCGGCATGATCGGCGCGCCGACACTGAGCGTCCAAGCAGCGCGATACGCAGTCATGCCACGGCACGGTGATCGGCTACGAGCAAATGATACAAGTGTGGACGCACCTTAAGGCGTTCGACTCTGTCAAGTGGCTAAAACTCTGGGAAACATTGACGGCGATGGGTGTTCCTAAACACCTGGTACACCTTCTGCGAAGACTGTATGAAGACGGCATAGCCTCAAAGCGCGGAGATGACGTCATATCCAACCACTTTCACCCCAGTGCCGGAGTCCGTCAGGGATGTATTATCTCTCCACTTCTTTTCAGTCACAGAGCTCACAAGGATTACACATGAAGACTGGACCTGCGATATGCAGACAACACCACTTTGTTCGCTACTAGTACCCGCCACATGGAATGCACTTCTTGGCAAGATGTAACGCGTTAGCTTTGACTTGGGATAAACCGAAATAAGACAAAAAATATGATAATCGACCGCATGAATAACAATTCTCCAGAAATTACACAAGTTGCGAATTATAATGTGGTCCAATCATACATTTATCTGGGAGCTTTAATCACGAACAACGATGGATGCGTCGACGAAGTGAAGAGGCGTATGGCAATTTCTAGGTCTGCAATGGATAAGTTGAGGAAAATATGAAGGAATCGCAATATATACAAAGGCATAAAAATCCGGCTAGTTCGGTCACTTGTATTCCCCATTGTCCTGTACGCCGCAGAAACGTGGACCTTGCAGGAAATTGAGAAGAAGATGATAGACGCCCTAGAAATGTGGTGCTGGAGGAGAATGCTCCGAGTATCGTGGACTGAATTCCGTAACAACGAGTGTATACTTCGAGAACTCGTCATCAAGTAGCGTTTCTCATCTTTGGTACAGTCCCTCACCTTCTTTGGCCACGTATGCCGCCGGGGGGAGGTGGCTATTGAGCGACTTTTGGTCCAGGGAAAGGTTGAGGTATATTGTAAATATCCACGGTCACTGGGTCCTATAATTATGACAACGACGCGATTGTGTCTATGACGGCGTCCTTTGATTCCATTGTGAGGTCTAGCAGACTGTGTATTTGTTAGCTCGAATTTTACAAGATTAGACAAAATAGAACCTATACAGTTGGGTTATGTCCGTCTCTTCGTACATACCATCCTGGTTTGAGGTATGTAGAGGTCCGCAGCGAGTAACTGATATAATACGTTGACGATCAAAACATTGACGCGACTTGAAACCCAATAAATCAAAAACGAAACCAAAAGTGCTTAATTATCTGCAAGATTTATGTCATTTATTAAAGATATATAGCAATTAGTAAAGATATATAGCATTTGAAATAAAGGACATGGCCTCTATGGCGCGACGAAATTTGAAATATATTGAGTTATAAATTACTTTCGTATGTGCATACGCCCCTTTGGCGCGTCACATGTTTGTTGATCGATGTAAAAAGTAATAGGCGTATGCGTATACGTCTATATGGTCCGTCGAATATGCGAGACTACTAGAAAATATTGCTGTTACACCTATTGTACGCCTCTTTGGTCTGACAGTAATTTCTGGGTATCAATCTTACGTTATTTCATATTTTATTTATTTGGTCATGTAATCATTATTCTAAAATTATGAAAAAAATACAGCATATGTAATGTTATTGAGTGATTACAATGGCATTAAAAACGAAAAATCGCATTTTTGCGTATACGCCCCTATGGCTTGAAGCCCTCGATATCATGACAAAGTTTTTTAATGAACATTTTATTGGTTATTTGACCATTATCATAAAAATATTTTAATGTTTCGGACATAATTATAACGTATTGGTATTTTTGTCTCCTCTAAATTATATTATCGCTAAATCATGAATGATTAGCGCCTAAACGATGGCCGCCATTGTGTGACGTCATAATAACAGAAGCAAACGTCAAACATGAGTACTGCAATAACCATTGTATGACGCTCAAGACAATAAACTCTCTTGTTAGTGACGTCATGACGGTTGGCGTTTTCGGTCATGTGACATACAGTTATAATCTGGACCACGATTTCAATTTGTAATAAAAATATTGTCTAATTTTTTGATAGGAAAACGATATGTCTGACTTGTTTTGTAATAAGAACTATCATACATACGTCATTCCTACATTTGTTATTGCCTGACGCAAACACTCTATTAACACAGGTTGTATGGAGCTGTCTGTGGCCAAGCAAATGCTGCAAGACCTGGAGGCGGCCTCGCGCGGCCTCGTGCTCATGGGCAGCCTCCACCTCCTGTACCTGGTCACCCCGCACGACGCGGCGGGCGTCAAGCCCGACTACAGGCACTACTACTCGCTGGTGAGTGAGTGACCTGTGGCCTAGTATATGCTGCAAGACCTGGATGCGGCCTCGGGCTCATGGGCAGCCTCCACCTCCTGTACCTGGTCACCCCGCACGGCGGCCAGAGCAAGTGTTTGTGTGATGAGCACGAATGTTTGTTCCTGTGTCATGGATATTTTCTATGTATTTAAGTATTATCTATACTTTCTATGAAACACATGTGTTTTTAATGCAGGAAAACTAACACCACATTACTATCTATTGTGACATAAATACAAGTCAAAGCACAAGTAAAAATATGATTGCCCACGCACGTGGTCACACCAGGACTCGAACCCGGCACCTCTTGATTACGCGACGAGCGTGTCAACCCTTCCACCAGCGAGCACTGTGCCAATCGCCTCGAATTTATCCATCCGCTTTGACCCATGTACCTATTTTATTTTTTGTAAGGTATTATAACCTTAGCGCAATCTATAAGAATACGTACTATAGGATACTTTTTATCCGACTGCGCTGACGAAAAAAAGGGTTATGACTTTTTCTCGTAATATATATAACTTCGTTCGCGGAGCAGAACAAACGAAGTCATGTAAAAAGTATCCTTATAACCATCTGGAGATACCCAGCTACCCGTGTACCAAAAATACTTGAAATCCGCTAAGCCAATTTTGCGTATACATACAAAAAAAAAAGTATTTTTGCTTCATTGACCTCCAAATAATCCCTTACAATAGTTTTCTTTTTAAATATCTTCAATGTACAGACATTTCATTTTTACAACTTTATAGAATACATTATCATACCCATAGTATAAGCTTTGCTTGGTGTGGGGCTAGGTCGATTTGTGTAAGATTGTCCCTGATACTTTTTTTTTCATTCATTCGGCCCAATATGAATGAAATGGATTACAGTAGTACCACAAATATAAGTTACGTCGATGTACCTGCGCAGAAAGCATTTTTTGAAAACCTATTAACCAATTATAAGGCAGCGCGTTTGCGCGGGTAACATCTTCAATGCCCATTGGACAAAATTTTGCGCCCGCCATTTTGTCTGGCGCCGCGTCAGTCGCCATGAGCACGAGTTCACCTGTCATTGCATATGTACCGTACGTATAGTGCAGCAAGGTCTTTATTGAAATGGTCACACGTTCGTTTTCATTCGGTACTTGTTGGCACTCGTCGGCGCGGCCGAAGATTGCCGATGTAACTTATATTCGTGGTACTACTGTATACATTTTGTCATTATCGGTATGTTTTATTTCAGTACTGCAACTTGGGCGAAGACGCCGTGCAGACGGCGAAGATCCTGGGCATCACCGAGGTGAACGCCATCCGGATGATGACCGGCAAACCCATCACGGTACGTAGCGGCGATAACCCACAATGTACCCGCGGTTATGTTATACTGTGTAAGTAAAAGATTTTAATAAATAAAATAAATAAATGACCAAGGACCCTTTCACAGTAGCTTCTGTCTCTTTCCAATAATATGTATTAAAAAGAGACTTCCTAGATTTATGATACACTAGGAGGTACAAACTTCGTCCGCGGAGGAGAAAAAATCATAACCCTCTTCGTCCTGTAATCCGTTAAGCCAATTTGGCGTGAAAAAGCCGCAACGACACATACAGAAAATAAAAAATAAAACGATTCAGCGTCCAGGTCACCAGGTGTCCAGGTTTTTTGTATGTCTATGTGTCGTTGTGGCTTGATTTTTTGAGACAGTGACACTTTCGGGAAAGTGATCCTTCTAAACAAGTGTACATTTAATCTTAAAATACAAAGCTCTAAATTAGGGATGTCACGAATATTCGCATTCGCATATGCGAATGATTCGTATAATTTGAAACATTCGCATCGACATTCGCATCAAACGATGCGAATTATTGGCGAATGCGAATGTGTGCAGGTCGTGACAAGTTTCGCCTGCCCTTGCTGCCCGCTGCCGACTCGCGCATGCGCAGAGCGCGCTAGCTGCATGACGTGATTCATTTTAACCAATAGGGAGGGAGCATTTTTAGTTTTCACTAAGTTGGTTTACTGTGATTGCTGTGTTGCGTAATCCATACTATTCCATACTAATATTATAAATGCGAAAGTGTGTCTGTCTGTCTGTCTGTTACCTCTTCACGCTTAAACCGCTGAACCGATTTGGATGATATTTGGTATGGAGATAATTTGAGTCCTGGGGAAGTACATAGGCTACTTTTCATCCCGGAAAAATAGCCTCATCCGCGGTAAACGAATTTAAGGCGGATGAAGTCGCGGGCAGAGTTACTGACATTATATGGTACAGTACAGTTACAGACTGTAACCTATGAGATCTATTTTTTTTCTTTCTACTGCCATATTATGTTAAATAGGTAATTAGAGAAATAAAAAACTGACTGATTTACCGAGTTTTTTTAATGGGTTACAAAAACATTCGCATTCGTGCATTCGAATCCTTAATATTCGCATTCGCATTCGCGAATGTGACGAAAACGTCATTCGTGACATCCCTAATCTAAATAATGACAAAACTTCAAGACCCCGACTGGATTTGAACCAGTGCCTTGTGTCTTGCCTAATTTTTTTTCATTATTTAGATGTTTGTATTTTAAGAATATCGTTTAGTTATAAGTGATGAAATTCACTTAAAAAATCACGAAGGTCGTGATGGTAAAACATAAAGATTAAAAAAATTAAATGCAACTTTAGAAAAAGTGCATATCGGGAAACTGAGTTTTATGAGTCTAAGCCCTAAAGAATAATATGGTCCTCGTATTGTTCGTATTATGGTGTCACGTTATTGTGGTTGTGTTGGCAGAACGTGTCGGAGAAGGTGCTGTCAAGGTTCTACGTGGCGCTGATGCTGCACGAGCTGTGGAAGCAGGTGCCTTTCTACGTCGTTGCAGAAAAGTAAGTACTTAGCTGAATGCTTGTACTGCGTGATGCTGGAGTTGTTAAGAACAGCGCCATCTATATTCGCGCCACATTATGTATAAGTCGGTACCTTATTAGCATACAATATTGATGCAAAGTCGGCTTGATTAGCATACAATATTGATGCAAAGATCTAAGTAGAAATGAAAAATTAATTGCGATCCACTGCAGTCTAAGCCGGAATCGAACCAGCGGCTCTGTTATATCGGAACAGCGTCATATTCGTTAGACCATCGGACCGCTTGTGATTCACAACGAATTAATCCTCCACCTTCGGTAACGATACGTTACTCACGACCTTATGAACCATTAATTTTTTGAAAGGTTTACTACCTTAGAGCACCACTCTAAGAAGATGCGCTTTCGCAACATTTCATCAAGCTGACCTGCCATTTCAGTAGTGTCAAGCTTACGAGAGAGATGGCGCTGTAATCACTTTAGTGTTTGTTTATATTTTTATATTTTTTCCGGTATAACAGAGCCGCTGGATCGATTCCGGCTTAGCCTGCAGTGGATCGCAATTAATTTTTCTTTTCTAATTAGATCTTTGTATCAATATTGTATCAAAGAATATGTGATGTTTTCACATTAAAAATATGAACAAAATATAAAACATATAGATTATAAGACAGTTAAGTTCGAAGTTCACGGCGTAACTGATAGGGGGCGTTGTAATAAAATGTCCTTACTATATAGATTTAGGGATTGACCACTTTCCGAATATACAGCATAGCGAGTGCACGGTGTCTATTCATTGCCCCAACGAAAACCTCCGGTCCATCCACAAGAAGACAGGAGTCATGAGCAGGAGGGACAGGGGAGATGGGTATAAAATATCAGCTGTGTTTATACATCAGTGTTATATGTCAGGTTTTTCTGGGTTTTCCCTAATCCTTGCAACAAATGTTGGATCATATTGTATGTCTCCCAGCAAAAATTTCTCTCAATGTAAGTTTTTCTTTCTTTCTTTCTAACTGACTATTCAAAAGTGCTTGTACCTAGGCCTACTTGAATAACAGCATATTTGGATTATGATTTTTAATCTTTACAATTATAAAGTTGTAAAAATGAAATGTCTGCACATTGAACATAACTTCAAAAAAATAATTGTAACGGACTATTTGTAGGTCACTGAAACGAACAATATTCTATTTTTATCTTATTATGTTTGTATATGTCGTTGTGGCTTCATCACGCCAAATTGGCTAAACAGATTTCAACTGTTTTTGGTACACGGGTAGCTGGGTATCTCCAGATGGTTACTGGCTGGGTGCGAAGTAGGAGGTGGGTCAACCAGAATCGGTCGCAGCGCGCGGCGTGCCCAAAACTGATACTTTTGGCAGATGGACTGTCACTATTTACCGGTGAAATTCACGTATCCGTTCATTATTAAGCGAAAATAAATAAACACGCGTTAAGAATCCTGCCGTGTAGTAAACTGCAAGTATGACGGCAAGAACGGTAATCACAAATTCCAAAACTTTCCACAACCAAGTTGGAAACGAGAACAAGAAATGCAATAGATAATCGCTGCCAAGAGAATAAAGTAAATAAGCTAACCTAATTTGGCCAGATTTAACTGAAAATAAACAATTAGTCTACATTATTAACATTGAGTAGGTACTACAGTCATAAATAATCGTCTGAAATATATATGAATTGGGTTATTTGAGTAAATTTTGTTTATTTCTCGTGAAGATAGTTAAGTGAAAGCCTGTGCGTGAATGCCTGAAATTTATTGATTTTCCATTTTAGAGGAAAAATAAAAAGGTCAACGTTATTATCGACACTATATAGACTTACATAATCGTATAGAATATATGTAAATTACGATATTTCATTTAAATTATTTGTTTGTTTACTTACTCCTCGTAATGACAGCCAGTGATTTGACATTTCACAGTCCGCCGTAATTGCAACCGCTAGTTGGCGCTGTCATCGCGCACCCAGCCAATAGGATACTTTTTACCCGATTATGCTTAAGAAAAAAAGAGGGGTTATGACTTTTTGTCCTTCGCGAACAAAGTTGTGAGCGCCTTCTACTCTTTCATAATTACTACATTAAACGAACTTAGAAATACAGTGCAACTTAAAAGGGTAGTAATTGAATAAAATGGAACTAAAAAAATTCCATACTAAATTGTAGCCATGTTTAAGCATTTTACGTCAAAAATGTAAGAGTTACGTAGAAAGGTGGCGCCCTCAATTAATTTCCACTCTTGTCGAAAATGAAAGAAAAAACGGATATCTATTATTTGCCCAACATTCACATGCAATCATATTCATTTGCCCGAATTTAACTTGACCGAATGTTTCGTTTACTAGAAAAGTCATTTGACATACTCTTGCATTCCCGAATATTAGATGTCATAATGATACGAATGCCATACATATTTTTTTCCATATTATTAAGTGCAATAATATTATTACATAGATTATTTAAACGCCATACTAAATGCTGTTTCTTACCGAATCCATCTTGGCTATGAATTTTCTTATTGAATTTCTGTAGGCGCTCAAAAATTCTAATACTTGCAAGCATTTTTATGTAATGTAAGACTATTTACGAGTGCACATGAAGCAAGGATGCAAGCAATCAAGCATGCAAGCAAAGCGTGCACGCTAGCAAGTATGCAAGCAAGCAAGTATTCAAGCAATCATGCAATCATTTTGCATAATGTGTAAATGTAAATATGAGTTTGGGATTTTTCGACCACTCGACATATCCGCGGCTCGCTGGCTCGTTAGGATCGCAGTTCAACCTAACATTCGTCCTCGCTTCGCTCGTCGTCGTACGTAACCTAACCCAAATCGGAACAGCTGTAAGGTCTAATAGATGTTTCTTACTTCATGCTGATACTAACGCTTAGTATAGTATAGGTAAATATTATTTCTAACATCTCTCCTCGCTTCACTCGTTCATGGGTATCAGATATATATTTCTTACTCATAAGAAACCGGATCGATCGGTATCATTGAAAGAAATTATTCATGTACTGTAGATGTATATATATAACCGTAGATGATGTTAGCGATGCCCCAGGTACGGCGTCTCGCGAGGCATGGTGCAGAGCGTGATGACGTCAGCGGCCGCCGCCGCCGCCAGCGCCGCGCGCTTCTGCGACGAGCTGCCGCAGCTCTGGAGCTTCAGGTACGGCGTGTCGCGGTCAGAGCGTGATGACGTCAGCGGCCCTGCAGCGACGAGCTGCCGCAGCTCTGGAGCTTCAGGTACGGCGTGTCGCGGTCAGAGCGTGATGACGTCAGCGGCCCTGCAGCGACGAGCTGCCGCAGCTCTGGAGCTTCAGGTACGGCGTGTCGCGGTCAGAGCGTGATGACGTCAGCGGCCCTGCAGCGACGAGCTGCCGCAGCTCTGGAGCTTCAGGTACGGCGTGTCGCGGTCAGAGCGTGATGACGTCAGCGGCCCTGCAGCGACGAGCTGCCGCAGCTCTGGAGCTTCAGGTACGGCGTGTCGCGGTCAGAGCGTGATGACGTCAGCGGCCCTGCAGCGACGAGCTGCCGCAGCTCTGGAGCTTCAGGTACGGCGTGTCGCGGTCAGAGCGTGATGACGTCAGCGGCCCTGCAGCGACGAGCTGCCGCAGCTCTGGAGCTTCAGGTACGGCGTGTCGCGGTCAGAGCGTGATGACGTCAGCGGCCCTGCAGCGACGAGCTGCCGCAGCTCTGGAGCTTCAGGTACGGCGTGTCGCGGTCAGAGCGTGATGACGTCAGCGGCCCTGCAGCGACGAGCTGCCGCAGCTCTGGAGCTTCAGGTACGGCGTGTCGCGGTCAGAGCGTGATGACGTCAGCGGCCCTGCAGCGACGAGCTGCCGCAGCTCTGGAGCTTCAGGTACGGCGTGTCGCGGTCAGAGCGTGATGACGTCAGCGGCCCTGCAGCGACGAGCTGCCGCAGCTCTGGAGCTTCAGGTACGGCGTGTCGCGGTCAGAGCGTGATGACGTCAGCGGCCCTGCAGCGACGAGCTGCCGCAGCTCTGGAGCTTCAGGTACGGCGTGTCGCGGTCAGAGCGTGATGACGTCAGCGGCCCTGCAGCGACGAGCTGCCGCAGCTCTGGAGCTTCAGGTACGGCGTGTCGCGGTCAGAGCGTGATGACGTCAGCGGCCCTGCAGCGACGAGCTGCCGCAGCTCTGGAGCTTCAGGTACGGCGTGTCGCGGTCAGAGCGTGATGACGTCAGCGGCCCTGCAGCGACGAGCTGCCGCAGCTCTGGAGCTTCAGGTACGGCGTGTCGCGGTCAGAGCGTGATGACGTCAGCGGCCCTGCAGCGACGAGCTGCCGCAGCTCTGGAGCTTCAGGTACGGCGTGTCGCGGTCAGAGCGTGATGACGTCAGCGGCCCTGCAGCGACGAGCTGCCGCAGCTCTGGAGCTTCAGGTACGGCGTGTCGCGGTCAGAGCGTGATGACGTCAGCGGCCCTGCAGCGACGAGCTGCCGCAGCTCTGGAGCTTCAGGTACGGCGTGTCGCGGTCAGAGCGTGATGACGTCAGCGGCCCTGCAGCGACGAGCTGCCGCAGCTCTGGAGCTTCAGGTACGGCGTGTCGCGGTCAGAGCGTGATGACGTCAGCGGCCCTGCAGCGACGAGCTGCCGCAGCTCTGGAGCTTCAGGTACGGCGTGTCGCGGTCAGAGCGTGATGACGTCAGCGGCCCTGCAGCGACGAGCTGCCGCAGCTCTGGAGCTTCAGGTACGGCGTGTCGCGGTCAGAGCGTGATGACGTCAGCGGCCCCGCAGCGACGAGCTGCCGCAGCTCTGGAGCTTCAGGTACGGCGTGTCGCGGTCAGAGCGTGATGACGTCAGCGGCCCCGCAGCGACGAGCTGCCGCAGCTCTGGAGCTTCAGGTACGGCGTGTCGCGGTCAGAGCGTGATGACGTCAGCGGCCCCGCAGCGACGAGCTGCCGCAGCTCTGGAGCTTCAGGTACGGCGTGTCGCGGTCAGAGCGTGATGACGTCAGCGGCCCCGCAGCGACGAGCTGCCGCAGCTCTGGAGCTTCAGGTACGGCGTGTCGCGGTCAGAGCGTGATGACGTCAGCGGCCCCGCAGCGACGAGCTGCCGCAGCTCTGGAGCTTCAGGTACGGCGTGTCGCGGTCAGAGCGTGATGACGTCAGCGGCCCTGCAGCGACGAGCTGCCGCAGCTCTGGAGCTTCAGGTACGGCGTGTCGCGGTCAGAGCGTGATGACGTCAGCGGCCCCGCAGCGACGAGCTGCCGCAGCTCTGGAGCTTCAGGTACGGCGTGTCGCGGTCAGAGCGTGATGACGTCAGCGGCCCTGCAGCGACGAGCTGCCGCAGCTCTGGAGCTTCAGGTACGGCGTGTCGCGGTCAGAGCGTGATGACGTCAGCGGCCCTGCAGCGACGAGCTGCCGCAGCTCTGGAGCTTCAGGTACGGCGTGTCGCGGTCAGAGCGTGATGACGTCAGCGGCCCTGCAGCGACGAGCTGCCGCAGCTCTGGAGCTTCAGGTACGGCGTGTCGCGGTCAGAGCGTGATGACGTCAGCGGCCCTGCAGCGACGAGCTGCCGCAGCTCTGGAGCTTCAGGTACGGCGTGTCGCGGTCAGAGCGTGATGACGTCAGCGGCCCTGCAGCGACGAGCTGCCGCAGCTCTGGAGCTTCAGGTACGGCGTGTCGCGGTCAGAGCGTGATGACGTCAGCGGCCCTGCAGCGACGAGCTGCCGCAGCTCTGGAGCTTCAGGTACGGCGTGTCGCGGTCAGAGCGTGATGACGTCAGCGGCCCTGCAGCGACGAGCTGCCGCAGCTCTGGAGCTTCAGGTACGGCGTGTCGCGGTCAGAGCGTGATGACGTCAGCGGCCCTGCAGCGACGAGCTGCCGCAGCTCTGGAGCTTCAGGTACGGCGTGTCGCGGTCAGAGCGTGATGACGTCAGCGGCCCTGCAGCGACGAGCTGCCGCAGCTCTGGAGCTTCAGGTACGGCGTGTCGCGGTCAGAGCGTGATGACGTCAGCGGCCCTGCAGCGACGAGCTGCCGCAGCTCTGGAGCTTCAGGTACGGCGTGTCGCGGTCAGAGCGTGATGACGTCAGCGGCCCCGCAGCGACGAGCTGCCGCAGCTCTGGAGCTTCAGGTACGGCGTGTCGCGGTCAGAGCGTGATGACGTCAGCGGCCCCGCAGCGACGAGCTGCCGCAGCTCTGGAGCTTCAGGTACGGCGTGTCGCGGTCAGAGCGTGATGACGTCAGCGGCCCCGCAGCGACGAGCTGCCGCAGCTCTGGAGCTTCAGGTACGGCGTGTCGCGGTCAGAGCGTGATGACGTCAGCGGCCCTGCAGCGACGAGCTGCCGCAGCTCTGGAGCTTCAGGTACGGCGTGTCGCGGTCAGAGCGTGATGACGTCAGCGGCCCTGCAGCGACGAGCTGCCGCAGCTCTGGAGCTTCAGGTACGGCGTGTCGCGGTCAGAGCGTGATGACGTCAGCGGCCCTGCAGCGACGAGCTGCCGCAGCTCTGGAGCTTCAGGTACGGCGTGTCGCGGTCAGAGCGTGATGACGTCAGCGGCCCTGCAGCGACGAGCTGCCGCAGCTCTGGAGCTTCAGGTACGGCGTGTCGCGGTCAGAGCGTGATGACGTCAGCGGCCCTGCAGCGACGAGCTGCCGCAGCTCTGGAGCTTCAGCTTAGTGTTCAGTTTCAGCGTGAAAAGAAAATGAATGAACTTTCTAGGTATAGGATATCCAAAACAGTTGTGTATTTTAACACATTCACTGCCAGGAACCCGCCTAGCTCGTATACGCGTAACCGCTACCATGCGTTTCCTCGTATGTGAAAAGTATGGCAGTAAAGTGTTAAAATAAAATAAAAAAGAAAATCTGATGTGATCATCTGTTTTAAAAAAAAAACGTGGTTTATTCTAGTAGTACTAATATGAAGTCAACTCGATTTTTAATTTTTTAATATTAATTTATCGCCTTATATATTTTTTTCGGTTATTAGATATCGTTTAACTTTAAATCAAACAGTGATACACCATTTACCATACAACTTAAGCTGTTCTTATATGAGGGCTAGTGAAAATAACGCCCAATTTCGACTAGCCTTTTATATCAGGACAGCTTAAGTCTCCCTCCGTTCTCTTCCGACTCCATGCAATGATAATAATTTAGAATGTATTATATTGTAGGGCGTTGTTCAGCGAGTTAGCCCCGCGCCTGGCGCACTGCGCGGCGCCAGAGTTGAGCCCGCTCATGGAGCTGCCTGCCGTCAAGAAGGTAACTTATTCTAAATCTCAATTTAGTAATTTCGCAATAACGTTTTTAGGGTTCGATAGGTACCTTGTGTCCCTCAGAACAGAAATAGAAGCCCCGCGAAACGGGCCTTCGTCGACACGCTCACATCGCCAGCATAAAGAAAAAATATTCCAAACAAACGGCTGCCATGAGAATAGGTTTGGTTAAGTTAGAACTGCAACCCTTTACCCTCTCGCTTCTGTATAGAGTCGTAGTTCTAACCCATTCTCACCTACTCTCCTGACAGCCGTTCGCTTCTGTTAGGGTGTATACGTATAGGGACATTGTTTGTGCCTGGTCAGCTCATATCTCGGTGCACATGTACTCGGATACGGGATGGCGAGGTACTAGAAAGGGACGCAGAAAGTCCTGTCGTTATGTGATCGGGGAACTTGCAACTGCATATATTCGTGTTGTGTTGACATTAAAAGGGGTTTTAACCGAACACAAAGTCTTTCATTCAAGGTCACATAGGTTCCCCTAAATATATGTATAAAAATCGGCGATACCAACATTCTGCTATTTAGTATTCTGCAGAATTAGATTCGGCGGTAGTGTTCCGTTATTTAATATTTTAAGAAATGACTATTATTCGAACTGATAATTATGCAAAGGATATGATTATGCAAAAGTGTCATTCGGGTAAGAATTAATCTGTAATACCTGTTATGCGAAGTTTATTTCGGAGAATCAATATTATGTAAGATAAAGGGAACCAATTCTAATGGTTAATGATGGTGTAATGTTAAACACAAGCAGTATGCATTAAATAATTCTGCAAAGTTTCTGTTTGCCCAAATTAAATATAACGATTTATTATTTGCCTGAGCAAATCGTTTGCTTCATAATTATTTGGCACATAAAAGTTTATTGAAGTAAAATTTTGCACCATTACAATGTTGCCAAATAAAAAAAGTGCATAGTAAAGTTATGCCAACGATTAGTTTTCCATGTGAACCTTCTGCGAAAAGTTGGGTTGTGAATGTGAATTGAAAGGCGAAACATATTTCGCCGAAAAGGCATTACACCCTAATATCTAAGTATGAATTCGGAATATTTTCGAGAATTTAAAATCCTCTATTTGATTTAAAACAAAGCCTGGTAAAAAAATGTCAACGGTCGTTACAAGTGGATCTCTGGTTCCAGGCGCGAGCGCTCCAGCTGGTGCGAGCGGGCTACAAGCGCGTAGAAGACCTGGCGAAGGCGTCCGCCGACCGGCTCGCGGCGGACGTGGCGCACCTGTCGCGCTCGGCCGCCACACACCTCATCAGCGCCGCCAGGGTAGCGCCGCCACCGCCACCACACATATCTCTTACCATTCCACCTTACCATCGGCACGCACATACTACAATCTTTTACCACCTGATCATCACCACACCTCTAGCACGCACACTATCTATTACCATTCGTTTGTTTAAGTTACCGAACGTATGGTAACTAATATTATATTATAATATCTATACTATTATAAATTGTAAAAATGAAATTTCTATACATTGAATTAATTTTAAAAAAATTGACTATTACGGACTATTTGGAGGTCACTAAAACGAAAAATATTTTTTTGGATTTTTTGTATGTTTGCATGTGTCGTTGTGGCTTCATCACGCAAAATCGGCTAAACAGATTGTGGGTTTTTCTGGTCAACTAAATGAAAGTTTAACTCCACATTTAACAACATATATTGTCAAGAAATTGACAGTATGCAATACGCAATGCAAACAAGAATATCGGGATAATAAGCGCGTAAGCAGTGCGTAAGCGGTAGCGGGCAAGAGTGGCACAGGTCCGGCGGGGATAACGATCGGAGCGGCCGCTGCACGCCGCGACGCGTGGAGGTTCCGTGGAGCGATGTGCGGCGCTTCTAGTGATGCGCCACACAGATATCCACAATTTTTGGTACACTGGGTATCTCCAGATGGTTATAGGATACTTTTTACCCGACTACGTTGAAGAAAAAACGACGGGTTATTACTTTTTCTCCTCCGCGAACGAAGTTGCGGGCATCTTCTAGTAGATGAATATTTATTTTATAGAAGATATATTGTAATATTAGGCTTTTCTTTTGCCTGAAACACAGGGGGAACCCTAGTTCAGGATATATACAAATCTGAATTTAATTGTGTATTGTAGAATTTAGCCGTAACTCTCTGTGTATTATGTTGGTTCAATAAATGTATTTGTATTCTACCTTACCTTAACACCTCTACCACGCACACTATCTCTTACCATTCTACCTTACCATCATCACTCCTCTAGCACTCACTATTTATTCAGTGACCTCCAAATAGTTCGTATCACTTTTTTTTTCATCTCCTGTTCGGAAAGTTAAATTCTCATGGGTAGATTAGATAGCCGGGTGGAAAATAGCTTTTTCATCCCTAGGATGAAAAGTATTTTTTTTATTGTTACGATTAGCCGCAGAGTCGAAGATAATTGAGTTACGTCATATTGTTAAAATAAAATCTTTGCTTATATCTAAACTCAGCTATACATAAAATGACGTATTTATTACGATTTATTTTGATTGATATTAAAATAGTGTTTCAGTTGGTCTATTTTATAAAATGTGCGTGAAGTATTTTATTTTCATCACAGTCGAAATGACAAGTAGAGTGTTTAACTCGGTTAAAATTACCCATTTCACCCTCGAACTATTAGCGCCAGAAATATCTCGGGTGAAATGGGTCACCCTTAGTTAATAATCTACTATTGATATTTTCATTGTACAGAAAGGTCATTGGGCATTTTGTTCGGACATATGACCCGCGGCGTACACAAACGAAATATGGCTATCTAGGTATGTAGGTAAATGTATCTGCTACTCCGTGGAATGAGTCGCATTCTTGTAAACCGTGGGAGAGTTGAGAAAAAAAATCATATCTTATCAGTGTAGCATTTTTGCAAAGAATTGACAACATTTTTTTTATTTATATGGCTTTTACCCTTCGCGTTTTTGGCTAGGTGGATTCTGCCATTGTCTATGTGTAGACTTTTGACACAGAAATTGTGCATGAACCACACCTTTGCACAATGCTAAAAGTAAAAACATTAATTGATACTATCACTACATCGTACACATACTGTTGAATAACTTTTTTCTGCTGGTTGATACATAAAAAAAATACATATTTAGAAAAGTGAGATTATCTCTATTTTAAAGTCTAGTTTGGTCTCTGTACGCGAAAGTTCGGAAAGCGGCCCCCGTATTGCCTAACGCGTTTGACGCTCGCAATCGCAATCAAGTGTCATGATTTTGTATGGGCTATGACAGTTGATTCCGATACCAAGTGTCAAAATTTCGTTAGGTAATAACCCCGCGGGTCGATAACGCCCAATGACCTTTAATTTTTAAAACTTTATAATATTACTTCTATTATTTCAGATGATGCTGATAGAGAAAGTTGAGAATCTGCGAGCCGAGGCTGAGGATGTGATGGAAGACCTGAAGACGTAGAAATATTGTGTACAGTCACCAACATGGATGAAGCGAAAATCTGACCAAAAAATTGTGCTATTATCGTTTTGATCTGACGTAAATACGTATTTGTCAGAGACTTTTCAGTCAACTCTGTTATCCCAATGCCATCAAAAATCCGTTGGTTACTTTTCAACTAACTGTACTTATATTTTTAGTATATTTGCTTCTCCGCGAAATAGTGTGTTGGTTAGATGTGATAATAAATTGTGCTCACATGCGCATATTTTCATGCAGTTTCCACAAAAAATACGCATGCAAATACAACAAACTATCACCAGACTAATAATTCTCGACACGTGTTTTGCCTCGCTACGAGGCATGTTCAGGAGATGCAGGAGATGTTGACAGTCCGGCGTCCACCCGAGGATAGGCTTGTTTCTTTTGTAAAACAAAAAATGATGAAGTTATAGCCCGTTAAAGTTCCCCGTGACGTCACGCCACGCAACCGTTTTTCGCTCGGCGTGACGTCATGCGCCCCTACACCCAAACTTTGACGCGTTTTATCTTTTTTTGTTTGATTGACAAAAGAAAAAATACGTGTCCAATAATTTTTGAGAATCTATCTGCCGGACTAATTAATTTGTTTTTTTTTCTTACCCAGGAAACT
Organism: Hedya salicella; assembly: GCA_905404275.2. Classification (NCBI taxonomy): domain Eukaryota; kingdom Metazoa; phylum Arthropoda; class Insecta; order Lepidoptera; family Tortricidae; genus Hedya; species Hedya salicella. The sequence goes on from FR990101.1 coordinate 26,314,294, forward strand.
ACCCTATTTTACTGTCTGGTGGTGGTTTGTTGTATTTGCATGCGTTTTTTTTTTTGTGGAAACTGTATGAAATTATGCGTATGTGAACACAATTTACTGTCACATCTAACCAAGACACAATTTCGCGGATCAGCAAAGGAACTATAATCCATTAATCTCTCTCTAGTATGGAATTCCGCAAAGTAACGCCTGATGCAATTAACTGTATTTAACCTATTCATGTGGAAATTGCGGACTTTCCAAAATGCTTAAAAAAGGTCTTAAGTCTAGTGTTAACTTACATGTTTATAAGACCTTTTTAAAGCATTTTTTGTGTATAAAAGGTCTTAAGTCCAGTGTTAACTTACCTGTTTAAAATACCTTTTTTAAGCATTTTGGTAAGTTTCCGCAATTTGCACATCAGTAATTGAAGCTGATTTGTGCTTCCGAGAAGCTGTTGGTTATTGTAACATTATGGTTGTGAATTTAATTTCGTGTAAAGAAATAATAAAATATTATGCTGTTATGTTACGTAGGAGACCGTTATTTTAATAAAGAACAATAATTATTTTATCTAAATGCAATTTGTACAAAATATCATGTTCATGTATCTGAAAGCAGTAAACAATACATAAGCTACAATGTTATTATTAATTATAATCGGATTCTTTGGGTATTGAAACAGGGAAACAAAAAAAGCCAAGTTTGAGTCGGACTCGCGCACCGAGGGTTGCGCACAAAATATAAAATATACGCTACAATCCAGTGTTAGCAGAGCCCTACCTAGCAAAATGTACGCGGTATTCGGTCATTTTATATTGGTTATAAAATGATTATGTTTTTAGTATTTTTTGCTATAGCGGTAACAGAAATATATCATCTGTAAAAATTTCAACTCTAACTATCACGGTTCATGAGATGCAGCCTGGTTGACAATCAGACAGACAGACGGACGAACGGACGGACGCCCGGACGGAACCCTAAAAATCACGTTATTCTGGTCAGTGGCATGAAATACGAAAGATTACCACTATTTGTGGAATGACACGAGACACGTGCTTTTTCGTTTCATCTTCATCATTACATCCATAGGACGTCCACTGCTGGACACAGGCCTCCTCAACAGATTTCCACATGGGCCGGATAAAGACGACCCGCATCCAGCGAGTCCCCGCAATCCTAACCAGGTTGTCCGACCACCTTGCGGGTGACCTTCCAGGCTGCGCTTGCCGGTACGCGGTCTCCATTCGAGAACCTTTCTGCCCCAACGGCCATCGGTTCTTCGAGCTTTTTCGTTTACCTTCTTTTAAATATCTAAAGGAACAGACTATAAGTACTGAAAAAGTGCAAACTTAAATGAACTAAGAAGATCACATCTTAACCTTTTGACCGCCAAGCATCGAAGTAATACGACGTGAGCCAGACGCCACAGCAATAAAATAAGATGAACCTTACAAAGATAAAATAGTGATTGCAGAACTAAGTGTTGATATTATATTCGGAATCTTTCAACAAGGACATTTCGGTGGCATATGCCGACGTAAGTGGCACAAATTTTCGATGACGTGATTCGCCGTCTGTGGCGGTCAAAATGCCGTCGTGTCAAGTACCAATTACAGTTAAATGTCAGAATTATGTATGTATAAGTATATATGACTTCCTAATATTCTCTTCCAATACTTTGCATTAATTAGGTAAGTAAACTAATCAATATAATTAAGTGAATATGAACGAAGACTGATCAGCTGAAGTTATTATATCTTAGCTTAGGTCGACGACCGGTTTAGCTCAGTGGGAGTAACGTTGCCTGCGAAGCTGAGGTCCTGGGTTCAAATCCCGGTAAGGACAAATATTTGTGTGATGAGCACAAATATTTGTTCCTGAGTCTTGGATGTTTTCTATGTATATAAGTAATATATCTATTAAATATATCGTCGTCTAGTACCCATAACACAAGCCTTATTGAGCTTACCATGAGACTAGTTCGATGTGTATAAAATTGTCCCGTAATATTAATTTATTTATTTAATATTTAGGTACATATATATGGAAGACCAAATGTGTTAATATTAAGTGTTATATGATTGAAAAATATAATTCTAGTGAATATAAATATTGTTTTATTACACTCCGTTCGATATGAGAGAAATGAAAAAAAAATGTCAAAATATATATTTTTATTTGGATCACAGTCAAAGTACTTGAAACAAAGGTGGCATTTTTACATCCATTAAGAACAATCTTAAAAACACTGTCCTTTCTATAACTAGTTTATATGTGCTACAAAATGTACAAAATTATATCTCACCCCGTCCACCCGTGAACATGGAAAGCTGAAAAGGTTCCGAAACGTCGGGAACTAAAATGAGATAATACACGCGATATAATCCGTTAAATTCTTTTATTTCAATGAGTAATAATCGCGGAAACAGAAGAAAATATTAAAATGATATCATCAATAAAATCAACATTTTATAGACGCTTCAAGCACCAACGACACCTACGTGTATGCTATCCCAAATAAATCAAAAACTTATTTTTCTATGCATGTACTTGGATTGCACAAGAGGCACAAGTTTTCCGAGCATATGGATTGTAAAACGTAGTACAAAACACGTGCGTATAGGTAATTCCCAACTCGTGTCTGTGTAGAATACTAAGCAGTACTCTAAACAGACACGAGTTGGGAATAACCTACTTACCACACTTGTATCGTTGATAACTATTATTCCCATATCGTTCTGTACGTGCCTAATATCTCAACTAATACAATACTATGCATGATGAAAAGGTATGAAAATCAAAATTTAAATTATTCCGTCAGAATAAAAAAATATTGGAAACGTTTGCTATTTCAAAATAATAAAACATAATCAGATAAATAGCGTTAAAGTTTAAGAGTGAGGGGCTCGTGACGTCACTCCTTGGTACAATTTGTACCTAGGAGTGACTGCATATCGCCTTTATTTTCAGATTACGTGAAAAAGGAAAAAAATACGTCTTTAATATTTTTCATTAACCTACAAGACAGACTAATTAAAAAAATGTTATCATCATCCCTGCCTACAACATACATGTTTTTTTTTTATATTGATGATAGATTAAGTTAAAAAGCTGTGCATGACACAGTATACAATAAGATATTTTGTTATACAACACATTATTTTACAAAATCGTCATTTTACAGTCGTTTTCAACATAATAAAAACCGGCCAAGTGCGAGTCGGACTCGCGCACCGAGGGCTCCGTACAAATTTTCTCTTAACCTAACCTAACTGGCCGGTTAAGTTTGCACCTGGTATTTACAGCGTTGGATACAAATGAGGTGCAAACTTAAGGCGGCCGGATTGTTCAAAACTGATTTTGAAATATTAAAAAAATATGTCGGCGAAAATAATAAAAAGGAGTTAATTTGAATATTGCAAGAGGCAAAACACGCACCCACTGCTCCCCTTTCGGTCACTGAGGTGGGGCGGACCTGCACGTGTTCACGAAACTTCAGAGCCGGCTTCGCGACGAGCGACAGAGATCGTTCTACCGTCGACCGGTGCACACGCTTAACTCTGACGGATCTTTGCCTCTTTGAAATTTGTGTAATGTTAATTAGAGAGTGAATAAGGTGATTAATTATTATAACTGTTACGGTGTCCAGTTGTCGTTTAATTTATTTCATCCTTGTGCACCCGGTTCTAATCTGCCATCATGCCTTAATCGCAAGAGGACCCAAACTCTGGCTCTTCTTCCGATAAATATATATTTATTTTATTCTGGTTTTAGTATTTATTGTTATAGCGGCAACAGAAGTACATCATCTGTGAAGTCAACTGTCTAGCTATCACAGACGGACAGACAGACAGACAGACAGACAGACGAGCAGCGGAGTCTTAGTCCCGCCGTTTTACCCTTTGGGTACGGAACCCTAAAAAGCAAGTATTCCTAAATAAGTACTGCGTCTACCGTCTCTTATACAGACAGGGCTTCAGCGTCAGCACTGCGTGCCTGGCCTTCTTGGGAGTCTCGTGCGTCTTGCGGAATTCCAGGAAGTAGAACACCTTGTGGCTCTGGTCTGCCTTCACCAGCTTGAAGCCGAGCCGCTCTACACCGCGCGTGAAGTCCTCCAGCTTATCGAAGCGGGACTCCACTTCAGCGATGAGGAGGTGGCCTCTGGAATGACGAGGTTCGATAAGTTGCTTAAGCAGTAATTAACACTTTCGCAACCAAGAACCTGCCTGGTAGGCACTCGTAATGTTTGCTCAGATACCGGCTAAGCCCGCCAGGCGGGCAGTAGCTATAAACCTACACGCCACGCCTAAGAGCCCGCCTGGCGGGCACACATTGCATATTCACCACCACAGGGCTGACATTAACAGAATGGCTTTAATACTTCTGATTATTATGTGGTCGAAAAGTAGGTACAGTTGATCTTTAAATATACAGGCAGTGTGTTTTTACTTAACCTAATGCGATAAAAAAATAAAAATTCTTTAATTTTATTGACGTATACGACAGTTACTTGGCACACCCCTGAGCAACCGCCTAGTGCCCGCGTAGCGGCAAGTGACGTCGTAGCGTGAGGCACAATTTCCCGTTGACGTGATTTGCCGTCTTTGGCGGTCAAAGGGCTAAAGGGGAAAATATATACCGCAAGTAACTTCAATCAGATTTTTTTCCAAAACAAAACAAGAGCTCTTTCTCGTGAGTATTGCTAAAGTTTTATCTAATATCAGTTTCAAGGACAAAGCTTAATTGAGCTGCGGTTCTCTTCGTCCCGTAGATCGCCAGCTGCGTTCCTATGAGCGCCAGAATAACAAGAGTCGAAAAAAATCCAAAATGTTACTTTAAAAAAATCTTACCGTGTCTGCAGTAACCTGTCAAAGGAGCCTGAGAGAGTGTGGTAGACCCGTAAGATGCTGCAACAGCTACACAGTCGTTAATTAGCATATCCCAGGTTAATAGGGATGTTGACTGTACTCAAGTAATGATAAAATAATTATGCGAAATGGTAGCTTTTTATGATGCAAATCCTAAAAAAAACTAAGTTCGAAACCTTACGTGTAGCTTGTTTTATGAGCCTTTAAAGTTAAGCAGGAAAGTCCATTTTTAAAGTATGAAAATATTAATAAATAATAATACCATTGAATAACCCATGAAATGTATGGTAAGTTTTGTTATGAAACCGTTTCGATAAACGCAAGTTTTAACATAGCTGCAGAACAAAGTTCTTAATTTCCCCATACAAAGTAGGACGGTGTGACGTCACACCTTCCTAGAGTATAGTATGGAGTGTTTTTTGGGAGCCCAAAAGTGTGATTATAACTTTGTTGCATCTTGTGGAGTTGTTATGACATTGAAGTAGTTTTTTCACCAGTATTTGTATTATTGAAAGGTCGTTCTATAACGTATCACAGAAAAGTCGTTAACATTTAAAGCTACATTTTGCTCCCATTCTCATACACTACTGACTAATTATACACGCCCAAAAATGTCCAAACTTCTTTAGGTTAATTCAGACAGATTCTAACCCGTCTTTAGCACCCCGTTTCCAATCAAAGGAGCGTAGTGTATAAGTCGCGAGCTGTAATAACGCGGTTAATCCGCACCATGATATGTACACATTTTGTAGACTATAGAACTGTCTTCGGTAACTTGGCGGAGGAGCGTATCGGAGATGCGTCGGGAGAGCCAGACTCGCAACATGACACTTGGACAATATTACTACTACTAGAAATATGTCATGTGGATGCTTTTTATGGATTATGGATCTGGGCGGCTAAAATTTTCACCCAGTCTTCAGTAACCTGTCGAAGGAGCGTATTGGAGACGCGCCGTGCGAGCGTGGTAGACTCGCAACATGACATTTGGACACATTTTGTGGATCATGGATCTGGGACCCTGAAATTCTCACTCGGGAGAACGTGGTAGAATAGAAAGATGCCATGTGGACACATTTTGTGGTTTATGGATCTGTGACCTTAAAATTCTCACTCAGTCTTCGGTAACCTGTCGAAGGAGTGTATTGGAGACGCCGGGAGAGCGTGGAAGAGTAGAAATATGTCATGTGGATGCTTTTTATGGATTATGGATCTGGGCCGCTAAAATTTTCACCCAGTCTTCAGTAACCTGTCGAAGGAGCGTATTGGAGACGCGCCGTGCGAACGTGGTAGACTCGCAACATGACATTTGGACGCATTTTGTGGATTATAGATCAGTGACGCTAAAATTTTCACCGAGACTAGAGTAACCTGTCGGTGGAGCGTATTGGAGACGCGCTGGGAGAACGTGGTAGACCAGATACATGCTAGGTGGATACATTTTGTGGATTATGGATCTGGGACCCTACAATTCTCATTCAGTCTTTAGTAATCTGTCGGAGGAACGTATTAGAGACGCGCCAGGAGACCGTGGTAGACCAGAAACATGCCATGTGGACAAATTTTGTGGATTACAGATCTGGGACTCTAAAATTCTTATCCAGTCTTCAGTAATCTGTCGAAGGAGCGTATTGGCAACGCGCCGGGAGAGCGTGGTAGACGAGAAATATGTCATTTGGACACATTTTGTGGATTACGGATCTGGGACTCTAAAATTCTCACCCAGTCTTCAGTAACCTGACGAATGAGCGTATTGGAGATGCGTAGGGAGAGCGTCGTAGACCGGCAACATGACATTAGGACACATTTTGTGGATTATGCATCTGGGACTCTAAAATTCTCACCTATATTACAATAACCTGTCGATGGAGTGTATTGGCGACGCGCCGGGAGAGCGTGGTAGACCAGAAACATGACATCGGACACATTTTGTGGGTCGAGGAACTGGGACTCTAAAATTCTCACTCAGTCTTCAGTGACCTGTCGGAGGAGCGTATTGGCGACGCGCCGGGAGAGCGTGGTAGACTCGCAACATGACATTTGGACTCATTTTGTGGATTATGGATCTGGGACACTAAAATTCTCACCCAGTCTTGAGCACGCGGTTCGCCTCGGCCAAATAGTCGGTCAGCTGCGTGCCCATGAGCGCGAGGCAGTAGACGGCGGCGTGGACCTGCGCGCTCAGCAGCGGCGTGCGCGCCATGTCGCAGGCCTCGACGTGTGGCGCGCGCGCCACGAGGTCGAAGCTGCGCACGGCGTGCGGCACGCGCTGCGCCAGCGCCGCCGAGCCGCAGCCCATGTCCGCTATCGTGTGGGTCTTGGGCCTGCGATCGAACGTCATTTTAGAACAGTGGTTTTTGTGAAATGCTGCTTGGTAAATTATTAAAATAAAATAATTAAGCCCTTCTGGCACACGTGTAACTGTCTTTACAGCTTAGGCCCATTTGGCATGTATACCTTTATTTGTTTTTCAAAAATGGGTAGTTTGCACAAATTGTAACTTTGACAGAGGAATATATATCTTTTCTCAGTCCACCCGTGAAAAGCTGAAAAGCTTCCGAAACGTCGGGAACTAAAATAAAATGAGATAATATACGCTATATAATCCGTTAAATTGTTTTATTTCAGTGGTTTTCAACCTAAGCCCCTCTGCACCTGGCCTCTTAGGGGATGACCCCTAAGAGGGAAGTGACATATTACGTCACAACGATAGGGACGGGGGGGGAGGTGCCAGACGTGATCGGAAGTATTAAAGAGATAGGAAAAAGCGTGACAAGGGGGGTTTCCAAAGAGTCGAAATACGTGACGTTATGTGGACGACCCACTAAAGGAGGACTCCATATTTAGAAACACGTTTGAATCGGTGCAAAAAAGATGGTCGAGAAAAAAGGTGGTCACGTTTTGAAAAAGGTTGAAAACACTTCTTTAGATAAATGATTGTTAGGGTAAATCACGAATAACTGATTATTTAATCTATATTGCTCATTAAAAAAACTTATCGTACAAAAGGCGGATTTAATGCTATATGGAATTTTCTACCAGTCAACCTTGATTAGCGTTTTCTAGGCTATTTGTTAAATTACTCCTATCGACATGTCATATTTTTTCATCTCTCTGTTCGTAAAGATAGTTTCATGGATAGATAGCCGGGTGGTAAATTGGTTTTCCATCCCTAGGGCAGAAAGTACTTTTTCTATTGTTACGATTAGCCACGAAGTTAAAGATAATTGAGTTATGTTATGGCATATTATTAAAAATATATCTGTATTATTATAAAGTTGTAAAAATTAAATGTCTGTAGATTGAAGATATTTTCAAAAAAATAAGTGATCTGGACGGACTATTTGAAGGACATTGAGTCGAAAAATATATTTAAAAAAAAATTATGTTTAAGTGTATCGCTGTGGCGTCATCACGTCGGATCTATTTCGGAATCCCTAAAGTCAACTAAACTTTTCAGGATTCTTATAAAACAAACCTAACCTAATATATACGATGATCTGTTAAAAAATCCTGAAAAGTTTACGGTTTCTGAAGAAAATGCGTTATGGCAAACGATACATTAGGACAAACGATACATTAGGACATACGACATTAGGGATTCCGAAGGAGACTCCATCACGTCAAAAAGGCTAAACGAATTTTAAAAGTTTCTATACACGGCTAGCTAGGCATCTACATATGGTCTCATTCTTTTTATTCGACTATACTGAAGAAAAAAAGACGGTTATGATGTTTTTTTTTCTCCGCTGACGAAGTTGCGGGTATCTACTAGTCTACAATAATAATAAAAATATATATATATATATCAGGGACATCTTACACAGATCGACCTAGTCCCAAACTAAGCAAAGCTTGTGCTGTGGGTACTAGGCGACAATATACATAATATATATATCCATACTAATATTATAAATGCGAAAGTGTGTCTGTCTGTCCTTCTGCCTGTCTGTCTGTTACCTCTTCACGCTTAAACCGCTGAACCGATTTGGATGAAATTTGGTATGGAGATAGTTCGAGTCCCGGGAAAGGACATAGGCTACTTTTTGTCCCGGAAAAATACCCTTATCCGCGATAAGCAAATTTAAGGCAGACGAAGTCGCGGGCAGAAGCTAGTAAATTTTAATACTTAAATACATAGAAAACATCCAAGACCCATCAAACATTCATGCTCATCACACAAATACTTGTCCGGGCCAGGGTTTGATCCCGGGACCGCAAGCTTTGTATGCCCTTGTGCAACCGACTGAATCAAACGTGTCGTCAAATATTTCAGGTAATATATCAAGATTGACTAACATTTTCATGATTCTCTTGACAATAACGTCGAGGGGGTTGACGGGCCACTTCTTGATCTGCTGCTGATAACCCTGGTGGTAGGTCTCGAAGGCGGCCGGGTCCTCCTGAAACAGCTGTTTCGCCTCCAAACCAGTTGATGTGTACAGCTTCTCGTTTAGGTACCGGAACTGTGCAGCTGAAATATTTTCACTTTTTTTTTATTTATACATTTATTATTTCTTTGGAGAACCAACAGTTAAACATAATACATTGATAACATAGAAAGGTACCAGAGAAATAACACAATTGTATTGGGATTGGGCTCTATTGAACTGTCTCAATGAGTCATTGACTGATGTTTAAATAAAAGTACAGTCAAACAAAAGCTTATCACATTTTTTCTTTTTAACAAAATCTTATTATTTTCTTCTGTTTCCGCGATTATTACTCATTGAAATAAAACAATTTAACGGATTATATCGCGTATATTATCTCATTTTAGTTCCCGACGTTTCGGAAGCTTTCCAGCTTTCCATGGTCACGGGAGGACTGAGAAAAGATGTATTTTCCTCTGTCAAAGTTACAATTTGTGCAAACTACCCATTTTTTGAAAAAACACAAATAAAGGTGTACATACATGCCAGATGGGCCTAAGCTGTAAAGACAGTTACACATGTGCCAGAAGGGCGTAATTATTCTATTCTAATAATTTACCAAGCAGCATTTCACAAATGAGGCGTACTGAGGAGAAAAGAAACGCTGCAAAGAAAAACTCCCAGGCTACCTCATTACTAATTATAATATTTAAAAACAGAGACTATTAAACTACTTTTAAACAGATAAGATATTTTACACCGTTCGGAAATTAAAATGGAATGCTGGAAAGCTTCCGAAACGTCGGGAACTAAAATGAGATAATATACGCGATATAATCCGTTAAATTGTTTTATTTCAAAAATCTTATTATCTCCATTTTATCCAGTTCTGGTGTGTGGGTGCTATCAGTCAATTCAAAATTTAATGACAGATATTGTTGTATTGATTAAAACATCCCCACTGGGTTGGGATGTGGCAACTCTAGCACAATGGCGGACTGAGTGAAAAGTTGTAAAAACCTTGTTGTTCTCTCTTGAATAAAATATGTTGCATAAATATACGGGCTGTATTAATTAATTACGCCCGAATAGATTACTCAAAATATAACAGATATCTGTAACTGTGATGTATCACTTACCTTGTAATTTGGCAATCATTCTTTCTCTCAGCGAATTTGAATTGCGGCTCACATTTATAGAATTCCTTTTACTATTTTCTAGAATCTTCTTTATTTGTTCCTTCTTACGGTCAAATTTTACATTTGCACTTTCAACAGTCCTTTCGCCAAACAGGATATCCTGTCCATCTTCATCCTTAAAAGCATTTTTCTTTTTCTTGGCCAGAATTATGAATTCATCAGCCTTATCAGTATCAACATTGTTAAGCTCTATATTATCCATTTCGCTACGGTTATATTTTCGCTTTTTAGGTTTAACAATATCAGTTCCATTTGTTTTCTTGATGTCATTGATTGTTTCTAGATTATTATTTTTATGTTTTTGGGACTTGTTTTCTTTAGGTTTTTTGAGTTTTTCTTGTTTGTTGTTAATTACAATATTTTTTTCTACTTTATTTGGGTTTAAGACAAATCTTCCGGGCTGGTTGTTGTTAGAACTTTGCTTTGATTCATTATTTTGAGGTTTACTAAGTTTTTCATAGATTTCTCTGTTCCTCTGTCTGATTTTCTTCAGCTTCCGTTTATCCGTAGATTTCTTCGTGGCTTGTTTTATCTGTTTGTTGCCATTTACTCGAGGTTTCACTGGTAATTCTTGCACCACTGGTTTAGATGATGTTTTCCCTTTATTATTCTGTAACAAGACATGTTTCTAGATAAATATAGCTTAATATTATATGCTTATGACGTTAAGGTAACAAATTGCAGCAATGCATTAAAAAAATCAATAGGCAAAGAAGTTTCTGTCACGGTGATAGGTTATGTTTACATTGAGAAGTTATTACATTTTGACCTTATTTGACGTATGTTGGTGAATTAAAGGAGATAAAAGTCGATTACTGTTAATAGTATGTAGAAGTAAACAGTATTTACATATTTTATTGACGGAGAATCCGTGAATATACTTACGTGTGAAGTTTTACCGAAATTAACACTGCTATTAGGAACATCGGTCCCCCATTCTGGCACTTTAAACATTTTCACGTACGTTTAGTAACTATTTAATTATTCTCTTATTACTTATGGGTTACAATTGCTTCATTATTTTTTAAAACACGTGATAATGACATGCCGCAAACCACAACTTCGGATTTATTATTTAGTCGAACTGTACTGTCAAACTAAACTGTCATTAACATTTCAGTTGACAGATAATTTCAGTGTCAAATAGAACGTCTTGTTATTGCATCGTAAAAAATAATGTATCAACTAAGCATATTGGAAAGATTACAATCGGATTGCATTTAATTAAATGTGTTGAGTTGGTTTAAATTGGATTTCGTCTATTACCTAAACGCGACAAATGTTGTCCGCTAAATAGGTCTGGGTTTCTCAGAGGAGTACATTTTATAATTTTCCCGATTGAATACGTTATATAAACTCAGAATCTAGAAATAGGTTTTTTAATTTTAAAATAATGAGTTGTTCCTTTACTAAATACTCCAAGGTTGTTCCACACCAATGTGTAAGGTCTAACTGACAAGAAGTGTCAACATCCACCAATCACAGCACAAGATTTTAACAATTCTTGTCAATTAGACCTTATGTCACAGTGGCGCCAACCGGTGATATCACCATTTTAGAAAACCCTTATTCATGTCACCCGTCCAAGATGGACGACAAAAAATCTACAAACAGTTTATTTTTATTACATTGTATTGTTTTTTTTTTGACGACATTGACAGCTTAGTTTTTATTTTTCTTACTAATCTCTATAGACCAAAGTAAAAATGTATTCATCCGAACGAACTGAACAAATATCGCGTCAGGTGTTTAAAAATGATATTTAAAAACAATTCGATATAAAAATAAGATATTTGCAGATTATGAGTTCACTTAACTACTTACGTTAAGTGAACTTAGAATATAAAATGCTATAATATACTACTGCTATTATTATTATTTAAGAGTTTCACTCTTGTCGGTGTTCTCTCCAGTCCATTCTACTTAATGCCAGTTCTTTGACTTCTCAATACGACACGACGCCTATCTTTTTCTTTATCTGGTCCAAATAACTAATCCTCGGCCTTCCTCTTCGTCTTCTTCCCTCAATTTAGCTCCTGCTTATACTATAAGAAAAAACAATATAACACCGAAACTTAATGATACCAATGAGTGCAAACTAGATAACCGTAAAAATCAATTACCTACAAGGCTTGGTGCTTAAATATTCAACAGCTGAAGAACGTGCAACTCGCAACGCTATTGTCATACAATGAAAGCCTGTTCATTAGTAACCTACTTAAAATAACAAATAACAACGGCAAACTTTAAACACAACAAAACGGGGCTGAATCGCGTATAAATTGTCGCGTATAGATATTTTTATTCGCGTATTTGTTGTACGAGGGGCAAACCGAAATGATCGGGAATTTAAAAAACTATGTGCACTATATACATAAATTATATTTTATTGTTTTTCGAAGTATTCTCCGTTACATTCAATGCACTTTTGCATTCTTTTAAACCAGTCATTAAAACAATAATTCCAGTTTGAAGTAGGCATTGCCAAAATGGCCGATTTATAGGCTTCCACAGCGGCTTCTGGGTTCTCAAACCGCTGACCACGCAATAAATCTTTAATTCTAGGGAACGTAAAAAAATCATTTGGACTCAGGTCAGGGCTGTATGGAGGATGGGACATCAACTCAACGTTTTCGTCGTTCAAAAATTTAGTTGTTTTGTGGGCGGTGTGGGAGCTCGCATTGTCGTGGTGTAAGATGACGCGGCGTCTCGGGTTCCCTTGGCGAAGTTCGGCCAGCACCTCCGGCAAACAAACTGTGATATACCAATCAGCGGTAACGGTTCTTTGTTCTTCTAGAGGAATTGTGGCAACATGCCCCTTTTTTGAGACGAACGAAGCCACCATCTTCTTCGACACGCTTCGAGAACGCACAACTTTCGTTGGTTTGACCTCGTCATCGAAGACCCATGCTTCCGACTGGTGCTTTCTTTCAGGCTCATAAGAATAAATCCAGGATTCGTCACCCGAGACCATATTATAAACGGCTTTTGAGTTTCCTAAATTGTAGCATTTCAGAATAGATCGGCACCAATCAACACGAGCCGCCTTTTGCTCTTCAGACAAATTATGGGGTACCCATCGGGAAATCAATTTTCTGACACCCAACTCACCATGCAAAATAGTGTGAATTGCAGTCATTCCAATGCCTATGGTTGCCCGAATCTGCTCGTATGTCACATGTCTATCTTCTTTTAGTAGTTTTTCCACAGCCGCGATGTTTTCAGGCGAAACCGCCGTTTTCGGCCGACCTGATGAAGGTACGGTGCCAAGAGAGGCACGACCCCGTCGAAACTCAGCATACCACCGATATATTGTCGTCTGACTAGGTGCTTCAATTTCGTATATAGTAACAAGCTCATTGCGACATTCATCTGGAGATAAGCCACGACGAAAGTTATGGTAAATAATTGCACGAAAATTTTCACGCGTCAGCTCCATTTTGTTCATCGAGTTGTCAATTTAAAAATGGAATTAAAAAAATATATCGTTCTTTTTTTTAATTGTAAAAACGGCATCGTGATTGTAAGTCGCCAGTATGCATGTGACAAAAAAGGATTTAATGTAACTCAGTTTAAAGTACTCTATTCCCGATCATTTCGGTGTGCCCCTCGTATGTGATAATGAGTGAAGAACGTGTAATTTTATATCAATAAAGTAAACTTTGAATATGTATAATTGTGATAGGTACGGTGTTTCAAAACCACGAGTTCTTACCTCATTTATTTATTTCACACGATATCTTCCCCAAATGTGGACCCATTAGAATTCCGAAAGTTCTGTTTAATATACAATTTATGGTGTAGAAGAAAAACCCTTACGAGAGAAAATCAAATCAAATGGAGGTATCCATTAGAGTTATCGAATTTAAATTCAAATTCAAAAATAATAATTCAAAGTCAAGATTGGAAGTCCAGGAGAGAGGCCTAGGCCCAGCAGTGATGCCTAACAGCAACAGGCTAAAAATGGTATTCGGAAGGAGATAAAGTTTATCTGAATGTGAATAATCATGGAAGGGAATGCGCATGTCAGCATTTGAGTCATGCGCGCCCCAGCCCTCACCACCCAGTCACTATTTATATTGTTTTCTAAATAAAAACATATTCAATCTTAAAATTAAACCTATTGCCAAACCATAAATGCTATACTGGGATATTTAGAGAAACTCTAATCGCCAAACTTAGATGAAATAATTGTGATTTTCGTATTAATGAGTATTTGTGATTATAACCTTGAAATTGAAACATTTTTTCTGCATTTGCGGACTGTTTACCAAAGTTGTGACATTGTTGACCAGTGTTCTTGTTAAAAGTGTTTAGTGACATTATTAAATTTAAGCGTAAGTATTTCTCAATTGTTGCTTTTCACTGTGTTGCCAATTAACGCGATAAACAAAATTGTTATAATTTTCACGCAAAAACGGAACCCTTATAATTTTATCATGTCCGTCCAATCATCTGTTCGTATATGACAGGCATTTTACGCAAGAAAAAAATCTAGAACAATCTAGACAAACCAATGTGTCGCCAATACTTCGACAGTTCTTTTAAAATTATTTTGAGGTTTCTACAATTTTTTTCAATTTAGTGGATAATTTCGGAAATAATCCTACCGAAAGTAGCGTAAATTGTGTCCTTCCCCCTCTATTTTCTAAATCTTATGTACAAAAAACATGTAAAAAATCACAAAGATATATCTTAATATATACTTAAATGAAAATTATTTCCAACATCATCGGGTATAGGTAATAAATAATCCCACCAAAAATCAAAAATATTTCATGTAAAATTGGGGGCGAAGAACTCGACCTGTAAAAAGTTATCAGATCCCAGGAAAAGCCAAGCCCCTGAAAAAACAAGCCCATAAGCCCTGACTTTCCTAACCCTCTTCCACCTTGGTTAAAAAGTATTGCATCAACTGGCTTCAAGCCCCTAAGCCCTGAATTTACTAACCTTACACCTTGGTTTCAAAAGTATGGCTTGGCCGTTTCATAGAGTACCGTCAATAAGACCAACTGACCGTGTGGCCCATATGGTATTAAGAAATTAAGTTTATGTCATGATAATATACATAAACTAAGTTCCTTACCATATGAGCCAGAAAGTTCGTTGGACTTATTTACGGTACTCTATGAAACGGCCAAGCCATACTTTTGAAACCAAGGTGGTGGGGTTAGTAAACTCAGGGCTTATGGGCTTGGTTTTTCCTGGGATCTGTGATTTACTAAAAATCTTAAAATACGTATTTTATTAATTATAACAAGGAGTCCCTATTTACATTTTCAGACCTCTAGCATCAAAATTTGCGGAAGTCTGTTTTTCCTAATTGACTCAAAATCCTAAAGTTCTTAGTCTTAAAAAAACAAAAAGATTTTCTCCGTGTTTCACTTTTTTCCTATCCACTTTCATCATATACCAGAAATTTTCGCTATCAGTCTGATAGTTTTGACATATATTTGAAAATATCTTAGTGTAGGCGTGACTCCAAAAACACATTTATTATTCCGCGAGGCCGCAAGGGACATGTCGTAAACTTGCATTTTTAATGCCTTAACCTTTTGTTTTTGCCCTGTAATAAATAATGAGTCAGTATTCCCCAGGTTGTACAGACGTCTTTTAATATTAATGAAATGAAAAAAAACACTAGCAAAAGAACGTATCTTCGTGGCACTTACGTCGTTTTGCTGAGAAGCGCAGTTTTTCGGCAATAACTCAAAAACGGTATATCCTAACTTAGTATAGTAACTTTTTTTTCGTTGAAAGTATTAAATTAAGCATATTATTTTACCTTTTTATTTTTTTCATATTTGTAGGACACACGCATTAGAAGACAGAGGGAAGATGCGACACCATTCATGTTACTTTTGATTATTTCCAAAAATATTGACTAAGCAATAAAATATTTACAAACCTCAAAGTATTTTTAAAAGGTTTTCAGTTTCAGTTACATGTATGTTTTACGTTTGCTATTTAACTATCAAACTAAGTAGCGGTCTATAATTATACTCCAAATTTCATGAATATAAATCTTGTAGTTTTTGAGGAAAATGCCTGTGATATACGGAAATGACGAAACAACATTACATTTTGGCTATGTAACCCTAGCTGCTCTGCCCCCCCCCCCCGTCTCGCCGCTCGCATACCTAAGGTGCGGTACAGCGGCGTTGGTCAAGCTACTCGTATAACTGAAAAATAAGATATTCGCAAAATATAACACGATTATTCTGAGTCATCTGACATTTTTTCGATTTGCTTATCAAAGTCTTCTATCCACAAGAGTGCTTTCCGCAACTGTATGTAATCTCTGATTTTTAATTCGAGACCAAAATCGGACAGTTCTCATCTTGATTATTTCATCAAATAAACATTATTTCATAATAATATGAATGACAAATCGTGCAACCAGTAATATTAGGGTAAGTTCAATTGATAAAAATACTAACACTTCAACCAGTATGCAGTGATCACAGCGAAAGTGCGCCCGTAGACGTTAAATTTTGGTCTTGGTAGTATATCACCATGCCTGTATGTTGTTGTATGTCTTATTTCTAGTATAAATAGAGTTCAAACCAAAACCACGAGCATGTCAGTGGCTATTTTATTTTTTTACTACAGAAGAAAATGTTTCGTCCATTATCCATCAAAATTTTGTTCAGAATAAGATGTAGTACATCTCAACCGTTTACATATACGATGTCATAAGTCTTAAGACTTAAACGACGTTGGTGGAAACGACCCTCTAAGGTGGCAAACAAGCGCACAGCCTATATCCATCTATACTTATTAGCTTGAAAATACCAAAGCTAATGTAAATATAACGAACTTATAATTATTAACCTTCATATACCTAATCGCTTTAACGCTCAAAATAATGTTTGGTATATGAATACAAAGCCTTGCCTCACGTGAAAGTTTTCAGTTATTTATTTGTAATGGATATATTGGATATATTGTATATCCATTACGTTCATTTATATAACAATTAGTTATCCATTAAGTCCAGGGTAACAAATAGAACCCATTAGATACAATACCTATATGGAGAAGAGACAAATAAAAAGTCACGCAACTCGACTTCTTCACAGCGAAAACCAAAACAGTAGTATAACTCTAACTTTTTTCGAGTTTAATTACTATTAAATTTCTCATTTTAAAAATCATGGGCCCCTTACTTTACTTCTCTATAGATACCTATTAAAGTATGGGAATTAACTTCAAAATCCTTTCTTATTTCTTGCCTACGTCATATTCACAATACCTAGGGAATATGTAATGATATAACATAAAAAGAGGTAGATAGGTTACCTACACGATAATCCACGTGTAATAATGGCCAGGCTTATGCACAGAGAAATCCGATAATATTGCAATAACAACTGTAAATGCTTATAGACGCTTCTATTGAGTAATTAGTGCAAAATCTCACTGTGCATGACGGCATTTTTGTTTATTTGACGCACAATCCAATATATAACAAAGTACTCTGTGCGCGAGGCGAGACTGAGTTAAGGTTTGCCAATTGGCGTAATTTTGGTATACCATTTTCGGAGCCCGTATAACCTATCTACCTCTTTTTATGTTACATCATTGGGAATATGCATGAAGCTCTATTTTTGCTTTATTACGAGTAAAAGCTCATTCATGTAACAAATAGTAGACAAAAATAATTTTTCGAATAACTATACAAATAACCAAGATATTAGCCATCAAACATTTCCTTCTATCTCTTTCTAGCAAAACAGAATTTAATGTGGAATTAATATGGCCGGAGTGCACTATGGCGTAAAACAGTACATGGCGGACCTGTTTGACTCTGTCAAATCGCTGTCTAATTAGTAGTTTAAGTTTAAAATGCATATTATAATGCGTATTTCTTGGCCGATTTTAGTTTTAATTCCTCTTTTTGAAATCGTTTTTACAGTATTTTGATATTTTGTTAAGAAAAGCGATAAAAAATTCATGCATGTACCTTATTAACCTTAAAGGATTTTTACAGTAGAAAAACGAGTTTCTAGATTCATTATGTTTTAGTGCGCCGAGTCCGTCAGTCAGTCGGAAATATGTATTTCATATTATTTATTAGAATGTAATTTTAGGTCTTTGCCTTACAAATTCGGTTTTTACGCAGGAACGCTACAGAGCGAGACCAAATGTTTCATGAGTCAAACAAAAATTACTTATTTAATGCTCCAGATAAAACTCAAGGATAGAGAAATTTGGAAAGCTTCATTGCTATTAATAAATTCAACAATTTAGACACAAATACCCCTTCGGCTCAGAAGAACTACTTTGCAGCTCATGAAGTTCGTATGGCGCCACCCCACTTACTCAAATTAAATTTAATACGAGAGTGCTAGGGACGGCACGATACGAACTTCGAATTAAGATAATATTCTCTTCTCTTTCTGCGGTTATCACTCATTTAAACAAAACAATTTAAACGGATTATATCGTGTATAATTATCTCATTCGATTTGTTGGGTCTACCCCGTGAACATGGAAGCTTTAGAGGATCCGAAACATCGGGAACTCATATGAGATAATATACGCAATATAATCCGTTTAAATCGTTTTATTCGAATTTAGTGCTTCAGAGTTCTGTAAAATACTGCAACTTTGGCTAGTAGTCTAAACTTTTTTTTAATGTTATGGTGGGCGAACGAGCAGACGGATCGCCTGATGGTAAGCGATTACTGTCACCTATCGACACCTGCATCACCAGAGGAGTCACAAGTGCGTTGCCGGCCTTTCATGCGAAAAGAGCGTACACTCACGCTCTTTTCTTGAAGGCTTGCAGGTCGCATCGGTCCGGGAAATACTGCCAGCGGCAATTTATTCCACAGTTCAGTCGTGCGAGGCAGAAAACTAGCAAAACGCACAGTTGTAGATTGCCTACCATCTAAGTGGTGAGGATGGAAATATTGTCGTGTAGAACGATGGCAGAAAGATGCAGCAACTTCACCTGTGGGGCAAACTAAACCATATTTATATGTGATTAAATCGTATTTTGTTGTGACAATTGACAACCGGTTTGGCTCAGCGGGAGTAACATTGCCTGCGAAGCTGAAGGTCCTGGGTTAAAATTCCGGTAAGGGCAAATATTTGTGTGATGAGTATAAATATTTGTTCCTGAGTCTTGGGTGTTTTCTATATATATAAGTAAATATATTTATTATATAGAAAGAAAGAAAGAAAGAAAGAAAGAAAACATTTATTGCCACACCAAAAATAAATTAGGTACAGGGAAGAAATAACAGATATGAAAAAAAAGATGGAAAAAAAAGTTACCTTAAAATATTCCGCGTGACAAAAGGAACGGACTCAGCATGTTCTGCGGCAGCCTCGCGACGGCGCAGCGCTGGTTTTCAGTCCATCCCTTTTCTCACTGAACCACATTGACACGTTCCACGGGTGCGGGTAGATTAATCCAAGTGTACATGTGTATGTATACCATATAATCATATATATATATATATATATATATATATATATATATATACACAATACACTATATATCATCGTCTAGTACCCACAACACAAGCCTTATTGAGTTTACCATGGGACTAGGTCGATTTGTGTAAAATTTTCCTCTATCATTTATTTGTTTATTTATAATGTATGAAAGCCATGTTAGTTTAAATCAATAACAAAACTATACTTAATCGCATATAAATATGGTCTTATTTGCATCATTTTACTATCCAGGTCTAACGCTTAACAGAGTCTGTTTCTGACGTATGGGAGCGGTACAGTGTGCCTACCATGAGCTGTGCGCCTACCATGAGTTCGGCACGAGCGAGTATCGAGCGCTCGATGACGGTCTATCTTTAACGCGTGCGAGAGGAGCACTGACTCTCGATACGAGATACCTACTCGCTAGCGCCGATCGTAAACTCAGCTCATGGTAGGCACACTGGATCTATAAAAGTAAATAGGCACGGTACTTTTCTGTTTTTACTGTGACTACAATATTATATTAAAAACAGCGATACAATCATTTTATTCAGCCTTAGATTACGTAGGTTAGTTGGAGCTGTGACGTTAGAGTACTAGTCATATTTTAGTTAGGAACAGACACGAAAGCGAAGCAGTTCATGTAAGTTTTTTCAAGGGCATACATGGTTAATGTTGTTTATATTAATGTTTTGGGGGATTAATTACGTCATCAATTATGTTGATGATCATGATTTAAATACGTGTAACTTTGACATTAAGCAAATTTATAGTGTTATTTTATCATGAAATAAATAAATGTAATCTAATCATACGTGAGGTATTTTTGGCGATTTTCCAACCCCCGATTTGACTCCACCCCAATCTTACGTGAGATGTTTTAAAATATGTGTTATTCTAAAGAAACATAATTAGCCTTAATTATTAAAGCCACATAAAATTAAGTTGTGTAAGACTTACCCATATTTTAGCTACAACACATGTTTTCTGCTACACTGTTTTTTTATTAAAAATATTTTTCGACCTTCAAATAGTCCGTTTTATTTGTTATACAAGGCTGCAAGGTTGTTATTTGGCGCGAGTGCTTCAATTGAAAGCCGAGTAACGAGCAAGCGAAGGAATGTAAAATTGGTTCTAAGATTTCTGAGCGTAACGAGGCTTTCAAGGCACGAGAAGCCAAATAATTTTGCAGCCGTGCGAGACACAACTTTCCACCTCGCTACAACGAGGAATATGTGAGATGTAAGAAAAACTATGAAATTATAACAAACCGATTATTTTTTCATTTAAATCTAGTGATAATAAACCTACATAACACACGCGTAACAAAACAAACATCATCATCATTTCAGCCATAGGACGTCCTCTGCTGGACACAGGCCTCAATTGATTTCCACATGGGCCGGATAGAGGCGACCCGCGTCCAGCGAATCCCCGCAACCCTAACCAGGTCGTCTGAGTCCGACCACCTTGCGAGTGGCCTTCCACGCTGCGCTTGCCGGTACGCGGTCTCTACTCGAGAACTATTCGAACTATGTGCCCTGCTCTGCCCATTGCCTCTTCAGTTTGCTTATCCTGTTTGCTATGTCGGTGACCTTAGTTCGTCTACGAATTTCCTTATTTCTTATTCGATCTCGTAGAGATCCCGAGCATAGCCCTTTCCATAGCTCGCTGAGTGACTCTGAGCTTCCTTAAGAGGCCCATAGTCGGAGACCACGTCTCGGCTCCGTAGGTCATCACTGGTTATACGCACAGGTTCAAGACTTTCGTCTTCTAGCACTCAGGTATACTGGACGAGAAGACACTCCGCAGTCCCAAACGCTCCGAGTTCAAACAAACATATATATTCGAACTGCAAATGTGCTGACTGTACCATTTACCAATTTCATTTGTCAATCCCGTGTCACGTTCATTGGGTGTGAAAGAAAATTATTTTTTTTGCATCGTTGTGGATTTTTAGGGTTCCGTAGCCAAAATGACATAAACGGAACCCTTATAGTTTGGACATGTCCGTCCATTCGTCTGTTCGTCCGTCCGTATGTCACAGGCATTTTACTCAAAAACTACTGGATGTATATAGATTGAACGGCTACGTAGTTTGTTAGTTAAATAATAAATAATAATATTTGTAAGGGGGGGGGGGGGGATATGATGATATGGGATTGATATGTGGACAGTAAGTACTTTAAAAAACATTTTGAGGTTGCTAAATATGTTTGATTTAGTGGTTATTTTCGGAAATAATTCAACGAAAATTATTTTCAACATGACTCAAAAAGAGTTATTGCCGAGAAACGGCATCTCGACAAAAGGACATAAGTGCCGTGGAGATACGCTCTTTTGGTAGTGCTTTTTTTCATATGGATTTTTTTCCATCTGTAGTGCATTTTTTCGTAGGCACCCTACACTGAGCATGGTCGCCATTTTGGCGCCACCTATGTAACGCCTTTAGACGGACACTTTGGATTCATAGACATTGTTCTGATTACTTTTCTACGCTCCATAGTTCCAGTATTACTTTGTGGTTTTATTATCATAAAGTTATGACATAATTATTAATTTTGGCGCAGCTCAAATGCAGGTTAATTTATTACATCCTTTGCTCAGTTTTGGCGAAGTGCCATATTTTAGTAATGCTGCAGTGTGTTTTGTTACTTCAAATGATATAATATCCGCTCATATTTAATGGTTATTTTGACCCAACCAATAGTTCGCATGTTGGCATTCTAAGCGTTAAAAGTATTTGTAATGTACAAGATTATGCCATTAAAAATTAATTAATCATAATATTTTTTTGTATTAAGTGGAAAAATCCAAATATGTGACTTCATAAATAGAACAGGATGTGATGATGATTAACCTTTCATCAAAAACCTGTGAGGTATAGTCTGACCACACCACTACGCGCCACGGGGTATGCGAGGGGGGGGGGGGGGGGGGGGGGGGGGTGACGAATCAGCGGCAGAGCCGTCTCGCCGCTCGCTGCATACCTAAGGCGCGGTACAGAGGTATTGGTCACACTATAGGTTAACTTTGTAGGGACATAGTTTTTCCAACCCCTAAAACCCTCTTTCTTATGTTGTTCAGTGGGTCTATGATTTTGGCGCTTATCATGCGATTAATAAATAATAAACCATTCGTCTCTCTCGCACTTACATGCTAGTCAAAAAGTGACACACGCAAACACCATAGGTTAGCGATCGACGATATCGAATGATGCTAGTTGAATTTATTCGATAAGTTGTCCAACTGGTAGCGGCGACAATGGCGTGGCGTGTGACTTCGAATTCAACTCTGTCTATCACTTTCTCTAAGTTGCGACATCATCATCATCATTCTCAATGGATGAATGCATATTCGAATAATCCGAATGTACTTAAAAGTCGAATGATTTGATTAGAATCATGCAAAGTCGCCCATCGCTATCATAGGTCCAATGTGAACTACCACCATGACGATCCAATCATAGAACTGTTGAAACTTTTCTCTCTTTTCTTTCCTCCTTCCTTTTTTCCTTCTCCTTGATCCTTTTTGGGGTTTCGTTCTAAATAATACAAAAAGTATTATTTCAGGTTCCTGTCCCGCTTATGAGCCTCGCCATGCTCTCCACATGAGATGGCGGTGCTGCGCTACAACCTGAGAAAACCAATGTCCGGCCTGCGGGGCGACAAGATTGTGAGTATTACGTAATAGAGTTTGCCTGTCTGTGTTATACTTAGAGCATTTTTTTATGTTATAGGATGCAAACGAGCAGACGGTTCACTGATCACCTATGGTAAGCGATCATCGTCGCCCATAGACACCTGCAACACCAGAGGAGTCACGAGTGCGTTGCCGGCCTTTCAAGTGGGAGTATACGCTCTGTTCTTGAAGGCTTGAAGGTCGCATCGGTCCGGAAATACTGCTTTTGACAATTTATTCCACAGTTCAGTAGTGCGAGGCAGGAATTTTCTAGCAAAACGCACAGATTTAGACTGCCAACCATATAAGTGGTGGGGATGGAAATAATCGTCTTGTCGCGTAAGACGATGGCGGAAAGGTGAGGCAGGGATCAACCCGAACAAGTACTCCGAGCACTCCCCGTTATTAAAGCGATAGAAAATATAGAGCGAGGCTACATCTCTTCGCAGTGCCAAGGAGTCTAGCCGATCAGGCGATCAATCAACCGAAGATACGAGTCGCTTTCAGTTGAATGCGGTCTAGAGGGAGAAGCTGGTACTGGGGAGCCCCAGCCCACAGATGAGAACAGTATGCCATATGTGGGTGGAACCTCTGATAGCTACGAATTTTCCATACAAAATGGATCCATATTAAATACCCTAATTTATAATTTCAAATTTTCGTATTCCCACCATCTTGAACTTCTATCTGGTTAGAGGTATTCAAGGGTAGTACATGTTTAATATTATTCTTTTCTTTTCTTAAAATAATCTTGCCTTGTTAGTATTTTGAAGGAATGAAGCCTTGTGTGGGTCATAAATATATTTATTTTCGTATATCTCTTCACGGATAGGTGTAGGGAAAATGCAGAATTTTGGCCCTATAACAATATTATCTCTTCGACAGTGGCGCTGGCGGTGTCAGTGGAGCGTGGTGACAATCACTGCTATCGCGCTGGTGCTCTACAACGCAGTCGCCAACATCTGGCTGCTCCGTCCCCCCTCCTGCCCCGCGCACGCTACGCCCCCTCCCAGCGAGCCCCCCACCTGCGAGCCCTGCAGCGATGCCGCCGGCAGCACCGGCGTTGACGACGACCCTATATCGAGGATAGATCTTCGCCTCGGCAGATGGGACGGCTCCAGATCCTATAAAATGTTTGACTATGCCGCCGTTGGAGACTTGTATGCAGAACTGTCGACGGACCGACGCGTCTGCTTAGCGACACAAAGCTCCATAGAGAGACTCCACGAGCTGCTCAGGATAGCAGCGCACTGGTCTGGACCTATATCAGTCGCTGTCTTCGTGGCTGGAGACGAATTAAGACTGCTAAGAGCTTTCACCATGTGGCTGTTTCGATGTCAACCAGAAGTGTATATGAGGATAGCATTACACGTAGTCACTCCAGCGGAAAGACCAGGAGTACCTGGACATGCACCTAGCTGGGCGAGAGACTGCGAAGCCAAGCCGATGCCTCCGTACGAAATCAAATCAGATACCATGGCCTGGAGAGTGAGGCATCCTTATCCTCAGAACCACTTAAGGAATTTGGCGAGGAAGAACTGTCAAACTCCTTATGTTTTCCTTGTAGATGTAGATATAGTGCCTTCAAAAGGCATGGCTGAAGCCTTAGATAAATTCCTAGTGAAAGCGCCTAAGTGCCCTCTCTGCGCCTACGTGGTGCCGACGTATGAGCTGGACCTCAGGGTTGCCAACTTCCCGGCCAACAAGTCGGAGCTGCTAAGGCTGTCCAGGAAGAAG
Source organism: Hedya salicella (assembly GCA_905404275.2). Taxonomy (NCBI): domain Eukaryota; kingdom Metazoa; phylum Arthropoda; class Insecta; order Lepidoptera; family Tortricidae; genus Hedya; species Hedya salicella. The sequence goes on from FR990101.1 coordinate 26,339,584, forward strand.
TTGGCGATACCCTTCCATAGGAAGGTCTTTATTTACAATCAGTACGCTTCTAACTTTACAAGGTAAGCGATTTCTCATGGTATTGCTTCATTTTGTGGTTGGTTCTTTCTAACGCTGTTATGATGAGGGTATGAATAATAGTAATTAGCAATTTGGACTAACCGTAGTCTGCATAGATTTATCACTGTAAAAAAATGACTTTTAGATACCTGTTAACTAAATGCAATAGTTTTCGAAATCAGGACCACCGTAGTCTTTAGAGACTGAAGTGTAACCAAAAGATCTCGTTGACAAAGAAATGCCTTGCCATGTTCAATATTATTTCTTAATCTAACCATATCCAGCGTGAGTTCCCTGGGCCTGGCGAAGATCGTGATGTTAAAACATCTTGATGAATTATAGAAATCCAACATTATACTTGAAAGCCTCCGGAGTCTCCGAGTTGAATTGATAAGTGGTATACTCTTTAGATGGGAAGCGTCAGGCGGCAACGAGAGTGCGCATACGCACGTGAGCCACAATGTGACCAACTTTGAGCTGTTGTACGAGCCGTTCTACCTGGCGCCCGACACCGTGCCGCCGCACGACGAGCGGTTCCTTGGCTACGGCTTCACCAGGAACACACAGGTGAGATATTTTTAGGGTTCGACGGGCAAAGACGGAACCATACATAGACCATATATGGTCTGTGGCCCGCCCGTATGTCAAAGGCATTTTCCTCAAAAGCTACAAGAACTTGTTGTAATTTGGAGTATAGGTATTGTACAAGCCGGTACTGAGTTTGGTGAAAAGTTTGGTTAAAAGGTAACGAAAATAAATATTGATTTCTAACGAGGCAGTCCATACATTTTTTTTTTTCAGCAACCATCAACGTGTTTCGGCACATATTTCGATAGTTTATTTTAAAACACTTAGGGGTTTTAAGCAATTGTTTGATGAAGTGAGTATTTTCGAAAATAATTGCTCCGGAAGCAGCATAAATCGTATCCTCCTTCTTTCTTTTGAACTGTAAAAAGATTAAAAAACCGTTTTAAGCTATTGCCAACAAATCAAGTGCCGTGAATATGATACCCTCTTTTGATGAGTGCTGTAGTAGCTGGGTATCGCCAGATGGTTATAGGATACTTTTTACCCGACTAAACTAACGAAATAGAGGGGTTATGACTTTTTCTCCTACGCGAACGAAGTCGGCGCCTTCTAGTATGGAATATTAGTCCTTTTGAAAAAGCAGCTGCTTTGGCCTGCTGCCAGTGTGGGGCAACCGGGCCGACCCCGATCGTACACTTGGGTTAAGATTTCTATACAGTTGTCAAGTACACTTGAAGTGCGACTAGCTAATACGCAGATCCGAGAAATTGTAGCTAAATGTTAAGTGAAGTGGGCGTCGCGCAGACTACGGACTTCAGTCTATTCTAGACAATGATATAATATAAAAAGAGGTAGATAGGTTACCTACACGATAATCCACGTGAAAAAATGGCCAGGCTTACGCACACATAAATCTGATAATATTGCAATAACCCACTAATCGTAAATGCCTTTAGATGCTTTTATTGAGTAATTAGTGCAAAATCTCATTATGCATGACGAAATTTTTGTTTATTTGACGCATAATCCAATATATAACAAAGTACTCTGTGCGCGAGACTGAGTTAAGGTTTGCCAATAGGCGTAATTTTGGTGTGCCATTTTCGCCACCCGTATAACCGATCTACCTCTTTTTATGTTATATCATTGATTCTAGATTAGAAGGTGCCCTTCGTCAGCGGTTGAGAAAAAAATCATAATCCAATTTTTTCTTATGCATAGTCGAGTAGAAAATATTCGTTACAAATAATAATAGATAGATTCACGCGTTGGATTATAGTTTCTTTGCTATTTTTCGGAAAAACAAAGTAACTATAATCCATTCATCTAATTTCATTTCATTTCAGTCAATTTCAAGTAATGATGGAAACGTTTACTGTTATTAGTATTCTATAAGTAGGTACGTCTTTCTTTCGTGAAAATCAATACTCGTCATGTCAACACTACATGTGGGAGTGGACATTTTTACCGTGCCCTGGGTGGTACATTATGTTGATAGTCACTGTGAAGCACAAATTATTTTTTCTCTCACGCAATACACTAATTAAAAATATGTGTAAAACAATATTTGGATAATTGGTTGATCAATTATAAAAGCGATATTGTTACAGAAACATAACGAGCTGATTTAACAGACTTATCGTATATGCCTACGGACGGGAGTAAATATTTAAAAATATGACCTACTTTTTGTTTTTTTCGTGTTATATTTTTATTAGAAGATGCCTCTGCAAATTCGCCAGCTGAGGAGAAACTAAAATTGTAACCCCCTTTTTTAGCGTAGTCGTATAAAATGTATCCCATGAACACCTGCAAATGCCCAGCTAATAGTTGAAATTCGTTTTGCCGTTTTGGCGTGGTTAAGCCACTACAGCACATACATATTTTTTTTAGATTCCTTGACCCTGTACTTCAAATAGTCCGTATCACTTATTTTTTGAAAATATACCTTCAATGTACAGACGTTTCATTTTTACAACTTTATAATAATATAGATGTAAATTAGTGTAATATTTAGGTATTTAAGTATGGGACATGTTGCGTTACTTTAGTTTAATGTTTATTTTATATCCTTCATATAGATTCTTGAGTTGAAATAAAGTTGCCTCTGAATATATTAAAAAAATGTATTGAATTTGTAAATCCTCTACACTACTGGTAGGTTAACGAAAACTTTGACGACTTTGCATAAAAAAAACTTAACTGAAAGAGACAAAGTATAAAGATTTCGTAATAGTTTTCGCCCTGTATATTCAATAAAGTTCAAGGAAAGCCATGAAAAGAAATGTAGTTGAAAACATTAGTTCATCACCTGAACTTGATATTTCAGCTATTATTTGTGTGGTGTGAGGCAACGGCTGATGACTGATGAGTGATCGACGGTCAATGGATATGCGAAACATGTCGCAGACGTAAAATTTAATTTTACTGTGACGTAAATATACGTCAATGTTAAGGAGTGTCATTCCTAAATTTCGCACTAGACCGCCTTCAGTTCGTTCCTATTATATTAGACACGAGAAGTACATGTTCCAGATCACAGGTTAAAATATAGTCCCATTAATGGATGTTCATTTGCTTTTCTGTGAATTAGTATCTTGGTTAGAGATGACAGTAAATTGTGCTCATATGCGCATATTGTCATGGGGTTTCCACAAAAAAAATACGCATGCAAATACAACAAACCATCATCAGACGGTATAATCAACGACACGTGTTTCGCCTCTCTACGAGGCATCATCTGGATGCAGGAGATTCGATTCTCAGGTGGAGCGTCAACAGACACAACAAGACACTATTTCGCGAAAATCAAAGGAACTATAATCCATTAATCTAATATGGAATTCCGCAAAGTAACGTCTAAATCTAACAATAATCTATTCTTTTATAAAGTTGTCAAAATGAAATGTCTGTACATTGAAGATATTTAAAAAAAATAGATAGATAGATGGATAGATAAACACTTTATTCATTTCCACAACATACATGGTTACACAATGCACAGTAAAGATAAGTGTAAAACTATAAACAAGACACTTAAAACTAAAACAGCAATGGAAAAATAAAAAAGAGAGAAACCATGTGTCGTGGCAGAGAAAAGGCGCTGACTCAGCATAATGAACTGGCAAGCCACTTCGCTGGTATTCTGTGAAAGTTTGTTACGGACTATTTGGAGGTCACTAAAACGAAAAATATTTATTTTGGATTTTTTGTATGTGTCGTTGTGGCTTCATCACGCAAAATCGGCTTAACAGATTTCCACCAGCTGGGTATCTCAAGATGGTTATAGGATACTTTTTACCCGACTACGCTGAACAAAAAACCGCGGGTTTTGACTTTTTCTCCTCCGCGAACGAAGTTGCGGGTACTTTCTAGTTTGAAATATAATCCATCAAACAGGGCATCAAAACGAACGTAAGAGAGCGAAGCCAAGGACGAGACCTATAAAAACGAATATTTTATTAGTCTAGGGGTCGTATTATACTAGCAAAGAGTGATACTAAAGAAGAACGGAAGGAACCTGAAGTTAGAGTAGGTATGGCACAGGTGTATAATACTGAAGAAAATCAAAGTCAAAAGGGTCGGTTACAATGTATCTAATGAAATTACGAGTAAATTTTGACCGAACTATGCCTATGAGTATGCTAGCAGTAAAATAAAAAATTGTAAGTACAACATAATTCCTGTTTCAAACATTGTAGATTTTATATTAAGATATAGGATGCCCGACGGGTTAACACACGCCCTTGAAATGCATTAGTAACCATCATCCAAAGCGTATTTTATTCATCGGTCGACTGAACCGACTTCCGATTCAGTCAACCGTCTTCAAAGCGGTGGCATTATATGAAGCGCACGCATAGACTTCAGACCATGTTATGACTGCTTTGACTCGGCCAGGTGTGTGGTGTTTCAAACACGATACGCCGGCGAGTCAGTATGCTACTCTTTGGTATGAAAAACGCGCTGCCGACGCAGAATTCAACAGATCAAATATTTAGTAAACTGATCCTAAAGTTATTAACTAAATTCAAGTTTGCTATCGTATGTTTTTACTGTCTCAGAGTTAACATCTAATTATTGGATCCTCACATTCTTTATAAACACATCAACAACCGTGCCTCATATATAAAACGGGAACAGTAACGGGGTCGCGCAATAAATCTCCATTCGCGCCGCTAGCGCCACGTTACTGTGAAAGAAGCTGGCGCGTTTAATAGGCCAAATGGCATGACCGTGAACTAATGTACCGTTTTTTGCACGTGTACATTCCCTTATTGTCACACAGCTGTTTAATTAATGTAAATCATCATAACCATACATTAATTTTGAAGATTTATACTCACGGCAAAGTTATATGACTTTTATGTGTTGTGAATATATTGCTAATTAAAAGTTTGCAATTTCATCACACAGTAAAAACACAGTGGAAACGTTTCTTCGTTCCACTTTTGATACCAAGTTAGAATACCAGTGTACTAACTGAAACGAACTTCTTTGATTGTCTAATGGGAATATGTTTGCCTTGTAGAATACCTACAGTATTCTAGTGGGAATAATACATTATTCTTAGATTGCAGTAAAAAAAACTCATTTTGCATGTATTTTGCGGTAGATCCAATCATAATCTTATTATTTAACTAAAAGGCGCCTGCAACTTCGTTAGCGGAGGAGAAAAAGACATAACTCCTCTTTTTTTCGACAGCAAAGTCACGTAAAAAGTATCTTATAGCCATCTGTGGTTATCCAGATACCTGTGTACCAAAAATGCTCGAAATCTGTTAAGCCGATCTGGCCGAAGCCACAACGACACATGCAAACATACAAAAAATCCCAAAAAAAATATATATTTTTTTATGGCATAGGGGCAAACGAGCAGACGGGTCGCCTGATGGTAAGCGATCACCGTCGCCCATAGACACTTGCATCACTAGAGGAGTCACAAGTGCGTTGTCGGCCTTTCAGGTGGGAGTACGCTCTTTTCTTGAAGGTTTGAAGATCGCATCGATAAAATATGATTCGTTTCAGTGACCTCCAAATATCTATACTATTATAAAGTTGTAAAAATGAATACTATTTTTTTTTAGAAAATACCTTCTATGTACACAAATGTAATTCTTACAACTTTCTAATAGTATAGATATATGCAATTCTTAGTTCAAAAACTTAAAAACAAACCAAACAGCCACTTTAATTTTTTTATTATATTCGCCAGAAATCGTCAGAAATTAATAGAATCGTCATAAATTATGGCACACCTCGAACGGACGCTCAGTAAACTTTCCTTACTTTATCTAGCTTCCTGTGTAACTGATGGAATTCAATTTGAAACCATCTATTCAAAATGAGAGTGGCATACTGTCACATCTACATCAGCGTGCGCCGCGGTGCTGTAAAAAAAGCTGCATGCCGCGTTCAATAAGCCAAACGGTATGACTGTGAACTAATCGACCGTTATTTGCATGTGCATATGTACATGCACTTATTGTTTTACAGCTGTCTATTTAATGTTAATCGCATAGCGAATGATGAAATAACAAACGGGAGAGCCATATTTTAATTTTGAAGAGATCTATTCGCAAGGTTTACGGATTGCGTGAGAGACGACATGAACAGGAAGGATGTGAGCGATGAGATGACGGGTGATAAAGAGGTATGAGAGAAAAAAACATGCTGTGCCGATCCAAGTACTTAAGTGGGATAAGGACAAGCGAATGTTGATGATATTCGCAAGGTTATAACCATATGGTTTCCTTCTGGTGCTAATATATTGCTAGTCAGAATTTCAACATTTTCTTCTAATACTATAAGGTAACCCAACCTAACCTTATTAATGCTTTAGCACAGTAAAAACTATTTTTTAAACATCTATCGATGCGCAGTTACCTGTGTACTTACCTACCAAAAATACTTGAAATCCGTTTAGTCGTTTTGGCTTCCGAAGATGACATCAATAATTCACATCCACTAAAAAAAACAGTTATGTTGTTTTTGTTAACATGCTTTCAATTATTTGCGGTTGTTGAAATGCGGTTGTTGAGTGTCTCAACTCAAGTCGCCATAGCAACAGTGTAACAGAGCACAGTGTAACAGAGCACTGTATACATTACGCGGTGCTATATATTTATATCGAGACAATCTCACCGCGGTATGCGCACTATAAATTTGTCGCCATTGCCAATATTGCCATCGAGTGTAATTGAAATGGGATATAAATGCGTTTCATTTCGCGTGCACCGAAAACATACTGGTGCTTAAAAATAATTTATCGTCTGTGATACATAGTTGCGTATGTCAGCTAGCTATCAGCTTCATATATGGGTTTTAAAGTGTAATGTATCAGATACACATCTTCGTCACTGGATGCATGTAATTAACACAGAATGATACTTTACTAATAAAGAAATGACCTTCCCTAGTGATTACCTGTTATACCTGAGAATGACAGAAATCTAAGGACATAATGAAAGCCATTTTTCTATTAGTGTACTCATAATCTATTGCTTATAGAAATAGAGTCGATAATCTATTGAACTTTCAAAGTGGCTGTAACGACATTTTACAATATTGATATTTTGGGGTTTAGTGGTTATAAACACACTGCAGTGGCATTGTTCACTTCAAGTGCAAAAGACACAACGAAATCTGAGACGTGAAGTGGAACTGAAGAAGACCACATAATGTCATCGGAGCTTCTCAATGGGGTGGCAATAAGATATCTCGATTAAGTTAGTTAAATAACTTCATAGACACAAACTTAAGTGTCCTGATGTTCTCATCAGGTACCATAGTCATAAACTTAAGTGTCCTGATGTTCTCATCAGGTACCATCGAGATGATTTGATATGACCGGATAGTGGGCACCTGATCCACATAATAAGAAAATGTATCCTACACGTGTTTGGGCTTGTAGGAATCGTCACGAGGTTATACTTTTACGTCACGAAGCATGAAATAAATTACTTTTTCCAAAAATTCAAACCGACTTAAAAAGAAAACGAAAAATTCAAGAAAACCTTACATACTTTTATTCAATTGAATTACGAGTAACCTTTTTTCAACTCAATCCATATAATCTTGGCGCCGAATACAAATTTGTCCCGTTTAGCGTCGAGACCCTGGGCCCTTGGGGTCCTAGTGCTCTGAGTCTCTTCGGAGACCTCTCGAAGAGACTCAGAGACACAACGGGGGACCGAAGAGCTGGCAGTTACTTCGCCCAACGAATTAGCCTAAGCAGTTCAGCGGGGTAACGCATCCAGCATCTTCGGGACCATGTCGCACGGGCCATTTTTAGACATAATTTAGTTTAGTTTAGTTTTATTTTAGATTCTATGTTTAGTTTAAAGGTAATTTTAAAGTTTTTATTTGTGTATTGTTTTTGATCGTTTTGTACTATTTATTCACAATAAGACTTTCAAATATCCATATAATATATACAATTATATAGCTGTTTTGGAGTCGGTGCCAACCATTCTTTATGTTGATGGCACCGACGGCGACGACTAAATAGCAATAATTGTATATATTGTATAGACTGAGTTGAAAAAAAGGTTACTTGTAAGTAAATTTAAGAAACTATGTTATACAGTTGTTTCTTGCGATAGGTATCGTAAACCCGAGAGTTTGGATTTTGTATGTGATGCCAGCTGCAACACAACTCACTAATGCTTTAAATAATGTCAAATCAAATCAAATCATTACTTATTTGCTAGAATACAGTCAAGTGGAAGTTGTCAAATTATTTTTTGAGGTACAGTGTATCCAGCCTGCTAGCGGGCATGCAAATATTAGGTAATACAATTAAAATTATGCACCTGCTAAAATTAACAAGATAATTGTAATAGGTTCAGTGCGCCCACCATGGGTTCGGCACGAGCGAGTATCAGGCGCTCGATGACGGTCTATCTCTTTCGCACTATCTGCGCGTGCGAGAGAGGTGCACTGACTCTGGATACGAGATACTCGCTAGCGCCGATCGTAAACTCAGCCTATGGTAGGCTCACAGGATTACATTAAAAACCTCTTAAAATTTCTGAATATTGTGTTATCACAATACGGCCTCTCTACGAGAAAAGGTCTAAGTTATTATTGTGATTATATATATTGAGGAATAAAGAGCCTGTAATAATATGACGGAATTTTGTGCGCGCGACCCTGACTCGCACTTGGCCGGTTTTCAGACAGTTACAGACACTCATTGTCATCATCGATCACCAATAAATCCCGACCGTACAACAAATAGAAAGAGGTGCGGAGTCCAGCAACACCAAAATCAAAACGGCTTAAGTGGAAGCAATTTTCATTATACATAAGTCTTTTAATACCAAGCGTTCACCATGCGAGGACCGCCTGAAATAGCAGAGGTTATGAAAGGCCCGGAATATTCCCGCATTCGTAACACGACACCGCTGAAATCGTGTACAGACCAGCCAGCATATCTTGGCACGAGGCTACGGTTTTCATCCGTCACAAAGGAGACCATTTTAGCTTGGACGGGGATAGGTTGGTTGGTGTGAATTCGAACATTAACGTTTTAATAGCGTTGTGGCAACGCTCCCGTAATCTGTTGGGTGACGTACTTGGAGCGTCATTTGACTTTGTAGTTTAATGAATTGTTTGTCCAGCTTTGTTTTATTACCGAAATTTGAAGGTGGAGTATTAATAAGATTTGTAGTGAAACAATGAATGTTGCTGTCAATATTGGCCTATTGCATCTATGAAAGATGATTATTCAAACAGCGTCAAATAAAGTGCGGCACTTTCGAACGTGACTCGAAAGGCCGATTTGAGAGCGACAGCCGCGCCGCATATTTGACATGTAAATGTTGCACCTGTCGATGCAGGGGGATGAGCTGTGAGGTGGTGTCTCAGGTCACGCTTTCGACAAAGAGAAGCGAACCAGGCTTCATTCTTATGTATGTGGTTTATTTATGCGTCAGATCAGATAGTAAGGAATATATAAATGCTACAGAATAAAAGTAAAGATTAAAGTAACATTAATATTAATTGATAGATTCAGGTTACTTCCATATCAGATTGATAGATCTTTCAAATCAAATCAAATCGAATCATATTATTTGCAAGAATATGGTACATTTGGTCGGTATCAAGTGTCTTAGTGCGACATATTGGGCCAGTATTGGCGTAGAAATGTTGCCTTTCCGTGAAATAGTGTCTTGGTTAGATGAACAAAAAATAATGCTCATATGCGCATATTTTCATAGAGTTTCCACTAAAAAATACGCATTGAAATACAACAAACCACCACCAGACAGTATGATCCTCGACTAGTATTTCGCCTCTCTACGAGGCAACATGAGGAGATGCAGGAGATGTTGACGGTCCGGGGTCCACACGAGAAGTGAAGTACTACTCGGGTGGATACCATATTTTTTTTAGCTAAGGATAAAAAAAATCTTATCCTCTCTTTCTTTTCCCTGTAACTTTTAATGTATTAATTTAATCGTTGAAATAAAACAATTTAACGGATTATATCGCGTATATTATCTCATTTTAGTTCCCGACGTTTCGGAAGCTTTCCAGCTTTCCATGGTCACGGGAGGACTGAGAAAAGATGTATTTTCCTCTGTCAAAGTTACAATTTGTGCAAACTACCCATTTTTGAAAAACACAAATAAATGTGTACATACATGCCAGATGGGCCTAAGCTGTAAAGACAGTGCCAGAAGGGCTTAATTTTTTTTTTTTTTTATAAATTTACCAAGCAGCATTTCACAAATGAGGCGTACTGAGGAGAAAAGAAACGCTGCAAAGAAAAACTCCAAGGCTACCTCATTACTAATTATAATATTTAAAAACAGAGACTATTAAACTACTTTTAAACAGATAATATATTTTACACCGTTCGGAAATTAAGGTTTTGCAGTCCTGTGTCTCGCTTGTTCTTTGATGAGATGTATTACAGGATCCCAAGCTGGTGGTAGTGACAATCCATCTTCTCTATTGAAATTAGGATGCATTTTAATCTCAATAGCCTCGCGTAGCATTCTGGGAAAATATCTTTTTTCTTTGGCAAGGATAGAAGGTTTATCAAACTTAATTGAGTGGTTTGGTTTGTCAATGACATGTTCACAGACTAATCCGTTAAATTGTTGTTGTTAGATATAATCCGTTAAATTGTTTTATTTCAATGAGTAATAATCGCGGAAACAGAAGAAAATATTATGTATTAATTTAATGTTTATTATTTCTAGTTATACTGGCTACAGTAATGTACTTTCTGTGAAAGTTTCAAGATGGTTTCAAGTGTCTCTGTATTAAAGTTCGAGAGTTAGGGCTGTTTGACAGACAGACGGATGGATGGACGAACAGGTAGACAGCGGAGGATTATTAATAGGGTCCCCATTGGTATCGATTGGGTAGTGAACCCAGAAAACTACATATGCACTCGAACGCACTTTTTTAAAGCTCTTATTTTTGAGTCCATATTACGAGTAATTTGGATTGTACTTCTGGGCCCTGGACTGGTATATTCTGTCTGGCATTTGGAGATACTTTACGCCACCAAACATAATGTGTTGAATATAGAGATCTTATACATCTCCATTACACTTATTATAAGTCTTTTTTTATATACTGCCATTTATTATTGACGACCGGTTTGGCTCAGAGGGAGTAACGTTGCCTGCGAAGCTGAGGTCCTGGGTTCAAATCCCGGTAAGAGCAAATATTTGTGTGACGAGCATAAATATTTGTTCCAGAGTCTTGGATGTTTTCTATGTATATAAGTAATATGTCTATTATATATATCGTCGTCTAGTACCCATAACACAAGCCTTTTTAAGCTTACCATGGGACTAGTTCGATTTGTGTAAAATTGTCCCGTAATATTTATTATTTATTTATTTATTTTTACTTTTTTGACGCCTAGAAACCCTTTACATCTCGGAAAATATAAATTAAGATATATGTATAATCTACGTAAAGTATAGATTAAGATATATCTACTATCTAAATCCCGGAGACAGTATACATTCATCTGTAAAGTTATTTGTTTGTTGCATGAATATTGTTGTTAATTATAATGTCATTATGTAGATTGTACAACTTGTTCTGTTTATTGAAAAATCAGACATCTAAAAGAGCCCTTAAAGTCTACTTGCAGAATAAAGTTTGAATTTTAATTTGAAAATGGCAGGGATTTTTTGCGGTATTTGAAAGTGTTAAGATGAGAGGGGGTAAATGCACCTGCCTGGCAAGTGCGCCTATCTATGTATACTGTACAAAACAATATAGCCACTAAAAAATTTTATCGTAACGTGAAAATGTATTAGTTGGTTCAATTTATTTTACAAACTCTGCAGCTAAAAAGGCTTTAGTTTTTGTTTAGCTAATAATCGATTAATTAAATAGTCAATTGTTTTATTACTTTTAATCGAGACAAGATTCGTTTATTGCAACCACAAAGACTGAACAGAAATTCTCCACACAACAGTGGCCCCTATATTGTTTTGAGTATTATATATTTATTTTAGTTCTAAAACTGTAGTTTGCGTAAAAAGTATTTATTATTATATGTAGCATTTCAATCATAAAAACGACGAAGACAAAAGAGGAAATAAATGAATAAGTAACTAATTTTGTCTAAACATCATAACTTAATACTGACTCAAAACTAAATACTATTATAAAAAGAAAACCCCGTCGTCGCTTTGCGGCATGATCCCCATCACGCTGGCAGCGTTACCTCTCTGAATTGCGAGAAAAATTCGTTGCGAGAGGTAGCCGCCAGCGCGACGGTCTCCCAAAGCATCCATCAGCCTCGCCGACAGGGCCCCCATTAACTTCTTCATGTCAGCTGACTAGCGGGCCTATGATGGTTGCGTTTGTCACGCGATAAATAAATGACATAGCGGCCGTCACCTTCTGACACGTATGTGAGTGCGAGAGTGACAGGCGCGTTATCATATCATTTATCGCGTGATAAACGCGACCATCATAGGCCCGCAGGAACCAAAAGTTTCTACCGAAAGCGCCGCAAACTCATAGTCTTTAAACGCAAACATTCACTCTCATGTAACTGACATTTCGAAAGTGCTTGTAACTAGGCCTACTTTAATAAAGAATATTTTGATTGATTGATTGATTGATACTTGCGGCGCTTGAGAATCTGAGCCTGGTCAGCCGCATATCTGTGACTATTGCCAATAACTATGGTTTGTTGCACATATGATGTCATTATGAACAGTTTTTGTTATTTACGAGTAGGTAGGCGCATTTGCCTGACAGGCGCACATTTCCCTCCACACACCTTATGCCAACAATATTAATCAATAGAAGCGGTATCTCGTATTCTATTTCCCGGGGCTTGCTGTGTAATCGTGAGGATTAGCAGTAATTCTTACTTAACAGTTGTTGTCCAAGCACACCAGATTGCGGTCACTGGGCCATTACGGCAAAACCTTATTTCTGTAGGGCGCCGGCTTTGATGCAATTTTAGCGAATCAATAGATCAGAATGCCAGCGGTCGTGAATGCCGGCTTCAGGTGAAAATAGCCGCTGCACCGACCCGATTACTGCAAGTAATAAGTGCTGAGAGATTGTAAAGTTTCCAAGTAATATTAAATTGACACCCATTTCGTTTATTTTTCCTGATGTAGTATTAAAAACGTGAAAGTATGGATGTATGGATGGATGTACGGTCCACTTAATCTCAAAAACTACTGCACATTTTTTTTTTAACTTTCCAGTGATCTACCTTATATATCAGAACAGGACATAGGCTATATATGTATGTCAAATTTCATCCCCTTTAGGGACGAAAAAGGGGATGAAACTTTGTACGGAAAACTAATATTTTTTTAAGCAAGGAACTTGAAATCTTGGTTACGCTTAACATTTAAACTAGTAAAATATTATAAATGCGAAAGTTTGCCTGTCTATCTATGTATGTCTGTTACCTCTTCATGCTTAAACTGCTCAAATAATGTAGATGATATTTGGTAGAGGTATTTGAGTTTTGGGGAAGGACATAAGCTACTTTTTATCCCGAAAAAAACTTTTATCCGCGATAAACGAATTTAAAGGTGCGTGTTGTATCATTTGCCTGATCAGATCTTTGTTCCGTGCCATGATCGCGTGTCACGATCACGCGTTTGGACGTTGCACCGATCCGATCGCTCGAAATCCATGTTGCTGGTCCTATCACACACTTAGATCGGACAAGTGCGGCGTAATCGCCGCGCCGACAGTGAGCTCCAAGCAGCGCGATATGCAGTCATGCCACGCCACGGTGATCGGATACGAGCAAATGATACAAGTGTGGACGCATCTTAAGGCGGACGGAGTTGCGAGCAAAAGCTAGTAATAAATAAATGAATAAGGAATTCTAAACCATTTTTACACCAACCCGATCACTGCAACTCATAACTCTTATAAGCACAGAAAGATTGTAACTTTTCTTTATTTTTATTGTTTGAATGTTCTTTAAATTTTGCAGTCGTGGAAATGTTCCAGGGTTTTAAGGAATGGTTGCAGCAATTAAGTATCAAAAGAATGCTCCGCGGAGCCCTGTTAGCTTCTTCTAATTTACAACATTTAAAATTTCAAAATAATATAAAATCGACATCCATTTTGTTTATTTATTATCAAGGAATTATGCATTGTCATCGAACTCTTATGCCAAATTTTAGCTCAATCGGAAACAGGGTGGATGTAGATCAAATTTAACTAGCAAAATTCCACCCGAACTAATACACATTACAAGTTAATTAAAAGCTTGTTAAATATATCAGGATATTATGAAACTGTAAACTGATACGAGTGATACAGACCGAGATGGATTCGCTGTCTGCGTTGCCTTGGTCCGCGGGCGTCGCGTCACCGCCGCGGGGTGAAGGCCGCTGAATCATGCGCGCGCGCCGGTTCAAGTTTATAAATAAATCATTCAGTTACGCTCGATTACCAAATACGACACAACTACAACTGGTCTGTCCTAATATTCTTAACTAATCATTAACCGAGGCTCCACCCATGTTGCCGGTAATCTGATATTTTCCGTTTTATTGTACGATGTGATCTATCCGAGTTCCAAGATTAAAAGTCTACATTTTGGGTCTTATAGAAGAATAGGGAATTTATTATTTTATTATTGCTGCAATAAAAACTCATGCATTTAACAAACAGTAGACAAAAAAAAATCGAATAGGTAAATACCGTTTTTAACACGACGACAAAGAGAAGAGGGTCAAAAGTAACTAAGACCTCGGAGTCATTATATCGTGATATGGAGTATCTTTATTTCTTGGATAATTTATTAATTTGAAACAGACAACTCGCTACAAATCTTTCGGAGTGAATATTATGGACATTAAAACGTGAAGGTCGATACTGACAAAGCGTAATCGGGACTGGTATCAATTAAACACCTTTTATCGTTACAAAACTTAAATACCTTTGTTTCAAACATTTAAAAAGCAAGTAATTAAGATTAAGAGTTACGACACTGTTGGTAAAATAAAAAGTAGGTAATTAATAGCGGACAAAAATTATTGCAGATTATGTTTTAAAACCTATGTAAGTTTGACTATAAGATAATTGGAATAGTGTAAGTTTACCAGAGGCGTCAGGAAAATTACAAGGGAAGCCGAAATGAATTCATTTACTCATATTTAAAGAAAAAGGTCCTTGAGCAACTCGGTGTACACAACTTGCGATGTTCATCTGTGTATCAACTTATTTTTTTAAGTAGAACCGTAAATTAACTTTTCACCTTATACTTTTTAATCTTATCAAAAATTACAGCAATAGGGAATATGCATGAATTATTTATTCTTTATTGTTTTTGCTTTATTAAGAGCATATTCATGTAACAAAAATAGACAAAAATATTTTTCGAATAGCTATAAAAATAAACAAAGATATAAGCCATCAAACATTTCATTCTATCTCTTTCTTGCAAAACAGAATTTTATATGGAGTTTATATGGCCGGAGTTCTCTGTGACGTTACAGTGCACATCGGACCTCTCTGTCTAATTACTAGTTTAAAATGCCTATATTATGCGTATTTCTTGGCCGATTTTAATTTTAATTTCACATTTTGAAATAGTTTTTACGGTATTTTGATATTTGTTTAAGAAAAGCGATAAAAAATCATGCATGTACCCTATTGATCAGGTGAGGCGAGTGAAGTGCGCCTGCCAGGCGCGACTATATATTTTTTTTAGTTCTTGGTAATAACCACAGATTTGTGACTATTACTTAATATGATTTAGTTTGTTGCATCGATGTATGATGTCATTACTTTCATTACGTATATGTGTATAGCAAAACAGTTAGGGCGCGTCATTACACGTCACTTGTTACCCCTTCCGTACCGCTCCCATACCTCAAGAACAGACTTATGTAGTTAAGCGTTAGACCTGTAAACACCCAAATTATATAAAGTTTTCACAACTAAGTTCGTATTACATAAACTCTTCAATTCACTAGTATGGCTAGCATTACTAGCGGCGATTTAGCTAGTCGCGTGTCACACTGTCACCGTCCTTCTTACATCGTACTAGATGGGTGGGGATAGCAATAGTGTTGTGGATAGCGCTCATTTGGAGGCTTATAGGCTAGAACCTTAAAGACTCCCGAGGCTTAAAGACTCGATGCTATTTAAGAACTTTGTTGGTTTCATTTACCCAAAATGCAAAATATTGTCTTTTCGTCACTTGAGTCTTTAAGCCTCGGGAGTCTTTAGGGTTCGAGTCTTTAAGCCTCAAAATGAGCGTTATTCACAACACCAAATGGCAGGGATATACCACATTTGTCGCGCGACGACAATCGCCTGTCACAGTCGTACAGTTGACCCGGCCTTATGTCACCTCGGCTTTCATATTTTTTGCGCATTGTACCGATTGAATTTTATCCTCAAAGGTCGTGACCGTGGTCGAGAGCGTGAGAAATTACCTATCGCGGTCAGATTGACCAATCTTTGGCAATTAGGATACCGAGAGTGTCAGTCGCTGCAAAGCTACTTGATCAGCCAGTCAAGATGGCGTGGACTTTCTTGATACTGATCGTGTGCCTGTTGGGACATGTGGGTAAGTGGAGTTTGACTTATTATCCAATACAAAATATTGATGTTCGCTTTGAGACTGTATTTGGTTCCAGCCTCCATATTGCCTAACGCGTTGGACGCTCGCAATCAGAATCAAGTGGCATGATTTTGTATGGGCTATGACAGTTGATTCGGATACCAAGTGTCAACATTTCGTTAGGTAATAACCCCCCTGGTTGCAGTGGGGGTCTTAAGAGTTATAAGAAGCAACATTGACTATGACATCGCTTCACCCGTGCTTCGATGTTGTAAATAGAAACGATTCAAGATATCAAGATAACACAGTTAGGATTTCTAACCGAAATTCTGGATGTAAATGAGAATCAGTCTTCCAAATTCAAATTTTGTTTCTTAATTTCCAGTTGTTTACTATTGATTTCTAGCAGTTCAATTTAGAATTGTGTGATCCTAAAATTATTTTCATCCTAAACCAGAGGAGTAACGTAGCTCTGGAGTTCGTTCGTCGTCCCAGTCCCTTTAATGTTAATCTATAGTTGAGTGAACGGGACGGCAGAATATGCAGTTCAGAATACCTCCTCAGTTTTCCTAACAGGTACTTGCAACAACATAACACGGGTAGCTTGATTAGATCCATTTTTTAGACTCTTAATAGCTGAACGTACCAGGAAATTACTGAATTTTAGAAGACAGTATAGAAATAATTAAAAAAAATACAAGCTTAACCCAATTACAAATTTTAGAACTCCAAGACGCAATCGATGATGCAGAAGTTCCTAAGGAAGAAGATCTTCAGAACGTGGAACTGGAGCCCCTTGAGGCTGTGTGCCCTGAGCTCAGCGGGCAGATTATCGGGGGTCGAGCTAGCTCCATCAACAGGCACCCGTACCAGGTGTCCATGGTCATCAACGGCAACTCCTTCTGCGGGGGCTTCATCATCAGCCAAGACTATGTAATGACGGCGGCGCATTGCGTTCAGAAGTAAGTCGATTATGCATGTGGAATATTAATGTGTAGTGTCCCCATTCCCCTCTATTTTCTAAAATTTGTAGAAAAACGGCGTTTCTCAACAATACGACATAAGTGCAGTGGAGATACGCTCTCTTTTGCTCGTGCACATTTTCATACCGTATCTTTTCATCTGTAGTACAGTTTTTGGAGTATCGGCTACGGAACCCTATACTGAGCATGGTCCGACATGCTTTAGTCCGGTTTTTAATATACTTTAAAAAACTTAAAACAAGAGGACTGACAGTTGCCATACTTTGGATCGTGTTCCGATCGCAAGGAGATAGGTATTCTGGCAAAAAAAAGATGGCGCTTTAAAAATAACCATAACTGTGTTATAATTGAATAAAAAAACATAGAATAGTAACGATTACTTCGAATAGCTAATAATACGTACATAAATCGTAACATTTAATAACTGTGTCACGCTTGTAAAGTTGAATAATTGTAAATAATAATTCTTATACATAGATGGCGTTGTACGTATGGTCTATATACTGTTTCTATTCTATCTTGCTGACGTACGCGTCTGATGCATTAGACCTCTCTTAAAACTATTTCTGTACCACGATGATGGAATAATTATGTTAGTAGGTAAACATGAAGAGATGATGGAACGTCCGCTGTCGTAAACGTAAAAGTGCCGAAATGAGATGGTCTGTGTATGTATAAGTGTAACAACAGAGGCAAAGTGAAAGTATGGCACCTATTAGCTTGTATATGTATGATTGTAATTCATATTAAAACATTTACTAAAACTTTTTAACAAAAAAATAAAACCAACTCCAAAAAAAACTAAAAAGTAAAAAATAACGCCATAATTCAGTTTCTTCAAATTACTTACAAGTAACCGTTTGTATACTCAATCTATACAGTACATACAATTAATCTTATTTTGGCGTCGGTGCCATATAAAGAATGTGTTAAATATTGAAAATTGACACGATGGCACTGACTCCAAAATAACATTAATTGTATATACTGTATAGATTGAGTATACAAACGGTTACTTGTAAGTAATTTGAAGAAACTGAATTATGGCGTTATGTTTTACTTTTTAGCTTTTTTTGGAGTCGGTTTAACAAAAGTTTATTTATTTTACACTTTTTACTTAATCGTTACTTAAAAGTGTATCTCGTGACGATTCGAACAAGCCCAAACACGGCTAGGATACATTATTTTATTACATAGATCTGGTGCCTACCTTCCGGCTCCATCATCAAATCAATTCGATGGTACCATTCTCATCAGGAACATTTAAATTTGTGACTATGAAGTTGCTTAGCTAAATTAATCAAGATATTTTGTCGCCACCCGTAAATCATTTATCATTGAGGAGTTCCGATGGCATTCTGTGGTCTGCTGCATCAATTCCACTTCACCAATTTACACTTTCTGAATGCAAATACTTATTATGTTTCTTATAATACCAAAATCGCTATATGTATGCCTACAATATTTGAGGAGTTCCTTCAATTCCTCATGGATTGCATCATCAAAATTTCTTTTTACTTTTGTTAGAAGGTCCTTTCTAGTTGGTCCCATTTAATTTTGGTGAAAATCTGATGATGCAATCCATGAGGAATTGAAGGAACTCCTCAAATATTGTAGGCATACATATAGCGATTTTGGTATTATAAGAAACATAATAAGCATTTGCATTCAGAAAGTGTAAATTGGTGAAGTGGAATTGATGCAGAAGACCACAGAATGCCATCGGAACTCCTCAATGATAAATGATTTACGGGTGGCGACAAAATATCTTGATTAATTTAGCTAAGCAATTTCATAGTCACAAATTTAAATGTTCCTGATGAGAATGGTACCATCGAATTGATTTGATGATGGAGCCGGAAGGTAGGCACCAGATCTATGTAATAAAATAATGTATCCTAGCCGTGTTTGGGCTTGTTCGAATCGTCACGAGATACACTTTTAAGTAACGATTAACTAAAGTGTAAAATAAATAAACTTTTAAACAAAAAAATAAAACCGACTCCAAAAAAAACTAAAAAGTAAAAAATAACGCCATAATTCAGTTTCTTCAAATTACTTACAAGTAACCGTTTGTATACTCAATCTATACAGTATATACAATTAATCTTATTTTGGCGTCAGTGCCATATAAAGAATGTGTAAAATATTGAAAATTGTCGATTTTAGTAAGTTGTGACACGATGGCATCGACTCCAAAATAACATTAATTGTATATACTGTATAGATTGAGTATATGGAGTCGATGCCATCGTGTCACAACTTACTAAAATCGTCAATTTTCAATATTTTACACATTCTTTATATGGCACCGACGCCAAAATAAGATTAATTGTGTATACTGTATAGATTGAGTATACAAACGGTTACTTGTAAGTAATTTGAAGAAACTGAATTATGGCGTTATTTTTTACTTTTTAGTTTTTTTTGGAGTCGGTTTTATTTTTTTGTTTAAAATTTTATTATTGAGTAATTAGTGCAAAATCTTATTACGCATTACGGCATTTTTGTTTATTTGACGCATAATCCAATATATAACAAAGTACTCTGTGGGCGAGACTGAGTTAAGGTTTGCCAATTGGCGTAATTTTGGTGTGCTATTTTCGCCACCCGTATAACCGATCTACCAATTTACACTTTGTGAATGCAAATGCTTATTATGTTTCTTATAATACCAAATTCGCTATATGTATGCCTACAATATTTGAGGAGTTCCTTCAATTCCTCATGGATTCCATCATCAGATCTTCACCAAAATGAAATGGGACCAACTAGAAAGTACCTTCTATAAAACCAAGTTTTTTTTTTAAATCGGTCAAATAGTCTTTGAGTAATCGGTGAACATCCATAAAAAAAAAAAAACATTCCGTCGAATTGAGAACCTCCTCCTTTTTTTGGAAGTCGGTTAAAAACACGTGAACAGGTGTAATACGTATTCTCATAGACGGCGCTAAGGTTGTAATACCTTTCAAAAAACAAAATAGGTACATGGGTCAAAGCGGATGGATAAATTCGAGGCGATTGACACATTGCTCGCTAGTGGAGGCGTTGACACGCTCGACTCGTAATCGAGAGGTACCGGGTTCGAGTCTTCGAGTGACCACGTGCGAGAGCGATCGTATGTTTCTTTGCGCTTTGACTTGTATCGATGTCACAATAGATAGGTGTTAGTTTTCCCACATATAAAAGAAACACTGAAACACAAAAAAATGTGTTTCATAGAAATATTTAGTAAAAACTCTTTTACTTCTGGATTTTTTATTTACTAGACGAAGTCAAAAGCTTTATAGAAATATCGTTGTTTTTAGAAGCTATAGATGCCTTGACAATGAATACTTTAGACTGAGATTTAAAAGACAGAACACTAACATCATACTGACGACACGTTTGGCTCAGTGGGTTGTACAACAGCCTACGAAGCTGGCGGTCTCGGGTTCGAATCCCGGCCAGGGCAAGTGTTTGTGTGATGAGCACGAATGTTTGTTCCTCCGTCTTGGATGTTTTCTATGTATTTAAGTATTATAATTTATCTATATATTATGTCTATCGTCGCCTAGTACCCATAATACAAGCTTTGCTTAGTTTGGGACTAAGTCGATTTGTGTAAGATTGTCCCTGATATTTATTTATTTATACTTTTATTTAACAAAGCTCTGAGAAAAGTGCTTAATTTATAGTTGTTGTGTGGTAATCGTCACAATGCTTGAGAGTTTAAATCCAATAATTGGCACTCTGTTACCTTTATTGCTACGAATTAAGGTTGAAGATGCCAACTACTGGGACAGTGTCGGGCACTGGGACATTAACCTTAAGTCAATTGAACTAAAAAAAAATACAATAACTTTGAGAAGGCTTATAAGTGATTTCCTACTTCTATACTATTATAAAATTGTTTAAAGGTATAAAAAAAGAGAAGAAAAAGATGAAGGTCAGTAATCAAAAAAAAATTGGTATGTTTTTTCGTGTCTTTGCGGCTTGATCACGCCGAAACAGCAAAACAGATTTCAACTATTTTTGGTACGAGTAGAGGCATCGACAATTGGTTATCTGACTTATATAGGATACTTTTTATCTGATTACGCTAACCAAAAAAAGGATTTTTTTTCGTCTACTCCGCGGACGGAGTACTTTTACACACTTGTTTATAAATTACCTTCTAGTATTTTTATACATTTTTCGTCCTCACCAGCGTGGACCCTAGCGCCATCCGGCTCCGCGTTGGCAGCACCCGCCGAGATTCTGGCGGCCGCATTGTGAGGGTCGCCAATGTTACCGTCCATGCGTCATATGGGCGGCCGCAGTTCGACAACGACATCGCCGTACTGCGGCTGGCTCAGCCATTGGCCTGGAGCGCGGCGGTGCGGCCCATCCGACTGCCCGCCCGGGGCCAGGCCGTGCCGCTCGTCCGGCTCACGGTCACCGGCTGGGGGCTTACTGCGGTAAGTCCCAGTCCCTGGCTACTGATGAACTTCTTGGTAGAAAGATCTGGAGATCACAAGAAACTCACCAACAGCATCAAATCTTCTTGAGATAATGCAATGGACTTTGTCTTGTATCGTATAGGTTGCTAGCACAGACTCGGACAGTTAAGTAGTCACTCTGGAAGTACTGGTCACAGCTGGCCCAGCCCCTGGCTATATATAATAATCGGAAGACCCGAAATTTATTAGTATAGAAGATGGCTCAGTTTCTGAATGTGTACCAGCTTCATATCTACCTCATGGAAGGATTCTTTCTCTCTCATCGCTCTGAAAATTCTTGTCACCGTTACTCTCCACCCGTAGTACGTGCGCATGGGTTGCTAGCATAATTTGACAACGATATACATATATGCCAGCCATTGGCCTGAAGCGCGGCGGTGCGGCCCATCCGGCTGCCCGCCCGCCCGGGGCCATGCTGTGCCGCTCGTCCGGCTCACGGTTACCGGCTGACAAATCTCCTTAAGATAATGCAATGGACTTTGACTTGGTCTAGAACTCGGTGGACCAGTGAAGACGCAGTCTATTCCGCTGGCTGGCAGCCAGCTATATAAAATTAATAATACTTTAAACGAGTATTTTATATGAAACACAAATTGTTGTGTTTCAGTGTTTTTAATGTGTGAAAATTAACACATTATCATTATTTATTATGATATAGATACAAGTCCAAGCGCATAGAAAAACACGATTGCTCTCGCACGTGGTTACCTACACCAGGAATCGAAACTGGTACCTTTGGATTACGCGTCCAACGTATTAACCTCTCCACTAACGAGCACTGTGCTGTACGCCTCGAATGCAATCGTGTTTTTCTTTGCGCTTTGATATTTGTACCTATTTTGACGACACGTTTGGCTCAGTGGGTTGTACAATGGCCTACGAAGCTAGCGGTCCCGGGTTCGAATCCCGGCCAGGGCAAGTGTTTGTGTGATGAGCACGAATGTTTGTTCCTGGCTCTTGGATGTTTTTTATGTATTTAAGTTTTATAATTTATCTATATATTATGTATATCGTCGCCTAGTACCCATAGTACAAACAAGCTTTGCTTAGTTTGGGACTAGGTCGATCTGTGTAAGATTGTCTCTTATTATTATATCACAATCAAGCATCAAGATTTATCACTATTGTAACCCATGAGCACAGAAATGCCTTCTATCTATCTATCAACCACGGACGTCTACTGCTGAACATAGACCTCCCCCCCCATAGCTAGCCACAGGGTGCGATCCTGCGCAGACACCGCATCCACCGACTCCCCGCGACTCTTATGAGGTAATCCGTCCGTCGGGGGCCGTCCTACGCTGTGCCTTCTTTGGCGGACTTTACTGTCCCAATGCAGAAATGCCTTAATAAGGGACATTACTAAAAGCTGTAACGTTTTTTCAGCCCCGCGGCCGTCGGATCCCTCGCCTCATGATGGAAGCCAACGTGCCTGTGGTCCCGCACTGGCTGTGCCGGCTCTCGTACGGGGAATCCTTGACCAACAACATGTTCTGCGGGGGACACTTCCTCATCGGAGGGGTGTCTTCTTGTCAGGTAACTCTGTTAGAATCTAGATGCTCCAGAAGATGAAGTTGTGGATTATCACACCCCGAAGGAGAACGCAGGACATTATTTTGATGGATGCTCCTCTAAAACTTTAACCACATACTATTATCATATATTAGTAGACAATGTGACGTGAAGACGTGAAACATACATTAAAACACTACAAAAATACAATTTAGAATACAATACGTTTATTTCTAAGAATATGATACGATTATTGGAATTCAATTCAATTTGGTTCAGCAAACCCTACCGTGATCGGCGTAGAAATATTATTTGGGTAGGTACGAGTACATTAAGATGACTGTAATGTAAAAACGGTAAACATGGGACAATTTAATATTACTTACTAAATTAGAATTATTATGGCATAACACGCAAAAATAACAATACCGGGTCAAATAATTTTACTTTTTCTAAACATATTTATTATTATAAATTCATTAATTGAGTAGTTTACAAGTTACGTAAAATTAAGTATACATACTAATATTTTGTGAAAAATAATAGATATGCTCGAATATTAGAAGACGGGTGCGCCCGTGTGTGTGTATGTGTGTGTGTAGTGTAAGTGCGGAAAATAAAATGTTTCTTGTCGGACGTGCTTTTGACTATGAATTCATTTTAATTTTGATAGGTTAGGTTATAACGATAGATAGAACGCTTTAACCTTTATATCCCAGGAGAAAAAAAAACAGTAGCTTTTTCTGAAAATGAATCAAGTGAACTTAAACAATTGCACTTGAAAAGCTTGTTTCAGTTTCTCACTGATTTATAAGAATAATTATAATTAACCTGTGATATATCAATATCGATTTATACTTGATATAAAACCTCATGACAATTCATACTTCGGTCAGATTTGTCTCGGAGCCCTGTAACCAACGTCTGCCATTTGGCAACAGTTTCTGCTGAACATTGACTATCACAATACTTTACTCGTAAATTAGTGTCGAAACTCAAATTAGCAACATCTGAGCTCTCTCATTATCTTGCCGTCACTAGTGATCTTGATTATACATAGATTATAACAATGGTAACTCTTATTAATTATTGAAGTTGCACAAGTTGTATGTATGTATGTATGTAATCACTTTATTGCACATAAATTAATACAAAAAATTTTATTTACAATCACAGATATGTACAAAGGCGAACTTATCCCTGTGAGGGATCTCTTCCACTTAACCTTTAAGCAAATGAAAGAAAAAAAGTATACATTAAAGAAGATAGACAAACCAACTAATTAGGTTCTTAATATGCACAAAAATAAAACAAAGCCAAAATGTTATTCTTATAAATGAAATAATAATAAATACTTACCTATAATATAAACAAATAGATATAATACGAATACTTTATATGTATTACTTAAATACCTATATATATATATTATATATATATATATATATATATATATATATATATATATATATATATATATATATATATATATATACATTTAAATCTTTAACCTTAATTAATAAATACATAAATATTTAAGTCAAAAATGTCAAGAAAAATTATAAAGGACAATTAATCTAGTCTGGTCTAGGGTCTGCCAGCCATAACTTTTTTTAGCCTGGCCTTCAATGATGCCACAGATTTTGGCTCACAGATACCGGTAAGTTATTCCATAATTTTACGGAATGCACAGTAAAAGATTTCCTGTATGTACGTGACTTATTGGCCGGAAAGGCAAGAGAAAAATTGGCATTCGAGCGCAGGCGGTGGCCACTACCAGTGGCCATAAATGAAAATCTTTCGGATAAGTAAGGAGGTGAGGCAGGGTTAAATAAAACGTTAAACGGCAATGACAGGACATGCACATCTCTACGACGACGGATCGGAAGCCAGCCGAGCTGGTTTCGGAACTGGGATACATGATCGAAGTTACGCAGCCCAAATATGTACCTAATGCAAACGTTCTGTGAGCGCTCAAGCTTGTCAAGCAGTTCCTCCTTAAGGTCTAGAAAAGCTATGTCCCCGTAATCGAGGAGCGGGAGTAGAAGAGACTTGAAAAGAGATATTTTAGTGTGTAGTGGGAGGAAGTTCTGCAAACGACTCAGAGAATGAAGCGATGCAAACAATTTCCTGCTGACCTCGGCTATGTGAGGTGATCAAGATAGTGTCTGATCTATGGTGATACCCAAATTTTTGACAGTAGATGATAAAGGGATAGATGTCCCATCAAAAATAACATCAGGTAACGCCACATCGGAGAGTTTAGAAATAAAGTAAGGGCTGCCAATGACAATTGCTTGCGATTTCTTTGCATTTACCTGTAGCCCAAATTTAGAAGCCCAGTCACGTATAGACTCCAAGTCATCATTGATTTTTCGAACCAAGGAAGGGAAATCATTAATGCTGGCCGCCGCATAAATCTGCAAGTCGTCAGCGTAAAGGTGATAGCTTGATTTTATAGCCTTAGCGATGCCATTTATAAAAATAGAAGAAAGAAGTGGGGAGAGTACACCTCCTTGGGGAACACCAGCGGATAGCTCACACCACTCGGAGATCTTGTCGTCAACCCTAACACGCTGGCGCCTTCCAAAGAGGTAGTTACGAAACCAGTTGTATTTCAAGTTTAGCAACAACTCGCGGTTTTGCCACCGTAATCGAGAACTGAATATCCTTTGATTTTTTACGAATATCTTGATGTTTTATCATCACGAACATCGTGATTTTTAAAGTGAATGTCTTCACTAAGAAACTAATTTTTTTAAATACAAAGATTGATATGAAAAATATTCAACCTGGATTTGAACCAGTGCTTGAACCGACTGGATTTGAACCAGTGCTTTGTGCTGTACCGGAGAGCACGCTCTTGCAACTGAGCTACAATCACGCCAAATCACCGAAACGGATTACAACAATTTTTGGTGTATGGGTATCCACAGATGGTTATAGGATATTTTCTACCCGAGTACGCCCAAGAAATAAATAGGGGTATTGACCTATTCTTTTTCGCGAACAAAGTTGCGGGCACCTTCTAAATAGTATAATATTGAGATAAATCATCATTTGGCATAATGCATTTTCTTCTGAAACTGTAGAAGTTTCTGGACTTTTTAAGGCATCATTCTGTTAAATGCATAAGGTTAGGTTTATTTATGACAATCCTGAAAAGTTAACGTGGTTACGTTAGGAAAAAATGCATTACCTATGCCAAATGATGAATTATGCCAAATAAATAAATAAAAAATGATTTATTGCCACAATAACAAAAATAACACATTGGCATGCCAGAATTAAACTAAGTACCTACACTATTATGAATTAAAATTAGGGAAGTGGCAACAGGCTCAGGCTCAGCGTATGCTGTGAGCCAGGGTCGGCTGCACAGCGCTGTTTTTCAGCCAGCACCTTATGCATAGATAGTTAGTTAAAATAATGATTATGACCATGGGTAAACCCTTTGTATACATATAATTTCTCAGCTCATAACTTCTTTATTGTTTTCAGGGTGACTCTGGTGGACCAGCAGTCTTCCGAGGCGTGGCCTTCGGGGTGGTATCCTTCGCTCGCGGCTGCGCCCTTCCACTCTCGCCCACTGTCTTCACCAACATCGCTTCACTCAGAGATTGGGTCACGGCTAACACGGGCATCTAGACACAAACTATAACTAGTGGCAAGGCGACCGCGGAACCTGAATACCCTAAACTTAGCTATTTAGAGGTTTATACTTAGGTTATGGGCTAATTGTTTCACAAACTCATTTATTTCGCTAACACCGCAAACAGTTCTTCTTTATGTATTTTTTCTGGACTTTTATAGAACAAAAACCTAACACAATAATTGAAAAAGACCTAGAAATCTTTTACATTTCTGAGAAAAACGTGAGTAGGGAATAAGACAGTTTGT
Organism: Hedya salicella; assembly: GCA_905404275.2. NCBI lineage: Eukaryota > Metazoa > Arthropoda > Insecta > Lepidoptera > Tortricidae > Hedya > Hedya salicella. Next base: position 26,367,093 of record FR990101.1, read on the forward strand.
GTTTTATAAAATGTGCGTCTAGTTGCTAAACAATCTACTAATGATTAGCAGCAAATTCGATCAGCAAGTCCAAGGGCAGCTTTAAATTTAATTTATTTAGTTTTTTCTGCCTGCTCTTTGTCCTTGTCCTGATAACCTACTTTTGAAGGTAATCAGAAGCCAATTTTTCCCCTGGTCTGCCTAGGGATCTGTTTGCCGCCCCGCCGCTGCCCGCCACCATGCGAACAGCTTTAGAACAGCGTCTGTGATAAAAATAAACATAAGACATTCCTGTGCCAGTTTTCTTTTAGCTGGCAATGATACTTTGTTTTCATATGTTTTTAAATAAATGTCGAGAGCTGAAGTTGTTTTCTTTAACGTTTAATTGACATTACAGTTTGCTAATGACTTTAGAATGGTGTTAGAAGTAGCCTGTTACGACAGCCATGAAAATGATAAACGTGTTTTTGACTCAATGGATTTGTTATTTATAAATGTACGTTCGTATTCGTATGGAAAACAGAGATTTTGTCCGAGGTAATTATTTCAAACTAATGCGTATACTTCCTTTTCTAGCAAACGTAAGGGGTTATTTAGAAATCAAATATCGAAGTTTGTATCGTGCCAACCTGCTCGCTCTTCAGTTTTTGAGTGAGTTCAATAGTACGATAAGATAGTTTCCTGGGTACAAAAAAATCTAATTAATCCGTCGGTTAGATTATGAAAAAATATTTTACACGTATTTTTTCTTTTGTCAATCAAACAAAAGCAGACAAAGATGTAGCGCATCAAAGTTTGGGTGTGGGGGCGTAAGACGTCACGCCGTGCGACCGTCGACACGTGCGTGACGTCACGAGGAACTTTAACAGGCTATATGTTCATCATTTTTGTTTAATTGAGAAAGAAAAAAATACGTGTCCAATATTTCCTGATAATCTACGGACAAATTATATTTTTTTAGGACACTAGCCTATACGAACTTTGAACAGTAACTCCTCTTACTAACTAGTCAGATGAGTTGCAGAACTCTGCACCGCTTGCTCCTCATGAATTTCCATGACCTTCTCCAGTTCCACATTCATCCAGCTTATCACCGCCTTCGTCTTGTACAATGTGCAATTTGCTCTACCTACTAAACAATTATTGAAACTTATGCAATTTTATTTTATTTTAACCATTTTAAACCAGCAGGATCTGCTGGTGATGTTGAAAGCATTATACCGAAGCAGGTTGAAAAAACTGGCCAAGAGCATGTTGGACCATGCTCAATGTAGGGTTCCGTAGTTGTTACCACACAGAAAATGTACTACGGATAAAAAAAACGATGAGAAAAAGAGCACCAACGAAAGAGCGTATCTTCATTGCACTTACGTTCTTTTGTTGAGAAGCGCCCTTTTTTTGGCAATACCTCAAAAACGGCATATGGAAATTATTTGCGTTGAAAGTATTTATTAAGCGTTACCTGTTTAAAAGATACAGGGGGGAGGGGGTGCACAATAAATGCTAATTTTATCCCTAAAAAAAAATCAGCTTCTGTTAATGTAGGGAGTGGAAACCCACCTCGAAATATTTATTTTTACTATGTAACTAAACTAAGTAGCAACTTATACTATACTGTACATCTATACTCCAAATTTCATCAATATACATCTTGTAGTTTTTGAATAAAATGCCTGTGACATGCGAACGGAACGCCGAACATGACGAATATAAGGGTTTCGTTTTTGCTATTTTTGCTACGAAACCCTAAAAATGGTATGCTTCGAGCGGGACTCGAACCTACAAACAAACAGAAGACGATCAAGACGTGGCTAAAAGCCCGCTTGAAGTATAATATTTAAAACTTTTCACTTCAGTAAAAAAATTACAGACAGACATATATTACTAGAGGGAGCCCTCAACTTCGTCCGCGGAGGAGAAACCGTCATAACCCCTCTTTTTTTCGACAGCGTAGTCGGGTAAAAAGCATCCTATAACCATTTGCGGATTACCCGTGTACCGAAAATAGTTAATCTGTATAGCAGATTTGACCTGATGAAGCCACAACGATACATAGAAACATACAAAGAATATATTTTTCAACGTACAGACATCATTTTTTTCATCTTTATAATAGTATAGTTTAGTGCAGTAACGTTAAACCAGTTTAATTATATCCAACTAGCAATAATATTGGACGTCATAAATGCAACATCGATTGACACAAATGTTTTCGTGTAGCTCGTGCGTAGAAATTGGCAAAGAGATTTCATGTTTAATATAATTACTGTATTGAAAAGGTTAGTTAACGTGCTTAAGAAGAAAAACGCAGTAACTTCCTTTATATTTCATAAGTCATCAAAACATTTTGCCATGGGGCGGGAGCGTTAGGTTTGCGTATGTTGGCTCAGGATTCTGAGCGGCTACTTCGAAGCTCGAAAATCGAAGTTCGTATCGATTTACCCCTCTCGCTCTCGTGTTACACTGTATTGGAGTGGGTGAAACAGCGCTATACGAACTTCTAATTTCAATAGTGATTGGAATAGGTAGAGCTAATATACTAAAGATCGCCAAAGAACATACGTATTGTGTACTGCTTAGTCGTCAATGTCGTCATCTATAAGTACTATTACAGTAAAACCTGGTTAAGTGAGACATCAAGGGACCTGCAATGTCGTTTCACTTATAGAGGTATTCCACTTACCCAGTGTCTCAGATATACAGGTATAAATAAATATCTGTCTCATTTACAGAGGGTTCCATTAATAGACTTGGAATTACGTGTGGAATTTGTGGGTGGAATAAGAATGAGTAAACAAACAATGTTATCTCATTGAAATAAAACAATTTAACGGATTATATCGCGTATATTATCTCATTTTAGTTCCCGACGTTTCGGAAGCTTTCCAGCTTTCCATGGTCACGAAGCTTCCGAAACGTCGGGAACTAAAATGAGATAATATACGCGATATAATCCGTTAAATTGTTTTATTTCAATGAGTAATAATCGCGGAAACAGAAGAAAATATAATGTTATCTCAGTTACAGAGGTTTATGCATATAAAATTTACTCGCTATCTCAGTTATAGAGATAACTATGATGATAAATCGAAAGAACAAATCCCAGATATAGAGGTTTACCTCGTCCCACTAACAGAGGTAATTCAATGCCAAAGTGTTGGGACCTCAGCATGAGTTCCAGTTATGGAGGTTTCTCACTTATCCAGGTCCCACTTAACCAAGTTTCACTGTATAACGTTGTTAAAATGATATGTTGGTACATTGACGGTATTTAAAAAAAAGTGACTATATGCAGGTCACTGAAGCGAAAAATATTATTCTCTTGGATTTTTTTTATGTTTGTATGTGTCGTTGTGGCTTTATCAAGCGAAAATGGCTAAAAGGATTTCAACTATTTTTGGTACACGGGTAGCTGGGTATCTACAGATGGTTATAGGATACTTTTTATCCGACTACGCTGAGAAAAAACGAGGGGCTATGACTTCTCCTCCGCGAGTAAAGTTGCGGGCAACTTCTAGAGAACATAATCAGCGGCGGCCTTACCCATTGCGAGGCTCCGGGCAGGGTCTTTGCGAGGCCCTTTGTTGCTGCAAGAGCGAGGCCCCGGGCGATGGTCCTGTTCGCCACCCATTTAAGGCCGCCGCTGTACATAATATATAACTTACGATGGAATTGTTGCTTTGTAAAGGTCCCTTTTCTTATTCCAGGTATACGAAATGTTCCTAATAGGCTACCAATTCAGAGTCCTCTCCCCGATCTTCACGATCCACTGGGGCCTACAGGCCCGCCGGTCTCGGCCTCTCTGGAGGGAAAAGCAGAATGAGAAAAACCGCAAACACTTCGAGACTTTCAAGAGGGAACTCTTCGCGAGGTACCGGCGGGACCCGTTGCACCTGCTGCGGAGGCCGCCGGGGCAACCGAAGAAGGCCTAGGCCTCGCTAGGCCGGTGCGTCACCCCCGGCCTCATAATCTCCATGTACGCGTTGACTGTTTAAAGGCCTTTGGATGTTTTATAGTTTTACATGTGACCGTGATCGTGAAGTGAGAATGAATGAATTATTATTAGATGAAAAAAGAATTCGCTTTGTGACACAATACGTAAGTCTAGAGTTAAGTAAGCATATCTATAAATCGAAAACTGCGAGCCTGTGGTCGGGTGGTTATGGCACGTGAAATAAAGCATCCCATCTCTTTTCTACGTGTACCAGGAGACAGATAATTGATCTATCGCGTAGCAAAACCAACCCTCATAAACCCGCTGGTATTTTAAAGAGTTTCATGTGTTACATGACCAATCTGATGTGGTTGTAGGTTATTTAAATAGTTAAGCACAATTTTGAGTGGGTATAGTTTTCTCGCTTTATCATGTACATGTCCTGGGGTCATCAGTGTGGATATGATTACTTGGTATTACCGTGTACAGGGCGACGCAGCGTGGGAAGGTCTCCAACTAAATGAATCGATGATCTGTTGAAGATCGCGAGAAACCGTTGAATGGAAAGCGGCACGACCAGTCGTTATGGAAATCATTGGGCTCCCCTTTGACCTTTGTCAGTCCAGCAGTGGACGTCCTTGGGTTGATATACTGATGATGATGAGTTCCCTATTGTCAAATCATTTAAATATGGATATGATTTTTTTTGTTGATGGGTCTTGATCTCATTTGGTCGTGAAACCATTCTTGAGTTGACGAACTGGCGCCTCGAATACAAACGAGATACACACCCTAGCCAGTATGCAGCTCTTTGGAATGAAAAATGCGTTCCTAAAACGCGCCACGACGGTGTGTTAAGACAATGCGATGTGCAATGACCCTTTCTAAGACAGTATCAGTTAACTCGAATTCATACTCTCTGCCAATACTTGGGTAGTTCTACAAGTCCTGTCTTTTTTATATTAGGGACAATCTTATACAAATGGACATAAAGCAGGATATTTAAGTAGCTGAAGTAAACTGACAGGTGTGTCAACGAGAATATTTCGGTGTTTAGAAATAATTTTACAAAAGTGTAATACATGAAAATACGTGTAATCGGTGATATTATGGTAACTTTTATTCATAAGAAATACTGTACTTCTGCCATAATGAAGTAATCACGGTCGACGTGTGTCTGTAAACGTCAGTTTACTCCAGCTAATTAAAAATACTACTTTAGACCCAAACTAAGCAAAGCTTGTACTATGGGTACTTGGCGACGATATACATAATATATTGATACTACTTAAATACCTAAATAGAAAACATCCAAGACCCAGGAACAAGCGTTGGTGCTCATCACACAAACACTTGCTCTGGCCTGGATTCGAACCCGGGACCGCCAGCTCCGTAGGCCATTGTGTAACCAAGTGAGCTAAATGTGTCGCCACAATCCTGATAAATGCCCATAATTTCTGACATGTTACGAAAAATCCAGACGTCTGGTAACCCTACACAGGGTTGGCACACTGAGAAAAAAATCAAATCAAATGAAATACGCGATATAATCTGTTTTAAGTTGTTGTATTTTAAAGAGTGATAACGAAAACCGAATAAAATATTATGTTTGTTGATGTCAATTGTTGTCAAATTATATTTTGTTTAATACATATCGTTTATGCAATAATATTTTACAAAGCAGAAGTATAGTGTCATGTTTATACAATTATAATTTTTACTATTATTTAAGTAGATAATTTTATATTTACACCATCAATTAAGTACTTGAGCGTGACTGTTCTGACCCCTCGCCCTGATGAAATTTCGTGTTTCCTTTCTCCCCAAAGTAAGATGAGACGAGATTCAGCTCTCAAACCCCTCTAAACGGCTCACGTACTTAATGAATGCCCTCTTACTCAAAAGTAATGTAAATGCTTTTCCTTGATGTGATAATATGTACATTATAAATGATTATACTTCTTTTTTGTAATGTGCATAAATTTCTAAAATAGTTTGTACATCAACTAACGCGTTTGGTTTTTTTAAATTTTGTTACATTGATAACAGAATTAAAAAAAAGAAGGTGATGTGCCATATCAGGGGCCCTGTTCACAAAAGCTTGTAACTATAAGTGAAAGTCTCTTTTAATACTTATTGTTGGAAAGAGATTTGCGCTTTTAATACAAGTTACAAGCTTTTTTGAAATTGGCCCTGGTCCGTTAAGAGTCAGATCTTGTGTCATGTTAGCACTACACATCGGCACGAGTCGAGGCGAGGCCGAAGTACATTGAAGTTTATCTCAAAGTGTTGCAGTCTTTCACATAATTTCGAAATAGTAAAAAAAAAAAAACTTCTCCATGCAAAACTTGAAGCTAACCGTAGTCAGTTAGTATGGGAGGTTCAAAGTTTTTTGAATGATTTCGATGTTGGTCTCATACTAAAAGTTGCTTGTCATTGTGAGTAGCCTCAGAAAGGAACATTTTGATTCACGATTAAAAGGCGTGAATCAAAATGTTACTTCGCCCTGTATGTAAAAACTTTAAAGGTGCGTCCACACTTGTATCATTTGCTCGTATCCGATCACCGTGCCGTGGCATGACTGCGTATCGCGCTGCTTGGACGCTTATTGTCGGCGCGCCGATCATGCCGTACTCGTCGGATATAACTGTGTGATACGCGTAGCAAACTGGATTATGAGCGATCCGATCTGCGCAACGTCCAAACGCGTGATCATGACACGCGATCATGCCACGCGACGATGATCTGATACGGGCAAATGATACAAATGTGGACGCACCTTAATGCGCCCGCCCCGCGAGGAATAGGGAACATTACGCAAAACTCTGCATAGGGGGCGACACTAGCACAAACCGTAAACAAGCTGTCATGACGCATCATGTCATATTTATTAGTGACAAATAATTAGTGAAAACGTGTTAAATTATAAAAGTTTTAGTATTATTCATCAATTAAAAAACCTGAACTGTAATATTATGGAATCCTACGGACACTTAAAAGTGGATGAACTAAAAAAAATACTTCCAGAATGTGGTGCGAGTTTAAAGGGAAAAAGAAGGATTTGGTGGAAAAGTACGATAAAAAAGATAAGTTAATTATCTTTTTTATCGTACTTTTCCACCAAATCCTTACTCGACCAAACCGAAACCTATTGAATTCAATAATAATAACTGTATTTTCACTAATCTATCTTGTTTCAGGTTTAAAATATACGATGAAAACTAAATAACTTTTGTAGTACAAAAAGTGCTATAGTCTGGCTATAATATCTTTACCCCACCAATTTTTATTGTTTTATCTGTGCTTTGCTATATGGCAACAATGAATATAGGGCACTAAGTAGTCATAGGAATAATAAATAAGTCACTAACGCCAAATAATATATTCTCAGAGGCTGCTAAAAGCTAAATGGCTTCACTTGAACATACTTTTAACAAAAACCATATTGGTGTTATTCAAAAGTACTAAGATTGGTTAATCTTACCAGCCAAAGACTTAATGCAATGTAAACATTGCCGCTTTTCAGCGATAATCGCTTCTTGCTTTTGCTTTACAGCATCGAAGTTAATGATCATGCGGAAAAGCAGTTCCCACTGACCACTTTTATATGGTTTTCGCATAGTTAAACCCGTACGTTTCGCATAGTTAAAACGTCTGTGACGTCCGTCACAGACGTCAAGTTGTTTATGGGTCTTATGAAACAATTTATCTTTACGTGCGTTGGTTTAAAAAAAAATAAGGGTTTAACTATGCGAAAACCATATAAAAGTCAGCGGAAACTGCTTTTCCGCATGATCATTAACTTCGATACTGTAAAGCAACAGCAAGAAGCGATTATCGCTGAAAAGCGGCAATGTTTACATTGCATTAAGTGTTTGGCTAGTAAGATTAACCAATCTTAGTACTTTTCAATAACGCCATTACGGTTTTTGTTAAAATAATGTTCAAGTGAAGCCATTTAGCTTTAGCAGCCTCTTAAGTGCACGAAGAATATATTATTAGTATGTTTCCGACGACTCTGATAGTGACGAAAGCACAGAACACAACGCCACATTACAAGCTGAGTATGAAGAGGTCGAATACTTAGATACATCATCGACAGAATATGAAGTAGAATATGTAGAAGTCGAATAATTTAGGTATATACCTACTGACTTCAGAGAATGATAAAATAGCTACAATTGGTAGATTGTGTAATCATTTAATGAAATCGTATGATTGATACACAAATGTCATGGTGAAAGTTTGTTTTAGTTTTATAAAAGGTGTTTTTTTTTATTAGGAAAATCAGACGTATGTCTTTTAAGCGCCCATGGCGCTCCTGGGCAATATGGAGCGACGAAAGGATGCCGGGACTGGTTAGAGAAGACAAACCCATGTCCAGCAGTGGATGGACATAGGCTGCTGATGATTATAACTTTCGTATTTTTGAATGTGTACCAGTCTCCCAGCTGTCTCCTTGCTAAATATAATACTAAAATGTTATTTGCACTCTGCTTAAAGGTTGAGGATAATACGCAAGTATCAAGACTATTTAGTGCCCTATATTCAGTGTTGCCTTATACCAATGCACCGATAAAACAATTAAAATTGGTGGGGTAAAGATATTATAGCCAGACTAGTTCCAATAGTTTTCGTACATTTTAGTGTTTCGGAAAAGAATGATTCTTTTCATTCTTGCATCCAAATACGCAGCACTGATGCATTATTGTCTTGAAATATTCTCTTAACTATTTTAAACTCAATTTATAATATTTAGAGCTTTGAAGGACTAGTCAAAAAACTGTTTACGGTTTATGCTAGTGCTGCACTCTGGCGGCAGAACATTGCAGTAATACTCCCTATTCGAAAGATTTTAACCACACATGCCTAAGATCATTAGGAGCAAAAAATGTTATATGTACCCCAGTCAAATCCGGCTTAGTTTTGAAGATATTATCAATTTTCATGTATGGTATTTATTGTGATGACTAAAGTGCATCTAGCTCTTTTATTATATTTTATTTAGGAACATTTCACAGGTTATTAACACTATACATACATCCTTTTTATATGTTTGCAACTTAACAAGACCTGTCCACATCATCTTACATATTAAAGTTTTAAATAAAAAGCGGGGTAACTACTTAAAATTAAAACGAATAACTTAATTAATAATATTCAAGAACCTTTGACACTGTGGCTTTAAATGTACAAAACGACATTGAAAATATGTCGTATTTTTGCAAATAATATTAAATTATTGACAGAAATCAAAGTGACAGCTACCACACACTAAAGTCATCTTGTTTTGGAAAAACAATCAACCATTTTATTAAAAGGGATCTTTTTCATAGAGAAGCGAAAGCTATTCAATTTTCGCGTACTAAAATCGAAGAAACTACATTTTTTGTTTTTGCTGAATTTGACTTGAGTTCATAATACATTTTTGACACCATATGACTTCAGAAATGCATGGTTAACAATCTTTCGGATAACTCGCGAGCATCGTGTCTAACCCTTTAGTGTCCGTTTCCACTCGCGTCTACGTATACATGTTTAATTTAGTATGGTATGGTAACAATGTTAAGACTTAGTTTAAGCGATATTATTGTGTAGAATTGTAGGTACTATAGCTGCACAAGTTCTTTCGTGACTCTGCCATGGTCTGCGGGCGACGGGGGGAAAGACAGCGGGGGCGAGTATAAAGTGTGCGCGCGGCGGAGCACAAACCCTGCCGCGCGCGCACTTCTTACGCGCCCCCGCTGTCTCTCCTCCCGTCGCCCGCAGACCATGGGGGTGTCGCAAAATAACTTGTCAAGCTATAAGCGACGCAGTAGGGTAAATAGGTTAAATCTAGCACATTAAGCGCACAGGGTTTATATTTTCATTTATATATAATAGATAAGCGTTTCATGAAAAAGTATTTTATACAAGTATTTATTTCCTATTAATACTTGTTTTTTATTAGCTCTCTAAAAATGGTGTCTAATTAGTTATTCATCTAAATAATAACTTTAGTTAAAATATTCATATTTCTGCACGTTAAATTATTTAGTTATACAATGTGTTAAATGTAGATGAAACTTATTTTAAGGTTAAATGTTTATATAAATACTTTATAATATTACGTAAAACAGCAAAAATTGTTTAAGAAACCATAAAAAGGTAAAAAGCTTAAAGTTGTCAATAGAGTGAGCTAGGTTAGATTTATTTGTAGCCCAGTTTAGAATCTTAAAAAACTACTATTTATGTATCACTTTCGTGTAGAACTATTTGCATTGTGATTGAGAATCAGCGCCATCTATTGAGAAATTTATTGACTGCTTTCTCCGTGGATAATTTAATTATGATAATATGTGTAAAATGATAAAAAATGCATTTAACGAAACTGATATGTATGTATGTACCTCTATAGCATTTATATTATATACAGGTTGTGTTTGGATGCGGTGTACTTTGGAGAATAATTGTTAATTATGTGAAGTGACTTGACGAGATATGTTTACATCTATACTTACTATTATAAAGTTGTAAAAAAAACACAGATTGAAGATGTTTAAAAAAAAAGTTATACGGAACTAAGTGATAGATTCAGGCGTTTCTTTGCGGAATTCCTATATTAGATTAATGCATTACAGTTCCTTTGATTTTTCGCAAAATAGTGTTTTGGTTAGATGTGATATTAAATTGTGCTTACATGTATGCGCATATATTCAAGCAGTTTCCACAGTAAAAAGAATACGCATGCGAATACAACAAACACCACAAGACAGTATAATTCTCGACAGGTGTTTCGCTTCTCTACGAGGCATCATCAGGCGATGCATATTGACGGTCATCCAGCCAAGAAGAGTCTCTTCTAACCCATTAATTTGATACGAAACGATTTAATACAATAACATTTTTTTGATTACGTAGTCGTTGTGGCTTGATCGCGCCAAAACGGCTAAACGGATTTCAACTGTTTTTGGTACACGGGTAGCTGGGTATTTCTAGATGGTTATAGGATACGTTTTACCCTACTACACTCAAGAAAAAAAGAGGGGTTATTACTTTTTCTCCTCCTACGAAATTACCAAAAAAATTCAAAGAATAGTTTTGAAGCACATTCAACCATGTGGCAATTACATATTCTCCCAGGTAGATCTCATCCAATGTAATGTTATCAAACAAAACCGAGTGAGATGTTCTTTATAAGTGTCCTAGTTTATGGTCGAGTCACACCAGATGCGTGTGCATGACGTGCGTGTTGTAAAGTACGAATCCTCATAAGAGATGACACACCGCTTGCGTGACGTGTGCGTGACGGGTGCGTACGCAGCGGACGCGCACGTCATGCAAGCGGTGTGAGCTGACCATGTTTATAAATATTCCAAATTTCAAATAGATAGATATCATAAGTAGTTTTTAAGATATGGCGCTTTAATCGTCGGACAGACAGAGTCGCACCATAAGGGTTCCTTTTTTACCATTTTTGGTACGGCACCCTAAAAATGATAATAACATGAATGATTTAAATGAAAATGTTGGTTTCACTGATCACTGATAACAAAATGTGTCATTTGTACAAACTTTTATTTAACTTGCCGATGTCCGTGTTAGTCAAATCTTGCAAGTCAAATTTGACCTTCTTCCCGGTTTAAAGTTGAGATGACCCAAAAAATATGCCCTTATTTTTCTAATTTTTTCGTTGAAATAGGCTATTCTATGATATAGATACTAGTTTCATTTGGATGCGTTTAATTGTTTTATTGCCTAGGAAATATTTCGGGTGACGTCATGCGTCAGTCAGTAGTCTGACGGACGCATGACGTCGACCACGTACGCAGCGGATGCACACGTCACGCAAGCGGTATGTCATCTCGTATGAGGATTCGTACTTTATAACGTGCACGCCACGCGCACGCCACGCACACGCATCCGGTGTGGCTCGGCCTTTAACATCGCGCACAGCCCCGGTCACTCATTGTAAGGCGCTCCCACGCATCTGTACCATTATAAAGTTATAAAAATAAGTGGTCTGTATATTGAAGGTAAATAAAAAGTGATACGGAGTATTTGTAAGTCACTGAATCGTTTTTTTTTCATCCACAGACGTAACAAAAAAAAAGGGTTATGATTTTTTTCTCTGACGAAGTTGCGGTCAGCTTTTATAATTGTCCTCAATCAAACTGAAGATCCTAAGTTCCGTAAGATTACGATATTTTGTAACAGAGTTCCTATGACCACCTTCCGGCTCCATCATCAGACCAGCTCGATGGAGTCATAATATTGCTTGGCACCAAACTCACATAAAAATGCCAAATTTTTGATCAATTGGTATGAGCCAATTTTACAAGGTATGGCCATTCAAGAACCGTTTCGGCGAATACGTTTAATAAACCCCTTGCAATTATCAGATTTTAAAAATATGATTTCTGAGATAAGTTATTCGTGTTACTAATTTTGACTTTTATTTGTCTTTGCCTAGTACAGACGTCAGTCAGTAGTGACGTTACTCGAAATATTTCCTAGACAATAAAACAATCAAACGCATGAAACTAGTATCTTAGAATAGCCTATTTCAATGAAAAAATTATATAAAGATAAGGGTTTATTTTTGCTCATCTCAAATCGGGAAGGGGTTCAAATTTGACTTGCAAGATTTGACCAAAACTAATTTGAGCATGTAAAATAAAAGCTTGTAAAAATGACACATTTTGTTATCAGTGAAACCATCATTTTCATTTGAAATATTAATGTTTTTTACATTTTTCTTAATGTTCGTACTACGAGTATACCTATATATATTATTAGTTAAATTATTTTACCTCGAAGTTATTAATTACTTTGTACATGTCATTATTTCTGTATCCGTATATCAGCTTTCGGAGCGATTTAACATAAATAATGCTAAACCTGCTTTTTTTAAAACAGGAGAATATAATCTACATGTGTGGGAGCACCATAAGCTAAGATATATTTATGTCGCGGTCGAATAGAGCACGCCGATCGTAGGGTCGCCATAATTAAGGAAAAAATGAATGTCCTGATAAAAATCCCGACCTTAAGGTGCCTCCACATTTGTATAATTTGCCCGATCAGATCTTTGTCCCGTGGCATGACCGCGTGTCACGATCGCGCGTTTGGACGTTGCGCCGATCCAATCGCTCGAAATTCATGTTGCTACGCGTATCACACACTTAGATCGGACAAGCGCGGCGTGATCACCGCGCCGAGAGTGAGCGTCCAAGCAGCGCGATACGCAGTCATGCCACACCACGGTGATCGGATACGAGCAAATGATACAAGTGAGGACGCACCTTTAAAAGTCCTGACATTTCTTGTGACAGGGATTTGGCGTAGCTTAAGCGACGCGCCGGCGCGCTGCGGTGTAGTATCGTGGATCTATCTTTCCATTATCCTTCGCCCGAATCTGTAGCCGTTTTTTTAATGATGTTCTAAAAACCCTGACACTTGCCAACTCAGGCCGCAATGCTGGCAAAAGGTAAAAAATCCTGACATGTCCGGACAAATCCTGATATATATGGCAACCCTAGATGAGCGGGATAACTGTGGAGTCGAACGGTATATAAATAAATTCGACACAAGTTTAACCCTAGTTTTTCTCTCGGCTATTCTTCACCCGTGGCTGTCAGTGGTCAAAACACTGTTTTCTTATAAGTACTACCTACTTTATCTGAACAATACTACAGTCCTTATAAGACAACTTGCTGACGTCGTTTCAAATTCGTTTTGTCCTGCGGGCTTAGTCGGTCTATGAAAACAAAAACTGCAAATTTATGTACAGTCATCATTAGAAGGAGCTGTCAATTTTATGACTGACATATGTCAAATTCAGGGCCTGATTCAGGGTTCTGGTGAGTGGATGAATGAGTGAAGACCTCTACTAATGAACCAAATCATTATTTTTATTTTTAGAAATTTTAATTGTGGGGCCCATGGCTCTAGCCTCGGTTGCACTCCCCTAAAAATACGGCTCTGGTCAAATTGCATTGTAAAATTATCACCGATTTTTGATGCTGACTGTACAGCATAAAAACCGTTTGTTACATAGGTACTTTAGGTAAAAACAATCATTTTGCGCGGCAGTTCTTAAAAATATACCTTGGAGAGAGGTAGTTATGACGTTAGAAGTGACAATCATAATGATTGTCGCTTTAACAGTGCAACCGATTGAATCTTTTGTTCGTCTTGTCGGGGGCACTACAGCAGATAGCACTTTCTGAAAAATATGTGAGTGCAAGAGTGATAGATGCTTTATCAATTATTTATCGCGTGATAAACGTGTCTATCATAAGCCCGTTGCGCTTAACCATTGTTATTTATAGGGAAAGGCGTAATACAATACAACATGCGATAAATTGCACAATGAAAGTAAACGCGAGTAAATAAAAGTTATTATAATTAAACATAATTTTCAGCATAAGCACGTCACAAAATTTTGTGTATACACACAACAGCCAGCAAGAAGCTGCATTTGATACAAACGTTAACAGTTCACTTCACAATGAGTTGGACATTTGTAGCTCTACCGTTTATCTAAGACGTCTCTCACGTATAAGCAGAGGTGCAGCTGAAACGATAAATCTAAAGTCATGAAGTCTTGGCTACCGTGGCTCAGGTTTGGAACTGGTAGTTGCCTTGAAATGCTCCATGACCTAGTCCCTGATGATGGGATAACACGGAGTAGCGTAAAGTCCCGGGAAGCCCCAGCATACGACAACGGTTCCTGTGGCTCTGGTATGGAGCTGGCGGGGGCCTTGATGTGGTCTATGACCCAGTCCCAGATGACAAGGTAAGGCGGAGGAGCGTAAACTCCCGGGAAGTTTCCCCAGGCGCAGCTAAAGCCCCAGGACACGGCTAAGGTTTCTGTGGCTCTGGCTCAAGGCTGCTGGGGGCCTTGATCTGCTCCATGACCCAGTCCCAGACGACAAGGTAAGACGGAGGAGCGTTAACTTCCGGAAAGTTGGCCCAGGCGTAGCTGAGGCCCCAGGACACGGCTAAGGTTACTGTGGCTCTGGCTCAAGGCTGCTGGGGGCCTTGATCTGCTCCATGACCCAGTCACGACAAGATAAGACGGACGAGCGTGAACTTCCGGAAAGTTAGCCCAGGCGTAGCTGAGGCCCCCGGACACGGCTAAGGTTTCTGTGGCTCTGGCTCAAGGCTGCTGGGGGCCTTGATCTGCTCCATAACCCAGCCCCAGACGACAAGGTAAGACGGAGGAGCGTGAACTCCCGGAAAGTGGCCACAGGTGCAGGTGAGGCCCCAGTATAAGACTAAGGTTCCTGTGGCTCTGGCTCGGGGCTGCTGGGGACTTTGATGTGTTCCATGACCCAGTCCCAGATGACAGGATAAGACAGACGAGTATAGACTCCCGGGAAGTTGCCCCGGGCGCAGCCGAGACCCCAGGACACCACGCCGATGAGGACTCCTTCACTCACTATCGGACCTCCGCTGTCGCCCTGTAAAGGTAACAAGGGTTATGTAATAAATACAGGTAAATTCTTCGGTCTGTAAAAAGTAATCAAGATTTGAACTTGTAAACTTCGACTATTTTCGTGTGACTTCAAGGAACAAACGGTCACACGTTTTTTTCTAATGACTTTCAGCGACGTTAACTTGTTATGATTATGACCAGCTGGTTCGTGCCTTCCTTTTGAGAATGTTGAGAACTTTTATCTAACGCCATTGGCTTTTCGAGTTACCCACCCCATTGCCAATATAATTGTATACATACATACATATAATTGTAAAAGGGATTCTTTAGGGGTAAAGGGTCTCACTCGGTTATTTTAATAAAGGTGCCTCCTTGCATGTTTTGATCTTATACAACAGAGTGCGGATACCTGTCAAGCACCAGGAGTGTTCTAACTGAAGGAGCCGGCGCAAAGCGTGGAGGCGATCGCGTAGGCCCGAGCAGAGCACATCTCCATGGAAATGTGGTGTAACCTACTCTGTCATACTTTGGTTAGATACCTAGCAAGCTTCAGGCGTGTTCTGGCTGAAGGAGACGGAGCAGAACCGTTTCCAGGGTCTGACCTTGAGGTAAGGCACTGTTTCTTGGAAATTTGGTTTGGCCTGCTTATCATACTGAGGTTGTCGATACCTGGCACGCATCAGGCGTGTTCTGGCTGAAAGAGCCGGCGCAGAACATGGAGGCGGGGTCAATGGCCTTGCGGTCCAGGCCCGAGCGCTTGCACAGTTTCATGGAGATAGTTGACATGCTTGCGGACTGCAGGATGGTAGCACTCGCGCCACCTTCCTGGACAAATAAACAATAAGTGGTACATCGCGAGTCAAGGATGTTGATGTTTTAGCTATCGCTTAATATTATGTGAATATTGTGAATTGCACCAGCCCCGTGTCATTGACTTTGCTATTGGTGACGTATACCGAGAGAATCGCAGCAAGTTATACTCACAACGATGTTACTGCTACAATATCACCACAATGTTCACCTAATTAATCCAACTCAAGCTTGTAGTCCCTTTCAATTATTTTGATAGATAAGATCATAAAATTCTCACAGAAATCCTGTAGAATACTAAGAACTTCGTGCTTGATTTCCCATGATCCTCGCCTTGAAGTGAGAGCAGAGTATTAAAGAGGGGGTTAGAGATACACAGGGAATGGGTAGTATACTAGCTAGAACACACAATGTACCTTCAGCTTGCCCCAGCCAGAGACGATGGCGGCCTGCGTGGCCAGCAGCTTCTTCTCCCGGGCAATCAGCCTGATGGGCAGCACCCTGGCCGTGAACCGCAGCGGCGCGTACAGCCGCACCAGCCCCACGTCGTTGACCTTGCTCTTGATGACGTAGTTTGGGTGCACGAAGCTCTCACGTACATCATACATCTCGCCACCGAAGGTCTTCCAGGAGGAGCCGAGGCGGACACTCAGGTCACTTGGACGGGCTCTGAGAGAAAAACCTGGAGTTACTTCGATGTTCAAAATTAGATCTTCGTATCGTGCTCCCTCTCTTTCGCGTGTAAAATTGTATTTTGGTGAGTGGGAGGGCGGTATGAACTTCGGTATAGCCGCTGTAGCTATAGGCTGACCCTTTCGGCCGACGAGTAATCTTCACTCGTGATAGTACTTTTAATTTTGTTCTTTTTCATTAAGATAGGTTTTTTTTTTGCTCCGGCTTTACTAACCAAATTGTTCACGCCACGCCACTGATATAGTTAGTGTTTTATAGATTTTGTACATGGTTTCTGTTTGTCTATTCTCCTTGTATCTTCACTCACGTGCTCAAAGGTTAACTTGAAGAGATCCCTAATAGGGATAAGATAGCCTTTGTGTTTATATATTTTATGTTGATTGCACTTGTAACTAGTTACTATGTACAATAAAGTACATACATACATAGTTAGGAATTATTTAGAAATAAGTTACTGTCAAATATTTCATTTTGATATATAAGCTTTTATCGCTGACTTTACTTTCTTTTCATCAACCACCGAGACGATTCTAAAGAGCCCAAACTCGGTAGGATTACATTATTTTACTACAGAGTTCCTATGACTATACTATATGTATTATACTATTCCATTGTCACTGAACTTTCGTAAGTATGCCAAATTTTAGCTCAATATTACAATTAGGTGAAGTTTAACTTGCAAGATTCCATCCGATCATACATTGCAAGTTCAATAAAGGCTTATAAAAACCGGCCAAGAGCATGTCGCGCCACGCTCAGTGCAGGGTTCCGTAGTTGCCCATCCATCACAATAGACGGGCTTAACACAGCGGTTTTATTTGATACTAATGAACATAATTAATGCCTTCATTGATTTAAAAATATTTGGCTTATAAATTAGAAACGGGCCCATGAAGGACGATGATAACTGAAGAATGAGTTATAAAATCCCACAGTACAAGCGAATGCTGTTCACGTCATCTCTCACGCAATCCATCCACCTTTTCCTCGGCCTACCCCTCTTACATCCTTCCACATGCATATCTAATACCCTTCTTGTCACAATGGCTCTCATCCCTCCGCATAACATGTCCGTACCACCGTAGGCGATTTCCTCTCAGCTTATCGACTACGGGTGCTACTTTCAGGCTTCCTCTTATAAACTCATTCCTTATCCGATTTATTCTCGTCACGCCACTCATCACGCCCTAACCCTGTCACTCATATCAATTGGTCCGGTATTCATGCTGCAAAGGATTTGTCATAATTTTTACAACCGGCCGTCTGCATGAACTCAACCCTCCTTGGGAATCCCTAGTTGATTTGGATGGTCGTCATTTTATTCCTTTAGTCGGCTTTTACGACATCCACGGAGAAGCACGGAGTGGCCTCTTCTCAAGCTGGCAACCACGGCATAAAGTTATGTTTAGGTGTACGAGTGGTACTCGTACTCTAAAAAAGTTTGTTTTTCGTTTTTATTTTACCGTTTTGTCGGCGTGATACATAATAAACATAATCATACTAAATTTCAGCTTTCTAGTACTAATGATCACGGAGCTAAGCCGCGGATGGACAGACAGGCGGACAGACGGACATGGCGAAATTATAAGGGTTCCTAGTTGACTACGGAACCCTAAAAATTAGTGACTGTTGAGTTTGTTCCGGCTATCGGCTTTCTTCTCAACAGTAGTCTCCTCTTGGGAAATGATGTAGAGTCAGACTTGCGGTTTACTTACGGAATAAATATCATTATATCACTACGATACACAAGTTTTAGGTACCTACATTGTATAAAGTAATAGGTAAGGCTAAGTAGATGTAGTGACGGCGGAGATTTAGGCCAAAATGTGTGGGATTGACAAAGGTCTTTGTCTTAAACACAAAGGTCGAGTTGGGTCTAGATTAGACCTTTATAGTACCCAAATGGAATTGAATTGGCTCACAAACTTGCGTGATCAAAAAAGAACAGGCCAAGTGCGAGTTAGATTCGCGACAAGATTAGATTACATTAGGTTGTATACCTATTTATTTGCAAAGAATAAGTAGGTACATCGCGTATT
This sequence comes from Hedya salicella, assembly GCA_905404275.2. NCBI lineage: Eukaryota > Metazoa > Arthropoda > Insecta > Lepidoptera > Tortricidae > Hedya > Hedya salicella. The sequence continues at coordinate 26,385,970 of FR990101.1, forward strand.
CATTTTCTCATATTTAAAGAAGAGGTGTTTATAAGCCTTTCCTTGAGCAACGCGGTAGGAATCGGCTTAAATGGAATCCACGCCACTGATATATTATGTACAGTCAAGGAATTTAATTTATATACCATTTCGTACCTTGTCATAGTCAAAATCAATATGAAAGCCGATAGAGATTCCATGTCAATGTCACTATGACAAGGTACGAAATGGTACACAAATTAAATTCCTTGACCGTACATGTATATCTACATCAATACTTTGTTAACATTGTATAAATGAAATTTCTGTACATTGAAGATATTTAAAAAATATATTGTTAGGGACTATTTGGAGAACTGATATAAACTAATATATATTTTCTCAGTCAACCCGTGACCATGGAAAGCTGAAAAACTTCCGAAACGTCGGGAACTCAAATGAAATAATATACGCGATATAATCCGTTAAATTGTTTTATTTAACTACGTAATAATCGTGGAAACAGAAGAAAATAAAATAAAATTTGTCCAATCGAAACATTAAAAAATCGGAGTACATTGGATTATTTCAAAGTACCTTTATTACAAGGATTGAAGCCAAATCTGTATTGGTTTTTTCTCTGAACCGCTTTCAATTTAGATAACAAAAGATTGTCAATAAAATCGAATTCCCAGCAGAACCTTAAAAGCAAACTGCCTTAAAACGAACGAAAATAAGCAGAAGTAATCCTCTTTGTATAAAAAATATTGCGACGGCAGAAAGAAACAATGGAAAGGGCACTGTGACCCATGATGAGTCCCCTAAAGGTGCGTCCACACTTGTATCATTTGCTCGTATCTGATCACCATTGTGGCATGACTGCGTATCGCGCTGCTTGGACGCTGTCGGCGCGGCGATCACGCCGCGCTTGTCCAATCCGACTGTGCGATACGCGTAGCAACATGGATTTTGAGCGATTGGATCGGCGCAACGTCCAAACGCGTGATCGTGACACGCGATCATGCAACGCCACGAAGATCTGATCGGGCAAATGATACAAAAGTGGACGCACCTTTAGGAGTGCGGCTGGGGTTCATCCAGAAATCACGCGAGTTTTTTGGGCCACATTAAGAAGATATAAGCTAGCAAAAGGCCTTTTGGAAAGTAGGTACTTTTAAAACCTATTGCTATCGCATCGCCTCAAATCCCCCGTATTACAGTGCGAAAGGGACAACTGCAGCTGCACCACCGGAACGATCTGACCAACAAAAAATTGGCGAAAACAGTGTTTCGTAGTCCCCTATTTTCTTCCATTTCAGTTTTTCTTTCACATACATTATAACGAGGGCTTCCGCTATGCTTCTATGTTTCCTGTTTTTCTTTTATATTCGTTAATTTGTTTACTGAACGTGTGCTTATGGCGCCGGATGTTTTAGAGGGCCTCTAATTCTTAAAATAAACAAATTATTTCAAAAAAAAAACAGGGGCATGGCACAGTAAGTATAGATTATATTTATAAAAAAAATTGCTCTAGGACAGCTATACAGGGATTTAATTAATAAATAAAATTCAAAAAATACATAAGGTTACGTGGAGGAGGTTGCCTAGAACTATTGGTAAATTCAAAAATATTGTGAAACGAAACTTAATGTCTAAAGCTTATTATAGCACACAAGACTACATGAATGATGAAGCCGCGTGGAATTAATGTAAATGATAGCGATAGGTACATGTATAGTTATTTAAACGAATACCTATTGAGGTATTATTATTATTTTAATCTTAATTGTTTATACTCTGTCATTTCGAATTTTATTCTAGACACATTCTAGATATATTTTTCTTTTGTATACATAAGTTTACTATGTAATTTATCGCCTTACGGGCTTTATATAACTGATATTGATTCGTAGATACGAATCTTATCTTTTTGACTGTTTAGTCAAACTAATGATTTCATATCTTTCTATCGGGGTAAGATAGAAAGGTATGAAATGAAATTATTGAACAAATTAACTTTTTATTACCTTATAAGCTAGGTAGGTATTCTAGGTCTTATGTTAAGTCTATACAACACTATTATTGTGGGGTCATCCGGTACAACGTTCACTTACTCTCTTGGCACCTGCGGTTAAAATTGCATCATCGCTTCTGATCATCAATGCCAATCCTCGTCGTTGCAATATCACCAAATAACGCTATGGCAACACACTGCGCTGAAGAAAAACACAACATCCAGGGCTAGGACCCTAGGCCTCCCCAAAAGAGGGGCTACACTACATAGCAAGTACAGAGCGATACCGAATTCTGATTAATAAATTATCGGAGAAAAGGGGCGCTCAGTCTCGAAAAACCTTAGCGACAATAGGACAAAACCGTCTATCGAAGCTGCCTCTCCTGAGCATTGAAAGTGATTTACTCCGGCAACTTGATGCCAGATCAACGATTTTTCTTCTAAAAAAGCTCAGCGGATTCCGTTCGTTAACGCTAAAATTTTATTTGGCATAATTCTTATTTTTGATTATATTTATACATATGATTCTTAAAATAATTTATTTGGTATCACAATAAGTTATTGGCCAGGTAGTGGGCCTCCTTTGTTGCCCTAGAGCCTACACAAATCTAAATCCGGCCCTGAAGACAACATCAAACTTCTACATTTCAATTACTATGTGCAACTATAGCTATATCACCAATACCAACTACAAAGCCGATAGACGTAAATTTCCGTCTTCAATCCCTCGGCACCTCCACAGAGCGAATTGATCAGGCATCGAACTCGCGACCCTTCCGTTACGGTCTCCGGGCATAGCGCACAATTTCAATCTATCCTCGAGAGACAGTATTGTATTTTTTCCGATGCAAAACAGGGAGCCGGGACCAGTCAAATAAAGCTGCAAAATGGGGACATACGTTCGGTCCTGTCGCCACAGTGGAAGTAGAAAAGTAAATTTAGTGTTTACGAGAAGGCGCGCGCAACTTCGTTCGCGGAGGAGAAAAAGTCATAACCCCTCTTTTTTCTGCAGCGTAGTCAGGTAAAAAGTATCCTATAACTATCTGGAGGTACCCAGCTATCCGTGTACCAAAAATTGTTGAAATCTGTTAGCCGATTTTGCGTGATGAAGCCACAACGACACCTACACACATACAAAAAATAAAAAAATATATATTTTTCGTTTTAGTGACCTCCAAATAGTCCGTAACAATATTTTTTTTGAAAATATCTTCAATGTACAGACATTTCATTTTTACAACTTCATAATAGTATAGATAAACATAAAACATTATAGTGATCACAGCGCCATCTCTCGTATGCTAGAAACTATGTGGGTGACGCTTCCGCTATCTCACAAAAACGTGCTAATGCTTGACAGTTTAGTTAAAATGATTGACACTCTGTTTATCACCTCCATTGCTACGAATTAAGACTGAAAGTGCCAACGGGATATACAGCACTGGGACATTTACTTTATACTACTGGCTGGTTACGCCAGACGAAACATGAGTGTGATGGTTTAATGCATGAAAATACATCAGAAATCTCTTCATCTTAGAAGCTATAGTATAGGCCTGCCATTTATCTATAAGACTGGCAGTCGGTCGGTCGTGTTTTGTATGGCCGCATAGGCGCTGACGCCCAGAATCAGTCTGAACGCGCCTATGCTTTCTATTGCGATAGCTACACCCGACCGACCATACACGCGTACCATCGGTCGAGCACTATTTCCAGCCTAAGATAGAGCTTGCGTGGAAAGCGTCCTGTTGCACACCCCCCTTGAAACCCATTTGTTGCTATTCCCCTCGTCACCTTACCGCAGACGTCTTTTAGACTGTAGTTTTATAATAAAATATTGCAACGATAAGATACTTTTCTACGTTCACTGTGGGCTTTGTGCCGAGTTTACGATTGTCGTCCGGAATTTATCGGCGCTAGTGAGCGATCCGTCGCCGGCCAATATCCGCCGCATTAGGGCGACGCTCCTTCCGCTATCTCGCTCGAGGCCGACAGCGCTCCGGACAGTTTACCACGGGAAGCGAGAAACAGACAGATCAAGAGGTGATAAAATGTATACAAGCCGTTTTTAGAGTTATATATATATATATATATTTCAAAGGGGAGCACTCCCATACTGTAACCGAAACTGAAAAAAAAAATCAGCAAATATCAATGTGTGGCACATATTTCGACAGTTCTTCTAAAGACACTGAGGTTTCTAAAAACAATTTTTGATTTAGTGAATATTTTCCAAAATACTCGCTCTGAAAGTAGCAAAAATACGGGTCCTCTTGGGTATCCACTCCGGCCGATGAAGACACACCGGAGGCGTGGACCCTCTATCTTCTAAACGGTATTTTCAAAAAATATGAAATTTTTTACAAATATAAAGCATAATAAATACTATTTTCTTCTGTTTCCGCGATTATTATTCATTTAAATAAAACAATTTAACGGATTATACCCACCCGTGACCATGGAAAGCTGAAAAGCTTCCGAAACGTCGGGAACTCAAATGAGATAATATACGCTATATAATCCGTTAAATTGTTTTATTTAAATTAATAAATACTTCCAACGAAAATTGTTTTCAACATGATCGGACATGCCGTTTTTAAGTTATTGCCAATAAACTGCGCTTCACAGCAAAAGGACGTAAGTGCCGGGGAGATACGCTCTTTTGTTAGTGTTCTTTTTCATATTGTATTTTTTTCACCCGTAGTGCATTTTTTTGTATAAACGGCTGCGGAACCCTTCATGGGCGAGTCCTAGTCGCACTTGGCCGCTTTTAGTACTTATACTGGGTGATTCATGAGTCCTGCCTGAGTAGGAGCGAAAGGTGTGATGGTGAGGGTCACTTTTACTATGGGGATGCACATGATATCCTACTTCACTTAGTAGCTAGATTTAATTTTTTTTTAATGTTTTTTAGAAAATAAACATATATTTATTATTAATATCGCATTGACTCACGAGCTCGTACGTCCCGGATTTTTGAGAGGCTTGCGTGGGGATATGGATCCAACACGTAGAGGCCCTTTCGGGAAGTTTGCTGTGACTGTACTTCTGCTGGGACTCGCTCCTGATCATATCAATAAGAGAATACGTCCATGAGCAGGTCCCAGCAGATGTTGGAACTGTGTGGCTATGAGCTTGTAGTTTGGATGGATTTATTTTTGGGCTATTGCAATAGGAATATGTCACCCGCCATAACTACCAATCGATCGTTATCTGTGGTGGGTGGTGACTCGCCACTCATTTGATGGGCCCCCGTAATTGCCGTCAATCAAGACTGCCGGAAGCAACACGGACGTGAGGGCTCAGGGGTGTCGAGAGGTGTGCTGCGCTTTCTCCGAGGTTACTCGCGGCGTTATGCCCTTTAACACTTCCACCCCTGGAGCATATAGCTCTAACGCTCTTCTCTGGCCAGCCAACGAAGGCAAGCCAGAGCTGAAAGTCCTACGGGTCCTCTTGGGTATCCACTCCGGCCGATGAAGACACACCGGAGGCGTGGACCCTGACCGACTCTCTAGAGATCTCGGGTCCGTGGGGTCGTCACTCCCCAACAGCTCGCCCCAAGCTGCCCTGCGGCTTTATTATTAATCACTTATTTATTTTAAATCGTAGGCTAGGTTTTTTACAATATATATATATAAAGTAAAATACAAAAAGCAAATACAAAATATAAACACATTATAAAAAACCTAACTTAGGGTGCCGCCGGCAGCGGGGCAGGGCTCAAGCTACCGGTGGTTAGGGCTGCACAGAGAGGAACCTCCTGACAATGCGGGCCGTGTCCACGATTACTGCCTTCTGTATTGATCCCCCTTGATCCAGCCATCTAGCGAGAGTCTCTCAAGATGTTCGTCGAGACTCTTCGCTATAAGACCGTTTGCCGAAACCACTATCGGGACAATAATCGTCGAATCAACATCCCACATGGCGGTCACCTCGTGAGCCAAGTCGAGGTACTTGCTGAGTTTGTCCTTCTCAGCCTTCACGAGGTTCTCGTCATGTGGAATGGTGATGTCGATGAGTATTGCCCGGCGCTTCGATCGATCTACCAGCACGATATCAGGCTTATTGGCTACAATAGTCCTGTCCGTGATGATAGATCGATCCCAATAAAACGTGGCACGACCATTTTCAAGAACTGGCATCGGTGCGTACTTATAGTACGGCACCTCAGACCCCACAAGACCGTACTTAATAGCAAGTTGCTGGTGAATAATCCTGGCTACTTGGTTATGTCTGTGCAAGTACTCGCCGTTAGCAAGATGAGAACAACCGGAAATTATATGCCTGAGTGACTCTCCGGGACGGCGGCATGCCCGACAAATGTCGACCGTACCATCCTTCAGGATATACTTCCGGTAGTTGTTCGTCATGATAACTTCGTCCGCAACTGCACAGGCAAAACCTTCGGTTTCCCCGAAGAGATCGCCGAAACGTAGCCAGTTCACCGACGCGAGCAGATCTACATCAGGCCCTGTAAGGGCCTTGTAGAACCGCCCGTGTAGCTCTTTACTCATATTATTATTATTATTATATTTACATATTGACATGTGGGATTTTATTCTAGAAACATTATAGACGAATACAAACTCTTTTGCATTTTCTTGACGATCTTTTGGGATTTTTTTATTTATTATTTCATAATTTTCTTTGTTGTCCAATTTTTATCAATAAATTGCTCTAAAATCCTTTTGTTAATAACGATTCAAAAGTGCTTGTAGCTAGGCCTACTTGAATAAATAAATTTTTGATTTTATAATATTTTAAAATGTTTTCTTTGCAATACATTTGGGCTGACCATGTTAATAACTATTCCAAATTTCAAATAGATAGCATAAGTCGTTTTTGAGATATGGTGCTCTTATAATCGGACAGAAGATAGAATCGCACCATAAGGGTTCCTTTTTCACCTTTTTGGTACGGAATCCTAAAAAGAGAGAAGGGATAGTTGCAAAACTTGCAAAATTAGCATTTGTCCCGTAGTCGCATTTGTCCTGGTTGACCATATCCTTGGGTGATCTGTGCCCCAACACCATTTTGTCGAAGATCCCACGAGTATTATATGGATAGGAAATATACCCATCGTGGTTCGAGGGAGACCTGCCATGGCACGGCCCCTATCGATATGTTAGGCCCCGACACGATGAAATTGTTAAATGCACTCCTAAAGGTTGGATCACTTGAATACGTTATATTTGGTCTTAGAAGTATGGCGAGAAACATGATAGACCCCTATGATCTATTTCTTTTGAGGAATTTAAAGTCTACAACCCGGCAGAATTAAAGCTCCCTTCAGATGAGGAAGGTCTCCTCGCCAAGGGAGACTTCCTAAGGCCTCTATCGACACGGGAAAATGAATATATATTGGGTGCCAAACCTGAGCAAGCAATGTGCCGCAGTGATGAGCCACAGGTCCGTGATGACTGAGCCCCCGCAGATGGGGAAGGTCTTCTCCCGAAGGGATACCTGCCACGGCACAGCCTCAATTGACGTGTTGTGTCCCGACACGATGCGCCGCGTTGACTGCACCCCTGAAACATCGTTCACCAGAGACTTTGTCTATATTATCATTGACGATACGATTGGCTTAGTGGGTTGCACAACGGCCTACGACGCTGGCAGTCCTGGGTTCGAATCCCGACAAGCGCAAGTGTTTGTGTGACGAACGCAAATGTTTGTTTCTATTTATATACAGGGCCTTGAAATCATCATAGGCATCATCAGCTAGAGTGGATCGTGGGCTGATCGAGTAATCATCTATCTTCTTAGTCACTTCTTGATCTGAATTAGTTGCGTATAATTTACTCTAACCTATTTAACGTGGAGCTTTTTTGATTTATATTTTGTTGGGGCTTGTATTATATTTGATATTGTTTGATTTGTGGTTATTATTTAACCGACTTTAAAATAGGAGAAGGATTTTAAGTCACTATTATGGTTTTTTAAATGTTTTTTAGCGATTTATCCGTCAACAATAGACTCATTATATTATATCCACCTCGCAGGTGTACATTAGTACAGTCAGCATCAAATCAACAAAAAATACGAAGCGCCAAACAGGTTGCAACTTGTTATTACCATTAGGCAGATTTTTTTGTCATCTTGGCTATTATAGACAATGAGGGTTTTCTAAAATGGAAATATCACCAGTTGGCCACCATGACTTAATGTCTAACTGACAAGAGGTGTCAACATCCACCAATCACAGCACAAGATCAAAATCTTGTGCTGTGATTGGTGGAAGTGTCGAAACACTTCTTGTCAATTAGACCTTACGTCACGGTGGCGCCAACTGGTCATATTACCATTTTAGAACACCCTCATTTGATGCTGACTGTACACCTGCAAGGTGGATTTCTATTAGAAGAATGTATTTATCCTTAATGGAAAAATAAAAATTGGAGTATATTTCGTCGTTCATATAAGGTAAATGTCTCAGTGGTCAACACTGTTCCATTAGTTGGCACCTTCAACTTTATTGTAGCAACTTCTCTATTAAGCATCTTTGAAGTATACCTTAGTTGTTTGAACGCAGACTGCAGTTGATTGTTTTCAGTTACCACAAATGTAAAGGGAGTCCCTCAATCTACTATTAATTATTTATTCGTAATTTGCATGCCGTACTTTTCAATTCAGTTTTTCTTAACTTTTTGAAATAATAACTAACTAAAGGGATCCATAGAATTATTTTTATCTTTTTGAGCATGAGAATACATTTATAAATACAACTTTAATGATAAATCTGCGTGTCATTTTATAAATATAGAAAATAAACCCATATTCAGGATTCACATATTTTCGTTCTCTTTTTATGTTCAAGCCTCCGTAACATACAAGCAACTAAGGTGTACTATGTAAATACATGATTTTGACTAATTTGAAATCCTTAAAGTATGCCAATACATTGATATTAACGACTCCATAACTTCAAAGTACAAGTGTGTTTTTTGCCGTCCCAAACTTTAACCAACGTTTTCTCAATTGTCGCTTTTTCACTTTTGAAAATTTGAAGAATTTAAAAAAAATAACTGTAGCACCTAGAGACATATATCTGTCACCAAAAGAAAGCGTATGATCTGTAGTATTAGGAACTACTCATAACTCCATGTCGACAAAGTGGGACCTTTTCCCAAAAACAGTCACATTTATTTATTTACACTTTATTGCACAAAACGGTTAAGTAATACGAGATGCTCACTTTGTATAAGCTTGTTTAGTATAACGTTCACTGGATATAATGAACGGAATATATAATGTCAAAATATCTATTTTCGTAAAGAATAATGTTATTTTGATATAATACCAATTGACATAACGATTAAAGCGTATAATATTCATAACACCTAATGCAGATTATGTTTTGTTTTCGCCTACTTGGTCAAATTGAGTAGATTTTTTCGACCACTCGATATTGACCACCGCGGCTCGCTCACTTCGCTCGCTCGTAAGGGTCGCAGTTCAACTTAACACTCCTCCTCGCTTCGCTCGTCGTCGTACCTAACCTAACCCAAGTCGGACCTGCCTTAATATAATGAATCTAATTTTGTTTATGTTTTGCTTTAGACGAGTTCAACCTTTATACTTGGGGAAAAATATGCTATACGTTATGTATGTATGATTGTTATACGTTATGTATGTTATACGAACTAGAATTAGTTAATTTGAGTGTTATATAAAAAAACTTTATGTAAATTGACCGTTATTCCTTATAAAAGTATTGATTTTGTTGTTACAGCTAACGTTCATTATATCTAGTGAACGTTATTAATATAAAATTATATATTTTGTTGTTATATCTCGTGAGACGCACCCGCACAAAACAAAAGTAAGTACTAATGACGATATTAATGCCAAATGGCATTCTCTACCAGTCAACCATAGGGCCAAACAGATATGCATGAAAATGGTTAAATTATGAATTTAGTAGCTATCGGTTAGCCCCTGGTGCAAACCCACATATTAAATGGTTCAAATCAGTGATATAATATTAAAAGAGGTAGATAGGTTACCTACACGATAATCCACGTGTACTAATGCACAGATAAATCTGATAATATTGCAATAACACACTAATCGTAAATGCTTTTAGACGCTTTACTTGAGTAATTAGTGCAAAATCTCATTATGCATGACGGCATTTTTGTTTATTTGGCGCATAATCCAATATATAACAAAGTACTCTGTGCGCGAGACTGAGTTAGGGTTTGACAACTGGCGTAGTTTTGGTGTTCCATTTTCGGAGCCCGTATAACCGATCTACCTCTTTTTATGTTATATCATTGGTTCAAATGAGTAAAACAAATACCTCTTCTTCCAGACTGCCCGAGCGTGTCCTTTTCATTGTCTGCAACATAAATATGCGCTGTAGTCGTAAACTATGACCCCAGAGGAGCTACTCCGAAACTCAAAAATCGAAGTTCTTAACGTGCTGTCTCTCTCGTACTCATGTTAAGCTGTATGTGATTGGAGCGGAATGGCGCGATACGAACTTCTAATATCGAATTTCATAGTAGTCCCACAGTTTACTGCTCAGGGCTGCTTCGTAAGACGCCGGGTGTGGACAATAAAGTATCGTTACATTTTATTTGTTTCAACCAATACATTTTATGTCATGAATTTTCAATATCAGTATCCCGTGTATAACATAAAAGTTACAAGACTCAAATGACTGGTTATAAATGTTTGAAGTCGGGGCTTTGGTGGACCAATTGGTAGGATACCTGTGCCAACACAAGCGGGTTTAAATCCTGCTCGAATTTAAAAAAAACATACGCGTTTCCATATAATTGGCCTTGCCGATCAATGTACGTCCGTATGACCAATAAAATTTTGAGTATAGCCCAAGCCCTCTCTTTTCCTTATTTGAGTGAAATATACAGTAAGATTTTACTGGCACAAACGTCAGGTGTCAGGTGGCTAGTGCTTGACATAATAATAACATCGATAATCTTGTTATCTATAAGTACAATATCAACGTCTTGAGGAATACATAGTATATAGATAGGTAGGTAGCTTATAAAAAAATATTCACAAAGTCCTGCAATCAATCGCAGTAATAAGAAAGTGGCAAAGTCGAGTAATACATCAAGATGGTTTAATTAATTGATTCTAGAAGTAATATTTTTTTTCGATACCTATTAATGGGCAATGCGAAAGAATGGGACATTGATATATGTATATATGTCACATTCTTCTTGAACGCATACGGATGACAGAAACCCAAAGTTAAGCAGAGTTCTTTATGTTATCTAATACTATTATAAAGGTGTAAAAATGAAATGTCTGTATAAGGTACAATATTAAAAAAAAAAATTAACCTGACAATCGTTTTTTTTTGTGTTGTTGTGGCTTCACCAGGCCAAAACGGCTAAACAGATCCCAACTAGTTTTGGTACACGGGTAACTGGAAATCCACGGATGGTTACAAAATACTTTTTATCCGACTACGCCGAAGAAAAAAGAGGTGTTATGACTTTTTCTCCTCCGCGAACGAAGTTTCGGGTACCTTTTAGTACATATAATTTACATAAACTGTACGCAACAATGTGAATAAAAATTATTAATATTATTATGCTCGAAAAGAACGTAAAAATGCACGGATTTGAAACTATCTATTTTGTCGTGCCCTGTCCGTTCTGGATACAAATTAGACTTGGAACATGACAGGTTCGTCCGGCTGAAAAGGCTGAAAAACGGGTTTTGTCTATCGGACGTCCAATTAAGGACTGTCAGTTGTATTGAACGTGTGAATGGTACCTTATAGCGCTGTTAGAATACTTGAATAATTCTAAATGACAGCGCATTTATAACTGGGTACGGCTTCGCTTGTCGCGACAAGATCGCGCGTTGCTCTCGCACTGTACTGGATCGAAAGGGACAGGCAACATTTATAAATGCGCTTCGTCGCTTTGTGACAGAAGGGAGGAAAGATTTTGTAACGCGAGAAGTCGTTGACAAGCGCTTAGTGCTACCATGTAATTTACAGGGTAAGAATAACCTGCATTGCATCATGGAGACAGATATGGATGGAGATATAGGTTCCCGAGGTGCGATGTAGATATAGACATAGATAGAGGGCTATCATGCATGTACCCTATTGAAACTTTAGAAGTAAATTTTCACTGGTGGCGCAATACGTGTTTGTTTTTTCAACTAGTGCTTAAAAGTCGTATTTGTCTTGTATATGTTTGAGTAAGTGAGTAGGATTTAAAGTGAGAAACAGAAATATAATTTTTGACTACTCTACGAACGAAGAACTTTCTAATGGTAATTTTATTTTTATTTCAATATTAAATATATTGGGACGCTACGGTTAATATGCCGATGTCTTTACAAAGTTCTCTTAAGGAGTATACACGATTATTCTTGGGTCGGGCCGCGGAGCGTTTCGACCCCCGATACTTTTATGTAACAAATTACTGGTGAATAAAATTGACAAATGCATCAGAGTTTTAGACATAAGGTAGGCAAGGCGTCATTTTCTATTTCTATTCGAAAATTTTATCGAATTTCGTCAAGTATGATGTAAAAAATTCGTTACATAAAAGTGCAGCGGTTGAAACGCTCTGCGGCCCGGCCCTTTTAATTGGTGATTGGGAGTAGGAAAATCTTAATATCTAGCTAAAATTAAACTTCATTGACTAGGTCTCACGCAATTACCTCACTGTTTAATTAATTAAAAGTTAAACATAATCAAAACGAATAACCACTGGATACATGGTTATCCTACAATAAAATTGAAGTATCGTACGATACGTCAAGAGTACCATGCGCTTTGGCGGAAATTTAATATGTCTTAAGTCAATAAACTTTATGCATATGGCAATGGATAGATTGAATTATTACTCATAAATTATCATTGCCATTAATTTTTTGAAGAGGTTGTCGGCTCACAGATACAGATAAGTAGGGTGACAAGGAATTTAGGATAAAATAGATATCAAATTAATCATTTCATCAAAAAAATATCCGTTTAAATCTACCTAATTACGACTATAACGTGACCACCATCAATTACTTACTTAGAAAAAATGGTTCCTGATCACCGATTAAGAATCATCGTGTATATAAATTTCAGTATAATCTTGTAGTAGGGGAGAAGTAGCATGAAAGAGCCAGGTTTTGAAAGAGCCACTTGCATTACTTCGGTAGTTTTAGAACAGATTTGGTTGGCAATATTATTTTTAGGTGGCAACACTGATTTCCCGTCACCCACAAACATTTGACAGTTCGCCGAAACCAACCGCCATCGGTGCATCGAGTCAAAGTTTTAGGCACTCAAAAGTAAGTTTTTTGTTTCATTTTAGTTGTTTTTTGGTATTTTTTTGTTAACAATTATAGGCAAATGGGTTATAGACTCAGTTGGTGCATATATTTGGCTTTGCAGTTGCATAAAAACTTATCTGCTATTATTGTTGTTATTTTGAAGGTTATATATTTTTTTGGAACAAGTCGTGAAAGAGCCGGGTCAGTGGGCATTGAAAAAGCCGGCTCTTTCATAACTGGCTCCTTCATAACCTTGAAATTGTTTTTTGTAAATAATATAAAATAATACTAATATACGTACAATGTACGTATAATATACGTACATTTTTTCATAATATTATTAAATTAATTACTTCAGATATTTCAATATGGAGAAAGTTGGTCCAAAAAAACGAAAAAGACCCAATAAATCGGTAATTGAAGAGGCAGTTGCTGAAGTTTTAGAAAAGCGCCAGTCTATAAATAAAACTGCACTTGCCTTAAATATATCGCGGGCTTATTTAGCAAAAATAGTTAAAAAAGCAAAGAATACTGGTGAATTACCATATAAACACTGTCCTAATATAGGAAAAAAGCGTATTTTCACATTGGAGCAGGAAAACATGCTTGCGGATTATTTAAAGATTATTTAAAGATTTTGATTTTTTTTTGTAAGAAATGACTTTAAGCTTAAAAAAGATACATTTGATGTTCCTAACAGTCTGATAATTATATTTAATGAATAGATAGATATTTAGGCTCAAAGATAACAATATTATTTTTGAAGTTCTTGGAGATTTAATGATGTTGGTTTTGATAGAAGATTTGTTTTTATTTAGAGACTGTTATTAATAAAAAAACCGCCTATAATATGTTAAGTTCTGTAGAACGTATATGTACCTCTGACTGATTAATATGTTAAGATTAAGAAAGCGTTAAAAACGAGTACTTAAAATGACTGATAGAATTATTTTTTTTGTTAAGAAATGTTAGCAATTACTTAAAAAATATTGCTAGAATTTTATTTAAGTTTTTTTTTATGTCGCAGTTATTTTTTTTTATAATTTTCATAATTACGCGTTATTATACTAACCGGCTATTTTAAAACTTATGGCAGCTCTTTCAATACCGAGCTGTGATGAAAGAGCCGAATGACACATTTTTTTGAAATGCATATTTCATTGATTTTTATATATTATTTAAGATTTTTTTGTACGAAATTACGTACTCAAATAAATAAAGAATAATTTTTAAAATAAAAAATTACTTCTTTTTCATTACATGTAGTATTTTTTACTCCGTAAAGAAAACTGGCTCTTTCATGCCACTTCTCCCCTACCTACATTATAATTAGAGATATACCGACTATTGGGCCACATTTATAGTCGGCGAATACTCGGTGAATAGCCGGCGACTAGTCGGCAAAAGTTACCGAATATTCGGCACATTATGACTTACTAGAAGGAAAATAAACTACCAATACTTGCTTCAAGTTTTTTGTATGTCTTACACAACTATTAGAAGATTTCACTGTTTATCTTGATTTTTTTTTACTATAATAAGAAAAACGCCGACTGGTGTAACAAGCAAATCACTAAAGCCTAAACAAAGCATGAACACATGACGAGTGGCAAGAGGCGCGAACTCAGCCGAAACAATGATCTGCGTTGCCGACTAGCCGGCCAATTAGTCGAACACCTCAGCGCTGATTAGTCGGCAAAATCCATTGTAAGCCAATCTCTAATTATAATCTTTAAGAAGGACATCCTATAGTCCCATAATATAATACATACCAATAATTTTAGTAAGCAGCCTCTCATACTGCAGTTTATAAATCTCCCGCACTCGACTTGTATTTAGGAACTTCAACAGATCGTGCTTGTTCTTCTCGGCCTCCCCGGCGAGACCTGAGTAATCTATCTCCACCACCTCAGCATGCACAAGATTTTGTACATGTACATGTAAATACAAGCAGAAGAAAAGTGCGTAGACTTGCATGATTGAAGCGCGGTCGTAAAGTCAGATTGGCGTGTTGAGTTTTGATTGCAAATGTTTTATACCTAGTACGAGAGTACGAAAAGTTATTATGAGGTTTTTTCACATAACGTCAAATGCGGACGGTGGCTGCATTCCTTTGCTACCCACAGTGATTGAAAGTTAAAACGTAATGTTAGTCATAAATAATCATTTGTCATATTCAGAGGTCGGAATACTAGGTAGTGCGATTTCTAAACGTCGCAGGAAGACATAGTTAAGAGTAGTTATGACCACCATAAATATTGAATTATTTTTATTGAATGCGGGATTTCCCGGATGTGTTATAAGTATACTAAAGTCACATAAACTAACATTTGAGGTTAGTTACTATATTACCACTATGTCCGCGGACCTATTGTATGTGCACTTTTGGGTTGTCAAAGTATTTGCATTTTCTGCACTAGACAATAGGGAATATGCATGAATTATTTTTGCTTTATTAAATAAGCTCATTCATGTGAGAAACAGCAGTCGAAAATATTTTTCGAATAACTTTAAAAATGACCAAGACATAAGCAATCAAACATTTCATTCTATCTCCTTCTAGCAAAACAGAATTTAATATGGAGTTTATATGGCCGGAGTAGATTATGACGTAACAGGACATGTCGAACCTCTCTGTCAAGTCTCTATCTAATTAGTAGTTTAAAATGCCTATATCATGCGTATTTCTTGGCAGATTTTAATTTTCATTACATTTTTGAAATCGTTTTTACGGTATTTTGATATTTTGTTAAGTAAAACGATTAAAAAAAACATGCATGTACTCTATTGTTATTCATGAATAATCTAATCCTGAGAGTGAATTCACTATTTATTGCCTAAAATTATTAACTAATCCGGGTCCAGCCACATTCAATAAAAATAAATTTTATTTGAGGTTATAAACACTCTTAAGTCCTCCCGCGAAGTTTAGGCAAATAGGCCGACCTATTCTGAACTATAGTCATATTTCCAAAACTGTTGAATTTTCAGGATTAAAAAAAAAATGTGCAGAACCCATTAAGGTTAGGTTAGGTTTGTTTGTAACAATCCTGAAAAGTTAACAGTTTTGTTGAAAGTGTAGATAGATGCGATTATATTAATGAAATTCCGGATTTTTCGTGTTTTAATCTGCTTATTCTCAGAGTAAAACTTTCTATGTTTTCTAATATCAACTTTATACCATACACTGATTAGATACTGGATCCGGATCTATACAAATACATAAAGATTAAGAAACTATTGTCATATTCGTAATAAACTAGGAAACAGGGCAGTTTGTCCGAGGCTGGAGCCCTGGGCCTCCATAACTAAGGGCCCCCCACAAATGACTACACTATTTGGAGGTCACAGAAAAAACATATTTTATTTGTACATTTTTACGTGTCGTTGCGGCTTCATCACGCCAAAATCGGCTACACCGATGACAAGTTTTAGTACACGGGTATATAGCTGTGTATCTCCAGATGGTTATAGGATACTTTTTACCCGTCAACGCTGAAGAAAAAATAAGGTTAAGTAAGATTTCTTTCTCCTCCGCTGACGAAGTTACGGGCACCTTCTAGTATCTAATAATACCATTGAATAAGCCATGAATTGTATGATAACTTTTGTTATGAAACCGTTTCGATAGACGCAAGTTTTAACGTAGCTGTAGAACAAAGTTCTTAATTTCCCCTTAAGGTGCGTCCACACTTGTATCATTTGCTCGTATCCGATCACCGTGCCGTGGAGAGACTGCGTATCGCGCTACTTGGACGCTTACTGTCGGCGCGCTGATCATGCCGTACTCGTCCGTGTGATACGCGTAGCAAAATGGATTTCGAGCGATCCGATCGGCGCAACGTCCAAGCGCGTGATCGTGACACGCGATCATGCCACGCGACGATGATCTGATACGGGCAAACGATACAAATGTGGACGCACCTTTACAAGGTGGGAACTTGTGAAGTCACAAGTTCGTATTTTGTTAAAGTCTAAAATTGTGATTTTAACATTTTTATATCAACCTCACTATCACCTAGGGTTGCCAGATTTAGGTTTTTCATTTCCAAAAAAAATTATAATATTTGTAAAGGAACAAGAAGGCATATTATAGTAAAAAAATATTAACTAGTGAAAAACCACACACTTAATGAAAACAATACTACTTCTTTTTTTTTGCTCCAGCTGAATGTAGTTAATTATCGGCTTACTAATTTAAACTTTAAACTTTTGAGCTTTATTAGGAAATCAACATGAAGTATCAACATTCAACAGCTAAATTTAAAACTAAAATTTAATGCATGTTTAGGTTTATTAATAAAAATTTGATACACAATAATTATCAGGTAACTTTACTTAAAACTAAATCAAAAATTGAGCACCTTTATAGGCTTATTAATAAACCTTTAATAGAAATCAAAAACTCAACCGGTAACTTTAGCTAATCATGAAACTAAATTTGAACACTTTTTAGACTACATTTGGTACAAAATGAATATCATATCAGATGAATTCACCGAAACTTAAAACTAAAATTGAGCATCTTTTTAGGCTTATGAATTAATCTTTGATAAATATTACAACAAGTAACTTCACCTAAATTTTAAACAATAATTGAGCACCTTTTTAGGCTTATAAATTAAAAATTCGTCGAAAACCAACATCAGGTAACATTAAATAATCTTAAAACCAAAATTGAGCACCTTTCAGAGCATATCAAAGACATTAAATCTAATCTAAAATGTTGAAGTTATTATTTTTTTTTTTAAATATTTATCGCTAGATTTAGCCATTTTAAGTAACTTCTCTCCATCACTGCTTTGCAATGTCGTCAAAATTTCGGCGCAAGACTCCTCAAAATTGATGCGAGTTTGTAATTCAGATTTAATTAAAATATTAAAATATTTAATATTAATGGACATACGGTTTCGTTCCTTAGTCCATAGATTTACCATAAGACTAAAAATTCTCTCGCAGAAGGCGTTGCTAGTCGGGATGGACAACACGAAGCTAACAATTTTCTTTAGATTAACAAACTCGACATCTTTGTTCAATCTAAAAAAATGTGCCCAGATTTTATCATTTGGCAAGTCTCGTGGAAGGACCTCATAAACAGATTTTAGACACGCAAACTCTGTATAAAGTGCGTCGACGTCAATCGCATCTTCAATTTTTAATATTTCAGGAAATTGGGAGAGCACATCCCATGTCAACTGTAATTCCTTAGATTTAAGGGACAAAAGCCCGAGCTTTTTATTAATACTATCAGGCCCAAAATCGTATCTCTCTTCCAAATATTCGACTGCCCTTTGCAGGAAAATGTGTGCTTCTGATGTGAAAGTATTCTTTTGCTCAGTGAGGTTTCTAAATATAGCTCTTACTTTGCTCCCCAAAAAATTATCAGCCAACCTGCTCTTTAATTGGTCATAAAGTCTTCGCATAGCACGATCAATGTCCAACATAGTGAAGCTATCGCTTTCTAATAACAATATCACTTTCGTAAATTCAGGCAGTACATTGCTCAAGAAGAAAAGATAACAATAATTGAGACCTTCTTTTTTACACTCTTCATCATTGTCCAAATCATTAATATCGTAACCATCGGAAATAAATTCCCATAGCACCCTGTGGCTGTTTCTTGAAACCTTTTCCAAAAAATATATGACTGTTTTCATAAAAATATTTGACTGCAGGCCAACTATATACTAATCGATCTATAGCTGGCAAAAGTGACAACCACCTTGTAGGAACATGTCTTAGCAGATCTTTGTATTCTATTTGAGCAAACTCAAAGCATTTTTCAATTTTTTTGTTTTTAAAGCTGACGAACTAAATTCGCTATATATTTTCGTTATTATGCTTTCCACGTCAACATTCAGGCCTTTAAATGCATACTTTACGCAATTGTTTATTATGTGACAGTAACAGTTGGCTTTGAAAACATGCTGGTTCTCCATTTTTAGCTTCTGATACACAGAATTATGTATACCATAATTCACAGAAGCATTATCTGCACTGTAGGCACTTATTTGGTCAATGCTAAGGTCAGCATCGGCAGTAATTTTCTTAATACATTGATATATATCAAGCGATGTTTCGTTAGCGTCTTCGTAAAAATCCAGTAATTTTTGGCATATACCTTTTTTACTATTGAAATACTGAACGGCATACGGAAATGTTTTTATATTACCAACATTCGATGCATCTGAACCCACTGAAAAGTAATGAGCTTCTTTTAAATCAGAGATAAATTTATCCTGCGAATATGGTCCTAAAACATTGCGTGTGATTGCTGAGGCCTTCGTACGTCCACATGTCATTTTTGCAGTTATTTGACTATCTGGAATAATTTTATGTATATTTTTTGACAAGCAATCTAAGCTATTATAACTTAAACCATGCTTCACATTGTGATATATTAAGCCCACTTCCGCACTTAAGACTGAAAGTTCTTCCTTTGTATCCTTTTTTATGAAAAAGTTGTCCATGCATTTTGAATTTTTTTGGCTGATACCATCTTTGTATGCTTAGTACTATTGACGTGAATCTAAAACAATTGAATACAAGTAAGTAAGAATATTGAATAAAACACCTACATATTTTTACATTATGCCACACACAACAACACCACACACATTTAATTTAATACATTATCATAACTACATGCACTTGCACTAGTATTAAACAAAATTATTGAGTATTAAAAATAAATTAAACAAATACTTACTGTCAACGCGCGACGACCTTCATACTGAATTGCAATTTCTGAGTTACAAGTTTTACAAATTGCAGTAAACTCATTTTTCTTTTGTATACAGTCTTTAAAATTAGGATCAGTTAGCCACGTGTCATTAAAACCCGTGAATCTCTTCTTACTCGTTGAAGGTTGTGACAATTCTTTCATATCCACAAATATAATTACCGGCAATAATTTATCGCACACATTCACTCACTAATATTCAATTCGGATTTCGGAATGACGAAGCAAGTGCTCACTAGCTGCGTCGGCCGTCGGCGTAAGTGAAGGAAGGGTGAGGGGGGCGTGGGCGATCGGCGCGGCGTAGGCACTATTCGCTTGTGCGCCGCACGCACCACGCTATTGGCGGCCGCCCCGCACCGCTCCGCGCCCGTCCACAGCGCGGCATATTTGAATTTTGGGTTTGGCTGCTGTTTGACGCTTGCTGCTTAGAATTCCGGGACAGTAAAGTAAAATTACGGGACATGGGACCAAACATACAATTCCGGGACATTCCCGGATTTCCCGGCCATCTGGCAACCCTACCACCACCACCAGACGTCACGAGCGGGCCGCCAACCCCCGTCCACCTGGGGGTGCATGTGCATACACCTGTCGTGAATGTGGCCGAGGGATTCAGTCCCAAATAGGACTATTAAGTCACGAGCGCAAATGCTGTCGCGATCGCGATGCTGCTTAAATCATCTGTAATAGATGACAAGGCCTATTATTATTATCAACCTATTTGTCACATGAATAAATTTTGACCTGTGATGAGGGACTTGCACCGTGGACAGGTCGAGGAGCTTTTATTAGATATAGAAGTAGTTTTTTTACCAATATTTTTATTATTGAAAGGTTGTTTTACAACATACCAAACTTTCAATTCCTTCGCACCATACCGGTTTCATGACAAATTATTTCGCCGCTCAGGCAAGCCGTCTCTGGAATTTGCTCCCTCTTTCTATCAGACAAGCCCCAAGCAAGGTAGTTTTCAAGCGGATGCTACGTAGGCATCTGCTGGAACAAGAACTCGAGTAGCGTCCATCTTCCATGCAGTAGCTGGTATATATTTTGTAATTATTATTTATATATATTGTACATCATATACGTGTGTCTGGTCAACGATGTCGGAGCTTTTAAGGTTGTATAGTACAATCAATTTCATTGATAAATCACCACGTGTTTTTTTTTTTAAGTCAACGGTCATAAAATGGCGGCATTTTTAATTTTTCAAACACCTGAGCACGGGTGCATGTGGTATTTTTGCTATTATCTGTCAATTATTCGTCCTACGAATACAAAAAATATCTTATTAGATAGCTAAACATATCAGCAATCGATTAAATCTAACAATCATACGCAAACGTTTCAATAACAGAGCAAAAGAAGGAGATAAAAATAAAATAAAGCGGTGATAATAATTTAAACTTTAATAAGAAATCACAGCAAAAGTATCTTAAGGCTAACGATGACAATTAGTTAAGTAACTGTTCAAAATGGCCCCCTTGATTTTGGAGACAAGCAGTTGCTCTTATCGCAACATGCTGCGTAGACCGCCGAATCCTCTCATTATCTTCTCTTAATATGTTTCCATGTTCTATTATTTTTTGCACTAATTTTTCCCTTGTTCTCGGTATGTCAACGTACACTCTTTGTTTTAAGGTTCCCCATAGAAAATAATCAAGTGGAGTTAAATCCGGTGATCGAGGTGGCCAAGCGATATGTCCGTCACGTGCGAGCATTAAAAATAAAAGAAACGAGCATTATGTCCCGTGAGTTGGAACCCACGGGACATAATGCTCGTTCGAATTTCGCACATCTCTTGCAAAATGTGGGGGAGCACCATCCAACTGTAATATCATCCTTCTCCTGTATGCTATTGGCAGCTGCATTAATGCGTCGTGAAACTCTGTTTGAAGAAATTCCAAAAATCGTGGGCCATTCATTGTCGCTGGTAGAATAATAGGCCCAACTAAAATATCGTCGATAATTCCTGCCCAAACATTCACTGAGAACTGGTGCTGGAACGAACTTTGTCTCACAGCATGAGGATTCTCCAACTGCTACAGATGCTCGTTGCGGTGGTTTGTAAATCCCGATCGCGTGAAAGTGGCCTCGTCGGTCCACATAATACGTCTCAAAAACGTTTGATCCCTGCGTGCTCTTCTTGTTATCCAGGCACAAAAAACAGATCTTGCAGCGTAATCTGGTTCAATAATATCTTGTACCCGTCTAAAATGATAAGGGTGTAAACCTTCTCTTTTTAATACTATTAATAACTATACTACTAATAGTATAGGTATAAGTAAATATGTATGCATTATTTGCTTGTGTGTCCTAACGCTCTCAGTACAGAATATTTTTTCCCACTGCTCCATTTTCATGCATCTCTGTTTGGCCCTATCGTTGACTGGTAGAGAATGCCTTTTTGTATTAAGTTCGAGATTTGTACTTACTTTTTTTTGTGCAATAGTTTAAATAAATAAATACCACAGAAAAAAATACATTATACCTATTGTCCACTATTTTTAAACAACCCACCGAGTTCCCAGTTGGTATACTTAATTAGGTACCTGCACTAGCACACTTGTACAGTCAGCATCATATTTAGTAACAGTCAAAGTGGCCAAATAGATTAGACAGGATAGGTCAGTCCACCCTGCTAGCCACAACCCTTAGGATGCAGCAGTTGGCGCTGCCGCGCGCGTCTCGCATCAGGCTATTCGCTTACTATTATAGCCTGCAAGCCATCAACGCTCGCATAAAGGTCTATTTTGATATATTTGGCTACTTTGGTTGCGTACTATTTTATGCTGTTTGTAACCACAGACTTATAAAGGAAAAAAAATTGGTTGTTAATCAGAAAAACAAAACACGATCTGCTTTTGAACAACAAAATAGCCAAGCAGATAAAAATAGGAACAGAGAAAAGTAGGAACCACTGACCTCTATTCCACCCTTTATTCCTCATAATGCCGTTAAGAACATGGCGAGTTCGCGACAGCGCGGAACAATACAATTTGCCGCAAAGCGGCGGTGGGAAACTTTTGCTATTACATTTCGACAGGCGTTTCATTTTGGGGTTCAGTAGCCAAATAAATTATAGTTTCGTCATGTCCATCCGTATGTCACAAGAATTTTACTCAAAAACTACAAAATGTAGATTGATGAAATTTGGAGTACAGTATACGTCGCTATCTACTTAGGTTATTAGTTAAATAACAAAAAGAAATATTTCTAATAGGGGTACTCGGACTTCAGTAGCTGATTTTTTTTAAATGAATATTTTGACAGTTCTTCTCAAAAACACTTAATAGTTTCTGATGGAAATTGAGTAAAACAAGTGGTATTTAATTAATAAAGAAATTACTTTATTCCGCAACGTCACAACGTTCATCAAAGTAGCACACATGACAGTTAGTGCAGCATTGTTGCCACCACAAAAAGTAACAGTAATTAGAAGTTTAAGTAGATTGCATTACATTGCCTTCCAAAAGTTTCAATTATTTTCTTTGATTTCATACATATTTTCGCATATAATCGCTCCGCTCCGAAAGTTGCATTAATCATATCCCTCCTCCTTTATTTTCTACACTGTAAGTCCAAAATATATGAAAAAAAAAACAAAAATAACGCTTAATAAATACTGTCAATGAAATTTATTTTCAACATGATCAAATATACCGTTATTGAGTTATTTCCAAAAGACTGCGCTTCTCAACTAAAAGACGTGGGTAATTACCGTGAAGATACCTACGCTCTGTTGGTGTATTTTTTCTGTAGTGCATTTTTCGTAGAAACAGCTACGGAACCCTACACTGAGCATGGCTCGACATGCTTTTGGCCAGTTTTTACCGCTTTTAAACAGCTACAACGATGCCCGTGTCCTTCACCGTCATTTAACACTTATTATACGAGTAATAACAGTATTTTTTATCCAAAAACTTCTGAAAAGAGTGCAAAGTTGAGAGTTTCGAGCGTTTTAAAACTTGGGAGCGGCTTCTAAATCCAATTAAGGAGTTTCACGTCGAGGTACTAGATGTCGTTGTTGGGGCCAATCTGTAATTAAATTTGTTTAATTTGTTCAAGTCGGTTTCGTCGCTTACAGGGAAATATCAAGTCAGGAATCTCAACTTCGAAAATGTTTACTTCGAGACATTGGGGTATTGTCAAAAGGATTGTATAGGAAGGTGGCCTGAAGCGGGCAAGCTAATGTTGAAGGTCCAAAAATGTAAAGTTTTGTTTGACTATGATAACAAATTTCTTACTATTAGATAGAAAAAATATAGAACTTGATGTGTCTTTAGCAGTATGAAGCGTTTTTCATTGCAACACAATGTCGCTAGCTAGGTACGGATACTAACATAGTTTTAAGAAAATACTAACAAAATATGGATCTCTTTGTCTGAATAAATAATAGTAGATTGTTTGACAAGGGGTTAAAATAAACCATTATGACACAAAGTGATTATTTGGACGAGCTCACGAAGTGTGTCATAATGGATTTTAGCCACGTGTTACACTCTGCTTTTCACTTCGACTGCGACAAAATAAAAAATACTTTTTAAGTTTGAACAATTCGATCAGAAATTTTGGCCAATCTGATCAGGTTGGTTTGCTTGTTTTTAATTATGCGTAAGTATGTAGCTAGCTGGAAGTTTTTTTTTCTTTTTCATAGAAATTTGTATGGGATTATATGGCTTTCTTTTAAACCCTAGGGGTTAAATGTACTATTTTAGTCTCGCTTCGCGAAGCTAATATGACGTACTTTTTGAACAGGAGAAGTGAAAAATTGTATGATTATTATTATTGCATTTCCTGTTATTACCGGCCCACTGTAGGACGCATGATCCAGTTTCCTCTAATCGGTAACTATTATTATTATTATTTTGGTTTCTTTTTTTATCTCATTTTTCAATGGTTTTTGTTCATAATGCGGGCCTTAGCCAAGCGTAATCCTTTATAAATTGACTACTGCGGGTTGTCTGTTTTAGTTGCCGATGTCAAAAATTTTCGAGTTACTGTGTTTAATATTGTAGCTTTTTGTAAAGTGTGTATAATATACGATGGTATTTTCGATGGCTATTTTTTAGAGTTTTGGGGATTTCACCTGTTGTTGATATATATTACTATGGGGACTCTATGAACTGTATTTGCTTGCCACTGGCGTTTAAGTTCAATTGCTATATCTGTGTGCATTTCGCTAAATTGTGAGCCCGGCACCTATTACCAAAAAAAAAGTTTTAAGTAAGAGATATGATATTCCATATATGGACTCTTTATTTTAAACCAAGGACCATTAAAACAAGAGTACTGACAATCTCCAGACAAAAAGCCGTTCCCGATATGAATGTACAATGCCATCTATGAATAACATTTATTATATATTGAAAAACACACACAGTATTTAAATGTGTCAATTTATTTATTATTGGCTGTTTACGAACTAATTGTTACTATTTTACGTTTCGTCGTGCAATTATAACATCGTTAAATGTTTAGTTTTTGTCAGTCCTCTTGTTTCAATGGTCCTGGTTTCAAACTATGAAAACGAATTTCAGCATTTTGGATAATTCATACGTAGATGGGCGAAGTAAAGGATGAAATTTTGTACGGGAAACGTATGTTTCTTTGAGGAAGAGGTGTTGGATTTCGTGTAGGTATAGATTCATTATCTCTAACTAAAATTTCTGCATTTTGGAAATGCGTCCCATAAAGGGATTAAAATAGCTTGTGAAAATTGTATAGGTAATATGTGTTTCTTTGCGTAGGACGTGTGATATTTCGTGTATAGATATATTATTAATCTCAAACTAAGAAAGCCAATTTCAGCATTTTGGAAAATGAATCCCGTAAAACGTTGATAAAAATTGTTTAAATTTATTTGATGTATTTTAGATTGTCACTCACAATGGGCCTCATAAGAAGGCTCAAAATAACTCAAAGAGCAATTGAGCGCACTTCAAATTTGGAGCTGGCACGTATGTGCAATAATTGTGCATGTTAAGAACTGTGTATACTCTTCATTCTAGGGTAAGATCGTGTAATTTTGTAATCTTGTTTAAATCGAGCTCCCTGTGGGCTTTGACAGAATAACAGCGTTGCAGCTCCGCCCTGAGCCTTTTCTTTACCCTCGCGCTTTGCGTCGCGCAGTCGGGTAAAACAGGGAGTAACGTGGGCTCGGGGTGGAGTTGGAAAACAGAACCTTGCACATGGAGTTTGTAAGCGCTGTATCAACTTTTTAGAGCGTGATAGCAAACAAGCACCAAACACTGTATCAGCGTAATTAAGTTTAGAGAGAATTAGAGAATCGCATAGTTTTACTCGTATATTCACAGTTGGGTAATTTCAAACTCGATACAGAACTGTTAATCGCTAAAAACAGTTGCGTACAGTTTCAAGCACATGTTTCTCAAAATGCAGCTTACTATCCATAATAACACCCAGATTTCCGGCTTCAGAGACGCAAGTTAAATTCTCATTATCTATCGAAACCTGAGGGTTATAAGCCATCACCTTAGCCACACTTTGCTTCGTACCCAACACCAGAAACTTCGATTTCAGAGGATTGAGAACAAGACCATTTTGCTCCGACCACTGCACCGGGTAAAGCGGATCTCAACTATTTTTGGTACACGGGTAGTTGGGCATTTCTAGTTGGTTATAGGATCTTATTACCCGACTATGCTGAAGTAAAAAAGAGAGTTATGACTTCTTTTCTTCCGCGAACGAAGTTGCGGGCTCCTTCTATTAAACTATATAAATTTAGGCTAACCTTCGAAGCTGGCAACACTGCGGGAAAGAAAAATAATAAAAAAAAAAGGTTCGTTTGCTCCGGATGGGGCTAAGCTATAGCTGATTATTCAACAGGAACTTTAAACAAAAGAAAAACTTATCGTACAAAAGGCGGACTTAATGCCATAGAGCATTCTTTACTAGTCAACCTTGAGGATGAATACCGGTAGTACCAATCGCATTTCAGATCAGCACCTTCTACTTCTCACAGCGTATGTAGCCTCTCTCTGCATTTTCTATCGTTTGTATAACGGGGAGTGCTCCGAGGAATTGTTCAGACTGATCCCTGCCGCATCCTTCCGCCATCGTCGTACGTGAAAATACTTCCACCCTCACCACTTAGATGGTTGGCAATCCACAACTGTGCGGTTTGCTAGAAATGTCCTGCCTCGCACGCCTGAAATGTGGAATAAGTTGTCGCCGGCAGTATTTCCGGACCGATGCGACCTTAAAACCCTCAAGAAAAGAGCGTACTCCTACCTAAAAGGCCGGTAACGCACTTGTGACTCCTCTGGGGTTGCAGGTGTCTATGGGCGACGCTGAACGCTTACCATCAGACGATCCGTAGCTGGTTTACCGTCTATAACATAAAAAAATGTAACGTACTGTTTGACGCTGTATTTTCAACCGGATCCTCTCGCAATTAAAAGTCAAAACCCGACTATCCACAATATGCCACCAAATAATACTTTGGTATTTCAGCCATATTAGTGCGTAGAGGTGATGAAAGTCTGGAGAAGTTGATCTAAGTTGGAAATACGAATGGTAAACGAGCTAGAGGCCGTTCTCCAACCAGATGGACTGATTAACTAAAGTCCTCATCTTCTCAAAGTTTTGCTCAGGGACGCAAAGGACAGAACCAAATGGAGGCATATAATTCACTCTAAGGGTAAAAAACACGATGATGACCACGATCCTCAGTCAAGGGGGAACGACAAGAGAGGAGGTTCAACCGGTATATTATATGTGTATGCTTAGCGGTTAATTTCGTAATCTCAAGCACACCTTTGTAGCCAGCTAGTTGCGCGCCTGAAGTGCCCCCAGGCTAAACTTTGCCGTGGTATTTAGCGAAACGCTGTGGAGTGGACGAAGTGTTCAAAGCGTGCAGTTTTAAATACCATTTGTACAGAATCTCATTCCATACGAAATAATAGCACAGGAAATCTTAGTGTGGAGGTCGGGGCACTCAGTTTCATTCAACCTTAGCCTGTAGGTTTTTGTATGTCTATCCTATAAGGTGATTGTAAAGAAGTTGAGGTCTTTATTGAACAAATAAGTAAAACTTTTTTTTATCATTTATTGAAGTCCAAAAGAAACTTAAATCTATTACAATCATTGGTGAACGAAAAGCGCGCGCGGTTTATCTGCCACCAAGAGATATATTGCTTGCAAGGAGTTAACAGTGCACGCATTTGTGCGTCCGGGCCGGCGATACCAGAATACGGTGCTAAAAAAACATTCACGTTGCGTTTAAGCCTCTGAATTTATAAATTAAACGTGACGAATAAGGCGTCACTATTTAAGGTGCGTCAGCATATTTCAAGCAACAGCGTGGTCGCTCCTTGAAATACTCCGAAGATCGAAATTCAAAGTTCGTATGGCACCGTTCCACTCATTTAAAAAAAGTATAACACGAGAGTGAGCGGGACCGAACGATACGAAGATCAAATTTTGAATTACGGAGTAATTCCTCAGCTAAAGAAATGTGCGGTGTCGTTCCACATAACCAATGTTGACTACCGACATACTTACTCATTTTTTAGGGTTCCATAGCCAAAATGGCAAAAACGGAAGCCTTATAGATTCGTCATGTCTGTCTGTCTGTCTGTCTGTCTGTCTGTCTGTCCGTCCCTATATCACAGGCATTTTACTCACAAACTATAAGATGTACATTGATGAAATTTGAAGCATAGGTGTCGTGTGTTAACCGCTACTTAGTTTGATAGTTAAATAAAAAATATGTATATTTCTAGGGGGGGCACTCCATACATGTAACAGAAACTAAAAAAAAAAATTTCAGCAAATATCAATGTGTGGCACATATTTCGACAGTACTTCTAAAAACACTTTGAGGTTTCTAAAAAAAATTTTGGTTTAGTGATATTTTCCGAAATATTCGTTACGAAAGTAGCAAAAACTGTGTCCCCCCCATTTATTTTCTAAACGGTATGTTCAAAGAATGTGAAAAAATTTACAAATATAAAGCTTAATAAATATTTCCAACGAAAATTATTTTCAACATGATCAAACATACCGTTTTTGAGTTATTGCCAAAAAACTGCGCTTCTCAGCAAAAGGACGTTTTTTTTATATCGTATTTTTTTTGATCTGTAGTGCATTTTTAGTATAAACGGCTGCGGAACCCTTCATGGGCGAGTCCGACTCGCACTTGGCAGATTTTTTTCACTTCGCTCATATTCATTGAAATGTTTCATCTCAGTGTCGCTTGTGGATGGGTCATTGTTCGAGTGTTTCACTTTCATGGATACATTTTGATTATCTAACACTAATAACAATATTTGTTTTATTATCTAACTGACTGATTAGTCCAATCAGAATTTTTATTTTCATACCCCGCCATCATACCTATGGCCACCAGGTTTATTTCCATCATGAGTCTTAATATAAACATTATGAAAATTTAAGAAAAAATAAGTAGTAATTTCCATGGTAATTTCTCTTGAAACTCGATGTGGTATTCATAGTTTCCAGATGATAGATTCAAGGCTCGATCCTGACGATGATTGCCACGCCACGCTTGGCCTTCAGGATGAGTAATCTATACTATTATAAAGTTGTAAAAATGAAATTTCTGTACATTGAAGATATTTAAAAAAAATTGATTGTTACGGACTATTTGGAGATCACTAAAAAAAAAGCATTTTTTTTTTGTATTTTATGTATGTTTGCATGTGTGGTTGTGGCTTCATCACGCAAAATCAGCTAAACAGATTTCGACTATTTTTGGTACACGGGTAGCTGGGTATCTCCAGATGGTCATAGGATACTTTTTACCCGACTACGCTGAAGAAAAAACGACGGGTTATGACTTTCTCCTCCGCGAACGATATATATACGGACGGCATATTCTAGTAATAAGTAAAAGATATCAGAAGCAGTGGCATGTCAACCGTTCGAGTCCATAGGTAGATGATGGTGGCCACTAGATATCACACCCGACGCTTGATCCTGACCGTCACGCCGTTCTTGGCTTTGAGGATAAGAGCCCCGCAGAGCTCGGGTGCTCCGCCGGTTGATGACAGTTTGAAACGCCGGATGATCGCGGCGAGAGTCACCTTCATTTCCATCATCGCGAACTTCTGGCCTGAAAAAAAAGGTTATTTATCCGTAACGAATTTATATAATTATAAATATAACTAGGAGATGCCCGCAACTTTGTTCGCGGAAGAGAAAAAGTCATAACCCGTCGTTTTTTCTTCAGCGTAGTCGGGTAAAAAGTATCCTATAACCATCTGGAGATATCCAGCTACCCGTGTACCAAAAATTGTGGAAATTTGTTTAGCCGATTTTGCGTGATGAAGCCACAACGACACATATAAACATAGGTAGGTACATAAAATGCAAAAAAAAAAATTTTTCGTTTTAGGGACCTTATTTGCGAATTATTTTAGTTTGAGGGGTAATTATACCGCTCCCGGACTGGACTAGAAGTCGGTAACAATAATTTTTTTGAAAATATCTTCAATGTACAGACATTTCATTTTTACAACTTTATAATAGTATAGATAATGATAAAATCAATATGGGGCCATAACTAAAGTAAAAAGTAAAGTAAAAAAGTATTTATTTTCTCCACCACATAGTATACAGTTTATATACAGTAAGTTATGGTATTTTTCTTATGAATAGGTATACAACTAGTGCGGTGGAGACTGGTTAACTGATATGACTGTTGATATTTTAAACATTAGATATTTAGTACAACCGGGATTTTAAACGTTAGTTGCTTAGGTATTTAAAAACATTAGGTAATTAGATTTTAGGGATTTTGAACGTAGGTTATTTTGAGTAACTTTTTTTTTAATTTTAGACATTCTGATACGTACCCAGTATGGGACAATACCACACAAATCGATCTAGTACCATGGTAAGCTCAATAAGGGTTGTGTTATGGGTGCTAGACGACGATATATTATTCAATAGATATATTTACTTTTATAAGATCAACTGGGGCAAATGCGACTATGGCACAAATGCGTCTGTTAAATAATTCTTAAAATTCGAACACTTTGAAAGTTTTGAAACTACCTCTCGCTGCCTAAAATGTGGCAGTATACCTATCAAAAAGTAGCTTAAAAATGATGCATTTGTATATGTTATTGTCAAAAGACGCATTTGTCCCGTAGTCGCATTTGCCCGGTTGACCTTATAGAGAAAATATCCAAGACAATAATCCATGCTCATCACACAAATATTTGCTCTTTCCGGGATTTGAACCCGGGACCTTCAGCTTCGCAGGCAACGTTATTCCCACTGAGCCAAACCGATCATCTATAACGTCATTATGATCAGATTTAGTTCCCATGAGATGCCTATTCGAGTAGGCTTAGATTCAGTTGGGACTTTTGCGACACAAATATATTGTACCTATGCAGTTCCTAGGTCCAGCGCTGAATGGGATCCAACTGTATGCGTTTCCTGACTTGGCAGTCTCCAGGAACCTCTCGGGCTTGAAGGCCAGGGGATCCTCGTACACGGAGGGGTTCCGCTGCAGGTGAAAGATGTTCAGGATGACCGAGGTACCCTTGCTTATGTGCATACCCTCAACCTCTGGAATGAAGAAGGATTTGAGCTTGCGTCCACACTTGTATCATTTGCTCGTATCCGATCACCAGGGCGTGGCATGACTGCGTATCGCGCTGCTTGGACGCTCACTGTCGGCGCGGCGATCATGCCCCACATATCCGATGTAAGGGTGTGATACGCGTAGCAACATGGATTTCGAGCGATCGGATCGGCGCAACGTCCAAACGCGTGATCGTGACACGCGATTATGCCACGGAAGAAAGATCTGATCGGGCAAATGATACATATGTAGACGCACCTTTAGATGTCGTTTTAGTAGATGGGGTTACGGTGTAGTAAGTGGTTTCATTTTACTTATGCTCTACGCCACTACATACTACACATATATACTGCATGTGTGTGCAGTGAACTTAGTGCAGTCTGTTACCTTACAACTCTTGTGCAAATAATTGATATATTCAGACGTTACTTTGCGGAGTTCCATATTAGATTAATGGATTATAGTTTCTTTGCTTTTCGCGAAATTGTGTCTTGGTTAGATGTGACAATAAATTGTGCTCACATGCGCATATTTTCATGCAGTGTCCACAAAAACATAGAAAAACTCAAAGTTTCTCGGGTGGACCGTCAACATCTCCTGCATCTCCTGATGATGCCTCGTAGCGAAGCGAAACACGTGTCTAGGATTATACTGTCTGGTGGTGGTTTGTTGTATTTGCATGCGTATTTTTTTGTGGAAGGAAACTGCATGAAAATATGTAAGACTTTGACTTTTTTTGTTTGATTGACAAAATAAAAAATACGTGTCCAATATTTTTTGAGAATATAAATTAATTTCAATAATAGTCTTTTTACCCAGGACACTATAGGGTAGTTGTTTTAATTGTCAATTTTGATGTTCGTAGGTACCCCGGCTTTTTGCCAATTCTGATAATCGAAGAGTCTACTGGAGTCACTAAAAGTTATAAGAGAATTTTATTGTGAACACTCACCTAGATCTTTTGTAATGAGCCTTTGAATAAATGGTACAGAGGGGTACAGTCGAAGCGCCTCTTTGATAACACATTCTAAATATTTCATCCCTTGCACATCTCTGGAACAAATAAAATGAAATAATTCCAATTACTTTCGAGTTTAGACCAGTAATCAATAGTAATAGTCACAACAATGATAACCAGTCATCGGAATAGGAAGAGATAATATACCTAAAGTTCACCAAAGAACGTAATATAGAGTGGTTACAACCGGGTAAACCGGATTTCAGGTATTATTCTGGTACTTATCGTAATGTTACATATCCGTGTTTTACTCATAGTACGCGATATTATTATGTTAGTTCGAAATTGTGTATATTTAGTATTGTTAAATTTAGTTTTAGTATTTCTCTGACGATCCCATGTAGGTAATAATGTTTTTTTGGTTAGTTGTTAGTATATAGTTGATTTAATAAAATCAGCCGGTGATAAATAATTAGTAAACAATGACATGTACCGTTTTCATCTGTGACATAACATTCCCATAATGTATACTATTGTGATTTTCTTATTTCTTTGTATTTGACGATCATAATTAAAA
The DNA here is from genome assembly GCA_905404275.2 of Hedya salicella. Classification (NCBI taxonomy): domain Eukaryota; kingdom Metazoa; phylum Arthropoda; class Insecta; order Lepidoptera; family Tortricidae; genus Hedya; species Hedya salicella. The sequence continues at coordinate 26,419,062 of FR990101.1, forward strand.
TTCATGTAAATTGACCAAAATGTGACTTATATTGTAATTTAAATTATGAAATAAAGTTTTTAAATCTTATCTAGTTTCTAGGAAATCTGAAAGTATGAACTAAGTAAGTAGGTAGCTAGAATTACAATAAACAATTTGTGTTCTTACACTGCTGCTAGTGCTACTCTGAGAGACTTGTCAGCGTCAAAAAATTTTGAGCAAATTATGCTAAAAAGCGAAGGAATGAGGTAAAAGGGTTAAGTACCTACTCATATAAACTGACATAAAATATCCCGTACTGTGAGTAAAAACACGTATACAATATAATACTACTAATAGTAGCAGAATAAAACTGGATATCCGTTTTACTCGGTTGTAACCACTCTATTTGGAGAACTTGAGAGGCATATTAGCTCTACCAATCCATTCAATGATGATAACATGACATTAACACCTCTAACTTTCCAAAATATGAGTTAATTGTTTCCCAAACCAATTAATTGACCAACTGTTTCTTTTTGCATTTTGCTCTCTGAAACTTTCATAAACTCGGAAGTGAAGCGATTTAGGAAAAATAGTTATGTGAAATAAGGGAAATCAATGCAATGATTAGTTAACATTTTCCGATAATCTCAATGGCCTGTGACTTCGATGGTTAAATTATTGCCACGTCAATTTTTAACAGTACGTCTTAAACAACTACAAAATGACATAAAAATCATGCAGAATTTAGACAGTAATGAGACCACTGAAGTAATAAATAAATAAATACCAGAAACAGGACACAAATTGACTTAGTCCCAAACTAAGCAAAACTTGTACTATGGGTACTAGGCGACGATATACATAATATATAGATATAGATACATTATAATACTTAAATACATAGAAAACATCCAAGACCCGGAAACAAACATTCGTGCTCATCACCCAACCACTTGGCCTGGCCGGGATTCGAACCCGGGACCGTCAGCTTCGTAGGCCTTTGAGCAACCCTCTGAGCCAAACGTGTCGTGAAGTAAGGGCAAAACAGTGCTCAGAACAATACTCATAATGATTTCCAGTTATGGCGTCACCACACTGTATTTGCTTGGGAAATGTATTTTTTTGGCCACCACCGTAAGGGCCTAGCCACAACAATGCGCAACCGGCGGCGCGGCAACCCAATTGCTGATACATTGCGTGTGATGCCAACTAACTACTGTGAGGTGCGCGTCTCGACTGCGCCATGAAAAGAGAATTCACTCGACGCGTCGCGTTGTCGCGCTTTTTCGTAGGCCCTAATTTGACTTAAGAAAAACGCTCGAAAAATTCCAGCTTTTTTCATACTGGCATACAAAAAACTTCATTTTCATGCATTAATATACCCAATTTTTCAAATTAAACTCGAACTTACGTGAAAGTAGGTTCTCTGTCCACATCGTCCCCAAAGATTGCTCTTTGTTCTTCTAGAATCTGTCGCTGTACGTCTTCGTGCTGGGCGATGCAGTACAGCGAGTAGACAATGCCTGATGCTGTAGTGTCATGACCCTGGTCAGAACAAAAGCTCATGTAGAAAAAAATGAGCTGTTGACAATTTTGGACAACTTTTTTCTGTGGTAGAACGAAAAACTACTTGAACCTCATAAAAACGCACCGCGATACAACAATGTTCAAATATCATTTTTGGAGTTTCCTAAAAAAACGCTCTGTACTAAAGCCTGTGACGTCACCCGTTCCTACCTTGTATGGGGAAATTAAGAACTTTGTTCTGCAGCTATATTTAAACTTGCGTTTATCGAAACGGTTTCATAACAAAAATCATCATAAATTTCATGGATTATTCAATGTTTCGTACTTGAAAACTGGATTTTCCCAACCAACTTTCAAGGCTCCGAAAAAATTTTTTCAAGGAAACTGCCATTTCGCATCAAAATTTTACTTTTTATTTGAGTTCAGCCGACATACCATTTGATTCGAGTTGCGAAGGAATTTGATTCGTATCAACTGGCAACAAGACTCTGAATTGAGTTATTCGAATCAGAAAACTCGATTTCACCATCGCTAGTCGGCATCTTCACCCTTAATCCATAACAACAAAGGTGAGAAACGTGTCAACTATTTAAATATTGATTATATTATGCGTTAGGACGGGATCTATATCGGAATCCCTGACGTCGTTAACCCTAATGTATCGTATGTCCTAAGGTATCGCTTGTCCTAACGCATTTTTTTACGAAACCGTTAACTTTTCAGGATTGTTATAAAACAAACCTTAATCTAACCTATAGGTTTAGGCATCTATACGATGATCTTTTAAAAAATCCTAAAGAATTTACGGTTTCAGAAAAAATAGCGTTAGGACAATCGATTCATTAGGACAAACAACATTTATGATTCCGAAGGAGACCCATTAGGAAGTTTATCTAACACAAGAATCACAAGGTGTTACCTCTTGGAGAAACATCTCCAAGAGGTTGGCAGGGAGGGATCTCTTGGAGACTAAGAAACGACTTTTGTTTCCAAACCAGTAGGTGGGCACCTATACGCAATTTAGTAGTATACATAGTTTGAAAATAAATGTCGTGTCGTTTTTGGCCTATTACCTCTCATCCTTGAGCTATAATCAAAAAGCTAGCGGTATAAGGTTTTTAAAGGGGCGGTAACATGCACGTACTGCCCCTTACGTTGCAAACGTTCATAGGCTGTTGTGACTGCTTAACATCCTGCAGGTCGTACGCTTGTTAACCCACCTTAGTAGTCATCATCATCATCATTATCATCATCATCATCATCATCATCATCATCATCATCATCATCATCATCATCATCATCATCATCATCATCATCATCATTTCAGGACGTCCACTGCTGGACACAGGCTTCCTCAATAGATTTCCGCATCGGCCCGATAGAGGCGACCCGCATCCAGCAACTCCCCGCAACCCTATCGTCCGACCACCTTGCGGGCGGCCTTCCCACGCTGCGCTTGCCGGTACGCGGTCTCCACTAAAAAACCTTTCTGCCCCATCAGCCAACGGTTCTTCGAACTATGTGCCCTGCCCATTGCCACTTCAGTTTGCTTACCGTGTTTGCTATGTTGGTAAGCTTGGTTCGTCTACGAATCTCCTAATTTCTGATTCGATCTCGTAGATAGATCCCGAGCCCCTTATTCCATAGCTCGCTGAGTGACTCTAAGCTTCTTAAGAGGCCCATAATTAGAGACCACGTCTCGGCTCCGTTGGTCATCACTGGTAATACGCACAGGTTGAAGACTTTTTGTCTAGTATAAAAATAATATTACAGATATTTACCGCTAGTCTTTTGGCCCTTGCCCTCCTATTTATGAGTGTATAATAGGCTGATGATGGTGATGTGCAAGAGCATTGAAAATACCTCGAACATGAAGGTGTCGACTTCTTCTCTAACGCACTCATCACTGATCGGTTTGCCATCCACCTCAGCAAGTAGCAGCAAGTCCAGGAAGGCATATTTGTTTTTCAAGCCTGTAAAATATTAATTTAATAATACGAAGGACGTTTCAAGGGTTTGCTTGCACTATAATGTAAGGTTTCTGTAAGGAATTTTCCACCCACAATTTATTGTGAGTGGAAAATTCCTGACAGAAGAAATGTTTCGCAAGAATGTTGTTTTCAGAACGGCGATTTTTAGTTATTACATCTTAATCGTTCATTTTTTGTTTTTGATAATTTTTATGTGGACGTAACTGATTGGCAGTGCTTTACACATGTGAAACAAGTAATATGTCAACCGATGAAAAACTTCAAACGCGTAGGTAACAAAGGCTGCTCAGATACCTTACCAATATTGTCGTCGCTTTGCAATTCCACATGCTTACTCTCCAGCTGCCGCCTTCTCATCTCAATGACTTTCTTTGTGTGCCCATGCAAGATTTCCAGAGCTTTGTTCTGCTCTTTTTTGTAAGGTGATAAATTGAAAAAGAAATCGTTGGCTAGCAACAGGTTTCGCATGCGGAGAGAGATTATTTCACTTAATCTGAAAAATATCACCGGGTCGTCTTTAAATAGGTATAGGATTCGTGAAGTTTCTACCAGAGTTTATTAAATCTCTTTCTTCTTCAGCATAGTCGAGTAAAAAGTATCCTATAACCATATAGGGATGCCCAGCTACCCGTGTACCAAATATACATAGTTGAAATCCGTTTAGCCATTTTGGCGCGTTGAAGCCACAACGACACAACATATGTACAAACATTAAAAAAGAAACGATTTAGTGACCTTCAAATAGTTCGTATTACTCATATTTTTCGAAAATATTTTCATTATACAGACATCTTATTTTTACAACTTTATAATAGTATACAAGTAACGTAAATAAATATAGTGGTAATAAGGGTTGATAAATATGAACATGGATGTAATCTATACAAATATAAATCAATTGAAAAAACTAAAACTGAACTTGAAAAGTATTTATAAACTTAAAGAAAAATTAAAGATAGCAAATCTGCCCCAAAATGCTCTCTGTCGGTAGCGCGCTCAGAAGGCTGGCAGCATTGCCACGTTGTGTGGAAATGCTGATCCGCTAATGTTTCCAACTGATAAAAGATATATTCGCGTGCAAGGTTAGTATGTTAGAAAATATTCTAAAAATTGAAGGAACAAGTGAAAATTTTGGGTTTGTAAATCTCCATATAGTAAAGAAGAGAGTGAAATGAGACAAAGGTATACGGAGACACGTGCGGCGCCGGGAGGGCAGTTAGTGTTAAATAAATTTTACTTACGTCTCAATCGATCGGACATATTTTGATTCACTGTCTTTTAGAGCATTAAAAGACACTCCCATGATAGATTCTGAAAATGTAATATTTATGTACAATTTGTGGGGGTTGGATTATGCAATATTGACATATTTTACAAATAAAATAACACACGCTCCCTTCCAATAGTAAATGACAATGAGGATGCCACTAACAGAGATATTTCTTGAAAATGAAGAAGTCAGATAGAAAGATAAAGAGGGCAGAGCTAATGATGACGTTATTCACATTCTACCTGTAACATTGTCCAATGCTGCCAACGCTATAATCGGAAACAAGTCAAAAGGAGTTCCATCGGCGTGATGTCTGAGTTGGTCCGTCAGAACTTTCGAAGTCTTGAGGAAGACGGGTAGAAAACTGGTGAGAATGTTGAAGTGGAAAGCAGGAGTCAGGAACTTGCGATGCGACTTCCATCTGTGACCTGAAAACAGTGTTACGATTACGACTCCCTCATTTATTAAATCAGCGGGCATGTGATTGATGACCAGTAATCGTAAAGGTAGCATTTTTGGTGCAACGATCATATTGCGCTATAGATGTGGAAAATACCAATTTAAATCCTTCCGGCGGTTTACGACCACAATGAGAAATGACTTCAATTACAAAACGACACTTCTTGAAAAGAAAACTTCTTGAAATGGGTTATCTATTGTTTGCCCGACATACATATGCAATAATATTTATTTGCTCGTGTTTCATTTGCCCGAATTTCAGTGGCCCGAATGCTTCATTTACTAGATAAGTTATTTGACATACTCTTTTATTCTGGAATATTAGATGCCAGAATGAATGGAATGCCATGCGTATTGTTTTCCATATAATTAAGTGCAATAATATTATTTCAAACGCCGTACTAAATATTGTTTCTTTCCGAATTCATCCTGGCTATGGATTTGCTATTACATTTCTGCAGGTGCTCGAAAATTGTTTAGTATTGCGGTGTACCCACACCGCAACACTTGAGTTTTTAACACGTTGGTAGGTATGCAATGGATTTAGCAACTGATATTTATTGTCAATTGTTTACATCCTCGTTCAACAACAGTTCGATGTTTGCAAGTATTTGGACGCTCCGCTCGCTTCGCTCCCTCCGCTATACTTGGTCACAATACAAACCTAACCTAACCTACAGTTTTCGGTTTTAGACCCTTTTTCCATTTTGTCCACGTCGAACAATTAAGATGGATGGCAAATGACATTATGGCATGTGATTATTATGGATTACAATGATTATGGAAAATGAGATTATTGAAATTGATATTACGGGAAACAAAGATTGTGGCATATGATTGATATGGTAAACAATGTGTATGGCATACGAAATTATGAGAAACAACTTTATGGCCGTTGATTAGTAGTGCAGATGACATTCGGGCAAATGAAATTCTAGCAAGTAAGCGTTTACCCTTGAAATGACTACCTCTACAAAAGGAAGCTTATTGAAATGGATATTTCGTTAAACGAACACTTTTACAAGGCAAAAGATTTAGACGTATTTTATAATGAATCTATCATTAGGTACAAATAGCGGAATTATGCCACGAGTCATTATTGATTTGAGTCGAGGGAGCTGCTTGCGTAAGATTATCTTCTCAAAACCCTACAGATACCCAACAACTGAGCTATACAAGGAATGTGAGTTACTTTCAATGAGGAAACTACATTGTAATCATTATCTAAGCGTAAATTGAATAAAAATAATTGAGATATAAATACAAGTCAAAGCGCAAAGAAAAACACGATTGCTGGTGGAGGAGTGACACGATTGATGCGTAATCTAGAGGTGCCGGGTTCGAGTCCTGGTGTGACCACGTGCAAGAGCAATCGTGTTTTTCTTTTTTGACTTGTATCTATATCACAATAGATGATAATGTGATGTAAATTTTCCCACATTAAAAACACAGAAACACAAGAATTTGTGTTTCATATTAAGAAATGATTAACAATAAGTTAAAAGCGTATAAATATGATTTATGTAATTACCTTTCGTTGTGTTATAATAATGAGTGAAGATCGTGTAAGTTTAAATCAATGTTTTATAATAAGTTAAAACGTCTAAATGTACCAGTAAAAGCCAATTTATATAAGAAGGGTCATTTCAAAAAGAGTTCATTTTATTTTAAGAGTGGTTATTTCAAGAAGTGGATCTTTTCAATTGTGGTCATTTCTAATTGTGGTCCTTAACCGCCGATAGGCTACCATGATCGTGGCATCACAAAATGAAACCAAATTTACTGTTATTGACAAAGCAGCTCTTACTTTCTAATAAGTATGTGTGTGAAGAATGTTTTATTCATTGAAATAAAACAATTTAACGGTATATATCACGTATATTATCTCATTTTAGTTCCCGACATTAGAAATTGTTTTATTTCAATGAGTAATAATCGCGGAAACACAAGAAAATATAATGGTTTATTATTTATTTATCGCGTGACCATTTTAGGTCTGCATGACATAATTCGTCCATTGTTACTAGCTCTTGCTAGTAACGCTTGCTTGACATTATTAAACATATCAATAACTTTTCTATTTTTTATTATTGTTTAAATTTGTATCTCTGGTGGAATTCAAATTTTCCTTTGGTACCGTTTGGTAGCCAAGTTTTGTAACTGGCTACAAACAGGGATTTTCGGATTCCCATTTTGTAGCTGGCTACCGAATGGGCCTGCGTAGTGCCGTTTGGTAGCCAAGTTTTGTAACTGGCTACAAACAGGGATTTTCGGATTCCCATTTTGTAGCTGGCTACCGAATGGGCCTGCGTAGTGCCGTTTGGTAGCCAAGTTTTGTAACTGGCTACAAACAGGGATTTTCGGATTCCCATTTTGTAGCTGGCTACCGAATGGGCCTGCGTAGTGCCGTTTGGTAGCCAAGTTTTGTAACTGGCTACAAACAGGGATTTTCGGATTCCCATTTTGTAGCTGGCTACCGAATGGGCCTGCGTAGTGCCGTTTGGTAGCAAAACGTGTATAAAACCTTTTTTTCTTTCTATATTTGAAAACCTAACATGACGTTGTCACTTACTTACAATTCTATTTTATCTTGTCATTCAGTACGAGTATAACAAGTCCTTCATAATTTAAGTATTCCTGTAACAACTCATATCTGATTAGATTAATTAGTAGTGCAATAGTCAAATGGGAACATGCATTATTCCGAGGAATATTGTGATACCGCTACAAATAGTTCAACCAGCTCGAATAACATAAGGTTCATCAGTTCCAAAAGAGGTGGACAGTGTATGATAATTGCCGGCCGTAAATTTCATAAGAGAAAAATTTACAGTGATGAGAAAACATTTTGGCTTTGTGCTAAATCGGGATGTCGTGGAAACATCACTTTAAGCCCTGACCGCAAATTAATTACCAAGATGACAGAACATCAGCCAGATTGTCTGACTAATCCTGGAAAACATGCTATAATGATAGCATTAGATCGTCTTACAAGAAAAACTTCTGAAAACCCTAGCCCAATCCAAAAACAATACCAAGACATGGTCTGTAATCTTGAGCAGAACAACGTTCATTTACACCATGCTATACCAAAGTTCGCGAGCATCAAATCGAGCATTTATCGTAATAAAAGGAAAAACTTAGGAGTTTCTAGCATACGTAACAATGATCCAGCCGAAACAGAGATTCCAACACAATTCCAACAATTTATGCTTGCGGATTATAATTACGATGGGAACAAAATTTTAGTATTTTTTGACAAAAAGAATATACTTCGCATTACTGAAATTGGACACTACTTAGCGGATGGCACTTTTAAATCATGCCCACGTCCATTTAACCAAATTTACACGATTCATGGATACCATGAGGAGTCGAATTGCGTCATCCCTCTGATTTTTGCATTTTTGGTCAGAAAGGATCAGAACACTTATGAGATATTATTAAATGTTATAAAATCACAACTGCCATCCTGGAATCCGAAAAAGATAACTGTCGACTTTGAAACGGCCGCAATGAATGCCTTTTCACACGTTTTTCCAAGCATCGATGTTAAGGGTTGTTTTTACCATTTTGGTAATAGTCTGTGGAGAAAAGCTCAGAAGCTGAAATTAAAACTGAGAACTGAGCGTAAACACGTGTCGCGTTGCATCGCTTTAGCTTTGTTACCAATCAGCAGAGTTGCAGAAGGAGTACAGTACATATCAAGCCGACAATGCAATTACGGAAATAATACGAGTATGGTTGAGTTTAATGCGTACTTTTCAAAACAATGGCTGAAAAACGACCATTTCATCCAAATATGGAATTGTGAAGGTGAGACTTTTAAAACCAACAACAATTTAGAAGGTTGGAATGCAAAACTAAACCGATTTGTAGGACGCAAAAACCCAACTATGCCAGAAATTTTGAAAACATTGCAAAATGAAGCAAGGTTTTATAATATTTCAATGTCTGATTTGAACAAGAAGTTCAATGAGACGAAAAAAGCCAAAGAATATGAACAAATAGCGGCAGAAATTAGCAGAGCGGTTAGAGACCTACAAAACGGTGATATAAGTGTGGGACACTGCATCGAGTTAATAAGCCCATTTACTGTATAAAATTAAAAGCCCAATAATTAGAGTAATACAAGAGTTATATTTTCGTTGATTTACGTCGTAATTTCGTTATGTTAAGTGGTAATTTAGTTATGTTATTTAATTATTATGGCAAATAAAGGTTATTTTTTACCTACCTATGCAGTATTTTTTACAAAAGAAAAGTATTTACAAACTAAATTTTTTTTTCTCTTTCTAAGCTGGTTCGTAACCGTGGTTACGAATCGGTAATAGAAAAGTCTCATTTTGAAGCCAGTTACCGAATGGGATTTTTTTCCCGTTTCGAAGCTGGTTCGCAACCGTGGTTACGAATCGATAATTTAAAATTCCCGTATTGTAACCAGTTACCGAATGGGATTTTTTTCCCGTTTCGAAGCTGGTTCGTAACCGTGGTTACGAATCGGTAATAGAAAAGTCTCCTTTTGAAGCCAGTTACCGAATGGGATTTTTTTCCCGTTTCGAAGTAGGTTACGAACTTTTAGTTACCAAACGGTACCAAAGGCAAATTTTATGTAATCGATTCGACATTTTTACACATTATTTATTACCTGTATTTTTTTTTACTTTTACCATAATTGTTGATTTGTTCATTTGATTATTTTAAAGTGAACAAATATTATAATGCATGGTTGTACTAGCAAATTTAGCATCCCTAGAGTGTTTATGTTGCCATGCGCTATCAAGGAGTACTTAGTAATAAGTTTAGACCCTAAGAAGGTGTTATGAAATGTACATGACTGTAATAAATAAAGATGTCTTCTAAAGCCCCGCGTTGCAATGCAATGGTATTGCAAGGAACTTTACGAGCGTGATTAGTGAAAAGATAATTATTAGCAATAATTTATTACCTGATGCAGTCAGAAGACCTTCTCCTAACCATGGGTGCATAAAGTCGTATGATTTGCCTTTAGTGATGGTCTCAGTGCTGGATATAATGTGCTGGGAAAAGAAATTAAGCAATAAGAAAAGTTTTTAGGTAAGTAGTTATTCATTATTTTAGACATTTGAGCAGTATTTGACCTTACTTTAACCGTTATTCAAAGACCGGCGGATAAGTATTCATAACAAAACCACTGGACGATTTTTTATGAAACTTTTTAGTTATTTACCTTATACACGAGAATAGGATATAGGCTGTAATTAATGTCAAATTTCATCTCTTATAGAGACAAAAAAGAGGATGAAACTTTGTAGGCTATAAATTGCTTTTCTACGCGGATGAAGTCGCGAAAAAAACCCAGTCTATACTATTATACTATTTTTATAGTATTATACTAGTCTATACTTATTTTTGACGACACGTTTGGCTCAGTGGGTTGTACAACGGCCTACGAAGCTGGCGGTCCTGGGTTCGAATCCCGGCCAGGGCAAGTGTTTTGTGTGATGAGCACGAATGTTTGTTCCTGGGTCTTGGATGTTTTCTATGTAATTAAGTATTATAATTTATCTATATATTATGTATATCGTCTCCTAGTACCCATAGTACAAGCTTTGCTTAGTTTGGGACTAGGTCGATTTGTGTAAGATTGTCCCTGATATTTATTTATTTTATTTATTTATTATAAAGTTGTAAAAATTTGATGTATGTACATAGAAGATATTTTCAAAAAAATGATTGTAACGGATTATTTGGAGGTCACTGAATCGATTTATTTTTTATTCTTTGTATGTTTGAAAGAAGAAAGAAAGAAAGAAAGAAAATACATTTATTCGAGGGCATATTTGTTTGTATGTGTCGTTGTGGCTTCATCACGCAAAATCAGCTAAACGGATTTCAACCATTTTTGTTACACGGATAGCTGGTATCTTCAGATGGATTAGTATACTTTTTACCAGACTATGCTGTCGAAAAAAACATTATTCGGTTATGATTTTTTCTCCTCCGCGAACAAAGTTGCGGGCCGCCTTTTAGTACCTTAGGGGCTACTCTGAAATTCGATATTCGAAGTTCGTATCGCGCCATCTCGCTCACTCTAATACAGTTGAACATGAAAGCGAGAGGGATGGCACTTTACGAACTTCAAATATCAAATTTCAGAGTAGCCCCTCTTATAATTATAAAGTGCAATCACTTGGAGGTGTGTTCAAAATATTATTCAGGGCAAAGTATTTTTTGATTTGACGTCTGTATGTGTAGAGCAATATTTATGATGCCGACTGCATATGCTTACAGATAGTAGGTAAATTACAATATATAAATGATTTATATAGTGAGTAGTATATTTAAGTGACTGGAGGAAAACTAGTAGACGGTTCTTGTTTTTTCCTATGAATTAATTGCATCGGCTTTGACTCATTTCCTGTGCTTTAATGCTCAACTTACTAAAGGCAAAGTTATTTTAATTGCTTGAATATATCACTTGTAGTACGTACTAAGGTTATATAAGTTGATTAACCCAACTCCCAGCGTCGACTTTTTAGCCTAACCTAGGTTCACACTAAAGTACGCTTAGAATTCCCCAATTGTAGGTACCTATTCTGAGGGAATACAATTCTATTTTTAATACCGGCTGAAAACCCGTATTCAAAAAATTATTTTTTTATACAGTTGCTCAAAAAGTGCTACTTTACGTAGCTGTTTAGCGTGCGGAAATTTGGTTTTGCGAACTAGTGCTTTTTACTTTTCCATTTTTTATTAAATGTATACTTGTTCCAATTCATGACTACTTATTGATGAGTGTTAATATTAGTTTCCTTTAAACGTCGTAATCAACATAAAACCTACTGTTAATGTAAGAATACACAAAATGTACAAATTTCATATTTTATAACTTACCTACCTTTTCATCATTATAACCTATTTATTTTTTAATATTGAAAAACCGTTCTTAATATGTTGTCTGAATGGAGCGGAATAGCTGCCGAAACGCCTGTCAAAGAATAAACGTATTTTCTTACTGTAAGCATGTTTTAAGTTTCCAAAGGCAACTATCAATATTGTAGTTGTTTATCTTATTTTTTCGCAACTGTATTAAAAAACGTCGTTCGATACACGAGCGGAATGTCAGTAATGAAATTACATACTTTCCGCACTAGCATCGAAATGTACTATTGCAAGGTGAATGACGTGGCAGCGTGGAGTTGCATACGTTACATTGTTCAGCGTAGTCGGGTAACGAGTATCCCATAACCATCTGGATATATACCCAGCTACCCGTGTACCAAAAACAGTTGAAATCCGTTTTGCCGATTTGGCCAGATGAAGCCACAATGACACATACAAACATACAAAAATCACAAAAAAAAATATGTTTCGATTCAGTGACCTCCAAATAGTCCCTTACAAACATTTTTTTTTAAAGTATCATCAATGTACAGACATTTAATTTTTACAACATTAAAAAAGTACTATCTTCTGCCCGCGACTTCGTCCGCCTTAAATTCGTTTATCGCGGATGCGAGTATTTTTCCGCGATAAAAAGTAGCCTATGGTCTTACCCTGAACTTAAACTATCTTCATACCAAATTTAATTCAGATCGGTTCAGTGGCTTAAGCGTGAAGAGGTAACAGACAGGCAGGCAGACAGACAGACAGACACACTTTCGCATTTATAATATTAGAATGGATAGATGTCGACGTGGTTGATAGCCACAGCCAAACTTCAATGCAATGTAATAGTTCAGGAATCTAAATAATTAAAATTATCGACTCACCTCAATGTATCTCGGATGAGACAGAGCGACGTATGTTTTGTCTACAATCTGGCAAAACGCCCTGTGATTGTACTTCTTTGCGAAGTTTCCGAATACGTCAATGATCTCTGCAAAGCAGTAGGTAATAGTTACAGGCGTACTACGGTAATAAGCGTCAACGTACTGCTTTCGTAAACTACCAGCTGGCCAGAAATTATTTAACCACCGCTTAGGGGGTCAGTAGTTCATACTGATTAGAAAAAGTAGAAAGAAAAAGAATGTCGCCAAAATATTTTTATTTTTATATATGGTGTGATGCGATCATCGCCTACCTCTCCATACGAAATGATTTTTTTTGCCAGATTTTTGGGTACAGATTGACCCTATGCGATCGTTAAATATTTTTGGCCACCTGGTATATGCATATGAATTCATTGTAACCAGAAAATTACTTTAGGTCACAGAACGGTTACTTGCGTTATTAAAACAGTGTAATAAATTAATATTCAACATGAGTGTCGACATAGTTCAGATAGTGCTAGACTTAGGTAATTAGGCACATTGCTCGTAACAGGGATCGGGCCCGGTATTTTTTAAATCTTCCAAAATACACGCTATTTATGGAATGTTTTAATAACTGTTTTCAGGAGAAGAGAAATTAAACACGAAACACCTGATTCAAATTCTAGAAACGAAACTTTATTTCAGATATATCTTGTTTGAAAAAAAAATACCGGTACCGATCCCTGAGGGAAGCCATTGTCCAGCAGTGGACGTCTAATGAAGGTGCGTCCACATTTGTATCATTTGGCCGATCAGATCTTCCTCCCGTGGTATGATCGCGTTTCACAATCACGCGTTTGGACGTTGCGCCGATCCGATCGCTCGTAATACACAATTAGATAGGACAAGCATGGCGTCATCGCCGCGTCGACAGTGAGCGTACAAGCAGCGCGATACGCAGTCATGCCACGCCACGGTGATCGGATACGAGCAAATGATACAAGTGTGGACGCACCCGTATATGACGACAATAATCACAGGCGGCGCTATCCCGTTTCACCAGTGTAAAACGGTTCCTGGCCGTAAGCAAACGACTTTCATGACCATTCTGAACCCGTTCCGCAATCTAAATTATATCCGTTTTGGTATCAACTTTAGCTACTTACTCGCGGAGTCTACGAAGAGATGGTGTCCATGGCCCACTATAGGCAGCGGCAAGGGCCCAGGAATCCTGCTCGTTTTCATGTGTATCAGTACTTTTATCCATGACAGTAACATAAGTAACACAGCTACGGTGAACAGGATTAAGTAAAACATTGTTTAAACTGGAAGGAACAATAGGGTACTGCATGATTTTTTTTATCGATTTTCTGAACAAAATATGAAAATACCGTAAAAACGATTTCAAAAAGTTAAATGAAAATTAAAATCGGCCAAGAAATACGTATGGTATAGGCATTTTAAACTGCTAATTAGACGGCGATTTGACAGAGAGGTCCGACATGTACTGTTAGGGCATAGTCCACTCCGGCCATATAAACTCCATATTAAATTCCGTTTTGCTACAAAGAGATAGAATGAAACGTTTGATGGCGTATATCTTCGTTATTTTTATAGTAATTCGAAAAAATATTTTTGTCTATTGTTTGTTACATGAATGAGCTAATAATAAAGCCAAAACAAAAAATCATGCATATTGTAGATAATTGTTTCTGAAGCTTATTGGGTAACATAACTGCTAAGAGCAAATAAAATCCATACATACAGCCTTTACCTGTTTCGTTTGCTCTCTAACAATATAACTTGTCATTTGTTTTACAAATGTTATTTGAATTGATTACTTTGATGGCTTCAGGGTTGTATCTTATATTATAGAAAAACTTTTCATCGAATACATCATTTCGTCGATATATCATTTCATAGGAAGGATTTTTCTCTGAATCTGCTAATTTATGGGATTGTTATAAAATAAACCTATCCTGGCTTTGGAGTTGGGAAGTAATCGAGAAAAATCAAGTCTTTGGTCGATTTATCTAGCAACTGTCGAACGATACACACTTTATCGAATATGGGTTTATTTAATGGTCAAAATATGCATACTTATGAATTAAATACATTCCTATACGTAAAACCTTGTGATGAGAAAATTAATCTATTACGAAAGGTATCTTCTTTTTTACAACCTGCATATACATACCTGATATATATAAAGACGCTATCGATAAACAGGTACCGTCAAGGACTCACTAGTTCATGTTCATTGATATTTATGCCATTAATGGATCTATGCTGGATTATTATTAAAAAAGTAACAGACGTCTATTCAGATTTATTGTTTGTGGTTCACTGTATTTTTTTCTGTCTCATTTGTTATTTTTATTTTACGAGAACAGCGTTTATGACGTCACGCTTATCAGAAGACATTGCTGTGTCGGGTTATTTATTATGACTTGTATTCTTTTTAACTATAACTTTCCCGTGGCTTCGCATGCGCAAAATATAAATTCACTTTCTTTCATAAAATGTACAAGTTAAAAAATTATACTAAACAATAAATGAAAAATACTCCTGACACAAAAAACCTGTAAAAAAAAAATCTATTCCTGATATTTAAATACATAATTAGTTATATTTTGTGATTCTCGTCGTAACGTCAAGGGTGCGCTAAATAAAAATAAAAACAGAGTTTTAACGTAACGACGCGTGTCGGTTTGTAACACGCTTGTATTAGGTCGACCTGTATGTAACTAACTATGTAATGGAATCTAAGGTAACTAATTTAACCATCTTCCAAAGATCGTAGCGTCATGAAACTTGGCAGCTGTATGTAGTTCTGATGACACTACAATAATATGGTACTGTCGAACTGATCTGATTATGGAGCCGGAAGATATGAACTGGAACTTCATGATGGAACATCGTATCATAGCTGTGTTTGGATTTGTTAGAAAAGTCATGTAAAGTGTGTTTTTATAGTGTTGTTTAAATTATTAATTTATTCTTTAATCCTAGTTACATAGTTAGAAGTAATTAAGTACAGTTATATTTATAACTGGAAGGTGCATCTTCATTCGCGGAGAAGAAAAAGTCATAACCCCTCTTTTTTTTCTTCTACTCAGTCGAGTAAAAATTATCCTATAACCATCTGGAGATACCGAGCTACCCGTGTACCAAAAATTGTTGAAATCTGTTAAGCCGATTTTGGGTGATGAAGCCACAACGACACATACGAATATACAAACATAAAAAAAAATCAAAAAAAATAATATTCAGTGAACTCCAAATAATTCGTTACAATATTTTTTTTGAAAATATCTTCAATGTACAGACATTTCATTTTTACAACTTTATAATAGTACTAGCCTATGCCCGCGACTTTGACTCCCTTAAATTCGTTAATCGTGGATAAGGGTATTTTTTCCGGGATAAAAAGTGGCCTATGTCCTTCGCCTGGACTCAAACTATCTCCAGACCAAATTGCTAACAAAAGAGCTGATGTTCCTGCAAAAATCAATATACATCTTTGGCAATATTAATTTTTTTTTGTTTCTCATTTCCCGACGTTTCGGAAGCTTTCCAGCATCCGTGTTCACGAGGTCGACTGAGATAAGACTTTCTCTGTCAAAGTTACACCATGTACACACATGCCAGATGGGTCTAATGTGTAAAGATAGTTACACATGTGCCAGAAGAGCTTAATTATTATATTTTAAAAAATAAGCCACCAGCAGAATGAAATAATATACGCCATATAATCCGTTTAAATTGTTTTATTTAAATGTAAAGTTTAAATTTAATTTTAATATAATAATGTTATTTTATTAATTTGAGAATGTTGAAACACCTGTTGTACCTTGAACTTGCTAAATTACAGTGCCCTGTCAGGGTTCATGTTTTGGAACCAACATAAATGTAAGACTTTAATGTACCACATGGTTATAATGGAATAAATTATGGATTATTACGAACCCGCCTGCATCGGGGCTACAACACTTGACTGCTTGCAATGAAAATGGAAACTAAACATGACTAATGATGATTACTCTTATTATATCTAACTACTAATAAACAAGTAAACAATAGCGTCACTCTGTCTACGCCTTTAAGTTGACTTATACGGTAAGTAACAATGCAGACACATTAGCACCATAAGTTAAGCTTTTAACTAGATTCCATTTCTCATGGAGCAGTTTATTCTGCAGTTGATATTACTAATTAAGCCGCTGGCTTGGTATAAATCAAAGAAAAAATTTAGCATCCCTGTATTAATTGAGGTTCGCTTGGTAGTCCGGTTTACAGACAATATGCATCTCAGATTCTAGATCTTAAGGATCTAGACATAAGCTGATGTTCTTGCATTTAAATCCGACATCTATGGTGATACGTTTGATTAATCAACCTTCTTTTTCAGCAGTTTTGGGCAATCATTAAACATAAATAATTGCCCAAATAATAATAAATTAACTTGGGAATTAATCATCTTTAACCTAACTGTTTTGCCAGTTTTGTATACTTATATTCTACTAAAGTAAAGGTCGTATTGATATTTCCCTACAATAGTGCTTATCCTAAATGTATTTCCAGTGTGAAACAGAAAAGAATATATAAAACAAATTAAATTAAAATTTTACTATTTACCTTCGCTCATCCATCGATTTTGAATTCATTTTCAAATAATCTTTGCCTTTAGGTTTTACCATGGGAATAGGTTAATAGGTTATGCTGCCCGCCGTAGTAGATCACGTCGGCGTACGTCTAGAATTGGTAGGAGGCTGCCTTCAGTCTAAACCTAGATAGGAACAGGCCGTCGCAGTGGTACGGCCTAAGTAGGAAGCTTACAAGGCTATGAATTGTAAGTAATAGCCCTCTGGCCAGCATCACGGCTAAGAATCTCCAGAGACATAGGTCTCGCCAGATATTAGATTAGCTAGTCTACTACAGTTAGGAACTTCTTAAGTAACTGGGCTTTAAAATAGGGTAGCGGCATATTATCATAAAAAAACCCTTTTTTTGTAAAGAGAACTCTTTTTAGACTTCTTTGCATTTCTTCTTTTATTTTAACTCCAATTATAAACGTTCCGTAATATATTAATCTTACTCACTAACTAAGAGTTCACGGTGCTATATCACTTCTTTTAATCTTTATAATGATCAATTATGACAATATACTTGAATCACTACATTTAGTCTTTTATTTCAATCCTAGCATAAATAAAAGTAGTTAAATAGATTCTTATATTGGATTACTATGGACCTTTAACTAAATTAGCGTTTAAACACTTAATGAATCTATCTAGCTATCGCAAACCTTTTTTTTTAGTTCTAACTCTTACTCTGGACGATTACGCCATTGGCCAACTCTACGACATTCACAGATCAACTCGAGGACTTGGTACGTAAACATAATTTTAAACCGTTGACAGAATATTGCATCTATAATTATTTAACATACGAAATTGTAGGGCATATTATTACTGTTATACAGCGTCATAAATAAAGTATCAGATCACTTGCAAATATTTCAGCCTTTTCAGAATAACTTCATAAATGCATAGGTTTCAGATAATTTCAGTTTTAACAAAGGAAAATGCAAGAGTTCAGTATGAGAGATTAATTTGTTTTCAGCTTCAGTAATTTTGGGAAATTAGGGGTTATAAAACAGGTTATACTTGTTACAGTAGTATCGGGAAAATCAGTTTAGTTTAGCTTCAGCTTAGGCTCGACGTGGAGAGAGGGTAGCTTTTTAGTCGGTATGGGGCGGATATTACAATATGGTGTGCCGTAATCAGGATTATGATTTCTTAAGCACTTTTTGATGTGGGATGCTCTGTGATGTAACCTTTTATAGTTCATAATTTGCTGTCCGTGTAAAAAAAAAATTGTATGGAGGTTTGCAGGAATAAGTAATATCAATTTGCTTATCCGTTATTCTTGAAATCTTCAATGCATTTCTTAATATTCAGTAAAACTCCCATTGCCTTCTTGACAATCAGTTTTGATTTGCATCGGGTTGGTTGGATACGGGTACATCACTGAACAATACAAAAACAAATTTATCAAATTAAAACAACACCTCACTATTGTGTTTTATCAATAATTATACAAATTCTATAAGTTATGTTGTCAGTTTTACAAAATGTAGATGTGGGGGGGGCAGGAATCTATTTTAGTGCGGTTAGCATGCTTATTTATTACAGTAGGCAAAGGAAGTAGTTTGTTTTATATTTTACCAAAGAGTCAGGTTTTGATCAATTAGGATTAGTATTAAGATTTGAAATCAACTATCATTTGGTCATCAGTATAGGATTTAATTAACAATTTCATAATAAGCACATAAGATAGGCAAAATTCACATCTCAATATGCATAGTGGTAACTCTAGTAAATATTTTATATTGTGGTAACAAACTAATTATAGCATAAAGGTCAGGGGGCAGCCGATCTTTTAGATATCATAAATGTAGAAATCAGTTCATATTATGCAATAAAAATATCAATTATACTTACTATAGACGATATGTAGATAATGGGCATTCTAGTGCATTTGTTGATTCTAGCTTTTCATCAAGTGATTTTGACATTGTCCGATGTGAATATTCCTCGGAGGTCACTAGCAGTTATCTTAAAAGGTTTGTTATATAGGATGTCTGATATTATAACTTATTTCCCTTTTTTTTTCACTTCATCTAGTTTAAAACTTGTGAAATGATTCACGAGTGTAGAAGGCACCGAAACAAGGTAAAAGTAAGCGTCTAAATGTAATGCCACATATAAACTACCATAATTAAATATCAGCGGGGGAAATTTTAGATTAGATTATCAGTCATTGTATATCTTTTAACATTTTATTTACATTTCACCATAGATTATAATTGTTTATTCAAATAGGGAATATGCATGCATTTTTATTTTTGGTTTATTAATAGCTCATTCATGTAACAAACAGTAGATAAAAATATTTTTTCGAATATATAAAAATAACCAAGATATAAGCCATCAAAAATTTCATTCTATCTCTTTATTGCTTTAGTTTATATGGCCGGAGTGCATTGTGACGTAACAGTGCACATCGGACCTCTCTGTCTAATTACTAGTTTAAAATGCCTATATTCTGCTTTTTTCTTGGCCGATTATAATTTTAATTTGACATTTTGAAATAGTTTTATGGTATTTTGATATTTAGTTAAGAAAAACGATAAAAAATTAATGCATGTACCATATTGTATATACATCGGTAAATTTTGGTGGATATTTGCAATTTGCATCAATTATGTCGGTAAAATTGATATTTTGTTATTATATAGTTTGCTATAAAATGTAGAAGTATTTGATTTCAAGGAATAAAACTATTTAGAATTGACATAAACCAATGAAATGTCGCTTACAATCTTCCAATGATAGATCGTGTACAAAGTGTTACCACAAAGAAGAGGCGAACTCTGGCCTAGCTAGTGTAAAGTTTACAGTCATGATAGTTTGCGTTTCAATTAAAGTTCACTTGCAAATATTGCAGCTTTTTCAGAATCCATACTAATATTATAAATGCGAAAGTGTGTCTGTCTGTCTGTCTGTCTGATTATTAGAGCGCCATATCACGCAAACAACTTATACTATCTATTTGAAAATTGGAATATTTATAAATTTGGTCAGCCCACATGAATAAATTGCACAGGAAACATTTTAAAACACATTTTTATTTTCTAAGAAAAACGACGAATATGAGGGGAGACCAAGATTAAAAGTCTAGCCACTAGGTCAAATAGGGTATCATATGAAAGAATCGTCCCATTATTGTCCATTTTTATAATTATAAGGGTTCCTTTTTTATCTTTTAGATATGGACCCCTAAAAACGCAATACTACCGAGTTTGGGCTTTTTAGAATCGTGTCACTGAGTGAGTAGTTGAGGAATGTTCTAAGAAAAGTACAGTCGGCTTGTCACAAAAATGAAACTGTTGACAGACACTTCTTTTATATTTTTATATTAGTACCAATTAACGTTTGGCACTCTGATAACCCCCGATATTCCGAATGTACAGACGAGTAGCGAAACCACGAAAACATATTGTTATCATAATATTTTCTTATATTGTTATCAACTAAAAGTCGACAAGGCCCGTACTTTATATTTAGACGTTATTTAATAGTTGATTATTATTTTGTCACTAGGTTGATCAATATTTGCGAACGAGAGTTAGCTAAGATCTCCGTTTAATCTTAGGCTAAAATGCTGTCGTGTATCGGTCTGTACGGATATTGTTTTATGTGCTGGAATAGAAGGTGCCTTAAATTCGTTCGTGGAGGAGAATAAGTCATTACCCCACTTTTTTCCACAGCGTTGTCGGGTAAAAAGTATTCTATAACCATCTGTGGATACTACGAAAAATATTGTTATCAACTAAAAATTTACAAGGCCCATGGCTACTTTATATTTAAAGTAGCTATGGGCCTTGTAAACTTATAGTTGATAACATTTTTTTTCATTATTTTGTAATGAGTAGTTCTGAAGTTATTAAAGAAATTATGGAAAAAATTACCATTCCCCCCCTCCCTTATCTCAATACTCAATACTTTATTGCATATAATGGTTTTACAGGTGTTACATTATTTAAATCTCCGAAACTGAAAATTTTGAAAAAAATACAGTAAATAGGTCTTTGCCCATGGATTACAGGAAAACATATAAGAAGTCTATGATATTTAAAGTAACATAGAAATTTGCTCAATATGTATTGTGTGCCTTTTACGATAACGTGCTTATTTGCAGTTGGTAAACTAACCGCGACCTATGTTGATGTATGGGGACTACAGTTTTTCAATAGCAAAATTAAGTTTGTTCCTCAGTATAGTAGTAGTCAAAAGCCGCGCTGTTCCGAGCTATTTGTGGGGGGATGAATAAGCCTATTGTTATACAATTAGAAGAATTGTTCTGATGTTGTTTAAAATTTTGCAAACAGCTTTGGTATATATATTTTTTTTTATCTCTGACTGTCTATGTAATTAAGCAATATAAAATGACCCCATACTTCGTACATTTTGCTTAGGAGTAGGGCTCTGCTAACACTGGAATTTTAGACTGGATTTTGATGCGATCGTTTTTAGCGTATATTTAGTACGGAACCCTCGGTGCGCGAGTCCGACTCGCACTTGGCTAGTTTTTTAGAAATATTTTGCAGCTTGAGCATGTTTTCAAACCATTTATTACGTTTTCGGTAGTTAAGCTGGCACAATGCAAATTTGATGATATTGCCACAAGTAAAGGTTAAAAACGAAGTCATCAGGGGGCACGGCAGTGCCCCCGCCAAGTCGAGCGCGAAGCAAACACTGCCGTACCATCCTTTACTGGAACCATTTCGCCGCATTTTCAGGCCCCTATTTGAGAACCTCTGGATAAGACCAGAAAGCTATAATTACATACTTAAAATCCAAAATTTCAAGTCTGTGGGTTATTTAGTTCGGAAGTTAAGCGAAAGCAAAGTTTCGCATTTATGACACTCACTCACTCATTCATGATCATCATAATAGAACTAGTACTTCCCATAAACTCAAAGAGCTTAAATTTGGTACAGAGTTAGGGTTTAATGGCCACATAAAGGGAAAACTATAAAACTAGGATAATCGAAGATCTGGAGTACTTGGTAGCCCTGATTAGAAAACACAAGAGCCCAACCAAACTATTAGAGATCGACATACCGCCTTCATCAAAAATATTCAACATGGTGGGCCGCTTCATTTGATGTCAAAAATCGAAGATCTATGCCCACGTTTCTACAAAAAGAAGTGAAATCCCACCAATGACATTCTGTAAAAAACTAGCCAAGTCTCGATGGAGCTGCTTGTTTATCTCTAAAAAGTAATGAAATCTAGACAAAGTCGTGCCAAGTGTAAGGTTCCTTACTGCGTTTTTTTTATTATTATAGTTAATGTTGTGTGACTTGGCCGTTGAAGGGTTCACAAGAGTACAAAACCAGGTGCTCCATGACACCGTCCAACGTCCGACCGTCAACGATTGGTGCAATGGTACCCTTCAACGGCCAAGTCACACAGCGTTAACTATATAATAATAAAAAAATCGCAGTAAAGAACCTTAGACTTGGTACGACTTTGTCTACATTTCATTACTTTTTAGAGATAAACAAGCAGCTCCATCGAGACTTGGCTAGTTTTTTACAGAATGTTTTTGGTGGGATGTCTATTACATGTTTTGTAAGGAAATAAAGGTTTGCCTTTATACGATAGTAGAATTAAACGCATTTACAAATACCACAAAATGATGAAGCAAAACTAAAAACCGGCCAGGAGCATGTCGGACTATGCTCATTGTAGGGTTGCGCAGCCGTCCATACGAAAAAATACACTACAGGTGGAAAAAAATACGGTATGGAAAAGTGCACTAGTAAAAGAGCGTATCTCCACGGCACTTACGTCCTTTTGTTGAGAATCGCCGTTTTCGGCATTAACTCAAAAACGATATATCCGATCATGTTGGAAACAATTTTCGTGGAAAGTATTTTATTAAGCTATATTTTAGTGATATTTTCATTTTTTTTGACATAAGGTTTAGAAAATAGAGGGGTGGGGACATAATTAATGCAACTTTCGGAGCGATTATTTCCGAAAATATCCAATAAATAAAATAAAAATTTAGTAACCTAAAATAATTTTAAAAGTACTGTCGAAATATGTGTCACACATTGATATTTTCAGTTTTGATTACATGTATGGAGTGCCCCCCTAAAAATATTATTTTTTATTGTTCAACTATGAAACTAAGTAGCAGCGTACACAAGACACCTATACTCCAAATTGTATCAATATACATTTAGCAGTTTTTGAGTAAAATGCTTGAGACATACGGAAGGACATGACAAAACTATAAAGGTTCTGTTTTTGCCACTTCGGTAACGGAAACCTCAAAATATGCGACAATGAGATGCATTTGACTCATACGGGGTTGTTCACGCCATTATTTCAATCAGCTGATCAGTAGATGATTCGACAAACCATGGCTACCTTCTATTCAATCGCTCCCGTACGTACGTGTTAAAAATATGCAACAATCCACTCCAATCCAATCTTTAGTGAAACAAGAACACAAGTTACTAAGACCATCAAAGTCACATAGGTCTTTATTCTACTAAGCGTGTTCCAACACACGGAATGAACAAACCTGAATGTTTAGTTGAACAACGGCTTATGTCTCTATAACCATCAGTTACATACGTCCTTGTTCCACAGATATCTCCTAACTCAAGACGGAACCACACCGGAATCTTCAGTAAAAAAAACCGGCAAAGTGTGAGACTGACTCGGGCACCGAGGCAGAACCCTCGGTGCCAAACTCGGTGACAAACTTTCACTTAGCCTAACATTATTTCCAGGTTCCAGTTAAGTTTGCGCCTGATATCTATAGTGATGCATACAAATGAGGTGCAAACTTAACGCAACCGGGTTGTTAAAATAAGTTTTTTGAAAATTAGAAAAAAAAATGTAAATAAAACAATTTAACGGATTATATTGCGTATATTATCTTCTTTGAGTTCCTGGCGTTTCGGAAGTTTTTCACCTTTCCGTGGTCACGGATTGACTGAGAAAAGATATATTTTCCTCTGTCAAAGGTCCAATTTGTGCAAACTACCCATTTTAAGAAAACAAATAAAAATGTACATACATGCCAGATGGGCTTACTTTGTAAAGACTTACATATGTGCCAGAAGGGCTGAATTATTTTATTTTAATAATTTACCAAGCAGCATTTCAACAAATGAGGCGTACTGAGGAGAAAAGAAACGCTGCAAAGAAACACTCCCAGGCTACCTCATTACTAATTGTAATATAAAAAAAAATTAAAGAAGAAAAAACTCGACTGCGTAAAAAACTAAAAAGAAAAAAACAAGTCCAGTACCCTAGAAATTGGTTAAGTTATAATAGAAATCTTTCATGATTCATGATCGATACTCACAATATAACATATAATAAATTCGAATATGGCACATAGCGATTTTAAACAGTCGGGACCCATTGTTGGGCAGATTTGCGTCGATCTAGATTTCTTATGGGTCCGGTTTTTTGTTTTTTTTAATATTTTATTTTATTTTACACTTTTTAGTTAAAATTATAAAAGTCGGTAGATTTCGCAATCTTCATCGTGGGGGTTATTGAGAAGCTTGGACAGATTTATTACAATACAAATAAATGAAAATTTAGTGAGAACGGCTTGCTAACAAACTTTAAATCGTTATAGTTCCTAACTGGTAATTCAAAATTCAAAATGATAAAAAAAACCTAATAATGATTTTTAAATTCCTATTTATTGATACCCCACTCAATATAGTATGTCGATTTTCATTTTTTTCTTTTTCATAATATGGCGTCTCGTTATAGCCATTTTGAGTTTTCATAATTTTTATGTCTTCAGTGACATTTGGACAGTTAAGACAAATCGATTGACATAAGAATCATCAAAATCAGTCCACGCGTTTAACCTCTAGAGTGCCAGATAGGAACAAACATACATACATACATACATACATAGACTGATAAACACATTACCACTCCTTTGCGTTGCGCAGTCGGGTAAAAACAAAGACTACTAAACTACTTTTTAACAGATAAGATATTTTTACACCGTTCGGAAATTAAAGTTTTGCAGTCCTGTCCCAGTCAACCCGTGCCATGGAAAGCTGAAAAGCTTCCGAAACGTCGGGAAGTCAAATTCGATAATATACGCGATATAATCCGTTAGCTTGTTTTATTTCAATGAGTAATAATCGCGGAAACCGAAAAAAATATTTCAAAAAATCTATTTAGAGACACAGTTATAATTTTCGTGTACTTATGTACTTACTAATATTGATTTATTCAAATTGAGAAAGTTTCAATAGCTATATTGCGCTTAGTAACTTCCGTCGGGGCGGAAATGGTAGTTAAATTTATCCACACTAAAAATAAAACGATTTTTAAGAATCTACTATTCAGTCTCTATTTTATGATATGCCACTTGATGGCTAGCCCAAGTTTATTTGCAATATATAGCAAGTGCCAAGCGGCGAAGTGCGAGTCGGACTCGCGCACCGAGGGTTCCGTACAAAATATACGCTACAAACGACCGCATGTATAAAGTCCAGTATTAGCAGAACCCTAGTCCTAAGGAAAATGTACGCAGTGTTCGATCATTTTATAATGGTTATTAACATAGACAGACAGACTCAAAATTATACTATTTTCAGTATTTGTTATTTTAGCGGCAACAGAAATACATCATCTGTGAAAACGTCAACTATCTAGCTATCACGGTTCATGAGATACAGCCTGGTGACAGACGGACAACGGAGTGTTAGTAATAGGGTCCCGCCCGTTTTACCCTTTAGGTACGGAACCCTAAAAATACTGACTAATGAATTTGTTTCTGGTTTCTTCTCAACAGTGGTCTCCTCTTGGGTAATGCCGTAGAGTAAGACTTGTAAAAGTGCCCCTGCGGCCTACTTACAGAATACAAATCATTCATTACTTATTACTGATATGTGATTAGGACTCGGATATTGCAACGTGAGTAACCGCTATAGTGATCTAAGTTAGAGATGGGCCGACTACAGACTTTGCCGACTATTCGACTATCCGACTCATCGGCGGTGAGGTGGCCGACCTTTGGTTTCGGCTATACTAGGTTCGGATCGGATGCAATCGGGTTCGTTTCAATTCGCTAGTTGCGTCCCGCGCCACTCGTCATGTATTCGTAATATGTTTTAACAAGTTTATTTTGTTTTCGTTCTAGTTCTTTACTTGCTAGACCGGTCGGCGTGTTTCTTTATAAGATAAACAATGAAATTATCTAATTTTTGTGTTAGACAAACAAGAAAGAAGACAGACATGGAGAAAATATTGGTAGTTTATGTTTTTTCAATAAGTCATAATGTGTCGGAACATTATCACTTATTGGAAGAAATATTCGGTATATTTAGTCGAATATTCTCCTAGTATAAAATGTGGCCGAATAGTCGTCTTTCCCTTCCCTTAGTCGGCGACTAATCGCTACATCTCTAATCTAAATATGTCTGCGTCTTATTGTAGTTTTCCACCAGCCAAGTTTGCTATTAAGTTATCAATAGAATATTTCATTCTTCCTAAAAGCATCACCTGAAGACATAATATTTATGATCCGCGTTATTTCTCGGGAATGTCCCACGGGAAATTCCTAAAGGGCTGTAATAAAAATAATCCTATCAGGAGCGAGTGTAGTGGATTTTTTCGTTGGCAATAACGCCATGTAAAGGTTCCGCGCGAAGTAAATTAATTAGAGGTGGGGG
Organism: Hedya salicella; assembly: GCA_905404275.2. Taxonomy (NCBI): domain Eukaryota; kingdom Metazoa; phylum Arthropoda; class Insecta; order Lepidoptera; family Tortricidae; genus Hedya; species Hedya salicella. The sequence continues at coordinate 26,446,314 of FR990101.1, forward strand.
AGGGTAGGGTAAGGCTGTGGCAATGGTAGGGCGGAGAGAAACGGGGAGAATTACACTGAGGAAGCACTACCTTACTTACACTAGTTCGATACTGTTCCAATCGGTGGCATCTTCAATTTTAATACTTTATAATAGAGGTGTGACTTATTGAAATTATAGTTTCAAAAATTGGGAGGGTATTACCTTTTTTAAGGGTCCGTACCTCAAAAGGAAAAAATGGAACTCTTATAGGATAACTTCGGTTTCTGTCTGTCCGTCACAGTGATCAACCTGAAGCAGAAATCTGCGGCTCTTTGAACTTCCGAAAAAACTATATTTTTCCGGCATCTGGCTCTACGTCTAAAAAGTGTGCCGACCCCTGAGATAGGAGATACTAGAAATGGTTTATGTTAACGCCTAGTATGTGTGCGTTTCACCGACGCGACCACGCACGCACACGTACGACAGCGAATACAGAAATTACGAGCGGCGATCGCGCCTCTCACTCGTCCACCCACTGCTGAACCCGCCATACGTGCAACAACTGTACTTTGTATATATTTTCTAATGGTTTTTAAACCACAGTTTTTTTGGAAAATCTAGTTGTTAATTCTTCCACCCGTCAGACTACGTGAAGCATAGTATCGGCGTTCCCAGTTTAAATAGTTATAACATCTCAGAAATTTCTGACAGCGTTAAAAAAAAAAAATTAAAGCAAGTGCTAACTTTACGGAAATTGATATTGGTGCAGGTGCAAACTTAGTACCTGCATTAATTGGAAGTACTATCGTTATTGATGGTACATTATGTGTAGATTAGATGATAGCTCACTAAAAAAAATATGTATGTATAGGTATATCAACACCAGTTATGTTATAAGAACAATCAACGTAAAATATATAACTACAAATGCGAACTTATACTTAAGTTAAATGATCTGATTAGGTTTTTCTTGGTTTCCCTAATCCTTGCAACAAATGTTGGATCATGTTGTATGTTTCCCAGCAAAAACTTCTCTCATTGTAACTGACAATTCGAAAGTGCTTGTATCTAAGCCTACTTGAATAAAGGATATTTTGATTTGATTTCATTGATTTGAACTTATCCGTATGAGATCTCTTTCAGATAACCTGAGCGCAAGTAAGTGAAGATACATAGAAGATACGACTAGACAAACTAACACCATTACTAGGTAAGTTAAAATTAAGAACATACATTTGTGTTAAGTGTGTGTCTTACAATTATTGCTTGAAAACGCTAATTTCATTTTTGGGCAAATCTCCGAGCGTTTTGTGCGTTGAATAATGAAATGAAATGAAATCATTTATATGCATAAACATGGTTGTAATAGTCATTGTTGTCTCACGATTATCGCCACAACGAAAAGACAAGACGTGATTACTTCGACAAAAATAAACTCAGTCTCGGGACTGTTTTTCGGTTTCATAAAAAGTTAATCATCTATAGATATAATAAAGCTGAAGAGGGTCGAAAGTCTGTTAATGGAAGATATTCGAAAAAAAATTGGCCAGGGATACTTAAAATCGATAACGAACACGTTCCAACCGATTTTAGAATTTTTGTCTGTTTGTCTGTTTGTCTGTTTATCTGTTTGTCTGTTTATTTGTGCGCGCATCACGTGAAAACGGCTGAACAGATTTTGATGCCAACTTTACTAATCGGTGGAAAAAATCCCCGGCCAGGTTATAGGCTATAAAAATTCAACCCTTAAAAGGGAGGGTAGCCACTACATTTCATTCAGTTAAGTTTGCACCTGAATCTTATCACGCTATTTAGGAAGGAGGTGCAATCTTCTCTCAAACATGTGTTACGAGCCCACGAGTATCGAGTACCTTGCTAAACTAACAGGTGGCACTAAAATTAATAGCTTTTTTGCCAAATCCATTCTCATATTATAAATGCGAAAGTGTGTTTGTCTGTCTGTCTGTTACCTCTTCACGCTTAAACTTGGCATGGAGATAGTTTCAGTCCCTGGTTTGAGGCTACTCTTTATCCCGGAAAAATACCCTTATCCGCGATAAATGAATTTAAGGCGGACGAAGTCGCGGGCAGAAGCTAGTTCTGAATAATCATTTATTTTAAAGATATTTGCTGAGACGACAATGACGAAAAATAAACGACGTAAAAACGCTAAAGATTGGCCTTCCTTTTTTTTATGACATAGGAGGCAAACGAGAAGACGGGTTGCCTGATAATGATAATCTGTCACGCTACCTCCAAGGCTCCGTCCTTAGCCAAGGAAGAGTGGCTCGTTAGGCAGCGACAAAAAAGGGCCAAGTCTTGGAGATAAGAATTATTGGCTAGGCTGTGGCGCGAGATTGCCGTATCGCACCGTGGCTAATCTCGCCGCGAAAGTTGATTAAGAGTATCTAAGACTACTTACATTCTAAATCTAAAGCCTTAACATTTTTTTATTGTTTTCAAGATTGTACTCTGTGTTTTGAATACAGTTTATACCATATCAGTGGAGCCATTCACAGATAAAAAATCATAAACTGCATATACTCCGCTTGATAGGAAAACTTACCACAAGAAATTTAGGGGCGTGTAAAGTTGGTAGTTTTAGTTACCAAAAGCATGTGAGTGGCTAAGACTACATACATTCTCAATCTAAAGCCTTATTTCACCACCACCTTTGTTAGTTGTTAATGGCCGATAGATTAGAGCTATTAAAAATTCTATCACACTTCAAAAGAAAATCTATCTATCAGCCATGGACGTCCACTGCTGAACGTAGGCCTCCCCTATAGCTCGCCACAGGGTGCGATCCTGGGCAGATCGCATCCACCGAATCTCCGCGACCCTTACGAGGTCATCCGTCCAACTAGTTGGGGGATTTTTGTGATAATTTCACAAGCCACGTACGTAAAGTTACGACAGCTCAGTTGGTCAGAGCACTTCTGCATAAACGAAACATAATTAATATCTTCGATTTCATTGTAATTTTTTTCAACTGGCGCTTACGCAAAAAAACCGCAAGTATCTAGTGTATCAGCTTTCTCTTTCTTTGATACGCGCGAGCAATAAATGCGTCCCATATTACAAATTCCGCTCATTGGCTGGCTCGGCGTTTGGGCATGGTTTACGAATAGGACTTCCTTGACGATGCAGGCCCTTAAGCGTCACTAAATTTAACTCTATGCAGCCCTTGTAGCTATATACAGGTACAATAAACGTATGTATAAAAGTGCTTTTATCGCCGCTATGCGAGCCTTTAACAACTTGCCTGCTGAATTAAAGTCACTCGAAGGAAACACTTTTAAGACTACCCTAAAACGTTCGCTCATAAATAAAGCATTCTATAATATGAATGAATTTTATGATGATGTATCTTAACTAATTAATATAATGTGTAATGCATGAATGAAGTATTTTGTAAGATCTAATATTGTATGTACGTGATGGATAAACTGTTGGTTCTGATTTTGTATTTTAACATCTCTGTACACAGTTACTCAATAAACGTAGTCTATTCTATTCTATTCTACTGAGAAACCGCCTACACTGAAGCCCTGAACGACCAATGCTCCATATGGGTACAGAAAAACTGCCTACCTGCTGTCATTTGTTATAATATTCCAACAAATCAAGCCTGAAAGTGACTTAATCTGTACCCGGAAAACTACACCCAAGCGACTAACACAAAGATTTAATTTCCTAACCAAGCCGCCAAGAAAAACTATTAAAGTATAATATGGCAAATATTAACCCATGACGTATAACTTTTATCTCAAAATGTCGTAACCACCGTGCTTTTCCTATTAACATATGTCGTTTTATGAAAGTGAACTGGAAGTTCGCGTTTGCGTTGGCTCAAACTACTCGTGACTCGCGAGGCAAACATCAACACTCAGCGAAGTTAATTACTGCGCGAGGCAACATTAATATTGTTAATTTTAAGTGAGAAAGTTAGATCGTTTTATTTAATGCGACTGCGCGATATTCTTTACACATTGTGATTAATATCGGGCTCGATGAAGATTTAAACTCCTGAAGTGCTAATCTTTGTAATCGAAGACAGAATAGATAATACAACAAATACAGAATAATCTCTTTTTTGATTTTATCGAGAGCTTTGCGTTACCGTGTGCGAGCGATTTTGTAAGGTTCTGTAACAAAAATGGCAAAAATGGAACTCTTGGAGTTTTATTATGTCCGATTGTCCGTCCGTCCTTATGTCACAGGCATTTTATTTAAAAACAACAACGAACTTTGGAGTATACTCGTAGATGAGTTGTAAAAGCCGCTACGTATTTAGTTTTGTAGTTAAATAACAAAAATAAATATTTCTAGGGGGGCACTCTATTTATATATACATGTATAGTTTAGCTGTAAGATTTTAATTTGTCTCTGTATGGTAAATTATTCTTGTTTATAATGTAGATATCTTGTATGGAATGCCCCCCTAAAATATTTATTTTAGAAGCTGATTGGTACCATGTGAGCGTAGAGACCAAAATATTACAATGCAATCCCATGGGATTATAGGCATGAGAGCCAAGTGGAAGGAGGGAATATTTTTTAGCGAACGTCAGTGTGTTGCACATACCTACAACTACATATTAAATGTAAGAATAATAAGTTTGGATTTTTTTTTTTTTTTTAAATCAATCTTTTATTACTAACTGTTCTTTTCTTTGAACACATCAACTCACCGAGATGATTCTAAAGAGCCCGAACTCATTAAATATATTAGTATTAGCTTCTGCCCGTGACTTCGTCCGCCTTAAATTCGTTTATCGCGGATAAGGGTATTTTTCCGGGATAAATAGTAGCGTATGTGTTGGAGATAGTTTGAGCCCCGGGACTCAAACTATCTCCATACCAAATTTCATCCAAATCGGTTCAGCGGTGTAAGCGTGAAGAGGTAACAGACAGACAGACAGTATTTTATTACAGAGTTCCTGTGACCACCTTCCTGGTCCATCATCAAATCAGCTCGATGGTATCATACTATTGCATTGCCACCTTGCATAAGTATGCCAAATTTTAGGTCTATTGGAAGTAGGGAAGTATTATACTTGGGAAGTAGGTCAAATGTAACTTGCAAGATTTCACCTGAACAAACATTCGTTAAAATGGTCCTGCCACGCTGTATGGGATCGATATGTCATCACGGATAGGACTATTGCAGCCAATAAGCCTGCTATCGTGCTGGTAGATCGATCTAAGCGCCGGGCAATACTCAGTGACATCACCATCCTACTCGTGAAGGCCGTGAAGGGCAAACTCAGCAAGTACTTTGACTTGGCTCACGAGGTGACCAGGGATGTTGATTCGACGATCAGTGTCTCGATTATCGTTTCGGTAAACGGTCTTATAGCGAAGAGTATCGACCAACATCTTAAGAGACTCTCTTTAGATGGCTAGATCAAGGGTCAGATACAGAAGGCAGTAATCCTGGACTCAGCCCGCATTGTTAGGAGCTTCCTCTCTTTGCAGCCCCAGGTAGCTTGAGCCCTGCCCCGCGGGCAGTGGCAATCTAGGTTAGGTTAGGTTAGGTTAACTAGTTAGGTTAGGTAAAATAACACGGGGACAATCTTACACAAATCGACCTAGTCCCAAACTAAGCAATGCTTGTACTATGGGTACTAGGCAACCGATATACATAATACATACACAGAAAACATCCAAGACCCAGGAACAAACATTCGTGCTCATCACAGAAACATCACATGCCCTGGCCGGGATTCGAACCCGGTATCTCCAGCTTCGTAGGCCGTCGTACAACCCCCTGAGGCAAACGTGTCGTTAAAATATTTTTTATTCTGTATTTGCTTTTTGTATTTTACTTTTTATATTATATTGTAAAATGCCTAACTTAAGACTGTAAATAAATAAAGAGAATAATAATACATCTATGTTTCGGATCTTTTTTAAATTGCAATTTAAATAAAAGCTTGTAAAAATAAACTGATATGTCCTGAGGGGCTACTGCGAAATTCGAAAAACGAAGTTCGTATGTCGCCATACCGCCATCCATTGTTCGCCATCCCGCTTTCTCGAACACAGCATATTATGAGAGCGACCGGGACAGCACGTTACGAACTTCGATTCTTGAGTTTAAGAGTAACCCTTCTGTAATCTCCAGCGGTTAAATGATAGACGCGAAATTCAGCGCGGAAGTTGTACGTAGGAGTAGTCTGAGTATTTTTGCCGGAGTCCCAAATCGTCTCCGAGGTAGCTCTTCATACATAGTTTAAAAGTTTATCCCTCGTATGCACTGCGGCTGCTTTTACATGCTAATATAAACTGGGAAAACCTCAGTAATGTTTTTGCTTTTACATCCATACTATCCATACTAATATTATAAATGCGAAAGTGTGTCGGTCTGTCCGTCTGTCTGTCTGTCTGTCTGTCTGTCTGTCTGTCTGTCTGTCTGTCTGTCTGTCTGGCTGTCTGTCTGTCTGTCTGTTACCTCTTCACGCTTAAACCGCTGAACCGATTTGAATGAAATTTGGTATGGAGATAGTTTCAGACCCGGGGAAGGACATAGGCTACTTGTTATTCCGAAAAAATACCCTCATTCGCGATAACCGAATTTAAGGCGGACGAAGTCGCGGGCAGAAGCTAGTATAATATTATAAAGGCGAAAGTGTGTCTGTCTGTCTGTCTGTCTGTTACCTCTTCACGTAAACCGCTGAACCGATTTGGATGAAATTTGGTATGGAGATAGCTTAAGTCCCGGGGAAGGACATAGGCTACTTTTTATCCCGGAATAAGACCCTTATCCGCGATAAACGAATTTAAGGCGGACGAAGTCGCGGGCAGAAGCTAGTGCTTATATAAAACTAGAAGGTGCCCGCAACTTCGTTCGTGGGTGAGAAAAAGTCATAACCCCTCCCTTTATCTTCAGCGTAGTCAGAAAGTATTCTATAACCATCTGTGGATACCCAGCTACTCGTGTACCAAAAGTAAATTAAATCTGTTTAGCTGTTTTGACACAACGACACATACGAACATACAAATATACAAAACATGCAAAAAAAAAAACACAAGTCTGTGACCTCCCAATAGTCCGTTACAATTTTTTTTATATATTGAATGTACAGATATTTCGTTTTTATTACTATACAATAGTATAGATAGATATCTCAAAACTGGGATAACAGAGTATCAATTCCATCCATCCATACTAATCCATACTACTATTATAAATGCGAAAGTGTCTGTCTGTCTGTCTGTTACCTCTTCACGGTTAAACCGCTGAACCGATTTAGATAAAACATGATACGGAGATAGTTTAAGTCCCGGGGAAAGACATAGGCTAATTATTATCCCGGAAAAATAGTTTTGTCCGCGATAAAGGAATTTAAGGCGAAAGAAGTCGCGGGCAAAAGCTAGTAATATAACAAACAGTGATCGTAAATTTGGTGACATTTTTGGTGCATTAAAATAGAATAACTTAATTATTAACTATAACTATTAACGACAAAATCAAAATATAAGTGTAACATAACATACTTAAACTAATAGAAAAAGAAATAATAATAAAATTACATTTAGCTGAGGTCCTCTAAATCGGTTCCCTGCGGAACGGTGCCCATAAGGCTGGCTGCATTCCCCCGTTGAATGGCGATGCCTATTCTTTGTCCGAGGAATGAGCCAGCCCTAGGATCACGTGTGGTTTCAATCACTTTCTTTTACTTAAATAGTGAATGGGCATCCCGACTCCACGGTCCTAAAGTCTCCACTGCAAAACGCCGCAAATATGTGATTATGCATTAGATCAGCATATTTGCGGCGCTTACGGGCCTCAGCCGCCGCCGCCGCCCCGCTAGCCCTCATTGATGTGGAGGCTAAATGAGACGGCGCTAGGGTATCCACACAAGTGGCATCCCAAATGAGTGGCCGTCCCATTTGCCAGGGGATGAGGGTCATTCCGTCGGGCCTCTTGCCGTCATCGCGTGCCAGACCGGATGGTTTCAACGTGGCTGGCACACCCGCGCTGTTAACGGCCCGACGAAGGATGTCGTTCAGACTGGCGTGGGGGGCAGGCGACCGGCGCTTCTTTGGCAGGAGAGGCCGTGGTACCCTAGACTGTCTACTTCAGATCCGCAGGGACAGCGGTGGGGGACAACTATTTTAGCCCCTAAACGAAGGCCGACAGCCAGCCTTAGGGAGATGTTATCTAGGAGGGTTGCGCAGTTTCTAGAAGGGAATGCTTGGAGCCAGTAACCAGATTCATGTTGGGAAGAGGCTAGGAGACGGGCTTTTTCGGAGTTGGAGCTAGCAGAATCGAGGAGCCAATTTTGTACCTGGTGGCAGAGCGGTTCGTCCCACAAACGCTGAATGTGTTTTTTAGATGGCATTTCTTTACTAGGGCAGGCCGCTCGCCATGTATTTTCTGTTTCCGACAGATGTGCTACCTCGAAGTCACGAAGTGACGGGTTGAGAATATTTCCTACGAGGGATAGCCTACTGTGTATGGAAGACAGAAATGCCGGTAAGGCGACACTGGATATTTGCCTTATGCCTAGGCCGCCGAACCGGATAGGCAGTGATGCATGAATAAATTGCCGCTCGTTGATGTTGATATTGATGATTTTTTGAATTTTGAGTTGTATGATACTATCTACCTCTTGACAAAGATCAGGAAATCTAAAGAAGGGACTGCAACGCATTGCGTATGTGAATTTTGGGACAAATAGACAGAACCGAATGACGAAGAAGGCCATATGTGAGTTAATTTGGAGTAGGCGGTCGGAGAGTTCAGAGAAACTTTGAATTTGTATGTTAATGTAATCAGGAATCGAATCTTCGAAGACTGGGGCCCCGAGGAGGTGGAGTGAGCTCTTGGTCATTAATTTTATTCCAGGGCAGTTATTTTGAAAATCTTTTAATGTTTGGAAACTTTTTGGAGTGTCAGGGCTTATGAAAAGTTCGCATTTACTCATATTGAGTTCTAGACCGATTTCATTGAATTTAGCTCGCTTCACCGCCTATAGGTGCGTCCACATTTGTATCATTTGCCCGTATCAGATCACCGTGCCGTGGCATGACTGCGTATCGCGCTGCTTGGACGCTCACTGCCGGCGCGACGATCATGCCACACTCTTCCGATATAAGTGTGTGATACGCGTAGCAATACGGATTTCGAGCGATCGGATCGGCGCAACGTCCAAACGCGTGATCGTGACACGCTATCATGCCACCGAACGAAGATCTGATCGGACAAATGATACAAATGTGGACGCACCTTCTGGTGCCATCGTCGAGATACCAGGTGTTGAATTTAGAATTTAGAGCCGTAATAATTGGGTGGATGGCAAGACTAAAATGGCGGGTCCGAGTGGATTACCTTGTTGACAACCAACTGCGGAAGAAATTTGGTGGTGACTGTACATTTGGTGATGTCTGTAACACTGCCAGAGGTAGGGATATAGACCGCGAATATTCTTTTGTATTTCTGTCAACAGAGCGCTACGGTTTACCGAATGCTTTGGTGCAATATTCTAAATATCTAAACAATTAGAGTATACAGTAATTCTGTGCAAGCTTACTCTATACGCATATACAAAAAAGACGGCCCGGAAATAGTACCGTTGGACTAGTCTGAGTGTTTTTGTCGCCGTCCCAAATTGTCTCCGCGGCAGCTCTCCGAACACAGTTTAAAAGTTTCCCCGCCATGTGCAATGCGACAGCTTTTACATGCTAAGATAAAATGTACCAAAACTGAGGGAAACATCTTTAGAAATATGTTAGTTATCTATTTAATAATGAAATAATGATCTTTATTCTGTAAGTATGCCGCAACGTCAATTTTAAAAGTCTGATTCTACGGCATTTCCAAGAGGAGACCACTGTTGAGAATAAAGCTGAAACAAACTCAACAGTCAGTCATTTTTAAGTTAACCAAAAGTTAAAACGGGACACTATTACTAAGACTCTGCTGTCCGTCCATCTGTCCGTCTTTCACCAGGCTGTATCTCATGATTATGAACCGTGATAGTTAGACAGTTTAAATTTTCAAAGATCATGTATGTCTGTTGCGGCTATAACGAAAAATACTACAACCTGTATAATTTTGTGTTTGTCTGTCTATGTCAGTAACCAATATAAAATGATCGAACTCCGCGTACATTTTGCTTAGGAGTAGGGCTCAGCTAACACTAGTTTTTCCTAGATACGGCCGTTTATAACGTATATCTTGTACGGAACCCTCGGTGCGCGGGTTCAATTTACACTTGGCCGGCATTTTATTGTTTTGAGAAAGCAAAAATAAACGTGTCCAATGTTTTTGTCGATATAACGTTGTATAAATCGAAGAAAACGAAAAGTGTCACGTTCCGCTCATTGTCACGAGCCGAGACTTTGGATTGTTACGCATCTATCTCTCTTACCCATTATTACGTAAAATTATCGTCCGTAAACCGACTTTACAGACAACCAATTACTTATTATCTTACTGACGGATTATTTAAAACTTAGATTTTCATACCTCGTGATAGTAAGTAGGTATTGTGTGTACATATCGGTCCCACAATATAAGCTGCATGCAAAGATTCGCAAGTCTATGTCACGTTCTAAAAGTATTGTAGCGCTCTAAAGAGCTTACGACACGACTACATCGCTATGAATAAACGTCGCCTCAGATCCTTATTTATGACTAAACGGCTGCAGTTTTCTGGAAACTTCTGGCCTCGAATACAGCCTGTCTAGTATATCACACGGCTTTACGTCCACCTAACTCTGTTATTTTGCCATGTATTGCTGACTTCTTGTGGAACCTTGTGAAATTAAATACATGTCTAGATACACTTGGGGCCTTTAGACGCATACTGTCAGACACACAAATTACCGTACACGCAAACGACCGTACTTCAAGTTCGTAACTTGCCAGACGTGCAAGTGACCAGGTACGTAAACGACCCGAAATTAATTCACAATCGACCAGGTACGCAATACCTGAAATTAATTCACAATCGACGAGGTACGCAATACCTGAAATTAATTCGCAACTGACCAGGTTATTAGGTGGAACAAAGGACATATTGCCATTTGTAAGCTATTTTGACCCGACTGGGCGACGCAAAGTAGGGTAATGTGTTCAGAAGTCTATGTATGTATGTATGTTTGTTCCTATCTGGCACTCTAGAGACCAAACGCGTGGACCGATTTTGATGATTCTTACGTCAATCGATTCGTCTTTATCCAAATGTCTTTAAATACATGAAAATGATGAAAAATCAAAATGCCTATAATGATACGCCATATTGTGGAAAAGAAAAAAATGAAAATTGATGTACTGAACATAGTGATTTTAAGCAGTCGGCTCCCATTGTTGGGAAGATTTGCGTCGATCTAGATCTCTTATAGGTCCCGACTGTTGAAAATCGCTATGTTCCACATTAGAATTTATTATTTGTTTTATGTGAGTATCGATCATAAATCATGAAACATTTTCATTATAACTTAACAAATTTTTAGGGTACTGTACTTGTTTTTTTCTTTTTACTTTTTGCACCGACTGTGTAAAAACTGTTTTCTGTTTTTAGCGATACCATGGTCGTACTTACATGGGGGGGATAAATAATTTTTGTTATCTGGTAGTTTGTTGTTGAAAATATTTAAAGTTGATCCTTCGCGTTGCATTTCTGGCACTATGCGTCAAAAATATTTGAGAGGCAGTATTAGGTAAGATTAGTTAGACAGAAAACGTTACAAATGAAGATGCACTCGGAAGGGGTAAGGAAAAAGCTTTATAAAAACGATAGTGGATAAAAGAGGGAGAATGTTTCAAATTATACGACTCGACGCTTTTATTAATAACAACGTAGAAAAATATGGTTGAGCGCAAGCGAGGAAAGGGAAGACCAAGGATAAGCTATATAAAACAAAAAACTTTTTAACAAAAACATAAAACCGACTCCAAAAAAAACTAAAAAGTAAAAAAATAACGCATAATTCAGTTTCTTCAAATTACTTACAAGTAACCGTTTCTATACTCAATCTATACAGTATATACAATTAATCTTATTTTGGCGTCGGTGCCATATAAAGAATGTGTAAAATATTGAAAATTGACGATTTTAGTAAGTTGCGACACGATGGCACCGACTCCAAAATAACATTAATTGTATATACTGTATAGATTGTCATGTGATCTTCTGGACATGGCCGTACCACCTCAGCCTAGTCTCACGCAGCTTTTCCGGTATTGGTCTCACTCGAAAAGTGCCGCGGATGTGCTCGTTTCTCACTTTGTCAAGCAAGGTAACGCGTCCTGACCATTTCAGCATTTTCATTTCGGCTACGTGTAATGGATCTTCTTGCTTCTTTTTGAGTGGCCAACATTCCGCGCCATATATTAAGGCCGGTCTGACGGCTGCCTTGTAGACCATTCTCTTTACCGGAATAGGCATTCTAGGGTCACATAGCACACTCGTCAGCCCCCTCCACTTCATCCACCCGATATTGATGCGGTTTGAGACGTCGGGTTCGATGGTACCATCACTCGCCAAAATACAACCAAGAAATTTGAAGAATTCTACCCTTTGCAGTGGTGTGTCTTGTAGGTACATGTTGCCGTAATTAGGTGAATTTGAAAAATTGCAATGCATGTAGGTACTCAGTTTTTTGCCTGCTGATTTTTAGACCTATAAATGCTTTTTTTTTTAAATTCCTTAATTTCAAGATTTCAAAATTCTTCCAGGCAAAACCTCTTACCTGCATCGTGGCTTTTACATAAAGTTTAATAATATAAAATCTGAAATAGTTTAAAGATTTTATTCAGGTCAAACGTTTATTCCTATACATCAGAAAGAATTATAAATCGAAAATTCCGATCTAAGGCGGTATAGAGATACCAAAAACAAGTATCTTCTGGAAAAACCTCTTATGAAATGAAAATGAAAATGAAAAATAATTTATTTGTTTTTTTAGTAGTTACTAATTTTAGAGTGCGCTGGTGACCCCTTTTTAAGTAAATGTAATACCTGTGTTAAGGGGTACCGCTCTTCCACATATAGGTATCGAGTAGTACAGCTGTGTTAAGTAAAGAGGTAAGGTGATATTATAAATTACTTAATTACAAATTAATGTATTATAAGTCTAAATAACAAGACGGTTTAAGAAACAATTCCTAGAACTTATTTTAACTAAAGCGTGTGTGTGTGTGTGTGTGTGTGTGTGTGTGTGTGTGTGTGTGTGTGTGTGTGTGTGTGTGTGTGTGTGTGTGTGTGTGTGTGTGTGTGTGTGTGTGTGTGTGTGTGTGTGTGTGTGTGTGTGTGTGTGTGTGTGTGTGTGTGTGTGTGTGGGTGGGTGTGTGTGTGTATTTATGTGTGTGTGTGCGTATGCGCTTGTATACAAGTGTGTGTGTGAGATAATTGTTTATCATTTGAATTATGCATTTTACAGGTGCTTATAAGTATTTAATATAATGCTTTCTATATCGTCGTATGTTTTCGTTTTCAGCCATGCAGTCACCCTGATTCTACATTCATATGCTGTGGTAGGGTAGATATCGATTTCTTTAACTATGGTGTTGCAGACCTGCATTCTCAAAAATAATAAAAATAGATATTTTTAGTGCGGCACTCCATACATGCAACAAAAGCTGTTTATTTCAAGCAATCTTATAAAAACATTTTAAGGTTTTTGAACTTTTCTTGCATAAAAAAATATTTTTGGAAATAGTCGCTCCGTAAGTTGCATAAATTGTGTCACCCCCCTTTATATTTTAAATCATAAGTTCAAAGAATATGAAACAAAAACGCTTCATAAATACTTTCAACGAAAATGGTTTTCAATATAATCAGATACCGTTATTGAGTAATTGCCGAAAAACTGCGCTTCTCAACAAAATAATATAAGTGCCATGAAGGTACGTTCTTTGGTTTGTGAACTTTTTCAGATTGTATTTGTTCCCTCTGTAGTGTTTTTTTTTGGAGTAGCGGCTGCGGCACCCTACACTGAGCATGGTCCGACATGCTCGTGGCCGGTTTTTTTTGACAGGTTGTGTATACCATCAGCCACAGACTTAACTGACCATTGGTAGACCTTATTGACATTGACATAAAGCCTACAGATGGTAGGTAGGTACACTTAAGCGTGTTGCTGTTTGTACAATTATCATGTGCCTTACATACGAGTATATCATACTACGTAAGTATACTTACAACTCCGATCACACGATTACATCCTCACCATCTTTAATCAATCCCTTTCGAAACTTTACCGATTAAACGAATTTGCTTTGCAACGGAAGCAATTAAATTCTAGAGACCAAGAACTATTTCCATTGATCAAAGAAATGCAAGGTTTGGTGGAGTGGGTTCGCGGGCCGCGACGTCATCGTAATTAGTTAGATCCTCCTGGAGTCGTTTTGCTTGACGTTCAATTTATGAGCGAAACGCTTGTATTTTAAATCTATTTCATATGGGTTGTCAAACATCGCCTGGCCGAAGACCGAGCTTCCGCGTAGCACCGAAGTTGCGGAGCGTCACGATCAGGACCTACGCGGGTCCAAGGGCCCATCCGAAGGACCCACTGGGCGAGCCCATGCATACACATGGCAGGCAATAATTAAATTCTAGAGTTGTATACTAAAGTTTCCCATTCGTACCTACTTAATGTAAAACTTGTTTCAGACTCTTGAGAGCATAACTACAAGTGTAACCGCAAGTTACCTCACACAATAATTATCTAATTCAATTTAATTATTCGGTTACCCCCTTATACCTTCTACGCTATGGTTTAGCCCAAAAAACGTTAGTAATAATAAATAATATATAATATCAGGGACAAACTTATTATTTCATTTCATTATTTCAAATCGACCTAGTCCCAAACTAAGCAAAGCTTGTACTATGGACACTATAGGCGACGATATACATAATATATGGATACATTATAATACTTAAATACATAGAAAACATCCAAGACCCAGGAACAAACATTCGTGCTCATCACACAAACACTTGCCCTGGCCGGGATTCGAACCCGGGACCGCCAGCTTCGTAGGCCGTTGTACAACCCACTGAGCCAAACGTGTCGGTAATCGCAAATAACAGCTAAAAAAAAAAACCAGGTTTACAATAAAAACATCTACGTTCAATGTAATAATCGATTTACTGGTCAAAAATTTGCGTTTCCTTCTTTTCGTGTCGAGGTTCCTCAAATAACAAGTGGCCAGTAGGCAACGGTGTTGACAGCCTTGGCCGATGCGTCTCTCAGTATTGCAATATTTTGAGTTAATTTTCTGGACCTTAATGGCCCGTGGCGCCAACTGGTGGGCACAAAAACGATAACCCTCATGGTTTTTACAACGCAGAACATGACGACGCAACCAACCACACTCTTTACTTGAACGCCGACGTCTCCGTCGGCGGGGACACCCACCGCGAAAACAACAGAAATACCACAATTCCGTAGAATCAAGCATACGCCGACAAACAACTGACATACATACTGACGCCACAAAAAATAGTGTAAATAGCCTAGGAACACTATTGCTGCTCGTAGCGCCCACGCGCGGCAGCCCCACACGCTAGGTGCTGAGGATGTCGTGGCATCCTGCCGCTTAGCACAAATGGCGACGGTAACAGTAAACATACTACCGTACAAATTAAATTAACATGACATGACCTTGCACACACACTCTACTTGCACACCGACATCTCTGCCAGCGGGGGCGCCCACCGCGGAATTATTAGTCATACCACAATCCTGATATAATCAAGCTTAGGTCGACTTATCAATTACCAACTGACAGGTTCAAACCAGAATAGTGTTATAGACTATAGGCAGCCCCCACACGCTAGGTACCAAGGACGCCATGACACCGTACCGCTGAACACATCGACAACGATCAGAGCAACAGCAGACACGCTGCCGACCAAGTCATTTACGCTACCTCACCTACGCTCACTCGCCCGTAACATCTCATCACTTACACCACCGGCAACTATTTGAGAGTCATCTAGCGCAGAGACGCGGCACGCAAAGTTCGCGCCTACAGATTGAATTTGTAATGTGTTTCAACTCATTCAGATAAAACTCTGCTGATAACGTGGGAGTTTGAAGAACTGCTGAAGTTGAGCGGTTTAGCGATGCTCTGCGACACTATCTAGGATGAAATATTTTATGGGAATATATCTGAAGCTCATGAATAATGAAGTCTCTTTAGTACTTCGTCTTATCAAACGGGCACTTCTGTTATTTAAATAGACAAAACACTGCTGAAAAGGAGCTTACATCGTCTGTCCTTTATGAATTTTGAGAAGTAGATCCTATTAATTGTACATATACATATACTGCTCGTATCATTTATAGAAGTTCTTACAGGTTACGGAGGGATTCTGTGGATATAGCAAGTATTTAATTTTAACTAGAAAACGTTTCCGTTGTATTGACGCCAATGACGATTGAACCGAACGCTCAAAACCTCCGGCGATTCACTTATGTATATCGTATATACAGTAAGGTATCGTAGGTGAACGTTAAAATACCTAAATGATGGTCACATCAGCATATATAGGGTGGAAACAAACTATATCAGTTATTCGTGTTGGGAAAATTAAGGAATGTTTCCTTTAGGTTAAATGAGCTAATGGATTTAAGGTAATTTCCCTCCCACTGCTGGGCACAGGCCTTCTCTCGAGGATGAGAGGGAATGGGCTGAAGTCTCCACACGCTAGCCCAGTGCGGATTGGAAATTTCACATAACTCTTGAATAGGTGACATGCATGAATTTTTATTTTTGTTTTACTAAAAGCTCAATTCATGTAACAAACAGTAGACAAAATTATTTTTTCGAATAACTATAAAAATAACCAAGATATAAGCCATCAAAGATTTCATTCTATCTCTTTCTAGCAAAACAGAATTGAATATTGAGTTTTTATGGCGGGAGTGCACTATGGCGATACAGTTCATGTCGGAGCTCTGTCATATCGCTGTCTAATTAGTAGTTTGAAATGCCTATACCATGCGTATTTCTTGGCCGATTTTAATTTTAATTTCACTTTATGAAATCGTTTTTAAGGTATTTTCATATTTTTGTCAAGAAAAGCTATAAAAAAATTCATGCATGTTATATTTCTACATCCTTGCAGGTTTCCTCACGATGTGTTTCTTCGCCGAAAAGCTAGCGGTAAATATCAAATGAAATTCCGTACATAGCTTCCGAGAAACTCAAGAGTTTAAAGGCCGGATTTGAACTCACTACCTCCTGTTTGAAAGTTGCATGCTTGAACATTCACCAGCATGAATATCTGCCACAACAAAGCGCGCATAAATATCTGACACGACTCTATTTCTAAGGACGTTTCAAGGTGCGTCCACATTTGTATCATTTGCCCATTTGTATCAGATCATCGTCGCGTGGCATGATCGCGTATGACGATCACGCGTTTGGACGTTGCACCGATCCGATCGCTCGAAATCCATTTGCTACGCGTATCACACACTTATATCGGAAGAGCGCGGCATGATCGGCGCGCCGACAGTGAGCGTCCAAGCAGCGCGATACGCAGTCATGCCGCGGCACGGTGATCGGATACGAGCAAATAATACAAGTGTGGGCGCACCTTCAGATATTTTCGCCCGCTTTGTTCTGACAGATATTGATGCTGGTATACTGAACAACTTGGCTACGGGAGCTTCACATGACACGATGGTCAATACGCTTTGTAAGTTTTTCAGAGCTCAGTAAACAGCCCAGCCCGGAAGTTGACTATTGCGGCGCCAAAATTATACACTTGCAATAAATTAGCGAGGGGCGGAAGCGACCTTTTTGCCCTTTGTTCTGCCTGTTGTGCTCCTGAATGGAAAATGTTAAGCATTAAGCTTATGATGTATGATCGCAATTTTGTTTTGTTTAGGTCAAGATGGAAAAATTAGATTGCGATGACATTCACGTGACCTATGGCCATGTGAGCTTTTTGTTTGTCATAAGAAAATTACCGTGTAACATGATTGACTGAAGTTGAGTTAACACGTTGGCTGCTATGAGCATCACCGGTGGGATCAAAGCAAATTTTTGAGGACATTGTTATGGGGTTTTTGTGGGACCAGAGTCAAACTGTGAATGCTATTTTCTAGAGGATATAAGTAGAATAGGATGTAGAGAATCATTTTATTCTGACGTAAAACGTGTGTTGACACCGGTGGGTGATGATCATGGCACCTCAGTAATAGAGTGATGCTGTGAGCATCATCGGTTGGATCACTAAACTTGTAGGGGGCGTGGGAACAACACTTTAAGTCAAGTATGGTGGGCAGCGAACGTGTTAAACATACCAACGGTCATATCAGCAGGAAATTTGGCTTAGGCTCGTTCAGTCGGTTTCTTTAAATGTCTGCTTTTCAAAATGGCCTTCTTCCAACGAACGTCTCTTTCCTCTAATGTCTGCTATGTGTTTCCTATGATGGCACATTTTAGGAAACAGACGGAACAAGACTAAGCTGGAGAGTTTTTTTAGAGTATCTACCTGTTTATGTATGTAAGCTGAAGGAGTGATGGGCATAATTATTTGTTCCTGAGTTTTGGATGTTTTCTATAAATATAAAAAAGTAAGTATAGTAGTAGATATAATCACCATCATCTAGTACGTATAAGATAAGCCTTATTGAGCTTACCATGGGACTAGTTCGATTTGTGTAAGAAATAATCCTGTGATTTTTATTTATTCATAATTTATATTTTTAATTCTTATTCTGTTTTTCTAATCACTTTGATGTCAACTGTATCATAGTTTTCTTTCTTACTTTGTATATATATATATATATATATATATATATAGTAGTATGTATGTTTTGTATATGTATATGTTTGTTTGTTTTTATTTATTTTTGTATTATATGTAATCTTATCTCACCACCTACTCATTTCTAGCTATTTTATGTCATTTCCGTTACCCAAAGGTTGTCTGGAAGAGATCGCTCTTTAGCGATAAGACCGCCTATTGTTTACCTATTTTATGTTAAGGCTCTATTGTACTGTTTCTGTTGTTGGTGTGCAATAAAGAATTGTTGTTGTTGTTGTTGTAATTTATCGGTGTATGTGCGTGGGTATAAGGGTATGTATAGATGTATGTATTTGATTGATTTTACATAGGTGACGTGTTACGGACGTATGATATATCCTTACATTAGTCTTGGTTCTAAAGGTGACATACGCTTTAATATATTTATTTAAATTTACACGATTTTCACTCATTATCGCAACGCAACACAACAAAATGGGGCTTATTCACGTATAAATATGATTTATTTTATTACCTTTCGTTGGTAATTCTTCGACGTGTCGGACGTCGCGTTAAGTCCGTGGTCTGTAAGGAACTCAATAAATAATATTTATGCGCGATTAAGCCCCGTTTAGTTGTATTGTGATAATAAGCTTTAATATTTTGGAGCAATTTTTTTTTCAGCGCTCTGATCATACGACAACTTATGAAATAATCATGAGTTTCAGTGTTTTCACTCGTGACATCATTATCAGCTTGGGATTTCAACCCAGTTACTGACACCAGTCAGCTGATTATGATGTCACTAAGTGTGTTTATGTGTAAAATTTTAGGTGGTGACCAGGTTAAACAGTTTCTCGTTCTAACAATAACATAAAAAACTATTTTGAATTCTAAATGCTTCTAGGATCTTTTGAAGAGTAGTTCTCTAATGTTTTAAAACGATATTTCGTTCCCAACCTCGCTCTCATCTCATGTGGTTTTATTTTTTGCGTTTGGCATACATTGCTCGCTGCACTCATGATCGCCTTGCGCAGTGCAAATAAAACCATAATGGATGCAAGCGAGGACGCCCGGTGTTTGCTCGCGAATGGTTTCCATTCGCTTTTCTATTCTAAAAGGTGTCTCGTGAGGAATCCACAAGATTTGACCACTCATTCCTGAGATCATTTGGATTAATGGTACATTACTACAGAGGCCGGGACGAAAGGGGTTGCCGGCCGAAGACATATAGAATTGGTCTGAGGCGGGCAACCCTATATTCCCGCCGAGGTTATGTATAATGCTGTTTTTAAACATGCAATGAAATAAACAACAAAAATGTTTTATTTTTTGATACGCATAGTGGCAGAATGTCATGATGCCTGTGCCACAAATTTATATGGAATGGAAATTAAAAAAGAGGACTTTGCCGGCCTACACCTGTATGATTTGTTTGAAATTCAATTAACGACCTCTTGTCCTAGCCGCACCTGAAACGTCATACTTCCGCAGCCTATTATAAGGAACATAACATTAATATTTCATTGCATGTTTGAAAAAAATAAATTCTAGAAGGTTCATGTTATATGAACCTTCTAGAAAGTGCCTGCAACTTCGTTCGCGGAGGAGAAAAAGTCATAACCCCTTTTTTTTCAGCGTAGTCGGGTAAAGAGTATCCTATAACCATCTGGAAATACCCAGCTACCCGTGTCCCAAAAATAGTTGAAAGCCACAACGACACATAAGAACATGCAAAAAAATTAAAAATATATATTTTTCGATTCTGTGTCCCCCAAATAGTCCATTACAATAGTTTTTTTTTGAAAAGAGTATTCAATAAACAGACATTTCATTTTACAACTTTATAACAGTCAAATACAACAAAAATAAAGAAGATTTCGTTTGAAATCTTGTTTTGTTGATTTTTGTACATAAAACTTGAATAACTTTCGTTTCACTAATGAAAATTATCCCCTCTAAGAAAATGATAACGAATGTTTTTTTCCAAAAAAGTATGACTTTAGTGAGTGGTGGCTGTTACTTTGATGTCTGCCAATGGCGACACGACACTTGGAAAAATACGTGGCAACGTAGCGATTAAAAGACCATAACGCACTTTAGTAACAATAAATAGTTTACATGAAAATTGATAATATCTTCAAAACTAAGCTAGATTTGCCTGGGGTTCATATTTTTTTGTCCTAATGACCTCAGGTATACGCTGTTAAAATTTCACGAGCCCCTTGTATAAGTGTGTAGACACCATCTATAGAACACGTTCAAAACTTAAAACCATGCGACAGACAGACAAACTGAAAGACAGATTGATACTCCGAAAAACAGACAGAGAAACAGACAGAAAGGCCGACAGGGGAACAGACAGACAGACTGACACAAAGGGTAGACAACGAAAGCTTACTAAATAGGATTCTGTTTTTTAACCTGTTGGATTTCATTCTTTGGGTGAAGTAACCTGAAACGTTTCATTTTCAAATCCGAGTGCATCACAAATGTTTTTATTTTCTCCGTTTTGTATAGATAGGTACATTGCTCCCTGGACTCCAGAATTCATTAAAACAAAAATAAAACCGTAATGGATGTAATCGAGGACGCGCGGTGTTTGGTCGAGAATCATTTCAATTTGCTTTTCTATTCTCGGAGTGTCCTGTGTTTAAGAGTAAGAACCTTGTGACAGACTGGCATACAGGCAGACAGATAGATATACAGACATACAGAGGAAAAGAGACATCTTCTTAGTCGTTGCACTCTTTGCAGAGCGGTTGTGATCAACAGACTGTCAGGCGCAGATGTTACTCGCCGTATAATGTCCCGCCGGTTTAACCGATTCACAGAATTTGCGTGCACGCATCCCTCGTTGCTAATATACCGCATTCCCAATATACCTGGTTTTGCAAAATATCGGATTTTCAATATATGACACTCTTAGCTTACCACATTCCCGTTACACCAGGTTGGCCAGGTTATAAAATCGAAAGGTACTCATGGAACTAAATCGTTTTAAGAATGTCCTATACTGAAAATTTGGTATATTGGTAAAGTGATCACGAATGTGGTATTTTGAAAAATCGGGTATTTCGGGAATGAGGTATATTAGCAACGAGCGGCACGCATGCAGAGGTCCGCCCACAGCCGATTTGATCTGGTCGCTCCATCGCATGGGTGATCTCCAAAGTGGTCCGGTTTCTTGTACTCTACCCTAGACGACAAGTTGCTCTATGGAGTCATTATCCTGAGACATACAGACCAACAAATATACCGACAGAGAAACACACATTTTTTTTTTTTTTTAATTTATTTCAAGGGCTTTGAGAAACACACACGCAAGAAGACAGACTGACAGTGAAGGCTTAGTTACAGGATTCATTAGAGAACTCCTTGGATGTGGGAACACAGAAACGTATCATTCTCAAATCCGAGCTCATCAAAAGTGATTTTATTTTCCGCGTTTTGCAGATAGACAAATATACCGACAAAGAGACAGACAGACAAAAAGACAGACATTGAAGGCTTTAGTTACATGACTCATCAGATACTCTTTGGATGTGGAATCACAAAACCGTTTCATTCTCAAATCCGCGCTCATCAAAAGTGATTTTATTTTACGCGTTTTGCATACACTGCTCCCTGCATTCACTGATGCCTCGCGCAGCGCAAATAAAGCCGTAATAGATGCGAGGGAGTACGCGCGGTGTTTGCTAGCAGATAGTTTCAATTCGTGGCGCAGCACGCAGAGAGGGATAGGCCCAGACAGATCCAAACGGGAAATAGATAATTGATTTGTGTTCCGGAATTATGTGTGTAAAAAAATAAGCGTATTCTTATTATCAAAACCGAAGTGGCAATAAACAGGGCACATAGTTTGAAAAACCGATGGCCGTTGGGGCAGAAAGGTTCTCGAACGAAGACTGCGTACCGGCAAGCGCAGCGTGGAAAGACCATCCGCAAGGTCGTCTGACGACCTGATTAGGGTTGCGGTGACTTGCTGGATACGGGTGCACCCATGTGGAAGTCAATTGAGGAGTAATTGACTTCCACTGCCTGTGTCCAGCAGTGGACGTCCTATTGCTGAAATGATGAAGTGTAGTCTAATATAAATGTACCTACCTACTACGTATTTGGCACCCAAATTACAATAATAGAGACCCCGTTTACATCCATTTTACAGATCCCGACTATATGTAAATGTATAAATTTGCAAAGATATTTGAATTTTTGTTTAGGTATTGAACAAAAATCAAAATAATACATAGAAATAATACATATTTCAAATTAGTTCTTTACCGATTCTGTTTTCACTTGGTCTTAAGATCCTAACATTCCTAACGAGGCAGCAAGGGCTATTTCAAATGTGGGTAAGAATTTATTCACCGTGCGGTGTCTATCAGTTCTAAGGGTGTGGTATAATTCCTCGGTGGTGTGGTGTTTGCTCACACTGTTGCAGAGCGTCGAGCAAGAGCTGCCATCTGCTTCACAATGGAGTTAAGTCTTTATAAACGAATGCGTGTTTTACATTAAAATATCTCATTAAAGTCCGAACTTATTTCAAAACTGTAAAGCTACTAGTATACCTCAATTTATACTCTCGCGGTTTGTACACATTATCTTACTTTTTCATCGTAACTGGCTGCGTTGCTGATCTGGCTCACGTCTGGCCATGTGTCCAAAGTACTGAAGGAGTCGTTGTGTACAGATGGTTGATAGGTGGCACTTGAATAAACATAAATATGGCGAGTAGTCTGTGTCGAAACCTTGGATAATAAAGATATACACGGTGTTTTTTTAGTCACTGGCCATATTAATTCCAGGCACTCGGTAGTACTTAAGGAATCTGTTTTCGAAAGAATCAATGACCTCCACTGATAACATGGAGCGGGGGTAAGGTCATCATTGTACGTAGGTGATCATAAAGTGAGATAACTTAGTGATGATTTAATTAAAAGAAAAAAACACGTACTCTTTTTTTTTTCTTTATGGCATAGGGGGCAAAATAGCAGACGGGTCGCCTGATAGTAAGCGATCACCGTTGCCCATAGACACTTGCATCACCAGAGGAGTTACTAGTAGTTCGTTGCCGGCCTTTCAGGTGGGAGTACGCTCTTTTCTTGAAGGTTTGAAGATCGCATCGCTCCGGAAATACTGCATGCGGCAATTTATTCCACAGTTCAGTCGTGCGAGGCAGGAAATTTCTAGAAAAACGCACAGTTGTGGACTGCCAACCATCTAAGTGGTGAGGATGGAAATATTGTCGCGTAGGACGATGGCGGAAAGATGTAGCTGGGATCAACCCGAACAATTCCTCGGAACACTCTCCGTTAAACAAGCGATAAAAAATGCAGAGCGAGGCTACATCTCTACGCAGTGCCAAGGGAAAAGCCGATCTGAAATACGCTGGCAACCGACGATACGAGTTGCTCTCCGTTGAATGCGGTCTAGAGGGAGAAGCTGGTACTGTGGAGCCCCAGCCCACAGATGAGAACAGTATTCCATGTGCGGGCGGACCTGTGCCTTGTAAAGCTGTAGGAGGTGGGCCGGAGTAAAATACTTATACTTAATAATGTTTCACGTAATTTAGGGTGCTTTAATATGGCCAGTGACTAAAAAATCATCGTGTATAAAACGACATGTCGCATGGTAGTTAAATAGTTAACAAAAATAGTAATATTATATGCCATGAGAACACAATGCTTTAATTCTGTTAAATATTAAATAACTTATATAAAACTTTTAATTCGACCGCCGTAAATCACTCAACAATTTCATTTTAAAAATATTACCCTCCTGCAAGTGCGGCAATCGGGAGTTTAAAAATGTAACTTTTTTTCTAGACACTCTTTTCCCCACTCGTCCCTTCTTCACTTTCCAGCACACACTAAAGAGAAACGAGTTCTTTTTCTTCTTTTTAATCTGTAAGGTCTCTGGTGTTAGTCTCTTGAGTGCCCTCGTCTTGGATGCATCTTGGATGCTATGCCAGGCCAGTTGGAGTAATTCGAAGATGCTGAGGATGCTGCAGCCGAAAAATACGTTGAAGAATCCTCCCAGTTGTGCTGAAAGTATAAGACGTAATCGATAATTATGAATTTATGACAAGCAACATTAACATTATGCATTTTGTATTATGATCATGATCATGCTTGGATGGGCAGCTTCAGCTTCAGTGCGTGACATGCGGCACAGAGACGTGGTAACTCACAATGGGCCTCACAAGAAGACTCAAAGTCACTCAAACGGCAATGAAGCGATCTATGCTCGAAGTCTCCTTGTGTGATCGAATCCAGAATTGACAGAAAAATCGGTGAACGTACACAAAAAAAATACACTGGACTCTTTTTTTTGAAGTCGGTTAAAAAAGACTAACTCACATTAAAATCTACACACAGTTCGCCAAAAACGTGATGATGAAAGTGTCGCGTAACAAGACAAAACGGAACAAGCGGAAGCGACCTAGGGTGGATAATATGTAACATTTCGCTTTCGAAACCAAGTGGTTCGATAATAAAAAAAACCAAGAACAATAAGTAAGAACTGATATGAAATTAAACTAGAATTAAAACTAATATAAGTGGAAAAAGTGCTCCCCACCAGCATGGTCTCTGGACTATGACAGGTCAGCCTGAACATGCTGGAATCGAATTTGCTCCACTGTTAACGAGATCTGATAATGACCCTAATAATCAACATGCAAATGTACTTACAAAACAAATCGTAAAAATTGAAAAAGGGACGGCGAATATAGCTCGTTGTCTGATGACTCTTCAGGAAGACTCGAGCCACGGTCACTTGGCTCAGGTTCAGCCCGTCGCTGTTCATAATAAACCATAATTTTAAGGGCCTGCATCGGCATTCGTAAATCACGCCCCTAACGCCGAGCGGGCCAATGAGCAGAATTTGTAATAAGGGACGCATTTATTGCTTGCACGCATGAAAGAAAGAGAAAGCTAATACACTACATGCTTGGGGTTTTTTGGCGCCAGATGTAAAAGTATATGTTTTATTAACATTTAAGTTAATCACGTAAAGGATAAGGGAAAAAATGTCAGTTTTACATAATTTAGCCGTTTATTAATCTATCGTTTGTACAAAATAGACAAAAAACGAAAAATGAAGACGCGTTTTCGGATAACTTTTCTGTCAAGGAATTTTACAACAAACCTGTTTCCGCATTAATCTTTGAATAGGTTGTATAGTCAAAAAACACATATCTGATAACCAGCCTGATTTATATACCAGATTTGACAAAAATCACGCTAAAATATAGCTTAAATTTTCGATACATCCCTATAAGTAAGTACCAAAAACACATATAGACTGTTTTTTTTCCTTTTCACCCTTTCGGACTGGCTAAGACCATAGACATATAGACTGACAATTTAACTAATCTCGCTTAGGGTCGATTTCACCAACGTATTATAAGTCCCATTCCAATAGTAAATCATTAATTACCTACTCGCGAGTAAACTCATTTTACATTTCACCTATATTTAACCTAAGGATAAAATCTTTATATTGGGTAAAAGCTTATACCGGAGATCTCCCTCCCTCCCCCTCTCCTTCCTTTTTCGTGTTTTACTTTAATAATTGATTAAAAAATATATTTTTGTATAACTCGACATATTATAAAAGAAACCTGCTGTCCTGCTGTCATGTTTCTAGCCACAGTTAAACATTAAAAATCAAATTACTTATGTAAACTTTCAACCCCCATCTCAACCCCTTCAACGGATGAATTGGAAAATATGCCCTAATCAATGTTTTTCACTGTGCATTAGGACGTTGTGACCGAAGTTTTAAGCGTCTAACTTTAAAAACGACATGTCTCCCATACAAACTTTCAACTATTTTTTTACCCCCTAGGGTATGAATTTTTATAGTAACGCTAGATGTTTTGTTTTTTTTTTAGTAAGAAATCTTTATACAAAAAATTCAATTCTATAACTTTCCAAATGAACGATATCCATACAACGGTTCAACGCCTATTTCACCCCTTTAAGGGTTTAATTTCGAAAAATCCTTTATTAGTACACGTCTACGTACTATAAAAAATATACGTTCCAATTTTCATGCTTATATCTTTAGCGGTTTAGCCTGTGAGTTGTCTATCAATAGGTCAGTAACGCAAGAGTTTTATAATATGTTTAGATAATCCAAACACATACTTACTAAAAACTGTCAAAAGGCATGGCATTTGAAGAGAACCTGTAAGTGGCAGTGTCAATGACCGTGTACTGGTACTCGCAGGTGAATGGGCAGCCACAGCTGTTCTGGTCAAATTCTTCTGGAGTGAGAAAGACAGAGATAAAAAGTTAACATCCTTCCAAATCTGCTTATGCTACGTCTAAAGGATTGGACGAAAAGTATCTGCAAGACGGCTATAAAAACAAATGATGTACACTCAGTTACTTGGGTCGTTCTTTTTTTACCGACATTGAATCTGTACCTCATAATACTTCTCAATAGGGTAGTTTCCTGGGTAAAAAAAATCTAATTAGTCCATTACTTAAATTATCAAAAAATACACGACACGTATTTTTTCTTTTGTCAATCAAATAAAAAGACAAAGATAAAGCGCGTAAAAATTTGGGAGTGGGGGCGCGTCACATCACGACTTGCGGATAACTGTAGCACGCCATGACGTCATGGGGAACTTTAACGAGTTATATCTTCATTATTAATTTTTTAATTGATAAAACAAAAAAAACGTGTCCAATATTTATGTTTTAGGACACAAGCCTATTACTGTATAAATTACACAGTTCTTAAATTATACAGAAACAAAAAGGTGCCGTTCGTACGCGGATGAAAAAAAGTTATAAATTTTCTTTTTGCTTCAGCATAGTGGGGTAAAAAGTATCTTATTAACTACCTATCTGTGAATGCCTACCTGTGAAAATAGTTGAAATCCGTTCAGCCGATATGGCATGACGAAACCAAAACGGCACATACACACATATAAAACTACCAAAAAAAATTATTTCGATTCAATGACCTCGGCGGAAGCCTATAAATTATTTTAACAGAGTATTGTCTGTTACAATAATTTTTAGGGTTCCGTAGCCAAATCCTTCCGACCGATCATCCGTAGCCGTATTCGTAGCCGTTCCATCCGTTCATCCGTAGTTCAGATACATTTTACTCAATAACTATGCTATGCTATTTTAGGAGCGATTATTTTCGAAAATGTCCACTAAATCAAATTCTTTTTTAGAAACCTCAAATTTATCAAATGATTTTTGCTGAAAAAAAAATCCGTTTTGGTTACATGTATGAAATACTCCCCTAGATTTTTTTAAATTATATTATTTAACTATTAAGCTAAGTAGCGGCTCACACAAGACGCCTATACCCTAAATTACATCTTGTAGTTTTTGAGTAAAACGCCTGTGACATACGAACGGACAGAAGGACGGACGAACGGACGGACATAGATGAAACTTGTGTGACACGAATTTTAGAAAAAATCGTGTCACAGCACAATCAATTATAATGAGGCAAATGAAAGGTTACGGCATTTTTCGTGTGACGAAACTATAAGGGTTCCGTTTCTTCCATTTTGGCTACGGAACCCTAAAAAAAACGGCCAAGGGCATGTCGGACCATGCTTCTTTTTTTAAGTGGTGGGGATATGGAGGTTTCAAGACTCGTGAGGTCGTAGGCTAGTGGCTCTGTGAGCTGTATCTTATAGTTGCTAGTCTTACGGCTCAGTGAAAAGGTGGACCTATGGTACATACCTAAAGCTCTTCGGGCACAGGGAAGGCTGGACGCGCGGCATAGTGGGATCCCCCGCGGCCGAAGATGGAAAGGCAGCAAGCACTTGCAACGCCGTATAGTTATTTCTATTCTGCATTCCAGTAGGCAGTATCTTCTACGTGAATCAAAGGATAAGTTATTATTTACAAGGTACGGTGTTTCTTACCTTTTTTCAAATATTCTTCTATTTCACCATCATCATCATCATCATCATCATCATCATCACTATATCAGCCCAGGGATGTCCACTGCTATCTTCTATTTACCTACACTAATATAAGGGTAAATAATGAAAGTCGCACGAGACCCGTCATATTTAAGTTTAACAATAGTAAAGGAGTGTAACAACGAGAACCAACGCTGAAGAAAATCGTATAAGATTGGTAAAAGAGCGTACTCCCACCTGGAAGGCCGGCAACGCACTTGTGACTCCTCTGGTGATGCAAGCGTCTATGGGCGACGGTGATCGCTTACCATCAGGCGATCCGTCTGCTCGTTTGCCTCCTACGTCATAAAAAAAAGTTGGAGTTGCCCGTATTTATCGATACCATACAGCTTCTAGTCATAGTTAGTTAAGTAGTTTACTATAAGAAGTACAGGAGTTGCGAAATTGGAGTCTGAAACTAGCTATGCACAGACTATAAACAAGTTACGAGTGCTAATCAGATTGTGGTCACCTGAAAAATCAGAGTGAGTGCTCAACTGCCAGGCTAATAACTGGCTACTACTTCACGTGTTGCGTGACATAGCGTCATTCGTCATCCTCACACTGCGCTAAATGACCAAGGATAGACAATATTTGTAACACGATAAGGGATCGCAGTGTGGGCCCCGACAAGGCGTTGGTCGCTAGAGCCCGTTGGATCCGGGTGGTGCAACTCCTGGTGGCGTTCTTTGAGGGTGGCCTATATCTAGCAGAGGACATTTTTTGGCTGATGATAATGAGGATGATGAAATAGTTGCAGTTGTGCTAAAAGTACTGGCCTAGCTACAATCATCTCCCTAAACTTGACTCTGAAGAGATGATAAGCTTTGTAAACAAAGGCTCTGAGTGTAAGGGTTAAATAAAGAAGAGATACTTATTATAAACTGGGAAATATTTGAGCCGTTTGTTCTCAATCCAGCAGCCGCGAAGGCTGTCGCCAAGGAAACGGGAGTCGTCCGTGACATGAAGATAACACGTGTGGAATGAGGACCACATCTCGGCGCCTGGCGACAGTGGTGTTCCGTTCGTCGTCGTGTCCACGTATTCCCGACTCCTTTGGAGTACCAGCTGCAAACGGGTCATTTCACTGAACTTTTGTACAAGCATTAAACATACAATAAACAGTTTGGCTAACCTATTTTTTCTGAAATTTGAAAACTAACGATGTCAAGATTATACAAAACGCACATTTGAACAGGATTCTACCTACATTGAATTGAGTAACCTAGTGCGCGGGAGAACATCGGTTCACCAGCAAGAACTCAGCGACAATCAAACTGCACTGAAAGAGTTCTCAGCGCCCAAGGTAGACTCTGACTTGTGTACAACAGCATTCAAAACTCGAAAGATACAATAAGGTGCAATTGGTATAGATTCTAGTTCCTAAAGGCTACATCGTTAATGAAAACACAGATGAGTTAGCTAGAAGGGGATATGCAACTAACTGAACTATTTGTGGGACTTACAGGGTCATAATAACGGCCATTAAGGACCAGGCCAAGAACGAACACCAATAGAAATGGAAGAAGGTAGGTTTGAAGCATGTACAGCTATTTATAGAAACTTGTGACTCCTCTGGTGATGCAAGTGTCTATGGGCGTAGGTGATCGCTTACAATCAGGCGACCCTTCTGCTCGTTTGCCTCCTATGTCATAAAAAAATAAAGAATAAAATGAGGCTGGACAAAAAAAATAAACTGTGGAAATATAGCTTAAGACAACACAGCATCATAATCATTACGGGAATGTTTTCAGGTCACCTCGGAGCCAAAGGACTCTTGGCCAAGCTGGAATTTTGTGACAACACGAATTGTAAAATTTGCAACAAAGAGGCACATACAATGAACAACATAGTGTGTGGATGTTATGCTATTGCCGGACAAGTACAAGTTTTGCTTAGTTTGGGACTAGGTTTGTTACTGATATTTATTTATAAAACAACATAAATGTTTATATAGACTTGGGCAAGTTTCGCTCTTACTGCACTTGAATGCACGAGTAGGTACAATATTTTACCCACCCATTTATAAGTTAGATCCAGGGTGCTCATATACTGGCTCTGGTCCACCGCCATCATCAGTGACGCAAATGGTCCCACATCAGTCGTGAACCAATCTCGTAACTTTGTCTCGAGAGTCAAATTTTCTCTTAAATCCCTGAAACACCCATGGTAAGTGAAGGCATTTTATAAGTAAGTGTAACAATGCTTCAGCTTTAGAAATATATTCTTACTTAAAAAAAGTCAGGTCAGTGCCACCCATATCTTGTACTGCAGTATTTAAAAAACCGGCCAAGTGCATGTCGCATTATGATTACTGAATGTTTTTCCCCACTGCACCATTTTCATGCTTCTCTGTTTGGCCCTATGGTTGACTGGTAGAGAATGCCTATTGGCATTAAGTTCGCCATTTGTACTTACTTTTGTTTTGTGCAATAAAGTTTAATAAATAAATAAATAAATTATGCTCAGTAGGGTTCCGCAGCCGTTCATACAAAAATGCACTAAAAATGATAAAAATATGATATGTAAACGTGCACTAGCAAAAGAGCGTATCTCCACGGCACTTACGTGTTTTTGCTGAGAAGCTCAGTTTTATGGCAATAACCCAAAAACGATATATGCGATTATCTTGAAAACAATTTTTATTGAAAGTGTATAAGTATTTATCTCTATATTTTTTTTTTTGACATAATGTTTAGGAAATAGAGGGGCAGACACAATTTATGCAACTTTCAGAGCGATTATTTCCGAAAATATGTACTAAATAAAAAATTGAAAAAATGTGTCATACGGACGGTCAAACGAACCGGCGGAAGGATGGACATGACGAAACTATAAGGGTTCCGCTTTTGCCATTTTGGCTACGGAACCTTACCTTAAAGAAAAGAACAACGATAATGGTACGAGTAATTTGATAGATGCACAATTCTTCTTAATATATCTTGTATACCTTTTCAAAGATCTCCCGTTGAAGACACAACAATACCCGTACAGAGTAAGTTCCATGTGAAAGATATCTAAACAGTCGAAGTCTCTCCAGTGGAAACGACACCTAAAAGCGACCAAGGTATCATCCTCATTAAAATTCCATAGGTGTAAACCTGTACATATCGGTATAGCATGCAATATGGAATATGCATGAATTTTTATTTTTGCTTTATTATAAGCTCATTCATGTAACAAACAGTTAACATAAAAAAAATCGAATAATAAAAATAACCAAGATATAAGCCACCAAACAATTCATTCTATCTCTTTCTTGAAAAACAGAATTTAATATGGAGTTTATATGGCCAGAGTGCACTATGACGTAACAGTGCATATCGGACCTCTCTGACTAATTAGTAGTTTAAAATGCCTATTATGCGTATTTCTTGGCCGATTTTAATTTTAATTTAACATTTTGCAATGGTTTTTACGGAATTTTGATATTCAGTTAAGAAAAGCGATAAAAAAATCATGCATGTACCCTATTATACATCTTCTTCGAGAGTCAACATGCTCAATTTCACCTAAAATTCAAAACAGCTTGGACTATCAACCCTGTTACCTTAATAAAGTCTCTTTACAAGAGGTAGTGAGTAACTTCCCAGCCTCTTCAACGTCTAAGCCGTTATATTCTAGAAACGCTTGGACCAGGGAAAGCTGATCGACGACGTAAGGAGCATCAGGAGAGAAGAAGGCAGCCAACTGCAGGATGATAGGTCTGATGGAGTCTGCGGTCATGCCTTCGGGATACCTTCTGAAATTGTGATTTCAATGTGAATATTAAGGTATAATAAAAAATACAAGATTAATTGATTCATAGTTCTTTTGCTATTTTGCGAAGTATCTTGGCTAGTTGTGACAATGCTCACATGCGCATATTTTCAAGCAGTTGACACAAAAAATACGCATTCCTAATACCAAACTGCACCAATCATCGACACGTGTTTCGCCTCTCTACTAGGAATCATCAGGAGGTGAACTGTTGAGTGGGGGTTTGTTGTTTTTGCAAGCGTATTTTATTGTGGAAGCTGCATGAAAGTACCCTTTAGGATATTATATTCGACCACGCTGAAGCAAATCAGGGTTATGCTCACGCCTTTTTCTATAAATGAAGTTGCGAGTGACTTCTTAATGGTTCGAAGGTTAGTAGGTACAATAAAATTACGCATGTTCCAGCAAGTTCTCGATTCGGTGACTGGAATAAAAAACTTCAGGGCAGACCAGCACAGACGGGAACGGCATCCGTGTGCTGACAGTGTCCTGGGACATGAGGTTGGTCGGCGAATCCCAGAATCGCTGGACGGTCATCAAAAGGTTGGTGAGAGCGCACCATAGCAGGAACAGGAGGGCGATGCCCCAGTAGAACCTTGAAACAGAATTTTATTATTATGACAAGCTTTTTTAGCCGACTGTACTTTTCTTTGAATATCCATCAACTACTCACCGGGACCATGCCGTCCCACCACGTAGTAATTATAAATAGTAACAAAAAAATCCCACAGATGGCGGTATAGGTCTCAAAACGCAAATTATATTTCAAATCGGACCATACTTGTACACTAATTAATCAGATATATGCTAATTCAAATATCACAATGAACAGAATTCAACGCTTTATTTTAGAATCTTAGACGTTAATTTTAAACCTATGAGGTGGACACTGCGTCATATTAAAGAGCAATATCTGAAACATCATTTGGTTTCCTAACTTACAGACACGGCGTGTAATTTGATTTCATTACACTATTTTCAATTAAAAAAAAAGTTAAATAAATAAGCAATTTTTAAAGTATAGTATTATATAATCTGTACCGGGACGATTCTAAAGAGCCCAAACTTTGTAGGATTGAATTATAATATTACAGAGTTCCTATGACCACTTTCCTGCTCCATCATCAGATCAGCTCGATGGTATCATATTATTTACATAAATATGCCAAATTTTAGTTCAATTGAAAACCGGGAAGTAGATCGAATTTAATTTGGAAGATTCCGCCCAAAGATTACACACAGTTACATTGCAAGTTAAATAAAAGCTTGTAAAAATAAATATGCATCTTAAATACGGAAATAACAAGATTAGGCTAGCGGCTCGTTCCTCGTGGAATTCTAATTTAAAAATCCTGAAGCACGTCTTTAAAGATGTTTAAATTTTTATACTTCTACCTTCAGGTTTCAGCTGTGCGTTGTCTTGGCAATAGTTTTGTTGGGCTGTTTTAAAGAAATAAAGGTAAAGGTAAGACTGCCAATTCGGCAAGTGATGAATCGCTTAATAATTTCGTATCGTTTTGTAATGTAAGTTTGTAAAATATATTTGTTACAGAGACTTGCAAAAAAATTACGCGGATGACGTGTTCAATAATAATTTCAATAAAATAACGGGCACGTATTTGAATATCGAAAGTTAATATATCTAAAGTTAAAAAGTCGACGGCCAAAATATCGAAAATTTTAATATCGAACGATCATAAGGTCGAAATATCGAAAGTATGCATTATCGAATGGTACAATTATCGATTGCTTAAATTTCGAAAATCGGAATAATTACGGTTAAAATATTGAAAATGGGAATCTCGAACCATTCTAAGGTCGAAATTCTAAATATCGAAAGTCTATAATACTAAAATGTCGAAAATGTCAATCAAATCAAAATCAAATCAAAATATTCTTTATTCAAGTAGGCCTAGTTACAAGCACTTTCGAAATGTCAGTTACATGAGAGTGAATGTTTGCTGGGAGAAATACAATATGATCCAACATTTGCTGCATTCTGCATTCTACGCAATATCTACAAGTGAAATATCGTAATATTATTTCGTTGGCTATTATAAAATATCGAAGGTACTTCTTATGGTTTTAGATTGAGACCCACTGTCGAAGGTATTTCGTATGGTTTTAGATTAAGACCCACTGCCAAACGTTTGATTTTGTAACCGTAATTTGGTCATGCAACGGCTCCGGCGCTACGGCGAAACGAAGCTGATGCACCCACGCGGCATTCCAGCGGGCGAAGGCTGCCGTCCCTCCGCGTGTCCGGGCTTGCAAGAACACTCTAGGTGTAGGGCAAACAGTGGCATACAATTGTCAGTCCTAATGTAACAAAGTAAAATATTGTATAAGTAAGCATTATGACGCTCCGCTATACATGGTCATAATACAAACCTAACCTAACCTACAGTTTTCGGTGTTTGACCCAAGTTTTATATTGCAAGGATTTTGACGCTCCACTCGCTTCGCATGGTCACAATACAAACCTAACTTAACCTACTTTTTTAGAAGTATGACAAAATAGAACATGGGTCAAAAACCCTAAACTGTAGGTTAGGTTAGGTTTGTATTGTGACCATGTATAGCGGAGCGTCAAAATACTTGCAATATTTTACTTTTTACATAAGGACAGACAATTTAATGCCACCCGATTTAGGTCCCAGCCGTCGATATAATGAGGCTAGATATTAAGATAGTTCGGAATTTCAATTTTCGATATTATAAACGTTGGTTTTATGATGGTTGATATTTTATGTTTCGACATTAACATATATCGATCATTCGCCTGTCGATATTTTGAATTTTCGATATTTTATCCGTTCGGTATTTCAGTTTTAGGAATTCCAGTCATCGATATAATGATAAAAAGAGATTTAGATCGTTCGATATTTAAATTTTCGATATTTTGACCGTCGACTTTTAAACTTTAGATATATTCATTTTCGATATATAAATAACAGACTCAATTAGAAATCTTACAAAAATATTTATAAGGATGCGGCAGATTGGGTTTAATAGACCAAAGTTAACCTCCTGTTTTCGAAATGTGTGATGGTCACTGGAGCATAAAATAATTTGTTCAACGCGTTGTTTGGTGTAGAAATTAGTTTTCGACTTAACGTAGGTGTCCAATACTTTTGTCTCTTTGTATGTATTACACTGTATGTATGTGAGTTTGAGGCTGTACGGATTACAACCATTTTTGGTACAAAGGTACCTGGTCCACCACAGATGGTTATAGGTATAGGATATTTTTACCCGACTACACTGAAGCAAAAAAGAGAGTTATGACTTTTTCCACCTTAGCGAACAAAGTTACAGGTGCAATCTAAAACTTAATATTATAGAAGACTTACCGATGTCTGGACTCAAGAAGTCGCTTTGCACCATGGAACTGCGCATGGCGGAGCAAGATTTTCGTATCCATGATTCAGTTCTATTCCAAAACTCTTAACCTAATTGACGTCCATAAACATTGAATTTTGTCACGCAAATGCTTCCTAATCCTAATACTATACTGTCATCATTTACCATGTCCATGATTAATATTTAACGACGATTGATGATCGAATGTGACAGTGATTTGTTTTCACGTTTACTAATTATTCTGTTTATTTGTGTACGGAATTTTATTGTTATTTCACGATACTCTTTTAGTGTTAATGGCTATTTGGGCTACTGTCATATTTGTGAACACAGTCACTACTATAAAGATTTTTTGACGTGATAACGTCTTATAAATCGATGAACGCCGGCTGCACGCACAAAAAAGTGTCAGGCTCCACTCATTGTCACGAGCCAAGCGTTTTTGCACGAACCGAGCGTTCAGCTTGTGACACATCTATCTCTCTTCCACGTTATCACGTAAAATACAGTAAACCGACTTTACAGATAACCTTTTTTTTATTTTGATACCACCCCAATTATTTAACAAGCTTTATTTAACTTGCAATGTATGTTTGTTCAAGTGGAATCATGCAAGTGAAATACATATTTCCCGGTTTCCGATTGAGCTAAAATATGGTGTATTTATGTATTAGTGCCATCTTTCTCGCTCTCTTAATACTTGCTGGAGAAGCAATGGGACAGAGACGGAGCGTGATACACATGCCTTGGAGTATGGCTAATGCGCTTATAATTTTAAAACAAGAAAGATACAGAGGGCAGTACTAGTACTAACTAGATTGTGTTCGAAAATTTTAACCCACGCCACGTACGTAAAGTTACGATAGCTCAGTTGATCAGATCACTTCTGCGTTATAGAAGAGGTCAAAGGTTTAACTCCTGCTTGCAATTTGGAGCAGGAAGGTGGTCGCAGGAACTCTGTAATAAAATAATGCAACCCTATCGAGTTTGGGCTCTTGAGAATCATAAAAGCTTCGTCACAAAAATGTTTTTTTTTTCTGAGCTTACCATGGGACCAGTTTCATTTATGTTGAAATTGACCAGTAATATTTATTTCTTTAATGTTTAAATTAGAATATATATAAATTTAACGAATCTTACTTCGAGTCGCACAGTTGGCAGGTTATCTATTCCTAAGTTTGTATTTCAATAATGTTACTAAATCTTACCTAATTTAGTAGTTCAATACTGATAGAAGCGTATAAACCTGCGAATTCCTTTCATTAAAATGAGTTTTAGGATTATGTAAGCAAAATCTATTTCCCTTTATAGCTAAGTGATATTTGTGCGGTAGTTTGCGGAGTTTACGGGGCGTGTGAGTTGATTAGTGTTCGAGGTATCAGAGATATTAATAGTTAACATCGATCAACCATATAGAAACGATCCAGTACGGAAAACTAAGAGTTTAATTACTAAATCCGATAGGATTGGGTCTCTTGGATCCCGCCAGATGAATATCGATGAAGATTAAATAACAATGAATGAATAAAACAAATCAAACGTATAAATGAATAAAATGAAAATTATTCCAGAACGTTTAGGTTCCATAAACAAAAACATACAACTTATAAATATAAACAACACTGTTCTAGTATTTCATTGTTGTGTACATTAAAAAAAAGCGTATCCTCGTGGCACCTAAGTCCTTTCGCTGAGAAGCGCAGTTTTTCGCCAATAACTCAAAAACGTTATATCCGATCATGTTTGTAAACATTTTTCTTTGGTGGCATTTTAACAGTTTTTCAGTTTTTGTTACATGTATGGGGAGGGTACGGGTTACAGTATTTTATGAAACCCGATTAAGTTGCCGTCGAATCGATTGCAGAATTTCAGTCTAGTGATTAAAATGGTTTAATTTATTAATATAATAAATCGGGGCACACAAAAACTGTGATATTTGAAGATCACTGAAATAAAAAATGTGTTTTTTTTTTGGGTTTTTTGTGTTTGTATGTGTCGTTGTGGCTTTATCACGCCAAATCGGCTCTCAACTATTTTTGGTGCACGGGTAGCTGGGGTATCCACAGATAGTTATAGGATACACTTTACCTTTTTTATATTCAGTGAACTTCAAATATAATCAGTAATTACCTATTTAATTATCGGAAAATATGTTTCTCCACTGCACTTTTACAACTTCATAATAATATAGGTAGGTATGACATGATAAACAAGGCAACCATGAATAATAATCATAATAATGAAGTGTTTATGTATTAAGAACTAACGTCTAGAATAAGGTTCTTCTACTAACTATATATGAGTGTAACTTACTTCAAATAAAAGATAATTATTATTTTTAATATATAAGTTTGATTCGTACAGGGGTCATTTTATTCTGCAGCCGACTGTACTCAGTTATACGGCCCATGTAAAACATACACACACACAAGTGTTTCACAGAGGTCGAATGAAAGACGTAGTTAATTTACTCTGTCTTCAAAGTTACATTATACGGCTCATACATTACTTGCGTACGTAGGATGCTGTGGAAATGTTATCCGACTACTGCAAAGCCAAAAGGACAGATTATGACTTTAGAAGTATATTTATTTGTATTTATCGTTATGTTCGTAAGCGTTAAAACTATCCACCGCATATAGTGGTATTTTATATAGAAATCTGGCCAATATTACTTTTTTTATCTATACAACTAATATGCAACCGTAACTTCGGTCGCGGAGAGGAAAAAGTCATAACATAACCCTTCTGTATTTCGAGAGCTTAGTGAAATAAAAAGTATCCTATAACCATCTGTAGATACCCAGCTACCCGTGTAAAACGAAGTTGCGGGCGCCTTCTAGTCTTTTTGGATTTTTGTATGTTTGTATGTGTCGTTTTGGCTTCATCACGCCAAATCGGCTAAACGGATTTCAACTATTTTTGGCACATGGGTAGCTGGGTATAAGTAAGTAGTCAGTTATTTTTTTACCTTGATGGAGAAGGTTTAGAAGATTTAGAACAATACAATTTCTAGTTGTTATTACTTGTTTAAGTTTTGCATTTCATACACGGAGATATTTAATTTTAATGGTGGGGGTATTATGTTTTTTGCCAACAAACTGCAGTTTGGCAGATATCGTAACGTGTAAAAATTAATGTTGTTTTCTTCAAATAAATAAAGAAAAACTTTTGTCTGTTGTATGTTCTAGAACGACCTCTCAATAATAAAAATATTGTTGAAAAAAACTACATCAATCTCATAAAACCTCCCCAAGATACAACAATGTTAAAAATCAAATTTTTGGACTTTCCCAAAAAAACGCTTCATACTAAAGCCTACTACTAGCTTAATGACGTCACATGGTTAGTATCTTGCTTTTATCGAAACGGTTTCATAACAAAATTTAAAGCACCCAACTTTAAAGGTTCATAAAACAAGCTACACATAAGATTTCTAGTTATTAGTGAATAAGTAATGACCTACATCAATTATAATTGTTTAATAATGTTGTGTAATAATAACTCTATACATATAAACTCGATGCCCTTATTGAACTTATTGAATTTAATGTAATTTAATTTAATGTAATTTAATTTAATGTAATTTAATTTAATGTAATTTAATTTAATGTAATTTAATTTAATGTAATTTAATTTAATGTAATTTAATTTAATTTAATGTAATTTAATTTAATGTCATTTAATTTAATTTAGCTTACCTACCTATTTCTACATTTGTATGCCATATCGAGGCGAAGCATAGCGATCATACTATCAACGTAACACCTTTGTCTTACCTATGTCTTACAAATAAATAAATGATTGATTGATTAATTGATTGATTGAAGATATTTTGCTTGTTTTGTCAGGATCATATATATTTTTTACACATTTTGAAATAAGGCAACCTCAATATTAAATTGCCTTTATGTTAATAATTCAACGATTTACAAAGGTATGTAAATATATACATTGCTAAGCTTGATACTGTCCCAGTAGTTGACACCTTGAACCATAATTCATTGCAAACTGAGCGTCAATTACAAGAATTAGGACGTCAAACATTGGAACGTTTACCCTACTCTCAGGTAAACGCGTCTGCGTTTCATCTCACTGAGACGTTGAAAGACGGAGTTAATTTAGCACGCTATCAAAGTTACATATACGGGTCGTAAATTACTTTGGTACGTATGCTGTGGAAATGTTACTATCCCCGCCATTTGGAATCGTGATTGTCTAGAGATAAATGGCAATTAAACCGTATCCCTTGTTTAAGATTAATAACATAAGACCTTAGCGCAACTCATGAATGAGATGTCAACTGATTCTTTACTATTGTCCGGTTGAGTTAATTTTGCACGTCATCAAAGTTAAATCTTACGCTCACACTCATAATAATAAGATAAATTAACGCTGTTGAAATGTTACTATGCCCGCCAGCAACTTGAAACGTGATTGTATAAATGTCAAAAAAAATGTATTGTTTTATTTCAGAAAAAATAATAATTTTTATTTATGTCTGTATCTCTATAAATAAAATAATTTAACGGATTTTATCGCGTATATTATCTCATTTGAGTTCCCGACGTTTTCTAAGCTTTTCAGCTTTCCATTGTCACGAGTTGACTGAGAAAGGATATTATTTTCCTCTGTCAAAGTTGCAATTTGTGCAAACTACGAAACCACTTACGAAAGTCATCCTTTTTTTGGAAAAAAATTCGTTACGATTTTATTAAAAGTGATGATTTTCATAGTGAAGAGAAAGTTATTCAAGTTTCAGGTGTCAATGTTATACGAACCCAAGGGTTCATGTAACATTTTTAACTCCAAATGACCTCAGAAATGTGTTGTTGAAATCTTGCGAATTCCTCACTAGACACCTTGTATGGACCGCACGCCACTGACAACCACTGCTCCCATACACGAGCACTACACCACTCGCAGTGACAGACGTAGCACTGCGTTTATTATTAACAGCGCCGCTCAAACGTTGCGACCACCGGCTGTGTAACATTCGTAACCGCACAGATGTAGGCAGCTGCGGCAGTCTGGCTCCAGAGGCGTAGAGTTAATTTTTTCGTGTTAATGTCCATTCTATGTTGTGTAGGGTTATTTTTCAAAAGATCAACTGGAATTGGAGTGCTATGGAGATTATAGTCAAAAGTCGTCATATCTACTGAGCAATTGAATCGAGGGGCACGTTAAATGCCCCCGCCAAGACAAACGCAAGAGCCCTACTTTTTCTCGAAGCACTTCGTCGTTTTTTTAAACCTTCATTTTGGATTATACCAGATAAACAAAATTCTCGGGATATGACGTCAATAGTGAACTTATTAAACATATAAAGTTTCAATTGCATAACACTTTACATAACATAGAAGTTATTAAATTTTCTTTAAGTGACTGCAATTCTAATGCTATATAAAATATATGTCGGCGATATTCCACTCCTCGGTTGGTTTACGGAGCGGTCAGGAGGCAAGCGATTGCCAGATTCATCACCATCCATATTAAGATGGGTAGGTTCAACGAATAAAAAGATATTTCTTCGTAAAAACTTTGAATTTATTCGTACATGGACAGAGTAACGTTTACAGTCAAGTTCGGGCAAGAAGTGGTGCTAAAAATAGATTACAACAACTTATATAACGTTTCCCAACCCCGCCACATTACGTCACACCACCTGCGTAGTGGCGGGATTTGGTTTAGTAACAAACAATAGATTTCTTCATCAATTAAAGTGTCTCTTAAAGTGTTAATAACATTAAAATAATTATTCATTTTATTTATTTATATTATAATTACTGACATGACATTGTATATCGCAACACCATAACATTAAATATTAAATCAATAGTAATTCAAATAAACTACTGTATAATTTGTCGGCTAGCATATAACGGTAAATCACATGTAATTTAATTCACTTTACTATTAATTATATTTATATAAAAGAACGAATCAAAACGGAATGCCGCCCACACGGCCATTCTGCTCCAGCGCGCTCCCCGCGCTGTATTTCAGGCATCACCCATCCTGGGATCTAGCCTACACAGGCATCACCCATCCTGGGATCTAGCCAACACAGGCATCACCCATCCTGGGATCTAGCCAACACAGGCATCACCCATCCTGGGATCTAGCCAACACAGGCATCACTCAACTACAGTGAGATCTAGCCTCCAAGACCGGGAAAAGGATACGCGTGGTGGCCAGCCAGCGTTTAAGGAAGGAGAGGTGGATAGGTGGAACTTAACAGTAAAACATAATAAATATATGTATCACTTATGACGCACAAACATACAAAATCTATTTATAATGAATTATTAAAGTTATATTTCCCTTTGATTGTTGTTTTACTTTACCATTTATTTAATTTACATAACACCTGCGATAATAACATTTTAATGAGTGTTGGATTCGGAGCTGTCGTCATTTCGAACACTGTCACTGATTTCACCATCCGCCCACATGGCAGGTTCATCGTCATAACTATGAAATGGGTCAACCTGACCCACAGGGGCAGGTCTCAAAAAGTCGTGACTAGCGATCTTCTCAGAACTTCCCCGTAAATTGACATGTTTCAGTTTATAACGGTCATTCGGCAATATTTCTAATATTTCCATTGGGCCTTCAAATTTCGAACCCAATTTTGTTGTATGTCTTTCATGTTTACGCATCAAAACAAAATCGCCTATATTGAAAGGTTTGATTTTGGCTTTGCCAATATCAAATCTTATTTTATCCTGAAAAGATCGCTCGTCCATCCTCTGTTTAGAGGCATTTCTCACAGAAATGAGGTCCTCTATAGGTTCATCATCATCAATTTGGAGGAGCTTGATAGCGGGTGGCGAGCATTTCTTGCCAACTAACAATTCCAATGGACTTTTTTTAAAAATATTTTTTAATATATGCCAATTGTAAATCTTGCATGGCGGAATGCCACCGTTTATCAAGCTCTACCACTGACATATTATCTTTAATTACTTTCATTGTGCGTTCTACCTGACCGTTTGCTCTACTAGCGCCTTTGGCTACTACGTGATGCTCAATACGGTATCTGTTACAGAAATCTTTGAATTCTAACGCAGTCATGCTTTTATCTTGGTCTGTAATAAGGCGCGTAGGAGTACCAAAAATGGTTATTAATTCTTTTAAGCTTTTTATGGCGGTCTGTGTCGTACGGTCATTGGCATAAACTAAATGAACGTACTTCTATAAAACGGGCGTCTATAAAAACAAAAGCATACTCAGATTCAGCCCGCGTGCCATTCATACGTCCAGTTATATCTGCGTGCACGGTATGAAAGGGTATAGCAACTTTATCAATAGGATGTAAAGAAACTTGTCTAGCACCGGATATACCTTTTCTTACTCGGCAGCTGACACAGTTTTCAATAAATTTTCGGACTAGCTTGGACATATTAGGGAACCAATATTGTTCTCTTATTTTGGCGAGAACCTTTTCCCAGCTAAAGTGTTGGAGTGTGGAATGATAATGGGCTATGAGATTCCAGCGATAACTACATGGGACGATTATAAGCTTTCGTGTTTTGTTATCAATTTGAACTTTACGTCTCAGTAATTTGTCCTGTAAAATGACATAAGTATTTGCTATATTACTTGGTATGGAATCCGACTTCAGTTGTTCGACGATATTTTTTAGTATAGGGTCACGTTTTTGTTCTATAAGTAGCCAATTATGATCAAGAGTGGACGAGTTTACAGATAATTGCAAAGGTCTGGACTTTGATTCGCGATTTTTAGGCACATCAGGCTGGGCATGGTCTACGGGATTCCTACTAAAATAATCAGCGTGTGACAATCTCTCACCCTTACGATATTCGACTTCAAATTGATAGTTTTGTAAAAAGGCCCACCAGCGGTGGACTCTAGGAGTCAACTCTCTTTTATTTCGCGAAGCTTTGAGTGAGTTGCAGTCTGTTACTACTTTGAAAGTTCGGCCATATAGAAAGTGGCGAAAATGTTTGATGGC
This sequence comes from Hedya salicella, assembly GCA_905404275.2. NCBI lineage: Eukaryota > Metazoa > Arthropoda > Insecta > Lepidoptera > Tortricidae > Hedya > Hedya salicella. Next base: position 26,490,055 of record FR990101.1, read on the forward strand.
TTTGACGACTGCCAGCGTTTCAAGTTCATACGAATGGTATTTACTTTCAGCGCTGGTCGTTCTCATACTAAAATAACCAACGACATGAAGTTTATCGTCGCGCTTTTGAAATAAAACGGCGCCATACCCTAAGGAACTAGCATCCGTATGAAGTTCCGTAGGTAAATCTGGATCAAATATCATTAGCAGAGGGGAAGATGTTAAGCGGCTGATAATTTCTTGCCTGGCTTGCTCTTGGCGCTCAGTCCAGTTCCAAGGTACATTTGACTTGGTCAATTCATAAAGTGGTATCATTATTTTTGAAAAATTTGGAACAAATTTTCGAAAATATCCAGCCAGTCCATTAAACTGGCGAAGTTCTTTTATATTTTTGGGTGTCGGGGAATTAGACAAAGCCTCGATTTTTCTAGGACTGGGTTTAACGGTTCCATTTTGAACAATATTTCCCAAATATTCAATGGACGTTTTCAAAAATGAGCATTTTGAAACGTTCAATGAAAAACCAGCGTCAGTTAGTCGTTTCATGACAAGATCAAGGTTACGTAACCCTTCCTCCGGCGTCTCAGACATAATGAGTATATCGTCAAGATAGACTAGAGCAATGTTGTCTCTATAATTGCCAAGTGCTTTGTTTATGGCACGTTGGTACACAGAGGGGGCGTTGCAAAGGCCAAAGGGTACCCGTAAATATTCATATTGGCCGTCGGGGGTCACAAAAGCTGTCTTTTCGATAGAATCTTCGGCAATGGGGATTTGATGAAACCCGGCGGCCATATCAAGGCAGGTAAAATAACGTGCTTTCCCTAACCTATCTATCTGATCAGCGATCAAAGGCAAAGGAAAATTGTCTCTTAGAGTATTTGCATTTAGCTCACGAAAATCTACACAAAGACGATCCGATCCGTCTTTTTTCTTAACGAGCAGGATAGGACTACTAAACGGCGAAGAGCTGTCGCGGATTATACCATTGTTTTTAAGATCTGCAATCATTTCCTTAACCTTTTCTCGCTCATTAGGTGATAATCTATAAGGCCTACGCTGCACTATTTTATCAGGGTTTTTTAGTCTTATTTTAAGTTCACCGGTGTTTACTTGTGAAACGCGATTACCAGATGTGAAATTGTCTTTGTATTTATTTATAATCATCCTTAAATTATGAAGATTATCGTCTTTTATATCGGTATCAAATTCGGAACTAAATTTTTGTTGCGTGCATTTACCAACGAGGAATTCGCGTTTTACAGAAATACCATCCCTTGTCATAGTAACACTGAGGCCAGGGATTTGCAGCAAGTCATAACCAATTATAATATCAAACTGAGTTTGAGTGTCTCCAACAGTGTAAAATTCTAGCTCAACACAAACACCATCTATTTCTACAATAGTAGTAATACTCTGCGTTGAATGAACTGGGCAACTGCCAATCCCAGAAAAAGTGACGTTCACAGTCTTTCTCTTCCCTGGGATCGAACCAGAGAACCTTTCACGCATCAGAGAACAGTCAGCGCCTGTATCAAACAGGCAGGAGTAGGTAGTGTCACCTATATTAACTGCTGTGGTGCTACGGTCCCTATTATTACAAAAATTTACAGTTTTATTTAAATGTAACCGTTCATCGTTTTGTTTACGAAAACAATTCCTTTCTAAGTGGCCTTTTTTGAAGCAGTATTTGCATTCAACTGACTTAGTCGTTTGAGGGTAGGAAGAACCACCTTGAGGGGTAGAAGAACTGGGAATTCGAGTCGATTTTTCAAGCCTAGGAATGTTAAGCGTTTTGCAATCACGAAAACGGTGACCAAGCTTATTACATTTAAAACAAACTGGCTGGTCTGATTTGTTAGTGGTCTCTGAGGTGCGGGGCTTTTTAATGAGGTTATTACTACTATTGTTCGATTTATCCGTTATATCGAGTTTACGTTTACGATAAGTTTTCAAAACGGAAACTAGTTTAGGCAAAGAGTCAGGCGTGTTACGTAACAATTCAGATCTAATATGCTCAGGATAAATACCTGTAATAACTGCATCAATTACGTCAGCATCACTCGCTTCCGGTTGCACGCGCTTAAACATAGTCCACGCAGTAGTAGCATATTCGGCGTAGCTCGCAGCCTGCTCCGAGGTATAGCTCCGCCATTTTTGAATATCATCAGCGTATCGGAACTGCTTCGAAAATGTCTTGATTAGGTCATCCTTAACTTGATCCCAAGTAGTTGAGTGCAGAGACCAAGTGTCGGCCCACACCTTTGCCCTGCCTTTGAGTTGAAGTATAGCTTTCATCCGTGCCTCTTGAGGTGATATGGCGAAAGTAGAAATTGTTTCATCGACATTCGCACACCAATCCCGAATGTCATGAGAACGTACATCGGGATCAAACGGCGGTAAATAGAAATTTCCTCGCTCGCGGGGTGGCAGCGGCAGCTGCGATTGATTGGCAGCAGACATAGCTGCAGTAACAGCACTTGAAGCAGCTTGCTTTGTGATTGTGGTCACCAGGCTCATCACTTGGTCCATGGTAAAAGTAGGTTCGGGTTGAGTAACAGTTCGGCGCCTGCCTAAAGTAGGGGAATGTGATCCCACCGCTGCTGTCGGCGATATTCCACTCCTCGGTTGGTTTACGGAGCGGTCAGGAGGCAAGCGATTGCCAGATTCATCACCATCCATATTAAGATGGGTAGGTTCAACGAATAAAAAGATATTTCTTCGTAAAAACTTTGAATTTATTCGTACATGGACAGAGTAACGTTTACAGTCAAGTTCGGGCAAGAAGTGGTGCTAAAAATAGATTACAACAACTTATATAACGTTTCCCAACCCCGCCACATTACGTCACACCACCTGCGTAGTGGCGGGATTTGGTTTAGTAACAAACAATAGATTTCTTCATCAATTAAAGTGTCTCTTAAAGTGTTAATAACATTAAAATAATTATTCATTTTATTTATTTATATTATAATTACTGACATGACATTGTATATCGCAACACCATAACATTAAATATTAAATCAATAGTAATTCAAATAAACTACTGTATAATTTGTCGGCTAGCATATAACGGTAAATCACATGTAATTTAATTCACTTTACTATTAATTATATTTATATAAAAGAACGAATCAAAACGGAATGCCGCCCACATATACGTAGGTACGTAAAACACTGCTCTTTCTGCATACTCCCACTCAGTGGCGCGCACTGGGCTTTTGAAAAAAGTAGGCAGTTTTCTATGCCTATATGGAGCCTAGTATAAGGCTCCAGGGTAGGCTGTTTCTCTGTGCATATATGGAACCATAGTCGTCCAGGGTAGGCTGCTATTGTGCCTATATGGACCGCAAGATACTGTTCTCACGCACGACCACCACTTGAAGTGACAGACGTATAACAACGTTTATTATTAACAGCGCCGCTTAAACGTTACGACCGTCGGCTGTCGTAATATTCGTAACTGCACAGATATCGGCAGCTGCGGCAGTCTGGCTCCAGAGGCGTAGAATTATTTTTTTTAGTGATAATGTCCATTGTATGTTTTGTAGGGTTCAAATTCGCTTAAACTTTTGAGTGCCAAGCAAAGTAATACGACGTGACCCAGATGTAACAGCAAAAAAATAAATACCTTAATTTTTTTTATAATGATTGCAGAGCGAGGTATTTATATTTTATTCGGAGTTTTTTAACCATGAAATTTGGTGACTTTTTGATGAAGTGATCTGCCGTTTTTTTCGCTAAAAGGGTTAAAGAATGAACTGGAATTGGAGTGCTATGAAAGCCAAAAAATTACAGTCAAAAGTCTATGTACTAAGCACTATCTAGGGTCTCGGTAATGTCCCCGCCAAGAGAAGCGCAGTGGCATACCAATACCTTTTTATAAAACGTTGTGTCGTTTATTTGAACCTTCATAACTTGGGTTTGGATTAGTTCAGATAAACAACATTCTCGGGATATCAAGTTGTCAGTCTTTGGGTCCCTGAACCAAATTAGTTAGTTACTTAGTATTTTTTCTCCGGGAAATTCATGAAAATACGATCAAAGCCGTATGAAGCAATAATGTTCTAGAAAACATATCATGACGAACGAATCATGTATTTTGTGAAATTTAAATGTTTTTGCTAGCGGCCGGCCGCGACTTCGTCCGCCTTAGAATCGGTTATCGCGGATCAAAGGTATTTTTCCGGGATAAAAGGGACCTTTTGTCTTTCCCCAAAACTCGATATTTTACTAATTTAAATGTGAAGCATATTACCAAGATTTCAAGTTCCTATCGTAAAAAAATATTTAATGTCCATACAAATTTTCATCCCCTTTTTCGACCCTAAAAGGGATGAAATTTGACATAAATAGTAGCCTATGTCCTATTCTGATATATAAGGTTCATAACTGGAAAGTTCCATAAAAATTCGTCCAGTAGTTTTTAAGATTAAGTGGAACGTAACATACATACTTTCACGTTTATAATATAGACAGGAAGATAGGATAGGCTGAATCAGTCGAAGATAATTGAGGTTCGATGATGGTGATGATGATGGTGATGATGATGGTGATGATGATGGTGATGATGGTGATGGTGATTGTGATTGTGATGGTAATGGTGATGGTGATGGTGATGATGCTGGGGATGCTGATGGTGATGTTGATGGTGATGGTGATGGTGATGGTGATGGTGATGGTGATTGTGATTGTGATGGTGATGGTGATGGTGATGGTGATGGTGATGGTGATGGTGATGGTGATCGTGATGGTGATGATGATGGTGATGGTGATGGTGATGGTGATCGTGATACCTTACTTAGGCCACTCAGCAAGCTTCGTGGCCTAAACACGGTACTCGACTGAAAAAGCATACATTATATAACGATTGCATAAAATACTATTATGCGACTACTAGTTTTCTCCTCCACTGACGAAGTGGCAGGCACCTTTTACTTCGTTTCTTTTAAAAAACGAAGATCATTTCTAGTGTAAGTGACGTGGCTTTCCCGCAGCACAGCACAGCATTCTGCCGTCTGGTCGAAGTCCGTAATGCTGGATAGAATATTCTAACGCCGCTGGATGCTTTTAGTGTCTGAATTGTTGACGGTATTCAAATTAACTCGTCGGCTGACTTGTTACGGGTGCGACGGTTTTTGCCCACAAAAATAGAAGACAGGCAGGTCCAACTTGGAGAAAGAGATCGATCGAGGGATTTAACTACGATGGACAGCATTTGGGAAACTGGGAAGTGACTTTTACTCCAGGATACCTCAGTGCTTGAAGACGCAAGTCTTACACCAGTGCGTATTACCGGTGAAGACGCACGGAGCCGAGACGTGGTCTCTAACAACACTCAGCGAGCTATGGAAAGGGCTATGCTCGGGATCTCTCTACGAGATCAATTCAGGAATGAGGAGATTTGTAGACGAGCCAAGGGCATAGACAGCAAACAGGGTAAGCAAACTGAAGTGGCAATGGGCAGGCCACATAGTTCAACAAACCGATGGCCATTGGGGCAGAATGGTTCTTATGTGGAGACCGCGTACCGGCAACGTGGGACAGCCATGTGCGTGGGTAGGCCATCCGCAAGGTGTTCGGCCCTGGTTAGGGTTGCGGGGACTCGCTGGATACGGGTCGCCTGTATCCGGCCCATGTGGAAATCTATTGAGGAGGCCTGTGTCCAGCAGTGGACATCTTATGGCTTAAATGATGATGATGATGAATTTTTATTTTTTGTTTTATTTATATAGAATCACAATGGTGTAACATTACAGAGAATTCCATGCCGTTACATCGATTCTTAATTACTATTACTTTAGACTAAATTATTGCACATTAACATAGTCAGTGATCATTCCTCTCTAAGACTCTCTTCCATTCACTCATCAGCTGAAATAGAAGACAGGGACAAGTTTAGCCGCGGGTAAAGCCCGCCTCACACTTAGCCTTAATAGATATTAACACTTTGACAGTCAAGCTTTTCGAGTTGCTACGCATCTTCCTCTACATACGGTTCGGAACCCTACCAAAAGCCTATAAAATTCAAACATTACTTCCTGGACTGAAATTATGAGCAGTCAGTATATCTACCATCTTGCGAGCCTGTAATATGCCTAATAAATGGGTTATATTCGTATTTTACATTCGCTCTCTTTATCAGGAGCAATGCGAAGGAAATAAATAAAGAAATTCGCGTAGGAGCGACAATAAGAACGCCGCTATAAATATTAGATTCGATAGGGCTGCGACCGGCACGTGCCACATAGAGAGAAAAGCAGAACAGACAATGGTCTTAACAGTATGGCAGTCAGAATAGATAACGCCCTATAAGGGCACTGCAATTATCTTAAAGCAGAAGAGACATTTTATTAATCAAATGAAATAATGATCCTTATTCTGTAAGTAGGCCGCAAGGGCACTTTTACAAGTCTGACTCTTCGGCGTTTCCCAAGAGGAGACCACTGAGGAGAAGAAAGCCGAAACAAACTCAACATTCAGTAATTTTTTCGAAATAAGTCTTATATATATTACAATATTTGTACTTAGCCTATCCTAAATATATTTTTTGAGTATAAACTTAATGCGTAGTTCTTCAAGAAAACATATCAAAACTTATAAAAGTGAAAAAATATATATATAGAATATGAAAAAGCAAAATAATGTTTCTTTTTATTTAAAACAAGTTACATACGTTTGATATGCCTTATAAGAATTGTGTCCCGGTAAAAGTAAATTATTTGGTTTCTGTTTTGATATTAGATACTAGAATGTGCCATCAAGTCCCACAACTTCGTCAGCAAACGAGAAAAAAATCATAACCCTATTTTTCTTCAGCGTAGTCGAGTAAAAGTATCCTTTAACCATTTGTGGATACCTAGCAGCAGGCAGTGGTGTATCACTACAAATTGAAACCCGATTCAATTTAAAGATCACAAAATCTATTATTATATGTTTGTATGTGTCGTTGAAGCTTTATCACGCCAAATTGGCTGAACGGATTTAATTTATTTTTGGTACACGGGTAACTGGGAATCCACAAATGGTTATATGATACTTTTTACTCGACTACGCTGTCGAAAAATTAGGAGCTATGAATTTTTCTCCTCCGCGAACGAAGTTACGGGCATCGTCTAGTTAAAAAATAAATAAATACCTACATAATGATTGCAAGAAACATCTAAATGATTATAAAAACAACGAAAACAAAATAGGAAATAAATGAATCTATAACTAACTTAATACTAACTCAAAACTAAATACTATTATAAAAAGAAAACCCCGTCTAAAAGTTCGCCTTGCGGCATGGTCCCCATCACGCTGGCGGCGTTACCTCTCTGAATTGCGAGAGAAACTCGTTGCGAGAGGTAGCCGCCAGCGCGACGGTCTCCCGTGGCATCGATCAGCCTCGCCGACAGGGCCCCCATAAACTTCTTATTGTAATTGAATTGTAATTGATTGCAAGACATTTTTTACAAAAATAGTCCCATCGTGAGCTCAATAGGGCTTTTGTTGTGAGTACTAGATGATGATATATTTACTTATATTCATAGAAAACATTCAAGACTCGTGATCAAATATTTATGCTCATCACACAAATATTTGTCATTACCGGGATTTGAACCCATGACTTTCAGCATCGCGGGCAACGTTACTCCCACTGAGCTACACCGGTCGTCATATGTGCATCAGAAGAAAAATCTCTATATTATCCTCTCTCAACAAATGTTTCCATACTGTTGTTTCTCGCGCACTGCGCAGTAAAGATGTATGGCGTCCGATGTACTCGTACAACTGAGGTGCTTATAAAATTGTATTCTATCTGTCTACTTCTACAAATTACTTGGCTGGGCCGCTATTTACGGAATAACAACTATTTATTTATTACATTTTTAGTTTAACTGGGTATTTGACCGACTTCAAAATAGGAGGAGGTTCTATGTTCCACTGTATGTATTTTTTTGATGTATATTGACCAAAGTCTCTGTCACTTGTAAACCGATTTCAAAAATTCGTTTATTTTTCGAAAGAGAATACTCATGAGGTTGTCCCATATTCAATAAGTCAGGGTCTGATGATGGGATCCTAGGAGAATCGAGGGCATATATCTTCTGTATATGTCAGGGCTTGAAATGCGATCTATTTTCCGTACCGGTTAGAACCACACTTTGAGAGCCTAACCCATAATAAAGGTTACGCTCGCAAAAAACCGCTCTAACTAACCGGTTAATATCTCGGAGCCACCTCGGAGCGCAAACAGGGAACGAAATTCATTAACCGGTTAGAAAGTTCTCTCTCAGTGGATAAAGTTCCCTCAAAACTATCTTCTAGCTGTTCCATCATCAAAGTCAAAGTTTTATACAAATTCTTTTACATTCCGGGCTACTGTGTTGTGGAACTCTCTTCCACTCGATTTAAGGCAAGCGAAGTCATTGCCTATTTTTAAAACTAAGTTAAAGGATCATTATGTATCTCTCTCATAATTTCTATTTTTAATTCTGCTTCTGGTTTTCTAATCACTTTGATGTCAACTGTATCATAGTTTTCTTTCTTACTTTGTATATATAGTAGTATGTATGTTTAGTATATGTATATGTATAATATGTATATTTGTTTTTATTTATTTTTGTATTATATGTAATCTTATCTCACCACCTTCTTATTTTATGTTAAGGCTCTATTGTACTGTTTCTGTTGTTGGTGTGCAATAAAGAATTGTTGTTGTTGTTGTTGTTGTTGTTCCCAAATCAATTCGTTCGAATGTAACCTAAATGTTACCTAAAGAATTAACCGCCTTAACCTAAATAAATACCGGTTTATTTGTAACCAGTTAAAAGCATATAGTATATATACTGAGCCGGTTTTGGTACTTGATCTGAAGCAGAACTTAGCTCGCAGTGAGCTTCAATTCCGCTAAAGGATGTGTGGGGAAATGCTGCTCTAGAAGGACCACATCAGGCATACTGAACTGCGTACTTCATCATCATCATCACCATCAGCATAAAGACAAAGGCAGCTGGACAAAGGTCTCCCCCAAAGAGCTCCACCTTGTGGCTGCTCACGCTGCGTCTTCCAGTGAGTAGTCACCACTCAAAAACACGATGGCCCCAGGCCGTCGGTTCTATGAGCGCCATGGCTATATCCTTCTGGCTATGTAAGTGACTCTGGTTCTTCTACGGATCTCTTCATTTCTGATTCGATCTCGAAGAAACTCCGAGCATACTCCTCTCGAATGAACATATCTGAGCACATATTTCGATAGTACTTTTAAAATCATATTGAGGTTGCTACAAAAAAATTTAGTGGATATTCTCGGAAATAATCGCTCCGAAATGTTGCACTCTATTTTCGAAACGGTACTTCTAAAACTAAAAAATATGAAAAAAATTACAAAGATAACTTAATAAATAACTGAACGAAAATTGTTTTTTCTATTGCCGAAAAAACGGCGCTTCTCAACGAAAGGACGTAAGTGCCGTGGAGATACGCTCGTTTGCTAGTACACTTTTTCATGTTTTTCATCTGTTGTGTGCATTTTTTGGTATGAATGGCTGCGGAACCCTACACTGAGATGCTCTTGGCCGGTTTGTCACATTTTCCTTCATAAAACAAAATTTAATCACAATTAAAAAATCAAGCCTTTTCATATGAAATCATATTTATTTGACCTAATATTTAGACTAATTTTTTGCCCCCCCCCCCCCCCTCTAATATTCCTCTTTTTTTTAGAAAGTAAAAATATATTTTAAATTGTTTCCTTTGCAATACACGTGAGCTGACCATGTTGATAAATATTTATAAATATTCCAAAAGTAGTTTTAAGTAAGGATTCCTTTTTTACCTATTTGGTACTGTACCTTAAAAATGTTATCTATAAAACAATGTGACATAAAAATAAACCATTCATATAATTCTGAGTCTACATAACGCGTACCATCGATAAAAAAAAAATATGAACACCTCTTGAAAACGTAATGGTCTCAATTGCGCCTAGGTATACCTAAATCAAATTATAACTCAAGCATTTGCTGTATTCAACCGCGTTTCAAATAACCCCAGAAAATACGGCAGTTGGCACTCGAAAATAGTAGTAAAGTGAGACAAAACACCGATTTATAGCTTAATCTGGATTCAGTTTGGGTGCGTCGTAAACGTTTATGGGTTATGCTATGGCGCTGCCAATACCCGTATCGATACGATTATTGTATCTCGCGGTATTTAAATGGCGGAAAAGCTTTAAATATGCCAAATGTTCTCGCCTTTATGATCATAATGGAAGATGAAATGGAAGAAGTGTACAATTTCGTGTGAATATCGTGTTTATTTACCATAAAAACAATAATTGGCAACACGACAGATGTACTTCATGACGATCATAATGTTAAGCGAGTTTAGAAGCGTAGGATGTAATGGTGTACAGGTGTATATACGTGTAAATAGGGATTTAAAATTGTAAGTAATATTTTCGCTGTTAGTGTTTTTTTTTTCAATGATTTCAATATGGAATGCATTTATAATCCTAACCGTTCTCACCGATTCAAATTAATTAATGATTCATAAGATTCATAAATTAATAGATACAAGATTAACCTGCGTATTTTTTTAAATTAGATTTTTAAATTATAGTTCCTTTAATTTTGCATCAAATTGTGTCTTGGTTAGATGTGAAAATAAATTGTGCTCACATGTGCATTATTTTCATGCAGTTTCCACAAAAAAATGTCATGCAAATGCCACAAACCACCACTAGACAGTATCCTCAACCAACACGTGTTTCGCCTCTCTACGAGGCATCTTCGGAAAATTTAGGACGAGAGTCCACCCAAGGATTTCTCTGGTTTGTTATATTACACACCGACCTATACAAACACGAATAAAATGATCCAGTGACCTTCAAATTATTCGTCTCACTTATTTTATTGGAAATATCTTCTATGTACATATATTCAATTTTACAACATTATAATAATATTTTCTTCTGTTTCCGCGATTATTACTCATTGAAATAAAACAATTTGACGGATTATATCGCGTATATTATCTCATTTTAGTTCCCGACGTTTCGGAAGCTTTCCAGCTTTCCATGGTCACGGGAGAACTGAGAAAAGATGTATTTTCCTCTGTCAAAGTTACAATTTGTGCAAACTACCCATTTTTTGAAAAAACACAAATAAAGGTGTACATACATGCCAGATGGGCCTAAGCTGTAAAGACAGTTACACATGTGCCAGAAGGGCTTAATTATTTTATTTTAATAATTTACCAAGCAGCATTTCACAAAAGAGGCGTACTGAGGAGAAAAGAAACGCTGCAAAGAAAAACTCCCAGGCTACCTCATTACTAATTATAATATTTAAAAAACAGAGCTTATTAACTACTTTTAAACAGATAAGATATTTTACACCGTTCGGAAATTAAGGTTTTGCAGTCCTGTGTCTCGCTTGTTCCTTGATGAGATGTATTACAGGATCCCAAGCTGGTGGTAGTGACAATCCATCTTCTCTATTGAAATTAGGATGCTTTTTAATCTCAATAGCCTCGCGTAGCATCCTGGGAAAATATCTTTTTTCTTTGGCAAGGATAGAAGGTTTATCAAACTTAATTGAGTGGTTTGGTTTGTCAATGACATGTTCACAGACTGCAGACCTATTACACCGACGGTGCTTGACATCTGCTATGTGCTCCTTCACCCGGGTTGATACACTGCGTTTCGTTTGACCAATGTATGAAAGACCACACTCGCAGTCCAGCTTATAAATACCTGCACTCTGCAAAGCTAACTTTGACAGAGGAAAATACATCTTTTCTCAGTCCTCCCGTGACCATGGAAAGCTGGAAAGCTTCCGAAACGTCAGGAACTAAAATGAGATAATATACGCGATATAATCCGTTAAATTGTTTTATTTCAACATTATAATAGTATCGTTGATTCTCTTGATAAACCTGTGAACTGGACTGTTTTCCGAGTTATGTTTCTCAAATGATTCATTTTACGTTCATTCTTTAACACACGTTTGGATCAGTTGGTAGTTCACCGGCCTCCGAAGCTGGCGGTCCCGGGTTCGAATCCTTGCCAGGGCAAGTGCTTTTGTGAGGAGCACAAATTTTGTTCCTGGGTCTTGGATGTTTTATATGTATTTAACCCATAGTATAAACTTGACTTAGTTTGGGACTAGGTCGATTTATGTTAGATTGTTGCTGATAGGTCTTTCATTATTTTTTCTGAAACCGTAGTTTTTGGGACCATTTTAAAACAAACAGAATCTAATTGGCTTTATATGATCTGTTTAAAGATCCTAAAACGTTTTCCGATTTCAGCACAATTAATTTTTACGATGCGACCTAAGACTTATATCCACATATCTATCTGTTACCCCACACCCCCAAACTAACTCATCAACAACTCATAAAGTGAGTGAATCATAGAAGAAAGTCAAGTAAAGGCTGTTATTCCGGTTTGGTCCAGTCTGGGGCGGCATCAAATAATGCGCAGTTGTGACCTGCTATGCCAATGAGTAACTAGGTACGAAATTTGCACGTAGACAAAAAATAAAATTTACTTGTAGAGGTCTGCGTGATCACGCGTAGTCGATTGCTAACACGATGGCTTGATCAACTTTTGACCAAAATCGATGGAGGTACGTTTTAAAGATTCCACTAACCACGATCCTCGCTAATGAGGGATCGATTGAAGATGTAACCCCAAACTCGCTCATAGAAGTAAGCGTGACACTTAAAAAAATACCAAAAAAAGTCCAGTGTCTTTCCATGTGCGAGGTTGGTTGTTATTCTGGTCCAATCCGGGGTGGCAACAAATAACGTGCCGCTGAGATCTGCTGCTGACAATGAATGAGTAACCGCCAGATTTTGGGGCCCAGGCTACAAAAAAGTAGCGAAAACTAAAAGAATGCTTTTTAAGGTACAGGACCGGTCGTGATTGCGTGGTTTATCTTACGAAACATTAAATTTCTACCTCAACAGCTAATGCCAAAACAACACAAATTCAAAATTACTTAATCTAGCTTATTGATTTTTACATATAAATCTTCCATTCAGCCTATTTCTTTCATTGGCGGGTTTAGCAGTGGGTGGATGAGTGAGAGGCGCGATCGCCGCTCGCAGTTGCTGCATTCGCTATCGTACGTGTGTGTGCAGGGTAGCGTCGTTGACACGCACACATGAATTCATCCAGAAATCACACGAGGTTTTTGGGCCACATTTATTATTGATTTGATTGAGCGCTTATCGCAGTGTTGGTTACCAAAGTGAACATTTTATCAATTCTGGTATTGGTTAGTATGGCCAGTGTTGGTAATTCCGAAATTTCCGATACTGCACATATAAAGCAATTCCAGAATTGCAAGCTCTCAAGTACACAGTCTAACTATTCGATGGATTTGTAATTTTGTGTACATTTAATGTGTATGGTCATGCCGCGTGACCCCGTGACTCGCAGCACACCTCAATCAGCAAGCAAGACTGCCACTAGTGATTGAATTCCCGTTCGTTATTACTTATTACCGCCATGAGAGCGGCGGCAGCATTATATGCTTGATGCTGCCAGCCCTGCGTGATCAGCGTGTGAGCCAATTAATGTGATAACCGCCGCTTAAAATAATCCCGTTACTGCACACAGACAGAGAAACAGAGATACAGACCGACAGACAAACAGACAGACAGACACACAGACGATCGGACGGACGGACGAAAGGATAGATGGCCGCCGTATACACAGACATTGTCTGTGGTCATTTTTCCCGCGCCATCCCGTGAGTCGGACCACACCCCAATCAGCGAGCAGGGCTGCCACCAGTTATTGGATTCCCGTTCGTTATTACAGCCATTAGAGCGGCGGCGGCATTATGTGCGTAATGACTTGCCAGCCCTGCGTGATCAGCGTGTGAGCCAATTAATATCTGATACCCGCCGCATGAAATAACTTCGTTACTCCAGAATAAATAATAGAACAAGTACAGAATATTCAGTTTTAGGGTTGCAAGTGAAAGTTGAGGGCAAAAAATCTCGTGGGCATTCTCCTATACGGTGTACAACCTCATCAAATTTGTGAACCTCAAGAATCAACGAATATTCTCACTTTGTCAAACATAGAGCTACATGGCGTCGCATCATGAGAGCAGCGGCAGCACAAAACTCGATCGAGACATGACCACGACCACTCTGCCATGATAGTTTTATATACTCTGACATTTAGAATTTTATTCTAGACACATTTAGATTATTTATTTTTTATTGACAATCCTTTTGGGATTTATCTTATTGATTATTTTAATTTTTAAAATGATGATTTTATCAATAATATTACACTTAAGTTAAATGATCTGATTAGGTTTTTCTAATCCTTGCAGCAAATGTTGGATCATATTGTATTTCTCCCAGCAAACATTCACTCTCATGTAACTGACATTTCGAAAGTGCTTGTAACTAGGCCTACTTGAATAAAGAATATTTTGATTTGATTTGATTTGATATAAATAAACCGGTATTTATCTAGATTATACCAGTTAATAATATAGTTTACACGAATTGATTTGGAAACTTTACTTATTTCGAAGTGCTCTCTACCGGTTACTCCGTGTTCGGATACGGGAAACGATGACAATGAACGATGTCGCGCCGATAGTGACGCAACGATATTTAACTACATGAAAAATTGAATCTAATAACATAGTAAGCAAACCAATCTTAGTCTAAGCGAGCGGTTAATACCCTAGACTCGTTCACACGGAAAAACCTCTCTCTAACCGGTAAATGGATTTCGCTCCCTTTTTAAAGCTCCAAGATATTAACCGGTTAGAGCAATGTTCAATCTAGGTTCCTTATAACGTAAATAATATTCTCATACATATATTGGAACTATACGGGTAATATGTTGATGTCTTTAAAAAGTTCTTAAGGAGTCACGGAAGTTCGGGTGATGTATAGACCGAATCGCTCTTTTTTGTGGCACAAATATAGTCTGTATGTTAGCTGCTTTACCCTAATTCCCCATTCTATTGCACAAATAAATCCGACATTAGCCAAATCCTGTTCTCAGTGCTTTCGAACCGTATAGTATAGTATGCAGGCTGTTCAAAAGTAATTACTGTAATGACCCGACTTGCATACAAGTAACTGCTTGTATTTGGGACTACCTCTATTGAAAAGAGGATCCTTTGATCCGGGGATTAACAGCGCTCAGCATTGATTACTACAATTTTGAACAGCAAGCCCACACAACCAATATCATTTATTGAACACAGCGTGACATGGGATATGTAAATTAACTGTTTAGGTAATGAAAATAAATGAATGTTATTTTTTTCCAGAACTTTTAGACATCATAAAAAAAAACAAGTGCAAGTCGGACTCGCGCCCCGAGGGTTCAGTGCTATATTTTTTTGTCATAAAAGGAGGCAAACGAGCAGACGGGTCGCCTGATGGTAAGCGATCACCGTCTTCCATAGACACTTGCATCACCAGAGGAGTCACAAGTACGATGCCGGCCTTTCAGGGGAGTACGCTCTTTTCTTGAAGGCCTAGACGTACATTTTGCTTAAGAATAGGGCTCTGCTAACACTGGAGTTTCATAGATACGATGACAATTCAATATTATGTGCGCCGGATTCTGGTGATAGAAATTTTGTAGTAAAATGGGCTCATATTATAATCGTCTCGGTGAGTAGTTAATGAATATTTAAGGAAAAGTACAGTCTGCAATATAAACTCACTCTTGTCAGTGGTCGTAGTCTCGATGATGGCGTGCTTGTATACGGGAGATCTTCGTCCTCGGTCCTCTCGACTTTGGTAGCCGCCTTTGCAATTTGTCTCCACTTCATTCTATTGGCAACATTTCGAGAATACTCTGAGATGCTGGTGTTTGTCGCTGTTTTTATAAGATCCGTCCATCGGGTTTGAGACTGCCCTCGAGACCTTTTGCCTTCAATCAGTCCCTATAACACACGCTCCATGGACTGCTGGTTTCAAATGATATGTCTTAAGGGTCTATATCGATTGGCATACAATTATAAGTCCTATCGTTGTGTCGCATAACGTCTTTTGTCCTAATAACGTATGGCATACACTTTGTTCCGCATATTTTTGATTGTCCAAAATTGTTGCTCCTATTATCGTTTGTCTGAAACTGAGAATTATTTTCTCTTACGCTGATGAAGTTGCGGGCGCCATTAATTAACGTTTAACTTTAAACATATCACCATCATTATATTATTTATTAATCCTTAGTTGGTCACGCAGCGGCCACAACTTAATTCCACAGTTCGTGTTCGGTATTTGGGGATATATGCGAATATGTGGGATCTTTGAAAGAGCTGAGTTGGGTCGACGTGTGACTGATGTTGTGGAAGCGTGCGTACTGCGGTTTCCCTACCCTGCATAATATATAGCGCACGTGCTCAGTATGTGGGTAGCCAACACCAAAATGATAGACCCCTAACACCATATACTCACTGCGCAACCCGAGGTCTTTCTAACTCGGCCGCGTTGTACGCACGTATTTCTTTCGGTGTAAAGGTGAAACTCATTATGTGACATTTGAGACGAAGTTTCCGTTTTCTTTGATATCGTATTTCTTGGGGACGGTAAGACGTGCCTTCATGAGCTTAAAAAGAAATTAGCTTCAATTTCTTGTAAGTTTTCTTTAACGAAATCTGTGAAGAAATTAATAATGTGAGAAAGTTTAGCAAATGATGATATTATTACACTCCAATAAATATTCGTTCCTCAAAAGGCAATCACATTAAGCTCCAAACGATGTTTAGGTATCAAAGGAATTTTCTGCTCAGATGATTTTCTCTTAATTATCTTAACCATGCACTGGAAGACGCAGCGTGAGTAAGCCCCCGCAATGTGGACTGATAACCTTGTAAAGGACCACTGGATGTGGGCGGCGCAGGATCGGTCGTGCTGACGTTTTCAGGGTTCCGTAGCCAAAATGGCAAAAACGAAAACCTTACAGTTTCTTCGTCCTTCCGTCACAGGCATTTTAATCAAAAATTTTAGGATGTATGTAGAAAAAAATTTGGGGAAAAGTGTCTTGTATAAGCCGCTACTTAGTTTAATAGTGAACAAACTTAAATATTTCTAGGCGAGGACTCCATATAATATATTTTGATATATTTTGATAGTTCTTTTAAATGCGCTTTAATGTTTCTTAGCAATTTTTTAAATTAAGTGTAATATTTTTATCCGGATTTAATAGAAAATAAAGACAGCGCTTAATAAATAAAGATAATCTTCAACAAAACGACGCAAGTGCAATGAAGATACGCCCTTTTGCTGGTGCATTTTTTACATTCTATTTTTTGTAGTACATTTCTTTTTAGTTTCTTAGTTAAATTTGGCTATACGTTCGACATGTTCTTGACCAGTTTTTTAGGAGAGGTCCATATCCAACCAGTGGACGTCATTTGGATGACGGTGATGATATATCTCAATTTAAAATACCATTCTGACGATAACAAATAAAAGGAGAATTAAACATGAAACAACATGCAAAACACATCCTATTTGCGAGCGCCATATAATCGCAAATCGAGAACAAGGAAAGCAAATGAAAAGTAAACATTCATGATAATTACGAACGAAATACACAAACAGAGAGGATCGGCGAATCAAACTGGAGCAGAGCTACATAAATACAGAAGAGAATAACGCCAAGAGAGAACCAAGCTCGAGAGAAAGGTTCCGTTCTGGGAATTAAAATGTATCACCGTTATACTATTTCAGTTGAATAAATATATGCGAGGTAGCCTGGGAGTCCGTGACATTCACGATAAGCTGCAGGAAGGAAGGATGAGGTGGTATGGACATGTCAAAAGGAGGCCACTCGATTACGTCGGCAACGTTGTGCTCGATTTGTCTGTCTCCGACATAGCTCAGAGTTGCTAAACTTAAGTGGCAGTGGGTGAAGCACATTGGGCAGAAAGATTTTGGAGTGGCGTACAGGACAACGCAGGCCCCCAACAAGATAGATCAATGATCTGGTGAAGAACGTGGGAAGCCGTTGGTTAATTTATGAAGATCCTAGTGCCTCCTTTGTCCAGCAGTGGATGTTCTTGGGCTGATATGATGATGCCAGAAGATGAACCAGAGTGTATGTGCACATATTTCTAGAAATTTCTACTTTTTCAAATTCCAATTCAATTAGTTTATTCTGTAAGTAGACCACAAAGGCACTTTTACAAATCTGACTCTTCGGCATTTCGCAAGAGGAGACCACTGATGAGAAGAAAGCTGAAACAAATCAACAGTCAGTCATTTTTTCCTAATAATTCTTAACTATTACAATATTAGTACTTAGCCTATCTTAATTATACATAAAACTTTGACAGTTGTGATATAACTATTTTATTATTGGTACTTCAAGGTTCATTTAGAGTGAACCCTAAAAAGAATAAAGCGAAAGCGCAGAGAACCGCTTAACTGACAGTTACGCTTTGATCCAACGCTTAGACGATAAGTCCTAAGTGTTGGCCCCTTTTACTAATTCTTTTATGAAAAATCCATCGGTCTGGGCGCAAAATCAAGAAAAAGATCATCTCTGACGCTTGGTGCACCGAGGTACAAATGGGAAAGTCAATAGCATAAAAATTAAATCAATAAGGGTTTGTCCGTTCAAGCACTACGATGACATAGACAGACCAATATTATAGATGCACAAATACACAGACACATACATCAATCTTTATAACGTCCCTCTGTTTTCCTCGGGGGTTATAAAAGTCTTGCAACCAGCCTTATCGCTGCAAACTCGGAACAAACGTATTTTATGCACGCGGATGAAACAGTCATCGATTGCCGTTTTACAAAAAGAAAACTAATTTCTTTAGCTGTTTCATTCAACAATTGGGAGCCGATTAGTATTTAATAAAGTTTCATTCTTACAACTTTATAAAAGAGTAGTTGTTTAGACGTTGAGGCACATATAGGACGGATACAGGAAAACAAAAATAGGCCACCAGGTAACGTGGAATGTGTTAACAAAAGGTAACCGCTGGATTTTGTTGACTTGTTTTATGGGAAAAACAACATTAGAAAAAGAAATGATATTTTGTGTATCGTATCCTACTTGAGTCGTCAAATGGTATCAATGAAATTTCTGGGATAAGTAATTCTCAGCTATCTTCCATTAAACCAACGATAGTAGTTCACGACACGTTTGGTTCGAATCTTGGTCAGGGCAAGTGTTTGTGTGATGAACTCGAATGTTTGTTCCTGGGTCTTGGATGTTTTCTATTCGCTTATAATATGTATCTATGTATTAAGAATACCGTCACCTAGTACTCGTAGGCTTCTAAATAAAGTTTCTAGCATGAGTATATAATTTTCTTTTAATACTTAGAGAACTTTAACAATAATGTTAACATGCTACCATAAGCTCGGCTAATAGCTTTATATACTTGCCAGCAGTAAATAAATATATATTATTTAATTACCTCTAGTTAATAACGTACATGGTCTCAAAGCATTTGAAAAGGCGGGTATCAATATCTTCTTGCCACGCGAGTTGTCGAGTTCGAACTTATAATCAAGACCAAGTACGGGTAGATAGAAAAACTCGCACGGCAAGAATGTTGATACCTGCCTCTTCAGTTCCTTTAAAGCCATAGACGTAAATGCGACGTCCGAAATGTCGTAGAATAGGCTTAACAACTTCTGTAGCATGATAAAGACCTCTCATTGATAAAATGTTGGTGAAAAAACGACTTCAATGTCATAAAAACGGGTAAACTCCCCGAGATACGACATTCTTAAAATCTAATTTTTCGACTTTCCCAATGAAAAAATCGCTTCATAGTAAAGGCTAAAGCTTAGTGACGTCATACGGTGAGTAGCTTGTATGGGGGAATGAAGAACTTTCTCAGTAACTATAAAGAAAAGCTACACGTAAGATATCGTACTCGAAATTTTATCGTAGTTCCTTTTTTGGCATGTTTTATCAGGATCTTATTTGGCCTTTTTTGGCTTGTTTTATGGATATTATTTTTACAAAAGTCCAGATTAGACAACAAACTCATTACCAACAAAAGGTAAGGTTTAAGCCCCGTTTGTAGTGTTGTGATAAAAAGACAACCCACCCAAAAGCGTAAAAAAATCAGTAAAAGCAAAATTCGACACAGCACTGGACATATTTTGTGATGTTTCGGAAGCCAGCACAAGCATAACCTGTAGAACAAACGAAACAGTATACAAACCCACGTCCCGTCCCCATCCAATTATATCGCGACAATAAAACTCAAACAAATCGCCGGCATAACAGATGAAAACAACAAAACGGAACTAAAAACTGAATTAAGCCGTAATAGGAGTCTTTTAGTCGGCGATTATTCGGAAGCATCCGTTAATTCGGGCCCGTTGCTTTTTACGAGTCAGTATTTGCGCCTCTTTACAGCCGTGATCGACGCGCTCCTCTTATTTCACCCCTACTTCGAATTCGTCTCATTTTTAGCGTCACGTGATGTTTTATGCACATATTTTTATACGATACGACAGCGGTCTGCTAAGGAGAAGAATACTTGCATTAGAATTATAAATAATGGTATAAATTGTGTAATAAAGAAAATACGTGTAAAATTAAAGTTTAAGTGATTAACAATTTAAATGTTTGGTTTTATTTTGTATATCACTATGCGATACGACAGCGGTCTGTTGAGAATAAGAAAACTTGCATTGGAATGAAATTGATATCGCAATGAAACATAAAATCAAATGTAAAATAAAACTGTGAAATATGAAATGAAATGATAATTGTATCGAAAAGAATTTAGGAAAAAGATGGGGCTGAAAAATAAATTAATAAAATATGGACTAAAAAATATTTGTGAAATGATTTTTTAAGGATTATTATTTTCATGTTTCGTTTTATTTTAAATATCACTGGCATAACAGTTAAGATAGTAGTTTATTTCTCATCATCTGAACCAACTGTCAGGTCCGTTGCTCTTTAAGAGTCAGTTTTTGCGCCTCTTTACAGCCGTGATCGACGCGCTTCTCTAATTTCACCCCTACTTCGAAGTCGTCTCATTTTTAGCGTCACGTGATGTTTTATGCGGACATATTTTTATACGATACAATAGCGGTCTGCTGAGAAGAAAACTTGCATTAGTATTAAATTTAAATCGCAATGAAACATAACATAAAATCAAATATAAAATAAAATTGAGAAATATGAAATAAAATAATATCGAATGGAATTTAGGAATAAGATGGGTTTGAAAAATTAAGTAAAAAAATATGGGATAAAAATTACGCGTAACATGAACTCGTTTCCTCTCGACCTTCTTCCCGTTGAGAGGTGATGAAACCACAACGACACATACAAACATACAAAAAATTCTAACAAAATATTTTTCGTTTTCATCATATCAGCGAGCCAGGGACGTCCACTGCGTGACAAAGGCCTCCCCCAAGGATCTCCACAACTACCGGTCGCGCGCCGCCCTCATCCAACGGTTTCCCGTGATCTTCAGCAGATCATCGGTCCATCTTGTTGGGGGCCTCCCTACGCTGCGTCGTCCTGTACGCGGTCGCCACTCGAGAACCTGTCTGCCCCAGCGGCCATCGGTTCTACGAGCAATGTGCCCCGCCCACTGCCACTTAAGTTTAGTAACTCTGAGCTATGTCGACAACCTTGGTTCTTCTGCGAATCTCCTCATTTTTGATTTTTTCGTTTTAGCGACCTTCAAATAGTCCTTTTAACTTTTTTTATATCTTTAATGTACAGATATTTAGTTTTTACAATTATTTAATAGTATTTAGACAGAAGGTATACATGCGTAACAGAAAATAAAGGGTAGGTACAGTCAGCATCAAATAGTTTGAAATATAGACCTGTAGTACTCTCATTTGTTTTCGTCGATCGTCACTCCAGCGAACGGTCGACAAGTATAAACAAGCCGCCATGTTTATCTCATGTAACACCTACAGATCTGTTTTTGCGTTTGTTTTTTATCGCCTTTGCCAAGTCGGCTTAAGAGGGCAGAATAAAATATGCGATGGCTTAATAGAATCTTACTGTTATGTTTGCGAACTTCGTCGTGGAGTCAGCGTCTGGTGGGGCAGACTGTCTCTATTCCACGGACACTAAAGTCATATGGTCATTACTTTCTTCTTAATAGATCTTCTGTATGTCGCACCCACTCACACGTCCTAGACCTTTGGGAGGCGTGCCTTGAGAAGAAGAAAGAGAAAAAAGTGGTTAATCCCCTCAAGAGAGCATAAACAAAAATATCAAGACAACTTCTTAACCCCCAAAGCAAAAAGAGGGATGGAGCGTCAATGAATTACGTAAGAGTCTTTTTGATGTCTTTCCGACCCCTGGTGAGATTTTGTGTAATTTGGCTCAACCGGGAGTGACCGACTCGAATCTCACGTGAGATTTTCAGTCTTTCTTTTCTAAATATTTGAATTACTCTTAAAATAACATACTTTGGTTAATATTTTTATTTAAAACCCCGACAAAATTATTATGTCTAAATGAATAAAAACAGAATTTTCCTGATTAGTTAATAAGTAATTAAACAGCAAAGGGACCAGGCTCAGTATTTTTTTTTACCTTTCATAGATTTTTATGTCGGGGGCCTTTAATAATTTAAATTTCATTTGTATAATTATGATAATATTAAATATTTCAGTTCAGGCATCTGGTAGCATTATAATATTGTCTTATCCAAGACATTAATGCTAAAGATGACACATAGCAAAATAATGTCGCCGTATAACATTGGCTCTTGTCGAATTTCCCTGTTATTGAAGGTGGCAAAATTGGCAACGTTATCGGAGTGGGAGAATGTTTTTATCGCGAACTTTTGCTGATAAGTTTTTTCTCCAAGAGTTAGTGCTTACGTGAGAGTTACAGCCCTTACGTAATGTATATAGACGATTCTGAATTGCTTTTATAATAATAAATGAGTGTTTTAAAAAAAAACACAAGTAATTTAGAAGACCAAATGATAACGAAACGGAAAATTACAATCAAGAAAATAATAAATCTAAAAATCGTGTGAAACGTTTTCAGTAAAACTTCATCTCTTGTTTGTTAAGGCTTCTCGAAATAGTTCAATAAACCCAATCACGGCTAGGATAAATTGTTCTATTTTCGAGATCTTCCGGCTGATGATGAGATTTAAGTTCATCATGAGTATTTAAAATCTTGACTATGATAATCGTGACTGAGTCGCTTAGTTACCTCGAGCTATTTTACTGCCGTAAATCACTTATCGTTGAGGAGTTCCGGTGACCTACTATGGTATTTTTCATGGGTTTCACATCACCAATTTATACTTTTTGAATGCAAATGCTTAATTTAGTTCCTAATTTACTGAAATCTTTATAAAGATGCCTATACAATTTGAGGGTTGCCCTCATTTTCCCTAGGATCCCATCATCAGATCCTGACTTGATGACAAAGGAATCACCTTAGGAGTATACTGTTTCGGAGCAAAGCAATATTTTGAAAATCGGTACACAAATTAACAGAGAAATCGGTGAACATACCTCTATAAAAAATATACATACAGTGGAACATAATTATTACACTTTAAAAAAAATACATAAAGTGGAACATATTCAACTGTATGTATATTTTTCCTCATGATGACACTCATGACCCTACTTTTTGAAATCTGTTAAAAAATTATGTTGTTGGAAGCGATGTGTTTGAAAAATATTTATTTAAAGAACTGTGACAATCGACGTCTTCTAAACTAATGCGTGGGTAAGTTTTGTACAACGAAAAATACTCGTATCAAAGACGTGGAACAAACTAAGGGCGGTTAACTACTGGAGATGCCATACGAATCCAAATCCCTCTGCCAAAGTAATCGCGAAATCTCCGTTTAATTTATACTGTAAATTGTCAGTGGGTTTTTGTTTTCTGTTTGTAGATGATTTCTTTTAACTGTGTGCGTTTGTAGAAGGAGGAATATTTCCGTAGTGTGCTGTACGTGTTTACCTCACCCCCGCTAAAAATGCATGAAAAATTTGTGCAGCAATGACACAGGTTGCCATCTCTATTAGCTAAATGCTCTAAGAGAACAAACAAAGAAAGCGATCATGTGTCGTGACTGTCCCAAAGAGAAGTTAAGTTGAACTTTGATTTTACTGTCCTCTTTAGAGTCAATTGAAGGAAAGCGATCGTTCCGGTGAGCACCGATTGTAAACCGGATGGAATCGGTTCGGGATCTTCATAAATGGTTACCCAGTTGTGTGTGGGTGTTTTGATCATGAACTCTAAGTAGACACGTTACAAATGTGTTGTGCAGAAAACATTAAATCTATATTTATATTACACTAGAGGGCGCCCCCAACTTCTTTCGCGGAGGAGAATAAGTCTTAATGCTTCTTTTTTTCAACAGCTTAGTCGGGTAAAAAGTATGCTATAACTATCCAGCTACCCATGTATGAAAAATAGTTGAAATCTGTATAGCCGATTTGGCGTGATAGCCACGACGAAACATAAAAACATACAAAAAATCCAAAAGAATCATTTTTTGTTCCAGTGACCTCCAAATAGTCCGTTCTAATCGTTTTTCTGAAAAAAATATAATTAAAAAATATCTGCAATGTACAGACATGTAATTTTTACAACTTTATAATAGTAGGTATGCTTAGATGACAAAGTTTTTCGTGGCTAAGTAAGCCATACGGTTAAAAATCCCGCGATCTTTAGTATGATAGATCCCGGGATCCAGGTATCAATCATATCAAAAATCCCGGTATTGGAAGCCCTAGTAAACCAATATTTATTTTTTATTTATTTATTTATTCAAGATAATTACGCAGCATTACAGTAACAACTAATTCACTGTGAATTACAAATAAAATATATATATATATATTAACATATTACAGAAGAATATGGGAGCGGCGCATGCGAATAAGGTTTGGCAGATATGAGACCGGCCTGCGCGCGGTGAACAAAGTAATGAGCTGATTAATGCCTTTTGTCAAGTTTTGTTACGAGTGCCCTGAACCATGCCTTAACAAATATTTTATACCCATCCAATACCAATTTCCGCCACTGCTAACACCTCCCGAATACAGACATTACAATACATTTAGAAGTCAAAGGGTCAGATTATAGCGACGAGTCCGGCACAACGCTGATACCACATTTGAGAACAGCTGCGGGCTACCAACAATGTCCCGGGAGTCCCGGCATGCCGGGAATGGCCGGGCGGCCCCGGAATGCCGGACCCGGGTGCCATGCTTGCGACTTTAAAAGTACAGTCGGCTTGTATTCAATGTTTACACATAATACACGTTCTGTGTGTAAATTTTAATTATATTATGGGACAATTTTTTTACCCAAATCGAACTAGTTCCATAGTAAGCCCAATAAACCTTATTTCCGAAAATATTTAGTAAATGAAAAAAATTAATCAAAAATCTCAAAATGACTTTAAAAGAACTGTCTGATGCCCCCCCCCCTCTAAAAATATTTGTTTTGTTATTTAAGTACCAAACTAAGTAGCGGCTTATACAAGACCTATACTCCAAATTTCATCAATATACATCTCATTTTTAAGTAAAATGCCTGTGATATACGGACGGACGGGTAGACATGACGAAACTATAAGGGTTTCGTTTTTGCTATTTTGACTATGGAACCTTAAAAATTTGGGTTATGACATCATTCTTCTTCGCAGTCGATTTCACCTTTAAATTACAATATTATAATATTAACAGAATAGGCATGATGATTGGGTATGAAAATCTAAATTCTAATTATTTGTCAGCTAGATAATAAAAAATATTGGACAAGTATTTTTTGCTTTTTCAAAATAATAATAAAATACTCAGATAAATCGCATTAAAGTTTAGGAGTGGGGGCTCGTGACGTCACTCTTAAGTAAAATTTGTAGAGTGATGTCACGTGACATTTTGATTTAATGTATCGCCTTTATTTTTCGATTATGTTAAAAAAAGAAAAAAATACGTGTCCCATGTTTTTTAGAAAAGAAGAATGAAAGAAAACATATTTATTTTATTAATCTAAATATCAGACTAATTATCAGAATTTAGTCATCATCTCTACTGCACTAACAAGTTGTACGCCTACCGCCTACCTCCTCACCGTAAGCAGTCAGTGGACAATGCCTCGCGATCCACAAACACTGTCCCGGGAATCCCGGCACGCCGGGAATGCCCGGTCGTCCCTGGAATGCGGGACGCGGGTTCCATGCTTGCGGCTGAATTCTTGACTTTAAAAAGTACAGTGGGCTCGTGTTTCATGTTTCGTCCGTGGTATTTCAGTCGGGACAGAATAACTTGCGCTTGAATGTTTGGGGTCTGCTCTTTCAAAGTGGAGTGGGCTCGTGTGTGTTTATCTACCGTTTAACCATAGATTAAAACACTAGTGTAGCACTGAACTGAATTCGTTTGTACTGTTACAAAATAACAGTTTGGATTGGAATTACCTTTTGCACTTTGTAAGCATAATACAGTAGAAAACGAGTATAATATCGGAACGTTTGTAATCTGGAAAAAACTCGACTGATAAATATTATAACCTAAACCATTCCTTTCTACAATTCATAACGACAACTTAGACTTTAATATACACGTACGTAGCTTTACATTTGAAAAATATAACCCATTTCTATAGTCAGGTAAAAATTAAAGTAAATACATACATACAATACATACTTCGTATGTTGCCACACCCACACGCACACACGCTCACATGCACACACAACACGCACGCACACACACACACACACACACACACACACACACACACAGAGAGAGAGAAACACACACAGTATATATTTATGTGTGTGTGTGTGTGTGTGTGAAGAAGCAGAAACTATACATAATATATACTAATTGTGTCTGCGCGAGCGAAGTAGCCAGCAAAAGCTAGTAGGGACATAATCTTGCTGCTAAGGTTACTATTGAATCGAACAATAGAGTTTTCCCTATAAGAGCAGTATTAAAAACTAATTTTCCCACATCAGCGGCGAGGGCGTCCTTTGTGGCGCTTGTCGTAAGTGAGATCGAATGACTCGGCGATTTGTCCTTTTGCCGGCCGGGACACAGATATTTAACCTATATTTTAGAATAATGTTAGTCTTCTCTTCTTGGTTCTATTTTGCCAATTTCGAAATGCCAAAGATTGTGAGAACTTCGTCTTCGTTACAACTAACTAGGTTGGCTAATCCGTTTGGTGGTTTAGGCGTTATGGAGCCACAACGACACATCCAAACAAACAAAAAATAAATAGAAAATATTTTTCGATTCAGTGCCCTGCAAATAGTCCGCATCGCTTATTTTTAGGGTTCCGTAGCCAAAATGGCAAAAACGGAACCCTTATAGTTTATGTCCGTCCGTTCGTCCGTATGTCACAGGCATTTTAGTCAAAAACTATAACATGCATATTGATGAAATTTAGAGCATAGGTGTCTTGTGTACCACTTAGTTTGATACATAAATAAAAACATATATATTTCTTGGGGGCACTCCATACATGTAACCGAAAGTAAGAAAAAAAAAATTTAGCAAATATCATTGTGTGGCACATATTTCCACAGTTCTTCTAAAAATACTTTGAGGTTACTACAAAAAAAATGATTTAGTGAATATTTTCGGAAATAATCGCTCCGAAAGTAGCATAAATTGGGGGGAGGGGGACACAACTTATGCCACTTTCGGAGCGATTATTTCCGCTCCTCTGTTTTCTAAACGGTATGTCCAAAAAATATGAAAAAGATTT
The DNA here is from genome assembly GCA_905404275.2 of Hedya salicella. Taxonomy (NCBI): domain Eukaryota; kingdom Metazoa; phylum Arthropoda; class Insecta; order Lepidoptera; family Tortricidae; genus Hedya; species Hedya salicella. Next base: position 26,517,749 of record FR990101.1, read on the forward strand.
CAAATATAAGCTTAATAAATAGATCGGACATACCGTTTTTAAGTTATTGCCAAGTAACTGCGCAAGCAGCAAGCAAGAGGATGTAAGTGCCGGGGAGATATGCTATTTTGTTAGTGTTTTTTTTGATATCGTTTTTTTCATCTGTAGTGCAATTTTTTGTATAAACGGCTGCGGCAACGTACACTGAGCATGGTTCGACATGGTTTTGGTTGGTTTGTTTTGAAAATGTCTTTAGTGGACAGACATTTAATTATTACAACTTTATAATCTTCTGTTTCCGCGATTATTACTCATTGAAATAAAAAAAAATAACGGATTATATCGCGTGGAAATACATCTTTTCTCAGTCCACCCGTGACCATGGAAAGCTGAAAAGCTTCCGAAACGTCGGGAACTAAAATAAGATAATATACGCGATATAATTCGTTAAATTGTTTTATTTCAACTTTATAATCATCATCATCATCATAATTTCAGCTATAGGACGTCCACTGCTGGACACAGGCCTCCAAATAGATCTCCACATGGGCTGGAAAGAGGCGACCCGCATCCAGCGAGTCTCCGCAACCCTAACCAGGTCGTCCGACAACCCGGCGGGTCTTCCCACGCTGCACTTGCCACTACGCGCACTCCATTCAAGAAACTTTCTGCCCCAACGGCCATCTTTTCTTCGAACTATGTGCCCTGCCCATTGCCACTTTAGTTGGCTTACCCTGTTTGCTATGTCGGTCAACTTTATAATAGTATAAATGTATCAGGCTGCAAAGTATACGCCTGGCAAACCCCGTCAAATTGCAGTAGAGCTTCCAGTTAAATACCGCACCTTAAACAGCTAACTTTGTCTGGAGGTTGACTAACAAAGCCGTAGCCAAAGCTCGTTTAAGAACCGCCGAGAGTCAAATTCTGGGTAACGTCAAGTAAGTTTCTTATTTGAACGGAGCTAAGACTCTTACATGTGTACGTACTGTCAGCTGCAAAAGGATATACACGAAAGCAATGAAATAATATAAAAAGAGGTAGATAGGTTACCTGCACGATAATCCACGTGTAAAAATGGCCAGGCTTATGCACACATAAAACTGATAATATTGCAATAACACACTAATCGTAAATGATTTTGGACGCTTTTATTGAATAATTAGTGTAAAATCTCATTGTGCATGACGGCATTTTTGTTTATTTGACGCATAATCCAATATATAACAAAGTACTCTCTGCGCGAGACTGAGTTAAGGTTTGCCAATTGGCGTAATTTTGGTGTGCCATTTTCGCCACCCGTATAACCTATCTACCTCTTTTTATGTTATATCATTGCACGAAAGTATCTTCTCTCAACTCTATTGACGGGTAATAGAGTCTTAGCTAAGATCTTTTTGAAGGAAATGAAGTTATGCTTTTGATGCCTGGAGATATACATATATACGAATACATTCCCCTCTGCCAAATTAATCGCGAAATCTCCGGTTAGTATATACGGTAAATAGTCAGTGTCTGGGTGTTTTTTTGTTTGGAGGTGATTTCATTTAATTGTGTGCGTTTGTTGAAATCGGAATATTTCCGTAGTGTGCTGTACGGTACGTGTTTATCTTACAACCCGCTAAAAATGCATGAAAAATTAGTATCGGTAATGACACGGTTTGTCATCTCCATTATTTTATTTTTATTTTATTTTATTTATTAGGCACATTAAACAGACAACATTCATTTATGTATGACATGAGCAAGATACAGGCATTCTGTTATCGAAAACAAGTATGCACAGCATGATTAAAAAGAGCTCTCGAAATATATCCTAAAACTAAAACTATCGTTTTGTTACTTAAATATTAAGTATATTGAATTCTTTCCCAGTTCATAAATAATTTCAATGGTTAAGCTTAAGCTTTACCAATGAAATATCAAATGAATTGAGCATTAATGAGCAAGCATTGACAGTTAGAGATCTGAACGGGACCGCGAAATTGTTTTAGTTTATACTCATTAGTTAAATACTCCAAAACTGCATGTAAGAAATAGCAAGATATCTCCAGTATTCATATTGTAGTTTTTAAAATACAATTCTGTAAGTCAAACTCGTGGAAAAGTGGTCTCTGTGGGCCTCTTATGGGAGCTCAGAGTCACTCAGCTATGGAAAGGGCTATGCTCGGGATCACTATACAAGATCGAATCAGAAATGAGGAGATTCGTAGAGGAACCAAAGTCACCGAGATAGCAATGGGCAGGGCACATAGTTCGAAAAACCAATGGCCGTTGGGGCAGAAAGGTTCTCAGTTGGAGACCACGTACCGGCAAGCGCAGCATGGGAAGGCCATCCGCAAGGTAGTCGGATGACCTGGTTAGTGTTGCGGGGACTCGTTTGATGCGGGTCGCCTCTATCTGGCCCATGTGGAAATCTATTGAGGCGGCCAGCAGTGGATGCCGTATGGCTGAAATGATGATGACGAAGTCAAACTGAGTCTTTAAAATATTAAACATACATCGCTGTAAAGTTTAACCTTCCCAAACCCTTGACAATGCGGTGAAACTTGCAGTTAACATGCTGCACCTTACATGAGCTAACTTTGACTTTAAGTTGAATGCGAACAAAGAGGAGTAAAAGCTCGTTTAAGAACCGCCGAGATTCAAAGTATGAGTGCCTAAGTTATGTAAGTTTATTAGGTTAAGTCATGCTCAGACTTTTATCAGTATATTTTAGCTTATAAGATGTGAACTATTCAGTGCCTCATTAGAATACATTGGTAGAACGTTCTGTTAGAAAAAAGAGTTTTTCGAAAATATTTAATTTTATATAAATTCACGTGTAATACAGATGTGACTCAGAGCGATGCGTATACTATTCCACACGAATTACCCTCAATAAATAAGTAAATCTAATTCGATACCAAACTTATTGTAAACTTAATACAGACTGGCCAAAAAGCATGCAGGTACTGCTTCTGCGTATTTTTATATATGTTTGTATTATTTATAGTCTTAACTCACCCCCTACTTATTCCTAGCTATTCGGTGTCATTTCCTCTACGCAAAGGGTTGACTGGAACATATCGCTCTTTAGCGATAAGACCGCCTATTGTCTACCGTATTTAATGTTAAATCAACTAACTGCATCTAGGACGAACGCCTACGCTGCGCGCTAAAGCGATGGTTTGGGCATGTCGAGAGGATACGTGACGGTAGACTAACAAACATAATTTTATGTCGAGAAGATGGATAGAAGAGTCGGAAGAGGGCGGCCTCGGGGTGGGTTGACCAAATTCCAACGGTGCTGAAAAAAGGTATGTGTGTGTGTGTAGACTCTAGCATTCGGTAGCCTCTGCCCTCTGTCTACCCCAGTGGGATACAAGTATGTACGCTGAAGCAAAAAAAAAAAAAACATTTTCCTCCGCGGTTTACTGGAAGATTTCGGTAAATTTCACTGTTTTTAAAGTGATATAAAATTATTTCACTTGGTACAAACTATGTAAAAATATAGTAGGTATGTATATATTGTAGCTTGGTATTTGGCATATATTTTTGTCAACTGGAATGTTATAATACTTAACAAATCAAGAGAAAAAAAAAGATTCGTAAAGACCCTTTTACTATCTCAAATTTTTATAGGCTCCCTCGTTAAGCGGCGCTTGGACATGGGACTAAAAACCATTAAGTGAGTAATGATATTCACTTTAAAATTTTCAACTGGTTTTTCAATTCTATAGTTTTTAGGAAAAGTAGCAGAAAGTGGTTGTTTGTCGTAGAAACATTTATTGGCGTTTATCTCGGTTTTGGTGACTCGTGAAGATAAACTGAAACAGATATTGGTAACAACGGTGGTTGTCAACACGATGAGACATATACAACATAGGAAAGTGAAGAGCTACGGGTAGAAGATCATTCGCGTGTGGGAGCTCAGCCACTCACTTGCTTTCGGTAACTGTAGTTACCTGTCACATGTCTTATTTCAAGTATAAATAGAGTTCAATCCCACATCTGAAGCAAGTGAGTGGTTAAGCGGCAAGCACCGTCTGGGTTATGTTAATTAGTAGCTGTAACAACCAAGAATTTCTCTTAGTTTCAGTTAAAATCTTCGTGTACAGCTTCCTGTATACTGGATCCTTTGAACGCCGCGATGGGCAGCTGAATATTCATGAGCCCTGAAATAATATTGCCCCTGCGTCGTGGGATTAGGAATTAGGATCGCCTGGTTGCGATTTCCCAATGAGTGTTTACTTTGCGATTATAATGGAAATTATCTCTATTCTAAGTAGGAGTTGTAAATTTGGTTAATAGTTTACCTAATATGAGTGAAATAAATAAAAAACAATAAATTAATATTTCGGGACAAGTTTAAGTAAGCTCAATAAGGCTTGTGTTATAGGTACTAGACGACGATATATTTTAATAGATATATTACGTATATACATAGAAAACATTACTTCCATTGAGCTAAACCGGTCGTCAAATATTTTGATTTTGATAATATTTAAAGTCCGGAAAAGCTAAGGAATGCGTTAGCTTCTTAAATATAATTTTCACCGTATGAATTGTTTAAAATGTTACGAGATTTTGAACTTCAAAGTTGTTATGGGAATAACATAGGTTTTAGTAAGTTCCGTTCTTATACAAATGTTATGATGTAATATTTTCTTCTGTTTCCGCGATTATTACTCATTGAAATAAAAAAATGTAACGGATTATATCGCGTATATTATCTCATTTTAGTTCCCGACGTTTCGGAACGTCGAGCTTCCGAAACGTCGGGAACTAAAATGAGATAATATACGCGATATAATCCGTTAAATTGTTTTATTTAAATGTTATGATGTGTAAAATAATTGAAGTATCAAGTTCGAGTAGTAACATACATAAATAAATAGGTATAAAAATTAAATGTCTGCACATTGAAGATATTTTAATAAAACTAAACAGGTTATTTGAAGATCACTAAATCGAAAATATTTAGGTATCTGTCTTAACTTCACATCAAAACTGTTTTCAACAATTTCAGTTCATGAGTAGCTAAGCATCTACAAATGGTTAAAGGATACTCTTTCTCCAATTCTCCGAAGTTCAAGGAGATACTTAAATAAAATTAGGTTCAATGTATGTAATACATCTCATCAAGGAACAAGCGAGACACAGGACTGCAAAACCTTAATTTCCGAACGGTTTAAAATATCTTATCTGTTTAAAAGTAGTTTAATAGTGTCTGTTTTTAAATATTATAATTAGTAATGAGGTAGCCTGGGAGTTTTTCTTTGCAGCGTTTCTTTTCTCCTCAGTACGCCTCATTTGTGAAATGCTGCTTGGTAAATTATTAAAATAAAATAATTAAGCATGTGTAACTGTCTTTACACCTTAGGCCCATCTGGCATGTATGTACACCTTTATTTGTGTTTTTTCAAAAATGGGTAGTTTGCACAAATTGTAACTTTGACAGAGGAAAATACATCTTTTCTCAGTCCACCCGTGACCATGGAGAGCTGGAAAGCTTCCGAAACGTCGGGAACTAAAATGAGATAATATACGCGATATAATCCGTTAAATTGTTTTATTTCAATGAGTAATAATCGCGGAAACAGTTAATAACTACCGATAAAGGCACTTGCAGTGTAAAAGATCGTCTCTAAAAAATAATAATTATAAAAACAAAAACCCGACTGCTTAAAAAAACTAAAAAGAAAAAAAAACAAGTCCAGTACCTACCCATGTCAAGTTATAATGGAACAGTCGGGACCCATAAGAAAACTAGATCGACGCAAATCTTCCCAACAATGGGTCCCGACTGATTAAAATCGTTATGTTCCACATAGAATTTATTATTTGTTTTATGTGAGTATCGATCATGAATCATGAAACATTTCCATTATAACTTGACAAGGGTAGGTGCTGGACTTGTTTTTTTCTTTTTAGTTTTTTTAAGCAGTCGGGTTTTTGTTTTTTTAATTATTATTTTTATTTTATACTTTTTAGTTAAAATTATAAGTCAGTAAATTTCGCAATCTTTATCGTGGGGGTCATTGAGAAGCTTGCACAGATTTATTTACAATTAAATGAAAATTTTGTGAGAACGGGTTGCGAACCAACTTTAAATCGTTATAGTTCCTAACTGGTCATTCAAAATTAAAAATGAATAAAAAAACCTAATAATGATTTTCAAATCCCTATTCAATGATACCCCACTTAACATAGTACGACGATTTTATTTTTTTTTAATTTTCACAATATGGCGTCTCATTATCGCCATTTTGAGTTTTCATCATTTTCATGTCTTTAGTGTCATTTGCCCAATTAAGACGAATCGATTGACGTAAGAATCATCAAAATCAATCCACGCGTTTGGTCTCTAGAGTGCCAGATAGGAACAAACATACATACATACATACATACATAGACTGATTAATACATTACCCTCCTTTGCGTCGCACAGTCGGGTAAAAAAGTTCATAACTTCCGATTTATCATACTCGGGTTAAAAATATTTACCTACCTATTCGGTATTTCCTTGTCTAGAAACGTTTACCGACGTTACGCCTAAACAACCTCAGTATCAATTTAAGACGTTCCCCTCATCAAAGTGTAAGAAACCCACATCTAGAGCGGACCTGAATCAACAGAAACCCCAATAAACGTCCGTCGTCTGCCAGTGGCAAGGGCCAACTGCCGGAAACAAAGGGCCTAATGGAAACGTCCATCACCCCCTCCCCCCTTCCAACGCCCCGCTCACCACTCAGCCCCCCACAAGCGTTATTGATGAGTGTAATGAGAATGTGCGAAAAAATGAAAGTTTAATGGGCAAGTTTTCTTGTGTCTCGGGAGAGTAATGTTTGGTGCTATTTTTCTGTGAACTTTAATGGTTCTAATAGTAGTCAAGGCTTGCGAATGCTGTGAAGTTGTGATTTTTAAGAAAAATAGAGTTTTCCCGTAGTGTTCATCCGTGTGGCCTATTGGGGTAGAAATAGGTTGGGATTAAAATTAGCCCATGCCACTTTACTTTGTCATTATATCCATATACAAAACATTACGTCAATTCATCGTTATTGTGTAGAAGACAAACTAATTAGAATATAAGTAAAGAATTAGGATTAGTATGGAAATAGTTGGTCGGGACTTTGAGAACTAGAGCAGAATCAGAGCAGCCATGATGTGATAAGATTCAATATAATTATATATGTAAACATTAAAAAAAAATACTGATGTTCGCTTTTTTATATTCTATATTTTTTTTACTTTTATAAGTTTTGATATGCTTTCTTTAAGAACTACGCATTGAGTTTATATACTCAAAACATATATTTAAGTTAGGCTAAGTACAAATATTGTAATAGATATAAGAGTTTATCGAAAAAATGACTGACTGTTGAGTTTGTTTCGGCTTTCTTCTCTCCAGTGGTCTCCTCTTGGGAAACGCCGCAGAGTCAGACTTGTAAAAGTGCCCTTGTGGCCTACTTACAGAATAAAGATCATTATTTCATTATAACGTCAGCTTTTATGAAAGCAATAATTATGCTTATCTTGTAATGCAAACCTTAAACTGCACACAAATCCAGCATAATTAGTTAAAATACATTCTGTTCAGCTTTTTGCTTTAAAGACTTCACATAAAATATCACGTACAAATAATGGTGCTATATTACGAGTATGTTGAAAATGTAAAGAAGAACAACGCTACTATGAAATTACTATGTGTACTGCGCTTTAAATCCATAAACTGTTATACTATATAAATCTTCATTTAACAAAAACCCAAGTTCCGACCACGCGGACATGAAAAATAAATAAGAAGATTTCCACAGTCCGCTTTAGTCGAGTATGTACAGAACGGTAGTTGTCCATTAAAATTTGTCGTACAAGTTTAAAATTACTTTGCCAGGAGTTTTTCTAACTCGCATACGGCTTCGCAACTAATCTGCATACGGAATGCCCTGTAAATAAGTTCCGGATACAAGTCCTGACTTAAAACTTCGATTTCGTAGCAGTTGCTTATAGTTTTGCTACCGAGTTCGCGCTACGATTGGGTAGAGACTTTTATTTTAAACGTAACTATAAATTTAAAACAATAGAAAATAAAAACAATAATAATCGCCAAAACATGCATGCTAAAAATTAGATTATAAAATAACTGTATGGCTTAGTATGGGAGATGAAATAAAGTCCAACTATATCCTATTTTATTTATCGTAGTGGTTGCGCAGATATTCTATATCTGCGCGACTCTAATGTGCCGAGGTATCTAAGCGACTGGCTGTCCCACCGTGCCCGCGTTGTCCGTATCGAGAATGATGATGCGACAATACGGCGTCGTCACAAGGTTAACAATTTTATTAAAATTTCACTGAACCCACTACGTAGTTATAGGTAATGAATATATAAAAAAATAGTAGATTGTTTGACAAGGGGCTAAAATAAGTCATTGTGACACGAAGTGATCATTTGGACGAGCTCGCGAAGTGAGCGAGGACAAATATGTCTGAGCGTCATAATGGCTTTTAGCCACGTGTTAAACACTCTGCTTTTCACTTCGACTGCGGGAAAATAAAAAAGACATAACTTTAAAATGGTATATTTCATTAAAAACTAAAAGTACAGTTTGAGCAATTCTATCAGAAAGTTTGGCTAAGCTGATCAGGTTGGTTTGTTTGTTTTTAATTATTCGTAAGGAGTATGTAGCTGGCTGCAAGTTTTATTTTTTCAGTGTGTTTCAGAAATTTGTATGGGATTATATGGCTTTCTTTTAAACCCTAGAGGCTAAATGTACTATTTTAGTCTCGCTTTGTGAAGCTAATATGACGTACTTTTTGAGCAGGAGAAGTGAAAAGGTTTTTTTAATCAATCTACAACGGAAGACGAAAGAATATAATTTAGTTCATGTACCGTAAAATCGGGTTACTTTAGCCCTGGAGGGTAACTTTGGCCATTGATATTTACTCTGTCCAGGTTATATTATTCCACTGTTATTATGGACATATACCATGATGTTGGTTTTAGCTAGCCTTCAACGTTTTTGTGTTTTTTATTAGTCCCATTTAAATAAGGTTTTCATGTGGGTAAAAGTTGCCCTCCATTGGGTCAAAGTATAAAGTATAGTATTGCAAGACTACTATATCAAATAGTATTTTCTTTCCAACCTACAACTAAATATCAAAAAAAATCTTTGCAAGGATAACTGGAAAGCGATTGGCACATTTAGCAAACCAAAAGGCATAAGTATAAATTAAAATCACTTATTCTGCATATAGGCAAGCGAAAACTGTTCGTTTGAGATCCCATATAAAATGGCAATGAAGTAAAGTAAATAATTCATTTCTGAATCGTTGAAATACAATTCACCTCCAATCAATCAGAATCTGAATCACTTTTCAATGAAAAAAATGCAAGTTGTGCTCGACAGTGTTCGTCCAATCAACGCTTCGTTTCGTCCGCGTCCGGATAAGTTTCGGGTATTCTTTCACCATTCGAGCCGTTGTTAGCTCAATCCAATTGATATTGATGTTCTACGAGTTGTTTGCAGTTGCACTGTATTTGAAAAATGGGACAGAGGTACGAAAAGTGTGAGAGTTAAATAGATTTAATTTATTACGTCGATATGCTTTATGAGAATTTTTAATTAAGTCCTTCCCAATTAATAGTAAAAATGCGTGTTGTCGTTTATACAGTTATACATACTCATAGTTTGACCGTGGCCTCACCTGATAGAAAATGAAGGCAAGATGTCTGTTCACTTTAGCTACCTTTATTAAAATCAAGAAGTTCTTAGTAGTGGATGAACCCAAGGTGGGCTGATGACCAGATGAAGGTCGTTGGAGGACTGGTCACAGTGGCACTTAAGGGGGATGCCTTTATCCAGCAGTGAAGGTCGTTTGGCTGATGATGATGACGTAGATATTTGGACTAACAAAATAAATCGATGGTTCCCGAAAGATAAGGAAAATACATTGCCTTTTGCACCGCAGGCCTTAAGCCTTTAGTATTACTTAAGCCAACTTGAATATAATAAATAAGATGTTAATACGATTAACACTGCTCCGAAACTAAAATTTTGCTACAGGTAGTAGATACAGGTGAATTAGAAAGTTTATCAAAAGAAACTTAAAAAGGAACATAATATTTATGAAGGTACTAAATGGAGGCAGTGGCAAGGACACCCGATTTCACAAAGTTACTTTTCAATTTATCCAACTTTGGATGAATTTAATTTCCTCGAAGTTGGATCTTCAGTCAATATTCCGCTCATTTACCGTCTGTTCGTTGTTTCTATGAATACTTAATTATTAGAAAACATTGCGCGATTGTCTTAAGTAAATTCTGTATTCGTATTTACTTTGAAAAGAAAACATCGCAATGAAACTTGCACATGACTGCTTCGATGGTCGGGAACCTATTTATCCTTAGTGATACGGTCTTATTGTTGTAAACTTTCGCAACTTAGCACAGACGGAAATTTTGTTATTGTCTTCAAGAGAGATAGGTAAATCTACCTTAAGCCCCGAGCTATTATGTGAACAAGTATTAAACAAATAATAATTCTATTATTCTATTATATTAGCGACGGTATTTTCCAGGACGTACGAATTGGTTGCGTAAAAACACGATAACATCTTCAACTTGGGTTCCAATTAGAATTTTGAAAAGTAACGTAAGTAATCGCTTATATAATTTAAATATGTCTGATTCTCAGAGTAGTTTTCAAAACATTTTATGTATTGAATTTCTAATATAAATAATCTGTACGACTAGGCTGTTATTAATTCACAGCGTTGCCTTTCGGGCTATGTGACGTGTTGCGTAAATTACTTAAAAATCCTTAACAACATTCTCAATATTGATAAAATTGCCTGTAATTCTGCTCAAAAGGACAAAATCTTCGTTATGTACGCAATCCATGGGCACTTTATACCTTTTTCTACGTGGAAGTTTGGAAGGCTCTGTAATCCGCGATGCTGCGCACACGACTAAGCCCCAATTACGGGAGATTACATGTTAATTAATTGTTGATCACTCGGCAGCTACATTAATCTGTAAATATCGTAAGGGATATTGATTTTACGTGACGGAGTCTGTGATTATATGATTATGTGTGATACATAAATCGTGATTGGTATGAAAAAGTCTAGCTTAAAACCGTTCATCGTATGATCATCATAAGTAGGTTCATATTTATATATTGTGTTCATAAAAGAAATGTTGTCACATATGAGCAGTTTTGTAAAATGGGCCTCAGAATTAATACATGAAGATTGCAGCTGCTCCGAGTAGTACTTTAAGTAGATACCTATCATAAATAGGGTTAATTTTATTTTGTGTTCTAACAACATGTCTAATTTATTGAGTACTTTATAATCTCAGATATTATACTTATCCACTGGCCAAGACGAGCCAAGCAAAGTGCAAGGGCACTGCCTACCTTTTGTTGAAGAGCTCCGTCGTTTTTTATTACTTGGGTATATAGAATATATATTATTTTACCTGTAAACAAAATTCACGGGATTTATGATGTCAATAGGGGCCCCTCACCCTTTAAATTAGGGGATCGAACTTTATACAGGTAATAGGTATTCCCATACAAACTTAATTTCATGCTAGAGTTTAAATATTGGAATAAGATGTAGTTTGTGAAGTATTAGGGCGTGTAGAGTTAGACGCTTGGCTCTACATGATATTTGATAACTTTTTGACATGGCGAGCCATATGCTCGCCATGTCAAAAAGCTGCTGCTGGTCTCATTTTGCCAAAATTTTACATGAAAACATTTTTGTTGATGTGGTTTGCTATAAAATACCAGCTCAATTGAAGTTCATAGCCTAATGTATGAGTAAATAGCCTAATAGCTTAAAAACTAAATAAAAAATAAATTCTCCTTCAGCTTGTATAAACAGGTTACTAAACCAACGATGCGCACATTTGATGAATAAATAAATCCTCTTAAAAGGGTCCCGGTAAAAAACGCCAAGTCCCGATCGTGAGCGACACCTCCCCCCTGTTCCGCCGACTGGAAAATTAGTTTCTAATAAAAATTCCACAATAACCTTTATTTTCAGGATCATTGCATGCAATCTATCCATAAATTGGATTCCGTCTACTTGCCCCGATTATTTCCACAAAGCCTCTTAATAAAAGAGAGCACCCAGTGCCCTCGGTGCTTCTTTATACGGACACACCCTGTACATGGAGCTGAAGTGAAACGTAGTTCCGCAAAATAAAAACAGGGACAGTATGGAGTTGATTATTTGCAGTTTTTCATGTAACTTAACCAATCACGTGCTTGTCATTTTGGGTTGAACTATACTCGTATTTGAAACTAGAAGGTAGGCACCTTCGTCAGCGGAGGAGAAGAAAATCATAACCTTCTTTGTTTCTTTAGCGTAGATGGAGAAAAAGCATCCTCTAACTATCTGTGGATATTAGCTACCCCTATACAATAAATTTTTGACGTCATAACGCTGCAAGTACACATACAATAATATTTTTCTATTTAGTGACCTTCAAATAATCCGTAACACTTATTTTTTTCTTAATTTCTTCTAAGTAGACAGACAGTTATGTTATAACTTTTTTATAGCATAGCCACTGACGTCAGAGACGGCATATTATGTATAATATAAATACCTCGTTCTGCAATCACTATTTTATTTTTGAAGGTTAAATTTATTTTCAGGTCTCAGGACGGGCACCGGCGTCGCGGTCGTCCTAAGAGGAGATGGCGGTATGAATTGGATGCATATCTCAGCGACTGGCCAGATGTTGCTTTGGATCGGGACGACTGGAAGTCTAGGGGCGAAGCCTTTGCCCTGCAGTGGGACACTAGATAGGTTATTAAAAAAAAAAAGAAAATGTTGCTGTAGCATCTGGGTTACGTCGTATTACTTCGCTGCTTGGCGCTCAAAAAGTTAAAGACACAAAATTCAGTAGTCGAAGTTTCTCTTCTTATTCTTTCTTTCTAGTTGTCTCACTCTTGACTGAGGGGTCGTGGTCTCGAGTGATGTAGTCGTACACAGCTGATCTTCGTCATCGGTCGTCCTGCCTTGGGTAGCCAATTTTGCAATTACTTTGCTCTTTTTTAGCCATTATTTATTAAACTACAAATTTTGTTTTGACAACAATACATTCAAATAGATTGCTGCTCAACAGTTGCAGTTAAAACTTATTCGACGAAACACACGTAACTTTTTTTTCAAACTAAACTTAAAACTGATCCTGTTGGTCTGGCTCGGTAATCAAATTCAGTGGGCAAACCTACTAAAGGAGAATGCCATCCACGGCCACTTGGAATTAGAGCCGACACATAGACTTCAGTTCAGAGTTGGGTTTTACCAGTTTAACTCGACGTAAGGTGTGCGAGGGAGAGCGAAAGATTCAGATATAGAGGCGAGAATGAGACTACGATCTGATTGCCTCCGCACACGTCCCTACTGCATCGCTAAGTCTGCGTCAAAGGTCCGTGGACAACATATTGCCAAGTATTAGGCTGCTAAATTAAAAATTCCTCCGGCCGATACGCTTATAGCCGGCTTGATGAGAAAACAACTATACTTAAGTACCGTCTGTACGTAGTTAGATTACTCCGTTTATCACCCGAGCGCTGGAAGTTTTACTGCTGGACTTCAAATTAATTAAAGTTTCACGCAAACTTAGGTCCAGTATTCTATCTAATTAGTAGGGGTTTTTAGGACTTTTTTTAAGAAAACCACAAACCAAACGAGATAAAACTGTTTGTACTGTCTTGAGAAAGTTAAAGGGACACAGTTTGGTCCTTTGGGACGTTTTGAAGTCTTAAGGTGCGTCCACACTTGTATCATTTGCCCGTATCAGATCATCGCCGCATAGCATGATCGCGTGTCAAGATCACGCGTTTGGACGTTGCGCTGATCCGATCACTCGAAATCCATTTGCTACGCGTATCACGCACTTGTATCGGAAGAGTGCAGCATTATCGGCGCGCCGACAGTAAGCGTCCAAGCAGCGCGATACGCAGTCATGCTACGGCACGGTGATCGGATACGAGCAAATGATACAAGTGTGGACGCACCTTTATAAAAAGGAAATGTTTATACTGAGCGGTGGACAAATATGAAAATCATGAGAATTATTGTATTTAGTTCATGTACTCGTTTTTGTTTGCAAAAAGCCCGTCGCTCCTCGCCAAGTATTAGGATTCATAGTGGCGATGAAATAAAAGTGGACTGTAGATTTGGCAACTCGTATATTCCAAAGATGCAAAAATTATTGGATAGCAATTGCGTTACAGTGGTCAGAAATAAAACAAAGGTAAGCTGACAACCGCCCAAAAGGGTTGCTTTAGGATGGGTAGTGTTCCTATAAAATAAAGGATATATTACTTCTAGATTTTATGTTTACAATACATTTTTATCGATTTTTTTATTATGTAAAATAAATTAAGGAATTAATATAAAAAATCTTTCATAATTTGTTGTATGTAAGTTATTATTTAAGTTATTTAGATTTCGTTATTTTTCTTAAAATTTTTATATTATTAGTTTAAGTTTTACTGTATAAATTGAATTTAAACTTTCAAATTATAAAATCAATGAAAATGACATTTTGATGAAAAATAATACGGAATAAAAAGTTAATATTCTGAAAGTTAAAATTTTCTTCACATTAATTTAACTAGTAACTACTCGAGATAGTTTGCATTTTTAAAACAAAGCATTAACACTACCTTCTCTGATAATTTTGATATTAAAGCTTCAATGAGTGTTAAGATTTTTATTAACGTTAACTTTGTTAGTTAGGTTATAAACATCGTCACAATTATAAAATGTAAACATAGGTACTATTAATAAAATAATCACCTAAAAAGGCCAGGCGTCAAGGCCCTTTCGAAAAACTTTTTCAAGTAGAAAAAAACTTGTGCTCCAACAGTTAATAAATAAGTACGACGCCGCAAGCGAGTCTTTTCCTTCGCAAAATTAAAAATAAATTCAAAATTGGGTGCGGTGTCACTTACGGCGGGAAATTAAATACTTTTATAACCGTGGAGTAGCGGAACTTTAGATAGAAAAAGTTGGGGGTGCCCGTAAACACAATTAGAGGGCTTCGCACTCGATTGGGCTGAAACTTTTTAAATTTCCCCCAGTCCTTTAGCTCGAAACCTTTATTAATCAAAAACTCAATTAAACGCTTCCTTATGAAGCGATGTATTTTGTTTTTGTTCGGGTTTTCGATCAACTTTTAAACAAATGGGAGGCTTCGCATTTGGCGGCGATGGATGAGTTATTGTTATTGTTGCGATGACAATTGAAACCGAGTTTTGTAAATAGTTGTTTTTAATTAAAAAAAGTTACTTTATAGGATTATTATTTAATTTCAGTACGCGATTAGTCTTGCGGTTGTGGTTTTAAGCAAATAAGCCGAAAATATACTTAAATTGTTTTATACTAATTATTGTTTCTGTTTAATATATATGTACAATACTTATACATACAGTTTTTTTTTCTCAACGTCTTCCTCTACCCGAAGGTTGTCTGGAAGAGATCCCCGTTTACCTATAAGACCGCCTGTTGTTTACCTCTCCTTTAATGTATTGTTATCTGTACCTACTCTGTTTTGTGAGGTGTGCAATAAAGAGTTATCGTATCGTTTTGTTAAATGGAAAGTTTACACTATTATTGGCTTAGTTATTAAGATATAAACATACTAGTTTCTGCCGGAGACTTCATCCGCCTTAAATTCGTTTATTTTTGGAATTTTTCCGTCATAAAAAGTAGCCCATGTCCTTTCCCTGAACTTAAACTATCTTCATACCAAATTTCATTCAAATGGGTTCAGCGGTTTAAGCTTGAAGATGTAACAGACAGACAGACAGACAGACACACTTTCGCAGTTATAGTATTATAGTATGGATTATTTATATTTGTGTTTAAAAAAAATGTAAGCATACAAAATGAAGGTTAATGCTTTAAACATGTAATTTAAGAATTTTATTATTCAGAAACTTATGAACAATTTAAACAGTTTACGACGATTTAAACCGAATTTTAAAATCAACACAGCGTCAGCGCATTCATATTGTTTCGCATTACTTTATAGCAATAACATATTCGGTGAGTAAAAAACCATGACGATATTTTGGTATCAATATAATCGCGTACAGATAAATTAAGCTGAAATGTGCGAACTGTGCTTCAACATGACACGATACATTCTACCGTTCTACTACGTACTATCCAACTCTAGGGATATGCTTTTAAGCTTGGCTGGACTCCAAATCCGCGTGTCAATTTTCGTTTCACTAGATTTACCTATCAAGTGACATTCATATATACAAGACGCTGTGATGTCATTAATCCATGAGTCTGTAATCAATGTATACTGTTGCGAAAAGATGACACCTCGCCGAGCTTCTTAATCCGGTTTTTCTCGGGACAGAGATGTTTTTTTAAGTAATCAGCCTAAATTTATTTAATAACATTGCATTATTTCAAATTCAAATTTAAGGTATATTTGAATTTGAAATTGAAACATTATTTCAAGTTCAAATATACCTTCAATTGGAAGGGAAGTTCATTATTACACTTAACATGGAATTTTTAAAGTAAACATCTACTTTGGACTGCTTTAATGTTTTATAGCAAGAATTTTTAAAATACATTTTGTGTGGCATGATATAATGGTTTGACGCTATGTCCATGGATTTTGATTATTAAGGTAAGATTATGTGTCATAATAACGCCTTTTTGACTTATTTGGCTTTGCGTAATGTTATATGCCTCTTTACCTAAAGAGGCATATAACATGTTAGGTACCTACCTAACCTATTATAGTGCCGCACACATTTGCCGCTAAAATGATCTGTTTAATCTATCGAGCCTACTAACGGCCACACTAGGCATGATGAGGGCACTATGATATTTTATTCATTTTATGGCAACGCTTTTCAATGCTCATACATTTTACGTAGATCGTGCACCGAGCTGTTAAGATTTCTCTAAGGATCATCATCACATTGGGAAGGCTGGATTTTACAACTTCATATAATAATAAAGAACTTAGCGTGTATTTTATTGTAGATACGTAGCACTGTCGCTGACAGTACTGTTAATATCATTTAGTGTTGTTAAGTCTACATACTGAACGTTTGCGGACGTACTGCGACCGAAAATGTTAAGCAGGTTTCTGCAACAACACAAATTATAATTATCCTCATAATGTGATATTTATAACACATGTTCATTAAGCCCGGTTGCGTCATAAAGATTTAACCTTTCCTTAAATATGTACGGAACAAAAACCGTCCTAATCTTACCCACACATCCAGCCTGAAATAAATCCTGTTTGTGATAAAACACCTCTTTCTGCCGGCCGTGCGAGCGAGCCGAGTAACTGTGCGAATTAATCACTTGTTTCTTTCTTATCTGATACACACGGGAGGGTCTCGCTTCGAGCATGCTCGAGAATGAAGAAATCTTACGAGCATAAGTACTCGCAAATAACTAAGAATTAATTCTTGTTGATATGTAATCAAGTGGAGTACGACGAGTACGAGAGGATCTCGCTTCGCGCATGCTCGGGAACGGAGGAATCTTGCGAGCATAAGTGAGCATCTGTGCGAATAAGTCACTTGATTCTTTCTTATATGATACTCATGGGAGGATCTCGGTTCGAGCACGCTTCGAAAATGAAAGGATCATGCGAGTATAAGCAAACAACCTATGCGAATTGATTCTTGTCGATACATAGGTACCTACGAGAGGATCTCGCTTCGCGCATGCTCGGGAACGGAGGAATCTTGCGAGCATAAGCGAGCAACTGTGCGAATTAATCACTCTTGTCGGATACACACGGGTGGAGTATCTCGCTTCGACCATGCTCGAGAATGAAGGAATCTTGCGGGCAAAAGGACTTCTGAGTCATTTCCGCTACCCAAAGGTTGTCTGGAAGAGATCGTTCTTTCGCGATAAGACCGCCTAATGTCTACCGTATTTTATGTTAAGGCTATATTGTACTGTTTCTGTTGTTGGTGTGCAATAAAGAATTGTTGTATTGTATGGTCTCATAAGTAAGCAAACTAAAGTGGCAATGGGCAGGGCACATGGTTCGAAGAACCGATAGCCATTGGAGCAGAAACTTTTTCGAGTGGAGACCGCGTGCCGGCAAGCGCAGCGTGGCGAGACCACCCGCAAGTTTGTCGGACGACCTGGTTAGGGTACTCGCTAGATGTGGGTCGCCTCTTTCCAGCCCAAGTGGAAATCTATTGAGGAGCCCTGTGTCCAGCACTGGAGGTCCTACGGCTGAAATGATGATGAGTTTAGTACACGTGTTGAAATGTTCAACATTAATCTCTTCAGTGTGTCACAGTGCGAACCAAACAACCCTTTGTAGGCGTTTTAATGAAAAAACACAGTCCGCGGTCCAGCGTTATTAATGTGGCAAATTTAAGCCGAGGGAGACCCCAGGGTCTAAGAATTATACGAGCCACAATGCCGAGTTGGGGTAAAAATGTTTTGCGATTTTGCGGAGACAAGATTTTGCCCGCAACGGTTGCAGCTGCGGTGTTACAGTTAGATAAACTTGGGTTACGTTGAGTTTTTGAGGACTGTGGTAAAATTAACAAACACAAACACATAAAATACATAAAAACAAGTTATGAACTAAATAAACCTATAAATTTTATTATTTAAACTTTATAGTACAAAACAAAAGTAGATACAAATGGCGCACTTATTGCTGTCGTTGCATTATAGTAATGGAATTAAAATTTGTTAAATATATACCCATTCCAAATTTTTTTGGAAAATAAACTGGAGATGCCTAGTGATTCTGGTGTAAAGCCTAGTATTATCATCATAATCGGCAGCCCGTAATCGTCCACTGCTGCGCATAGGCTTTCCGCAATTCGCGCCAAAATACCCAGTCCTCAGCTTTCCGTATCGAACTAGTTCTCGCCAATTTCTTCAAGACGTTTGTCCACCCTGCAGAAGGCCGCCCCTTGGGGATAATAGTTTGCCGTCTCTCGAGAACCCGTTTGCGACATTGACCATCGATTCTGCCGCTTCAGATTCCTAAGCGTTATGTCGGAGCCTAGTATCTTTATCTTCCTGGATTTTTTAACTCCTCAAGGAGCATAGGGCCTCCGACTACAGTTTTCCACTGCTCCTGATTGGCGGCGGTAGCAACAATCTCCTTCTAGTTCATTTTGATAGAGGCAGCTTCCTTCGTCACGGTTCTCCTCCAAGTAAATTTTAGCCGACCTCTTCTTTTCCCAATTCTCTTTTGAACAGAGTACCTGTTTTTAGTGAGGCGGGAGTCTTCTTGCTGCAGTGTATGGCTAACCCAACGCCATTTTCGGTCAGGGATGACTACGCAAACAGGACATTGGTTTGTTAATTTGCAAAGTTTTTCGTTGGTATTGGGCCAGAAAATACCTAAATGTTTTTCTGGGGCACTTATTTATAAACGCTTAAGCTTATAAGTCGGAACTTAGTATGGTTGTTGTGAATAAGGTAATAAGCAAGTTAGACGGGTACAAACTTGTTAGATACAAACACAACCTAGCAGGCTCCGGTGCTAACCGGGGTAAAACTCGCCTAGCGCTCACTCGATTACCTCAAACTGACATCGGATTTTTATATTAGAAAGCGAATTTTAATTTATACATGCTAACATGCAAAAAAAAAATATTATTTTTAGGGTTCCATACTCAAAGGAGACCCTATTACTAAGACTCCGCTGTCCGTCTGTCACCAGGCTTCTCATGAACCGTGATAGACGGTTGAATTTCACAGATGATCTATTTCTGTTGCCGCTATAACACCAAATACTAAACACAGAATAATTGTTTGTCTGTCTGTTTATGTAAGGAAGCAATATAAAATGAACGAACGCCGCGTACATTTTGCTTAGGAGTAGGGCTCTTCTAACACTGGATTTTCATAGATACCGCCGTGTGTAGCGTATATATTGCACAGAGTCGGACTCGCAATTGGCCGGTTTTTTGATTTAAGTAGTGCCCTCTAAAACGCCCGTTTAGCTATTCCTTTTGAAAATGTCTTGAATAAACATTTTATTGTCTTTTCGATTATGGAAAGGTACAAGTGGCTGTATTTAGAGTGTGAAGTTGTTCGGCAGCCATAGATGTGTACGTGTAGGAGGGTTCAGTTGAGTCTTGCAGATATGTCGCTTGGCATCTAGGTCTTCCAGCCACTGGCGTTCAAATTGTTCTACTTCATTGCGTACCCTGCAATTGCATCTGTAAGGCGAAGTTTGGCTTTGCAAGCCATACTCAAGCCTTTCATAACCCGGTTAAGAACAATTGACGGAGTCGCTGTCTTGGCGAGGAGGACTATATATATAGAGTACTAGCTTCTGCCCGCGACTTCGTCCACCTTAAATTCGTTTATCGCGGATAAGGGTATTTTTCCGGGATAAAAAGTAGCCTATGTCCTTTCTTGGGACTCAAACTATCTCCATACCAAATTTCATCCAAATCGGTTAAGCGGTTTAAGCGTGAAGAGGTAACAGACGGGCAGACATACAGACAGACACACTTTCGCATGTATAATATTAGTATTGATATGGATATCAGCGTAGCAGGCAAGCTTAGAGACAGGGGCAAACTTGTTAGTAACACAACCTGGCAGACTCTAGCGCTAACCGGGATGAGACTCGCTTAGCGCTCACTCGATTACCTCAAACTGGGCTCGAATTATTGAGTTACTTTACACTGGCTTATTTTATGTAACAACAGCTGCCAAATAGATTTTTTACCTAAATGAATAAATGGAAGTTAGTAGGAGATTCAAAAAATGACAAGTAAATAACAGTGGCTGGCAGCGGTGACTAAAAACTCAGGACCGAGCTCAGAGGCATGCCATGGGGGAGGCCTATGTCCAGCAGTGGACAGAGGTGGGCTGATGATGATGATGATGATGAAATAACTGTGTTTTCTTTGGCGTTGTTAAAAATAATTTCTAGTATTTACTTATGGTAATATGGACGTGTTTTAGATTTGAAGATCACTTTAATAGTTTGTTGCAAAATGGAAGCAACGCATCGATGTAAGTTTTTGCGTAAAGGAAATAGCATTAAAATTTCTATGCAAACGCAATATTTTACCCAGGAATCAGGAATACAGTTTAAGGTAATAGTTTTTGTATTCATAGTAACACCCGAAAACTTTAACTTTTCCATATGCTGCATGTAGCTCATTGTCGTCTTGTTTGTGTTTTTATTTCTTCTTTACCTTTGGCTGAGAGACACTGTCTCAGTTGAAGCAGCATTAACCGCTTATCATGGATACGTATCATCTGCCCTTGGTTATGGTTTGATATTGTGGGGAAACGCAGTGGAAATTGACACTCTTTAAAATACAAAAAAAGTGTGTCAGAGTCATTAGTCGTTCGTGGTGGAACAAAAGTTGCGTGCCCCTTTTCAAAAAACTTAAAATTCTTCCTTTGCCATGCCTATATATAAGAGAAATATGTTATTTTGTGAGATTACATCACTCATATTTTAAAACACGTGGCGAAGTTCTGGAAAGGCGAACCAGGGAAAAAATAATGAACCTTTTATATCACCCTCGAAGCCACAAGATGATCTATAAGAAAAACGTAGTCAATATATAGTTATTTATAATCATCTCCCGGAGGAACTAAAACTGCTGGAGGGAAACGCCTTTACACGCAGTCTAACAAACTGGCTCTTGGATCGTTGTTTTTACACCGTAAAGGAGTATCTCGACCACCAGAATTAGTAGTATTTAGTTATTTATTATTGGGACATGCCTATTATGTTAACCTTTTTTATTATTTTAATTTGACATTTTATATTTATTTGAATTTATTAATATATTTTTTTGAAATAATTTTTTGACATTTTAATTGTTTGCTATATATTTGCACGCTTGCTCGCAAGCTAGATACAACGAACCATAATGTACTTAAACATCCATATACCTGCTGTATCTATGCAATTAAATGATTTCTGATTTCTTATAAAGTAATTGTTAAAAATTATAATAATGTTTTTTTAATAAAATAACAAGGATCTCATTCATTGTTAGTGTACTTTAAATCCAAATAAATAAAACTGTTCGAACTTAAATACTCATATCGGAATAGCTTTAATATTAAAATAGCCCCCCACGTTTCTATTTTTTTTTTGTTGCTTAAGAATGTTAAAAGGGTATTAAGAGTTTTTAGCTATATTTTTAGCAAAGTAACCGCAAAAAAACTAGTAATTTACCAGTAGTCATTTAGGGGTGGACTGAAAACCAGCGCTGCGTGCACAGTGCAGGGCAGTTGCTCTGCGCCCGCGCCGGAGCAAACGCTGATTCCACCCCTTTTGTCAAACTGTTTATTGTGCTTCTCTGGTGTTAGCCGTAAGTTATTAGTTGAGTTTGTTAGTATCTAATCTTTATGAACATGTGTTGTGTGGCAATAAATGTTTCCTATTCTATTCTATTAAACATACATATGACGTGTCTAAAGCGATATTATTCATCAGCGATCATAACGCACGAAACTGTATTTAAAAGTTGGGTAATAAAGATAAATAAAGCAAAAAGCATTAGACCCCGTCATTTAAGTAAATAAAGTTGTAATGATCAAAATGTTAGTGGATGCGGTCTGCGCAGGATTACACCCTGTGGTGAGTTATAGGGAAGGCCTATGTTCAGCAGTGGACGTCCGTAGCTGATAGATAGATCAAAATGTTTGTACAGTGGAGGTTGGCAATCACATTGATATTATTACAACCTCCACGTTTGTGATGCGAGACAGACAGGCAGTTTTTAAAAGTAGGTGATGAATTTAAATTGAAGAATAACTACTTTCTTTTTAATTTTCTTCATAGGAGTAAGTCTCAAGTCAACTATCGAATAGAAAAGATAAGTGTTTAATTAGAAGGGGCAACAAATTTCGTCCACCGAGGAGAAAAAAATCATAACCCTCTTTTTTTATTCAGTGTAGTCGGGTAAAAAGTATTCTACAACCATCTGGAGATTGCTATCCGTGTACCAAAAATAGTTAAAATCCGTTTAGCCGAATTGGTGTGATGAAGCCACAACGACACATACAAACATACAAAAGATAAAATATTTCCACTCAGGGACGTACAAAGAGTCCATTACAATCATTTTTTTGAAAATATCTTCAATGTTCAGACATTTCATTTTTCAATGTTTATAATAGTATAGATAATGTGTATAAATCGTGGGAGTTTAGGGATGATCACAATTTTTCTGTGCTATGTTATAGAACGACCTTTCAATAATACAGAAATTGGTGAAAAACTATTTCTATGTCATAAAAACTCCACGAGATACGACAACCATCATAGAATCACACTTTTGGGTTTTCCCAAAAACGCTCCATACTAAACCCTAGGACGGTGTGACGTCACACCTTCCTACCTTGTATGGGGAAATTAAGAACTTTATTCTGCAGCTATGTTAATACTTGCGTTTATCAGAACGGTTTCATAATAAAAGTTACCGTACATTTCATGGGTTATTCCATGGTATTATTATTTTTTAATATTTTCATACTTTAAAAAAGGACTTTCCCACATAACTCAATAGGCTCATAAAACAAGCTACACGTAAGGTATCGAACTCATTTTTTTTAGGATTTGCATCAAAAAAACTACCATTTCGCATCAAAATTTTATGATTATTTGTGTACAGTCAACATCCCTATTAGAAACTTGTTAGACAGTAACGCAAACTGGCTCTAGCGCTAACAGAGGTGAAACTCGCTTAGCGCTTACTCGATTATCTCAAACTTGGCTTGGATTATTGACTTAATTTATACAGGCGTAGCTGATGTCAAGAGAGTAGCCGTGATAGTCTATTTGTTACCTTGTTTAACACTTTCGCAACCGACATTTTCGTAGCGCTGCGCTCGTAGCAAATAACATAGGAAAAACCGAACGTAGCGAAAACTTGCTACGAGCGGAGTGACCGCCGAGCGGGTTCGCGGTCGTGTATGTGTTAATGGGATGATATAAAACTTGAAACACTTTCATATCTCAATGACAGAGTTATCTAAGGGACGATTTATAGACAGAATAACACCTATGCGTTATTGATAGTTTAACTGGGAGACTCTAGCACTAACCGCGGTGAGACTCGCTTAGCGCTCAGTCGATAAACTCGAACTGGAGCTCGAGTTATTGAGTTTAGAACATTAACAAGGATATCCTAGATAACATTTTGAAGCTCGATAAGTAAACATAATTTAAAATGTAAACTGCAGGCATAACTGCTAAGTGGCTACGACTCAGTGTTAATAAAGTATTTTTTGGATACAATAGGGTACTTTACTGGTTCAAAAAAAAATATTATTCTAATTTGGCGGGGGCTTAGATTATGAAAAAAAGATTGGACTCGCATTTTTTCTTTTGTCGATCAAACAAAAAAAGACAAAGATAAATCGCGTCAAAGTTTGGGAGTGGGGGCGTATGACATCACTCCGTGCGAAAACGGTCGCACGGCGTGATGTCATTGGGAACTTTAACGGGCTATATCTTCATATTTTCTTATTTAATTGACAAAAGAAAAATAGGTGTCCAATATTTTCTGATAATCTAACTGATAGGCTAACTATATTTTTCTCTCAAGCCCAAGCCTATTGCAAGGAGGGAATAATGACCCAAGTAGCACAACTTAGGTCAAATAGCTCATATATCACATCTATTTAGATACTTAAGTGAAATATACAGCCATTACTAAGTTCTATATAGGTATATAGGTGGAAAGAACCCTTAAGCAACCAATATAGAACTAAAAGGAGAAAAATTGCAGCCTATTTTTGGTTCTAAATTGAATCCACAAGAGATCTCACAAGTACCTTAAGTGGCAATTACAACTATAGGTGAAAGATATGAGCTATAAACGATTCATTCACTCATTGACCGAATGGATAAACGCAAACGTCAAAGTTCCTTTCAGTGGTGCGGCAACAAGTTGGGTTTTTTAATGTGATCTGCCATTTTAATTTTGGATGACATCTGTTTGGTAAATGATTAAAACCTCACGTTAAGCATTGAAATAAGCACGAAATTCTTGTGAATGTTTTTTTACCGTGAAACTATAGTATGGTTTCTTTGTAAATTTTGATGCGCCTTTGATTTGATCAGGAATGGTAAGAAATAAATATGTTTAAAACCTGACCTAACGATTGTATGTTACGTACAATGTTAAAATAACATCGTCACAACTATCAAAAGTCTGTGATTGCGTAAGTGAGATAAAATTTTGTTTAAAATAATTCATTTTCAAGGACTCCATTTTGTAAACATGTCGGAACAAGAAAGATCTTACAGTGTTAATTTTCACTTATTTGTTCTCTATTTGGAACTATTAGGTCTTAAAATCACTTATTTGTATCTTGCGAGTGGCAAAGCAGTGAATGCTATTACTAATACCAACTAATACTAATTATTTGCTGTTTTGTATTAATTTGTGATGAGTTTAATGTCTAGAACTTTATATCAACAGAAACAAATGTAGAAAACAAATTTGTATCAATAGAGTGACGCACGACGAATAATATTTTGACAGAGGCAATAGGAACATGAAATATTAAATGTCCTAATTTTGGTACTGTTAGTAGTTAGAAATAAGTGAAAATAACTGCTTTCGGTTTCAAGAACCTCCTATTGAGATTTAATTATGCGTTGGAGTGGCAATAAGGTACTTCTAGGCCTTAAAAGTTGCAATATTTTAGGTTCCAAAAGGGCCGTAAAATTATCTGTTTAGCCACTATTAGTGATATACTGCCCCATTATACTAGTCATTTGGAATTAGAAGTTCCAAATAAGGGTATGTTCCCACTTATTAGTAAAAGTTGCTTATAAGTGACTTTAGGGCCTTATATAGCACTATTGCTTCTTATTCAGTGACAATTAAATCCTGCATGCAACTTCAACGTTCCTGAGCAACTAGAAGTGACAGGATGAACTCATATACAATTTTGAGTTGTGTTTAAAGCTATAAGTTTTATCGAACACTGTTATACCACTCATTTAGAACATAAAGCTATAAGATAAGCTGCAAAATTCACTAATGTGCTGCTTGGGGAGTGGGTTATTTTTTTTCCGGTGAGTGTATGTTGTAAGAATATAATACCTATGTGCATAAAATTATACTCATTATAATGTATATATATATTGTATCAGCTGTATCCATCGAGCACGTCATTACCATGCCGGATCGAGTGTCGCTGAAGAGGGCTCCGTATAGCCGTAATGTATGCAGAATGTGCTTCAACCGTGTATAGCGCACGATGGTAGCGTACGATACCATATAGGTTTATATATCCTTACTTTTTCTAAATAGAAAACAATATTCCAACATAAAAGTACACCTTTTTTGCCTTAAACTCACATTATATTGCGAAAAGAGTAACTAGGATTAATATCTTTATTGCTACATTGCGAATTTCATACATACAAATTGTTTACTTGCTAGAAAACGGCTGGTATTGGCATTTAATGCATATTTTTATGATAGAATGTTGTTTACTATTTAGGACAAGTAAGGAATAGCCTATAAATCAAGATGGATGCCGGTTGTATACACGTTACAATATACTATATGAAATAAAAAAGAATAATCGAATTGATATATGAAACTTCAAATTTCTGCAGTTTGTGATATTTTAAATCCAAAATCAAATTAAAAGGTCGTCTAAGAATCCTTAGAATTCAATAAAATAATTTGTGTATGTACAAACAATAATTTTAAGTTAAACGCAGCTACCCCACCTTATAGAGATGACGTCACGCCTGTGTAGCTAGTATGGAGTATTTTCAGTGCTCAGTAGGCAGGAATATGGAATTTTAAGTATTATTTCTGCCTTTTAGCACTCTATATAAATAAAATAAATCTTTATTTCGGAATAAATATTCCATAAAATGATTAATTTGAATCTTAAACCTAATTTAATTCGTTATTGACATGCTTTACTTAAATCGTGTAATCAGTAGCAGTCTGCGAACTTGACAAACCAACACATTGAATAAAGTTTGATTATCCTTCTATAAAAGAGAAAATATATTTTCCCAGAATGCTACGCTAGGCTATTGAGATTAAAAAAACATGCGAATTTCAATGGAGAAGATGGATGGTCGCTTCCACCAGCTTGAAACCCTGTAATACATCTCATCAAGGAACAAGCAAGACACAGGACTGCAAAACATTAACTATCGAACGGTGTAAAAAAATGTTATCTGTTCAAAATAGTTTAGTAGGTCTTAAGATGTAGGTCTTTGTTTTTAAAATAATATTATTATTAAAGAGGCAGTCAGGGAGTTTTCTTTGCAGCATTCGTTTCTCCTCGGTAAGCCTCATTTTGTGAAACACTGTAGTTTATTTTTAAAATAAAATACTCAAGCCCTTCTAGCCCATGTGTAACTGCAGTCTTTACACATTAGGCCCATTTGGCATGTATGTACACCATTATTTATTTTCTCAAAGTTTGCAGAAATTATTACTTTGACAAAGAAAAATATATCTTTTCTAGTTGACCCTGTGAATACGAAAGTCGGACGGACGGAGATTACGAAACTATAAAGGTTCAGTTTTTGCCATTTTGGCTACAGGACCCTAAAAACTAGGCTTTCAATAAATCACACGTCGGGCATTAAGTAATTGTTCACTATATTCGGCAACTTGTATAATCTTGTCTGAGGCGAACTCGCCACGTATCGCGGACAGACGGATGGGTGTGATGTATCGGTTGGCGAACCTTGACGAGGCTTTGCTTTGAAACGTTGTAGATTTATAGGCAGTATAGGTATAGATTATGTAATAGACAATAGTTCTTACAAGATCATCACCATTTCAGCCATAGGACGTCCACTGCTGGACACCGGCCTCCTCAATAGATTTCCATGTGGGTGTCGGTGCGAGGTGAACCGCATCGAGCTAGTCCCCGCAGCCCTAATAAGGTCATCCGGCCACCTTGCGGGTGGCGCACCCACGCTGCGCTTGCCGGCACGCAGTAATGAGATGAGAATACAAATAAAAAAACACAGCCCTTTTAAATGGTTTATCCATCTTAGGTAAATCGACCAACATTAAATTCGTTTATTACAAGATTTAATTTAACTTGCCCTGTTTGTTGTTTTTTGGATTCAATCTTGCAAGTTAAAGACCGACTTTCCGCTCCCCAACATTTCATTTTTACAACTTTTTAATAGTAAAGATATATAAGTAATACCTCATTATTTAAATAACTGTTGTGTACTAATACAGTTAACGTCGTTAGGGGAGACCAGATATGCTTTTCACACAGGTTGGTTGTCATGTCACACGACAGCTATAATGGATGAACCGATGTCGAAAGATGATCGCTTAGAGATAAGTTTAAGGACATTAATATAATGACAGTGCATTGTCAATACATTTATGAGAATATTATGTATGTACATAAAAATATTACCGACTTTAAGAAGAACTGTGATATACATAATATTAATACTAGAAATAAGCATAAGCTCGCAGTGCCTGCTACTAGGCTCCATAAAATAAGGAGATCATTCATGGGTAACTGTGTGAGATTTTATAATAAACTTCCTAGCAGCATAACTGAGTTGTCTATCGCACAAAGGCTCTCAATAGCCATACAGCGCGGGAATGCTGCCTGTGTCATGGGCACCCTACCGAAGGGACCAAATTTTTTAAGTAATTTTTAATAATCATAGTTGTCTATTGGTAAATTCAAAAATATTGTGAAACGAAAATTATTTTCTAAAGCTTATTATAGCACACAAGACTACATGAATGATGAAGCCGCGTGGGATTAATGTAAATTATAGCGTCATGTAGGTATATGAATAATTATTTTAACGAATACCTAAGGTATTATTATTATTTTAATCTTAATTGTTTTATATACTCTGACATTTAGAATTTTATTCTAGACACATTCTAGATTATTTATTTTTTATTGACAATCCTTTTGGGATTTATCTTATTGATTATTATAATTTTTAAAATGATAATTTTATCAATAATATTACACTTAAGTTAAATGATCTGATTAGGTTTTGCTGGGTTTCCCTAATCCTTGTAGCAAATGTTGGATCATATTGTATTTCTCCCAGCAAACATTCACTCTCATGTAACTGACATTCGAAAGTGCTTGTAGCTAGGCCTACTTGAATAAAGAATATTTTGATTTGATTTGATTTGATTTGATGCACAAGAATTTCCACCATATTTAATAATCTTCAATCGACGTTACTAGGGGGTTCTTTGAAGCTTTTCTCTAACCTAGTACTACTCTTCTTCGCAAAAAGTCATAACCCCTCTTTTTTTCGACAGCGTAGTCAGTTAAAAAGTATCCTATAACCATCTCGAGATACCCAGCTACCCACACGGGTAGCAAAAATGAAATGACAAGTTGTAAAATGGATTGTTTGTATGTATCGTTCTGGCTTCATCACGCTAAACCGGCTTAACGGATTTTAACTATTTTTGGTGTATACAAACATTTCATTTTTACAACTTTATAATAGTATACAATAAATGAACTACGCCTCATCTTGTATTTACGATCCTAACAGCTAAACGATGAATAAGTAATTGTCTAAACTGTAGAATAAAGCGAGCGCTGTACATTCTAGCTGCCGACAAAACACGAAAATGGAACGTAGAGTCAAGATTGTGCAAAATCTGATCTCCCTACGAGCCAGAGTCAAACAGACCATGTCACAACTAGAGCTGGGGTAGAGATGCGTTTCATAGAGCACCGAGGACGAATTTGAATTTTGAATAGAATCAATTTGAATTTTAGAGCCTATACATTTTTTACATGCCCTTGTGTGCCAAAATAGGTAGCTGGAATTCATAAAATAATGGATAAGATCAAAAATGGACCCTATCTTGAGCAAATAAATAACTTACTTACTATGCACACCGCGTTTTTATAACGCGCCGTTTTGATACAAACGCGATACGCACACCTCTTTTTTAGCAGGTCAATATCTTCATCTGTGGATACCCAGCACCCATGTACCAAAAATGAAATCCGTTTAGCCAATTGTGCGTGATAAAGCCGAAAAGACACATACAAACATATCAACATACCTACAAAAATAAAAAAAAAATAGTAATACCCAATACAGACAGCTTATAAAATAAACAATATTTAGAAGAGGTTATCTTAATATTAAGGAGCTTGGCGTTGAACGATCATGCCGCTCAATACATTCTCTGAAGTGTAATTCCCATTTACTAAACTCACATTTCATAAAACTTATAATAAAGACAAATTGAGAATCGAAATTTCTTGAACCCACTTTATATTTAAAAAAAGCCAAACTTAGCTGAACTAAGCGAGACTAGCGCACTCTAGCCCAGATTACTACCACGGCCGCAGAATATCTCGGCGAGCGCACAAAGGCTCACAAAGGGTGCACTCACAATGGCGGAGGGCTATCGAGTGTCAGACACAAACGACGTTTTGGAGCACCCAGTATACGTCCTCTTACCCACTATATATTAGTTTCATTTTTTTTTATGGCATAGTAGGCAAACGAGCAGACGGGTCGCCTGATGGTAAGCGATCACCGTCGCCCATAGACACTTGCATCACTAGAGGAGTCACAAGTGCGTTGCCGGCCTTTCAGGTGGGAGTACGCTCTTTTGTTGAAGGTTTGAAGATCGCATCGGTCCGAAAATATTGCATGCGGCAATTTCTTCCACAGTTCAGTTACATAATGTTGTCTAACGTTAAGTCAGATTGAATCAATTCAACACATGTCCGCAGGCTTTTTGCCTTGCGTACCACGTCCCCACCCTACTTCAAGTGACTGCGGATGGTATTCCCGCTTGGCGCTCCACCACTGAATAGGATTTCTGGTAAGGCTAGGTTACCCAGTACAAAGTCAGGTTATAAACAGAAGTATATATGTATAGACGAGGTGTTTTTTTTTACATCTTAATCTTAATGAGCTTGGTCGTTGAACGATCATAAATCATAAATAATTACAATTTACAGAACGCACATTTTATAAGACTTATAATAAAGACAAAAATTATAGTCAAAATTTCTTCAGGCCACTTTAAATTAAAAAATATTCAAACTATACAAACTAAGCCAGACTAGCGCACTCTAGCCCAGATAACTACCACGGCCGCAAAATATCTCGGCGAGCGCACAAAGGCTCACAAAGGGTGCAGTCACAATGGCGGAGGGCTATCGAGTGTCCGACACAAACGACGTCTTCGGGCACCCTGTATACGTCCACTGCAGTGTAGAGATCGTTTTCATTGTGTGTGGATTTAAATCTGAGGCTGAATATGGATTGGTGAGCGCTACAAACGATCTCTGTATCCAATTTGTTGAGGTAACTTTAATCTTATATTGGGCATTTCTCGTTTTTTTTATTTTTTATTTTTTTTATGGCATAGGGGGCAAACGAGCAGACGGGTCGCCTGATGGTAAGCGATCACCGTCGCCCATAGACACTTACATGACTAGAGGAGTCACAAGTGCGTTGCCAGCCGTTCAGGTGGGAGTACGCTCTTTTCTTGAAGGTTTGAAGATCGCATCGGTCCGGAAATACTGCATGCGGCAATTTATTCCACAGTTCAGTCGTGTGAGGCAGGAAATTTCTTGAAAAACGTGGACTGCCAACCACCTAAGTGAGGATGGAAATATTGTCGCGTAGGACGAAGGCGGAAAGATGCAGCTGGGATCAACCCGAACATTCCTCGGAACACTCTCCGTTATACAAGCGATAAAAAATGCAGAGCGAGGCTACATCTCTACGCAGTGCCAAGGAGTCAAGCTTATCTGAAATACGCTGGCAACCGACGATACGAGTCGCTCTCCGTTGAATGCGGTCTAGAGGGAGAAGCTGGTACTGTGGAGCCCTTGCCCACAGATGAGAACAGTATTTAATGTGCGGGCGGACCTGTGCCTTGTAAAGCTGTAGGAGGTGGGCCGGAGTAAAATACTGTCTCGATCTGTTGAGCACGCTGAGCTTCTTAGATGCTAATTTGGCCTTACCCTCTAGATGGCCACGGAACTGGAGTTCACTCGATATATCGTTTAGCGGACATCTATACTATTATAAAGTTGTAAAAATGAAATGTCTGTACACTGGAGATATTTTCAAAATAATGATTGTAACGGACTATTTGGAGGTCACCGAAATGAAAAATATTTTTGGTACACGGGTAGCTGGGTATCTTCAGATTGTTATAGACTACTTTTATACCCGACTATGCTAAAGAAAAAAAGAGGGGTTATGACTTTTTCTCCTCCGCGAACGAAGTTACGTTAGTGCCTTCTAGTAGAATAAATAAATAAATGTAATGGGACAATTTTACACTAAAATATAGTCCCATGGTTAGCTCAATAAGGCTTGTGTTATGGGTACTAGATGACGATAAGACTCAGGAACAAATATTTATGCTCATCACACAAATATTTGCCACCTTAGCGGGATTTGAATCCAGAAACTCAGCTTCGCAGGCAACGTTACTCCCACTGAGCTAAACCGGTCGTATAAAACCGGCGAAGTGCGAGTTGAACTCGCTCACTTAGAGTTCTGTACAAAATATAGGCTACAAACGGCCGTATCTATGAAAGTCCAGTGTTATCAGAGCCCTACGCCTGAGAAAAATTTGCGTGGTGTTCGATTATTTTATACGACAGACAGACATATAATAATAATAATAATGGTTCTGCCTAGCCCTGAATCCACTCAGCACTCTGCTGAAGGATTCAGGATTGGGTTGCCGGCTTCGCAGAGGGGGTGAGATCATTTCTCAACTGCTGTACATGGACGATCTCAAGCTGTTTGCACCGAAACGACCAGAACTGGTGGAGCTACTCAAGGTCACAGAAACATTCAGTAGTGCCATCAAAATGGAGTTTGGTGTAGACAAGTGTGCGATCATGCATGTACAGCGGGGGAAAGTCGTAAATTCAACGAATTTACAGCTTTCCGAGACAATGTCTCTCAAGTCTCTCTCCGAAGTTGAAACCTACAAGTATCTCGGTATGTCACTGTCATTGAGTATTGCGGACGGAGACATTAGAAAGGCAGTGAAGGAGCGTTTTTTTTTGCCGCTTGACAAAAGTACTGAACAGTCTTTTGTCGGGTGGCAACAAGGCGCGCGCCTTCAACGCTTGGGTGATGCCCCTGCTCACTTACTCCTCTGGCATACTAAGGTGGACCCAGACTGAGCTGGACGCCCTGGATAGGAGGGTCCGTATGCTGATCACTACACAGGGGGGGCGGTGGCTTTTTAAATGCCAAGGACCTCCATAACCACGAGGTGTGCAGTCTCAGGGAGTATTTCCTAAACAATGAGTGTGGGATACATCGCGATATAGTGGCAGTAGACAAAGGCGTCACCCCTCTATCCTTGGCAAACGAGAACTGGCGCAGACCAACGGTGCTTAGCACTGTAGACCGCAAGGACGTATGGAGGAGTAAAGAGCTACACGGGCGGTTCTACAAGGCCCTTACAGGGCCTGATGTAGATCTGCTCGCGTCGGTGAACTGGCTTCGTTTCGGCGATCTCTTCGGGCAAACCGAAGGTTTTGCTTGTGCAATTGCGGACGAAGCTATCATGACGAACAACTACCGGAAGTATAACCTGAAGGACGGTACGGTCGACATTTGTCGGACATGCCGCCGGCCCGGAGAGTCACTCAGGCATATAATTTCCGGTTGTTCTCATCTTGCTAACAGCGAGTACTTGCACAGACATAACCAAGTAGCCAGGATTATTCACCAGCAACTTGCTGTTAAATACGGTCTTATGGGGTCTGAGGTACCGTACTATAAGTACGCACCGATGCCAGTTCTTGAAAATGGTCGTGCCACGCTTTATTGGGATCGATCTATCATCACGGACAGGACTATTTTAGCCAATAAGCCTGATATCGTGCTGGTAGATCGATCTAAGCGCCGGGCAATACTCATCGACATCACCATTCTACATGACGAGAACCTCGTGAAGGCTGAGAAGGACAAACTCAGCAAGTACCTCGACTTGGCTCACGAGGTGACCGCCATGTGGGATGTTGATTCGACGATTATTGTCCCGATAGTGGTTTTGGCAAACGGTCTTATAGCGAAGAGTCTCAACGAACATCTTAAGAGACTCTCGCTAGATGGCTGGATCAGGGGTCAGATACAGAAGGCAGTAATCCTGGACACGGCCCGCATTGTCAGGAGGTTGCTCTCTGTGCAGCCCTACCCACCGGTAGTTTGAGCCCTGCCCCGCTGCCGGCGGCACCCTAGGTTAGGTTTTTTATAATGTGTTTATATTTTGTATTTGCTTTTTGTATTTTACTTTTTATATATATATATTGTAAAAAACCTACCCTAAGATTTAAAATAAATAAGTGAATAATAATAAAATCTTTATGTCACATAAAATTTCATCCATATAAATGTTAGTAGACTTAAACTTATATTAATATGACTCATTAAAAACTTAATTTACTTATATCTAAAAGAGGCAAATGCCCTAATTTGACTGATATAAAATTGTACTGTTTTTAGTATTTGTTATTATAGCGGAAACAGAAATACATCATCTGTGAAAATTTCAACTGTCTAGCTATCACGGTTCATGAGACAGACGGACGGACAGCGGAGTCTCAGTGCCATTTGGATACGGAACCCTAAAAAGTAACATCTCACTCAATCTTTGAAGATGTGAATGTAACGTTTTTTTTTGAGGTTCAGGTTTATCTTTCATACAAAAGTTACCATACATTTCACGGGTTATTGAATAGTATTATTATTTATTAATATTTTCAAACTTTAAAAATGGATTTTCCCACCTAACTTTAAAGGCTCATAAATCAAGCTACACGTAAGGTACCGAACCCATATGTCGCATCAAAATTTTGTTTATATTTGGGTATAGTCATCGTCCATATCATTTACCGAGACCCAAAAAATAATGAAATAATGATTTTTATTCTGTAACTTGGCCGCGAGGGCGCCTTTACAAGTCTGCCTCTACTGCAATTCCTAAGAGGAGACTTCTGTGGAGAAGAAAGCCGAAACAAACTCAACAGACTGGTATTTTTTTCTAAAGAACTCTTATTTATTACAATATTTGTGGTAAACCCTAAATAAATGCCCTAAATATATGTTAAAATATAAATTCAATGCGTAGTTCTCCAAGAAAACATATCAAAACTTATAAATTTGTAAAAACTTGTAAATTATAAAGTTGTAAAAACAAAATGATATTAAAATAAAACAAGGTTCGTTTCGGAAGCTTTCCAGGTCTCCATGGTCACGGGTGGACTCCATGGAAAGCTGGAAAGCTTCTGAAACGTCGGGAACTAAAATGAGATAATATACGCGATATAATCCGTTAAAATGTTTTATTTCAATGAGTAATAATCGCGGAAACAGAAGAAAATATTATAAAGGCTATGATAGTTTATTTGGACACAATTGTCAAAAATTCGTTAGGCAATAACCCCAGTAAAAGTAAATTATTTGATTTCTGTTTCGGGCTATGCATTTATGTCTGTTAAATAATCCTCTGTCTTATAAAATGTCTTTGCCATCAGAGACTTAGACTTAGAGACAAGTTTTTATGATCCGTTGCCTAAGTGGAAAATTTAACACCATACAACATTCAAGAGTTTCCCAGGATATACACCCGCATCCTAACCCATCAAAAGCTGGCAAACAGCCATAAGTAGCGTGTCATTTCATATGCATTTGTGCCTTTTTCGATCTGTATAGCCACACACGCTGACCACCACTTTACTTAAGCACTACATCTTTGTATGCAGCCACAAGGCAGTAAATAACCAGTACTACACTCTTGTAGAAAAGGGCGCAAGTGCATTAAGATTTTAGTCTTTGAAGGACCTTTTTGATTAGATACGGAAAGGGTCGCTCATAAATGAAGGAGACTGACCTTAATTACAGCAAAATAAACAGTATCACGTCAAGATTACGCAAATGTGTGGCGAATAATGGCGTTATTAAGAAACTAAGTTGTAAGAGACATTGTTCGAGCATCCGCCGAGATCTTCGTAGCTCCGGAAAAATTAGAAAAATCCAAAAAAAAATACACTTCTATTTAGTTATAAACCTTCAAATAGTTAATATCACTTATTTTTTTGAAAATATCCTTAATGTTAAGACATTTCCTTTTTACAAACTTTAAAATAGTATAGATAAGTGAATCAACTTTTAGACCCACACTTTTGACGTTTCTGGCGTTGCCGAAAATGTTCCGGAGTTACCAAGATACCGGACGTCTAACATGCTACTTCCACCGTTTTAACGTACATCATTTTAAACAAAGAAAATCAATTATTTAGAGGCGTTATTTTACAACGAAGTGCACAGATTTGTGTGGGTTTAAAAGTTGATTAATCCTCATATGTAATTGGTTTCTTGGTCAAACAAATTCTATGAAATCTGGTCTGAGGACTCAGTCTCATTGCTTTTCAAGTTTACCTCATCATCATCATTTCAGCCATTCCGGACGCATTGACTTCCACATGGGCCGGATAGAGGCGACCCGCATCCAACGAGTCCTCGCAACCCTAACCGTTCAACCTTGTGGGTGGCCTCACCACGCTGCGCTTGCGTACGCGGTCTCCACTCAAGAACCTTTCTGCTCCAATGGCTATCGGTTCTTCGAACTAATGTGCTCTGCCTATTACCACTTTAGTTAGCTACCATGTTTGCTATGTCGGTGACTTTGGATCGTCTACCAATCTCATTTCTGATTCGATCTTGCAAAGAGATCCCTATACATGGCTAGCTGAGTGACTTTGAGCTTCCTTAAGAAGCCCATAGTTAGAGACCATGTCTCGGCTTCTACAGTCATCACCTAGATAGGTTCAATCTTTGAAAAACAAAAACACCGTGCACTCACTGCGCATTTAGTTATACAAGTTCTAATAGTTATTTATCAAGATTGTCGCAAGTTTTAAACACAGCAGGTCCTTAAATAAGATACAACATCAGAAACTTTTCTTGAACCAATGTATTTTTAAACCCGGCTCAAATAATTAGTCCGGGGACTAATCCTCCCCTAACAAGCCTCTTCGCGAAAGTGGTCGCGCCCTCGGCCCGAGGGCACTGTCGAACCGACTTCAACACCACACGAAAATTACAGAAAGTTCACTAACACTTTCACGTTTTCGCTAAATACACATTCTATATTTTTTCCCTTCGGGTGATAGATGATATCTTTAACTGTTTTTATAATTTTCAATTTATAATGTTGATATTATTTTAAATCGTTTTATTAATTAATTTCTTTTGCGTTTGACATTGTACCGCTTATTTTAATTTTATTGTTTTAGGTGACGATCATGTTCCAAATACTTATAATTTTGACTAAGGCAAATTATACTGTTATTTTAACATAAAATAAATGAGCATGAGTATGATTATGAGTATATGAAAATGTTTTCGTAGCGCGTACCTGATAACATCATCATCAGTTCACTCTTGGCAGAGTGGTCGTGGTTACGACAATGGTGTCCACATTTGGGTTCTCATCCTCGTTCTTCTTCTGACAGGCAGCAGCTCTCGTGATGCATCTCCATTTCACTCGGTTGTCTGCAAAGCGAGTGCACTGTACCATAATTCTCTGTGTGGCCTTTTTAGCCGATTACATACTTAGGATGCGTATGTAGCGAAAACTTGCTACGAGCAGAGGGCCCACCTAGCGGGTTCCTGGCCATAAAATGGTTACTTAAAGAAAAACTATTTTTTATAAGGTGAACTGGGACAAATGCGTCTTTTAAACATTTAACGATATCCGAATAAATAAATCAACATAACAGGACATTTTCAACACCAATGTCTTGGAGGTCACTGAATCGAAATACATATTTTTTGAATTTTTTGTATGTTTGTATGTGTCGTTGTGGCTTCATCACGCCAAATCGGCTAAACGGATTTCACCTGTTTTTGGTACACACAAGTGGCTGGGTATCCACAGATGGTTATAGGATACTTTGTATCCTACTATACAAAAAAATAGAGGAACTGTGACTTTTTCTCCTACGCGAACGAAATTACGGGCACCTTCTTTAAATGCTCTTTTTATAAGAAGAGAATCCTCTGTTCTACTCTGCGGCAGAGGTAATGACTGACTAGAGGCATCGTGGAGCATGCTAGTATGACTCATTGAACTTGTTAGCATTTCGCACTTGTCATTTAAGAAACCACCCTTTAAAATGCGGGTAACAAACGCACGGAATCATTTGGGTCTCTTCAAGGCAAGAGTGAAAAGATTTACTGAACCAGCAAACGTTGGAGCAGTAAAATCCTGGAGTGGTGACCATGCATAAGAAAACTCAACGTGGCGCGGCTTCCTACCAGGTGCACGGAAAATGAAAAACCAAAACTAGTTAAACTTAACTTAACTTTTAACTTTTTTTTTCGCCTTTGTACATATCTGTGATTGTAAATACAATTTTTTTTGTATTAATTTTTGTGCAATAAAGTGATTACATACATACATACATACTTAACTCACTTTTAAACACTTCCCAAATCCGAAAACAAAAGAAATGCGAAAAAAAAACATGCATCGTGCAAGTAATCGACGACACGATATTTTATCTAAATCCGCTAAACCTACGCAATATTCTACATAAACAAACCTTTTTTATTAAATATTTATACGAACAGAACACTTCTTCTAAAATGCGGCATACGTTTGTAGCGATACCTATTAAAACAGAACGTCCACCTGGCAGGTTCCTAGTGAAAGTGTTAAAACACATTCACGACCGCAAGCCCGACTGGCGGGCGCTCTGCTCGTAGCAAGTTTTCGCTACACAGCCATGTTATGGACTACAAGCGGAGCGCTACGACAATGTCGGTTGCAAAAGTGTTAAGCGGTATATACTCGTAACCCGGCCGGGCCGCGGCGAGTTACGCGCTAAAATTCACGAATTGGCCGACGACGTTGGTTTGCATTCTTAATTAATATCTTTTATACCCTTGTTTTTTCCTATTATTTTTAAATTCATTATGAAACGACGGCCGAGTGATACTAATTAAGTCTCTGTTTTTTTAATATTCTGTTTTATTTTTAGCGCTTTGAAGGTATTTTTATTTTTAACGGAAGTGGGCGATAATTTTGTTTAAAGGTCTTCGCTTTTCTTGAGAAGTAACTCATTAAGGTGTGGCGTTACACTCTTAGTCTATAATTAAATTGAAGTTTGATTACGACAATCAAAATGTATTCTGTGCTTACAAAGGTAATATGGAATTTAAAACTGAAAAAATGACAACATTTTATTGATACAACTTAATAAATAATCATCTTTCATTTGATACCAAAGAAATATAATATGTGCATTGCATAATTTACATGGTCGTTTAAATGACGTCATAATACACTAATATAAAGTTGTAAAAATAGATTGTCTGTACATTGAAGATCTTTTCATAAAAAACAAGTAATATGGACTATTTTAAAGTCACTGAACTGAAAAAAAACAGGATTTTTCGTAAGTTTGCATGTGTCGTTATGACGTCATCACGTTAAAACGGCTAAACGGATTTACGCATCTAAAGAAGGTTATAAAATACTATTTCAGTCGACGACGTAGAATAAAAAGAGAGTCCTTACACGCAAGCAAAACGAGCGACAAAGTCTTAATTAAAGCCGTGGGCTTTTTAATTATCCATTAACGCCAAGGGCGTAATGACCTTTTTAATTTTTTTTTTGACTGCATTCACTACTCTAATTTGCCAGGTTTAGAACAGAACCAAACGGAATTAGTCAAAATCAACAAATTTGAATTATACATAATGTAATATCAATAAATACACGTTGACGATATAATTAAATACGTTAAAATAGCTTGTGTATACTATTTTACTAATATTAATTTACGTAAAAAATTGTATGCAACAAAATTAAAAAATAGTTTCGGAGCGATACCTTTGTTGGACGAACGAAAAAAAAACGAAACCTTTACTTATGTTATCTATGGAATGAGATTCTACCAATCACGAAATGACATTTTATGACACAATGTTGCGCCTTGTGACACTTGAAAGTAACAATATTTTTGTGACTTAATGATTTATTAGTTTCCTCACAAGTGTGATGAAAAACATTGTGTGTTACTCGGGCGGTACAAGAATCACAAACTCGAGTCATTGAAGGCCGAAGCCGCAGGCTGAGTACTCTCGTTTGTAATTCCTTCTCTACCGCCCACAGCACACACTGCACAGTGTACTATTACTGCTCAGTTTTGTTTTATTGAAGATATTTTCTCATTACGAACTCCTCACACGTCCAGCTTCAACTGTAACGTGTTATGAAATTTTTCATTACAACAGTGTCAACTATCCTTTACTTTAATACCAGCCTTCACGGCGTCCCTCGTAACACTTTATTGTTATTTTTATTCTTCCGTCGTAACAGTCGTCTTTTATTGTAGTCAAGATTTAATTATGATGATGAAATCGTGACGTTGAGGCAGATTTTGTCTTTAACTGGCATTGTTTCCGTTTGGGGACGAAAATTGCAAAAAACCGGCCAACTGCAAGGACTCGCGCACCGAGGGTTCCGTACAAAATATACGCTACAAAGGGCGTATGTAAATCCAGTGTTAGCAGAACCCTACTCCTAAGCAAAATATACCCGGTGTTCGATCATTCTATATTGGTTATTGACATAGACAGACAGACATAAAATTATACTGTTTTTAGTATTTGTGGTTAGCAGCAACAGAAATGCATCATCTGTGAAAATTTAACTGTTTAAATAGTAATACAAATGTGTGTACTTCTGGCATGATTTAAAACAATTTATGACCCGCATAAAATAGTTCAGAGTTTAGAAAGACATTGGCGTAACATTAGAGCGTCGATAATCTATTTGAGTAAAAATAAAGAACCTCTGTGACCCAAATCGTGGAAAATACAAAATCTAAGACTAAAATCCAGAGATTTCGAAATTAGCCCAAAAATGGATGGCATCTGATATATAACTATAACGGCCCTTAAAACGATGGCCAAAGAGTCCTTTTTTTGATTAATAAAAAAAAAAACCTAAATTATACGACAGTGGCTACTTTTTTTCGTAGACAGGCCTTTGAAGGTGCAATTTATCTATTTTTGTTTACAGTTTTTTTTTTGTTTTCACCCATAAATATGAACCAAAGCGATTAACCCATTTTTTTATAATAATCATTGAAAGTGGCTTCATTCAAACACGTACTTATTTAAATACGGTTGGCATTCAAATGAGTTTTATTACCTGCCAAATTAATATTTAATGATGGCGTCATGATGAATTTTTACTAAAAAGTTAGCTACACGATAACTGTACGCAGAGCTTGCGGGAATGTTAATAGGGGACATAGTTGGGAGTAGCTAAGTTTGCGCATCTAAGTTTGCCGATGACGCCGCAAGTTGTTATGTTACTGCAACTTAATGCACATGTTTGTCCGTCCTATAGTTATATACTTGGCTTGGCTAAGTTTAGAACAGATGAAGCAGAAATACTAACATATAAACTTTTTTTATCGCATCCATCATTATAAACATGGAAAGTTTGCGATACTTGTAAATAAAACAATAGGAAACATGCATGATTTTTTTTTATCGCTTTTCTAAAATTTAAAAATACCGTAAAAACTATTCTAATAAGTGAAATTATAATTAAAATCAGCCAAGAAATACGCATGATATAGGCATTTTAAACTACTAATCAGACAGCGATTTGACAGAGAGGTCCGTCATGTACTGTTACGTCGCAGTCTATTACGGTCATATAAGCTCCATATTAAATTCTGTTTTGCTAGAAAGAGAAAGAATGGAATGTTTGATAGCTTATATCTTGGTTAATTTTATAGTTATTCGAAAAAATATTTTTCTCCACTGTTTGTTACATGAATTAGTTTTTAATAAAGCAAAAAGAAAAAAATATGAATATTCCCTAGAAAGCGCCCGCAACTTCGTTCGCGGAGGAGAAGAAGTCATAACTCTCTTTTTTTCTTTAGCGTAAAAAGTATCCTATAACCATCTG
Organism: Hedya salicella; assembly: GCA_905404275.2. Lineage (NCBI taxonomy): Eukaryota > Metazoa > Arthropoda > Insecta > Lepidoptera > Tortricidae > Hedya > Hedya salicella. The sequence goes on from FR990101.1 coordinate 26,559,717, forward strand.
GAGATACCTAGCTACCCGCGTACCAAAAATAGTTGAAGTCGGTTCAGCAGATTTGGCGTGATGAAGCCACACATACAGACATACAAAAATCCCAAAAAAATGATTTTAGACTCAGTGACCTTGAAATAGTCCGTTGCAAAAGATTTTCTGAAAATATTTTTAATGTACCGACATTTCATTCTTACAACTTAATAGGGTATATGTCAACTGGGCAAATGCGTCTTTTAAACACTTACTGGTATCGGAACAATTTTGAAGTACCCCTAACTTCCCTTCTTGATGTTTAGCACTTGTCACTAATGAAAGAGCGCGACAGTCGATGTAAAGTGTTCCTTTTCTAAAACGTCATAAAAAGACGCATTTTTCCCATATATGCAATTGCCCCAGTTGACTTTAATAATACGTTTATTGCTCCTCAAAATATTCACCATTACACTTTAGGCATTTATTTTATTTAATTATTTAATCTTTACTGCACAACGAATAAAGGTATAATTGGCGAACTTAATGCCTTAAGGCATTCTCTACCAGTCAATCTTCGGGTCAAATAATAATTCTATGATAGTAATCGACTTCTCAGTACCTACCTATTAAAAAAAAATCTAAAATCAAAATATTTAATTGGTATATATACTTAATTGTTTTTTTTTTTTTAGGAATTATATTGATTTCTTCCTAAAGGTTAATTATTAATTGGTTCAGAATATAGTGGCCGGTCTCTCCTGGTAAGTATGATATTACTTGTGTTAGGAGGTTCTGCTCCTCCCATCCAGAGTTGTAGTACATTTAAGTATACTCCTCAAAACAATATGTATAGGGGCCACTAAAATTTTTGATCGTAACGTGAATATGTATATTAGCTGGTAAAATATATTTTACATACTCTGCATCTACAAAGGCTTTTGTTTTAGTTTAGCTAATAATCGATTAATTAAATAGTCAATTGTTTTATTCGTTTTAATTGAGATAAGCTTAGTTTATTTTAACCACAAAAACTGAACAGAAATTCTCCGCGTGACAGTGGCACCTATATTGTTTTGAGTAGTATATATACACAATATTTACTATACTTTGTACATTTATACATTTTAGGGTAAAATTTATTTACTTACATCACTGTTATACAATTCTTGATGTACTAGCTTCTGCCCGCGACTTCGTCCGCCTTAAATTCGTTCATCGCGGATAAGGGATAAAAAGTAGCCTATGTCCTTCCCCGGGACTCCATACTAAATTTCATCCAAATCGGTTCAGCGGTTTAAGCGTGAAGAGGTAACAGACAGGCAGAAAGACAGACAGACACACTTTCGTATTTATAATATGTGTATGGATTAGTATGGATGTAAATAAGTGTATGTGGGAGTGTGTGAGCTGTAAGAATGTATGTGTAAGTTACTAATTAATAAAGATGTTAAAGCTTTACTTTACGTTTAAACCTGTTTAACTGGCAACGTCGCATATTTTTCGGTTTGATTCATTATTTAAAGATTTTTGAATGAAATTTAAAGGTATGTTCAATATATACCATACATCTGTAGCATTCATATTGCGTTTAATTCAACTATGTATCGCTTTTGGCTTTATTTTCTATTAAAACAAAATATAGACATGAATTGATATTTAGAGATTTGCATGTTGCCAGCTGAACTACCGAAAACGTACTGATTGTATTGAGAACGTGTTCAAGCTACATTCATATTTCTCAAAATAATCAAGAAAAACCAAAAAATAAACCCTCTAGGTATAAACCCTCTTAAGCAATAAAAGCAGATGGAGGTTGCTTAGGACGTTAATGGGAGATATTGTTCCGGGCTGTAAAGTTTCCGCATCTAAGTTTACCGGCGCGCCACAAGCTCATGCAAGTTGACATGTTCACTGCTTGTCCGTTAATCCTTTACATTTAATTCAAATTCATTAAGTGCCAGGCATCAGTGACCCAAAGATAAATACCTTACAAACTAACATCTATACTAATAACAAGTTGTAATAAGTTTATATAGTAATTTGATTTTTGTGACAAGCTTTTATCGCTGACTGTACTTTTCCTTGAACATACATCAACTACTCACTGAGACGATTCTAAAGAGCCCACACTTGGTAAGATTGCATTATTTTATTACAGAGTTCCTATGACCACCTTCCTGCTCCATCATCAGATCAGCTCCATGATATCATATGATTGCATTGTCACCAAAGTTACATAAGTACGCAAAATGTTAGCTCAATCGAAAACCGGGAACTAGGTCAAATTTAACTTGCCAGATTCCACCCGAACATTCATAGTTACATTGTTAGTTAAACAAGAGCTCGTAAAAATAAAATATCTGTACATTGAATATATTTTAATGAAAATAAATTAAGCGTACTTTTTTGTTTTACAAATATCATGATAATAATCACAATATTTGCAATTTATTAGTGGATCACTCCACTAGCGTTATTATTATAAATAAATATGGACGATTAGCTCAGTTGGTTAGAGCGTGCTGCCCCGGTCTGGCTCAAGGCACTGGTTCAAGTCCAGTATCGTCGGTTTTTTTTTTCATTTGCTTCTGATCTTTGTTTATAATAAATTAAACGTGTTAATTGAAGAGCACTGAATTGATTAAATATTTTTTTTAATGTTTTTTTAAAAGGATTTGTTATTAAAAGGATTTTTGAACAAGTTTTGGGATACGTTTTGGATCCACAGATGGTTATAGGATACTTTTTACCTGACTGCGCTGACGAAAAAAAGGGTTATGAATTTCTCTCTTCCGCGAACGCAGTTGACATGATAGTGTCTGTTCTTGTATGTAAGGATGTAAAAGAGTTAGTGTCATTAGAACATTTTCAACAAACTTTAGTAAGTCCCTAATATAAGTAAGAGAAGATATGAGAAGGAGTGGTACATATGTCTCAGTCGTGTCCATGATTACTGCCTTCTGCATCTCACAATTGATCCAACCACCTAACTGAGAGTTTCTTGTGGTTTTGGTCGAGACTTTTCGCTTTAAGACCATTTAATGAAGCGACTATCGGGACAATAATCGCCGAATCAACGTCACACATGGCGGTCACCTCGTGAGCCAAGTCAAAGTAAATATCTCAGCAACTGCTGATTTTGTCCTTCTCGGCCTTCACGAGGTCCTCGTCATGTGAAATGGTAATGATGATGAGTATTGCCTGGCGCTTAGATCAATACCAGCACGATAACAACTTATTGGCTTTTTTATTATTATTAGTGGGAGAATTTTATATAAATCGAACTAGTCCCAGGGCAATACGTCTTGTGTTAAGAGTACTAGAGGACGAGTTATATTTCAGTGATACATACGAAACATCCAAGACTCAGGAACAAAATATTTATGTTCACTATCACAACACAACAAACATTTAAAACTTGCGTGGCTAGAAGATGTTGATACACGCCTCTCCAGTTCCTTCAAGACCATGAACGTAACGCGACGTCCGAAACGTCAAAGAATTACCAACGAAAAGGTTAAATCAATGTTAAATATTTATACTCATAACACAAATATTTACCTTTATCTGGATTTGAACCCCCATCAGCTTTGTAGGTAGGGCCACTTCCGCTGAGCTAAACCTATTTTCAATGCCAATACAACAGGTATTGGTTTCTCCTTCGCATTATTCATGTATAGCATGTATTTGTATGGAGTATTATTTTAGAAAGTGTTCTGTTTCCTTGAACTCAACTTAAACATATTTACTCCGGAGTTTGAAACATGCGAGTCGGTTGTAATTGAAATCAGCCTTATTCTTCGTTATTTTAGAAAGTCTTTTGTTTTCTTGAAGTCAAATGAAACATATTTACTTCAAAATTCGCAGTTTGTTATTTGTTACAAGTCTTGTTCTCTTTTTAAACAAAACTTGAGTTTTGAACGTCATAGTAGGTAACTATCTTCTTTTCCACAAGGACACATCAGATTGTGATTTTAAGAAATATTGGTCAAATAGTGGCTACTTTGTATGTTACCTACTGTTATTTACTCTAAAATAGTTCCATATTCCAATACCAAATAATGTGCGTTTGGCCAAAATGTTGATCTAACAACATTTAAACCTGCTACACATGAAAAAGAGTCGAGAAGCGCGATTTTTGGCAGACAGTACAAATGTTTTTATTGTAACATCAAAGAGTTCGGTTTCTAAACCAACAAATACACGAAATCTGATAATACCTTAACGATCATAGCAAATCAAATAAGTCTGTGAAAAGATCAAACAGATACCTTTGCTATTCAGGTATTGAGGGCGAATTCTTTGATAGTTGAGCATCCATTAGGCGAGCTTTCATCTTATGCAGCCTATCTATTCAGCCTAATGATCCTCCTTCAAGACATTCCATTAGCTTCAATTTAAGCCGCCTTTGAGATCTGAATCGATACCGACGTGTCTATGTTCAGAAGCCTAATGTCGTCAAAATCGAACTTGATACGAGGGGCAATTATAAAAAAAATGTTTTTACTCATAACAAATGTAAGTAGATGAATTAATCACGCTGACACTGTTAATTTAAGTGCAAAGATTATAGTAATGTCTGGCAGCACCCTTGAAATTGTACACAATTTAAAGATTTTATCTAGTTTTGTCTGTTCCGGTGCTGATATTTTTTTATCTTATAGCGGGCGAACGAGTAAACGGATCACCTGATTGTAAGCGATCACCGTGACCCATAAACACCTGCAACACCAGATGAGTCACAATCACAAGTGCGTTGCCGGCCTTTCAGGTGGGAGTACTCAAAAGACTACTATTACAATACAATATAAATACTCTTTATTGCACACCTCACATACACATAACTACAGAACACGACAGTAACATTCGAATTAGCAGAGATAAACAACAGGCGGTCTTATCGCTAAATAGCGATCTCTTCCAGACAACCTTTGGGTAGCGGAGTGTTTAAAAGACAACAATTTTAGTTGAGTAGGTGGCGAGAAACAGTTATGAAGCAAAACAAAAAACTCATATAGACACATGTATACGCAATAAACATACACACATAAGATTGCGTAAATAAACATACATAAATACTTATACATAATAAATATAACATATGCAAAATAGATAAATAAATAACCATAACAGTGTCAGCCGCAAAGTTGAGAAGAGAGTTAAGGGAGAGACAGGTAATGTTTTTTAAGGTGTGACTTATATGTTGCAAGGGTCTGGGCACGCTTCAAGTCATGGGATAGAGAGTTCCACAGTAGAGTTGCCTGGAATGTGAAAGAACTATTGAAGAATTTGGAGGATGAAGAGGGGACAGCAAGAAGCAAATTTTGAGCGGACCTAACAGATCGCAAATAACTGAAACGCTCTTTAAGGTAGCGGGGAGTTGCGAGATTAAAAAGTACGCTATACAGAAGAAACAGGATATGAGAGTTACGACAAGAGCGGATTGGAAGCCAATTAAGCTGAGATCTGAAGATGGAAACATGGTCATACTTGCGTAACCCAAATATGAACCGAATGCAGATGTTTTGGATGCGCTCAAGCTTATTGAGCTGTTCTTCTGTGAGGTCAAGATAGGAAATATCAGCATTATCCAAAATAGGGAGAAGTAATGTTTGAGAAAGCGCAATTTTAGTGGCGTTGGGGAGAAAATTACTAAGTCTTCTAAGAGAGCCTACTGCCGCAAACATCTCCTTGCTAACCTCATTAACCTGTGGCACCCAAGATAAAGTGCGATCGAAGATAATACCGAGGTTCTTGACTTGCTGCGAAAAGGGTATAAATACGCCATTAAAGCATTATCGAAGTCAACCCTGGAGATCAGCTTAGAAGTGCTAATAATTATAGCTTGAGTCTTAGCAGGATTGACCTTAAGACCAAACCCACGACTCCAGTTTAGGATGTGCTCCAAATCGTTATTTACTTCACTTATAACAGACGCAAGATCACCGAGTACCCCCTGCGAATAAATTTGAAGATCGTCAGCATAAAGGTGATAATGTGATGAAAGGTTATGCGAAATAGAATTTATAAAAATTGAAAACAGCAAAGGGGACAGCACTCCACCCTGAGGAACCCCGGCCAGCGTGCTGCACCAAGAGGAACAGGAATCATCCACCTTAATTCGTTGCCGACGATCATTTAAGTAACTACGAAACCAGTCAATTACCGCAGGAGATATGTTGAGAGAACGTAGTATTCCAAGTAATATATCAAAATCAACAGTGTTGAACGCATTGGTAAAATCAAGCAGCATTTACACTAATATTTTCTTCTGTTTCCACGATTATTACTCATTGAAACGTCGGGAACTAAAATGAGATAATATACGCGATATAATCCGTTAATTGTTTTATTTCAATGAGCGTTTACACTGTTAATTTCCGATTGTCCATGCCTGCCCGAATGTCATCTGTAATCTTAACGAGTGCGGTCGCCGTACTATGACCAGGACGGAAACCAGACTGAAATGGATTCAGAAGATCATTCCTATTTGAATAGGACGTCAACTGTTGCTGTACCAGACGTTCGAGTACTTTAGAAAGAAATGGGAGGATGGAGATTGGACGATAATCAGAAAAGGAGGAGGGGCTACTTTCTACTTTCTACTATTGTATACTTATACGCTCTTTTTTTCTTCCATCTTTTTCTGTGGGCTTCCAAAGCCCACAGAATCAAATGTTGCAAGTTAAACCCACTTCCCGATTTTCGATTAAGCTCAAATTTGGCTTACTTACGTAAATTCGCTGTCAATGCAATATTATGGTACCATCAAGATAATCTGATGATGGACCCGAATGGTGAACTCTGCAATAAAATAACGCAATCCTAACAAGTTTGGGCGATTTCAAAGTACACAGTGTTATAAGTGACAAGTTACAAGAATTCAAAGTTTGATTGAAATGTATTATTTTACATTAGAAATGTTACCTCTTTGTTCCAAGTTCTCACATTTGATGTAACTTCTAAACTGATTTCTACTATCTACCTTACCTATAGCAAAAACTAGGGCTCTTTGGCTTCTTTGAGCGTGTGAGAAACATATTTTGCATATTCATAAGGCACTTTGCGTTTATCGGGATAAAAACAGACAATATCACCTTTGCAACAACAGAGAAATGGGTCAACGCGTTTGTTTTTAGCTAAATATAAAATATAGGAAAGTCACTTAAACTTGAGTTAAGTCACAGATGATAAGTAAAATTATTAAATTAGCTATGCGAGAAAAAACAAAGTTAGTAAAATCTTTCGCAGGTTTTAGAGGTTAAGATTGCTTTTGTAGGTTAAGATTGTCTTTCTGTGACTTTTTTGAATAGCTATCCAATGTAACATAAAGTAATAAAAAATATTTCGTATGCTGCCTGTGGCTTCAATAACTTTATTAATATGCATAGTTTTGCAAACTGACATACCTACATATCTATTGCAGAATTTATACAAATTTAAAGTGTTGTAATAAGTTTAGGTGCGAATGTCGACGTTCAGTTATATTGATAGGTTTTTTTATATATTTATGGTTTGAAAAATAAATCTTCATGATATATTTCTTATCAGTTAAAGGTTCGCCCGAACGAATGCTTCAAATACGCTGACGGTGAGTTTACGCGGCTAAAGGCCGAAATACACCGGATGCGTGCGCAGCACGTGCACGTTCGCGTGTGCGTGGCGTGCGCGTTTTATCGTATGAAATGTTATAGTAGATGGCACACCGCTTGCTTGGCATGCACGTGCGCAGCGGTGTGTCGTCTCTTATGGATATTCGTACTTTACAACGCGCACGCCACGCGCACGTCTACGTGCACGCCACGCACACGGTGTGACTTGGCTTTGAATGTTTAGAAAAATCATGAAGTATAATATTAATGGATTTATAGTTTCTTTGATTTTCTGCGACATAAATGTGACAACAAACTTTGCTCCCATGCTCACATCTCAATGCAGACAGTATAATCCTCTGTTTTGTGGAAACTGCATGAAAATATGCGCACGTGAGCACGATTTATTGTCACACCTAACCAAGACAGTATTTCGCGCAAAAGCAAAGGAACTACAATCCTTTAATCTAAAATGGAATTCCGCAAAATAACGCCTGAATCTATCAATTATCATTATCATGAGGCATAATACACGTCACCGCGTATACGCAGCGTTAATTAAGTGAGGGATGCATGCGTAAAAATCGTGAAGAATAAGTGTCAGCGTATTTTTAACCGACTTCCAAAAAATGATGTGTTCGATAGTTTGTATTTTTTTTTATTTAAGTATGTTCACCGATTACTCCGCCCATTGTGGACCGATTTTAAAAATTGTTTTTTTATTTGAAAGGGTATACTCCCGAAATGGTCTTTTTGCCACTAATTTGGGATCTGATGATGGGATCCCAGGGAATTCGAGGGCAATCCTCAAATTTTATAGGCACTTATAACGTTTTTCATATATTTTCTTAAGTTATTTAAGTATTTGCATATGGTAGTCATCATCTCATTATGCTCAGCTGATGACGGAAGGTACAACTCCTTAATAGTTACGAGTTAGAGGATAATTCTTAAAAAATCATCTATTATAGGTAAATACGTTAAGACTGTTAGTCATATTCTTTTTGGTGTGTCCCTGAAGTAGGCTCCTTATCACCAAGTCAGGATTAGATGATGGAATACCAGGGAAATCGAGAGAAACCCTCAAATATTATAGGCACTAACAATGTTTTGTATATATTTTTCTAAAGTTATCAGTTGTTTTCCTCTGGTTGTCATCATTTCACGCTGAGCTGATGATGGAAGGTACAGTGAACTAACCAACTTTTACATTTCTTACTTCCAAAGTGCAAAGTGCCTCCTCAATCTTCCCATTCTGGGCTCTACAAAATACTTTATATCACTACTAAAATCCATGGCTAAAAAGCAAACAAGACTTCAAAAGGTGATTCAAATGTGATCCGTACCGTACATACGAGTAAAAGATTATGTACGGTACGGATCTTTTTAGTTTATTTTGAAGTCGGCTCTTTTTTATTTATAATTTTTTTAAGCATTGGTTTGGGCGACCCTAATTTTGTTACAAAGAACTGACACAGATATTCCAAACAATTCGAAAAATGACGTAAAACTGACGAGTGGCATTTGTCTTATCCGGATAAAAGAAAATTATCACTGCATAAAAACAAAATCGTTTTCACAACGCCGATGCAATGGCAACCTTTATAATTACGAAGTCCATTTAATCAGGGAATCGTATCAGAACGAAGAAATCTCAACAGGGCCGTAAAACCTTTTTACGAGGGCCGGGTCCTTAGCAATAATTAGAAGCGAAGGCTGTATTCAATCACCGGATTTAGTGCCGGATAAGACCCGGGCAATAAAGTGCATGGAGACGGGCGAGGACATCGCTAATTGGGATTGAAATTTGTATTAATATTTTATTAACATCATCAATCTGAACCGGATAAAACAAGAGTGAATAAATCTATGGGCAGTGGATATGCGACGGCGTATTTTTTATGCTTTGAATTTTTGAAACATTTATTAGCAATAATTAAAAGTGAAGGCTTATTCAATCTGGACTATGAAATGCAATTTGAAATGTGTATTCAAATTTTATTAACATTTTGATTTAGTTTTTAAAAATAAGTCGCGAGGAAATACGAAGCGGTGTTTAGGATTGTATTCATAATTTAGTTATTTACCAAAATTTTTATCGTCTTCAATTTCACATCAACATTTAGTTGTCATGGGTTTTTGATGTGAACCGGGATACGTTCCCCGCAAAAAAAATCGGAAAATGGATCACGAGGAACGCTTCAGCAGCTGACATAATTTAATGTCGGATAAGACCCGGACAATCAACGGCATTGAAATTTGCGAGGACATTACTGTTGAAAAACTAGCCTGAGGGAACACCCTCAGGCTAGTTTTTCAACAGTAATGTCCTCGCTATCATAGACAACAGTCTATGATAGCTTTTCAGATTTTGATTGTATATTATTCTTTATGTTTTCATGTTTCTTGAAATATAATTTGTAAATATTCTATCATTTTGCTGTGTAATTTATTCAGACCTGATTTCGCTACGACCTATTTAGGATTGATAGGTTATAGTCGGTTTTCCATAGTAAATCGACTCTTAAATGAAACAAAGGTTTTTGTGTTAATGTTTTATTAACAATTTAAATCTCAACAGGAAAGTTCCGGGTATAAAACTGTATATTTGTCGCGAGGGTGTTCACGACGAAGTCGTAAGTGTGTATTTTTTTATTAATATTTTAATAACAATTATATCTCTTGTTAAAAGCTGCAGCGTTGAAAAGGTTAAAAACCAGCCAAGTGCGAGTCGAACTCACGCAACGAGGGTTCCGTACAAAAAACTGGATGTTCATAGATAAATGGCCGTATCTATGAACATCCAGTGTTAGCAGAGCACTACTCCTAAGCAAAATGTACGCGGTGCTCGATAATTTTACATTGGTATGATATTCTGTCTGTCTATATCATATGATATAGACAGACAGACATATAATTATACTACTTTTAGTATTTATTGTTATAGCGGCTACAGAAATACATCATCTGTGAAAATTTCAACCGTTTAGCTATCACGGTTCATGAGACAGCGACAGACGGACAGACAGTCGGACAGCGAAGTCTTAGTAATTGGGTCCTGTTTTACCCTTTGGGTATGGAACCGATGGCCGTTGGGGCAGATAGGTTCTCCAGTGGAGACCGCGTACTGGCAAGCGCAGCGAGGAAGGGCACCTGCAAGGTGGTCCAACGACCTGGTTAGGGTTGCGGAGGCTCGCTGGATGCGGGTTGTCTCTATCCGGCCCATGTACAAATCTATTGAGGAGGCCTGTGTCGAGCAGTGGACGTCCTATGGCTGAATTATGATGATGATGGAACCCTAAAAATGGGGATTGATTCCCCATTGCATGGAAGTTTAAATGCTGCTAATGTTAATCCCGTCTGGATCACGAATACTCTCATTATACTAATTTCGTTATGACCGTTACATAACTTTTCAATCAGAACCGGATATAACTCGGGTAATATACGAGTACTGAAACGAACATAAGTAATTTACAATTAGTGCCGGATTTGCTGGAATTTAGTTATTCCCTCACCCATAATGAGGAAAGTATAATTCGTTTGTAATTATAGTAATAACGTATTGGCTTAATGTTCAATTAGACCCACATCTATCCATACTAATATTATAAATGCGAAAGTGTGCCTGTCTGTCTGTCTGTTACCTCTACATGCTTAAAACGCTGAACCGATTTGAATGAAATTGGGTATGGAGATAGTTTGAGTGCCGGGGACATAGGCTACTTTTTATCCCGGAAAAATATCCTTATCCGCGATAAACGAATTTAAGGTGGACAAAGTCGCGGGCAGAAGCTAGTACTATTATTAAGTTGAAAAAAATTAAATGTTTGTATGTGTCGTTGTGGTTTCATCACGTTAAATTGGCTAAACGGATTTCAACTATTTTCGGTACACGGGTAGCTGGGTATCTTCAGATGGTAATAGGATACTTTTTATCCGTCTATGCTAAAGAAAAAAAGAGGGGACTTTTTCTCCTCCGTGAACGACGTTACGGGCGCCTTCTAGTGGTATATAAGTACATAATATATCAGAAATAAATGTCAGGGAAACCTATTTATCCCGTTTCTTGGCAATGTATCATATAAGATACCAACATTTGTTTAGTAATCTTATTTTTTATTTATTCGTTTGCAACTTCGTTAGCGGAAGGTAAAAAGTCATAACCCTCTTTTTTTCTTCAGCGTACTCGAGTTAAAAGTATCCTATTTTCATCTGGAGATGCCCAGCTACCCGTGTAGCAAAGGTAGCTGAAATCCGTTTTGCACTAGTGGTAACATTGCTCCTATTTTACCACCAGTGGTTAAACGGGAAATGTTTCTTTCCAATTGACCACTGGTGGTGAAATTTAGTGGTGAGATGGTCCAGAGGGGACCTGCACATTTTTGATATATATATATATATATATATATATATATGTATATGTTTTTATTGTGATTAGACTTTGTTTTATTAAAAAATATGTGAAAAAAAAAACATCATTTGGGGACCCCTTTATCTCCGAAGTTTACCGAACAAAAATTTTGATTTTTTTACAATTTGTATAAATAAACATGAATAAGCTATTTTTTTTTAATTTGCAAAAAGCCTATTTGAACAACCGGGTTGCGTTCAGTTTTCACCTCATTTGTATGCAATGCAATATATATTAAGTGCAAACTTAACTCAACCGGTACCAGGAAATAAAGTTAGGGCAAGTTAAAATTTGTTCGGAACCCTCGGTGTGTGTGTCCGTCTCGCACTTGGCTGAGTTTTTTGTATGAACCCTACACTGAGCAATTGAGCATGGTCCGACATGCTCCTGGCCGGTTTTTTTAAATATCTACAATGTACAGACATTTTATTTGTACAACTTCATAATAGTATAGACATCTTCATTTGATGCAGCTTGTTAGACTGTTTGGAAGTGTCGAGGGCAATCAAATCTTTATTATTATTTATATGGTTATATTTTTTTCATAATTCAGTAATAGACAAGTTTATCTTAATTTGGAAAGAAGATGTAAAAGTGTCAGTACACTTGATACCCCAAGTTTGTTGAATACTTAGAAAGGCCGCTTTCGTAAATTACTTCGACGAAATAATTATATCTGTAGTAAATTGGTATTTTAAACTAGGTACAGTTGATTCCATAAATATATGAGCACTACCAAGGTTTCAAAAATAAATGTGCACAAAAAGTTAAATATAGTGTACAGATTTAACAGTGAAAAATATGTAAACTGTCATATTTACCCGCATCAAGCGAGACCCAAAACCCTAACCAGGTCGTCCGGCCACCTTGCGGGTCCTCCTTGAGCTTCCGCTTCTATACTATTATAAAGTGGTACAAATGAAATATCTGTACATACTTATCGTTATCCTCACTATATTATAAACGTGAAAGTATGTATGTACGTTCCACTTAATCTCAAAAACTACCGGACGAATAATTATGAAACTTTCCAGTTATGTACCTTATATATCAGAATAGGATATAGGCTATAATGTTTAAATAAATAAATAATAAATAAATATTACGGGTCAATTTTTCAAAAATCGAACTAGCCCCATGGTAAGCTCAATAAGGCTTGTATTATGGGTACTAGACGACGATATATTTAATAGATATATTACTTATATACATAGAAAACATCCAAGATTCAGGAACAAATATTTATGCTCATCACACAAATATTTGTCTTTACCGGGATTTGAACCCAGGACCTCAGCTTCGCAGGCAACGTTGCTCCCACTGAGCCAAACCGGTCGTTAAATATGAAAAATGTATGTGAAATTTCATTCCTTTTACGGACGAAAAAGGGGATGAAAATTTGTATGGGCAGTAAATATTTTTTTTACGCTAGGATCTTGAAATCTTGGTAATATGCTTCACATTTCAATTAGTCAAATATCGAGTTTTGGGGAAAGACATAAGCTACTTTTTATCCCGGAAAAATACCTTTTATCCGCGATAAACGAATATAAGGCGGACGAAGTCGCGGGCGGCCGCTAGTTGAATATATTTTTAAAACAATATTGTAACGGATATTTGGAATATTTAATCTGTGATTGTAACATTTTCTGTTTTGGATTCTGTTGTACGTTTGTATTATCAGTGTGGTTTCGTTGAATTTGAATTTGAATTACCCCAAATTGGCCAAAAGGATTTCAACTATTTTTGGTTTACAGGTCTATGGGTGACAGTGACAGATGGTTAAACGATACTTTTGACCCGATGACGCTGGCGCAAAAAAGAGCACAGCAAAGAAATTTCTTTGCAGATGTAACAACCCTTGAATTCAAGGGTGCCATGAAAGTCTCCAATTCGCACTGGGCTAGCGAGTCGTAAAACACGCGGCGGGCGATGTTCCGCTCACCACAAGTTTAATAACGCTTGTCATAAATTGTGTATATAATATTTAGTATTGTTTTATATCGTTTTAGTATTTTTCTGACGATCCCATGTAGGTGATATTGTCATTTTTATGTAATTAAGTTATTAGCATATTCTTAAATCAGTCTGTCATAAATAATTAATAGATAATGACATGAACTTTTTTCATCTGTGACATTCCCATTATGTAGAACTATTATGATTTTATTTTATTATTTATTTGTATTTGACGATCATAATTTAAATTCGTGTAAATTGACTAAAATGTAATTTTTACTGTAATTTATTTTATGACATAAAGTAATCTAATCTAATCATAATAATTTAGGTTGAATTAGAACTTCAGAAAACTAGAATAGACATTCGGTATAAAACTCATAATTATAGACTCATTAAAATTTAAATGATCTCCCTCTGACAGTCCGATAGAAAGAGAGAGGCACAGACAAACAAACGGACAGATAGCAGAGCCTTAATAATTTGGGTTCCATTGACTATTTGACAGCCTTTTCGCACGCGACCCTAAAAGAAAACAGAGTTCCGATTGTTTAAAATTCAAGAATTTTCACATAAACATATAGAATACAGCAGAGATCAGCTAATATTAGCTTCCACTTAGTTCCGCAAACACAGGAACTCGCAGCACTCCATGCATCATGCACTGTCAGGCGTAGAAATGCATCCCGTATGCAGAATGCCATTTGCATGCATTCTCGGAGCGGCGCCGCGCGCGGCGCTAGTCGTAAAACACGCGGCGGACGATGTTCCGCTCACCACGAGTTTAATAATGTTTCTCATACATTTGAGTTAAATTGGAACTTGAAAAAACTGGAATAAATATTCCGGGAAACGTTCTTAATTAAACTTCAAAAGATAGTCGTGTGAGAGACGTATAGGCAGACAGACAGGTCGGTGCCTTTTAGGAACGCGCCGCTATAGTGCGTTTTAGGAACGCGCCACTTCGGTGTGTCTTTAGAGAAACGCGTGTCGATTAGCTCATTTTTTATTACATAGAACTGTATACTGACTTGCATGCGCATCGTGTTTGTTTCGATACAAAATCTTGTGTCTTTAATTAAAATGAGATGTACACTATACAAATCAACACTTTATATAAAAGTTATTGATGGATTTTCATTAATACGAATTTTCATCCGTTTCAGCTATGTTATATAAATTTAGAAATCAGGAATTCCGGAAAGGTAAAAAATATCCAAAGACCGATGAAAACGTAAATATACAAATTCATGAATTAATATCAGGGACAATCTTACACAAATCAATGTAGTCCCGATATTAGCAAAGCTTATACTATGGGTATCACGCCATATACATACGCAAATGTAGATAAATATTATAGTTATATATACATAAAACATCCTATACCCCGGAATAGACATTCGTGCACATCATACAAACACGTGCCGTGGCCGGGTTTTGAACCCGGGACAGCCAGCTTTGTAGGCAATTGTGGAATCAACTTAGCCCGTTTCACCTATCTATTTTCAAATTATCTTAAATTTTAAGTTATTTCATTAGGTATAACAGGTTTTAAATAATGTAGACATTTTTAATAAGGTACAAGTTTCCCGCGCCACCGCGCGCAGAGTTAGTCACAAAGCACATGACATAGCTGGCTTGATAATGTTTGTAACATAACGGGTCATGCCCGGAATTTCATATGTGTTGCATATGAAACTGTGAGACTTGAGAAAATAAGATTATGTACTACTGCAGAAACGTTAATATGAGTTTAGCCGCACAAGTACATAGCCAAGTTAAACAGATGTCATGAAATGGATGTACTCTTTGACTCGATGTGGCTATTTCAAAAGTCGTTCATAAATATAACACTTTATAGTCTCGTGGTTTCATTTATTTTGACGTTCTGGTGCCATCACGCTAAGTCGGCTGATCAGATTTCAATTAATAATTTTTTTGTATACGGGTAGCTGGACATCCACAAATGGTTATAGGATACTCTTTAGAGTTCCGTACTCAAAGGGTAAAACGGGACCCTATCACTAAGACTCTGCTGTCCGTTCGTCCGTCTGTCCATCTGTCATTAGTCTGTATCTCATGAACCGTGATTGCTATACAGTTACAATTTTCACAGATGATGTTATTTAGTTGCTGCTATAACAACTAATACTAAAAACGGTATTATTTTATGTCCGTCTGTCTATGTCAGTAACCAATGTGAAATTATCGAACACCAGGTATATTTTGCTAAGGAGCAGGGCTCTGGCCCTCGGTTCGCGCACTGGCTCGCACTTGGCCAGGTTAATACGATTACGCTGAAGCAAGGATTATAATTTGCCGAGCCGGTTGGTTCTGGTCTTCGGATTGCTACACTGAGTAAGGCACTCTACATATCGCGCTTGCGTCACTCCGCCGTGGCTGATGACGTGGTGGAGTTCGTCCGCCATTTAACAGAGTAGAGCTATGATTGAAAGAAGACTGGTTTCTCGCTGAGGGTGCACCAGCTGCAGTCCCGCCACTACGTGCACTTCAGCTCGTTTGTGGTGCGCGTGCCGCGGCCGCTGCAGGATACCATCGCGAGTGCAGATTTCTGGCCGAAGAGTGTTTAGGGCAGATCCGGGGCAAACTGACGAATCCTACACCAAATCAGTCGACGCAACGGAGCCACGGAGCTACCTCGCCTAAATCGAACTAGTTTTAAGTTTTTTACATTATTTTCTTTTTGTAGTTTGAATAATAAATAAATAAGTATTTTTTTCCTCCTACGCAAACGAAGCTGGCACCTTCTAGTATTATAAATTATCTTATCTTAGTGGATTAAAAGAGCATCTAGGAGAGGATATGCAATTCTCTGAGCTAGTCACAAACACTTCACACGACGTGGCAAAGGTTTCATTCACCACGAGCTTAATAACGTTTGGAGCATTGCGGGTCATGCCCGGAAATTCATATGCGTTGGATTGGGATTTGAGAAAACTAGGTTTGTGTGAGCACGTTTCTAGGAATATGTGGTTTTCTGTGGTTTTCTCCGTATCCATATTATTTAGCGCAATTTATTGTGACATTTAACCAAGACACTATATTGCGCGAAAGCAAAAGAAGTTTAATCCATTAATTCAAATTTATCCATGCGTCCAATTATATGAGACCTAATTATGGAAAAGGAATTAAAATAACGTGAAACTTCAAAATGTTTTAAGGTATTAAATTTGGTGTATGGACAGAACCTTTGATCGACATTCCTTCGATTTTAAGTTTGCTTGTGAGAAGTTGGCGTTATCGGAATTTCGGAAAACCAAAACCGTCAGCGAAAAAAACCAAGTGTTCAAACCAATTTCTAAGAATAAAGTAAGATTAGTAGTCTCAGAATTATTAAGGTAATTATTTGTATTTTGAAAGGCCAAGTTCGTTCTTATTGTGGACCGGTTTAATATTATCAAGACAGATTATTCACATTTCTAGAAAAAGATTTACCTTTTCCGGGGAAAGAACGAGGATTGAAAGTTTTGGTTGGACATATTTTTTTGCCGTTAAGTTGCTGCTTGTAAGTCAATTATTGTTTTTTTTTTCAATAAAAAAAACGAATCATATTGTTTTTGAAGAAAACCTAAGCTTGTTGATCGTTCAATTAAAAAAGAACCTAGCACCAAAGCCCAGTAAGTAACACAGTAACCTCGTCAGCTGAGTGTAATTACCCAGTTCTTCCGCGCCTGCGCCCTGCCTCTCTGATGCAGGATACACCGTCCGCAGTACCCTCTGTACCGCCGTGGAGACCAGGCGATTTCGTCCGACCTCCTGAAAATACGCGACAAAAATAACAGTGCCAAAATTCGAATTTTGAAAATTGTGATCGTTTTGTGAGGTGACCCTAGTGATTAAAAGGTATGTTTCTGTAATAATTGTTGTAGAATTTAACGTTTTATGTGTGTTTGTTTTGTTACGAAGTTCTTGTTAATTATTAATGGAGATAAATTGGATTTTTAATGAGGCAGGCTTTATTTTGGCTGGATTGTCCGTGTAACGGTTTTTGACAAAATATGTTGGTTTTTAAATTTGCGAATAAATTTTGTATTAATGAAGGTTGGAAGGAAATGAATATTTTATTTTATTTTTAAACAGAATATTTTTAGTGCTACTAAAAACATAATAGCCTAGATATCGAATTAAATCGTGCATTTTTAATACTCAAATAAGATTATAGGTTCGAATTGTAGTCTAATATAAAATTGTATAATAAAATGACTGTACATTCGAAATATTAAGGGAGGACACTGAATCGTTTTTTATTGTGTTCGTATGTGTAATTGTGGCTTGATGACGTTATATCCGCTAAACAGATTTCAACTATTTTTGGTACACGGGTAGCTGTACCTACCCGACTGCGCTCAAGAAAAATAAACGGGTTATGGCTTTTTCTCCTCCGCGAAAGAGAGAAAGTACAAAATAAAGTATTTTATAAAATAATATAAATAATTAGTTTTTTTTTATTACATATGAGTGACATTGCTCGCTAAAAACCTGTTATTATAGTCTGGATTCTGTTTAATGATTTATATTTAATGTACCTACTTAATTAAGACACATAGTGTACCTCACGTACATCCTTTGTCAGAATGAAAGTATATTTTATATTTAACAAAACTGGGTCTAAATACAATACGTGTGGCAGTTTATCGGTTGGTTATGGTTATATTGCCAACTATAAAAATATTGACCCGCGATTCGTTTGTGGAGGATAGAATAATAATACAATACAAATACTCTTTATTGCACACCTCAGATACATCGAAATAAATAACATGACAGTAACATTTGAATTAACAGAGATAAACAACAGGCGGTCTTATCGCTAAATAGCGATCTCTTCCAGACAACCTTTGGGTAGCGTAGTGTTAGCAATTTTAGTTGAGTAGGTGGCGAGAAACAGCTAGAAAGCAAAAAACAACTCATATAGACACATCACTCAATAATCCATACACACAAAATAATATTACCGATATTACCGATAGTATTACATATATGGATAAATTGTGTATATTATTATGTAAATTTATATTTAAATAAATTACATATTAATGTAATTAATAACAATTGACCTGTAAGCTAATACCTATACTATTATAAACTTCCAAAAATGAAATGTTCGTATGTTTGTATCAGGGATGTTGCGGATGTAGATTTTATGACATCCGCGGATGCGGATGCGGATATTACAAGGCTTACATCCGCGGATGCGGATGCGGATGCGGATGTAAGATTAGGTATAGGTAAGGTACATAAAAAAACATGAAATGCTAGTTTTAGTAGGATTTGTATTTGTACCCAAAACACGTAGGTATTTAGAAATCTTTTACTAAAATTGTGATTAACTAAAGTAACACATTAAGACTTAGCACTTTGAATACAAATAACATACTTTATAACAACTAGCACATTGAACTCGAAAGAAAGGAATAGGAAGGTACTTAGGTTAGGTACTACGCAAAAATAAAAATAAAATGTACCGAACGACCTATGATAAACTATTTACCTACAACAACTATTAAATTAAAAAATAAAATATCAAATTTAAAACTTTTTTTATCAATTTCACCGCTGAATGAGTTGTGATAGTCCGCGTGCATAGATTTAAGGTGATTTTTAATGAAGTCGTTGTACGTCCCTCCCGAGAATATGTTTAGTGACATATTGTACATTGAGCCTCACGATCATGCTTGTCAGTTTTAAAATACGTTAAAATCGCACTTTTCCTTGGCGGTGCCATTGTTTTATGTTTTATTCACTTACAGTACAAATAACGAAACGAAAAAATCACAACAAACACATTCGCTACGTGACTCACATTGCACGACTAAAATCAAAACAAAACAAACTCGTCCTTTCTTGTCACCGAATGACCGAATGATGCGCTCGATTGGCGAATTGTACAAACCTAACGAGATTTGTATTGGCCAAGGGAGAAAATGCCTTGCGCGGGCCCCTTACGCACCTCGGCTAAGTTGTTCCTGTTCTGACTTGCACACATCCGCATCCGCATAAAGCTACGCATCAATTTAAGCGGATGCGGATGCTGATGCCAATGTTGAATTTGATGCAGAAGTTGCGCTGTTGCGGATGCGGATGCGGATATCTGTAACACCCCTGGTTTGTATGTGTCGCTGTGGCTTCATTACGCTAAATCGGCTAAACGGATTTCAACTTATTTTGGTACACGGGTAGCTGAGTATCTCCAGATGGTTATAGGATACGTTTTACTCGACTATGCTAAAAAAAGAGGGGTTATGACTTTTTCTCCTCCGCCAACGAAGTTGCGGGCGCCTCCTAGTTCTCAATAAATATGAATATGAATATGAAAACTAACACGATTTTCACTGATTATCACAACACATAAACTTTTAAACAAAAAAATAAAACCGACTCCAAAAAAACTAAAAAGTAAAAAATAACGCCATAATTCAGTTCCTTCAAATTACTTACAAGTAACCGTTTGTATACTCAATCTATACAGTATATACAAATAATCTTATTTTGGCGTCGGTGCCATATAAAGAAAGTGTAAAATATTGAAATAAGACGATTTTAGTAACTTGTGACACGATGGCACCGACGCCAAAATAACATTAATTGTATATACTGTATAGATTGAGTATACAAACGGTTACTTGTAAGTAATTTGAAGAAACTGAATTATGGCGTTATTTTTTACTTTTTAGTTTTTTTGGAGTCGGTTTTATTTTTTTGTTTAAAAGTTTATTTATTTTACACTTTTTAGTTAATCGTTACTTAAAAGTGTATCTCGTAACGATTCGAACAAGCCCAAACACGGCTAGGATACATTATTATATTACATAGATCTGGTGCCTACCTTCCGGCTCCATCATCAAATCAATTCGATGGTACCATTCTCATCAGAAACATTTAAATTTGTGAGTATGAAGTTGCTTCGCTAAATATATCAAGATATTTTGTCGCCACCCGTAAATCATTTATCATTGAGGAGTTCCGATGGCATTCTGTGGTCTTCTGCATCAGTTCCACTTCACCAATTTACACTTTCTGAATGCAAATGCTTATTATGTTTCTTATAATACCAAAATCGCTATATGTATGCCTACAATATTTGAGGAGTACCTTCAATTCCTCATGGATTCCATCATCAGATCTTCACCAAAATTAAATGGGACCAACTAGAAAGTACCTCATTGAAATAAAACAATTTAACGGATTATATCGCGTATATTATCTCATTTTAGTTCCCGTTTCCATGGTCACGGGAGGACAGGGTCCTCCCGTGACCATGGAAAGCTGGAAAGCTTCCGAAACGTCGGGAACTAAAATGAGATAATATACGCGATATAATCCGTTAAATTGTTTTATTTCAATGAGTAATAATCGCGGAAACAGAAGAAAATATTAGAAAGTACCTTCTATAAAACAAAAAAAAAATTTTGAAATCGGTCAAATAGTCTTTGAGTAATCGGTAAACATACATAAAAAAAAATAAAAAAAAAAACATTCCGTCGAATTGAGAACCTCCTCCTTTTTTTGGAAGTCGGTTAAAAAAACGGGGCCTAATTGGCTCAGGACTGTAATAGTATATTACTGCAGAGGCCGGGAAAAGTCATTTCGTGGATGAGTACGGTTTTTTAACTAAAGTAGAAAAATAAAGTAATATTATAAATAGTAAACGGGCTCTAAATCAGTGTCAGGCGGTAGGGTCCCTAGAAGGCTTCCCATTTTTCGTTCTAACAAAAAAACATACATACATAAATTCACGCCTTTTTCCCATTACGGGGTAGGCAGAGACTACCTCCTTCCACTTGCTACGGTCCTGGGATACAACTGCTGCTTCATCAACATTCATTAAATTCTCGCATCCATTATCTGACTACATACTTCATCTATTTTATCATTAATTCCTTCCCTTTAAATTTAACGTAGTAAAGCGGCTCTCTTTAGCCCACTCTTCGCTCTCGCTGAGACCGAGACGTGATTGGTTGCGAACCATATCGCCGCCATTTTGGTTTTTGAAATTATTGAAACTCATTGCGTTCCCACGAGCTGCTAGGGATAAAATATTCGAACCCATTAGAGCCCCGCATACCAGGTAAGGCCTTATTCTGGGGTCACCAGTCCCAGGGCAATTCGGCACGCTAAACAAAAAAAGTGTTTCCAAATTCAATAAAAGTCGGACTTCGATACATTATAATGTGTTTCCTTTACGTACAGGGGATTGCATTCCATAAGTATGTAATTAAATATCATTTAAGTATCATTAGCCGAAGCGTTAGGCTCAGTTGGTTACGTAACTTTCGAAGCTGACAGTCCCGGGTTCGAATTCCGGCCAGGGAAAGTGATTGTGTGATGAGTACAAATGTTGTTTTTTGGTCTTGGATGTATAATTTATTTTAACCCACAGTTAAAATTTTGCTTAGTTTGGGATTAGGTCAATTTGTGAAAGATTGACTAATATTTGTTTTATTCAATAATGTAACTTCCCAATGCTAGAAAGCTTAAATACAATAATTAACACCGTATTTATCACATCTATGGCTACAAATTAAGATTGAAGGTGCCATCGATTGGTTGAGCCGGGCACTGGTACATTTACCTTATTTCTAAGTTAACTTTCTATCTTCAATACGCTTTCGTCGTGAGTATTTTCTTTACCCAAGGTATAGTATCCCATTAGTATGAAACGAACATGTTACACGACGTAATAGTCTACGTGCTATGGCGTAGCAGTACGTAGGCGGCGTAGCGCGCGGAATTTCAATGCTACGCTAAGACGCTTATTTAAAAGATGGAATGAAGACACAGTTATGGTTGTTTTAAGGCCGGGTACAGTTGTCTGAGTAAGTTAGATAGTTTCATAGTATATTAATTAGAACGGGCAAAATATTCACGTATCGGTATAGTTTACTCAGATCTTTATATAAAACCGAACGTGTCTTTCGAGACTTGAAGTGAATTGAAATCAATGTAATGTAGAACGTCAACGAATTTTTTGTAAATTAGTTGTTTCTTCGTCATAAGGTACCACAACATGTGTATTTGATGAAATCTATAAGTTGTTATAGCCAGATAAACAGTCTATTTGAAATTATGTTGCATCTCAGCAACAAAACAAAAAAAACCGACAAACCACTATTTTCTTACCAATTCAGAGGACATTAACGTCCTCTCTTTGTAATTTACTTTTAAACAGGAAATAGTAAAAACATGGAGATAACTACAAACTTGATTAAACTGCCTAAATAAATGGATTATATTCAGAAGATGGTTTATAATAATGTGAGGGCTAAGTGCGTCTGCCCGGCAAGTGCGTCTATATTATATATATTAGTAGTTGGTAATAATCTTAGGTCTGTGCCTATTACCAAGAACGATGAATGAGTTTTTTGCTTCGATGTATGATTTATTTATCTATTATTCAAAAAGTTACACAGCATTACAGTAAAAACCGAGGCACTGTAAACTACAAAAACAT
Organism: Hedya salicella; assembly: GCA_905404275.2. Lineage (NCBI taxonomy): Eukaryota > Metazoa > Arthropoda > Insecta > Lepidoptera > Tortricidae > Hedya > Hedya salicella. Next base: position 26,583,121 of record FR990101.1, read on the forward strand.
ACAGAAAGACTTAAAACTAGTTCGATTTAGGCGACGTCAGGCTCCGTGGCTCCGTTGCGTCGTCTGATATGATGTAGGTGGTGTGTTGATGTCATAACTAGTACCTACGACTCGTTTTGATTATTTATGAGTAGGTACGCGCACTTGCCTGGCAGGCGCAATTTTTTACCCCACTCACTTTAAACCTGCTTTTGACATCACGGTGAAAAGCAGTCTGAAAAAAATAAGTAGTAATCCATTATCACAACACAAGAAAACGGGCCATAATCGCGTATAGCACAATTAATTAGTTTTCGTTGATAATTCTTCGACGTTTCGGACGTCGCGTTACGTCGATAGTCTCAAAGGAACTCTAAGCTTTTTTTTGTCTTGTCGTGATAACGAATAAAAACGCGTTAGTTTAAATCCATGGTATGTAGAAGCGTTGGTGAATAATGACACTGATTAGCAAAAATAAAATCTTATTGTCCTAATTATCTATTAAGTTTTGTGGAACTGAGAGTAAGGACTATTTAATAATTCAGTTAGTTTAGCTTCAGTGTTTGTATATAGAACTACTCTCTCTATTCTCAAAATTTTTTTGAGATCGTATTCAAATTGCAAGTTACAAATTCGCTTAACCAGAGTAATTATTGACTTATTTTATTTGACTTTTATTATACGTTTATATTGAAACAAAATGTCCCTTTATTTCAAACAAAAGTATTCAACATAACCATTGAAAAGTAAAGAAACAATATCAAAGTGAGATAACCATTATTTCTGTGAATTTGATTACGGGGCATCCCTAGTTGGTTAGAGCTGTCGATTCGCTCCCAACCTTACTAAGCAAAAAGGTATTAACATTGTTTGAATTTGGTATGAACTTGTTACGTTTTATAACTGGGCAGTGTTTTGGGATCGCGCCGGGGAATCAAACGTTTCAATTGGTTTCTTTTGTTTTTGTTTTCCTTTTTGTTTTGGGAGTCTTTTGTTTTTGCGAAATTAGACATCTTTTGTGTTTAGAATTATTAAAGGGATGGTATAAATTAATTTATTTTAGTGAAAGAGTTTATGTACTCACGAACAGTTATCCTTCACCTGTTCTTTTTTATATGTGAGTTGTTTTTTTACCATTTTTCGATACTCAGGTCAATTGTTAGTAAATTTTTAATAAAACAATATAACTAATCAGTAAATCCTACTATAAAGCCTGTAGTTTAATTTGGTGAGAACAAAAGAAAGAAGAAATATAGAAAATGATAATGAGTATACATGAAATGCAATATATAATACAAGAAACAAAAATTAAGTACATAAATTAAAATATGAAGGACTTTGCTACTCGTACAATGAAGACGAATCTTACGATACTTCTTATGAGTATATCTGCCATTTAGGCTTCAAGCGTCTGAACGACATAGGTTTACTTCTAAACATAAACTACATACACTCATTAACGAAACTATTGTTCTGACGGAATCGGTAAAAAGGAATAGGACGCTGGCATTTTTAGATAGTCAATTTAAAACACCGAAAGTATAAGTTGAACGATACAAGCACTAGGTAAGGTACGCCAAGATTCTTAAGGGTGCAAAACTTAAGTAAGTCACCTGTTGTATGTATTAGTAGCGTATCCGTATGGGCAATTTAACGTTCCATATTAGAAAAATGACATAAGTTCCATATCAATTTTGTACAATATTACATAAAAGAGGGACTTTACTAATGTTTTTTACTTATAGATATGAGAGTACGTATTGGATTCGAGAGGAGCGATATATTTCATTAATCTAAACCTTAATTCTCAAAAGTACTAAAAACACTAATAATATATATTTTTTACCGAAACACGGTTCTTATAGAAGGCATCAAACGTAGGTACAAAAGTTGTTTTAAGAAATCATATTGTTTTTTTTCTTATATGATAATTTTACTTTTAAAAGTGTTAACTCAGTTTATACTCGGAAATAGATATTTCATGCGAAACAATCTGTTAAAATTGTATTATTTAAATTCAGTATGTCTAAAATTGTTCAATGGATGAATCCTTAATACGTCCATTAAAATAAAATAAATAAATATCAGCGACGATCTTACACAAATCGACCTAGTCCCAAACTAAGCTAAGCCTATACTATGGGTACTAGGCGACGATATACATAATATATGGATAAATTATAATACTTAAATACATGGAACATATTAAAGACGCAGGAACAAACATTCATGCTCATCACACAAACACTTGCCCTGGCCGGGATTCGAACCCGGGACCGCCATCTTCCTCGGCCGTTGTACAACTCACTGAGCTAAACGTGTCGTCAAACGTTTGTAAGCATAATGAACGGATTGTCACGCTAAAAGGATGCTTACTTTTTAGCTGACAAACCTACGTCATTTCAGTCCTAAAAAAACACAAATAGCTAAAAATATTATCTGTGATAATATAAATTCGGGAATACGTATAGATAGGCTGACTATAATGGTTCCACCTTTGCCATTTCAGCTACGAAGCTTTAAAAAAGATTCATTAATTTCAATGGCCTTTAAGGGGCATAACAAACTAGGCCTTCATTTAGCGTGTCAGCCCTAGGTCACGGGGTCAAGTTCGCTACGGATGACTGCGCTAGGGTTGTCAACGCCGGCAATTACGGCGTCTGAAATATGTTAATGTTTGGGTGGCTTCGTTGACTTGGCCGATTATAGAAGAGTAAAGATGTATGTTACTGCCAGCTTTGACGTGCGTTGCACGTGACTTCGTCTGCGTACAACTCGTATTTCAAGAAATCCTTTGACAGGGTGCCTATGACAGGGTGTGTCACAGCAATCTACTGAATAAACTGTATCACTATGGAATCCGAGGAAACTATTTGGAATGGTTGAAATCCTATCTTGAAGACAGACAACAGAGCACGTCGTAGATAATGGCCTATTCTGATAATACAAAAACTTTCAATACATACAGATCGAAATATAGAGTTATTAAAGTCGGAGTTCCACAGGGTAGTTTGCTGGGACCATTGCTATTTCTCCTGTTTATCAATGATTTGCCAAACATCACTGATCATAAAATCCTTCTCTTTGCCGACGACTGCTCGATAGTAATAAAAAGTAATGTACTGAAAAATACGAAGAGGAAGTAAATAAAGTCTTTCAGGATGTCAATCAAATGTTGAATAAAATAATGTATAACGGTGTCCAACTGGAAAACGTGAGTTCTGTTAGGTTCCTAGGCATGATCATTGACTCTCACAGTAATTGGCTTAAGCACTCGGAGTATATAATAGGAAAACTAAGTAGATTTGCTTATGCGTTGAAACGTCTAAGAGAGGTTTCATCGGAAAAAACGGCTCTACAAGCTTTTCACTCATATGTCATGTCAAATCTCCGCTACGGGGTAATACTGTGGGTTAATGTTGGAAATAATGAGTAAATCTTCAGACTGCAAAAGAGATGCCTACGAGCTATATATGGTCAGACTCAAACAGAGTCATGTTGCCCATTTTTTGTAAAAAACAGGATACTCACTTTTCCTGCGATATATAATACCAAATTAGCCTGTTTGTGAAAGATAACATAAATATGTTTACAAGTAGAAATCCAAGGCCAAGGCTAAAATCCAAATTTGGTTATGATGTAGTATGCCCAAAATCAAAATCAGCGTTTTTCACAAAGAGTGTCATGTATGAGCACAAAAATATACAACAAATTGCCAGTCGACTTAAAGAAACTACCATCTTTAGAATTTAGGAGGGAACTCCTTAACTGGCTTATCAACAGATGTGTATACAGTACATCTGAATTCCTAAGTTCTGACTAATTATTTATAATGAGTGACCATATAGTGCCACTTTTAATAAATTCAACTCAAAAATTAATATTTCAATTTAAATATCTTAATTACCATTATTTATCATATTATATTACACGGTGACATACATTTGCAATTTTGATTACTAATTTATATTTAAGGCATTATTCTATTTGACATATTGTGGCCAACAAGATACAAGACATTTATTGATAAAATTCAATGTTTTACTAGTCAGGTTAACAGGTAGGTACATAATATTTTCTTCTGTTTCCGCGATTATTACTCATTGAAATAAAACAATTTAACGGATTATATCGCGTATATTATTGGGAACTAAAATGAGATAATATACGCGATATAATCCGTTAAATTGTTTTATTTCAAGGTAGGTACATAATTCAACTAATACTAGTAATTAGGTACAACATTTCTGGAGTATGTAATATATATGTCACTTAACTTATTACTATTAAATAGAATATATTAAGCATAACAACATAATAAACTGTAGTTTATATGGAATCCCATATGGCTTAACAAGTCATCATTTAATTTATAAATTTGCTTATACAAATTACTTACAGTAGCTAAATTACTAGGGGTTAGGGCACATTTCAACAAATTCGTCGACGCTATAGCATGCTAAGTCAGTTAACATTGTTTTAAGATTTCGGACAAACTTTTTATCAGTTTTTGCTAATTTTATTTCCTCAGGTAGCAAGTTATACAATTTAGGGCCTAAGATCCCAAGTGACTTTCGGGCCTTTGCAAGCCTGCACCGCGGGACGACTAACCGGTTTTTCTACGGGCCTGGGTATGGGTAGCGTATTGATCCACGTTTGCCCTCACATACTTACATGCGGTCAATATGTAAACACTCGGAAGAGTGAGAATCTTATGCTCTTTAAACAAACTTTTTGCGGGATGATCATATGACTTCCCGCTAATGATACGAACAGCACGTTTTTGTAATTTGAAAGGCCTTTCGCGGTCAGCCGCCGTCGACCACAGGTCAGCACCCATGATAAGAACAGATTGGAAATATCCATAGTACGCTTTTATCACAGTTTCATGTGACAAGGACGGTGCTATTCTGTAAAGCGTATAGCACGCGGAAGATCGTTTGTCACACATACGATCGATATGAGGGGACCACGTGAGACCAGAATCCAGGATGAAGCCCAAGTATCTTACCTTTTTAACTTGTGGTACCTCGATGTCATTTAGCTTTATAACCAATTTGTTGTTGATATTATGTTTAAGCTGAAAATATAAAATATTGGTTTTTTCTAAATTTAGTAGCATTCCGTTTGCAGCAAACCATTGACATATTTTTTGCATAGCAATTTCAACCTTAGAATTTAAAATTTGAAGGTGGTCGGCACTCACCAGAATGCATGTGTCATCGGCATACGTTATAAACTCCAAATCGGGACTAGCCGCTGAGATGTCGTTTACCACGATCAAAAATAGGACATTTCCCATTGTCGATCCCTGGGGTACAGCAATATTGCCAATATTTTCTAAATTCGATTTAGAGTTCATAACGCATGTACTCTGTTTACGGTTATTTAGGCAGGAACGTATGGTATTATGAAACTGGCGTCCAACACCATACCTAGATAATTGTTCGAGGAGCAAAGAATGGTCGATTATCTCGAAGGCGCGCGACAGGTCGCAAAAAATAGCAGCAGCCTATCGCCCGGCCTCGAGATGAGTCAGCGTCCGCGCCACGAGTCGCGCGTCGCATCTATCGTCGACCGCCCCGCTTGATATGCATACTGTTGCCCATTCAGTAAACCGTTCCCCATTAAGTATCTCATGAGTGATGAACTCATAAGGTACTTGAACACTTTGGACATAATGGGTATTACAGATATTGGTCGGAAACTTTTCTCGAGCTCCATTTCACCCTTCCCCTTATATATATATAGGTTGTACTTTTATAAGTTTCAATATGCCTGGATACTCGTATACTCCGTTAAGTAGGCACTCATTGAATAATAGGAGGAATAGTGACACGACCAAAGGTGGTAGGTAATCCAGCACGCACGTAGGCATGTCATTTACATCTTGGGATTTTTTTCGTTTCATTGTTTTAATTGCTTTAACTAATTCAGTTGGAGTATAGGGTTCAAACTGGAATGTAGGCACATACATTGGTAAATAGTTATGCAAATAGGCAAGGGCAGAGCGATTACACGGCTCTGTATTGTTTACGTAATTGTAATTAAATTATTTAATATTTAGAATTAATATATAAATATTGTACGCCTCTCTGAGGCAGGACATGATGATTCTGTATAATTTTTTTAAATATCTGTATAACTCATGACCATACAATAAATATTATTTGAATTTGAATCGTTTCTTAGTGCACCTTTACTATGATATGTGTTTTAAATTGAATGTCTGCTCACATGCATCGTTACTTCCTTATCCTTCTTTACTGTATTATAAACGTGAAAGTATGTATGTACGTTTCATTTAATCTCAAAAACTACTGGACGAATTTTTATGAAACTTTTCAATTATGTACCTTATATATCAGAACCTGGGTTTAATGTATGCCAAATTTCATCACTTTTAGGAAAGAAAAAGGGGATGAAACTTTGTATGGACAGAAAATATTTTTGAACTGCGAACTTGAAAACTTGGTAATATGCTTCACATTTAAATTAGTAAAATATCGAGTTTTTTGGGGAAAAATATCAGCTATTTTATATACCGGAAAAATACCTTTTATCCGCGATAAACGAATCTACTATTACAAAGTTGTAAACATTAAATATTTGTATTGTCCTTGTGCCTTAATCACGCCAAATCGGCTAAGCGGATTTCAACTATTGTTTGTACACGGGTAGCTGGGTATCTCCAGACGGTTATAGGATTCTTTTTACCCAACTATGCTAAAGAAAAAAAGAGGGGTCATGACTTTTTCTCCTCCACGAACGAAGTTGCGGGCGCTTTCTTGTTTACTATAAGGTCAACTGTGACTAATGCGTCTATGGGGAAAAGGCGTCTTTTGATGACGTCTTAGAAACGGAACACTTTACATTGATCGTCGCTCACCTTGCATTAGTAACAATGCCAAACAACATCTTTCCATTGTAGGTATACTGGTTAGCTTTAAGATTCAATGTAACTGTGTGCAAACGCTTGTATCAAATCGGGCTTGATGCCCTACTGGGTCCTGTAATACAGGGAATCCTAGCTCAGGACCCAAAGTCATATATGAATTTATGTTTTGTTTTTGTTCAATAAAGTTTTACATTTTCAAAAGTGATAATAAAATTTGAAAGTATTAACTTAGTAAAGTAAACGAATTGACATGTAAAATTAATCAGTAAATGTTTAAATTGACTTTAAATTGAATTATAGCTGTCACACGAAAAAGGACAAGCCCTTGTGGGTTTAAATAATCGACAAATCGCACTGCCGCAATATTATAGTTAAGTATATGAAAAGCTCAGTCTGTTTAATAAAACGCTGTTATTCTATAGATATTGAACCGAGCCAAGTTATATACAAGCGAAAGCTTTATTTTCATATAAACGTTTTTCTAAATTGATATTTATGCAGAGCCAAAGACAAACACGGGAGGGCGGGAAATGAAAATTCAACAGGGTTTGCCTGGGACACATTTTCCCATGTAACCACACTTGATTTTCATTAATATTAATTTAGTGGGCAGAAATTCCTCGTATTTTTAATGAAATGTTTTTCTTTAAATTTCTTATAATGTTTGTTGTTATATATTTTTTTATTTGTAACTTTTCAGTAGGAGCGGATTTTATTTTGCATTCCATGCAATTTTAGATTAATTTCCTCCAGCCAAAAGAAACGGTAAATTGTCCCAATAATTGATACCCTGATCGTCACTTTTGATTGAAGGTGCCAATTAATGGGCAGTGTTGGGCACTAGGACGTTTTACGTTACTTGTTTTCTTGCACAATAGAGAAATTAGTTTTTTTTTTCAATGATACCAATATGTTACGTATGTTAAGAGTAATAAATGTATTAAAAATCTTCTTTACCTCATCATATAAGTCAAAATCCCAATGATGTACCAATGCAAAAAGTGAAATCCTGTCTTTTTTATACACTTGCTCGTAAATGGTGTTATTAGACGCAGGCGTGAGCAGCTATGGCCGATTTAGCTCCTACGGGAGTTATGGATTTTTATAACACCCAAGGGAGTTACAAGTTTAGTTTTCAAGGTATCTTAAATTTCCACTCTACATATTTGACAGTAAGAGCTCTAAATGTGCTACAGTCTAAGATTCGCTACAGTTTAAATTCACCCACAATCTTCCGTAATTCCTCATGTGCCAAACGTTCGCCAACTTTGTCGCTAGATATTCCAACAGGAATTATGGAGTCGCAAACTTTACTGCCACGCTAGTTGAACAATAAAACGGTTTATGAACGAATGCAATTTAATCCAAAAATTGCTATTTATTGCAATTGTAAATCGTACAATCGTGCAGGGGTATACTGCAGTACTTTCGACATGTCTCTATACCCGGTAACTTGGTTCGTGACACTCCCATGTTCTACGGGCGACGAGGAGAAGGACAGCGAAGGCGGGTATGATGAGTGCGTGCGGAACTGTAAAACGACGTCTTATTAATAGAAATATTAGTGAGAAACCTACTCCAATATTATAAAAACTCCTCGAGATATAACGACGTTAAAAACATAGTTTGGACTTTTCCAAAAAAGTTTCATACTCAAGCCTACAAAGCACGTGACGTCACACTTTTGTGTCGTGTATAGGGAAAATAAGAATTTTGTTCTGTAGCTATGTTAAAACTTGCGTTTATCGAAACGGTTTTATAACAAAAATTACAAAATATTTTATGGGTATTGAATGGTACCATTAGTTATTAATATTTTCATACTTAAAAAATTGACTTTCCCACCCAACTTTAAAGACTTATAAAATAAGCTACACGTAAGGTATCGAAATCAAAAAAAATTCACGTCGTTTTTTATTTTGCTGGTTTTATCAGGATCTTGTATAATTTAAAAAAAAAAATCTACTGTCAAATATCCTATATTATATAGGAAACATCTAAGACACAGATATATATTTTTGTTCATCACAAAAATGCCCTTGCCGTGATTCAAACCCGATATAATCAGCTTTGTTCACTATCCTTAAATCTATTCTGTTTTTCGCAAGTTAATTAAATAATCTGTCTGTCTCACTCCGCGATCCCTATTTTGAAACGCTGTATTTACCTACTTATACCAGCTGTTAGCTTATTTTTTGAAAATGTTTCCCAAATGCAGAATACAGCTTGTATTTTAAATTATGAGTAAAACATATCATTGCTTGAATATTAAAGCTTGAAAGTAGCGATGGGACAACAATATCGGCTCCTCAAACAGCGGTGAAGCTGTGGTGAGCCGATTACAACCGGTCCGAGCCGGTTACAAGGGTCGCCGGTTATTGAAGGGTATTATTACAGGCCGGGAATAAATAAAATCAAAAGTCTCATCCTATTACCTACGTATATTTTAAATTTTGAGATTTGCGACGATGTTTGGCTGTTCATTAGAAAAAAGTAGAAAATAAAATATATTTTTTATAGCTTAAAATACTTATATTATAACTAGAAAGCGGCCGCTACTTCGTTGGCGGAGAAGGAAAAAACCATAACCCCCTTTTTTGCTTCAGCGTAATCAGGTAAAAAGTAACCTTTATCTATACCCAGCTACCCGTGTATCAAAAATAGTTAAAACTTGATTAGCCGATTTGGAGTGATGAAGCCACAACGACTTATACAAATATATGAAATACCAAAACAAAAATATTATTCAATCCAGTGACCTCCGAATAGTCTGTTTTTTCTTTTTTTTAATCTTCTTTTAAATCTTCAATGTATAGACTTTTTATTTTTACAACTTTATAATAGTTTAGATTACATGGAGACCTTCTGTTTCTCGATGAGGGCCACCTTCATGTCATGCGAGTCTGTCAGATTCTGAGCCCGCCAGACCCAGATATTCTTTTGACAATCATTTTTCAGGATACAAAGTAGTATTTGTTATTATTTAATTTCTTCTATCCGTAGCCCAATGAGCAACCTTAAATTGGTGTATCAATCGCTCTGTCAGTGTCCACGTCTCGGCTCCATATGTCATAACTGGTAGGACGCATTCATTAATAACTTGCGTCTTTAAGTTTTGCGGTATTGACGATGAAAATACTGGACGAAGTTTCCTAAACGCTGCCCAGCCCAGCTGTATTCTATTATGCACCTCTCGTTTTCGTTAATAAGTAAATTTTTGTAGGTACAAAATTAAATGTTGTTTCTCTTAGCGTTAATAATCCTGCACCAACTGCTTCCTGTTTGGCCCTATTGTTAACTGGTAGATATTGCCTTAAGGCAGACCGCTATTTGTACCTTATATTGTGCAAAAAAGATTAATTAAATGAATACAATTATATCGATTTAAACTTACACGATCTTTACTCATTATCACAACACAACAAAACGGGGCTTAATCGCATATAAATATGATGTATTTAATTACCTTTCGTTGGTAATTCTTCGACGTTTCGGACTTTCGGATTACCAACGAAAGGTAATTTCATAAATCATATTTATACGCGTTTAAGCCCCGTTTTGTTGCGTTGTGATAAATACAATTATATTAAAAACAATAAAGAGCACTCACCAAAAACTCCTAACAACAATAATGTAAAATTCAGTAGAGGTTCGATAAATCTGAGACCCTTGTTAACCGATCCGGCTGGTAATCTCGTCTCGCTGCCTCCGCCATTTTGCGACAGCTAAATCAAGATATTTTTAGTCTACTTTTCCTTTGGACGAAATTCTTAGGATTTTGTTAAGGGACGGTAATCTGACAGATATTTGGGGAATAATGTTGCTAAGCATACCAAACGTCTAACAAAAAAAACCGGCCAAAAGCGTGTCGGACCATGCTCAGTGTAGGGTTCCAGAGCAGTTCATACGAAAAAATGCACACTACAGGTGAAAAAAATGCTTTATGAAAAACTGGGAAGCTCGAAAAAATAACAGTATATTTTAGTAAAGGTATATCACATTTTTTTCCCTAAATTACTTTTTAATTTTCTTTTTTTAATGAATTAATACTAGGGACAATCTTACACAAACCGATTTAGTCTCAAAGTAAACAAAGCTATGGATACCAGGCGAAGATATACCTACTACATCCATAAATTATAGTAGGTACAATTTATCTATGTATGACGTATATTGTAGTAAAGTAGGTACTTTATTACATTGAAAACATCTAAGACCCAGAAACTAATATTCGTGTTCATCACACAAACACTTGCCCCGGGCGGGATTCAAAGCCAAGACTGCTAGTTTCGGAGGCCGTTGTGCAACTAACTAACTCAAACGTGTCATCAAACTATGATAAATGTCAAAGGTTGTTTGACTCATTATTGCAACTGCTTATCACTTTCACGACCAGCGGATCTATGATGGTCGCGTTTATACGGCCATATAAACGCCTTATTTTGACGACACGTTTGGCTCAGTGAGTTGCAGAACGGCCTACGAAGCTGGCGGTCCCGGGTTCGAATCCCGGCCAGAGTAAGTGTTTGTGTGATGAACGCGAATGTTGGTCCTAGCTGGCGGTCCCGGGTTCGAAACCCGGCCAGGGCAAGTGTTTGTGTGATGAACGCGAATGTTGGTCCTAGCTGGCGGGCCCGGGTTCGAATCCCGGCCAGGGCAAGTGTTTGTGTGATGAATGCGAATGTTGGTCCTGGGTCTTGGATGTTTTCTATGCATTTCAGTATTATAAATTATCTATATATTATGCATTTCGTCGCCTAGTACCCATAGTACGAGTACAAGCTTTGCTTAGTTTGGGACTAGGTCGATCTGTGTAAGATTGTCCGTGTGTTATTATGTGTGTTATATAAATTACTAGCTTCTGCCCGCGACTTCGTCCGCCTTAGATTTATTAATCGCGGATAAGGGTATTTTTCCGGGATAAAAAGTAGCCTATGTCCTTTCCCAGGACTCAAACTATCTCCATACCAAATTTCATCCAAATCGGTTCAGCGGTTTAAGCGTGAAGAGGTAACAGTCAGACAGACAGACAGACAGACGGACACACTTTCGCATTTATAATATTAGTAAGGATTTTGCTAGATAGGGATAGAAGTAAATGTTTGATGGCTAATATCTTGATTATTTCATAGTTATTAAAAAAAAAATATTTCACTACTCTTTGTTACATGAATGAACTTTGGATAAAGAAAAATAATAATAATAAATAAATATCATGCATATTCCCTATTATTAGAGCCTAACTACAGCTATTTTGTTACTCTTTGATCCCTAGGCTGCTGAAATGAACTCACATTTTTCCGTTCCTATTTATTTTATAACTAGAGCAGAATATTTTTTGTGCGAAATTTTCCTCTTTATATTTTGAAACGTGGAGTCGATTGCATTATTTTGAAAAATTCAGTCGAGAATGGCAGAAAAATCTTATTTCCCACATTTTCTCAAACGCAATTTGTCATATCATAATTAACTAACTTCTTCCTTCCCTAATGTAGTTAACATCACCAAGACAATGCCGCTTGAGATTCTCGCCAACCCTACGCTGCACCCGTTAATTCAAAATTAAATCGTATCTCACTAAGCATAAGCTGCAATTTCGCTTGAATAAGCGTCTTTGCAAGCGTATTCCATACATTTCAATTTGAGTCTTACAACGCTAGCTTACGCTGAAAATTCACTTGTGCAGTAAAGTTCTATTAAAGTCGAGGAGCGTTGTTTGAATTTGAGCCGTGTAGACTTAGAGTAAGGTTGGTTTAGCTTCGGTTTTCGTGTAATCACTAATTAGGGATGCAGCGGTAAAGATAATTTTCTTTGTTCTGCCTGATTGTTAATTTCAAACGTACGCGGGTGTTCAAATGTACAAAACGTTTTTGAATAATTTATGTACGTTTGTGTGGATTCTGAACTTCAGTACTGTCTGTGTCTGCTCACACATTATGATTGCCACGAAATACTTACGTTTACATTTCAAATGATTTTTCTGTTCATTTGCTCATCTATAGTATTATAAAGTTGTAAAAATGAGATGTTTGTACAATGAAGATATTTAGAAAACCGGCCAAGTGCGAGACTGACTCGCGCACTGAGGGTTCCGTACAAACTTTCACTTACTCTATCATTAAAATTTGCACCTAATATCTATAGCTTGTATACAAAATGAGGTTATTTAAATAGGTTTTGAAAATTAAAAAAAAAACCGGCAATGTGCAGGTCGGACTCGCACACCGAGGGTTCTGTACAAAATATGTGCTACAAACGGCCGTATCTATGAAAATCCAGTGTTAGCAGAGCCCTACTCCTAAGCCAAATGTACGCAGTGTTGTATCCAGTGGTGTACACAGGATTTTTGGCTAAGGTAGGCAGTTTTTCTTTGCCTATATGGAGCCATGGTCGTTCAGGGTAGGCAATTTTTCTGCGTCTGTATGGAGCTATAGTCATTCAGGGTAAGGGCCTTTGGGTCTATATGGACAGCACGCCACTGGTTGTATCATTTTATATTGGTACTTGACACAGACAGACAGACATAAAATTATACTGTTTTTAGTATTTGTTGTTAAAGCGGCAACAGAAAAACATCATGTGTGAAAATTACAGCTGTCTAGCTATCACGGTTCATGAGATACAGCCTGGTGACAGACGGACGTTTAGCGGAGTCTTAATACTTAATAGGGTCCCGTTTTACCCTTTGGGTACGCAAAAATGTCGCTTCTTGTGACCTTTCTGTAGGGACTAATTTGATTCGAAGCATGAGTAAGCATTTTTTGCACAATTGAAAAAAGTTCAGTCAGCGTCAAATAATTTGTAGCATCCAAAACGCCAAATATATCGTCACACATCTTTATGTCCATAAGAATAAAGATGTGTCCGATATTTTTGGCACTTTGGATTCTACTGAGTATTTGACGCCGAGTGTACATTTTATTCCATTTGTATAACTGTTTTGTTTTTTTAATAGCTACTTACATGCTCCAAAAAATGTCTGTTGTTTTGACGACCGGTTTAGCTCAGTGGAAGTAACGTTGCCTGCGAAGCTGAGGTCCTGAGTTCAAATCCCGGTAAGGACAAATATTTGTGTGATGAGCATAAATATTTGTTCCTGAGTCTTGGATGTTTTCTATGTATATAAGTAATATATCTATTAAATACATTGTCGTCTAGTACCCATAACACAAACCTTTATTAAGCTTACCATGGGACTAGTTCGATTTGTGTGCAATTGTCCCGTTATATTTATTTATTATTATTTATTATTTTCGTTTGGATGAATTCCTTCCATTTGCGGTAGACTTCTTTAAAAATGTATTTAAAATTAAAATAAAATACTGTCGTACTGTTTCTCAGCTCTCTTACTCGTATAAAATAAAAATCTATCTTGTTTCTCAAGCATAATCACCGTTGCCCCAAGCGTGGGTGACCGTAGTGACTGTGAGCACTGTGACCCTCGTAACCTAAATCTGGAGAGCTCGCTCGGCTAATCGCAATGTATTAAGAAGTTGATGCTTCAACAATAATTTAATATATCTGCTGTGAAGTCACTCTTTATTGATAATAACGTGGGGTTTCTAGAGGTAGAGAAGTTCACAGGCTTAGTACTAATATTGAAATAGTTAAGAATTATTTAGAAAAAAATTGGTCAAGTGCGAGTCGGACTCACGAACCGAGGGCTCCGTACAGAATATACGCTAAAAACAACGTATCTACAAAATAGTATAAGCTGAGCCCAATTCCTAAGCAACATGTTCACGGTGTGTTGTCTTTTTGTTACGTATATAGACAGACGGATTCAAAATATTAAGGTTTTCAGATGTATTTTGCGGTATGTGCCACCATACCAAATTACTAGTTTCTAGGATAACGGGAAGTACCCTATAGGTTTCCCATGGACAGCAATTTGTATAGAAACACCTTTTTTAATTACAAAATCAATGGATTGCGTTGATCAGAAGCTTCATGACAAAAAGGGTATTGACAGACAGACGGACAAAAAAGTGATCCTTTAAGGGTTCTGTTTTTTCCTTTGAGTTACGGAACCCTAAAATGACTTTTGAGTGAACGTCTTTCGGCTTTATTTTCAACAGTGGTCTCCTGTTGGGAAATACCGGTACAATCAGATTTGTCAAAGTGCCCTTGCGGCTTACTTACAGAATTTTCAATATTTCAATACATTTACTGTAAAATTTCAATTACATCGGATACTTTTAAAGAGTTTTATAACCGTTTAAAGAAGGTACGGAAAAATTTGTCCTAACATAAAATTTCTATGAAAATCGTGATGTGCCACAACGATCTTCCTTCTAAAGTGAATTCCTTCCCAAAGATACTATATTCTTCTAAATAAAAATATCCAAATAATGAAAAAAAATCGAGATTCTTGTCCCAGCTTTTCTGCCATTAGCGCCATTCTAGTGCTCACTAGAACAGAGACCTGAAGTTTAGAGTTGCCACATGTTATGTATATATGCCGCTGTATTGTAAACATTGAATTTCTATGAAGATAGTGATTTTTTAAGTGAATTTGACTTTGAAAATCACAAAGATCGTGATGGTAAAACATCACTGGTTAAAATACAATTCTCTCTCTCAACAAAAACTCTTGTAACAAGTAGTGAAAAAATTTGAAGACAAGCTGACATGACTCTGTAGTTCAGTTGGCAGAGCGTGCGCCTAGTCTAGTCGGAGAATTCAAAAAATGTTATAAAGTCATAAGAGTAGTTGCCCTAGTATTGTACAAAACTATAAGATTAACATGAATATACTCTACGATACCTTAATCTTTAATCCCCGATCATCAGGCGTTGTCATGAATAAAATATCAGCCAAGTTCTTGGAGCGAATAAATTTTCTTGTAATGTTCCACTGACTTGGAGTAATTACACGCTTACGGTAACTCGAGAGTCGAGAGCGCCGGTAGGCCAAGATGCGAGCGTTGTTTAGCTTATTTGGTCCAATACCAGCAGAGGAATGATATTACGTGAATGACGATACTTAAATTCCCCAGGTAGCACACAAGCTGTATAAGAGCGTGTACGGCCATTATGCAGCCAGTTTGAGCGTTATAAGGGCGGTATAAGCTCTAATACAGCTTCTGTGCTACTTGGGTCAAAAATGTGGTTATAATTCGTTTCGGTAAAATCTAGTTACTTTTGGGATCACAAAATTAAGAAATGAATCCTCGTTTGGCTATAATAATTATGTATGTGCATGTGAAGTACTTGTTAGGGTTCCACAATATAGGTTGATATATAATTATCATTCGCTTGTAATTTTACGCTCCATTTGGTTCCGGTTGATGTTGGTAACTACGTAAAAAAAACCTTTTTAGAGCCTACAAAAACGATTACATCTACACAATTGGTTAAGTTTTACCAAGGCTACCATTATTTATTTGTTTATTATTTATTTAGGCTTTTTTGCACAATACAAGAAAGTACAAAAGGCGGACTTAATGCCATAAAGACACTCTCTACCAGTCAAGCATTAGGCATAACAGAGGATTATTGATGCGTGAGAGAAATTAGTGGTGCATTATAATTTTTGATTACCGTAAATTTTTGGCATTTTTGACGTGGTGCCCATTTTTTGTTGGTAATTGAACAGATAAGGTTACTAGCAGCTGAATCTGAGCCTATCGTGACTCTCACGTTAGCAAAGTAAAGAGTTAGGGATATGTGAGAGGTAAAGTTTGAGTTGCTTGTGGTTACGGGTGCCCTAGGGAGCGATATTGGGGCCGATGTTTCAGTCGGTTGTAACCATAGATTAAGTGCGTAAAACAACAGATGTCAAAAAAAAAAGAAGAAGAAGAAGGTTTGCAACAGATGTCAAGTAAGTCAGCCAATTCTATAGGCGCGTATTTTGATGATATCATAGAATTTGAACATTTGAAGGCGAAGAGATGGGGAAATAACCTTGCTCGTTCGGCCCGAACGTAATACTTCGAGCGCGCGCGCCATCTAGTATATATTAGATGCTCTCTCTCGACTCGTCGTATCGCGCATTGACTAGTTGTGAACTATCGACTTCTTTTGCAGTATGGTGGCGCTTGTTTTGAGGCTACTTTATTCCAGTTTATTTTTTTGACCTTGCTGCTTGCTGAAATTACGAGTATGTGTTGTGTCAATAGAAAGATTTTTGTTTGTGCCTATTTTAAATTATGGATTCGGAAGGATATAAAGACCTTCCGAACTGTCAACCATTTTCCAGATTCTGATGGACCCTGGGGGTATCTACTAGTATTCAGGATTGGTTGATCATTGGTGTATGGTGGTGGTGATGGTGGTGATGGTGATGATTGGGATGCTGCTGATGGTGATGATGGTGACGGTGGTAGATGGTAGTGAATGATGGTAGTGGTGGTGACGGTGGTGATGATGATAATGGTGGTGGTGGTGGCGTTGATGGTGATAATGGTGGTGGTGGTGGTGTTGATGGTGATAATGGTGGCGATGGTGATGGTTATGGTGATAGTGATGGTGATGGTACCATTACTACCATCCACCACCATCACAATCATCACCACCACTATTATTACCACCATTATCACCATCAACACCACCACTACCATATCACCACCATCACTATCATCATCACCACCATCACCACCACCATCACCACCATCATCACCATCAACACCACCACTACCACCACCATCACCACCATGATCACCACCATCACCACCACCACCATCATTACCATTACCACCACCGCCACCGTTCTTGTTCCCCAGTTTTAGGGACTCAAGAATCTCCAAGTAACTACGTCGCACGGAGCGACTCACGCCGCACAAAACCCCAAGATCAATGTTAAATAACACAAACAATAACATACAAAACAACATAACAAATCCCCGAAATAAACAACGCCTCAAAGACTACCGGTTCGTAATAATAATAAACACAGAGTACCTGGATATAAAGGCGTGATGACTGGGTATGAAAATCAAAATTCTAATTAGTCCGTCAGTTAGATAATACAAAAATATTGGACAGGTAGTTTTTGTTTTTACATTATAATAAAAAAATACTCAGATAAATCGCGTTTAAGTTTAGGAGTGGGGGCTCGTGCCGTCACTCCTAAGTAATATTTTGTACTTAAGAGTGACGTCATGCGACATTTTGACTCAATGTGTCGCCTTTATTTTTCAAGTAAGTAAAAAAAGAAAAAATACGTGTCCATATTTTTTATTAATCTACGAGATAAACTTATTTTTAAAATTTAGTCAACTTCCCTATTATACTGGTACTAAATCGTAAAATAAAACACATCGAAACAAAACAAACGCAATCAGTTACCGGAATGAATTCAAAAACATTATCGCTACGGATAGATGGAAGCGAGCTGGCAACAGCGTAAGCGCACGCCGCGCCGCCGTGGCATAGCGCGAGCACGCAACGTCGCTTTCACTGCTAAAGCGCCTACGCTTTTACACTGATCAAATATTTAGTACGTTGACTTCGTAGAAATGTCGTAGGTAAAAGTTGATTTCGGGTCTAAACTCCGTATTACACAAATTAGAATAAGTTTTTTCCTATCAGTTATTTGACCAAGGTTTTTAAAGTACATGTGCAAAATTTGGTAATGTAGAATTTCTCACAGGCAGAAAAAAAGATGTAGAAGATTTTTAAAAACCTGCTTCTTAAATATAGTTTCTAGGCCTAGTTACATCAGATAGGAACGAACTTACTCTATCAACTCATAATTAAGTATATATGTGTCCTGAATAGTTACTTTTCAGATATAATATCAAAAAAATTGCACGAAAACACCTCGATTTCAGTGATTTCCCCACCCTTTCGCCTTAGAACTCCTCCTCCCTCATCTGCCACTACTTCTGTTTTTATAAAATTAATAGCTTAATATTTAGTATTCCGTTCTGCAAAAGGAAAATGGAACTCTTATAGGATCACTTTGTTGTCCGTACGCCTGCCTGTCTGTCAATCAAGACCGTTTTTCTCAGGAACAGCATAGGAGGATACTCTGAGATGCTGGTGTCCGGCACAGTCCATCGAGTTCGAGACCGCCCTCGAAATCTTTTGCCTTCAACCTGTCCCTGCACCACTAAACGCTCCATGGACTGCTGATTTCGGGAGATATGTTCTAATAATCTGAGAGTTCGCAATTCATGAAAGCTTGTCCTAGATTCATCAATTCCTTTAAGATGGATATATTGGTGCGAAAAGTGGTCCAAGGAATTTTCAGCATACCCCTCCAGCACCACATTTCTAATGCATCAAATGTTGCTCAGAGCTAAATTATTCATGTAATACGTCGCAAATTGATAATTCCTGAGTATTCTAACTATTTAGGTACATATCCCGTACCACTGTCCACATTAGAAATAGCCACTTTCTAACATTTCAATTTTGAATGAACAAAATTTGATGATAGCAGAGAAGGTTTTGTTTTAAAATCAGCATGGTTCCTGAAACTAGCTTTACATGTCGATTTTAGTCCTTTAAAAGGAGAAGTGCAAGTGATCTTGCTATCGCTGACGAGGTCTGCTGCGTCTGCATTTTAAAACGTGTGTCTCTTACTTTGTGGTATTCGATCACAGATCCTATGATAATATACTTATGTACCTTAACGGCCATTATCTTTTATCCTTTTAACCTTGAAGCCTTCTCATGCTAAATTATTCATCAAACACACCGCAAATTGATAATTCCTCTGCATCTCAACCTCAGCACAATACAACCGCACTAGTGCAAATTGTAGACAGTGCTAGCCACATTAGTATCGCAGACAATAGACCCGCACATAATATATGGACACCATCTCTCAGTCGATATGAAACGGTATCGCATTGTGGTGGCTACGGTTATTGCCTGCTGGAATTTAATCACTCGCCATGTTGCTAATATCGCTGTGCAGTGATATTGGCTGCCACCGATGCCACTGAGACTACGTGTGTGCATAAATTGTATAGTTTTCTACACCATATTGAAGCTTACACTTCTACACTTACACTTCTGGCCAGTTTTAAAGATTTGAATTTCGAACTAACAAAATGTTAAGGTCTATTCACAAGGACCACAACCACATCAACGTAGTGGCAAAAAGTCGTCAAGCAGTGGTTACACGTGAATAGTATAGCTGCAGCTTTTTGCTGTTGGGTTGTGGTAGCTGCACAACGTCGATGTGGATGCTATGTGGTTACGTTGTGGCTAGTGATTGGAAACAGACGGTTTGGCAGTGCCCTTGCATCTCGTTGCGTGAACGCAACGTTGTATTTGCGACGAAACCGTCTGCTAGAGCATAGTGTTGCTAGGGGTGCGTTTGTGGTTGTGACAACGACCGTGCTTATACACCGGCTTTCCTCGATCTTGACCAAATTATCAGTCCATCTTATTGAGGCTTCCTACGCTGCGTCGTCCTGTAGGCGGTCACCACTCGAGAACTTTTCTATCTTAGCGGCCATTGGAATATTGGTTACACAAAAGTGGTTAGCTAGAAGCAAATTGACCGCTCATGGTAAATTGAGGTTCGTGAACACAGTTGGACTGAGATGCACACGATATATGGACACCATCCCTCAGCCGACATGAAACGCTATCGCATTTTGGCTTATGCGTTATTGGCTGTTGGAATTTAATCACCCACCCATGTTGCTAATGTCACTAATGGTTGCCATTGATG
Organism: Hedya salicella; assembly: GCA_905404275.2. Taxonomy (NCBI): domain Eukaryota; kingdom Metazoa; phylum Arthropoda; class Insecta; order Lepidoptera; family Tortricidae; genus Hedya; species Hedya salicella. Next base: position 26,603,630 of record FR990101.1, read on the forward strand.
GCACTGAGACTACGCGTGTGCGTAAAGTGTATCGTGTTGTATGCCACTCTGCAGGCTTACGCATTCGGCCACTTTTGAAAAATTTAATTTCGAATGAACAAAATTTTAAAATGGCAGATTTTTAATTATTATGGGTGTCGTTACTAGGTTTTCAAGGGTGAAGATTTTGCAACTAGCATAAAAACGTTTGATTACGAGTATAATTAAATAAATTATCTCTGTCTCACGTCTACGTCAATCAAGAGTTAGTATGAAATCCCATTTAAAGTCAGAATTGCCAACATAATGAAGCTAAGCTTTTAATTTCCATTTAAGCCGTTACCATGTACACGCGTAATCGACGTCTTGTATCCTTATCTCATATCAAACTGTTTGATAAACCTGAAATGTGGCCTTTAATTCTTTGCGCTTAAGTACGAATAACAACTACATAAGTGAGAGAGATCGGAGGTTGTGTGAGTTACGATTTAATACGGATTCTTAGGCGTTTTGCCGGCGCGATAAATGGGGTTCGTCTTAATTCGCCGCGTCACGTCGTGAGCAACATGTGTGTTGTAATTCTACTGAAATACGCCTCAAAATTCTGCTCACCAACAAAAGAGCTTAAGTAGTGGAATATCCCTATGAAGATGAGCCATTTTGTGAGTGAAAGGCCGAATGGCGCGCGTTGAATCGTTGGAGATTTGGAGATTCACGATTTTGAAGATTTGATTGCGTCTCGAAATTAGAATGTTTTCGTAATAATTATGAATTAATTTGCTGTAAAATAAGATTCAGTTTTATATGCTTAAAAGAGGACGACGTACAGGCATAAAAAATATGTCAATTACAAGTCATCTGAATAAATCTTCAACATATTATATTGCTCAATGTATGTATTGTATAGATTGAGTTGAAAAAAAAGAATCTAATACAATCTATTTTTAGTTTTTAGGTTTTTTTTGAGACGGTTTTATTTTTGAGTGAATATGTCCGATTTATATTGTAGTATGCAATTTTCGAGTAGTTTTTGCTCGTCAATAAAATATGTTTCCGATCGTATTATTGTCCATCCAGTTACGGAGTGCTTGTTATCATTAAACAACCTTTACTTTACCTATGTTTTGTGTATTGTGTTTTAGTGCATATGTAACGTAACGTTTGTGCGTATTGTTTAATTATATGTTAAATACTAACATGATGCTATAAGTGAGATCCTGTAATTCTCTCTCTATTACTAATTAAGACACATCTAACATTGTTTAAGCTGTTGGTTGTCCATGTAAATCCTACTACGTTCCAATTAATCTCAAAAACTACTAGACCAATATTTATGAAACTTTCCAGTCATGTACCTTTGAAATGAGAATAGGACGTAGGCTATAATTTATGTCAAATTTCATCCCTTTTAGTGACGAAAAAGGGGGTGAAACTTTGTACGCTATAAATTACATCTCTACGCGGACGAAGTCGCCGGCAAGGCAACAGCTAGTAAATAAATAAGTAACAAACATATTTTTTACACGGAACCTCGTAAAAATGGAACAAGACAATACGGGAAATAATTTCCCGATCATTCTGTTTCGCCAGCTGCGCGGAATAGCGTGATCCCCTCCGCAAATACGTGCGGAGTGCCGACCACCCGTCCCAATTCAAAAACGTCGTAATTAACTTGCTTTTGTTATAAAAACAAGCCATTTTGTTAACTTGACTTCTCATCCTAGAGAAAGATTTCGAATGGAAAGGATACTGGTTAAGTATTCTTAGGTTTAAGTTCTTTTCCGAGGACCTATAAAGGTGCGTCCACATTTGTATCATTTGCCCGATCAGATCTTCGTCCCGTGGCATGATCGCCTGTCACGATCACGCGTATGGACGTTGCGCCGATCCGATCGCTCGAAATCCATGTTGCTACGCGTATCACACACTTAGATCGGACAACCGACGGACATGCCACGCCACGGATACGAGCAAATGATACAAGTGTCGACGAACCTTACGCCTTCAAATTATATAAACCTATAACAAATAGTGACATAATGGAAGACAAGAGGACTGGACTGTGTAGCTTAGTTAGCAGAGCGGGCGCCTCAGCAAGGCAGAAAGCACTAGTTTAAATCCGTTTAGATTTTTTAGTTAATATATCTTAGTAAAGAAATTCACTTTTAAAAATCACGGAAATCGTGATGGTAAAACAACATGATTTTCATGTTAATTCAATGTTTATAAACCAGAGACATCTCTGGCTAACATGTGGCAATTTTAAATTTTGCTCTGTTAGGGGAAAGAAAGTTCCATAAATGCTCACCATGGGGCTGACGGCAGAAAAGCCGGTTTAAACCGGGGAAAACGTAAAGATCTTGTGACAACAACAATAAAATGCGAAGACAGGCTGACTGGACTCTGTAGCTCAGTTGGCAGGTGCGCCCCGGCAAGGCACTGGTTCAAAACCAGGCGGAGTCTGGAATTTTATCACTATTTATATATTTGTATTTATATATGTACATAGTTCCATAGTCTGCTTACTTCCATAGTATTTGGTAAATATTTCTAACGAACCGACGGCATTTTCGATTAGCACCTAGAGAGTACCTATCGATCATCGTCTTCTATGTCCAATGTTGCGATATTTAAGCCATATCGCGGTTAAACAAGCAATGCAATAAGCAATATAGCTTGAATAGCAAAAATCGCGATGGCATGAATTATATTAATTAGCCATATAATGGACATGGATCTATATCGGAATCCCTAACGTCATTTCTCCTAGTGTATCGTTTGTCATTATCATAACGCATGTTTTAATGAAACTGTAAGTACTCTGTACGTCCATGATATTACCAAGGACAATTTAAATAAGATGCCTGTCAATTGCCATACTTTGGATCATGCTCCGATCGTAAGGAGATAGGTACTCAGGTAACAACTAGGTGGCACTTTTAACAATGTTATAATTATACAAAGAAACATAGTAAAGTAAGAATTAATTCAATAACAACCAATAATAAATAAATCATATTATTTAAATACTGTGTCACGCTTGCGAAGTTCAAAAATTGTAAATAATAATTCTTTTACATAGATGGCGTTGTACATATCGAGGAACAGCTTTTTGTATGGAGAAACTCCTGTTGTTTTAATGGTTGATATAACTGGCAATACGCTCATAGCGACATTGCAATGTTACATCGAATTCCAGCCCAAGGCCACAAAAATTGTATTAGAATATACTAGTTGTGTGTTGCGAAAATATGTAAATTTATTGTAAGGGCGCTTTTGTTATTTGCTACTCTGACATGTGAAATTAGAATATCTCACAAACACCTACAAGCCTCACGAAATAAACGCTCCCGTCTTATGAAACGCGATATAACTCAAACAGGATCCCGGACTGTGGCAATAAACATACATTACGTATATTACGTTCATTCGTTACGGAAAAATTGTCTATTTGAAACAAAATACCGACCTACTACTAATAAAATTGACGACCGGTTTGGCTCAGCAAGAGTAACGTTGCTTGCGAAGGTCCTGGGTTCAAATACCGGCAAGGGCAACTATTTGCGTGGTGAGCATGAATAATTAATTCCTGAGTCTTGGATGTTCTTTGAACTATGTGCCCTGCCTATTGCCACTTCAGTTTGCTTACCCTGTTTGCCATATCGGCGAACTTGGTTCGTTTACGAATCTCGTCATTTCTGATTCGATCTCGTAGAGAGATCCCGAGCATAGCCCTTTTCATAGCTCGTTGAAAGACTCTGAGCTTCCTTTAGAGGGCCATAGTACAAGACTGTATTCATGTTTATACCTTACTACAGCTAATCTTGACAATTCATTACTCAATTTTTGGACGGTATTTAAAACAGGATTCTTGTAATTCTCCAGCTGAGCCTTTAAATAAATCTAAATGCGTTCTAGGTATTCGAGGACCTTAATTAATTTCGTTTCCACCAAATAACTTGGATTTTACGAACATGTTTCAAGTCTAGACTAGTAGAAATATAAATTAATCGAATAAGTTACTGGGGTGCGATTGTTGCCGAGATTTTAAACGTTAAACAATAAAGCGTTATTATTTGCTTTAACTAATGTTTCTTGGATAATTTCGGTAAATAACGGTTTGTATTGTGTTAATACTGTGGAAAAGGCGGTAATTTTTCAGAAATCCTGGGTCTTTGCCACAATTAATACACCGGTTCAAGGTTTCCTGGGAACAAAATGACTTGTGATCCCGCCAGTAATTGTATTATAGTACTTATTCATAGAATAGAAGGCTGACAAAAAATATAAATTACTAAAGCTAAAATAATTAAAAATTAAATTAAAAAACAAGTGCGAGTCGGACTCGCGCACCGAGGGCTTCACACAAAATATATGCTATAAACGGCAAAGCCCTACTCCCAAGCAAAAGCAACATCACAAGCAGCTAGGTCAAGGTTTAGATAATAAACTAGGTAGGTATAAATTAGTTTTAAGTTACAAGACGCCATCGAAAATCCACATCACGGCTTGCCGTGGCATAAAGCTGAGTGGTGACCCCTTTCAGCGTCGTCATTTGTTTTGTTATTTGTAATTTTAATTTATACTGGAGTTGAATATATATGTTATCTTTCTTTCTTTCTTTCTTTCTTTCTTTTATATAATATTTATTCTAGCTTAAGGAATATTTTTTACACACGAGAGGAAATTACACGTATCCCGCTTCTGATTTTAGGAATCAGAAGTTAAGACCTAATTTTCTAAATAGGATTTATTACAATTCTAAATAAAATGTAACACGAAGTATTGTCCGTAACACAAATCAATAAACATAACCACCACGTCCTAGCCACCGAACCCAAATGTGCATATCGGAAGGACCCATGACATTCAGACCTCGTCTGAAGTGGCTGACTACTGTTACACTAGCAATACAATCGCTATTTAATCGAATTAAAAATATATATATAACAATTATGATTCAATAGATAGGTTAAGCTTGGATATGTTTTTTTATTCAATCGGACAACGGAGTATTGAAGCCAGGATTGTTCATTCATTCATTTACCGGATGGGCAAATGAATTGTCATTTATATTTAATGTTGCCATGTTATCTTTTTGTCTTAAAAATATGGTCTCTTTTTTTCTTCTTTGTTTTTATAAATTGGTGTAATTAAAGATATTTACGTAGGCTATGACGATGTAAAAGCGATAAAAAAAAATCCTACTTGAATAAATATTTCTTTATCTTTAATTTTCAATTTTTCCTCGAACACAGTGTAGCTCAGTTCTATTCGAATTGACACTTCCAAAGTAATATTACTAGGGTTTGTCTCCAACTTTTATTTCCAACTATTCCAAAGGCGAGAAACTGGGAAACAATTGGAAGTGGAACACGGCTTAACACTACGTGGGCATAGCGGCAAAGCTGTGTATCTGCGGAAGTTAGATGATTTGATTTGATTTGATTTCATTATTACATGAGAAAATAACAGAATAAAGCATCAGTCAAAGCTATAAATATTTACATCAAGATCGTCGTATAAAATAAAAGGATATTAAATGATACAATGTCAAACACCAGTAAATAATAAACGTAATAATTAATCTCATCTTCCAATAAGGACCGTCATCACAACGTCAGAAAAAGAAATAATAATAATAAAACACTCAAATGAAACAATATCCAGAATTAAATGTTTCTTAATGTCAACTACACAAGTTCTAGGTTCGATTCCTGGTGTGACCATGTGAGAGAGCAATTGTATTTTTCGTTGCATTTTGATATTATTATGTATCTATATCACAGTGAAGTAGTTTGTTCACTAATCATTCTAAATATTATTATAAAAAGGGCGTTCTATAACACCACAAAAAAAATCAAAAATTGTCAACATCCCAATTAACACAATTTAAAGCTACTTTATCGACGACACGTTTGGCTCTGTGGGTTGTACAACGGTCTACGAAGCTGTCGGTCCCGGGCTCGAATCCCGGCCAGGGCAAGTGTTTGTGTGATGAGCACGAATGTTTGTTCCTGGGTCTTGGATGTGTTCTATGTACTTAAGTATGATCATTTATCTAAATATAGTATGTATATCGCCGCCTAGTACCCATAGTACAAGCTTTGCTTAGTTTGAGGTTAGGTTGATTTGGGTAAGATTGTTAACGTGTTATTAATTTATTGTCTACAACTTTTATTTTCAAGTATTCTAGGAAACAGTTGAATGGAACACGACAAGCATTCGAAGCGGCGTAACCGGGAAAATTACATTTTGTCCGGGAAAAATAAAATAAGCGGCACTTTGAGGCTGATGATGATCGACAGAATGTTAGGTCTTAGAATACTAATGGGAGGGCGTGGGCGAACCTCACGTACTAAGCGATTTATAGGTTTTGCATTTAGTTTGCCTTCTGACACCGACAGTTCTGTCACTGTCAAAACTGGTTCGCTTATCGCTGCATTCAAAATAAAAAATTCAGTCGTGTCGTGTGCACAGCCGTGACGTCGCCTAAGGTCTCACCGGAAGATCAGAGCTGGCTTGCGAGCTAGCATTATGCTGAGGTGGGACCTGTTCGTGGCATACCATTCTATTTATTTTTATTTTGGTGTTTTACTTGTTTCTTATTTATTTGTATGTTAACGAATAAAAATGTTTTCTTTCTTTCATTCATTTTATGTTCTAACTATCCATACTATACTAATATTATAAACTAGACGGCGCCCGCAACTTCATTCCCGGAGGAGAAAAAGTCATAACCCCTCTTTTTTTGACAGCGTAGTCATGTAAAAAGTATCCTATAACTATCTGTGGATACACAGCTACCCGTGTTCCAAAAATAGTTGAAATCCGTTAAGTCGATTTGGCGTGATGAAGCCACAACGACACATACAAAAAATTAAAATATATTTTCTTTTCGATTCAGTGACCTCCAACTAGGCCGTTACAATTTTTTTTTTAATATGTACAATGTACAGACATTTCATTTTTACAACGATATTGTAGTATATTTAGATGTGCTGTCTGCTACCTTTTTTACGCTTAAAATGCTGAATCGATTTAGATGCAATTTTCTAAGGCTGAAAATGATTGCGATATTCCGCTACTTGTGCGAACTCGTTCACAGTTCATTTAATCATTGCCTTGTGTGTACAAAAGATTGTACAGCTATTAGTTTGTTTCAACACACACTAATAGCTGTGTGAGGTTGTTGCAAATAAATTTTGTTCCTTGTTACTCTTTTTGTATAAGTAACTAATAGCCTTAATATTTCTTACTACTTATACTCCGCTTTGAAATAAAATATTAACAATTTGTTCGCTAATGCCTCGTGTATCTGACTCCTGGTGTGGGATGAGGTGCGACGAGGAATAACACAAGGTCACGGTTCCAAATGACTATATTGTCCAAGACACGATAATGTACAGACAAGTGATATTCGCGAGTTGCGGCGCAGGACTGGCTCGCATGCATCGAGTCACGTTTTGCTAACGATGCAATTGTGCCCTCCGGCACAGCAACCCCCTCCTAACAAAAAAAAAATGAAATTTCTAAGTTCATTTTTTAAATATTACAACTATAATTAATTATTACATTGGTTGTATTCGATAGGCATGTTATTCTTTTCATGCAGCTGCATTGTCGCTATAGTCAGCGTTACGACGCAGTTGCATGATATCGAATACCTTGTAACATTAGTAGGTGCTGATTGCGAAACAGTTGTTTATACAATAGGTATTGAAGAATTACTTACACTAATTATGTTGAAATCTTTACATTAGCTTCTCTTTTGGAGCCTTAAAATGAAACCATTAGGTATTTAAAACTTACATGCTAGTTTTACTGTTGGTAAGTGAACTGCTGTTGAGGAACAGGTCCTGGTGACGTTTCCTTCTGGACTCGTACCATTGCGAGAGGTGGTGTCGCTCTCTCAACCGTCCTCGTCACCCAGGCCCTTGCGCCTTTTTTGCACTTGTTCCTGATGAGGTATAACAGTAATAGTGTCAGCACAACACACATTACTATGGTACCTATCGCTAGGTAGTTCAGCTTCGATTCCACTTGGCCCGATATATTTTTTACTGTAGCGATGGCTATCGTGTCATGGGACTCTTTCTCCTTGCTTTGATTATAACCCATGTTGATACGTGATAAATATATAACTGCCGATTGTTTTCGGTTTAATCTCGTGACGGTCTCGTAATGTATGAGTTTTAACTTTATTTTTATCTTTATATAATGAATAAAGTGTGCTTGCTTTTCATTATTTTCCACATTGTAATTGGAACAATAACGAATTGCGGAAAAAAAATCATTATTTTGCATATTCTAGAATTGTCACGAAAACAATAGTTACGAAATATTATTACTTGCCATGTTCGCTAAAGTAAAAAAAAAATACATTTAAATTAAATTTACATTACTTACGTTTGTTTACGCTAGTGTTCTACTTAGGTGCTATTCCTAAGTAGGGTCGGGTCCACGTGATAATCATGTAAATCGCTTCCGCTTATGCGGGACTGTGAAACTAATTGTACGTAGGTAGGTATACTTATCAAACTAAGGATTATCTTACTTATTTACTTGGTAATAAACAATATTCTACCATACCTTCGTGAGAGCCGTACGAGTCTGTAAAAAGTTTACTTATCAGTTCACGTAGCTTAAAAACTAACTATTTCTATAGTAGGTATCCCTAAACGTTACAGGTCTTTTTACTACTCGTCCGCTCCTAGTTACATACGATGATGGTACTGGGTCCTTCGTACGCGGACTTATAACCGTATTGCTCGCGTCGGTGGGCGGGGACGAGTTGTCCGCTGGTGCCGCGTCGCTTGCACTCGCACCACCGCCTGGTACGTTTAACAAGTAAGCTGGTTTCAGCCGATCGATCGAGACTCGAGCCTGCTTGTTTGTTAACTGAATCAAATATACTTTAGGGTTCCTTTCTAGTACTTTGTACGGTCCATCGTATGGTTGTTGCAGTGATTTGCGTACCGTGTCATTCCGCACAAAAACATACTCGCATGTATTCAGGTCCGGGTGAATAAATAACGTTCTGTTATCGCGCGCGGTCGTCGGTATTGGTTTGAGCTTGCGTATGTTATCGCGAATTTTTTTAACTAGCTCTGACGATTCCTTTGGTTCTGTATTCATTGAATTACTGAAAAATTGACCTGGTAACCGTAAAACCTTACCGTAAGTCATTTCCGCGGGACTTACGCCGTTATCGCTACGACCTGCTGCTCTCAACCCTAACATGACTATAGGAAGTTCGTCGATCCATGAGGTATTATGTGCTATCCTAGCCATAAGGGCTGCCTTCATGGAACGATGTAACCGTTCTACGATCCCGTTAGATTGAGGATGATAACTCGTGGTCCTTAGTTTATTGACCCCTAACAGCTTCATTAATTCTCTGAATAGGTTACTTTCGAATTGAGTTCCCTGGTCGGTAGTGAGTTTGAGTGGACAGCCGAATCTCACTATCCACGTCTCGAATATCGTTTTGGCGACGGCTTCCGCAGTCATTTCGACGATTGGAATAGCCTCAGGCCAACGTGTAGCTCTGTCAATCATAGTAACTAAGTAGCGATATCCTTGTCGAGACGTCGGCAATGGACCGACGATATCGGCGTGGAGATGATCAAAGCGATCTGATTCCTCGAAACTACCTAATCCTGATATCGTATGACGATTGACTTTCGACCGCTGACATTGTATACATGCCCTAGCCCATATGCCTACATCTTTTTCTAAACCGGGCCAAAAGTATTTTCGCTTAACTAATTTCTTTGAGCTGCGGATCCCGGGATGATTTAAGCTATGCAAACTGTCGAAAGCTATACGTCTGAATTTTTCTGGTAAATAGGGTCTTGCTTCATTGGTTGACATTTCGCAAACAATTGGTCTGCTACATGTCGGAACCATTAATGCTTTTAAACTGATTTTACTTATTGCCGCGCGATCCCCATTTTGCATTGCTTGCTGTAGGTACTCGTCGCTAGATTGCACGACGGCGAGTTCCTCGAAATCAAGTACAGTAGGACAGCTTATCGTTTCGATGCGCGATAATGTGTCGGCCACGATGTTTTGATTGCCACTAATATGCCTAATGTCTGTTGTGAATTCGCTAATAAAGGATAACTGACGTGTGCGTCTAGGTAATTCTTTGTTGCTGTTTCCGAAATTTTGAAATGCGTAACATAGGGCTTTGTGGTCTGTATAAATTGTCAGTGGTCGACCTTCGAACATCTTACGAAAATGAACTATGGCTAGATATATGGCTGTGAGTTCACGGTCGTACGTGGAATAATTACGCTGGGCTGCACTAAACTTTTTAGAATAAAATCCTAGCGGTTGCCACGTATTGCCTAAACGTTGCTGTAACGTTGCACCTGCTGCGGTATCAGAGGCGTCTGACATTAGGGCTAGAATCGCGTCCTGCCGCGGGTGCGCTAACATAGCGGCGTTTTGGAGGCCGGACTTGCATTGTAGGAATGCAGCGTCCGCCTCGCTTGTCCACGCGATCGGAGTCTTATCTCGCTTCCGAGTATTAATTAAATATTTATCTAGCTCCGACTGGGCTTGCGCTGCGTGAGGAATATGAGGGCGGAAAAAGTTATACATGCCTAAAAAACGACGTAGTTGCTCTACGGTTTCAGGCTTTGGGAAATCTACTATCGCCTGAACTTTCTCCGCTAACGGTTTGATTCCGTCTTGAGAGACCTCATGTCCTAAAAAGTCTAGTTTAGCTTGACCGAAACTACATTTGGTTAAGTTTATCGTTATGCCGTATTTTTCGAAGCGTTCACACACTTGCCTGAGATGTTCTTTGTGCTGTACCTCATCGTCACTGGCGATGATTACATCGTCTAGGTAGTTGAATAGGAAGTCTAGCCCTTGCAGCACTGTGCTGCTCATGAACCTCTGGAACGACTGGGCTGCATTCCTGAGCCCGAAACTCATCCGGGGGAACTCCCATAAACCGAACGGTGTAATTATCGCCGTTTTTTCAACGTCCTCCGGTGCTACGCTAACACAATGATATGCGCGATTGATGTCTAGTTTGGAAAATATCTTTTTATCAGCTAGTATATAGGTAAAATCGTGTAACCTCGGTATAGGATAACGGTCTGGTTTTGTGATTGCATTTAACATCCGATAGTCCCCGCAAGGTCGAATTTCGCCATTCTTTTTTAATGTTACGTGTAATGGAGAGGCCCACGCACTCTTTGATGGCCTACAGATCCCTAATTCTTGCATTAGTCGAAATTCTTCCTTGACTTTTTTGTACCTATCGGGTGGTAAAGGTCTCGCGCGAGCGTATACCGGAGGTCCGGTTGTTTCGATGTGGTGTACCACGTTATGCGTGGGAGTTTCCTTGAACGACGGTGGCTTGGTTATTGCCGGAAAACGAGATAACAGTTCGTGATACGGGTGGCTCTCAACGATCGTATAGATAGAAGGTTGTTTACTACTTACAGATACAGCGGTCACGTTCAGGTCTGTCACTCGGTCTATCAGCTTGCGTTCACTCACATTTACCAATAACTTGTGGTGGTTTAAAAAGTCTGCGCCTAGTATTGGCTGCTTAACGTCTGCAACCACGAAGTTCCACCGGTACGGTCGTCGTAGCTTAAAGTCTAGCACTAACGATTTCTCGCCATAAGTCTTTATTTCCGTCCCGTTGGCGGCAAACAGTTTATAGTTCGAGCACGCGTTAACACGAGTTTTTCTAGTAGCGGGTAAAACGGAAATGTCTGCCCCCGTATCTACTAGAAAACGTAACCCACTATTATGATCCGTCACACGAAGTCTATTGCCGGTTGCAATGGTGCAGACCTCCGACGGTGTCTGCACCAGGCTCACTAGTTTTCCGACGTTGATGGCTGCTTCTTCCAAGCACACGGCGATCGGCATTTCGTAGACGCGTCTCTAAATCGATAATGGTAGTAGCAGAGCCTGTTCGGGTCGTTCCGACGCCTAGACATGCTGCGCCCTCGCGACGCGGAGCGCGAGCTGCTGCGTCCTCTGCCGTAATTCCGCTGCCCGGATCGACCTCGCTCCAGCTCATTGACCCTGACACTGAGCTTCGCTATTTCCGCCAAGATTACCGCTGTAGTGTCGCTCGCTGCCGCTGCTGATGGCTTTTGCGTGACTTGGGCGATCTGTCCTGACCGCGTGGCCTCCGTCACGTTGTCCGCGACCTCCGCCAGATTGTCAAGGTCGGTAATCTGAGACGCCACCAGCACCGCTCGGACTGTTGTGGGCAGATGATTCTGCCACATGATGCGTACTGTATCATCGGGAAATTTGTACTTTGCGAGATTCCGCATCTGTAACAGAAGCTGACTGGGTTTTTGGTCTCCCAAATCCATCTCGCTGAGCAGCTTTTCGATCTGCCTGTTCTTGGAGTCCTCTAGTATTCCGAGTAGCTTCGCTTTGAGGGCCTCGTATTTGCCCGAGCTGGGAGGTCTCGTCAAGAAGTCTGTGATGTTCACTATGACCTCCTTTGGCAGCTTCGACACCACTAAATCGAATTTAGCGTCGTCGCCCATCTTCTGCGGTGCCAACACAGCCTCTACCCGGATGAACCAAACGCGCGGTTGGTCCGTCCAGAACTCTGGTATTCTTGCCGTCAGCGACACAGCCATGACGTCCGCGGTTGCCGCTGTGTTGGTGTCAGTCATCGTTGTGATCCCCGTGTTGGTTGGCGCCGTCTGACCTTGGATTGCCACGGGCGGTGGTCCTGCGGTTGTTCCTTGCTGGTTCGGGTATGACATCACCTTCGCGTCTAACCTTGAGTGTTTCCGATATTCTCCAGTCGCGGGTCACCAATGTTCGCTGGTGCCTCGTGTATCTGACTCCTGGTGTGGGATGAGGTGCGACGAGGAATAACACAAGGTCACGGTTCCAAATGACTATATTGTCCAAGACACGATAATGTACAGACAAGTGATATTCGCGAGTTGCGGCGCAGGACTGGCTCGCATGCATCGAGTCACGTTTTGCTAACGATGCAATTGTGCCCTCCGGCACAAATTGTTAATTTAAAAGTATATTCATTTTTTAAGTTTATTTTATAAAAAGGTGTACATAGCTTCATGCAACTTAAATTCACTCGCCAAGTTGCTAAGACAGATGGTGAGCGAAATCGCGCTCATATACATTATTTTAGGTATATGCACCTAACACCATTAACCTTAAAATTATACTAATAAGTTAATTGTACTAATAACCATCATGGGTAAAATAAGGATACATTTTAAAAGTCTGCCCGAGGGCAATTTTTCCAGAAATATTATTTATAAACTACTTCTTACAACATCTCTGCCACATTCTTTTTCGTCTCTTACACACTCCAATTCCTTACATATGTTGGGGACCAAATACTTATTCATTCTCTTACCATTATAGTTCCTACCATAATAATGATTAAAACGCAGAAGAATATTGGAAAAGAGGTACGCAAATGTATTTAATGCTGGGACCACACTATTGCGATAACGCGAAGATTTTGTTGTGACATGTCTGGCCAAAGAATTCGTCCTACCGCGAATCATCTTTGCGAATACGAATACCCTTGCGCGTCTGTCGGTAAATTGCCGAACATCAAAGAGTTTTGTCGCGTCAAAGTTCGTGCGGTACACTTCGCGCTCTTCATGTTCCAGATTATCAGGACGTAGTGAATTTTTTTTTGATGCGGCCAAGCACTTAGTCATGGATGTAACACGTACTTTTATCGTTACAACGCGCACATGAATGTTCGCCTTCAAGTCTGGCCGTAGCATAAGAGTACGTGACTTATTACACTTTGCCCTGCGACCTTTGAATAAGTGCCGTGTAACTTATCACAGATTTATTTTGAACTAGAACGTGTCTGCAGCTTCATTCACGGAGGAAAAGAGCATAACCCCTCTTTTCCTCTTCAGTGTAGTCGAATAAAAAGTATTTTATAACCATTTATGCCCAGCTACCCGTGTACCAAAAATAGTTGAAATCCGTTTAGCCGTGTTGGCGTGATTCATATTCATATTCATATTTATTGGTAACTAGCTTCTGCCCGCGACTATGTCCGCCTTAAATTCGTTTATCGCGGATAAGAATATTTCTCCGGGATAAAAAGTAGCCTATGTCCTTCATCGGGACTCAAACTATCTCCATACCAAATTTCATCCAATTCAGTTCAGCGGTTTAAGCGTGAAGAGGTAACAGACAGACAGACAGACAGACAGACACACTTTCGCATTTATAATATTAGTATGGATATCAGTTTACAGGTCAATGGTTATTCATTACATTATTATGTAATTGATTTAAATATAAATGTACACATACACAATTTCTCCATATCTATACATATTATAAATATATTATAGTACCGGTAATATTATTTTATAAATAATTCTTAGCTATTTCTTAAGTCTTCTCTTAAATAGTGGTTTGGGACCCAAGATGTCGACAAGTTTTTGGGACTTGGCCAGTTTGTGAGGTACTAAGGGCAGCTTCCCAGCGCGCACGCTACGGGTGATATGCCGGGGAGGCGGCTCGTTTATAGGCTGTGTGCGCCTGTTCTCTCGCGCGTGCACCGCTACTCGCAGAATGAGAAGTGAAGGTAGCGTTAGGATGCCCAGCGACTGGAAGTGGGGTTTGGCAGATTCTGTGCGGGCTGCGCACTATAGCACGTATTGCTCGCTTTTGCAGCCGAAAAACCCTCTCCCAGTCAGCGGCTCCCGCCCACAGCTCGACCCCATACTGCAAGAGCGCTTGTACAGACGCGAAGTAACATGTTCGAGCCATTTCAACCGGGACTATTCATGCCAATCGTTTTAGGGCGAAGCAGGCGCCAGACAATTTGGAACACAGCTTGTCAATATGCATCCTCCAAGTGAGACCTCTGTCAATTTCGAAAGCCAGGAAAGTTGTGCTTATGACTTGGTCGATGTTGGTATCATTAGCTCTCACTGATAGAGGTCTCATTTGCCGGCCCGAAAGGTCAAAGCTGATGATGTGGGTTTTGGTTGTGTTCAAAATTAGGCCATTATTATTGAACCATGTAGTTACCGATGCCGCGGTCAAATTAAGTTGGTTTTCGAGTTTCTTATATGTTGGTGCTTGTACAACAATAGCCACATCATCAGCATACATAAAAGTCTCTCCGCTACTGACGGCATCTGGCAAATCGTCCAGCAGCAGAGAGAAGATAATGTTTGACACAGAGGAACCCTGGGCCTCATGTTTGTGGTCACGGCGTCCGACCGTCCTCGACCGTTATCACCGACCACCATCTGCGTCCTGATACATACAAACATACAAAATATAAAAAGTAAATCGATTTAGTGACCTGCAAACAGTCCGTTACAAACATGTTTTTGAAAATATATTCTATATAGAGACATTTTATTTTCACAAACTTTATAATAGTATGAATAGGCTGCAGTGACTGCTTAATATTTGGCAGGCCGTACGCTTGTTTGCCACCTTAGTAGTAAAAAAAAAAACATAAGATGTCGCGGTTGTGTGCTGAATCGTGATTATTGAGAATGTTTTTACGATGTAAATGTATATGAATATTTTATGTAAGTTAGTAGGTATGTAATATCGAATATTATTCGAATATAGTAAAACTAAATATTTTTCCTCTGTATTGTAAATGTCGGAAATCCGCATTCAATAAATCCTCAACGAAAATTACACGAAAACAGCTCATATAATAAAATTCGAAAGTGGAATATTTTTTCAATTGAACTAGCCCTCGAAAGTTAAAGAGTGCTCCATATCCGTATCCGCGAGGGCCCTCGAGGCCTCCTGGGGCCCTCGCGAAGCCCTCTCTGCCCAATAAACGCGTCACGGTTCATTGAAGGTATTCCGGCAATCGCATGTTCAATAGTACCTCTGATTTCAATATATATATCTATACTATTATAAAGTTGTAAAAAAGTAATGTCTGTACATTGAAGATATTAAAAAAAAACTGTTGTGAGGGAGTATTTGGAGGTCACTAAAGCGAAAAATATATGTTTTGGATTTTTTATGTGGTTGCGGCTTCGTCACGCAAAATTGGCTTAACGGATTTCAACTATTTTTGGAGCACGGGTATCTGGGTATCTCTTGATGGTTATAGGATTTTCACCCGACTATGCTCAAGAAAAAAAGAGGGGTTATGACTTTTTGATCTACGCGACCGAAGTTGCGGGCACTTTCTAGTGTATACCTTTTATTTTTCCTGTATATTTATGAAATGAAATGAAATTTATTCACAGGAATATAAAGGTAAATATTATCATGGTTCCTTGTATATTCTACCGTTAGGCATGTGAAAGCTTGGTCTAACTGTGTATAGAATTATTGTATGCTATAATTCTTATATTTAATTTTTTATATGGTTACCTAATACTCGTTTTATAACTCACTTTAACCGGGAATTAAGTAGCCTTTGTTTCAATGCATGACCTGATATACAAGGTGACACCTCAGACGTGATACAAAATGATGATTCATTTATTCATTGCACTATGGTTACAGATGGCAAACTCAACTATTTTTGATACACAGTTAGTTAATGAATAAAGGATACTTTTTATCCGACCACGTTGAAGAAAAAAGAAGATAATATTGGATTTTTACGAAAATCTTAGTGTTTTACCATAACGATCTTCGTGCTGAAGGCAGAAAAGCCGCTTAAAATGCAAAATGCAAAGATCTTGTATCAAAGTTTCAAAATTTGAAGACAAGCTGACTGGACTCTGTAGCTCAGTACGAAGAGCGTGCGCCCCGGTAAGGCGCAAGACACTGGTTTAAATTCAGTAAGGGTCTTTTGTTATTATTTAGATATTTGTATTTATAAGAAGATATTTCCTGCTATTTCTCTTCCGCTGACGTAGGACAACTTCGTCAGCGGAAGAGAAATAGCAAGAAATATCTTAAATAACACACACAGTCCTATACTAAGCAAAACTTGTACTATGGGTACTAGGCGACGATATACATAATATACAGACAAATTATATTAACTAAATACTTAGAAAACATCCAAGACCCAGGAAAAAACATTTGTACTTATCACACAAACACTTGCCCTGGCCGGGATTCGAACCCGGGACCGCCAGCTTCGTAGGCCGTTGTACAACCCACTGAGCCAAACTTGTCGTCGATATACAATAGTTGTATAGAATCTGTTACCTCGCTAGCAATGTTGAATGATTGCAATTAATCATTAGTATACATAGATGGCGTTGTAGATATCGGGGAACGGCTGTCTCTATGGGGACTGGCAGTTATCTTGTTTTATTCGTCCTTGGTCGGGGGTAAATAAATTGAATATCCTCTCTCCTCTTCAAGCACTCGAGCCCAATAACAGGTGCACGGGTCACTGGCTCGCAACGTGGGATGTATCGATGGAATCATACCGCCCGCTTAATAAAACAACGAATACAGGGTGACATAATGAAATAATAGACACAAAACACAAATCAATACACTAAAATACAATAACTCTTTATTGCACACCTCTCAAAACAGTCTACAGAAAACAATACATTCAAGGAGAGGTAAACAACTGGCGGTCTTAACGCTTAGCGGGGATCTCTACCAGACAACCTTTGGGTAGTCTGAGACGTTGAGAAAAAGAAACTGGTGTTAAAATAAAAACTCAAATTTACAAGTACAAGTATTATTATTAAAACTATCTAAACACAATTTTAAAATCAAATCGAAGTTACTGACAATCGTCCTAGTCTAACAACAGGTCCGTTCACTTGGCAGCCCAGTGTTAAAGAAAACCTTCCTCGGCGCTGCTGCGTCAGGAAATTTGATGACCGGTGTGAAGTTGTCCGCATACCGCGCGGCAGAGAGCGCCTTGGTGCCAACTTCATGCTAAAAGTACGTATAAAAGTAGGTGGCGCAAAGGCAGTTTGGAATTGAATAACGATCTTTATTCTGTATCTAAGTAAGCCGCAAGGGTACTTTTACAAGTCTGACTGTACGGCATTTCCCAAGAGGAGACCACTGTTGAGAAGAAACACGAAACAAACTTAACAGTCAGTATTTTTATCTAAATAACTCTTAACTATTACAATATTATTACTTAGCCAATCTTATATCTTATATACTATTATAAATTTAAAAAAAATAAATGTCTCTACATTGAAGATATGTTCAAAAACAATATCGTAACGGACTATTTGGAAGTCAATATTTTTGGATATTTTGTATGCTTTTATACGATGTTCGGACACCTTTACGGCAAAAAAACAGACATCAACAATTTTCGGCACACGGGTAGCTGGGCATTTACAGATAAGTATAGGATACTTTTTATCCTACGTTGAAGTAAAAGAGAAGTAAGTTAATAAGTGTGTTGTAAATAAATGCAAATCATCTTTTTGACATATGTTTTCTTTCATTCTGTATATTCGTAGTTTGATACTCGGAGTAAAATCTGTTTTGCTACGGGGAATCTGCATGGGTGGGCGGAGATAAACAATATATTACAAGGTTAGTTTTGATTATATTAAGGTGTACTTCAGGCAATGTTTACTATGAGTATGAGTTTTTGATATGAAAGAAAGAATGATTTATTTTGAAATACATACAGGTACAACATCATCATAGTGCTTATGACTAAAGAAAAAAAATAAGAGTGAGTGTTAGTGGTATTTAAAAAAAGGAGCCGCGGAGAGTAAGGTGAATTGCTAATAGTAGATATTGCTACATTCATTTATTTACTGTTATAAAGTTGTGAAAATAAAATTGTATACTGAAAAAATAAAAATAGAAGGTCGTCAGCGCAGATGAAAAGAATCATAACCCTCTTTTTTTTGCGTAGTCGGGTATAAAGTATATCCTGTAACCATCTGTGGATGTCCAGCTACCCGTGTACCAAAAATAGTTGAAAATTGTTTAGCCGTTTTGGTCTGATGCCACATTGATACAGAACACAACAGAACAGTGACATACAGAAACCCAAACAAAATATTCTTCGATTCAGAGTCGAAAAAAAATGTTTTGTTTGTGTGTGTCTTTATGTAGCTTCATCACGCCAAATTGGCTAAACAAATTTAAACTATCTAAAGATGTTTATAGAATACATTTTAGCCAACTACGCTGAGCTTTGTTTGTATGTGACTTTGTGGCTTAATCACGCCAAATTGGCTTAAAGGATTTCAACTATTTTTGGATAACAGGTAGCTGGGTATTGATAGATTGTAATAGAATATTATTTCTAACTACGGTGAGGAATAAAAATGGGGTAATAGTATGATATATTATAGTGCAAGTAATGATTGACCCAATCTTACATTCGTTATTAAAACAATAATAAACAAGTATCACAAAAACCAGAAATAATATTAATGAACCTATTATCCCAACGGTCAATTACCGGCCTGTTTACCCCGTTTCATAAACAAAAACTAACAATTCATTAACCCTTCACTCTGGCCGGCTCGAATGCCCGGTTCTCGTAATCCCCGGGATTCCACTGAATTAATGAATGTCAAATTTATATCTCACTAGGACTTTTCCGGGCGGGCCGATATTTAGTTTAACCCTCAAAAACTGTGCATTTTTCCAGGATAATCCTGATACCTTATACCCTTTGTCACTCTCGAGTTTTTCGTATCTCTCTATCAGTTGTCTATCCATCAGTTGTCGAAATGCTGCCAACAGAATGAAATGGAAATAAATTGCAAAGGCGGCTACCCAAGTCAAGAGGACCGAGGACGAAGATCACTGTACGACTCTGACAAGAGTGAGATGACTATATAGAAGTATCCTACCAAAAACATTTCATGTTAAATTGGTGGCCAAGAATCACATGCTCCTAACGCTTTCACTGTAAAAAAGTTATTGGATCCCAGGAAAAGCCAAGCTCGTAAGCCCTGGCTTTACTAACCCTACCACCTTGGTTTAAAAAGTATGGCATCAACTGGCTTCAAGCCCCTAAGCCCTGAGTTTACTAACACCTCTGTTTCAAAAGTATGGCTCGGCCGTTTCATATAGTACCGTAAATAAGTCCAGTGGACCGTCTGGTCAGATCTATTAACAACGGAGTCCACTACTGCCCATAGGCCCTTCCCTATGCCTAGCCACAGCCACATCCACCGATTTCCCGTGACTCTAACGAGCTAATCCATCCACTTAGTCGGAAGCCGTCCTACGCTGCGCTTTCCTATGCGTCTTCGCCACTCGGTTTTTCTGCGTGATAGTAGTGAGAGACTGCATAAGAGCAGATCCAAAGTAACTAAGAAACTCGCAGAATTCAGTGGTTGAAGTGGCAATGGGCGGCCATGTAGCCTGCAGAACAGATGACCATGGTGGGGGCAGTTCTGGAAGAAACCGGTCTAGAATCACTTTGTTGTCCATTTGTCTGTCTGTCAAGACTATTTTTCTCAGGAACGCCTGGATGTATCGAGTTGAAATTAACATCAAATACACAACAAAAAAAAAACGTATATCTGCGGACCATTGAAGTTGTAAAAAGATCAAACTCTTAAGTCAACGCAATCCAAAGATACAGTCATTAAAAAAGGTGTTTCCATACAAATTAGCGTTCGTGGTAAACCTATAGGGTACTTACAGCTGTTCTATAAATTTCAAATTTTGTATGAAGGTAGCTTTTATTACACAACCCACGAAATAAATCTAAAATCTTAAGTTTTTTGTTTGGTCGTCTAAGTCAGTAATCAATATAAAATTACCCCACACCGCGTACATTTCGCGTATGATTTTCACAAATATGGCCATTTTTAACATACATTTGCGCTGAACCGCGGTGCATGAAGTAGACTTGCACTTGACCGGTTTTTTTAAATCTCAAAAGCTTCGCGCAGCATTTTTGGAAAATATATTTTCTTTTTAGAAAAAAATTGAAGGGCTATCAAACTTAATTGAATGGTTTAGTTTGTCAATGACATGTTCTCAGTCTGCAGACCTGTTATATATCGACGGTGCTTAACATCCGCCATGTGCAACTGAAAATTATTTATGCATGTTGTATCTGCCCAATAATTTGCTGTTTTAAATCTATTAGCATAGCATTCATGAGTATATAATAATGATAGATTTTAACCGCTGTTGATAGAAGTAATAAATCAAATAAAATAAAATTCCCGGCGAGCCCGTAATGCCCAGGATTCCCGGCGTCCCGTAATGTCCGGGAAATGACGCGTGAACTGCCGCAGATAGTTCCCTAAACGATGACGTTACGATTTTTTGCCCCGGTTACTAGGATGGCCGGGTGAGGCTGGTTTCGACTCTCCTTATTTTTCAATCTAATATTCATTCACTAGAAGGTCTAGGACTTATTTGCAGGTACGCGGCTGAATACTTAAAGCGGCCCCGCAGCGCTCCAAGTAAATCCGAGTTGGCATTCTTTGGTTGTTTTAGACGTAGGTAGTCCAACGTATCAGCCTCGGTTAGTCCGTCATACCCGCTTTGGTCCCTCTACATAGAGAATATTATTAATACCTACATATTTTATATATTAATGCATAAACGCATTTCCACAACGTAAAAAAGAAAAAAATACCTCATTTGCGGAGGTGAAAAAAGTCATAACTGTTCTTCTGGCTTTAGCGTCGTTGGGTATCTTAGACCTGTCCACACTGAAAAAAACAATCAAGAAGCGTTTTAGCTTGATTGTGCACACTAATAAAAATGGAGCCAATCAAGTAGCGTTCTAGCTTGATTGGAAATTTCTTAATTGATTCAATCACATTACGAATAAATTCATTACTCAACATGATTGCGGTACTACGAAATAAAATGATCAACTCTTTGAACATTTTACGTATTTTCGTAGTTAACCTTAACTAGGTCGCATTGTAACAACAATCAAACTAAAAAAAGTTGTGTTACACTAAATCTTTGGTTGAACTTATAATAAACTTTATTATTATAAATAAAAAGATCTGAATAATGTCAAAATTTCACTCCGACTTAGCTGTTTTAATCGAGATATATCTCGGCGCCACCCATAATTCACTTATCGTTGTGGAATTTCAGTGACCTTTTGTGGTCTTCTTCATCAATAACACGTAGTATGTCACGTGAAACTGTATAAAAAATCCCTATATTTCAAATTTTTTAAGGAAATCTAGAGTAAAAGGCAGAATGACCCAAGGAGTGCGTAATGGCGCGTCGTTGGTGATAACTGGAACAGTCACTGTCCGCGCTGGCTTATGCCGAAACACCTCGCGTGTCCACAGCGGCACCTCTTTGAGATAGTAAATCTTTAATAATATTTAATAGTAAAATGCAGAATGACCCTAGAAGAAGCAAGAGACGGGTATGTAATGTTTTATATAACTTTTTTCTAAAACTATTACTCCTTATTGGTTATTATAAAAGCTAACGTAATCTGGTATAGGGAACAACGTAATCTGGTATAACGTAATCTACTGGGGACTCGCTGGATGCGGGTCGCCTCTATCCAGTCCATGTGAAATCTATTGAGGAGGCCTGTGTCCAGCAGTGGACGTGCTATGGCTGAAATGATGATGATTATGAATCTGGTATAAACACCCAAATGGATATGCCAGGAAAAATCATGACAAAGTTTTCTTAATCATAATATCGAAACAATAGCATTATATCAAACATTATATTTATGTGAAACGTTACATTAGGTCAAAAAACGTTATATCAAACGTCGAGCGGGTGCGCAGAGATAGAAATTAAGGGGCAAAATTTTATGACTAGTATTGTTCTAACATTGGTAAACCTAACTATCTACTATTATACTAAAACACAAATATATATTTCGATTCACTAATCTCTAAATAGTCCGTTTCAAAAATGATTTTGAAAATATCTTAATTAATATTTTTTTCTATTTCCGTGATTATTACTCAATGAAATAAAACAATTTAACGGATTATATCGCGTATATTATCTCATTTTAGTTCCCGACGTTTCGAAAGCTTTCCAGCTTTCCATGGTCACGGGTGGACTGAGAAAAGGTGCATTTTCCTCTGTCAAAGTTACATTTTGTGCAAACTACCCATTTTTGAAAAAAACACATATAAAAGTGTACATACATTCCAGGCCTAAGCTGTAAAGACAGTTACACATGTGCCAGAAGGGCTTAATTATTTTATTCTAATAATTTACCAAGCAGCATTTCACAAATGAAGCGTACTGAGGAGAAAAGAAACGCTGCAAAGAAAAACTCCCAGGCTACCTCATTACTAATTATAATAATTAAAAAACAGAGACTATTAAACTACTTTTAAACAGATAAGATATTTTACACCGTTCGGAAATTAAGGTTTTGCAGTCCTGTGTCTCGCTTGTTCCTTGATGAGATGTATTACAGGATCCCAAGCTGGTGGTAGTGACAATCCATCTTCTCTATTGAAATTAGGATGCTTTTTAATCTCAATAGCCTCGCGTAGCATTCTGGGAAAATATATTTTTTCTTTGGCAAGGATATAAGGTTTATCAAACTTAATTGAGTGGTTTGGTTTGTCAATGACATGTTCACAGAAAATAGGTCTGCAGTCTGTGAACATGCCATTGACAAACCAAACCACTCAATTAAGTTTGATAAACCTTCTATCCTTATTATAATTAGTAATGAGGTAGCCTGGGAGTTTTTCTTTGCAGCGTTTCTTTTCTCCTCAGTACGCGTCATTTGTGAAATGCTGCTTGGTAAATTATTAGAATAAAATAATTAAGCCCTTCTGGCACATATGTAACTGTCTTTACAGCTTAGGCCTGGCATGTATGTACACTTTTATTTGTGTTTTTTCAAAAATGGGTAGTTTGTACAAATTGTAACTTTGACAGAGGAAAATACATCTTTTCTCAGTCCACCCGTGACCATGGAAAGCTGGAAAGCTTCCGAAACGTCGGGAACTAAAATGAGATAATATACGCGATATAATCCGTTACATTATTTTATTTCAATGAATATCTTAATTGTAAAGAAATTTCATTTTTACAACTTCATAATATTATATATGTTGATTTAATTTTTTTTATGGATTTTATTAACAAATTATCAAAATACCATAAAAACGATTTCAAAAAGTAATACTAAATTAAATACGGCCAAGAAATACGCATGATATAGGCATTATAAACTACTAAGTAGACAGCAATTTGTGAGAGAGGTCCGAAATGGACGTTTACGTCATAGTACACGACGGTCATATCAACTCCATATAAAAATTTTATATGCTAGAAAAAGATAGAATGAAATGTTTGATGGCTTATATCTTGATTATTTCTACAAATATTTAAAAAAGATATTTGTCTCTAGTGTTTATTACTTGAATGAGCTTATAGGGGCAGGTATGTCGCGTCAGCTCAAATCTTAGAGCAAATGCAATAGGATATGAGGGGCGGCGGGGGGAGGCGACTCGAGAGCGGGGCGCAGTACGCGTCACTTATGCAGTCGTTATTAGGACATGTAATTGTACGGTCGAAGTTATTTTAGTAAGAGTATAAAACTCAATCGGTGTTTTATTCAAGGACACAGTAAATACCCCTAAAAGCTTTTAATACAGCAAAAATGAAGATTGATGCATATTCCCTATTGAGTGCCTCTGCCGTTCTGCTCTATACTTATCGGAAGATGATACGTAGCCTCCGATTGGGCTAAGTCGGTTTTTTACGAATTTGGAGGGCGTAATGAGTCCGACCTCTCAAAGCCCGCCATTTCTGCACAAGAGCTTATTTTTACTGCCCTTCCTGGTCAGTTACGTCATTTTAGAGACTTCTAGTCACTTGCGGTTGGCTTCAACCTTTCCGGACGCCGAGATTTTTTATTTGAATCACGTCTGGGGACCCGAGAATTTATTAAGAGTCCCTTGTAAGCTTGCTTTACATAATATACAAAAGGCGTTTCCGTAACATAGTCACTTTGGGTGTAATTGATTTAAACAACGGTTGCATTATCATTACTAAGTACTACGAACTAAGTAATGTAGTATGCGTAGCGTCGGGGTGGTAGGTGGAACGGAAACTCGGTGATTCTTCACATGGTTTATATATATATTGTTAACCAACAACTCTCTATACTCTAGACTACCGTCTAACCTCAACTATATCTTAATTCTCTCCCTAATGTTACAATACTTAAGTATATATACAATTAATCTACGTGATCAACGTGTTCAACAGAGGAAATCCCTTATCGGATAGATAGGCACTTTATCTGGTTTTTTCACGTCTATCTACATACGTGTAGATGAGACTGTTTGCCTATCACACCTCCCCTGAAAAGGTAGGGGGTTCCCTCCCCTGAAAAGAACGCTATTCATAATATAATTTTACTCTATTCTTATGTACTAAATAATCTTTTCCATCCTTAATTACATTTAAATTAGAACCTATAATATCATTTATTTTATATGGACCCAAATACAAATTATTGAGCTTGTTGTAGTTTTCATTTTTAATTAGTACTAATTCTCCTATCTTAAAGTTTATAACGTTAGACTTACTGTCATAATTTAATTTTCTTTTAATTTTGCTTTCTATTAAATTGGTTCTGGCATCTGTATATGCTTTCTGTAACCTAAATTTTAATCCTAATGGGTAATTGTCATAGTTATATAATGGTTCAACTCTATTTACAACGTTACTTGGTATATTGCATGGTTTCCCAAATACTAGTTCATACGGTGAGTATTTTGTACTTGCGTTTACAGAAGTATTGTACGCAAAACACCAATACTGAACCCATGAGCTCCAGTTTGTGGTATAATTCCTAGTTTGTATTCTTAGATAGCTACCAAGATGCTTATGCCAATTCTCTAGTGAACCAACACTTTCGTGATGATATGGTGTTGAGTTGATTTTCTCGATTTGCAATAATTTACACACCTCGTTCAAGGTTGCATTGATAAATTCTGTACCACAATCTGTCGCTATGGTTTGGGGAATACCATACCTTAAAACAAAATTTTCAACAAATGTCCTGGCTACAGTTTGGGAATCCTTGTTTTCTAATGGATATGCCTCTACATACTTAGTTAATTCACATTGCAAAGTTAGAATATACTTATATCCTACATTATCCTGATCTAATGGTCCAACTACACCTAAAAATACCTTTTCAAAAGACGTTGTAGCTGTGGTAGTTATTACCATTTTATCTCTCGTTTGTCTCCTATTAAATTTTTGTTTTTGACAATCTTTACAACGCCTCACAAACTCGTCCATGTCTTGACGCATGTTTTTCCAATAATACTTCTTCTGAATATTGTAAATCATTCTGGTACTACCAGCATGTCCACTAGTTGGTAACAAATGATAATCATTAAGTATAATTCGAATCATTTCCCGATCGGTAAGTTTCGTTTTTCCCTGTATGATACATAACCTAGGTAATTCATCTTGTCTCGCGCGAAAGACATTAGCTAACATGATAACATGATTTTTATTGAGCTCATTTTTAATAATCACCAACTCTACTTTATTTAAACTTTTACACATCCCAATCAGGTCTCGTAACGCTACGTCTAAGCGTGCTTTCGTTAATAAAAAATCCTGATTCATATAAATCGTAGAGTCCACACAAATGACATTATTATTACTCTTATTCGCGGTCCGCTTCAAGTCATTCATCAGTACTGACATTTTCATAAATTCTTTACTCGAGCAAATTATTAATTCTGTCTCTTCTCGTGTCCTTTTTATGATATCTACTACTTTAGGCTGGCCGGGCTCCAAAGACGTAGTACCTAATTCTCGTGTCTCATTTATTACTTTCGATGAGCGCGCCATTGAACGAGTAACTACTCCAACGAAACTCGAATTTAACGACTTTAACTCATCCGATGTGATGACAATTCTAGATAAGGCATCTGCCATAACATTATCTGAACCTTTAATATATTCAATCTCGAAATCATACTCCTCCAAAGTCAGTCTAAACTTCGTCAATCGACTACTAGGATCCTATAACTATCGAACGAGCTGCTCCTGAACCTAATTTTAACAATAATCTATCGCCCGTACTATGGTGCAAACTTAAATTACCTTCCTCATAATTAATATTACACTTATATTTTAAAAGGAAATCTTCTCCTAAAATACCATCACTCATACACGTAAGACCATTCAACACGTAAAACTTGTGGTAAAACCTATAACCTTCCATACATAATCCTAGCTCGACATAGCCCATCGACTCCAAATTTCCACATACTCCTCGTATTTTTAACCTATCCGGCACTATTCGTAAATCTAACCCCTTAATCCAGTTATATTTTATAATCGACACATTAGCTCCAGTATCAACCAATAACGATAATTTCCTATCTGAACAACCTACAACTACGTGATTACTAATATTGTAAGTTAAGATATCTACATAATCTCTTTCAGACACGAAAAAATTCTAACTCGCTACGCTGATTATCTGAGTCACGCTCTGCAGCCGCTGACTCGACAACATTAACATTACGTGTACGCTGTCCGTTTGACCTAGCGAAATTGTTTGATTTCTGCTTGCTATAAAAATACTGACCCTGACCTTGCTGACTCGCATTGCGATTATAGCTTGAGTGTGTAGAATTATATTTACTACTGCTATTTTTAGCCTGAGACTGCCGTTGACTATAATACTGTTTATTGTTATGGAAAAACCCATTATTTTTCCGTCAATTAATTGATTTATTTGCTTTTCCTCCACGTCTACTACCGGCAAAAGAGAAAGAGCTGTCTTTAAATCAGAATCGACCATTTTCGACTCTGGATCTGAACCTACTAACTCCTGAATTTCCGAGTATAAATAAATGGTCAAACTGTTCGACAGTTTTCAATACAATCTCGAGATCCACAGCTTCAACATCTTTTTTACATATATCATCTACTAATAAATCAAAACTACGCTTAATCCCTTACAGCACGTAAATTTCCTAATACATCTAGAAGGCTAGCCGTAAAATTGATTTAACTTAACACTCAAAGTAAACAACATAACAACAAACAAATATTAAAAAAACTTTGACCTATTTACACAGTTTCTCCTCGAATCGTTCGTCGTGCCGCTTGGTGCTCCCAGCCGCCAGCTGACTTGCTCGTAGACCCGAGACAACGCGTAGACCGTCAGGTAGCCCACAACAGCTATGAGCAGGACCTCCGATAGCTCCAAAACCCGCCGAAGCCAATGACGCGGTGTTGTTGTTCTTTGATTGCTGGCCGCCCATTTCTTTGATCGAAATTCAGTGACACTAATGTAATTAAGCAAAGTCACCTCGCAGATGATATTCTTCTTAGCTCGAGCGCCCCGTAGTCGCCTCGTCCTCTAAATCTTCCTGCAGTAACTTGTCTTCACTTGTCACGGTCGCCATGTAGTATGCGTAGCGTCGGGGTGGTAGGTGGAACGGAAACTCGGTGATTCTTCACATGGTTTATATATATATTGTTAACCAACAACTCTCTATACTCTAGACTACCGTCTAACCTCAACTATATCTTAATTGTATCCCTAATGTTACAATACTTAAGTATATATACAATTAATCTACGTGATCAACGTGTTCAACAGAGGAAATCCCTTATCGGATAGATAGGCACTTTATCTGGTTTTTTCACGTCTATCTACATACGTGTAGATGAGACTGTTTGCCAATCACAGTAATAGCAACAGATAAATAAGCCTTTTTTTGGCTTTGCCGTTATCGGGTAAAAAGGGAGAGCTTCTGAGTGTTTGTTTATGTAGCAGCAACAAAACATTTTTGTCGTAATTAAATTATAATAAAATGAAATGGACATTACCCAAAAAGGCTTCCATTTGATCCACAAATGTTTCTTAAAATGCTCAATATTTCATAGAATTTTCATTTCATCGCTAACTTTTTACCCTGAAACCATAAAATTTCTATGACTTTTGAAAAAATCCTATGAAATGACAATTATGACGACGAAATGAAGTATTTGATAAGGCAAGGTACAGTCAGCGTCAAATAGTCTGTAGCATCCAAAGTGCCAAAAATATCGCAACACATCTTTATTCTTATGGACATAAAGTTGTGTGACGATATATTTGGCGCTTTGGATGCTACAGACTATTTGACGCTGACTGTACAACCGAAAAAGCCAAAAGGATGAACACATATTTTTAAGGTTTCAAAAAAAACCCTTATCGAAAAAGGCTATTCATTATTCAATAGACGACTTTTTTAATGATAACGGCATTTCATTTCTGTAATGTACGAATAATAATCTATAATATCTGTAAACATAATACATCATTATAAAAGTGTAGAAGTGAAATATCTGTACATTGAAGATATTTTCAAGAAAATATTGTAACGGACTATCCGCTCACGTGCTCGTAATTTTGGTTTGAACTCTATCTATACTTGATATAAGAGTGGTGACATGCAACTACAGTTGCGAAAAAACACTCTAGTGAAGCACTCTAGTGGCTATTTGGAGGAAACAGAATTGAAAACAAAATATTTTTTATTTTTTGTATGTATGTAGGTATGTGTCGTTGTGGTTTATCACAAAAAATTGGCTAAACGGATTTGAACATTTTTTTTTGGTTATCCACAGAATTGGTTATAGGATATTAAAGTACAAAAGAGTGTTTCGTTATGACTTCTTTCCCTTCCACGAACAAAGTTGCCGGCGCCTTCTATCTATCAGCCTCGGACGTCCACTGCTGAATATAGGCCTCTCCTATACCTCGCCACAGGGTGCGATCCTGCGCAGACCGCATCCACTGCCGGCGCCTTCTAGTGTATTATGTAATTGATTTTTATTCAATAATAGGGAATATGCATGAATTTAAATTTTTGCTTTATTAAAATCTCATTCATGAAACAAACAGTAGACAAAAAAAATTCTTATAACTATAAAAATAACCAAGATATAAGACATCAAATATTTCATTTTATCCCTTTCCATCAAAACAGAATTTAATATGGAGTTCATAATGGCCGGAGTGCACTATGACGTAACCAGTGCACGTCGGACCTCTCTGTCTAATTAGTAGTTTAAAATGCCTATATCTTGCGTATTTCTTGGCCGATTTAAATTTAACTTTCACATTTTGAAATAGTTTTTACAGTATTTTGATATTTTGTTAAGAAAAGCGATAAGAAATTTCATGCATGTACCCTTTTGTGTCGTTATTTAATCCACCCTTTTTATTTTCTAATAATACGCATTTAAACATTAATGCAGGCAAAATTGTCCATGGACAGAAGCCATTAAACTTAAAAATTGAACAGAACAGATTTTGTATACCGTGACCATGGTTCTCAGTGAGCAAAATATTAAGATACTTTCCCATTCAATAAGGGTGCCGGTAAACCCGTTTTACCGCGATTTTTCATCCCCTTATCTATTGTGGCGCTGCACCCTTTCATTACCCTTAAAACCGCCCTAGCCTTAGCAATATAGTATCAATCCAGGCCACAGAGCTTCTCTTGACAGTACTCTGACTATAAAATATGAAAAAAATCCGACGCTAAGTACCTATGAGATAAGGTAGGAAGAATTTGGACTGACTTGCGTCAGATTTTAGGAAATATAAACAACTAAATATTCAATTTCCGTAAACAAAATACTGAGAAAAAGCCTATCTGTACACATAGGATAGGCATAGGCATTTAGCAAAACAATATAAAACTGAAATTGATATAGTTCGATGATGAACTCAAAATTTGAAAAGAAGGCTAAATTTAGAAGTCGCATTTCTAATACAAATATTTATCTACTTATTACTAAATTTATCCAAGTTACAAATGGTCGTTATGGAGATCCTTTGAGGAGGCCTTTGTCCAGCAGTGAACGTGCTTGGGCTAATATGATGATGAATTTGATGACTGTAAATAGGCTAAATAGTACCAATAGCCTCCTTTGGTCACAATAATTAAAACAAGTGTTAGACTTTCATGCAAAGATCGATAATATATTAAACAATAAAAAAAATCCAAGTAATTTCAGAAATAAAAAAATTAAAAATATACGCCAATTAAATTTAGAGAATTTATGATAAACTAGCTTTTTCCCGTAACTTTCTCCGCCTTAAATTCGTTTATCGCAGATAAGGGTCTTTTTCCGC
Source organism: Hedya salicella (assembly GCA_905404275.2). NCBI lineage: Eukaryota > Metazoa > Arthropoda > Insecta > Lepidoptera > Tortricidae > Hedya > Hedya salicella. The sequence goes on from FR990101.1 coordinate 26,634,627, forward strand.
GATAAAAAATAGCCTATATCCTTCCCCTGAACTTAAACTATCTTCATACTAAATTTCATTCAAATCGTTTCAGCGGTACAAGCGTGAAGAGGTAACAGACAGACACACTTTCGCATTTATAATACTAGCGGCCCGCCTTAGATTCGTTTATCGCGGATAAAAGGTATTTTTCCGGGATAAAAAGTTGCTGATGTCTTTTCCCAAAACTCAATATTTTACTAATTTAAATGTGAAGCATATTACCAAGATTTTAAGTTCCTATCTTAAAAAAATATTTACTGTCTATACAAATTTTCATCCCCTTTGTCGTCCCTAAAAGGGATGAAAATTGACATACATTATAGCCTATGTCCCATTCTGATATATTATAAGGTACATAACTGGAAAGTTTCATAAAAATCTTCCAGTAGTTTTTGAAATTAAGTGAAACGTACAAATATACTTTCACGTTTATAATATAGTACGGAAATAAGAATATGGATTAGTATGGGTTAGTATGGATTTGAAAGAGTCTCATATTGGCGTCGATTTGTACTTTTGATTTGTGGTATCGTTTTTTTTTACTAAATTTAAATTTTATTGCGACTATTATTTGTAATATTTAGGATGGAGGTCTGATGGCGGTTGAAACGCTCGCATTTCTAAAGTCAGACCTCTGAATGCTGCTACCGCTATGTCAGACGCGTGTATCATAATAATCCTCCGGGTCTCCAACCATTCGGAGCACCGTGAATAGGCTCAGTGTAGCGTCAATAGCTTCCTTCATCGGGATCAATGAAATATGAAAGGATGTAAACGGCTCACGATAATAGCGCGATTACTAGACTCTAAAGGGTTCGTCTTTTATAGGATATGTTTGATACTTGCGTCTCTTTGGTATTGGTTCGTTTGATAAGTGACTAATGAATTGGTATTGACTCTAAGAATTCTGAGGTATTTAGAGTAATACTGGTTGCAAACCAGTGTAGACTGCTTTACTTGAAGAAAACTGAACATATCGTCTAGTCTAGACGAGTTCAGTGTGTAAGGGCAAATATTTGTGTCCTGAGTCTTCGATGCTTTTTATGTGTATAAATAAATTTATCTATTAAATACCTATATCGTCTTCTAGTACTCATAACACCAGCCTTACTTAGCTTAACATGGCACTAGTTCGAGTTGTGTGAATATTGTCCTGTAATGTTTATTTATTTAGTGTTGGGCTCAGTAGGTTGCACAACGGCCTACGAAGCTGGCGGTCCCGGGTTTGAATCTCGGGCAGCGCAAGTATTTGTGTGATGAGCCTGAATGTTTTTTCCTAGGTCGTGGATATTTTCTATGTATTTAATTGTTATAATTAAATAAAATATTATGTCGATTTATGTAGAATGACTTTTTTATATAAATAACACAGGGACATATTTATATAAAAAAGTCATTGAATTTGATTACCATCCTTCCTAAAAAGGATTGTATTTCTAGATAAATAAATGCTACAACGTTGACAGCATCGACGAACATCTATATACTATTATAAAAATGTAAAAAAAAATGTGACCATGAAAGATATAATAAAAAGTTTCATTTCTTTATGGATATATATATTATAAGTATTACAGGACTGTTTTAACATAAGTGATCGCTTCGCATCTGCTCGTTTGCCTCCTATGTCATAAAAGAAAAAATAAAGTCGTGGTCATTAATCTATCTTATAATAAATCTTGATATTTTGCTTATATCGTATACTCTACCACAGTATCATAAAGAGTACTACGTACAGTATGGACACTGCCTGAAAGTGCCGCTCACCCGCGCTCGGTTACCTCGCAGTTACCGGCTGAGGTAACTGAACTGTGAGCGCGAAGAACGCGGGTGGCCGAAGCTTGTGGGCGGCGGGCCGCGGGCAGCAGGGAGTGTCCGACGGGCGGCAGAGAGTGTCCACAGTGTGACTCTACACTAATTATAATGAACATTTCATATCATCATCATCAGTCGTTCACTCTTGGCAGAGTGGTCGTGGTCACGGCAATGGTGTCCACATTTGGATCCTTATCCTCGTCCTTCTCCTGGCAGACAGCAGTTCTCGTGATGCGTCTCCAATTCATACGGTTGTCTGCGAAGCGAGTGCACTGTATCATAGTGCTCTGTGTGGTCTTTTTAATAAGGTCGGTCCAGCGAGTCGGCGACCGGCCTCGTCCTCTCTTACCTTCCATCTGGGCCTGTATAAGTGATTATCAAAAAGCATAATATTCAGATGGTAAGAAATTCAATCTATTTAGATTTCGTTAGCAGCTATTCTTGTTAGTTGGTCCTTCACTGCTAAGGAACGTGACTACGCCAATGATTATTTTTGATAGCAGCTCTCCATTTCTCCCTGTTGGTGGCTTTGTGGAGCACGCTGCTAAGTGTTGTATTCAGTTGGTCGGATATCTGATCATTCCATCGTTAGGGCTTCACCCCGTGGTCTGGTGCCGTCTATCTTCCCCTACACCACCAGTCGCAAGTTGCCAGGATCTTTGCGAGCTTTGTGATCAAAGATTGTAGCACGTTGGAGGCAGATGGTTGATGGCCTTGGCTGACTTTTCAGCTTAAGTTGGGTTATTATGGAGACATTAGCGCAGCGTGCGGTCCAGGGTATATGGAGCATATTTGTCTACACCCACATCTCTAGAGCATCGATATTATTTCGGAAAGCAGCCTTGAGGGGTAAGGGCTCTGCACCATAAAGACATATGGAAAAGAAACAATTTTAATTTTTGTCCGGTTCAGAATGTTCCTGTCCTTACATACTTTATCTAATTGAGACATTCCCGATTTTGCCATGCCAATTTTTTGTTGGATATCAGCTTCACATCCGCCCTTAGCTTAGCGGCTACTCACGTCGAATAAACTGACCTGCTCGACATTTTTCTGTGTCCACTCATCGCTCAAGCCTATGGTCCTCGTAATAGAGCGAAAGATGTCAAACAGTACTAGGCTATGTGAGAAACCTTTAATCTGAATATGATTATTATCATATAGATACCCTAGTTTAGGCTACACGTTCGCTGTCAGACGCGGTTAAGATTTTATTTTACTAGACAACTTCGTAACCCTTTTAAAACACATTTTAACAGCTCCAATTCGTACGCTGTAAATATTGTAGGGTCTCACGGGGTGAGCGCGTAATGATACCTGCGGTGCAAACTTTGCCAGGAGTTTCCTCCAGCTCCTACACACAGTACAGGTAATAACCGTATTTTAACTCGAATGTAAATCAAGACACTGTCTGGAATATCATGTCAATTGATCAGTTGCTTGACCTTATCGCTTTACTTGAGCTTTCTGTTGCTCACAGTATCCTATAACCATCTGTGGATACCTGGCCACCCGTATACCTAAATTCATTGAAATCTGTTTAGTCAATTTGGTGCGATGAAGCCACAAACATACAAAAAAGTAACCTTCAAGTAGGTCGTATCACTTCTTTTTTTGAAAATATTTTCAAGTTACAGACATTTATTTTTTAGAACTTCTATATCTATATATTATGTAAATCGTCGCTTAGTACCCATAGTACAAGCTTTGCTTAGTTTGGGACTGGGTCGATTTGTCTAAGATTGTCCGTGATATTAATTATTATTCTTTTATTTTCTTCTGTTTCCGCGATTATTACTCATTGAAATAAAACAATTTAACGGATTATATCGCGTATAATCCGTTAAATTGTTTTATTATTATTTTTTTAACTTTATAATAATAAGTATAGATTAGTCGCTAAATAAAGCTTTTCTTTTTTCTTCCATTTAGACTGTGTTACACATCTTGTTATTTCAAAATACGGTATTTGACTATAATCAACATAAACTGTTTAACATGGCGATTTTAAACAGTCGGGACCCATAAGAAATCTAGATCGACGCAAATCTTCCCAACAATGGCTCCCGACTGTTTTAAATCGCTATGTTCCATATGAGAATTTATTATTTGTTTTATGTGAGTATCGATCATGAATCATGAAACATTTCCATTATAACTTAACAAATTTCTAGGGTACCGGACTTGTTCTTTTCTTTTTAGTTTTTTTTTACGCAGTCGGGTTTTTTGTTTTTTTAATTATTATTTTTTATTTTATACTTTTTAGTCAAAATTATAAAAGTCTATAAATTTCGCAATCTTTATCGTCGGGGTTATTGAGAAGCTTGCACAGATTTATTACAATTAAATGAAATATATGTGAACGGCTTGCTAACCAACTTTAAATCGTTATAGTTCCTAACTGGTAATTAAAAATTAACAATGATAAAAAAAAACCTAATAATGATTCTCAAATCCCTATTCAATGATACCCGACTCGATATAGTACGTTGATTTTTATTTTTTTATTTTTCACAATATGGTGTCTCATTATCGCCATTTTGAGTTTTCATCATTTTCATGTCTTCAGTGACATTTGGACAGTTAAGACGAAACGATTAATGTAAGAGTCACCAAAATCGGTCCACGCGTTTGGTCTCTAGAGTGCCAGATAGGAACAAACATACATACATACATACATACATACATACATACGTACATACATACACTGATTAACACAATACCCTCCTTTGCGTCGCGCAGTCGGGTAAAAATATTGGACACGTATTTTTTTTACATAATCGAAACATAAAGACGATAAATTGAGTCATAACGTCGCGTGACGTCACTCCTAAGTACAATTTTTACTTAGGCGCGATGTCACGAGCCCCCACTCCTAAACTTTAATGCGATTTATCAGAGTATTTTTTATTATTTTGAAAAAGCAAAAAATATGTGCAAATATTTTTTATGGCTAATTAGAATTTTGATTTTCATACCCTGTTATCATGCCTATTGCTCTTTACTGCTTATAATACTTGAACTGTAGTCAGACTGAGTTGAGAAAGGAAACTGTTGTTCTATAGAAATAGAGTTTCAGTGAGAAGTACTTTCTGCTCTAAGCTGTTTCGAAGTATGTCAGCGAACATTGTGTTTTTATGTTTAACAAATTAAATTTACCTTTTTCCTTTGTAACGTTTATAAATGAAACAATTTAAACGGATTATATCCCGTATATTATCTCATTTTATTGCCCGAGTTCAGATATAATCCATTTAAAGGACCCCGAACCTATAATATGGAAAATGTGTTTTTAGTTTTTGATGAAATTATGGTAGTTCTTGAGATACAGCGCTTTAACAGTTGGACAGACGGACAATCAGACATATAGGCAGACAGGGTTGCATGAGACTTTCTTTATTACTTTTTGGTACGGAACCCTAGAACGATCAAATTGATATTGCGTCGTTACTGACTTCGGAAGCGAGATTTGTGCTTTGATTAATTGGACAGTAAAATAGCTATCCCATTTCACAGGAAATTCGATGCAAAACCAGTAACCTTCCTTCAATTCGATTTATCTCAGCGGACTCAATTTCTGCACTAAAAAAAATCTAGTCTTTAAGCTTTTATATTCCCAATCCTTTCTGCAAAAAAAACGCCATTCTAACATCTCACCAAAGATGTATTGAAACACGTTTAGTTCGCAGCTCATACGATCCCTCTGCCTCTGCTAAAAATGGTGTCCTAACGTTGATCAGCAGGGTCGATTCTCGTTTGCCAATTAAGTGTGATATACGTAGTTTTGGATGTTTTTGGTTGTTTATTGGGTGCTTCGCGAGGTTCGCACGAAATGAAATAGGGCCCTCAAGGCGGCATCAATCTGTTTAAAAATGAACAAAGGTGGAAAAGGTACAGGTTTTTATCTTGAGATGGGTCGAGAGGGTGCCTAACTTATGCGGGGCTGAGATGGGAGTAAGTGATACTTCCTTGTTGGTTTTAGTAGGGCCGCGATTTAGTTTTAAGGGGGTGCATAGAAAATTTAAGCTATGTTTAAGTGAGATTTTTGACAAATCTGGTATATGAAACAAGCTGATTTTCAGATATGTGTCTATTGACTATATAACCTATTCAGCGCCTAACGTGGATACATGTAATTTCCTCGATCTATACTAATATTATAAATGCGAAAGTGTGTCTGTCTGTCTGTCTGTCTGTCTGTTACCTCTTCACGCTTAAACTGCTGAACCGATTTGGATGAAATTTGGTATCGAGATAGTTTGAGTCCCGGGGAAGGATATTTAGGCTACTTTTAATTAATTAATAGGCAAAGGCTACTTTTAATCCCGGAAAAATACCCTTATCCGCGATAAACGAATTTAATGCGGACGAAGTCGCGGGCAGAAGCTAGTATTTAATAAATCCGAAAACGCGTCTTAATTTACCGTTTTTTGTCTAGTTTGTACAAACTACGAATAAAGGCTAAGTTTTTTCAAAATGTCATACTTCCCTTTATCTTTTACGTCACTAACTTAAGAGTCCCCAGTAAGCTCGGTACTCCATACAAACGTAGTTAAGCTCTCATTTTAAAACTGCTTGCTAGTTTGCTCTGAAACTTTGTACTTGGAATAAGTTAAAGTATAATATGCAGGCTTGTAATTAGTTAATGTAGCTTCAAATATTATAGAAAAAAAAATACAGCGAATTCAAGTTTTTCATAAAAAACTTGTTTTTGCTGTATTTTGTTTGTTTTGTATACTGGAGCCATATAAACTAATTAAAGGCCTGGATATACCTTATGTCATTGTATATGAAAAGTTTCGTTACAATCCAACACATAGGTTTAAAATCAGAACGAAACTCCGTTTGTATGGGAAGGTGAAATTCGGCCGAGCATGCCGGGGACTCTTAAATGTTAACAAAACATAATAATATCTTCGATTTCATTGTACTGTTATATCTGGCGCTTACGCAAAAAACTCCAAGCATGTAGTGTACTCGTATTAGCTATCTCTTTCTTTGATGCGCGCGAGCAATAAATGCGCCCCTATTACAAATAACCGTCATTGTCCGGCTCGGCGTTTGGGGCGAGGTTTTTCCTTGATGAAGCAGACCCTTAAGCATTAGTCCTTGCACGCTATTCTTCTGTTTAGTTTGGTACCAACTTTGAAGCTGGTCGGGGTTATGGACTGTTTGCGTTTGGTGTAGTTCTAGTAACTGATTTTACAATGTATTTACATTTATCTTAGTGATATTTAGGTCACTCAGCAAGCTTCGGGGCCTAAACGCGGTACTCGACTGAAAAAGCACACATTACGTAACGATGGCATAATAGTACATTACTACAGAGGCCGTGATGAGAGGGGTTGCCGGCCGAAGACATATTGCGAGGCCGGATAGGTCTGAGGCGGGCAATCCCATATTTCCCTCCGAGGTATGTATAGTGCTTTTTTCAAACATGCAATGCAATAAACAACAAATAAATCTAAGTTTTAATTTTTTAATACGCATCGTGGCAGAATGTCATGATGCCTGTGCCACAAATTTATGTGGAATGGAAATTAAAAAAGAAGACTTTGCCGGCCTAGGCCTGCATGATTTGTACGAAATTCCATTAACGACCTCTTGTTCTAACCAAACCTGAAACATCATACTTCGCAGCCTATTACATCAATATTTCATTGCATGATTGAGAAAAATACTATTATGCAAAGATTTTCTTTTTAATGTCGCAAGTGTGCTTACGGAGCATAGCGATGTTTGGCTGTATATAAGTTTTCCTTTGTCAGTTTAATGTTAGTAAGCAAATATAAAAAGTTAAAGCAGCGGAGAATAATTATTATTGACGGAAATTTGTTTTTTGGAGTAAGCCAAGAATTAATTTAGGGAGCCATAAACAAGAAACTTCATGTCTTCATTTCGTGATATTAACGCATATATCTCCGATCTTGTTTGAGAAAATTATTTTTATTTCCTCATAAAGAAACCTGAGAAAACCTTTTGAATATCACTTTCCCAATTTTCCGTCTAAAATTGCTTTATTGTCGAGAAATTGCTGAAAGCTATGCTGAGGTAGGTAATAGATTCCGTATGATAACGGAAATAAGGTACACCAAACAATTTCGCAAGTCCTGGGTCACTTGAATATATTTTGCAAAGAGTAGTGAAGTATACAAATTAAATAAACTCGAGAGGAAATATTTCGGGCCCCCTTAATTTAAACAATAGCAATAGGTTTCGTCTTATTATTTGACACTAGTTTGTCGTGTTGGTTGACAGCCGAGGAGAAAAAAATCATAACCCCACTTTTTCTTCAGCGTAGTCAAGTAAAACGTTTCTTATAACCATTTGTGGATGCCCAGTAACTCGAACTACATTTTTTTTAAATTTATTTAGCCATTTTGGCGAAGCCATATACAGAGATACAAAAAAATATAAGTATGTTTTTTTCGATTCAGTGACTTATTTTTTTGAAAACATCTTCAATTTACAGACATTTCAATTTTACAGCTTTATAATAGTAAAAATAGAATAGTCTTAGCAATAATAATAATAATCTTTATTTCAGAAACGAGTTCAATAGATTGGTTAGTAAAAATTGTGCCTAAATGTAATTTTTATTATTAAGTTCGTATAGCAATAAGTTGGTTAGTTAATAATTTAAATAACTAAATCCGATATAAACCAGAAAAAGTGGTTTTATAACTCTTTTTTTTGCATTAAAATTAAGGATCAGGGAAGGATTAAAACAGTTAACAGCCCTGCATTGGTTTAGAAAATATAATAGTACATTACTGCAGACGCCGGGAAAGACGGGCTTGCCTGGTGAGTAGGTATAGACGGCCGACCGTAGGGAGGCCGCATAGTGATACGAAGCCGGCAAGCACTTTTCACGGCCAGAGGCATGTATTGTGCTTTTCTCAAACATATGCAATTAAATAAAAAAAATACACCACTCAAAAAACTACACGATAAAAGTTTTTGAAATTTTCCCTTCAATCCCTCCATTAATAAGGTTTTTTTTTTCGGAAATATATATTTCGCGTGTGTAGTGTTCGAGTAGACCCTAAGGCCCTAAGGCCGTTATACACAACCTTTATAATAAGAATCCTAATTTGTATAATAAATAAAATAATTGCAGAGGATTTTAAATATTGTCTATGGTCTCTCGTGACTTACTTATACATAGACAATATTTAAAATTGATATATCAACATAAAGAATCATACAGATTTGTGTTCTTAATATCAGTTCGTGTGTAATAGGCATTAACGCGGATATTTTAGGTCCGACAACCATTCAGCCACTGGAAAGAAAAAACAGCTGTTTAGCCTGTTCATGAACACTGACACCATGCTTAAATAAAAATTAAAAAAATATTACTTCCCGGCCTAGGGCTTCAATTTTGTATCAAATTCCTTTACACTTCTTTCGAGCCGTTACGCCCGAAACGTGATACTTTAAAGCCTGTTATAACGCACGTAATGACGACATTTCATTGCATGTTTAAGAAAAGGTATTTTACCGACTTAAAATGTTTGCTCTCGAGTTTAGTATAATTACTAGATGCCGTACCTACTATAGATACGCAGCGATGCCAGTTCTCGCAGTGGTCGTACCGTGCTCTTGATGGTCTATTGGTATCAATATGAATTGATCCTAATAGAGCATCAAGAGCATGGATCGCGATCCATGATCATAGGATCACGGACCGGATTGTTGTTCACTGCCAATACGTCTGATATCGTGTTGGTAGATCGATCTAAAGGTGGGTCCACACTTGTGACAATTTACCGAACATTAACCCGTGACCGTGTCAGACACACTTGTCAGTACCGTTAATGTGGACGTATTTTTGTAACGAATAATTGTCACAAGCTCAAGTACGCTTCAATCCATACCGAACACTGAAAGAAGCTGCCGAACACAGAATAAACGGCAGGACAATGTATGGAGTTACGATCTACTAGCCGGGCCCAGTGTGGACGCTGGTCTGTGTACTGTCACGCATCTACGTCACGTGTTACGAGCCGATCCATCGAAAGTCGGTTTTTTCAAAGGATGTTCGGTATTGTTCGCGTGACCACGAGACGTCCACACTTGTATTTATGACACATGACACAAATACAGACACGGGATAAGAGTGGGTCACGTCGTGATACGTCCCGGTCGGTACATCCCCCGCCCGCACCTCCCCGCCTCGCTGTTCGCTCATTCACGCAGCGCATGCATAATTATAAACATTGTGTCGTTTACATTTGTTTTGTTTTGTGACTATTAATTATCGAGGCATGAAGTGGAGTCGGGGCTTAAATGACACCACCGATCGACTCCTGTAGCGATGCCATGTTACGCAGTCTAGTTTGACACCATGCGTCTACACTTGTAACATTTCATCGTTCAAGGTTTGTGACCGTGTCAGCACAACCTAGATCGTCCACATTTAGCGTAACATGTCCTGTAGCGATGCCACGTAGTCCGGTCCTTCGTCATGTCACAAGTGTGGACCCACCTTAAGCGCCGGGCAGTGTTCAACATTACATTACAGAATTACAGAAAATCGCCATAGAAGATCATTTGCAACTGGTAGAGATTTAATAGAAAAGAGGGCTTTCCACAGCTGTGGAAAAATGACTTATTTAATGTAAAATTGGATGGGTAGATAAGATTGCACTTAGATTAACGGACTCCATCAATTACCGCTTTTTAATAAATCCCTCTATTTTAAAAGAAGCCTATACACAAGCAGCCATTACTCAGCTGCTGTAAAAAACTGGCCAAGCGCGAGTCGGACTTGGGCACAAAGGGTTCTAGACCACCGTAAGCAGAAAATACGTTTCTTGTACTTCATCATCATTTCAGAAATAGGACGTGCACTGCTGGACACAGGCCCCCTCGATAGATTTTTACATGGGCCGGATAGAGGCCACCTGCATCTAGCGAGTTCCCGCGACCCTAACCAGATCGTCCAGGTTTCTTGTACTTATTAGCCTTTAATCTTAACACATTCACTGCCAGGAGCTCTGCTCGTAGACGAGTAGCCGTTATCGTGTCCCCCATATTGAGGAAATTGCTTAGCACTACGAAAAGCTTGGCAGTGAAATTGTTAAGCTTTTTTAACTTCAAGTATATTACGAAACGATGTTACTATTCTGGATTTTAAATACTGAAGAACAACTGATTAGACCTTAATTTTTATTTTCTGTTATGTTATTAATGACAGGCAGGCTTACAGTCAGGCAGACAGCGGAGGATTAAGGTTCTGTTGGTAGGTAATTTTTGGGTACAGAACCCTACCGAAGCCTTAGTCATTTGTTCTGTGGGTATTTTCGTGTACGGAACCCTAGAAAGGCCTTGTTTCTGGGAGCATCAGTCATCCGGTCCCTCGGGCTTGGAGTTATTAGGCCGAAGCAGCGGCCATTTGCAAACCGTGCCTTAAGAGAATCGAAGGAAATTTGTGGGAAAACACCACAAGTTACTTATAAAGGCTGTACACGAGAAAATCTGACCATGACTGGTCTGGTTTATTTTTTTCCCAACTTATTTAGAAACAGCACTTTTTTTAATAATCTACATTATATAGGTAATAGTATAGTATATAGGTAATTTTTAGGTAGACGGGTATGATTTTCTTCTCGTCTACGCTGAAGAAAAAAAAAGTTTTGTATTTTTTTCTGCGCTTACGAAGTTCAACAATTTATTTTTCAATACAAGAGGCAAGTTTTTCAACTATAAAATTTCAAAGATCTCAAAAAAAGGAAAATTATCCACCCTAATTAACATCATTAATGTAAAAAAACCTTCCAATTAACCTTCTTAAGTATATATTTTTAATATGAAACACAAGTTTTGTGTTTCAGTGTTTTCATTGTGGGAACATTAATGTCACTATTATCTATAGTGATATAGATACAAGTCAAAGCGCAAAGAAAAATACGATTGTTCTATATATTAACCTTTTGCACTAGCGAGCTAGAGATATTATATCCATCCGTTTTGACCCCTGTACCTACTTTCCTTATTGAAAGGTATTATAACCTTAGCGCCATCTTTGTACGTATTAGAAAAACATCAGAAACTTGAAAAAAAAACTACAGCATACTACAGCCTATGACACTCCTGCAGATAGAATATAACAACACCTCATCTATGAAAGTCCAACTGTGAAAGCCGCGGAGCTTGCCAAAAGACATACTCACACTCGTAAAACTTAATCTTTTGACGTAATGGGTAAAAAACTTAGCAGGTTTGCTTTAAAATATCAATAAAATACTGTATTGTACAACGTCTCTTCCAGTATTAGAAGATAGGCGTGAATTATGGCTCCAGAGCTTCAGCGATGAATATTTTTGCACGTAATTCGGGCAGCCTTGAGCGTTTTATGAGTTAATGTAAGCCATCTTTTTAAAATGTATTCTGCGCTATAAATTCTGATTATCCTTTGTATGCGGCAGATATAAGGATAAAATTCGAAAATGTCTAGGCACGACTTAGGTGAAGAAGTATATTACTATTTATAGTAAACACGTCAAGATCATTTTACAATACAATCCTTAAGTCCTAACCCATATTGCAACCCATCATCATTTCAGCCACGGGGTGTCCACTGCTGGACAAAGGCCTCTTCAATAGCCACATGGGCTGGATAGAGGCGACCCGCATCCAGCAAGACCCCGCAACCCTATCCAGGCCCCTATTTCGCAACCGTGTCGGGTGACTGCGACAATTGCACGTACATTGCGTGCCCAGTATAAAGTTAGTATCGAGCTTTACTACTAGGGGCTTTATTGTAAGGGGATTGCGGTGAACATAAGATTGTCGTTGTCACCTGACAAATTATTGTCACGATTGTGAAGTAGGGGCCAGATAGTCTAAGGACTATCACTGACAGACTCAAATCACGTCTCGTGTCCGTAGGTCATCACCGGTAATACTCACTGGTTGAAGACTTTTGTCTTGATTGAGGTATCCTGGACGAGGAGAAACTTTCCAGCTGTCCATCTACCATCCATCTGGCAACCCAAGACAGGAATAGTAACCAAATTGTACCTATGTCTTGACTTAGAGCATTTAGCTAATGGAAATGACAAGCTGCGTACTCGTAACTACCAAACAAATTATTCATGCATTTTTAGCGGGGTCAAACTAAACACGTTCAGCACACTACGGAAATATTTCTAGCTAATTTCTAGAAACGCACACAATTAACAACAAACAAAAAAACACCCACACACCGACAATTTACAATATAAACTAACTGGAATTACGCGATTACTTTGGCAAAGGCGAATGTATTCTTATATCAACTCCATTACTTAAATGCTCTAAGCGTTCGGATGATAATAATTACCATCAGGTAATACTGGAATCAGTCTCTAGTCAGAATTTAAATAAAACAAAAATTACACAAAAAACTTACGTAATATAAAAGTAACGCTGATAAAACGGGAAATTATTATTAATTTTATGTATTTAATCTATATTGCACAAAAGATAACTTATCGTACAAAAAGCGGACTAAATGCCATCAGGCATTTTCTACCAGTCTACTTTAGGGCACAGCAGATAATAAAACTAAAAATAGGGTTGTCCTAAAGCTTCACCTGCGAGAATTCCGCTTACTGGATAAAAGTATTTTATGTCACACATCGGTTCATATTAATCATATCAGCCTAAGAACACCCACTACTGGACAAAGGCCTCTCCAAAGGATCTCCACAAAAACCGGTCGGGCGTCGCCCTCATCCAGCGGTTCCCGCGATGTTCAGCAGATCAACGGTCCATGATAGATAGATAGATAGATAGATATTTATTTCTTATTGAAAATTACATTATAATTTACAAGTTAAAAATTAAACGCATTCACAATAAGATCGGGGATTATGGGGGCCTTCCCAGGCCACGCTGCCGTTCATTGCGTTGATCTTGAGGTCTCTTTCCAGGTTTTCCCACCAGGATGGCGGACGGCTCTTTCCGTTTTTTTGCCCCTGGTACGATGATTTCTTCTCTTGACTTAGCCATACCAACTTTATTATATTGGAAAATTGCCATGGCTTCGCATCTATCTATATATAAATTGAAAATTCACACAGCGTGCTTTCACGTTATTACTCAATCGTTAATTCAGTCGAACGGCCTGTAAAGCGCTCCGTACGGTCAGCGTATCAGGTTTACCGCACGTCCAGGTGATGGACTGTGTCGACCGTACTTTTTTGTAATTCGCTTTTGTTGGTGATGGTGAGTGCAAAACTTTATTCTGACAATAAGTAAGAAAAGTGGCCTAGCGATGGGCAACTTTGAAGTCGAATCATTCGACTTTTAAGTTCATTCGAATTATTCGAATAGTCGACATTCATTCAAATGAAGTCGAAACTCAGAGAACTTATAGAGAGTGAGAGCTTAACGGGCGGCGGCGCCGGTCGGCCGTGATTGTCGATCTTGCCCGAAACGACTCGAGTCGAAGTCGAAGTCACGCCACGCAATCGCCAGTCACCAGCGCCGCCAGTTGCTTAAAAGTCGCTTATCGCTATTTAGCGGTAATCCGTCCGTCCGTATGTCACAGGCGTTTTACTCAAAAACTACTAGATTGATGAAATTTAGAGTACAGATGTCTTGTATAAGCCGCTACTTACGAGTAGTTTAGATGGAAAATAAAAAAATATATATGATATTTCTAGGGGGCGCACTCCATACACGTAACCGAAGCTGAAAATAAAAAAAATTGCAAAGATCAACGCGCGGTACAACTTTGAAATGATTTTGTGAATATTTTCGGATATAATTGATCCAAAATTTGCGTAAATCCCCCCTCTAAATGTAGGTTCAAAAATACTAAGATAAAGCTTAATAAATACTTTCACTGAACATTTTTTTCAACATGATCGGTTATACACTTTTTGGGTTACTAGTTACTAGTGAAAAATTGCAAGTCTCGGCAAAAGGACGTAAGTGCCACGAAGATACGCACTTTTGTTGGTGCACTCTTTCACGTCGTATTTTTTCATGTGTAGTGCATTTCTTTGTAGTAACGGCTACGGAACCCTACACTGAGCATGCATATTCCGACATGCTCTTGGCCGGTTTTGCCATTTTGGCTACGGAGCCCTAAAAAATATTTGTAAATATAAATGTTTTTAACGGCTAAAGAGTCGGATGCACCATACAGAGATCCATAAACAAGAACAGATGACGAAATTCGTCGATTACTGGTAAGAACGATTAGCTCAGTTCGTAGAGCGTGCTGCCCCGGTCTGGCTCAAGGCACTGGTTCAAGTCCAGTATCGTCGATTTTTTTTTCTGATCGTTGTTTATAAAGATTTATTTTGTTAACGTTACGAAAAATCCCTGATGTTTTGAAAACCGGAATTCTACGAACAAATCCATTCGCAATCGCAGCAATTTGTAGTAATGGCTCGTGTGTGGCTTATGCATAGTCTAGATGAAAAAAAGTGTATTTTCAATGACAGCCCTACAAATATATGCCCTTTTAGAACTCAAGTGTCCAGCTATAACGCGTTGAATTGCGTGCACGAAGTTTGCAAAATTTTGTATGTATGATAGGGAATGTAATAGTGTGAATGTACTTTAATAGTCTGGTGTTTAAACATTTTCAAGCTACTAGAAGGTACCCGCAACGTCGTTCGCGAAAGAAAAAAGTCATAACCCCTCTTTTCGTCTTCAGCGTAATCGGGACGTGCGACACCCAGCTACCCGTGTACCAAAATAAGTTGAAATCCAAACGGCACTCTAAACTTTAAATCTAAACAGCCAATTTGGCAAGAAGAAGCCACAACGACACATAAAAACATGCAAATATATAAAAAATTAAATCGAATCGGTGACGTCCAAAATAGTCCATATCAATTTTTTTTTATATCTTTATTGTACAGACATTTAAGTTTTACAACTTCATAATAGTATAGATTACTAGAAGGCGCCCTCTTTTTTTGTCGGCATAAGTTGGATATAAAGTATTCTATAACCATCCTTGGATACCCGGCTACCACAAAGCTATCTGTGTGCCAAAAACGTCTGAAATCCGTTTAGCCGATTTGGATTGATGTAGCCATAACGACACATACAAACACAAAAAAATGCGTTTCAGTGACCTCCAAATAGTCCGTTACAATATTTTTTTAAAATTTTATCTTCAATGTACATTTTATTTTTACATACATCGGATTTTAGTTATTTGTGGTACTCAGGTAGCTACATATCCATAGATGGTTATAGGATTTTTACAATTTTTTTTTATTTTTTTTTTAAAAACAGGGTTATGATCTTTTCTCCTCTGCTGACGATATTGCAGGCACCTTGTTGTTTGGCAGCCTGCAATTTATCCATTATCACACGTATAGAGCTATGAGATCTGAAACCTATGCCCAAATCCAAATATTGAATTAGTAAAAGTTAAATATAAGAATCATGTCTAACTTCTATCTAAGAAAATTCATCAATTCATGTGCACTGCTGGACACAGGCCTCAATTGACTTCCACATGGGCCGGATAGAGGCGACCCGCATCCAGCGAGTCCCCGCAACCATAACCAGGTTGTCCGACCACCTTGAGGGTGGCCTAACCACGCTGTGCTTACCGGTACGCGTTCTCCACTAGACAACCTTTCTCCCCCAACGGCCATCAGTTCTTCGTGCTATGTGCCCTGCCCATTGCCACTTCAGTTTGCTTACCCTGTTTGCTATGTCGGTGACCTTGGTTCGTCTACGAATCTCCTTATTTCTCGTAGAGAGATCCCGAGGATAGCCCTTTCTATAGCTCACTGAGTGACACTAAGCTTCCTCGAAAATATTACCGCATTGAATGCCCGCCATTCTTTATACTTTTTCAGATCAACACATTGCAATCAAGTTAGTAAGTTAATTTAAGACGCCAAAGACACATGTAGTTTCTTTCATTAGATTCAGGCTTTGAGCTTATCATAGATTCGCTCAGAAATCAGACGTAAATCTTGAGTGAGATAATTCCGATAAACTATTACAACTCGATATTTTCTTGCCTCGGCGGCTGCAAATCAGATTTTCGCAAACCACTGAATATTCAGTGCGCACTGGCTCGGAATTGTCTTATTTTCGTATATGTTTCTAATTTCTTAGTTTCTATTTTCAGAGTTTTGTAACTTTAATACAAGTTTATTTTGTAAGGCATCTCTATTCATATTATAAAATATGAGTCAGTACTGTCGTAATGCTTGTAAGTTTTAAATATGACTTTAAACTGTTACCTGTAGTCCGAAATATCCACCCATTACCATCCAAAAATCCAAAAGAAATATTTTTCGGCCAGTGTCCTTCCAATGGTCCGTATCACTTTTTTTTGACAACATCTTCAATACTTTTTGTTTTACAAATATCATGATAATAATCACAATATTTGCAATTTATTAGTGGATCACTCCACTAGCGTTATTATTATAAAAAAAGATCAGAAACAAATGAAAAAAAAAAATTCGACGATATTGGACTTGAACCAGTGCCTTGAGCCAGACCAGGGCAGCACGCTCTAACCAACTGATGATGAACGATTAGCTCAGTTGGTTAAAGCGTGCTGCCCCGGTCTGGCTCAAGGTACTGGTTCAAGTCCAGTATCGTCGAAATTTTTTTTCATTTGTTTCTAATCTTTGTTTATAACATCTTCAATGTACAGACATTTCATTTTTATAATAGTATAGATGTTAATGCTCAATGATGATGATGATGCCGTAGGGACATATTGAGTGGTTCTTGATTGAAAAGCAAAATTACACATGAAAGGGTAAGGTTTTCACAGCAACTGTAAGGGACTGTAAACAGGTGTCGAAAGATCGCTAGAGCTATATTAACCTCCTAGATAAAGTACTCGCGATCTTTCGACACCGGTAGATGAACATATTAATTCGTTTAGTTTTCTATTATGGCTGTCGTATGAAATCCAACCCATGATACCACCTTACCTGGTCTCCCATATGCGAGCAAAGCCGTGAACTAAATCTAGCTTAAAACATTCACGACCGGAAACCCGCTAGGTGGGCGCTCTGCTCGTAGTAACTTTTCGCTTAATACGTATTTTCCCATTTTATCAGCTACGTGTGTAGCGTGTTAACGTATTCACGACCGACATTTTCGTAGCGCTACGCGTAGCGAAAAGTTGCTACGAGTCGAGCACCCACCTAACGGGTTCCCGATCGTGAATGTGTAAAATTCTTTGTACTCTGGGGTTGTACATACCATACCTCCACCAAATGTAATGTGGACACATTGCGCCCTCCACCAAATGTAAATGGTCATCATCATCATAATTTCAGCCATAGGACGTCAACTGCTCAACACAGGCCTCCTCAATAGATTTCCACATGGGCCGGATAGAAGCGACCCGCATCCAGCGAGTCCCTGCAACCCGAACCAGGACGTCCGACCACCTTGCTGGTGGCCTTCCTATGCTTGCCTTTTAAAGGGTGAAGCTCACCAAATGTGAGGGTGTAGCTTCAGGAAACAGCATTTTAAGCCATATTATAATATTTTGGATATGTTCGACGGCTGGCTTAAAATTAATTTATATTAACAAAATTAGAACGAGACAGTCGCTATTCTAAAAAAAATAAAAAAAATAAAAATAAAATAAAAATTGTTTATTTACAAGAAAAACCTAAAAAAACAGTTTACAGAAATTTCCTGCGGTCCCACGCTAGGCTATGCCTGTCATGTGGTGACCAGATTCGGTTTTTAAAAAGTGCAGTCTTAAAATTTCATAATTTAACCGATTACAATACAGCCAAAGATATGGTTTATAATATTTACAATCTAAAGTTATTCTCAAGGAAAAAAGAAAAGAGAATAATAGGAATTGAGTGCAAGCATGTGTATGTGAGAGTGTGTGTGTGTGTGTGTGTGTTTGTGTGTGCACGGGTGAGGGCGTGTGTGTGAGGCTACGGATTTAAGTATGCCAATGTAGGTATAAAGTTAAGCAGTAGATTTAGGTAATGACCTTCAGCAGTTGCTCGGTTTGACTGTAACTTAGACCTTTCAGCCAGCGGAGTGTCTTAGATTTGGCTTCCCGTGGGGAGTTTTCGGAAATCTTGCAGACCTTAACTACTGAGTTATAGATGTATGGGTGGAGAAAATTGGGGAAACGTCGTGCAAATGTAGTTTTTATGCGGGGAGTAGGTATTTTAAAATTTCTTTTTGAGATTAAAGCAGGATACTCTTCTGAGTGAAGCGTTTTTAAGTGTACGTGGGTCGAAACTCGCAGGATCATTAACTGCCTCACACTAAGGACGTCCGCCGCTTTATAGAGAGCAGTCGTTGGGAATAGCCGGGGTTTTCTCAGCATGACCTTGAGCACAAAGCGCTGGGCTCTTTCGAGAGGCAGGAGTGCAGACGTACAGCAGCCACCCCAAACGCCTATACAGTATGACAAGACCGACTGACACATTGAGGTGTATACAAGTTTTAAAAGATCTTTCCCGGCAGAGTTTCTCAATAATTTCATGATAAATACCATCTTTCTGACTCTGGCAGACACTACCTCAATGTGTTTTTTAAAGTTGAGATTCTCGTCCAGCGTGATTCCAAGATACTTCACAGTGGAGCAGTTACTAATGACATTGCGATCCCTGGCAGCGTTTGAAGACATGTCCACGGAAGGACCTGCTGAGAGCGTAATCTCTGGTCGCGAGCGAGGAGCGGAAGAGGCAGTTTTATGAAAGCAGAGGTAATTTGTTTTTAAAACATTCAGGGAGAGCAGGTTATTAGCAAGCCATTTTGTAATCTCCGACAGGCCACTTTCCGCAACCTCGAAGCATCGCGACCATGAATCTTCGTGGAAGATCAATGCAGTGTCGTCCGCGTAACAGACAATCTCTGCCTGCCCGATCGGCAGACTTATCATGTCGTTTAGATATATCAGAAAGAGGGTAGGCCCGAGAATGCTCCCTTGTGGAACACCAAAAGATATTGGCACTGGATTACTGACTAAGGCGCCCAGTCTAACACACTGTTTCCGGTTTGTAAGGTAGCTTTTGAACCAGTCCCAGGCTATGCCTCTTATGCCTAAAAGTTCAAGCTTCCTTAGCAGTATCGGGATTGAGACAGTGTCAAACGCCTTAGCCAGGTCCAAAAAGATGCCAACGCAAGCTTCTCCTTTATCAAGGTAGGAAGAAATCAGATTAACCAGCAATGTGGCAGCTTGTTCGGTAGATCGGTTCTTCCGAAATCCAAATTGTCTTTGGGAAAGAAGATTACCTGATTCAAGGAAACTGATCAATTGGTTATTAATGATCTTTTCTAGAATTTTGGAGATGCTGCTAAGCAAGGAAATCGGACGATAATTCCCAGGGCAGTCCTTCGCGCCTCCTTTATGGATGGGGACTACAGCTGCTACTTTCCAGCTCTCCGGGAAAGAGCCCGACGAGATGCTCAGATTGAAAATATGGACAAGTGGCTTGACAATGCAGTCTTTTAGACTTAAAAGAATTCGGTTGCTTAATTCGTCTATGCCAGTAGCGCTTTCCGGCTTTAAATTAAGAATTAGTTTTTCTACTTCATTCTCATCTGTGGGTTTAAAAAACAAAGACTCTGCGGGTGAGTTCGGTACGGTCGCCTTGGTTGACAATAAGGCCTCAGTGGTGTTACTTTGAGCAAGGATATCATTTGCTAACTTTTCCCCCACTGATGAAAAGAACTCATTTGTGTGATTTAATGAGTCTAAAATGTTGGGCTTGATGGAAGCTAGTTCATGAGGTGTATGCTTATCCCGACTGAGATGAGTTATATTCCTAATCGTCTTCCAGAGTTTCCTGGGATTATCTTTATTGTCCGCGAGTTGCTTTCGGTCGTAGTCATCTTTTGTCTTCCGTAAAATGTCAATATAAAAGTTTCTGTATCTAGTGTAAGTGAGTCTAGCTATTTCGTTTTGAGGGTTCTTTCGGTAGTTAGCGTGTAGTTTATCCCTAACTTTGGAGCATTTAATTAAACCGGGAGTCATCCAAGGCTTTAATATTAACTTTGAGCGACTTACTGTTTTTTGTGTGGTGTTTCTTGAAATTGCGTCATTCAGTATACAGTGGAAGGCTTCGGCAGCTTCAGTAGCAGACGTTTTGCTAATGACCACATGCCAACTCTCATTCATTAGTTCCTCCCTGATAGCCTCAACGTTCTGTTTAATCACAGTTTTTGACGGTTTGGCAAGCATCACTTTATTGAGAGCCGTAGCGCCGACCATTACTAAGTCATGGTCAGTAATATCGGAAGCACAGACTACTGACGCCCAGTCCTCTACCGCTCTGACAAAAATGTAATCTAAACAGGTATTTTTCCTCGTCGGCTTATCAATTGTCGAAACAAACCCGAGACTTGCCATCACGCATAAGTATTCAGAAGAGTGGGGATCATTAGGAACATTGATATTAATGTTAATATCGCCGGCCACTATAAAGCAGTTATTTTTTAATTGAGAGTTATTTTTAACAAATGATTCCAATGAAGATATGAAGGGGTGAGGGTTAATAAAGGAAGGTGAGCGGTATAAGCCTAGCAAAGAGAAACGTCCTGGGACACATATAAAAAGGCTATCTGTATCCTGAATAAGAGGTTCCGTGACCGTGGCGTTTAAAGTTTTCCTTACATAAGCAACTACTCCACTTGCTTGGTTGTGAGATCTTACGGTGTGGTTCTTAATTTACATACATCACCTACTTTTTAAATACCAGCCTGTCATGTATACTCTCTCTCCAATCGGTCCCTCATTACTGAGGATTGTGGTCACTGGAACCTCCCAAATTGACAATTTGTCTCCATCGATTCCGGTCCGAAAAAATAAAAATGAAAATGAAAATATTTTATTGCCGAACACATGTTACATAGTAGGTGTTCTTAATAACATATTGTATCAACATGTTCTGCCTTTATTGGCATGCAAAATGGCATTTGTCTATAAACATATTTCGATTGAGAAGTAAACTAATAACAATAATGAGTTATAGTAATATGTCCGTAAACTTAAAGAAATTACGTTCAATAATATATATACACTACAAACTTAAGTAAAATACCTACTATTTATCGTCAGCACTTAAGTATCATTATCATTATAATTTAAGAATTCATTTATAGAATAGAAACATTTATTCAATAACCATATATGTATCATTTTTTTAAATTTAGGTATGCTCATGTCGTAAAGATGTCTTGGTAATTTATTAAATAACTTTATACACATACAATATACGGGTTACTAATGTGTTGCACAAAATTTATTGGCATATTTTCGTTTCGCATAGCAACAATTCGCACAATTGCTTTTTGCCTAAATTTTTTGGCATACTATTACTTCGCACATGTTTCTTTGGCAGAATAGTACATTGGCATAATGTCGATTAGAACAATACTCCTATAGTCGAATAATTGTGTCGCCGAAATTTATATGGCATATTATTCTATAGGTGCTAATTTAAGATTACCATAGTTATTTAAGGAATAATCCTTTTTCTTTACTATTTTGCATGTCTCATACTTATATAAAATAAAAATGACAAGTTCTGTGTTTTTTTAACTGTCCTACTCCATCAGTTTTCTGGTAGCGTTTCGGTTTTGTGGGGGACGCAGTTTCAACCTAACCTAACCTAGTTTTCTGGCAGCGATTCGTTTCTGTGAGGCACGCAGGTTCAACCTAACCTAACCTAGTTTTCTGGCAGTGATTCGTTTCTGTGAGGCACGCAGTCAAGTTCGTAAGCCAAGTCGGACCTGCGCGGCTCGCTTGCTTCGCTCGCTCGTTAGGGTCGCAGTTCAACCTAACATTCCTCCTCGCTTCGCTCGTCGTCGTACCTAACCTAAGCCAAGTCAGATCTGCCTTAAGGTGAAATTGGTAATGTTAGGAATCGTAAGCCAAGTCGGAACTGCGCGGCTCGCTCGCTTCGCTCGCTCGTTAGGGTCGCAGTTCAACCTAACACTCCTCCTCGCTTCGCTCGTCGTCGTACCTAACCTAAGCCAAGTCGCATCTGCCTTAAGGTGAAATTGGTAATGTTAGGAATCGCAAGCCAAGTCTGACCTGCGCGGCTCGCTCGCTTCGCTCTCTCGTTAGGGTCGCAGTTCAACCTAACACTCCCCCTCGCTTCGCTCGTCGTCGTACCTAACCTAAGCCAAGTCGGACCTACCTTACTTACCTGCCTTACCTTCGTTTCTGTGAGGGACGCAGTTTCAACCTAACCTAACCTAATTCTCTGGCAGCGATTCGGTTCTGTGGGTATGCTATGGTACAATTATGCCGAAATAAATTCGGCGGAACTTATATTGTGCTACATAAAATTCTGTGAAATAAAAGTTGGCGATATTAGTATTCTGCTATTCAAAATTGTGCCAAATGAATACTATGCGACATAACAATTGTGGTAAGTATATAATTATGCAATAGTATCATTCGGCTAAAAATTATTGTGCGAAAACGGTTATGCGAAATGTATTTTGGACAATAGAGATTGTGCAAGATAAGGGGTACCCACAATATACATATACGAAGATATATATACGAAGTAGCCCTCACCACCGGATAAAATTTTGACGATGAGGTGGCCCTTTTCACTTGGTCAGACCATCGCGTTGGCGACCGCCCGCGTGCTCTCTTTACTTCGATGTTGTCAACGATGACCAATTTCTCAAGGTTGTTATCACCTCTTCGCATTATGTGGCCGACATAGGACAATATGTATTGTAGACACGAAGTGGACAGTCGGGTCTTGATGCCAAGTTGCGAGAGAATAGATACATTTGTGCGTTTAGCCGTCCAGGGTATTTGGAGCATTTGCCTCCAGCACCACATTTCGAATGCATCTATCCTCTGTCTCTCTCTTTCTCGGATTGTCCACGTTTCTACTCCATATAGGAAAATCGGTAAAACTAGGGCTCTGTCTAGCCGTGCCTTTGTTTTATAACTTATTCCACGATTTTTCCATATGTTCTTGAGGCGTGTCATCGCATCTTTGGCTATGGCTATTCAGCGTTTGATCTCTGGGACACAGCTTCCTTCATTCGTCATGTATACTACCGTGACGGTTATATCTTCACAGTACTATCAAGATGGCTGACTAAATTGACTCAGTTTTGTGAGCTGGTCGCAGCTGGTAAGTTATTCCTCCGCCGATCGATCCTTTCGTCATTATGGAAATTAGTAATTCGATATACAGGCTTTGACGGAGACTATTTTAAGTGAGGCCTTAGGAAAATGCAGCATATTAAGTTATGTTAAACTATAATTTCAACAAATTCAGTTATTTTCTAACGCTTGAGTTAGTAAACCGTGTGCACCACGCATAGGAAAGCGGAGCGTAGGTCGGCCCGCGACTAGGTAGACGGATGACCTCGTAAGGGTCGCGGGGAGTCAGTAGATGCGATCTGCGCAGGATAGCACCCTGTGGCGAATTATAAGGGAGGCCTATGTTCAGCAGTGGACGTCGGTGGCTGAGAGATAGATAAAGGCCCATGAAGCATACGACTCGTAAATTGGTCGCATATTAAAAAAACTGGTGGATATTCTCTAACTCATCTATACTATTATAAAGTTGTAAAAATGAAATGTCTATACATTGAAGATATTTTCAAAAAAATAATTGTAAGGGCTATCAACTCGGCTAAACAGATTTCAACTTTGTTTGGTACAAGAGTAGCTGGATGTCCACAGATGGTTATAGGATGCTTTTTACCCGACTACGCTGAAGCAAAAGAGGGTTATGACTTTTCCTCCTCCGCGAACGAAGTCGAGGAACCTTCTAGTAAACTATATCGACACATAAATCTATTTTTGTTTACAGCAAAACTGCACAATCAGAAAGCCACAAAACAATTTATTGACCGCGTTTAACAGCTTCAAAGCCGTAAAAGCAACTTCCAAAACAAAATCCGGAAAATCTCTACTTGATTTTATTTCAGCATCGATTCCTTTGTTTGAATTATAAAATCGAACTGAAAACAAGTCCGTAAAAGATTATATTTCCCAAAGTTCCCACACTTGGCTTTTATCCAATACTAGAGTTGAGAAGTTTTTATGTACCGATACCCTCGGTCGAACGCTCGTCGTACACTGCACACTGTCAGTTTTAATGTCGAATTTTTAAATTTTCGGATATATATTCTGATTTCCAATCGATATTTAAATATTCGAAAATAGTTCATGACATGACTGTCTATCTTTTCGAATATTTATAGATGGAAACACCAATTTATATGGACATTTTCAAACCCAAAGTTTTCACATTTCAAAGATGTTCTGTTTGTCCCACTCGCACTCGTTCAAAGCCGGCGCGAGTAGCTAGTATTAAAAGAAATAATAATTTTGCTTCTAACAAACATACGTGTTTAAAAGAATGGGAACTCCTGTTAATTGGTGATTTTTGTATTGGGCTTTAAGCACTCACTTTCATGAAAATGGTTAAACATTTTTTTATCTGTCTCTGTCATCTTATTTGGTCCCTCACTTAACACAGATAAAATGAATCTTTCTTAGAAAAAGAAATCATTATAATTTCTAAATGTTCTAAATTTTAAGGTCATTTTAAGAATACAACTTAAAAAACCCACATTTCTATTACAAACTAGAAGGCGCCTGCAACTGCGTTTGCGGAGGAGAAAAAGTCATAACCCCTCTTTTTTCTGTAGGATAGTTGGGTAAAAAGTAAAAAGTATCCTATAACCATCTGGAGATACCCAGCTACCCGTGTACCAAAAATAGTTGAAATTCGTTAAGCCGATATAGCGTGATGAAGCCACAACGAGACATACAAACATTTCATTTTTACAACTTTATAAAGTATATAGATATAGATTAGAACTTATGTCACCTTTTTAATCTCCTCTTCCTGTTTTCATTGACTAGTCCGTAGTAAACACCTGCAAAGGGACTGGACGGTCCATACTGAAAGTGTGCGCCCTCCTTAAACAAGTTATCGT
Organism: Hedya salicella; assembly: GCA_905404275.2. NCBI lineage: Eukaryota > Metazoa > Arthropoda > Insecta > Lepidoptera > Tortricidae > Hedya > Hedya salicella. Next base: position 26,660,370 of record FR990101.1, read on the forward strand.
CGATAAATAAGCCCCACAATGACTTACAATAAAATACGGCTTAAGAGGCTTTCCAAGTTTTACACGAATTTGCATGAAAGTTAGACGTTTGTTTTGAAATGTGACGGTATGAAAGTTATATGAAATTGGCGAGTCATTAAAATGAAATTAAAGTGACGCAGTACACTGCGAGCTTTGGCAATCTTCATTGATTTAAACTAACACGATTTTCATCCACACAACAAACGGGGCCTAATCGCATATAATATAATTTTCACTTCTCCTGCTCAAAAAGTACGTCATATTAGCTTCGCGAACCGAGCCTAAAATAGTATATTTAGCCCCTAGGGCTTAAAAGAAAGCCATTTAATCCCAAACAAATTTCTATGAAACTGAAAACAAAACTTGCGGCCAGCTACAAACTACTTACGAATAATTTAATACAAACAAACCAACCTGATCAGATTGGCCAAAGCTTCTGATAGAATTGCTCAAACTGTACTTTTAGTTTTTCATGAAATCAATTTTAATGTTAAGACTTTTTTATTTTCTCGTAGTCGAAGTGAAAAGCAGAGTGTTTAACACGTGGCGTCGTCCCCGCTCACTTTGTGAGCTCGTCCAAATAATCACTTCGTGTCATAATGGCTTATTTTAGCCCCTTGTCAAACAATCTACTATTATTTAATTATCATTCGTTGGGTTAAGAAACGTCAGGTGAATTAAGTCCGCTATTGCCGAACATTAACTAAAATCAGGATCAAACCTCTGGATTCAGCTTCATTATCCCAAGATCGTACGTGACGCAATTGAAAAAAAAAAAACGCTCAAATTTTAAGCGGGAAGACGGTTTCCAACTTTCATCTTCATGGACGTAACGAAAACGATACGAAATTTATATTCTAGAAATACAAAGATCCAAATAAATGTAACAAGTAGTGACAAAATTTGAAGACAAGCTGACTGGGTTCTGTAGATGAATTGGCAGAGCGTGCGCCCCGGCAAGGCACAAGGCACTGGTTCAAATCCGGTCGGAGTCTTTAATTTTTTTACATTATTTAGATCTTTGTATTTCAAGAATATATTCTTAGTGATGAAATTCACTTTAAAAGTCACAAAGATCGTGGTGGTAAAACATCAAGATTTTCGTAAAAAATGAATGATTCGAAATTTAATAAAACAAATCATATTTATATGCGATTAAGTCCCGTTTTTTGTGTTGTGATAATTTGGTATTACGAGTTTTTTAAATTAAAGTGTTAACTGGATTTTTTTAGAGGCTATGCCGGCATGGTCTACTTCTTTGGCAATTCCTTTGGAACTGTGTATATGTCCGGGATAAAAAGTACCCAAATAGCACAGAAGAGCGTATTAGAACTTATAAAGCCCTTATAATGCTTAAACTGTTTGTATAATGGCCTGTAAGCTATTTTTTAAAATGAAGAGGAATGTTCATATAGTACATGATAGGATACTTCGTTCGTGGAGGAGAAAAAGTCATAACCCCTTTTTTTCAACGTAGTCGGGTAAGAAATCTAATCGTCTGGAGATAGATTTTTTATAATTATATTCAATGTACAAACATTTCATTTTTACAACTTTATAATAGCATAGATTAGCATTAGAAGGATTTTCAATATAGAATACACTCTCTGTATAAGATTATGGGTTTCATATTTTGCGCGACTTCGTCTGTGTAGTAAAGATATTTTACTTATTCCGGGATTTAGCATTTTTCGAGATTTTCTTCATTCCGCTAAACTATTTTTCCCAATCTGCCTCATTTCCCCAACTATTCCATTTCCAACAGTTCTATAGCCAAGTGTTCCATTTCCCAATGCACGCTCACAGAAACCCTTTCCGGATTATTTGAAATTGTTGATTGTGTTGAACTCGATAGGTTAAGTTAGATTTAAGTGGTTAAGCAAATGTCCGCGAGAGAAAAAGCCATAATTTTTTACATTAGCGTATTCGGGTAAAAAGTAATTTTTTAATAGACTGAACTATTGCAGGGAATACCAGGTAAGGCTGTCTCACTGGTGTTGTCACAGCGGGCATAATGGACTATGAACCGGTGTTGAAAGATCGCGAGAGCTATATCTAGGAGAGAGACAGAGAGAGAGAGATAGCTCTCGTGGTTTTTCAACACCGGTCGATGAACTTATTCGTTTGTACAGTTTTTTGTTATGGCACTCAGTCTCCCCTAAGAGTTAAAATTATCAAAGAATTGAAAATTTTTACACATGTAGTCCCACTAAAACTGATATTTATTTCAATCACGAGTTAATTCGAATTTGATCGAACTTATAATGAACTTGTTTAGCGCAGTCCACTTATTGTGTCTATCGCACGCAAACTTATTTCTTATTTGAAACTATTAATTTTAAACTTGACAGCAATATACAACTTTTGTGATTTCTGATTAGATAATGATGCAGTAATCAAATTTAAACTGTTGCTGGAACCATTCCACTTCTCCCTGTCTGCCGAGATCCTTTTTCTCAGAAGAAATTAACATCACATATTTATCTCTGCAGTCCCTTGAGCTGTCAAAAATCAAGCTTCTAAGTCAACGCAATTGAAAGATGTAGTCATTAAATGTGGTTCCACACAAATTACCGTCCATCGGAAACGTATTGGGTACTTTCTGTTGTTAAATATATTTTTTAATCTGGTATGAAGGTACCACGAAATAAATCTGAAAATCTTATTTTCTTATGTTTGTCTCTTTATATCAAAACCAATATAAAACGTCCCCACACCGCGTACATTTCGCTTAGGAGTAGGGCTCTGCTTACACTGGATTTACATAGATACGGCCGGTTGTAGCGTATATTTTGAACGGAAGCCTCAGTGTGCGAGTCCAACTCGCACTTGCCCATTTTTTTTTGTTCATTGCTTACTCACTGCTCATGCGTCGACATTAATATTGCCAGACATTTGCCATAAGCCTCACGCCTCGCAAGCCCGGTAAAATATACTCATTGTAACCGTCCATGACAGCTTTACACACTAAAATGCAAATATTCCACTAGCGAATTTGCACAAAACCACTTTTTGCTAAATCCGCAGCAACTTCATACTAGTGCCACTACCTGCGTTTGGACCTTTAATTCAGCATTAACCACGCATTTACTGCGCGCTCAAACCACATTTGCGGTCCGAATTGGACATCGCTCTAGGCTCCAACCAGGACCCACCAACAAAAGGTCTTATAATAGCCGTTTTACAGTAGCGGGTACGTCCTTATGAGTTGGACCCATTAACGCTTGAAGCAACGTCATTTATGATACAAAGTTCGCGCCTAACAACGATTGATTGCTGCGATATTTTAGGGTTGCCACCCGAGGGAATTCTAAATGGTTTTGAGCTGGAAAAATACGATGGCGCTTCGTGATTTTTTTGTTAAATTGGACTGGATTGGTTTTTCTTCATTTATTTATACGATGTTTCTTTTTACAGGTAATGACCGGGAATATTTAACCTGAACTAATTGAGGACGTGGCTGAGAAAATTGGAATGGAGTACGGTAATGCAGATTAAAAAAAAGTTCGTCGAATGAAAAGATTAACTTAAATGTTATTGAAATAAAACAATTTAACGGATTATATCGCGTATATTATCTCATTTTAGTTCCCGACGTTTCGGAAGCTTTGTCTTTACAGCTTAGGCCCATCTGGCATGTATGTACACCTATATTTGTGTTCTTTTCAAAAATGAGTAGTTTGCACAAATTGTAACTTTGACAGAGGAAAATACATCTTTTCTCAGTCCACCCGTGACCATGGAGAGCTGGAAAGCTTCCGAAACGTCGGGAACTAAAATGAGATAATATACGCGATATAATCCGTTAAATTGTTTTATTTCAATGAGTAATAATCGCGGTAACAGAAGAAAATATTAAATGTTATTGTTTATAATAAAATACAATTTACTTTTTGCCAAGGATAATGATACAAATATTATTATTATGCTTTGCAAAAAAAGCACTTTGAGTGTGGACTTAAGGTGCTTTTTGACTTAGTATCAACAACTATTATTTGTTGCATCAAGCTATATTACGTCTGAGTGACAATGTTTATCTACAGGGTTTGACGTTTTTTTTATATAGTTACTTTTACGAGCTATGTATGGCTCTATTTAATTATTTCCTTATATCTCTAGTTTATATCTTTTTTGAGACATGAAATCGCATCACATTGACTGGCAATTCCTTCATTGAACTCTGTTGAGTTTAGTCTTATCTATACTTTTAAAAAGGGGTAATAATGAAATGTCTGCACAATAATTCGGACTATTTGGAGGTCACCGAATCGTTTTTTTTTTTGTATTTTTGTATGTGTAGTTGGTATCCACAAATTGTTATAGGATACTTATTACGCCACTACACAAGAAAATCTTCCGGTGACTAAGTTGCGGGCACTTTCTAGTATGGTATATATACAAATACGCTTTTTTATCACAATTATTATATTCAGGAGTATATATTCATATCATTTATGTGCTTATCAGTGGCTTGGGTAAGGTTTAATCCAGTCCCTATTTGACGTTTACATTCTAATTTACCACGAAAAGCGCTAAGTCCAAATTGCCCCTATTATACTAGTAACACAAGCCGAAGTTTGGATAAGCGTGATAGGCAACCCTGGGGGAAATCAATAAAATATTGTACCGCGCAAAATTTTATAGGCATTTTCCAGCGATAAATTTGACAGCGTTTTAGATGTTGCGATTTTTTTTATGATCTCGATTTCACAGGTGGAGCATAAAGCTATTGCAAGCGCGCTGAATATGAGTGGGTTGATTTTGTGTTATGTTTGAAAGAGTTAAGTATATCTTTACTTTTATAACGTTGTAAAAAATATGTGTGAAAACAGGGGACAGAGAACGGATTGTGGCATTTGAGATGTGGTGCTGGCGGAGAATGGAGAGAATAAGTGGGACAGAAAGAGTCACTAATGAGGTAGGATAGGGTAAAAGAAAAAAGATGTATTCTACATGCTATAGAAACTCGAAGAGGGACAATGGTAGGGCATTTGATACGACACGATGAGCTTATACAAAAGATAATAGAAAAAAAAGTTGAGGGATGGAGAGGAAGAGGAAGGCCAAGAATCAGCTGTATAAACCAGATAAAGGGAACGGTAGGCGTCGTGACGTACCAAGAAGTTAAAGAACTTGCACTAAGAAGACAGGACTGAAAGGAACTATACCGACAAGAGGCAACCTCTTAAATCATGAATGAATGAGGAAACAGAGTAAGCAAATTGAAGTGGCAATGGGCAGGGCATATAGTTCAAGAACCGATTCTGCCCCAACGGGCAGAAAGGATTTTGAGTGGAGACAGTGTACCGGCAAGCGCAGCATGGCGAGGCCACCCACAAGGTAGTCGGATGACCTGATTAGGGTTGCGGGGACTCGCTGGATGCGGCTGGATGCGGATGGGCCTCTATCCGGCCCATGTGGAAGTCTATTGAGGAAGCCTGTGTCCAGCAGTAGACGTCTTATGGCTGAAATGACGATGATGAATGATGAAAAAATATATTTTCAATAATACGAGTAAGTACGTGCAACTCAGAAGAACCAAAGTAACCGACATAGCTCACAGGATTGCGTGTTTGAAGTGGCAATGGGTAAAGTACTGGAGTGGCGACCACGCACTGAAAAGCGCAGGGTGGGATGCACCCCGAGTAGGTGGACGAAAGACTTCGTGAGGGTCGCGGGGAGTCGATAGATGCGGTCTGTGCAAGATCGTTCTCTGTGGTGAACTATGGGGGTGGCCTACGTTCAGCAACGGCCATTCTGTGGCTGATAGATAGATAGAAGTCCAAGTGCAAGTGAAGTGCTATTTTCAAGGTCACTGAGTTGAATTATTTTTTCTAAATTGTATGTGTGTATGTGTCTTTGCCGCTTCATCACGTCAAAACGGCTAAGAGGATTTCAACTATTTATAGTATACGGATAGCTGGGATCCACAAATGATAATAGGATACTTTTAATCCGATTAAGCTTAAGTAAAAAAGAGGGTTATGACTTATTTCTCTTCCGCAAAATAAGTTGCGGAAGAGCATATTATAGTCAATACGTTACTTAACGGCGGTTGGGGCATTATGAAGGTCGATGGGATAAAATTGTATTTTTCGGCCTGCGTTTACAATGCAGCAATGGCGGCCGGAAGTTCCGTCTCCGTTTCGGTGTATTCAACAATTTACTGACTTTTACTTGTGTATGAGCTGTACATTAAGTACAAGCCAGTAAATTGTTTTCGTTTTACGTAATCAAAAGATAACGTATCATCATTATTTTTTGTTGAGTTTTTCGGTGACTAAAAAAAGACGTCTCCAATATTTTTTGTTAATCTAAATGACAGACTAATAGTAAAAATGTTGTCCTCATCCCTATTTTCATGCCAATTGTATTTCCGGGGATGTAACATATTCAAATGCCATGAAAAATAAAACAACTCTCAATAAGGTTTTTAACCATTAAGAAAAAGGTTTTATTTTCTTCCAAAACTTTTGCTATCGGGAGGGGGAGACATTTCTAAAACAAAAAAAAATCTGTTAGTAATTACTCAACCAAAATGTAAGGAAAGACCTCATGGCAGATTTATTTTTCATTTTAAAAGTGTTCATTGACGAGTAAAAAAAATAATGGATCTAAAAAAGGGTCTATGTATTTGTATACTCGTTGAAGCCCTGTGACACGCAATGAAAGGAAGAATGAAGAAAGAAATAAAATAAATTTCAATGAATATACGATATACGATACAATCCTTGATAAGCAAACTAAACATAGTTTTTGTGTGACCTCGTCCCCAATAACTAGTTCTACCAACGCAATTTAATAACCGCGACCCAAACTATGTCAGAACAGCCATCTTCACTATCTCTCGACCCATCTGCTAATAACTGCGCCAGATGCGATCGGTTGAATCAATTTGTCAAATGGGGAATGTGGCCAATCAGAACTTGTTACTGAATCTGTGCATGGAAACTTCTTGAAGATATTCCAGCCCTATCCTATGTACGTGTCGTAACTGTCGTCTCTTAAGCCCCAACGAGAAAAGAGGAGTGTTATAAATTTACCATGTGAGACGCCTGTGTCCAGCATTGGACGGAGATGGGCTCATGATGATGATGATGGTGATGATGATATATTTAAAAATAGAAGACACGACTCTATTGTCTAGATGTTAAAGTGCATGTTCAGATATTACTGACCACCCTAATATGTACAGATATATTTGATGGCGATTGTACATGTTCGAAATTAGATATCAAAATACACTTTCTGCAGCCGCACGAACGCAATCCAATATACATTTATTTATATAATTGTGACGGTTTAGGTTATGCCCGGTAAAACACCTGAAGGGTGTGTACCATATTAAAAAAAACCAGGAACTAGCTTGTCGGAAGTTGTTTAAAATCAGAGAAACGATAGACTCAGGGACGTAGATCGGCTAAGTCAGAGCAGAAATAAAGTAATAAATTTATATTGAAATAAAACAATTTAACGGATTATATCGCGTATATTATCTCATTTTAGTTCCCGACGTTTCGGAAGCTTTCCAGCTTTCCATGGTCACGGGAAGACATGGTTATGGTCCTCCCGTGACCATGAAAATGAAACGTCGGGAACTAAAATGAGATAATATACGCGATATAATCCGTTAAATTGTTTTATTTCAATGAGTAATAATCGCGAAAACAGAAGAAAATAAATTTATATGTGATATTTTAAAAGAATTTAAATTAAAGAAGTAGAATTTATATCAACAATCTCGAGCGCCAATTACCTTATTTCCGTCAAACGTTATGGGCGATACTTAAATTGAAACCACATAAAAATATATTAAAGAGGTATTTATTACACCTCTCTTTATCTTAAATACAATGGTTCAGTTAGTATACTTATTATACACTAGCAAGTGTACTTGTGTTCAAGATGGATGTCCTAACGTCGTAGTTGGACTTATTTAACTTTTAAAGTGGAATTGGAATACCTTAGATAAAAGTGTCAATACACCATGGTCACCGTGAAACAGACAGCGGAACCTAGCCGGCAAAATCTCCAAGACCTGGATCTCAGTTCTCCAGACAGTAGCCCGGACGGTAGGAACCCACTTCATAACATTAATCGGGGCACTGACATGCCGATAGATGCGGTCCTGATCTTGCAAAAAACTCCTGAGTTTGTGGCCTAAGCCTACAACCCTATGATCACAAAAAAATATAGTAAGTTTCACTTCACTATAAATGTCAGGTAGAATTTCCCTACAGCAAAATTAACAAAATTACATTTTATATGCCTAATGCCTATACACTCGACACAAATAATACTCGATTGTAATATTTCTCTGTATACGCATTGACGACTCCCAAGCTTCCCATTGATTGAGAAGCATGTTTTTTTCTTCCATCCCTGTCCAACAGCCGCCTTCACTTAAAGACCCCAAACTGCGGCGTCTTCTCAGCGTTCCCATAAAAAAGGTTTCAGGAAAACGCTCCGATGACACTAAAAGTGTGAGAGCTAGCTAGCCTTCTTATCAATATCATCTTTTTTACAATTCTCTATTTTTTTTCCGTAACTCGTATTTGCACTAGGAAAATCTACCCTATCAGCCGAAAATCGTATATTATTAGACAAACTTTCGGGTTTTTCTTTTTCACAATGACCACAGTGCCCATTGTACAAACGAACCAAAAATAAATATTACATTCATATTGACAGAATAAAAGTTATATTTTAAAACTAAATTCCATTCCCACAAAATCACAAACAACACTCTCACAATTTGTGAGTGTTGTTTGTGAGTCACAAAAGACAAACGTCAAGTACATTCAAACTCGAAATCCACTAATTTCGTGTATAATTTGTAAGTTAAACTAGAACACGGTTCATCGCCACAATTAAAACCACAATCGGGCTCGAATGAATATCCCAAGTATTAATTAACCCTTTACTTTTTAATCCCTTCGATAGAGAGAATAACTATTATGAAATCACAGTGATCGGCCATCTAAAGTCACTGAGACTTCTTAGGAACAAATTTATAAAATCACTTATTAAGATATTTCTTTATAATCATTACATAGCTCAGAGTCAATCTTTATATATTTATGAACATATTAGGGTTTTTCTGGTTCTAGTGATAATTGTTTTTTCTGTCGTGATACTTCAGTTACTCGTCAGTGTATGTGGCAAACGCGTTTAGTACCTAATGTAACCGAAAAGTATGTTACAATCACAGTAATATCATTAAAAGGATGTAACTGCATCATGATAGCATTAAAAGGGCAATTAACAGACAAAGCAGTCGATTACTCTCTGACAAGTAGTTTTATTCAATTCAAATTCAAATAATTTATTTCGCAATTGTGTCTATCGAGGTATTTTAAGCGATGCTATCAAAATCAGAAACAGCTCTGTGAACACAACTGCGCTAAGCCATTCTATACCTACACTTACAATGCCAGGGGTGAGTTACATTGAAAGGCCTGCAGCAATAACTTCATAAACACATTCGGCTTTGCCAGCTCCATTTGGGCACACGGCTCCTGATGGTTGTGGAGCCAGGTTCACCGTAGACGGATACGTCAAGGACGATTACAAGGACAAGTAGGTATGTAAGGGCGAGATTGACGCACGCTATTACATAAATGTTTATCGAATGTAGAGAGTATCTCCATTAAGTAATAGACGTGACGAAATCACCGTCATATGTAAGTAACAGTGATTTTTTCGAAATTGGAACGACAGTCACAGCGATTGAAACGTAACCCTTTTCTCCATCTCTACGGTCCTGACCGAAATCGGCTGTAGCAACGTTTATTGATAATCCCGGGACAGATGTAGTGTCCCCTATAAATACCGGGATTTAATGGGGCACCCTACCCGTGTAGGCCCGTTTACACGAGTCTGTGAGCGACTGGCAAGGCAATATATATATGTAATCGTAATTATGTTGATTGATTGTACACTTGTAGGCAGGATCAAGTTTAGTATCCGGGACCGCTAAAATTTACTAAATAGTAGAAAAACAGTTACTTGTAAGTAATATAAGTAGTAAGTTATAAATCTTATGTGTAAGATGTTGAAAATTGTCGACTTTAGTAAGTTGTGTACGATACCGGCACCGACTTACGAGTACAAAAACTTCAGTTTTAAGAATATTCAAGAAATGAAATGTATACAGCTATTGGACACTTGTGTGTCCCGCCGGCAAGAAAGCAATTATAGCTGTAGACTATTTTCTAGCTCAAGAAATGAACAATACGTACAAACCCCGTGTAAATAAAAGAATTAAGATATATCGCTGGCTATTCACATTGCCGTCGAAAACTCTCTTATTTGTCGCAGTGACAAAAACTATCAAAGACGAAACTCGCTCAGCGATGCGCTCTTGGCTCCCTTAAAACTTACGCTGGGAAACCGGCGATAATTTTATTTTACTTACCAATCTCTGTTTGTTTTCTTTCTGAGCGAGTGATGCAAGTAATCGCTTGTTGCATTCATACACTCGCTCATAGCCCAGCGAAAAAACTATTGGAACTGCAACTCGCTTCTCGCTGCTCGCCAACTCGTATCTAGTTGCTGCTCTACCCCAAGTAGCACACAAGCTGGTTTAGAGCTTGTAGAGCCCTTATAACGCTCAAACTGGCTGTTTAATCGCCGAATAAGCTTTTATACAGCTTGTGTGCTAACCCTATTTCACAATAGTGACAATTATCAGGTGACAATGACAATTTTATGCTCACGGCGAGCCCCGCAAGCTCTATACTTACTTTATACTGGGCACTAAGGACCATTAAAATAAGAGGATTGACAGTTGCCTTCTTTGGATTGTGTTCCGATCGCAAGGAGATATTCTGGCAAAAACTATAGATGGCGCTTTAAAACTAAACATTTAACGAAGTTATAATTGTATAAAAAAACATAGTATAGTAACAATTAGTTCGCAAATAGCTAATAATTAATAAATCGTAACATTTAAATACTTGTGTCACGCTTGCAAAGTTGAATAATTGTAAAAAAATATTCTTATACATAGATGGCGTTGTACATATCGGGGAACGGCTTTTTGTGTGGAGGTGGTAGGTCCTCTTGTTTTAATCGTACGCAATGTACGTAAGATTGTCATTGTCACCCAACATTTGTCACGATTGTGAAAAAGGGGCCTGGGTTGCTACTCGTTGGCAGTGGAACGAGTTATAAAGCAAAACGCACATATGACACTGCAACCAAACGCGCGACTGTGTCGCTGTAATCTACGACTAGTCGCATGTGGCAGTGTTATCTAGTCGGGCCCTTAGGGTAAATATTAAGTACAAGTGAATCCTATTGTGGGTGTGCTTTATGGGTGACGTCAATTGCGTAGATTGGGTTTCTTGGGGGTCCCGTAACTGTGTGTAGTAAATGTAAGTGTCGGGATAGTTGCGATTTGTGAGTATGATGGGGCAGCCATTTATGTAATTAGGAATAGTTTTATAAAACAGAGCGGTCGTAACCAGGCTATAAGTTAGATTAAAGTGCCTAACTTAAGTGACGCCGACTTAAAATAACTTACCTTGCTAACTGATTCGCCTTAGCAACCAAAACCTCAAGCAAAAATATACCGCTACCAGTTTTTTTATCACTTCATTATTGATTCTTGCGTGTACAATTAATCATCTTCTGGCATCGGTGCCATCTACAAAATGAGTAAAATGTTGAAAATTGACTATTTGAATAAGCTGTACATGATGGTACTGACTGCTGAAATTGTATATAGGTGAAAATCTAAATAGAAGGAAAACTTAATTGCGATCCACTGCAGTCTAAGCCGGAATCGAAACAGCGTCTCTGTTATACAGAACAGCGTTCTGGAACCATTAGACCGCTTTACTTACTTGGTTACTTGTAAGTAAATTAAAGTAACTAAATCATGCAGTTACTTTTTTCTTTTTAATGTTTTCTCTTTGGATAGGATATTTTTTTGTATACGCTTGCAACAAATCTCCACATTCCTTATATAGTCCTTATTTTAAAACTGTAACAATGAAATGTCTGTACACTAACAATATTTTCAAAAATTAAGTGTGACTGACTATTTGAAGGTCACTGAATTCAAAACCATTTTATTTCCTTTTGTATGTTTGTATATATCGTTCCGACTTGATCACATTAAAACGGCTAATAATAATAATAATAATTCTTTGTTTCAGATAATACAATCCATATTAATTTTTACAAAAAAATAGAAAATACAGGAGCTTATATCTATGTTAGTATTGTCACTAATAATAATTAAATAAGGGTACTTAATTATTAATTTATTGGACATGAGCCCCAGTGGAGTTTCGTTCAATGCTCAAACAATGGGCCGTCTACCCTACCAGCAATAACGGCTACGAGGCTGTTGCGGCTGCCACGGATACGGCGCCACAGGGATGCGATTCGTTTGCGTATGATGGCCTGGAAAATATCTACGCTTGCCTCAACGAACATCCCTGAAGCACTACAGTATCGTGGCAGCCCCATCATGGCCCTGTAACCGTTATTATATCGTACGCGCAGGGCACTGTGAGCTTTTATCGTGTAATTAGCCCATAGGCTGCATGTGTACAACGACTGGCAGTATGCTTTAAATAAAGTTGTCTTAACGTTTTTGGTACACCTTGCGAACCTACGGGCCAGGATGTTACACCTGACTGACAGTGCCCTACGCTCCCTATCCATGTCAAGGTCGTCGCTTAACGTCTTTGTGACCCAGTGACAAAGATATTTAAAATGCGACACCTGTTTAAGCGGACTACATCCTAACATAATGGGCGGAAAATCAGTGTACGTTTTGTTTCCTGATTTAAACACTAACAATTCACTCTTGTCCACATTGTACACAAGGCCATGAGTCGCAGCATATCGCTGGCATATGTTAAGCAACTTACAAAGGCCGTTAACCGATGGGCTCAGCAGCACCATATCGTCAGCGTAGCTAATGTTGTTAAAGAAAATGCCATCTACTGAGCAACCAACGCCGGAGCCGCTAAGCTCACGGATCAACCCGTCCATGTACAGGTTGAAGAGCCTTGGAGAGGATAAACCACCCTGTCTCACACCGCACTTCATCCTATACATGTCCAATTGTTAATTGTTATACCAGTACCTAAATATGTCAATTAGTTCGTGGGGTACATCTGAACTGTTCTCCAGTTTTTTCCAAAGCTTATCATAAGAGACTAGATCAAACGCTTTGGAAAGATCTAGAAAACATGCAAACACAGGCGTCCCTCTAGAGGTATAGTACCGGACAGTATGCTTGAAACAAAGAACAGCCGTTTCTGTAGATAATCCGGGTCTGAAACCGAACTGGGCATCATGTAAATATATATATTTGCTCATATGTCTATCAAGCAAGCTGTCCAGTACTTTAGCTAGGGCTGTAGCCAATGAGATTGGCCTGTAGTTGCGTTTGTCCGATGCATCTCCTGTTTTGTTCTTTGGAACCGGCACAACCAGCGTCTTCATCAGGTCGCACGGCAGGTATGCATGTCTCACACAGAAGGTGTAAAACATGGCAAGAACCCTGGGCAGGTGCACGCCCGCATTCTGCAGATGCTCAATACTAAGCGAATCATGCCCAGGGGACTTACCACGCTTCATATTCTTGATCACTTCTGTTGTGTGGGTGCAGACAAAAGATCTACCTGAGCCGGTCCCAAAGGTGACTGAACCTGGAAATGGTCCTTAAAAACATTCGCAATATGGGTAGGCTCATTAAGACCCCCAACACTCGCTGGCAGACAAGAACGAGGACTTAGTTTATTGGTGCATTTCCAAAACTGTCCAAAGTCGTAGGATTTATGATGAGTAGCTAAAATGTCCATTTTTATTTGCTCTTCATTATCTTGGCACCATTTTAACTTTGACTTAAAAGATTTCCTGTCCTCACACATTTTGTCATATACTGGTCCAGACGATGGCTTACTACAATACATCCAATTCTTGAAGCTTGCTCTTGCTGCCGTATGAGCATCGTATACATGTTTATTCCAGCCCACTATACGTTTTTTATGACACCTATGAATACTGGAATGGGCCCGAGTTGCGCTTTCACTTAAAATTCTAAGAATACAACAATACATGTTATCAATAATCAGTCTGTGTTCTATGTTATCACATAATCTATCACAGCATGCTTCAAGTTACATTGGAAAATCAATATCTCTTAAGCTATTGTTACAGTATTTTGTATACAAGTCTACTTCTTGTGGGTCCCTATTACCCCAAAATATTTTATTAACAAGATTATTTGCGACTGTAATTGGAGGAAATACATTTAAATTGCATTGAATTTCAATAGGAAAGTGATCAGACCATGATATTGAGTAATTTACATTTACATTTGTGAGCGACTTCCAAGCAGCCTCAGAAAGTACGCAGTGATCTAGCCATCTTCTACTACCATGGACGTCACTCACATACGTATACGTGTCCAAAGTTTTTCCCAAAAACTCCATGTCCGCACATATCCACTTTTGTCCTGCAAAAGTAACGAGCTCGGAACCAAATAGAGAGCTAAACGGATTTCAACTATTTTTGGTACACGGGTAGCTGGGCATCCACAGATTGATATAGGGTACTTTTACCCAACTCAACTGAAGAAAGGTTATAATTTCTTTTTCGTGAACTTAGGGTATCTTCTAGTTACCATTAAAACGTAATATGTATGCCAACTGTTGAACCCAAATTCAAAGAAACAAAATCAATTAAACCCAATGATAACTGTAACTTGCCAAACTGCGACCGGCCGTAGTTAGGGTGGTTAGATTACGGCTCAAGTTCAGTTTTATTGGCGGTACTAACGACATGCCGATATCACCCGAGCTTGTCCGGAGACACCCGAGCACTCCCGATGTTGCCCTACGGGTATACACCGACCTTGCACAACCAAGGCTCGCACCATTCGACTTAACAAATAGATATAAAATACCAATCCAATAAGAGATATAACTATTTCAGTAATCTAGGGGTAGAATCCGACTCGGTACAAAGATATATCACTTTAGGAGATAATGAGACGATAACAATGTGATATGACTATTTTGGTATCCCAGTGGCTCAAAATTGCAGTAATATCACTTATGTATTGCTAAACTAGCAATTCGTTAGATATATGATCGCACGCTATTCGACCTATGCATATTGATTATAGATTGTATTGCTTTTGAACTGTCAAATCCCATACAAAGCGAACTGTCAAATTGACGTAAGAGCAATCCAATTGCGATACGAAATGTCATTAAAAAAACCAAATGTGATTCAAAAGAGATGTGTCAAAATAATTGCGACTTCGATTGCAAATTTTGTAGCAGGATAGAGATTATAGACCAAAGGACATGAAACGAAAAAAATCTCAAACTTTGCTGTCTTTCCCAACCTTTCAGTTATGACGTCCGATGATACTTATATACATTACTAGAAGCTGCATTGATACTTATGTCCATTACCGCATGGTTACAGGATACTTTTTACCCAACTACGCTGACGATAAATAGAGCTGTTATGATTTTTTTTCTCCTCCGCGACGAGGTTGCGTTCACCTTGTACTTATGTATATATATTATGTATCATCGGACATCATAAGTGATGGGTCGAAACAGCAGTTTGGAAACATACATTTGGCACAGAAGATGGGGTAGCCCCATGTGATTCGGGTCTCTCGCCATTTCGCGTAGGCGGGCTTGTTCCGTAAGAATGAGAACTGAGTCATGAAATTTAATCGATTTCATGAGAAAATAACCCTTTTTGCAAAATATGCAGTTTATTATTTATCATGTAATATCCACACTCGTGTACTTTTGTCAATAGTTAGATGAAAATACAGCAGAGCGGCCTGATCTGGAAATTCGGTACGGTCCCGGCTAACTGCATGCGAATCTCCGAGCGTTTGGGATCCCCCGCCATGATGCATAAGCGGGCTTGTTCTGTAAGAATGAGACCTGACCATGTAATTGAATCGATTACAAGTGAAAATACATTACTACCTGGAACCCTGTTTTTGACAAAATATGCAGTTTATTACATCCACATTACTACACAAAAAAAGGAAAAATGGCAGACCTAACGCTAAATGGCATTCTCTACCAGTCACCATAGGGCCAAGCCAAACAGAGATGCATGAAAATGCTGCAATTGGAAAAACTACTTTTGTCAATAGTTAAATGAAAATACAGCAGAGCAGTCTGATCTAAAAAGTCGGCACGGACCCGGCTAACGGCGTGCGAATCCCAGAGCGATCTGGATCCCCCGCCATCACGCATAAGCGGACTTGTTCCGTAAGAACGAGCCCTGACGCGGGTAATTGTTGGGATTTGAATTGAAAAAACTTGCCACTATACCCTGGTTTAGCGAGATACGTAACAAATCTGTGACAACCAAGATAAGCCAAGTGATGCGCAAGGACATTACCTACCTTGTACTGAAGCGCTTCGTCGTTTTCTCGAATGAATACTATCAGAAACAGATTTTTTTATTAATATACATATATAATCGTCTTGTGACTTTTTAACTTAATGTTACTAATGATTTGAAGTAAAATTATATCCTCTATTACGGATAATTCATCAACAGTTCACTTAACTGGCATGATATCAGTAGCACATTGATAATAAGCGTTCCTTTTTTAACCCCCGACAAAAAAGAGGGGTGCTATAAGTTTAACGTGTCTGTGACTCTGTGTAGGTGTCTTGTGAAAGACGGAGTTTTTCAGTCCAAAATTGCCAAAATATGAGCGAACGGTGTGCGTGTGTTTGCCAGGTTGATGCAATGGCGACTAGAGGTCAAACGGCACACACGCATACCCTTTTCTTCACATTACGTAGCTTTATTGTTACTCGTATACAGTCTACAAATATAGGTGAACAGATGGCGCTACAGGTAAGTAATTTTGTAACACTTTATATTATTTTACTAGTATTTGCATGGAGCGCGGGGCGCAAGCGTTTTATCAGCAGAGCTTGGACTCACATAATTGTAGACGAAAAGGAGTTTCGAGTTAAAATTTTGCTGTGGGAAGGTGAAAGGAGAGTGAAAAGGAGAAGGGGTCTGCACGCTGGTGTGTTTGCGTCGCGTTGGCTGACGGTCGCCACAGATAAACATAGGTGTATCTGTATACGGATGGACTAATTTGAGTGCGGTTTTTTTTGTGTCATAGATAATTTTATCCCGAGTGTTTTTAGTTTTGTTTGATGAAAATCGAAGCACTCGTCTCCAAGATATCCAGCTTTTAGTGGAACAAGTGACCGGATCTGAACCAATATTTAAATTAGGAACTCCTAATTTTGTTCTCTCCCCGACACAAATGAACATATTCATTTGTGTCGGGGAGTTTTTATTTTTTTTTATTTTCTATTCTTAAAGAAAAGAATAATGTGTAATGTTTAATTCTTTCAAGAAAGTTATCCTTCTTTTTAAAGGCACTTAATTTAAGCGCCGTGCGATCTGAATCCCTTCGATCACGCGTGGTCGAGCATCTTGATCCCGTAAAAATGCGGTGATGTGACTCGGGTAATCGTTGGAATTTCTAAGGAAAACGTTACCCGTCTAACTCCGGTTAGTAACAGATAGGCGTGAATGGACAGAATATGGGTGAAGTCAAGAAAAGGCTGTATTTTCTTTAGAATATACAAAGTACAAAGAAAAGTATTTAAATTAAACAATTTTAACGGATTATATCACGTATATTATCTCATTTGAGCTCCCGACGTTTCGGAAGCTTTTCAGCTTTCCATGTTCACGGGTTGACTGGGAAAAGATATATTTTTCTCTGCCTAAGTTACAATTTGTGTAAACTATCCACATACGCGAATATAATCCGCCAATATAATACCAATATACGCAATATATTCCGTTAAAATTGTTTTATTTCAATGAGTAATAATCGGGGAAACAGAAGAAAATATTATTATCGTTTTTTTATAAATTCCAATAGCAACTACGACATATTTAGAATATATCCCGCAAAATGAAGCATTTAATACAAAAGCTACATGCAAATTCCCGTTCGTTGTAAAACCGAGACGTTACGGACAGGCGGCCAGACCAACTCATTAAAGTTACATCGCTGCTTTGCGTTGCCTAGATCAAAAGTGGGCTCCAATACGAGTCGCCCCGTTGAACGTTGTAGGTACCTAGCCATTTATTCATAACAATCCGATTTTATTTATCTGAGGGTTCCGTACACAATATACGCTACAAACGGCCGTATCTACGAAAGTCTAGTGTTAGTAGAGCCCTACTCCTAAGTGAAATGTACGCGCCCGCGGTGTTACCGCGTACATTTCGCTTAGAAGTAGGGCCTGTCTAGGCAGACACAAAAATATACTGTTTTTAGTAGTTTTTGTAATAGCGGCAACAGGAATAAATCATCTGTGAAAATTTAAATTGTCTAATTATCACGGTTCATGAGATTGGTACCACCTAGTAACAGACGCTCAGACCGACGAACGGAGACCGGATTCTTATTAATAGCGTCCCATTTTGCCCTTTTTGGTATGGAATTCTAAAGAACTGTTCTGAGTTTATCTTACTCAGAATAGTTTGTACATTCGAAAGAGATACAAGAAAAAAGTGTCTTCTGTTATGTATCTATTCCTGGCTATGCGTCCCATCCCATATGGTAGTGAAGTCAGCCTTCGTTATTTTTTCCTCCACTTCACCCTATCTTTACCATCATCTTCGGAAACGTTGCTCTCCACCATATCTCTCACCAACACATTTTGTCCATGTGGTCTTAGGTCTTTTTCCGGAGACGGACAATAGGCATGTTGACAACTTTTTGTGTGGTATGTTATATATCGACCTTTCAATAATAGAAAAACTGGTGAAAAAACTATTTCAATTTCATAAAAACTCCACAAGTTACAACAACGTTGGAATCACACTTTTGGACTTTCCCAAAAACGGTCCATACTAAACCCTAGGAAAGTGTGACGACACAATTTATGGTTTATTCAATGGTATTATTATTTATTAATATTTTCTTACTTTAAAAATGGACTTTCCCATCTAACTTTAAAGGCTCATAAAACAAACTACACGTAAGGTATCGAACTCATTTTTTTTAGGATATGTACCATAATAACTACCATTTCTCATTTTTTTTTTTTTCGTTTGATTACAGTCAACATCCCTATTGAACCACATCATCGCGTAGGCAACCATTCCTGTTTCACCTTACATGTCCCTACCACCTAATCCTGCTTTCCTGTAGTTTATCTGCTATGTCGCAGACTCCTAGCCTACCTCGCACATATCGGTTGTTCATATCCACCTCAAGATCATCAATATCATCTTATATTTTGCGACTGTATTGATATGCCAAAAAACTGTCGTAATGTTATATATGGAAAAGTAGTTTTCCAGTGCGTGACTGTCATAGACATAAAAATCATGCAGACATAACGTGTGACGATCTGGAACAGGAAATTTGGGAAACAATTCTTCGTGTATTAGATTTAAAAGCACTAATGTTTCGGAGTAAGATAAACCCAAAAAGTCGATATTTTGAAAAGAAAGTACTTTTTTATAAGAAAAGCTTAGATTAAGCCCTTTGGGCTGAAGAACCTACTTAGAGTCCTGAACACTGGTCTTTAAGTGTTTAATATTAAGACGTGGATTTACGCTCACCACCTTACATAAATCATATGTTGAAGTTTGAGTGACCTAACAGGGCTTAGAGGCTATTTTTAAAAATACAAATTTAACTGAATTTTTTAGCTACCAAAAAGTCCAAAAACGTTCATTATCACATTAAGACACTTACCTACCATAATAATTCCATTTCTATTCTGACATTTCATCTCATCTCATTCCGGCAATGTGACAAAAGAAATAAGGCGTTTTCAATGACATTGATATATTTCCTCTCACAAAACGTCGAGGGACTAAAGAATAACTCATATTTCACAAACAAAGGCGGGTATTCTCGTTCGGTGCACAAAATGCACATTTTGTTTAAAGTAAGCGAATTCGTGTAGTTTTGCAATTCAAACTCCCCTCATATCGGTTAACGGACAAATGGTTCGGCTGCCCCGCGAGCATGAGGGATGAACTGGTAGCGGGGGCGTAGCGGAAGCGGGAATGCAGGCGGAGCGGGGAGTGGATACTATGTTTGATGTATCTCACAGTGTTGCCAAAACGTACCATTTAGCACGGTTTTACGTGCTTTTTTGAACGCATGCGTGCTATTAACGTGCGTAGCGAAAAAACGTGCTTAAACCGTGCTTTATTATGCACGATTAAGTTCTAAAGAAAATTGGTAATGTCGGTACACAATACAATTTTTCTTACCTGTCCTGACAAATGTGCCGATGGCCGATGCCAATCAAAATTAGAATCTTGCATACTGTACGTTATCCTTGATATCCTTATGTTATTTTTTGCCTATGGTCATGGATAGTTGAATGAAAGACCGTACATAGACAATACTACTGCCAGACCAGACTGGTTCGGCAGACTGTCACTGACATAAAAGCTTTTGAGGTAAATATACAAATTTACTGATGGGTTTTTACTTGGATATAACTTTTTGACTTATTTCGAAAATTATTATTACGTGCTTTTTCTTCAAAAATCGTGCCTTTTTGACGAACGTGCTTTTAGATGCGAGTGCTCTGGCAACACTGGTATCTCATCCTTATTTGCAATAGACATAAGTAATCCGCAATCCTAACCAGCTCGTCCAACTATCTTGCAAGTCGACTACCCACGCTGCGCTTGCCCGTACGCGCTCGCCACTTAAGACCCTTTCTGCCCCAACGGCCATGGGTTCTTCGAACTATGTGCCCTGCCCATTGCCACTTCTGTTTGCTTACCCTGTTGCTATATCGGTGACCTAGGTTCGTCTACGAATCTTGTCATTACTGAATCGATCTGGTAGAGAGATCTCGACTTTTCATTGCTCGCTGAGTGACTCTGAGCTTCCGTAAAAGGCCCAAAGTTAGAGACCACGTCTTTTCCTCTAGCCGGCCCATGTGGAAATCTATTGAGAAGACCTGTGTCCTGCAGTGGACGTCCTATGGCTGAAATGAAGACGATGATGATTTTTTCTTAAACGCGCCTCAACTGCTCGATTGTTGGGTAATACTGGGAAGAAGTAGCTATTGGCAGGGTCAAGCAGAGCAAAAGTTCTGTTTGCCCCTGTACCTAGTTATTCACTGGTACGCTCACGCTCGCAAATGATAAAAACATATTCGCTCACTAAACTTGTAAACGTTACTTTTCACATTACAACTTTAACTTTTTGCTCGGGATTTGATAGGACGAACGTTCTCAATATGACTTTCATTACATTTGGCAAGGGAAACTTGTGCTGTCATATTGAAGAATGACTGTCTTTATCGACAAGCATTTCGTAAATAATTTTTCACTTGTGAAATTTACTTTTTCCAAATTATCGACGCTAACCTCGCTTGTGACTTAGCCCACCCACATTTTCTGATACAGTGGGTACGGTACGAGGCGTTTGCTTTTGCACAATGTATAACACCTCCGTTTGCTCCGTCAACAACCATTTGATAAAGAAACATTTTTTTACTTGTAACTTAAACTATTCACATCACGTTACAGAACTTTCAGGTGAGATTTATCGCCCTAAATAAAGGGAAATTTATGGCCTGTCTATAAATGCCTTAAGCCTTATGTCTTCATATCTCAGCAATAAAACACAAACAGTTGTTGTAAATGGAACCCAATCCAGTGGAGCTGCAGTTAAGCTAGGAGTGCCACAGGGCTCTATCTTAGGGCCATTTCTATTTTTAGTTTATATAAATGACTCTCTATAGTAGAAAATCTTTCTGATATAGTACTATTTGCTGATGATACATCATTAATTTTTAAAATTGACCGGAAAGCGACAGACTATTCCGAAATTAATAGTGTACTAGTTAAAGTACTTGACTGGTTTAATATTAATAATCTGGTATTGAATGCTAAGAAAACGAAATGTGTTAGATTTGCTTTACCGAATGTTAGAGCAGTGGATTCTGCTATATCGCTCAATAGTGAATGTTTAGAAATGGTGGATAGGGCATTATTCTTAGGTATAACACTGGACAAGAACTTGCAATGGAGTCCCCATTTAGCAGTACTTGCAGGTAAATTAAGTTCAGCAGCTTACGCTATTAGAAAAATTTGACAATTGACCAATGTTGATACTGCTCGCTTAGTATATCATAGTTATTTTCATAGTATCATGTCATACGGTATTCTGGTTTGGGGCAAAGCAGCTGACATACAGACTATATTTGTGTTACAAAAAAGACCGATTCGTTCTATATATAACTTGAACTCCCGTGACTAATTAAGAGAACTTTTTAAAGACATCAACATATTAACCGTAGCGTCCCAATATATTTATGAGAATATTATTTATGTTATTAAGAACCTACAGTCTTTTACTAAGAATTCAGATATCCACAATTTTAATACTAGAAATAAAAACAAAATCGCTATTAGAAAGTTCCGCGTTCGTAAAGTAGCCAAATCATTCGTAGGCCAATGTATACATTTTTATAATAAGCTACCATGATGATGCCTTGAAATTATCGTTTCCAGCTCTCAAAAAGTACTTAAAAGAGTCCCTAATGGCAAAGGCTTATTATAGGGTAGAGGACTATTTAACAGACAAAAATGCATGGCCCAAAACAGAAACACGGTTCTTATAAGGTGGCATATCAAACTTATGTAAGTTGTTTTAAATAAAAATCACTATTTTGCTTTTTTATATTCTAGATTTTTTTTTTACTTTTATAAGTTTTGATATGTTTCCTTGAAGAACTACGCATTGAGTTTATACTCAAAACATATATTTAGGTTAGGCTAAGCACGAATATTGTAATAGATATAAGAGTTATTTCGAAAAAATGACTAACTGTTGAGTTTGTTTCGGCTTTCTTCTCTTCAGTGGTCTCCTCTTGGGAAACGCCGTAGAGTCAGACTTGTAAATGTGCCCTTGTGGCCTACTTACAGAATAAAGATCATTATTTCATTATTTTATTTCAAATTTATTACTTGTTACTGCAATTTTTGTCACTGTGAGATTACATTTATCGTCCATGACTTGACCCCGAGTCCATTACTGTGCGAGCTTCTGATAAATGGGCTAACTAATCATTAATTTTCCAGCATATTTTTTGTCGTCATCTTCGACTGTAGCTCTAGATAAAGATGTATTTGTTCACTTTACATACGATGTCTATCGTTGTTAGAACGACTAAATCACGTTTTGACTCAGGGCCTAATGTCCTATATGAGTCCTTGACATGAGATTTAGAGACAGCGTGTGAGCACAGCACAGCTTCACGTTTCAGAAGAAAAATATTACTTGCGACTAAGCTCCGCTCCAATTCGCATGCATTTCTGATACAGTGGGCTTATTTAGAAAGAATTTGCTGATGACTACTCGAAAAAGAGGCATTTTTCACATGGTAACATGACCACTTTACAGATGAATCGTTTATGACTTGGCCCCGCGTCCAATATTCTATAACTCATTAATAACGAGGAATTTTTTGAGACATTACAAATGAAACCTAACGCTTGTATCTTGGTCTAGCCCCCGTTCAATATGACTTTCTGATACAGTGGGCACGGAGAATTATTTGCGTTGGCACATTAGTTTAATAATACTTCTGATAACCACTCGATGAAGAGGCCTTTATTGATAGCACAATTCAAGTTACAAATGGAACATATCGCTCCGTGCCAAGTTTCCTATGACTTACTGATATATGTATTGGGCATGGGAAGTTTAAATTAGCACAGATTATAGTCTGAGAATCACTCCATAAATAAAGAGGCGTTTCTTGCACACAACACAATGCACGTTACAACTGCAACCTATCGCTTATGACTTGGCCCGCCGCCCGTTCTCGTATGACTTTCTGATACAGTGGGCACGGAGCGCCGTTTGCGTTAGCACAGTGTAAAACACGCCGCTTTGCTGACCGCAAATACGCTGTTCCGCTCCATATTCTTGACAAAGAGCCGTTTGTTCGCCCTGTATGAAGTTATTTACGGTAGCACCTTGTTCCTGATAATGGACTGAATTTGGGAGGTTTGCATGGCGGTGTTGGTCTTTATTTCTTTACAATGGGTGCTGTGAATTGTTGGAATGATTTGTGCATGTAGATAAATTTCACGGTGACGCCTATACGCGTAGGCGAGATTTTTAGAAAGTTTTTGTAACAGGCAAACGTCAGCAAATTCATGAGTCCATCTTGATGGGTACTTAGTTAGCTTCGATGCATTTGCATATTGAATAATAAAATTACTCGTAAGTTTTTACAACATCAATGATCATAACCGAGTGATAACCATGCCATCACACTGTAAGCATGGAAGACTACAAGACAAGTTAATCATAATGTCAGAATTTTGATAGTAAAAAGAGAAAGATAGCAGACAACTCCGTTTAGCTGCTGGCTTTTCAATTTTTTGACTCACATAATATCATTTTCCATGAGTAATGTCATTATCAGCAGAAAAAACTCCAATGCTAGACGCCTTTAAGAACCGACTGTGATCGTTCTTGCACCACGCAGCTAGTGGCCTTTCACGGTTTTAATCAAGCCATGAATCCATCTTATTGATTACCTACGCTGGGTCTTTCGGTAGTAATATGGTCACTTCGGTGTCTACTAGTCAGCACCTTCAGCGGTTTGAGTCTCTAACTCTGCATCTAATTATTAGCCTGGTCATTTGTTTTTGGTTCATCCTTATTATCATCTGAAACAACTTCATTGCTGGATGTAGTTCCTCGAAGAATGCGGTCATCATCCAAAAACGATGGCTTTTAAGAGTCAGCTCTGTTATTGCGAACTAAATATGGAAGGCTCTAGCCAAGACAAGTTAATAATGATGTCAGCGTGTAGCGCAAGTTCTGTACTTCTGTATTTGCACGGCGCGATTTTAAATGCTAATGCCGACTCTTAAATTCCATTTGAGATTACGACGCTCTGGCCCTGTAGTCACGGTGGCTATACGCTGCTCACGTCTTTTTAGGAGAGTTTATTTAAATCCCATTGAAGCACTGTTGACAGGTAAATTGAAGAATTTAGCCCAATTTACACTTCGATGATTTGTAAATAAATTTGCTACCTAACGCAAGTAGAAACACTTTTATTGAGGATTTTAGGTAAATATTTGTCGCTTGAATCAGGCCTTAGTTGTTTCTTGCTTAAAAAGTGTTTTTCTCACAGATAGGTGACTTTGTACAACAGGAGCCATAAAGAGAAAGTTAAACAGTTTCAACGGTTAGAATGTAGAAAATGATATTAGCAGTCTTACCATTGCCTTTCAGTTTATGAGCTAAGGTTTTGAATGAAGATCATCGTTAATATGATAGGAATTTGGTGTTAATTTTAACATAGGATAGTTTATTTTGGCAACACGGATGAGACCACGTGAAAATGCTAGTGGTATATAAAAAAAAAAATAGGTATGCAGTGTGCCCCTTCGATGCTTCCTATTACAGCAACAATGGAGTAGCGTTAAATAAGTCACGAGGACTCTGGAGGCTTTCGCTGAATATTCAATTAAGCTGAAATTTTAATTCGATCACTTCTATTCTGCGCACTAAGACGGCACGATCAGATAATGGTATGGATCATTGTTGTGTAAATCTCCTTGTTGCCAATTAAAATTTGTAAAAGGCCGGCCAAGTGCGAGTTGGACTCGCGTAAAGGTTTCACTGTAGGGTTAGGATGAAAGTTTGATAGTTGCCCTTGGAGGATAGAAGCCCCGAATTTAAAATCTCCACCTTGCTAATGGAAAATGGCTGCCTAAAACACTTGTTTTTTTAGTTTCAATTACTTAAGTTATTGAAACTCTATAGTCAGCGATGGCAGTCAATTGGCGCTATTGACGAAAGTTGATGACTTTGCTCGCAGACGACACGGTTTACAAAATCGACGGTTTTTTGATGACGTGCAACTTTTAATTTTGTGAAGTAAGTTTGTTTTGTTTTGTCCTTATTGATCTGGGAATGGGTGGAATATAATTTAACTGCAGTTTTTGGAAGTTTACTAATTAAATATCATATTTTTTAACGAGGGCAACTATGCCTGCTGTACAGGATAGATGCCTCAAAGCTTTGTGAGTATAGGTGCCTTTAAGGACATATCCTGCCAAAACCTGACGTCGGACAATCGAAATGATTATGCAGAAGAAGGTGCCTGTTAAAATATGTCAGAAGAATGAAAAACAATGCAAAATACCTGTTTTTCATGATTGTATCTTTGGATTGCCTTGACGTAGAAGCTTGATTTTTTTAGTTTCAAAGGACCGCAGACATCATTTATTTCATGTTAATTTCAACTTGATATCTCACACCACGCGTTCCTGAGAAAAAGGGTCTTGACAGACTGACGAGCAGACGGACAACAAAGTGATCCTATAAGAGTTCCGTTTATCGTCACATATATAAACAAACATACAACATTTTTAGTTGTTTATGTGTTATTAAATGGCAGTGGGCGGGGCACATTGCTCAAAGAACCCATGGCCACTGGGGTATAAAGGTTCTCGAGTGGCTAACGCGTACAGGACGACACAGCGTGGGAAGGCCCCCAACAAAATGCACCGATGATCTGGTTTACCAGATCGCGATCTTCAGATCGCGGGAAACCGTTGGATGACCGGTCGTTGTGGAGGTCCTTGGGGAGGCCTTTGTCCAGCAGTGAAAGTCCTTGGGCTGATATGATGATGATGATGATGATGATAGTCTAAAATGTGTGTATGTATGGTTCATGTTTCCTGAAACAGATAATTTAAATTGAATAAAATTATAGTAAAATCAATTACGTATGCAGTGTAAAGCACCCCCACAACGATAGGCAGCCGTGAATAACTCAGCGACTTGGCTCTGTTTTTGAATATTCGAACATGCTGAATTTTTAATGCGATTGCTTCACTGGCTTGCTTGTTTTCTTGACTCGTTATCATTCAGAGACTTGTTTACATGGAATTTTCGAGAAAGTTTTCATGGTTAGGCAGATTACCTTAACCTTGTTACCTTTTAATTACACGTACATATTTATCTATCAACCACGGACGTCCACTGCTGAATATATGTCTCCCTTACAGCTCACCACAGAATCCCAACAAAATATAAAATAATTACAGACGGCCGCGAAAAATGTGTGATAAGGCATACATTTTATGAATTGTATGCTGTTCAAAAACAAAATACCAAGTCTCAAAATGCGGCGTATCTGACGTTTTGTGAAAAGATATTGGTTTTAAAAATATTAACATGAAGCCAATTCACACTGTCCTGACTACACATGACATATGTACATTATTGTCATTTGTAAACTGTTTTTACGATCCCAGGGTCGTAGCGTATCTAGGCTATATTTACAAAGTATAACAGAATCATTTGCATTTTCAATTTAATATACCTCTCCATAAACAGATAATTTGGCTACGCTAAGGTACAAATTTCCTGTATGGGGTATGTTTTATATTATATCTATCTATCAGGCACGGACGTCCACTGCTGAACATAGGCCAGCCCTATAGTTCACCACAGGGTGTGATTCTGTTCAAACCGCATCCACCGACTCCCCGCGACCTTCACGAGATCATCCGTCCAATAAGTCGGGGTCCACGCTGCGCTGTCCAATACCTGGTCACCATTCCAGGACTTTACGACGCCAACGGCCATCCTTTCTCTGTGCTTTATGGTCCGCCCATTCAACTATGCAATTATCTATGTCGCTTACTTTGGTTCTTCTACATATATCCTCATTTCTGATTCTATCACGAACGTGGTTTATTTGAAAGTAGAAAAGTAGAAATAGTAATGGTAACACTATAATGTGATTTGGCACATACTGAGGTAAATTGTATTAGCAATGTGTAACTAAGACCGCCCAATACTTTGGGGCTACAGGGAACGGACAGACGGACTCGGTAATGCAATTTGTCGATGTGGACAGACGGTATCTTCGGTCATTAGCGATAGCCGGCTGGGATGCGGAGTCTCTTATAGTGGCCTGCTAATATGTGCAGATATATATATGTACTACTTACACCAAAGATAATTAAAAAATAATAATACTGACTATCGAAGGTCACTGAATTTTTTATATTATTTTGTATTTTGTCTTTGCGCCTTCATCAATTCAAACCATTTTTGGGTAGCTAGTCAACAACAGATTGCTGTAGGATTTTTTAGCCAACTACACTGAAGAAAAAAGAGGGTTATGATTTATTTTCTGCCCCTCTGACGAAGATTCGAGCAACTTCTAGTAGGTAATAAAACAATAGAAGGACGAGTAATCGGTAAACCGATAAAAAAACTAACTCACCTGAAAAAAACTGATAATATTCAAATGGTTGAACCGCTTTTCTTAAACACAATACTAAACCAAAATCGGTCTATTTGTTTAAAAGCTACGACGATGCCTCAGACAGACACAAGGAATACACAGATATACATGTCGAACTTATAATATCCCTCTTTTTTCGTGGAAGATTAAAAATATCTATATATTTAATAGGGGAGACCAGGTAAGATTGTAACAGCGGCCATAATGGACTATCAACCGGTGTCGAAAGATCGCTGGAGCTACATCTCTATCCTAGATAAAACTCTCGTGCTCTCGAACCCGGTCTATGAACTTTTTTGATAAGTTTTCTGTTGCCCGTGAGACAACCTTACAGAAATAAGTCTATATATTGAAGGTTCTAATACTTATCCGTATCTCTGCGATAAAGGCGGGTTTAATTTTAATTTTATACGTCCTTCACATGGTAACAAGGCAAAAAACTGAAGTACTTTTAACTGAAGACCAGCTAGAGAAGTAACGTAGGCTAGTTTTCTAACCCGGAAATGCACGGTTCCTGAAAGATAAACACAGTAGTCAACGGGCCACAGCTACGAGCAAATCTAAGTTAAGGATTTCACAGGATTTGACTGTTGGGTCAATTTTGCTTTGCACTATAATATAATGTCATTATATAGATTGTGAATATATTTTCTATTCATTGTAAAATCAGACATGTAAAACTGCCCTTGAGGCCTACTCGCAGAATAATCATTTGAATTGGAATCTTGGAGAACCATTGAGTTGAATCATTGAGTTTTTAAAAACATATATTTAAGTCGTTTTGAAATGACTCACTGTTGAGTTTGTTTCGGCTTTCTTCTCAACCGGCAGTGGTCTACTCTTGGGAAATGCCGTAGAGTCAGACTTCTAAAAGTGCTCTTGCGGCATACTTACAGAATAAATATCAATATTTCATTATTTCTAGTTAAAAATAAATGACATACATACATATATACAATCAAGCCTTGTCCCCAACGGGGTAGGGAGAGACTAGCTCCTTCCACTTACTACGGTCCTGGCATACAACTGCCGCTTCATCAACATTCATTAATCTCTTCATGCATGCTCGCCGGTTTAGAGTACTTTTCACTTGGTCTTTTTTCAGAATGCCTTCAATCTGATCACGAAACATTGGTCTCTCTAGTGGCCCAGGCCTTACCCTTCCAACGCTTCCACTTACATTCGCCTTGTAGATTTTTCGAGTCAATCTTCTTTCATGCATCCTCTCTACATGCCTAAACCACCTTAGCATCCCTTTCTCGATTTGAGTTACTACATCTTCTGTCATAGCACAACGTTCCCTTATCACGCTATTTCTGAAAATAAATAAATACAATACAATACAGTACAACACTATACAACAATTATTTATCGTATAGACAGTAAAAAATTGAATATTATGGGTCATTTTTTACACAAATCGAACAAGTCTCTTTGTAAGCTCAAGGCAGGTGTTACGAATACTAGACAATGATCCTCGTATTTGTACAAATTCGCAGAAATTAACAGATATATTTCCTGATATATATAGAAAAACATCCAAGACTCGGCAACAAATATTTATGCTCATCACACAGATATTTGCGCTTATCGGGATTTGAACAGAGGACTTTCAGCTTCGCAGGCAACGTTACTCCCACTGAGCTAAACTGGTCGTTGAAAATGAATCTTAAATTCGCTATTTTTGAATCTCAAATAGCTAAATCTTCGCCTGCCTTCTGTCGGCTGTCAAATTGGTCTGATGAATTTTAAATATAATGGAAGGTAAAAATTGCCTCTGTTTTTCGATTACTTCTAGTCATTTTAAAAACGCAAAAATTGTTGTAGATATCCTATAAATATCCATACTTCCATACTAGTTCTTACAGTAGCGTGCAGTGGATTTTTGGCCAAGATAGCAGTGGCGTGGCGCCCTTATAAGCCGATTCCCACCGCGTTGCCCAAGGAAGGCCTTCAACATCCAAGACCCAGGAACAAACATTCGTGCTCATCACACAAACACTTGCCCTGGCCGGGATTCGAACCCGAGACCGCCAGCTTCGTAGGCCGTTGTGCAACCCACTGAGTCAAACGTGTTGTCAATATACATAAATATACTACTATGATATTCTCAATACAAATCAACTCACGACATCTTCGAGGAGAGCGTATCAGAGCGTATACGGCATACATATTCAAATCACATATGCCGTCACAATAGCGGCAAGGCGTATCTTGTTCTGGAAATTACGGCATTTATGTCGTTCTGTATACGGGGAATGGAATAAGCCTGGATGTTCTCAATCTATTCCTACATCGTCTAACACCCGTGCGCCCCATTTCCCTTACTAGTGACGCAGAAGACGTGTTAGTACAGAAGGATGACTCACAACATCACACACACAGTTCACACGCAGTTTTTAGGAAATTGTAACTACGAATTTATATTTCATAAGGTGTTTCATATTGCAATTGCCTTCGTAGCAAGGATGTTTTGCTTATTTTTCTGGAATTTTGCAATTTTCTGTGATACATCGTAGCTCAATCAATTGCTTTTACGCTGCGGCTGCGATACAACATGACAAAAACAGACAACCTGTTTTAGAATGTGTTTGAGTATAAGGATAGTCCGCAAAGATAAAGTTCATGACGATACAATTTAGATAATTAATGGAATCGACACATAACTTCAAATAAAAATTACGTGCTAATATTAGCCAGTGTACATATTTTTTAAAAGTAGCACAGTTTTTTGTATTAGTGAAAACCTCACACAGTAATTTTAATTTACAATAATGGTACAAAGACCGGCTTCCGGCTTAGACTGCAGTGGATCGCAATTAATTTGCCTTTATATCTTTGTATCAATATTGTAAGTCATATTTAAATTCATTTGTACCTATACTACATACCATAATTTATATGAAATTTCTGAAAACTAAGCGCTCCTCGCCATTAAACGTCACACTTTGGCGAGTAACAATTACTGTGTTATTTTTTTATTTTATAAGTTAAATAAATTTTATAATAATAACGCTAGTGGCGTCATCCACTTATAAATTGCAAAAAATGTGATATTTAGTATCATGATATTTGTAAAACAAAAAGTAAAGTTAAATAAATAAAAAAAAAGTAGTTACAGCTCTGTCTTACCATCCTCCTGTGCTAATGTTATGCCTCTGTAATTTGCTAGGCATTAACTAGCTTAGAGTGGATTATTTCGACACGGTTTAAATGTTTCAGCTAGTTGGGTTGCTCATTGATTATGTTATTAATGGCAGATCCTGTTCACATCGTCGCCTACTAAGCTTCATCCTTAATCTATACTAGAAGTTGCCTATAAGACTATTTGGTGGCAAGTACTCGAAGGCGTTAGCAACTTGTCCGCGGAGGAGAAAATGTCATAATTTCTAGTTTTTTTTTTCACCGTAGTTGGAAAAAAAATGTCTATAACCACCTGGAGATACCTAGTAACCCGTGTACCAAAAATAGTTGAAATCGGTGAAAGCGATTCACAGCGACACAACATACAAAAATCCAAAAAAGTATTTCTCGCTTCAGTGACTTCCAAATACTCCGTTACAATAGTTTTTTTTTGAAAATAACTTCAATGTATGGACATTTCATTTTTATAATGGTATCGACTAGACAGTGCCCGCAACTTCGTTCCCGGAGGAGAAAAAGTCATAACCCCTTTTTTTCGACAGCGTAGTCAGGTATAAAGTATCCTATAACAATTTGTGGATACCCGACTACCCGTGTACCAAGAATAGTTGAAATCGGTTTAGGCGATTTAGCGTGATGAACTGAAGAAGCAGCAACGACCCATACAAACTACAAAAAGTAAAAAATAAATATGTTTCCTTTCAGTGACCTGCCCATAGCCCGTTAAAAAACTTTTTTGAACTGAAACTTCAATGTCTGTACATTTTATTTTTAGAACTTTATAATATTATAGAAGTGGCTGCATCACGATATTAAGCCATGATACATGCTCGCAAACAGTACCGTAAATAGGGCGGTGCCAGTGGTGCCCAGGCACAGGGCGCAGAACCTGAAGGGGCGTAAAAATTACCAGGACCATAAACAGAATGTTTTTCACGGACGCATTTATAGAAGCCTGCACAGGGCGCATAAAAGGCTGCTTACGGCACTGCTCGCAAACATCGTCCGCGGAGGAGAAAAAAAATCATACCCCATTTTTTTCTTCAGCGAAGTAGGGTAAAAGTATCCTTTAAGCATCTAAAGATATAGTATTTCGGGTAACTTGTCCCCATCGAGTAGAAAATAAATTGTACGACGTCGATACGTTTTCTCAAAACGAAAGTCTGAGCTTCCATCCAAGAACACTGATCACCAAAACAAAAAACTACAAAACAATCAATCACACACTAACGACCAACGTTGGTCCAAACAAATGGCCAACTGCCACCAACACGTGTCATTTGTCGGCGCTTTATAATCAATCATATGGGCTTAGTTGGCGCACGTTGGACAAATATTGGATTACATTGTGATTGATTGGGCCCAAGTTTTGTGGACAGGGACTAATAGGTCCCACAATCAATGTGAGTTGATTACACGTCCATGTTAGTTTCGTCATAACTCCCCCGTTATCGCCCTATAATTATGAACTAATATGAAGGTTGTCAGTTGAGGAAATAAGTAATGGTTACAAGCGTGTGGTAAATTGTTTCCTTTGAGCATTGCCTGTCGTGCGAATTAAATCTGGCTTCTATTATTAAACATTGATTTAAACACGATTTTCACCCATTATCACAACACAACAAACGGTGCATAGTCACGTATTATTATTATATTAAGCCCGAGCTGTCCCACTGCTGGGCAAAGGCCTCCTCCTCTTCTTCCACTGATCCCGGATTAAAGCTACCTCTGGCCAGTCCTCCCCGAAGAGGTCTAAGTTGTCCTGCCATCGGCGACGAGGTCTGCCGCTTCTCCGCTTTGAGGTTTTGGGTTTCCACTCTGTGGTTATCTTGCCCCACAACGTTTGGCATGCGGCAGATATGACCAGCCCAGTCCCACTTCAACTTAGCCGATTTCCGAGTTACGTCGATGATTTGGCTCTTGGAGCGTAGCGTAATCGCGTATAAATATTATTTTATTTAATTACCAACAACTATAGACCAATTGCACTCTTGCCTAATTTTTCCAAAATATTTGAAAAATTAATCGTATATAGAATAATGTCATTTTTCAGGAAAAATAACATCCTAAACAAAAATCAGCTCGGGTTTCAGAAGGGGAAAAATACCACATTAGCTATATTTAATTTTTTGCAACACTTATGGACAGACATACACAAGAAAATAGCTATTGAGCTGTTTATTGATCTTTCCAAAGCGTTCGACTGCGTTACTCATAAAATATTGTTAAGGCAGCTCGGGCATGTAGGAATCCGCAGCCCTGCATTAAGATTAATTCAAACTTATCTTACAGACAGAACACAATCTATAGTATTAGACACTTATGATAAGGCAACAAAAACAATTACTAGACTGCAGTCAAATTATGAACACATTCTACAAGGGGTTCCACAAGGCAGTATTCTGGGACCATTGTTATTCTTGGTAGATGTAAATGATTTTCCTTTAATGATTGATCATTCATGTGTTATGTTCGCAGATGATGCTACCGTATTCATATCTAATGACAAATTAAACAGCTCTGATATTAGTAGTGAATCAAATCAAATCAAATCAAATCAAAATATTCTTTATTCAAGTAGGCCTAGTTACAAGCACTTTCGAAATGTCAGTTACATGAGAGTGAATGTTTGCTGGGAGAAATACAATATGATCCAACATTTGCTGCAAGGATTAGGGAAACCCAGAAAAACCTAATCAGATCATTTAACTTAAGTGTAATATTATTGATAAAATCATCATTTTAAAAATTAAAATAATCAATAAGATAAATCCCAAAAGGATTGTCAATAAAAAATAAATAATCTAGAATGTGTATAGAATAAAATTCTAAATTAGCATAATATTCTGGGGTAACTCAGTAAATTTTCAATCCACCTTTGTACTCCAAAAAAAATGTTTGCGAATTATATTTAATGTTAAAAATAGAGAGAGCCTAAGACTTGTGTTTAAAACCCACAAAATATTAACCCTGACATGTATATATTTGCTAGAAAATTGTTTATTTGTTAAAGAAAGAAAAGATATTTTTATTAAAAAATGTAACTCTAAGGAAAATTTGCGATGTCAATATAGGTATGACTTATGTACAGTCCGCCCTTCTAGCTTTATAATCAATAAGAGCACATATGTAACAGGGATTAAGATTTATAATCATTTACCAGAAAATCTTAAGTCCTTAGAAGGCGCACATTTTAAGAGAAAACTCAAGGGTTGGCTGCTAGATAAATGTTTTTATGACTTAAATGAATATTTTGAGTAATTTATGTTTTTATTAATTATTATAAAATTATTTTTAATCAATTCCAAATATAATGTTAAAATTGTACGTCCGAAATGGGCAAACTGTTGATACTCGTACTAATAACTTTATGACATGTTAACTAATTTACACAGTTTTGACAATAAATGATTATCTTATCTTATCTTATCTTACCTTCTGTTGGTAATTCTTCGACATTTCAGAAGTAGAGTTACGTCTATGGTCTCGAAGGAACTGGAGAGGCGGGTATCAACATCTTTAGCCGCTTGAGTTTTTCGATCTACCCGCGCTTGGTCTTGATTATTCATTTGAACACTAAGGTTGTCGCTATACCGACACACTACACTCACGGTATCTGGCACTACTCACGGTATCTGGCACTTCATCGGATGATGTTTGATGCTGTTTACATTTAATATTAACTGTATTCCATGAAGATGAAAGTTTGAAACCGTCTTCCCGGTTTAGCTCAGTGGGAGTAACGTTGCCTGCGAAGCTGAAACTCCTGGGTTCAAATCCTGGTAAGGGCAAATATTATTAATATTTGTGTGATTGAGCATTAGTATTTGTTTTTGAGTCTTGGATGTTTTCGATTATACCCGATAAGACCGGAGCAAAGGATGAAAGCAATTTCTAGCGAAACTGTAGATATTTTTTTATCACTGGCAACATAGTGTGCGTAAGAGATAAAATGACGACGCACACGTATTGCTAGTGATAAAACAATATCAACGGTTTCGCTGGAAATTGCTTTCATCCGATCTTATCTTTGATCCAGTATTACCCGGGTATACCTAAAGTAATGGTATCTATTAAATGAATCGCTGCCTAGTACTCATAACACAAGCCTTAGAGCTTACCATGCAATGGGACTAGTTGACGCACTAACTTCCTTAGAAATGCACCAACGCCATTTTCGTAAACTTGCAATACATACGAAGATCTCTACTAGAGTTTAAATTGCGAATGCACTCCAATAGAAAATTTTACGGGATGTTTACTAAAATGGGTTTTTAAAAAGCGAGTCAAATTTTGCTATGTTAACCTAACTTAGCAATAAGGCCTAGTAGATTTTGATGTTGTATTTAAAGAAATATATTAAATAAATAAATAAATATTACGGGACAATTTTACACAAATCGCTCTGGTCCCATGGTAAGTTCAATAAGGCTTGCGTTATGGGTACTAGACGACGATATAATTAATAGATATATTACATCTATACATAGAAAATATCCAAGACTCAGGCTCTTACCGGGATTTGAACCCAGGACCTCAGCTTCGCAGGCAACGTTACTACCACTGAGCCAAACCAGTCGTCAAAATATTGTAGCTTATATTTTAGTCTACACCTTTCAAGCCCCTAAGGTATATTTATTAAAAATGAAAACTGGTTGATTAATTCGATGCTTGAGCTCGGGGCTACGACGTACCAATTGGAAGGTCGCATGCGTTAGACCAGACAATTCGAACTTACGTCTCCAACGGTTACCGCGCAATTTTTCACTTTGATAAATATTTACATATTAAATAACCACTCAAATAAACATGAATTGAGCCAAGCTTTCCCCTTGATTTGCGGCGGAACACTTGCATAAAGTTGAACTGAACACATCAATACCAGGGCCAACAATAAATAAATGAGCCGTATTCCGAAAATTTCAAATAAGACGTTACTTTTACAACAGCATTCCATTGCATAGCTTACAAAACCTCGCATTTACACTTAAAAATACTTTTAAAAACAACCTTCGAGCGTTGCGTCACAGCAGAATTCTGTAACCAACGCAAATTTCCTTAAGAACTTGGAAAGTAATCGCGATTTTTCTCCCTCGTGCCGCAACTTTGCTGCCGTCGGGAATTTTTCACAAACTCTGAACTTTATCTTGATAATCGACGCTTTAAA
Organism: Hedya salicella; assembly: GCA_905404275.2. Lineage (NCBI taxonomy): Eukaryota > Metazoa > Arthropoda > Insecta > Lepidoptera > Tortricidae > Hedya > Hedya salicella. Next base: position 26,697,039 of record FR990101.1, read on the forward strand.
AAACAATTTGGGAACTCGGCCGAGTTCTTTGAGGCCTGTTTTGCATAAACGGGATAAAATTAGTATGTCTTATGTCGGTGCTCTTGGTTCACATGCTAGGGAAACAAGATTTTAACTTTAAAAACCAACATCAGAAACGAAAATTGTTTTTGCATTTTTTCCGTTTTCCAAGTTTTTTAGCTACATCCAACAGCGATTTTGTACGGACTGGAGCACAAGTTAAAACCTTGTTACTTTGAAAGTGGATAATAATTTTAACTTGTAGGAATAAATTTGAACAGAACCGAATGAGTCAAATAATGATGATGCATCCTTCCTCATTATCCGATTTCTGCCACTGTGACTGTGTAAAGCTGTGTGCACAATAATTCTTAGTAGTATGTATGTGCCATGGTAAGTAGTTTCTAAAACAACCAGACGCAAAAAACTGCCCTTAAAAATAATCTATGTACCCAAGGACTGCTTGTACTGGCCACCGACTCGATTCATATTTTTAAATATGTATAAAAAATCTAAAATTTCACTAAGTACATTCCATATAAATAACAGTTTCTTAAAAATTTCTTTATTTTCTAGCCACCCATCATCAATCAAAAGTAGGGCTGTATTGCCTTTGTATTCAATTCGAACGACAAAAAGCAAATGCAACTTTATTATCATAAAAAATGACTCAAAGTTCATTAAATAGGAGAAGACTTTGGGTGGCTAAAGGTTGTTACATAGCTGTCTTCGAACCTGAATGCATTTTATTGTTTACACAATTATAACAAATCTCAAGTCACATTTACATCTTCATTCTGCAAATCCGGCTTCAATGCTATTATTTCCCAAGTAGCACACAAGCTGTATTGCTTATTCAGCCCTTATAACGCTCAAACTGGCTGTATAATGACGTATAAGCTCTTATACAGCTTGTGTGCTACCTGGGTTTGCAAACTACTTTATATGGGCTAGATGCTCAACAAGGATACATATTATTATGGAGATGTTGTTCTGCCCTATAATGCGCACTTTCGAAAGTGGTCGTCCTCTTCATACCATTCTGACATGGTGGATGTCATTACAGGGGGACAGAGATCTTTTTGGCAGGATCATCTCCACCTGCTACTATGGGTGGGTATTCTTATCATGTCACAGTTTTTTAAATATCTTCTATGTGCAGACATTTCATTTTTACTTCTTTTTAATAGTATAGATATATTCTTCTAGCAACCAAGCAATGTCGTCTATCCACAATATTCTTCAATTATAAAAGAAGCTTGTTCTCATAGGGAATACTCTGTTACTAACGATCTTTTGCACAACCAAAAAAGCGCTTCTTACATTAGTTTCTACGGCACATACGTTTTTCTAAAACAAAATAGTGTTACCGATACACCGTAATACATAAAAGTGAATGTGTCTTGCAAGTGCTCTGTCGGTTACTACCTTTTTGTGTATACTTGTCTTCGTAGTTACTTTTTTAAGCAACTGTATTTTCTCCCTTAAAAATACACCAGCCCCATTTCCACTGGATAAGTGGCCTGCATTTCGCAGGTACTTTTTACATTAATTAAAAGCTTTTTCTTTGTTTCAGGTCGAGCTTTGGAACATAAAGCGTTCTGACTCCGGCAACCGGGTCAAGTGTGAGTGTGATTTAAAGTAACAGGCGTAAAAAAGAGTAACTAATAATAGCAAAATGATAAGTTTTCAAAAATAAATTAATTTCTAAATGAAATTCATGGCATAAATAAAATGGGTGGTGGTATAGCACCTTCTGATATACCCTGATTATAATGTTGCAATGAATAATATAAGAAAGCTAAACGTTAAATATATTTTTTATATAAAAAAAATTACGGATTATATCACGTTTCGGTAGCTTTTCAGCTTTCGTGTTCTCGGGCTTGACCCCGCATACGCAATATAATCAATTTAAATTGTTTTATTTAAAAGTGAGATTCGTGGAGATAGAAGAAAATATTATGAAATAAATGAACAAAATAACTACGTCATTAATCGGTAAATAAATGATACAAAAAAATTACAATGGCGTGAATCGAACAATATATTCAAAAACAGCAAAACTACAAAAAAGTAGCAGGTGCATAAAATATCCAATTAATTCTAAGATTAAATGCACAGTTTTTAACGCACTTTTAAACGCGTTTAGTAAATTCATTAAGCAAACAGCATTTTTGACATAATAACGTCTTATAAATCGATGAACGCCGGCTGCACGCACGAAAAAGTGTCATGTTCCGCTCATTGTCACGAGTCGAGCGTTTTATCACGAGCCGAGCGTTTTATCACGAGCCGAGCGTTTTGCTTGTGACGCATCTATCTCTCTTCAACGTTATCACTATTATCATCAGTAAACGGACTATACAGACAACCAATTTTTTAACAACAATTTGTTATTTCCCAAAAAAGACACGAAACAAACAGAGCTTGCAAAAAATATCCGTTTCTGAAGGCCCTAATTCCTCGTCTAATCGTTCTGAAGCGCCTGCGACAGACGGAACAGGTTATTAATCATTGCAAGGTTTCCGCTCTCGAGAGAACCCTAGAAAAACCGATGGCATGCCCCAGTTGGACGCGAATTAAAAATAAATTCCCCCTGTGGCCTAGATAATGACTTGACTATTAAATGCGCTGAGGTACGATTTGAGTTTTAAGCTTCTGTCGAAGTATTTTTTTAAAACAATAATTACATTCAGCAGCAGCGTGGGAAGGGTTGGCCAAGGTGGGTCAGATGACCTGATTAAGGTTGCGGGGAGTCACTGGATGCGGTTCGCCTCTATTCGCAAACGGTTGCCTATATGTGGAAAACTCTTGAGGAGGCCTGTGTCTAGCAGTGGACGTCATATGGCTGAAATGATGTCCTATGATGATGATAATTACATTAAAAAAGAGATTTTTATTATTATTTAGATCTTTGTATTTATAAATGCATGATAAAAATAGGATGTAATACAAAAAAAAAATGTTTAGATTTAGCGACTAAATCAATCATATATTTTTTACAATTAGATGCCTTAAAGATTACCTATAACCAAATTTAAACGTTGTGTATTTTGCCATTCGAATGCACAGTTACTTAATTAGACGATATATCCCAAATCAATTATAATTCCTACTAACATATTTTTACTAAATCTTGTAGAATAGGACGTAATTTTATTGCTATCCCGTAATCTACTTTCATATGTATAAATAAGTAAGTAGTGGCAACTTCATTGCATCAACAATGTAAAATCTGTTCCCAAAATAAACATTAAAACATTCTGATTAGACGTGTTTGGAAAACAATAAAAGTCTTTTAGTGACCTAAAACCTAAAATAGGATAGAAACAGTAAACACTGAAACACTAAATAGTGTTTCAGCGTTTAATGCGATACTTCCACAAAATTCAACAGCGAAGTGAAACAAAAAGAACCGAAAACCGTCGCTTTTAGGTCGCAGGAAATATAGCTTGCTCCGAGAGCTCTCCAGCTCCGCTTTTAGAACGGAGCTGCATGGTCAGAGAGTTAAATAAGGTAATGAATCGCCTCTCAAAAAATATAATTAATTGCAGGCGCAAAAGCTTTAAGACTTATTTTTTAACTGCCTCCTTTTATTATTGGTAAATAAAACCATGTCCCAGTAACTCACTATTAGGCACAGTCAATCTTGATTCATGGCAGTAGAGCTTATTTATCAGGTGTAAATAAGCGAAAAACAAAATAGCGTAAAAACTATTTCAAAAAGTGAAATTAAAATTTGAATCGGACAAGAAATACGCATAATATAGGCATTTTAAACTATTAATTAGACAGCGATTAGACAAAGAGTTCTGACATGCACTGTTACGTCATAGTGCACTTCGGCCATATAAACTGCATTTGAAATATTTGGTTATTTTTTTAGTTATTCGAAATTTAGTTTTATCTACTGTTTGTTACTAGAATGATCTGAAGCAAAATTAAAAATCCATGCATATTCCCTATTATCGGAATAAGGGGGTCAAAGATAGAAAACTTTGACCTTACATATATTATTCTCAGAGAATAATATCTTTGGTAGTTTAATATTAATACATACGCAAATATACTAAATTGCATGATTCAGAGCATACAATTTGGTTGCACGAACTGAGTCGATTTAAACCGTTATGTAAATTATTATTAATTAATTAGCATATGCAAACGTCATGGTTTATTTTCTTTTTATAGTAATTGAATAGGTTTGTAATTACAACTTTAAATCAATATTTCATGTAATTCACATTATAATAGGCCAGAATAGTTTCTAAAATATGACTGTGAAATACGCCTTAGATACTTATAAATTTAAACTAAAACTGAACAAGCATTTAGAAGACTTCTAATCTCAGTCATGTCAACCTGTTGCTTTTTGATTCATCAATTATAAAACATAATCGGCTTATACTTGGGTTTATCCGGATTAAAATTGATACTTTTAAAATAATTAACCTCACACAAATAAAATACTAAGTATTTCATCCGGGTCGTTTATCCGGGTCATGAATATGACATCAGCGGTGGCCGGATGATTTATGCACCGCCATCAGCATACTGTCGTATGTATAAGTGGTCAACCCATATTTATGGCTGTAAGGTTCTTTGGACAAATTGGTATTGCTGCGAATATAAACATGGATTGATTGCCATCGACCCGTATACAGGGTGTTTGGTAACAGGATGCAAAGTTGAAAGGAGGTGATAGCTTAGGCCATTTAGAACATTTTAAGCGATATATGTGTTAGGCAAATGTTATTAGTTTTTTTTTTTATTTATGTTTTAAGATTTTTCTGGGAAAACTCCACAATTTCTACTTTCTACTTTCTTTAATGTAGGTAGCATTTTCTTGTATTTTTTTTTTGTATTGTGCAATGTCGATCGTACAGCATAAAAGTTATTTGAAACGTCTGTGTCTAAAGAAAAAAAAACTACAGCGATTTAAAAATTAAATAACATGAAAAAAAAAATGATTTAAGTGTTTTCTAAGGACGATAAAAAAAAAACTAAACTAGCCCCGGTTCTTCAAACCATTTAAAAAACATGCTTGGCTATTGCCCTTTTATTTAAGCTATCAAGCACGACTATAGCTATGGTATCTTTAAAAATAAGCCACTTAAACCATCTAGAGAGCTAAAATGTTTCACTCTACTTGTGATACTTGTGACGAATCTAATTATGATTTTGTAATAAACATTGGTTCTTAATACTAAGTTGGCGTTTACCTGACATTTGAAATATTTTGAAAGGGTTAAGTGCAGTGGACAAAATTGTCACATGCAATTTTAATAAACAAAGGTTCGCGGTGGTGTCAAACAAAAGGGACCGATAGCGGCGGGCGGCGTTTAACAAAGATGACTCAGCCGTTTTACCTTTGAAAATAAGCTACCTGAACTGATAAGAGGGAATTTGTATTTCTTCTTACTTACGACAAAATCAAACAAAAGGATAAAAGTTAAGTTATTTATTTCCACAGTTAATTTAAAAACAAGAAACAATCATCGATCGTTTTCAAAATGGGACCCGCCGTTTCGAATACAAGCACGAGCCCGTCTTCTTATTTCCGTGGTGGTTGTTCCGAGAGTCATTTCTTCCCTCGTGGTTTTGAACACTGCTTGGATCCTCGCTCTCAACTCTTCTACGGTATTAATTTCCTCTTCTGTGTAAACTAGCTTCTCAGCCCGGCCCCAAACGAAAAAATCAAGTGGAGTTAAATCGGGTGACCGAGCGGGCCAAGGGATTCGTCCGCCTCTGCCGATCCAACCGTCAGGGAAACAGTTATTTAGGTGTTCCCTTACAGCCAGGGAGTAATGGGTGGGACAACCGTCGTGCTGGAATATCACAGTACCGGGCAGCTGGTCCTCGTCAATCAGCCCGGGCAAATCGTTTTGAAGAAATTCCAAATAATTTACACCATTTAAATTATTTGGCATAAAATGTGGCCCAATAAGGACTCTGCCGACTATTCCAGCCCACACGTTGAAGGCAAACCTTCTTTGGAAAGACTTTTGCTTTTTCTAATGTGGATTATTGTTTTTATCAGCCATCAGTCATTGGTGAAGGTTGTGAAAATTCGTGATCCCTTCCCGGGAAAATTTGGATTCATTGGTCCAAAGAATACTTCTTAAAAAGCGTTGCTCTTCGATGTCAGCATTGAGTAAAAATCGGCAGAAGTCTACTCGACGTGCAGGGTCTCCTTCCTCCAGTCCTTGAACTCCGGTGCCGTGAAAAGGATATTTTCCCTCGCAATGCATGGTACTCCATACTTTCCATATGGACATGTCAAGATTACGAGCTAACACTCTGACGCTCGTAGTCGGATCCTCTGCAAATGCCCCTACAACATCGTCCTCCAAATCAGGGCGATTACGTCCTGGGTTCCCTCCACGTTGCCCAGCAATTCCATTTTCACGTAGTCTTCGGAATGAGGTGTAAAACACTGTCACATTAGGCAACCTCCGGTTTGGAAAACGCTCTTGGTATAACCGTCGAGCCAGTGCTCCATTACCGTGAGCTCTCCATTACATGTAGACAATGTCGGCGTATTCTTCGGTCGTAAACTCCATGTTTACAACGAAGGAATGGTAATTACACGTGAAGAAACCCGCCGCTATCTCTGTGATTAAAATTGCATGTGACAGTTTTGTCCACTGCACTTAACCCTTTCAAAATATTTCAAATGTCAGGTAAACGCCAACTTAGTATTAAGAACCAATGTTTTATTACAAAATCATAATTAGATTCGTCACAAGTATCACAAGTAGAGTGAAACATTTTAGCTCTCTAGTTGGTTTAAGTGGCTTTTTTTTTAAAAATACGATAGCTACAGTCGTGCTTGATAGCTTAAATGAAAGGACAATAGCCAAGCATGTTTCTTAAATGGTTTGAAGAACCGGGGCTATTTTAGTTTTTTTTTACCGTCCTTAGAAAACACCTAAATCATTTTTTTTCATGTTATTTAATTTTTAATCCGCTGTAGCTTTTTTTCTTTAGACACAGATGTTTCAAATAATTTTTATGGTTTACGATAGACATTTCACAATACAAAAAAAAATACAAAAAAATGCTACCTACAGTAAAAAAAGTACTATTGTCGGTGTAGTCTGAAAGTTTGGAGTTTTCCCAGAAAAATCTTAAAACTTTAATAAAAAAAACTAATAACATTTGCCTAACACATATATCGCTTAAAATGTTCTAAATGGCCTAAGCTATCACCTCCTTTCAACTTTGCATCCTGTTACCAAACAACCTGTATATTATGCCAAGTCGTTATTCTGTCCGGCAACTCAGGAGACAAAAGTGACAGAGTTACTTATAAAAATGATAATAATCATACTACCGAGATGAGTCCCTATATTGGTTAGAAAAAAATATTATTGTTGTTAAAAAAGTTTCTGTCAATAATTTCTTTTTTTGTGACAAGCTTTTATTGCCGACTGTACTTTTCTCTGAACATCCATCAACTACTCACCGAGACGATTATTACAGAGTTCCTATGGCCACCTTCCTGCTCCATCATCAGATCAGCTCGATGGTATCATATTATTGCATTGTCACCAAACTTATGTAAGCTAAAATTTGGTATACTTATATAAGTATGCCAAATTTTAGCTGAATTGGAATCCGGGAAGTAGGTCAAATTTAACTTGGAAGATTCCACCCGAACAAAGATATAACATACATAGATACATTGCAAGTTAAAAAAAAACTTGTGAAATCGTAAATTTGAAGTGAATCAAGGGGCGTTACCATGGCAACGAGGTACAAAAAGCAAAAAAAGTTGATTCACTCAAATGCATATTTGGAATGAGTATCTACGAGTATGTACTATATTTAACTCAGACTAGTTAGAAACGAAAATGCTCAATTTCATTACGCGAGGCGTAAGAAAATAGTGCATTACAATATTTAAAATTACTATGCCGAGATACAAATGCGTTTTTCTGCGAATAAAAATCATCTTGTTAAATAAATTTATGAAATGAAATAATTTACGTTATGTAAACACAAATACAATTCTATATTTAAATCATATTTAAAAAGTAGAAAAATATGTAGCTAAATGTGAACTCGAGACACAGCACTACTTATCTCGAATGCCACCTGCACGCGCACAAATTACCCGGCTCTTTTGGCCGGTTATCCGGCTCATGAATATGTCATCCGGTGACCGCCGGTCGGCCCGCCTATCTCCATACGCCCTTTCAATACCTGAGGAATAATTGCATAATGATTTCGGCATCTAAATTGGCTTAAAAATTGTAATATTTTGTGAAAAATCACAATGATTAAAGTAAAAGTTTATAGCTTAATCTGTTTCTTAAGAAGTTCTTTATTTTTTGGCTTTAATTGGTATGTTATTTGGCAAAAGAAAAAGATTCTCATGATCTGTTGCTTTTTGTCTGTCACCTAGCTATTCTCGGAGTCTCGTTGCGTGATCGAATCAGAAATGAGAAGATCCGCAGAAGAGCCAAGGTCGTCGACATAGCTCAAAGAGTTTCTTGACTTAAGTGGCAGTGGGCGGGAAAAATTGTTCGTAGAACCAATGGCTGTTGGGTTTTCGAGTGGCAACCGCGTACAGGACGACACAGCGTCGAAGGCCCCCTACAATATGGTTCCGATTATCTTGTGAAGATCGTGGGAACCGTTGGATGAGGGCGGCACGACCGGTCGTTGTAGTAATCCTTGGGCAAGGCCTTTGTCTGGCAGTGGAGGTCCTGGGCTGATATAATGATCTGTATTCTGTTTTAACTTTTTAAGCCTACTTAGTTTTTACCTATCGCATGATACAATGTTTATTAAGCCTAAACACTAGAGTTTGCCCAATAACATAATATAATTTGTCATGGTAAACATTTGTAAACAAATTTGACTCTTCTATTAAAAATCTCTCAAAATGTCCCATATTCGGTCAGTCGCAAGTATTATTACGACATCCAACGATCTGTCCGCGTTGATGGATGGCGCATACATCATCCGGGCGTATTCATGACCCGGGCAAGCGGGCTTGGTGAAAGCCGGATAATTTGAGGGCAGGGCCTGGGCCGCCATTAAGGTGAAGTTAAGTAGTCGCGAAAGGACACCAAGGAATATTAATGTATCATGACCCGGATAAAAATGTACGTTACTATTGAAAGAAAGTAAAGAATAAATAGATAAAGGTAAAAGTGTAATAAATGTTTGCAGAAGAAAAGTTACCTATTAAAAACAGCATTCAAATCAAATCAAAGCATTCAAGTCAGTAAAGGTGTTTGGTACAAATAAATTTCCGACTATTTTGCTTGCAAACAAGCGTGTAAATATTTGTCAGAGTTAAAAAAACACATGAAATAAATGAATAAAGCAAAAGTTTAATTATACAACAATTATCAAAAACAAATATTGCCAGCAATAATAATTATTAACAACAAAGAATTTAAAATAGTTACTATTAATTAAGCAGTCAAATTAAATTCTAAATATTCCTTAACACTAAAAAATCAATTGTCAAGAAGCCAGCTCGTTAAATTGCGACTAACTTTATTACCCTGTAGCAACTTCCGGCAAATGGTAATAGTTATATTTATGCACATAATATAATATAAATTTTTGCCTCACATTAGTGCTTAGTAAAAGCGCACATTCTATTTAAAAACTTGATTTCAATGAATTTCATGATGATTGTGTTTTTTAGAGTATAAATATAAATAAATAAAAAACAAAATGAAACATGAAACAATATAAAAAGTGAAAGTGGCAAAAGAATGTGAAACATGATAACATGTGTGAACGAAAACAAAGTGAATAACTAAAGTTTCAAATGTAATAAAATGCGTCGCCGACCATTACCACCGGTGCGCGAAGAAAACCCAAAGACCTTCCGTACTCTTTGCGAGAACGAATGGGTTATATACACTTTAGTAGCCTCAGTGGCGCTAGTGACGTACGCCAACTGTTTAAACGGTGATTTTGTGCACGATGATATACCGGCGATAGTGACGAATGCGGACGTGAACGGCGGCAACTCACTGCTGACCGTGTTCAAGAATGACTTCTGGGGCACGCCGATGTCCGACCCCGCGAGCCACAAGTCATACCGGCCGCTGACGACGCTGAGTTTTAGGTGAGTTTAGAATACTAATTTTATATCAGAATATTCGTTTGCATAAAAAATATATATATTTCATTCACTTCTATACATTGAATGATAGTCTTTAAAAAAATTATAGACTGTAGTTGCCAATACTTGGTGCGTCTCAAGATCTTGATCATGTGTACGTTTTTCCTATAAATCACAATATCACAAACGTGTTCTGAGACACTTTTTGCGTCACAAACAGACTTAAATTAGGGACGCAGATGATCTTATTTGTTCGAATAAGCCCTATTCATATATTTTTTTAATTTCACTAAAGTTTTATATTGACAAAACAAATTGAATACGAACTCTGTGCGAGAGCGAAAGGATAATTTACACTTTAGTAGCCTCAGTGACAGTAGTGACATACGCCAACTGGTTAAACGGTGAACCTTCTTTCAAACAAAAAAAAAACTAAAATCGGTTTATAAATGACGGAGTTCTGAGGTAACAAACATAAAAAAATACAACCGTATTGAGCACCTACTTTTTTGGGAGTCGGTTTTAAAATGAATAAGCGTGTAAGGGGCTCCAAACCCACATCTGTCGGGAGCCCAAGCCAACCTCACCTGCTCGTGGTTCACGCTGCTAACTAACGGACGAGACCCTGGCAACCCGCCAGCCCGCACCGGACCAGCGTGGCAGGTTAATTAAGGTCCCAACCCTCATGAATGACAACCGCGTACCGGCAAGCGCAGCGTAGGAAGACCACCCACCAAGGTGGTCGAACGACCTGGCCTGGTTAGGATTGCAGCGACTCGCTGTATGCGAGTCGCCTCTATGCGGTCCATGTGGAAGTCTATTGAGGAGGTCTGTGTCCAGCATCATCAGATGATGATGAAAAAAATTAACATCGTCTTTTATTTACTTTACTCGTTGCTAGAATTAAAAGTATAATCCTTAAAACAAAGTGTGCAGCGCTTCTAAGTGTAATTGCCAACGTATCAAAACGCATCAAACTTAATCAAGACTTTTTTACATCAAAAGTAAACGTTATCCTACACTATACACACCGATGATTGTAGCAAAAAAGTTAGTGCCAGATGAAAGAAAACCATTTAAACTATATACTTAAAGAATTTACTTCCAGTTTAAACAAAAATAAAATAATAGTCATTATTATACTTGTCGAGCATCATAAAATAAAAACTCAACTTACAATAGACTTCAGAATAGAATAGCAATTTCAACCGCAATATAAGAGTTGTATATTTTTACGTGACTATTTTACAATTTTAAGTCGTCAGCAAAAACTATTAAAGTCTCCATATGACCAAGCATAATCTTGAAATAGGATAATAAAACTAAATTACATAAACCCTTTTTTTTTTAACGTCGTGAAGTTTTTTACATGTAAGGAGCATGTTCTTGTCATTTCACTCGGTTTTTACACTGCCTTTCATTTATTTTATTGCACAGACGTACCCCAGTTCATCTCTGTGCCATTTTACATCAAAGCTTAATATTATATGAAGAAAAAATAGTTCGCTGTTTGATGTTACAAAGAAACATACTCAATGTTTTACTTTTATTTCCTTCTTAATGTATATTTTGTTTTTTAAATCCTTAAAACAGTTGAAATAAAGGTTAATAGTTAATCCTACTTTATTTACTATTGATTTCAAAATATCGAACATTATGTCCGTGTCTAAAAACCAGTAACAATAGTTAAAACAAACTAAAAACTTAAGTAGTGACAAACTTTTTTTTTAAGAGCGCGATCACGAAACCTACTGAGGGTACCTACTTTTCCCGGGAGTGCAGCCGAATATTTAATAATTGAAACTTTTGAATAAATTTTTTTACTGAATTGTTTTGTTACAAATACGTACTTTATTGTAATGTATGAATCATAATATTAATAATTCAACCATAAGAATAAAGTCCTTATGTTTTCAGTGAGATTATGTTGAAAAATAGGGTATGATAAAAATTAAGAAAATAACAAACATTAGAGGCCGTAGTGTGCACATTTATTTAAATGTTAGAAAAAAAGCAGAATTCTTTATTTTATAAAATATATATTGTCTATAGTCTAAGGTGATTGAGTCACCCGGTAGGCAAAAAGCATGTCTTGGGTGGCACCGCTTTTTCTTAAGGTTCACTATTAAATAATGTTAAAGTCTGACATTGAAGATGTTTAAAAAAATATATTATAAAGGCCTATTTAGAGAACACTGAACCGATTTCTATTTGTTTTTTGCATGTTCGAATGTGACGTTGTGGCTTCATCACGCAACATCGGCTAAACGGATATCAACAATTTTTGGTACACTGATAGCTGGGTATCTCCAGATGGTTATAGGACACTGTTTATCCGACTACGCAAAAAATGAGGGGTTATGTCTTTATCTCCTCCGCGAACGACGTTGCGGGCACCTTCCAGTGATTTTATATAATGCTTCATGCTTATCCTAACCAGGTTTAGATCTAGTTTAGTGGCCAAAATTCCAGACCAATTTCATTTCATTGTGACTAAATCATCTACCCAGTATAACTGATTTTAAGCTTTGTAAATAAACAGTCTTAGCATCCTTTTGACATCGCCATCAATAAAGTGATTAAACAGAAAGTTCTACAAGTAATTAACGACACAATTAGAGCATCTTCAAAGTAAAGAGAAACATTTTAGTTAGACCATGAAACTGCCTGTAATTATCCCTTAAACCATCAATTACAAAACACGACGACATCGACGTCTCATAACCCCTTTACATACTATTCATCGACATTTTCATTGAAAAAGCACCCGTGTTCTAAGTTACCGAGAATCCCATCAAGAGATATCAGTAGTTTTAGAAACTAAACAGATATGCTGTCTCACTAGCATAATTACAAAAGGCTTCCCGACTCGCTATCGAATCGGCTATCGCATTCCCTCTTAAAGCCCAGCCAGTTGTTAAAGAAGGACGTCGTGATAACTGGTGGGATAGGGGTACATTCATCATTAGGTACATCAATTGCGTGGCGTGCTCGCGGTTTTAAGCGGAGAGACGTACGCTTGAACGTTAGACTGGGTTTTTCTATAGCCGAAGTTACAAGAGGCAGAGTTTATAAGATGCTCACTGGCTAAGCTGAATATAAATTGAACCTATGAGTATACTGTCCTGAAATACAATTAAAAGATGCCCCTCCCTTCTTTCCCTGGAAACGCCCATCTTAGCAGACGAAAGGATGTCGAAATTTAAAGTTATTTACTTTATATCTTTTTAGGGTTTCGTATCAAAAAGGTAAATTAAGAACTGTAGTTTTCCGGCAATTATTAAAAACGGTCCTATCGCATAATGTTGAAATTAATTTTCTTTGAAAGTATTTAGTAAGCGTTACCGTTTTAAATTTATTCATGTACTAGATGATACCCGCAACTTTGTTCGCGCACGAGAAAAGTCATACACCCCTCGTTTTTTCTTCAGCGTAGTCGGGTAAAAAGTATCCTATAACCAACTGGAGATACCCAGCTACCTGTATACCAAAAAATGTTGAAATCTGTTAAGCCGATTTTGCGTGATGAAGCCACAACGACACATACAAACATATATAAAATCCAAAAAAAATATTTTTCGGTTTAGTGACCTCCAAATAGTCCGTTACAATCATTTTTTTGAAAATATCTTCAATGTACGGACATTTCATTTTTACAACTTTATAATAGTATAGATTTTTGACACACGGTTTAAAAGATAAAGGGGAAAACGTTATTTAGGTGTACTACTTTTGGAGCAATTATTTCTGAAAATATTCACTTACACACAGCAAAAAAATGTTTTAAAACTTTAAAGTGTTTTTAAAAGAACTGTCAAAATATGTGTCACACGTTGAACTTTGCTTAAAAAAAATAGTACTGCGTGACCCCATAAAAAATGTTTTTGTTTCTAAACTATCAAACTAAGTAGCGGCTTATACAAAGACACATAGGTGTCTTTTAGTCGTAGTATAGACTCATAATTTGATCAATATACATTTAGCAGTTTTGGAGTAAAATGCCTGTTATGGACGGACATGACGAAACTATAAGGGTTCCGTTTATGCCATTTTGGCTATGGGAACCCTTATGACATAATTGCACTTTGTTCATCTGTTACAGTGCTATATCTCAGGAAGCACGAATGCTATCAATTTTATTTTTAAGACTGACAACATTTCTTCGCTCTATGGCAAAGCTGCCTTTCTCGTCTTACGTATTAACGTAGTACAAGGAAGCTGCCAGCTCCTCAATCACGACATCTTAAATCAATTATTATTATTATTTGATCGTCCTAAAAAACTAAACTTGGTCAATTTCCAACATATTCCCTTCTAATTCGGACACTTGTTAAGTCACGACTAATTGTGTAGCGTGATTTTTTCCGGGCACCCGGGTTCAAGAAAACACTTTGCGCAAATCTGCGGCTAAGCTATTAAAATTGCCTTTTATCGAGTCGTGATCTCGATTCGGGGTATTTTTACCGATGTAATAAGAAATGAAGCCACGAGCTTTGTACTGAGTTAGTGATACACATTTTTAATAATGTAAGCAAGTCTGCTATCGGTATATCGAGTTGCTGAGAAGTGTGTACAACAACGCCAGTATGTCGGTCCAAGTACAAGACCAGTTTACGGAGGCGATCCCGTTTTGGAGAGGTGTGAGACAAGGCGTTGTAATAACTCCGAAGCTCTTCACCAACGTAATGGAAGACGCCTTCAAGGTTTGGAATGGCAAGGATTCGGCATCAGCATTAATGGCGAGCACATCACGCACCTTCGGTTTGACGATATCGTGATCATGGCAGAGACACTGGAAAATCTCGGTATGATGCTCGAAGATCTCAACAGGTGGGCCTTAAGATGAACATGGTCAAGACGAAGATCATGTCAAATGTCCATATAGCGCCCACCCCAGTATTGATTAGTAACTCGTTCCGCAAAGTTGTAGACGAATACGTCTATCTACCTCTAGTTCAAACAAAAAGACCAATCGACGAAAGAGATCAAACGACGGATCCAACTCGGATGGGCAGCATTTGGGAAACTGCGAAGTGTCTTCTCGTCCAGGATACCTCAGTGCTTGAAGACGACAGTCCTCAACCAGTGCGTATTACGAGTGATGACCCACGGAGACGTGTTGTCTAACTATGGACCACTTAAGGAAGCTCAGAGTCTCTCAGCGAGCTATGGAAAGGGCTATGCTCGGGATTTCTCTTCGAGATTGAATCAGAAATGAAGAGCTTTGTAGGCGAACTCGGGTCACTGACGCAGCAAACAGGGTAAACAAACTGAAGTGGCAGAGGGCAGGGCACATAGTTCGAAGAACCGATGGCTGATGGGGCAGAAAGGTTCTCGAGACCACGTACCGGCAAGCGCAGCGTGTGAAGACCAAGGTAGTCGGTCGACTTGATTAGGGTTGTGGGGACTTGCTGGATCGCCTCTATCCGGCCCATGAGGAAATCTTTTAACGAATAAATTATGACAATGATGAAGTCTGTGATCAAAGCTCTGAAAAACCGACTGACCGAAACGGTCAAGCTACATGTTTTGACTAATGTGTACAATAAGTCAAGATGGGGCTTTTAGAGTTAGGGCGTTTAGAGTTAAAAGCTTGGCTTTACATGAGATCTGACGATAACTTTTTGACAGTTCAAGCCATATGGTCTCGACTTGGCAACAATGTACATAAAAATGTTTTTGGTGTGATATTCTTTACTTCACCAAATTGAAGAAGAAATAGATTATGGTTTGTTATCCTCCGCTTACGAAGTGGCACACCTTCAAGTATTTTTATAAAAAAATATAATTAATGAAAAAATTTAATATATACAATGATGACATTCTAAACATAAGGGCAACTGTCACTGTGTGTTTAAAACGCTTTTCCTTATAAAACGAGACTGATTGATAAGGATGTTGTCATAAGTGATTTATTGATAACTAGATTCTGTCCGCAACTACGTCCGCCTTAAATTCGTTTATCGCGGATAAGGGTATTTTTCCGGGATAAAAAGTAGTCTATGTCCTTCCCCGGGAATCAAACTATCTCCATACCAAATTTCATCCAAATCGGTTCAGCGGTTTAAGCGTGGAGAGGTAACAGACAGACAGACAGACAGATAGACAGACACACTTTCGCATTTATAATATTAGTATGGATTATATATAGTAACGGAATAAAAAAATATATTTTAGTTTATCATTCCAACATTATAAATATTTGTCATTGTCAAACACCGTTCATGTTTTTTGTTGATGTTATGTTAGTTTATTTTTAATGTGATGTTATGTTAGTTTATATTTAGGTTAATGGGATTATTGCGTCGACTAATGGATTTCATAAATAAAAAAATCACCCCTCTCTGTCTGTCACATTTGTTTCGTAGAAACACCCCGCCCGTTTTCAATCCACGGAGATCAGAAGCGAATACCTGTAACTGGGGTCTCAACAAATTTAACCCTCGGCGACCCAGTTTATCATTTATCAAAATGTATCCTATAAGCTTTAAGCCAGTGTCTGTAAAAGAGAACTGCGGGCCTATGATGGTTGCGTTTGTCACGCGATAAATACGTGACATAGCTGCCGTCACCTTCTGACACGTATGTGAGTGCGAGAGTGACAGGCGCGTTATCATATCATTTATTGCGTGATAAACACGACCATAATAGGCCCGCTGATACGATTTTTGGAGCAATCTAAGTAGCAAAGGCACTCAAAGTAAAATTTACCCAACTGGACTGACAGAAGAACCAATGTCGACGATATAACCTCAGAAAGTTGCTAGACTTAATTCATACTAATATCCATACTAATATTATAAATGTGAAAGTGTGTCAGTCTGTCTGTCTGTCTGTTACCTCTTCACGCTTAAACCGCTGAACCGATTGGAATGAAATTTGCTATGGAGATAGTTTGAGTCCGGGGAAAGAACATAGGCTACTTTTATCCCGAAAAAATACCCTTGTGATAAATGAATTTAAGGCGAACGAAGTCGCGGGCAAAAGCTATACTATTATTAAACTGTAAAAATGAAATGTCTGTACATTGAAGATATTTTCAAAGAATTGATTGTAATGGACTAGTTGGAGGTCAAAGAAAAGAGAAATCGTTGCGGCTTAATCACGCCAAAGTAAATTAGTACCCGGTAGAGGCAAGAAACTCTGTTATTATTATTATATTTTAAGTTTCTTTATCTAAGTTGTAACACTCTTGACAGAGTGGTCGCGGTCAACACGTAGGTCCGCTTGTATGTATGGCAGATATAAATATAATGTAAAAAAAATACTTAATATAAATGACAGTTTCATTATTTACATATAGACGCTGACTGGCCAATATGACACTCTAGAAAAAGCATTATTTCCTTTTCTATAAACGCAAGTTTTAACATAGCTGCAGAACAAAGGTTCTTAATTTCCGCATGCAAGGTAGGAACGTGTGACGTCACACGTTCCTAGGCGTATGGAGCGTTTTTTGGGAAAGTCCAAAAATGTGATTTTAACATTATTGTATCTCGGGGAGTTATTATTAGATTGAAGTAGTTTTTTTACCAATGTTTCTATTACTGAGAGGTCGTTCTATATTATACTATAGAAAACAGTTGTCAAGAAGTGTCAGCATCCGAATTCGTTGGAGCCGTTTCTGAGAATCCAAGTACATTCTCAAATCGCTCTTTTAAAATAATAGGATTTAACATAAGCTAAAGCAGCATTGATAATATTTCAAATCCCCCACGGAAACATTTTCAAACTCAAGAACCAAACACCGTCATTACACCATCGTCATCTATCATTCCCGTCCTTTTAATTTCCCGCATTTTTCATCCACTCATCTCCGCGGCGTTAATCATATCATGGCTATTGTCTACTGACCTACTTCCGACTCGATTCTGCGATACGGAACCCCTCGACTTTGGCAAGATGGTTACAGGAAATTGTGATATTGTATCATTATAAATTTCTAGATGTGGAGCTTAGTATGATATATTATTAACGGAGTTATAACTTTCTCGCTCGTTCAGTCCGTTTCTAACACTTTCGCTGCCAAGCTTTTCGTAGCGCTACGCACTGTTCTCTACATTCGGGAAAACGCATGGTATCGGCTACGCGTCTACGAGCAGAGCACCCGCTAGGCGGGTTTCTGGCAGCGAATGTGTTAAAATGTCTGTTTCTCAAAATGACCTTCTTCCAGCGAACGTCTCTTTCATATAATGGCTGCTATTTGCTTCCTATAATGTCCGCTTACTATGATGTCGAAATCATCCCATCATTAAAACTGAACCAAATTAAAAATAATACGACCTATTGAATCCGAAGCTACGACCTTTAGAATAAAATCGGTTCACACTATTCATTTATTTTTAGTGAACATATACAAACAAAAAAAAAACCACCAAATTGAGAAACAGATAATGAGAATCACCATACATCATAGGTAAATGTGGAACATCAAACTGAAAACGTGTGAAGAAGGCCATTAATGCAAAAAAATTAGGAACCAGACTGTATAAGAAGTGAACATTAAAGTGAACCGACAATGTAAGAAGAAGACCATTTTGAGGAACAGACACTTTAGGAAACAGACAGGACTTGCCAGAGCCATATTCTTAACAGATTTTTAACCTTAATGCTTAATGCTGCTACATTCAATAACATTTAAATATCCGTTTCACATATTTTTCTGATAACGTAGCTTCAAGTTTACAGCCATTGTTTTAATATTAGAAACTAGCTTCTGCCCGCGACTTCGTCCGCCTTAAATTCGTTTATCGCGGATACGGGTATTTTTCCAGGATAAAAAGTACCCTATGTCCTTCCCCGGGACTCAAACTATCTATATACCAAATTTCATCCAAATCGGTTCAGCGGTTTAAGCGTGAAGAGGTAACAGACAGACAGACAGACAGACAGGCACACTTTCGCATTGATAATATTAGTATGGATTAGTAAATATATTTTACCTATTGAGTTACTAAGTAAATAACGATATGAAACCCCTCAACTTTGGCAAGATGTGGTTGACAGGAAATTGTGATAGTATATCGTCATTACATTTCTAGAAGGATACTAAGGCAAGCGTGCCATTGCTTGATGGCTTCATTCCAATATTTGGCACCCTGTTTGTCACCTTCATTGTCGACGACCGGTTTGGCTCGGCGGAAGTGACGTTGCCTGCGAAGCTGAAGGTTCTGGGTTCAAATCCCGGTAGGGGCAAATATTTGTGTGATGAGCATAAATATTTGGTCCACAGTCTTGGATGCTAGAATGGAATACACAATTTCTACAACTTTCGGAGAGATTATTTCCGAAAATATTCTCTTAATTAAAAAAAGTTTTTTAAAATCCTTAAAATGTATTCAAAGAACTGTGAAAATATGTGCTACACGTTGATTTTGCAGATTTTTTTTTGTAATACCAAACTAAGTAGCCAGTTTACACACGACACCTAACACTCCAAATTTCATCAATATACAACAGACGGACAGACGGACATGACGAAACTATAAGGGTTCCGTTTTTTCCACTTTGGCTACGGAACCCTAAAGCGAATTTTATTTTACTCTAAACCAAGTCCCGCAAGCAACTCTTTCTACATTTTGACCGATCGTAAAAAAATCCACGTTTGCACTACATCGAAACATCTGCAGCGAACCGGTTATAAATCGATTTGTCGACAGAATGCTTCACACCCCAAAAACACGGGAAAGACGTCTGCATCTACATATCACACGTCCCATTTCTCTTCTTATTGCAGAAACTATAGCAACACAAGCCACTACACATCGAAAATGGTATCCATCTCTTAGTTTCCAACAGTAAAGTTGAATCTTCAGTGATAAAACACACTAGGGCGAAAAGCGTAACTTTGTATCGTTTTGATATTAGATGTGTAGTAAAAAAGGGAGATACAAAACCAATTCAACGATCGGGAATCCGCAAAAGGATGCCATATTGAAACTCATATCCTGACGTAGTGATTTCTTTGTGTCGGTTCACTGATATTTCTCATATTTGATATTGTTGGTTCGGATAGTATTCTGTTGGGTAATGATGTTTTTATACAGCTGTCCAAACCGAATGATGGAATGTTATGCGTGGTTTATTATTGTAGGTGTGTTAAGGGATGGGTCGTATAATATCGGAGTTTCCTTCATTGTATAAGGCAATATTTTATTATTCCATGTAAGGAGTAATATTATTATAATACAATATTGGTATACCGGGTATCAATTATTATTATTCTCTTTATTCCATTATAGTCTAAAGGTAGGCATTTTACAATATGAATATAAAAAGTAAAATACAAAACATAAACACATTATAAAAAAACCTTTCCTAGGGTGCCACCGGCAGCGGGGCAAGGCACAAGCTACCGTTGATTTGGGCTGCACGGAGAGGAACCTCCTGACAATGCGGGTCGTGTCCAGGATTACTGCCTTCTGTATCTGACCCTTGATCCAGCCATCTAGCGAGAGTCTCTTGAGGTGTTGATCGAGACTCTTCGCTATAAGACCGTTTACCGAAAGGACTATCGGGAATAATCGTCGAATCAACATCCCATATGGCGGTCACTTCGTGAGCCAAGTCAATGTACTTGCTGAGTTTGTCCTTCTTAGCCTTCACGAGATTCTTGTCATGTGGAATGGTGATGTCGATGAGTATTGCCCGGCGCTTAGACCGATCTACCAGCACGATATCAGGTTTATTGGCTACAATAGTCCTGTCTGTGATGATAGATCCCAATAAAGCGTGGCACGACTATTTTCAAGAACTGCCATCGGTGCGTACTTACAGTGTTATTAATATTGAAAGCCTGATATTTTCCACTGAATGGCAAAAGCGTCCCCCTCTTTTTTCATTGGTCTCAATTTTGAGCATCATCTAGCCAGTCCTTTGCAAAGGAATCCAAGTCGTCCCGCCATCGCTGACGAGGTCTGCCGCGTCTCCGTTTTGAGTTATATGCCTTCCAATCTGTCTTCTTAGTCCACAAATCATTCGGAAAACGGC
This sequence comes from Hedya salicella, assembly GCA_905404275.2. Classification (NCBI taxonomy): domain Eukaryota; kingdom Metazoa; phylum Arthropoda; class Insecta; order Lepidoptera; family Tortricidae; genus Hedya; species Hedya salicella. The sequence continues at coordinate 26,718,127 of FR990101.1, forward strand.
AGACGTGACCAGTCCAGTCCCACTTCAACTTTGCTGCCTTCCGAGCTACATCAACTATCTGGGTTTGTGAGCGCAGCATGGTGTTCCGGATACGATCCATTAGCTTTACACCTAATATGTTGCGCTCTATAGCTCGCTGGCAAACCCCGAGTTTGGACTTCTGAGCTTTCGTCAAAGACCAAGTCTGAGCCACTAAAGTCAAAAATGGAAGTATCCACATGTCTATATTTAAGCTTACGTTTCGAGCGATCACCAAATACCAAGTTTATCAAACTTGACCTATCATTCAAAAACTCCACCATTGTGCGATTTCTAATTATACACACAAAAAGGTCACTGCGCAATCAGAGCCCGTTTTAATGATGGCGGCGGCCATAAATCCAAACTCAACACCTAATTGTGCCTCATTAAGCAACTAACTAGTATTTAGTTATTCGTTATTTACTGCCCTAGGCTGATGGCTATAAAATGTATGTTTACCTACTCGGCGCTAGATTAACGACATTACCTTGATGGAAAGTACTTAAATGAGCACTTACAAAAAAATGACGTAAAATTGTTTTCACTTCTCCTGCTCAAAAAGTACGTCATATTAGTTTAGCGAATGCCCTATTATCCCATACAAATTTCTATGAAATTGAAAAAAAACTTCCGGCCAGCTACATACTACTTACGAATAATTAAAAACAAACAAACCAACCTGATCAGATTGCCCAAAATTTCTGATCGAATTGCTCAAACTGTACTTTTAATTTTTCATGAAATATACAATTTTAACGTTAAGTTTTTTTTATTTCCTCGCAGTTGAAGTGAAAATCAGAGTGTTTAAACACGTGGCTAAAACCATTATGATACTCAGATATAAATATGTCTGAGTGTCATAATGGTTTTTAGCCCCTTGTCAAACAATCTACTATTGTACAATGAGGAATGTATTGAAGAACTTTTTGAGTTGGCGTCACGTGGCCCGGGAAAAAAGTGGGATGTACTTTATTATGTAACTGTCTGAGGGGTTACTCCGAAACTCGAAAATCGAAGTTCGTAACGTGCTGTCCCTTTCGCTCTCATGTTAGCTGTATTTGAGTGAGCGGGATGGTGCCATACGAACTGCATTTTTCGCATTTCGGAGTAGCCCCTTTGGATTGGGTAGTGTTAGTTTTTAAGCTTTCTATAATGTACAGCAATTTTTTCGTTTCATTAGGATGGTTGAGAATGATTCCTGTGGAAGGCTATGGAATGATGTTAAAACATTATAAGAGTCAAAAGTGTAAGTATAATAAAAAATTGTCTATTGCCTTTGAATTTTCACTAACTTCTGACAATAATTATCATCTCTGTACAATAATACAATACTCTTTATTGCACACCAAAAGAAATCATCAGACACTTAAATCTAAAACAGTATGAGAAATGGTAAACAACAGGTGGTCTTGTCGCTAAGAAGCGATCTCTTCCTGACATCCTTAAGGTAGTAGAGATGGCGCAAAGTAAACAACCAATAAGTAAATAAGTGGTGAACGCGTAGATGAGACAAATTATAAATCAAAGCCAGAAAGAAAAAATAGAGAAAAGAACAATTCAGATATGCACAAAGATGCTATATAAGTACTAATAAATACATATATTATATCCATATAAACATATATATTTGTATTTATATAAATATACACAAATACATAGAGCGATAAATAGTGCTGCTTAAGATCACTCTTAAACACAGAAATGGATTAAGCATACCTAACGTCCAACGGCAAATTATGAAACGGAAATGTAAAATGTTATTCTTTCCCATTCTTTTCCGTCCCCTCCCCTAATCACCTTAAAGCATTTTGAATAATTGAAATGAGGTCAAGTGATGTTGAGATTACCATGTCGATGGCTGTTGTATATTTTGAACGTAATAACTCAATTAAGGAAGGGAATGACGGATTTTTTAAATTATGGTTGCTTATATTTGCCGTACTTAAAAAGAGTAATAAGACGGTTATTTTTTAATCATGCTCTAGAAGTATGATATTAAATATGTAAGGGATCTTAAGTGTCTTAATCCTAGAGCCAATAAATAATGTCACTTAAACCAGTCTTTTGAGAAATCATAAGAAAAAAATATCACTTTTATTATATTAATAGAAGATTCCCGCAACTTAAAAAATCATAACCCTCTTTTTTCTTCAGCGTAGTCGGGTAAAAAGTATCTTATAACCATCTGGAGATACCCAGCTACCCGTGTACCAAAAATAGCTGAAATTTGTTTAGCTGATTTTGCGTGATGAAGCCACAACGATACATACAAACATACAAAAAATAAAACTTTTTTTTTTTAATTTTAGTGACCTCCAAATAGCCAGTTAATTATTTGAAAATATCTTCAATGTACAGACATTTCATTTTTACAACTTTATAATATGATAAACAAAGATTAGAAACAAATGAAACAAATGAAGATTAGAAAAAAAAAATTCGACCAGCGCAGCACGCTCTAACCAACTGAGCTAATCGTCCTTCAATAGTGGAGTGATCCACTAACAAAAATTGCAAATATCGTGATTATTATCATGATAACAAAAAGTACAACTTTATAATAGTTTAGATTAAGTATAATGTTCGTTATTCAAAGTCGATGAAAACAGAAAACATACAAACGTTTGAAGGGGAAGTAGTAGTGTGGGAACGTTTCACTGGTGGTTACTCACTACATTACACACATATACACTCGCACATGCACATACATAAAAGCGTGCACACACACACTAATGAGGTGAAGTTATCCTTTAATGTTTAGTTAGTTTAAAAGTAACATTATTTTTAATTTTATATCCATTTAGGTAGTATCAGTGAATCTGAAAATCGCAACCGCAGACCAAGTTACAGACTTGACCTAGTTTGGAATCTGATAGACAATCACTTTTTGAAAGCTGTTGTGTCAAATAAACAATTTCATAAATTTTTATTAATTATCAAAAATGGTCATTCCCATGGTTAGAAGTCCAAGCTGAAAGATTCCCAACGCGCAATGGAGCGCAACGTTTTGGGTGTTAAAAGGACGGATTAGTCCGGAACACCGCGCTACGCTCCCAAACCCGCGTTGGAATAAAAACAGCCAAAAGTCAAGTGGGACTGAGCCGGCCACGTAAGCCGTATGCACCTGGATAGGTGAGCTTATATAGTCACCCAGTGGGTACCACAGGATAGGTAGCGACGACAGGATAGGCCAAGACAGAGATAGCGGGACGACCTAGATGCGTTCCTGGACGATTGGCCAGAGGCAACCGGTAATAGGGAGTTGTGGAGATCTAAAGGAGAGCCCTTTGCCTAGCAGCGAGACACTCCCATAAACTATTAAAAAAAACATTATACTATACAATACTATTTATTGCACACCTCAGATACACAGAAATACAAAAAAATAACAGTAATATTCGAGTAAGCAGAGGTAAACAACAGGCGGACTTATCGCTAAATAACGAACTCTTCAAGGCCCCTATTTCATAAACGTGACAGTTGACAATGACCGCTCGGCATACATTACTTCTCCATCATGATGCCAGCAATGTACGTCGAATTGTCGTTGTCAATTGTCACTTGTCACGTTTATGAAATAGGGGCCAGAAAACCTTTGGATAGCGGAGTGTTTAAAAGACAACAATTTTAGTTATTTAAATAAAACAATTTAACGGATTATATCACGTGTATGATCTCATTTTAGTTCCCTACGTTTTGGAAGCTTTCCAGCTTTCCATGGTCACGGGTGGACTGAGAAAAGATGTATTTTCCTCTGTCGAAGTTACAATTTGTGCATTTTTGAAAGAACTAAGAAAGGTTTTCATACATGCCAGATGGGCCTAAACTATAAAAACAGTTACACATGTGCCAGAAGGGCTCAATTATTTTATTTTAATAATTTACCAAGCAGCATTTCACAAATGAGGCGTACTGAGGAGAAAAGAAACGCTGCAAAGAAAAACTCCCAGGCTACCTCATTACTAATTATAATATTTTATAAACAGAGACTATTAAACTACTCTTTAAACAGATAAGATATTTTATACCGTTCGGAAATTAAGGTTTTACAGTCCTGTGTCTCGCTTATTCCTTGATGAGATATGTTACAGGATCCCAAGCTGGTGGTAGTGACAATCCATCTTTTCTATTGAAATTAGGATGTTTTTAATCTCAATGGCCTCGCGTAGCATTCTGGGAAAATATATTTTTTCTTTGACAAGGATAGAAGGTTTATCAAACTTAATTGAGTGGTTTGGTTTGTCAATGACATGTTCACAGACTGTAGACCTATTACACCGACGGTGCTTGACATCTGCTATGTGCTCCTTCACCCGGGTTGATACACTGCGTTTCGTTTGACCAATGTATGAAAGACCACATTGCAGGCCAGCTTATAAATGCCTGCACTCTGCAAAGGGGTGCTACTCTTCACGGGTCTAAGGTATTGAGACACCTTCTTCAACGGCTTGAAATGTGTTTTTCTTTGCAGCGTTTCTTTCTCCTCAGTACGCCTCATTTGTGAAATGCTGCTTGGTTAATTATTAAAATTTAATAATTAAGCCCGTTAGGACTTAATTATTTTATTTTAATAATTTACCAAACATGTGCCAGAAGGTACATGTGTAACTGTCTTTATAGCTTAGGCCCATCTGGCATGTATGTAAACCTTTATTTGTTTTTGTCAGAAATGAGTAGTTTGTACAAATTGTAACTTTGACAGAGGAAAACACATCTTTTCTCAGTCCACCCGTGACCATGGAAAGCTGGAAAGGTTCCGAAACGTCGAGAACTAAAATGAGATAATATACGCGATATAATCCGTTAAATTGTTTTATTTCAATGAGTAATAATCGCGGAAACAGAAGTTTTTTCGAATGAGTTATAGTGTAATTTTAATTATTATAGTAAGCGATTAAAAACGAAGCATGTTGGTTTGCTGCCGCTGGGGTAAACGTGGTATTGCGTAGAGACCGCAACTCGGAAAACGTAGTGTAGAAGGCACTCCGGCCAGGTGGGATTCCGATTTGCGAAAGAATGCAGGCAGATGGCTGGATACGCCTATCTGAAGATAGAGCGCTATGGCGCTTATTAGGGGAGGCCTATGTCCAGCAGTGGAATAATATAGGCTGGTGATGATGATGTTGGTTTGGCGCGTTGTTAGTTTAAAACAGTCGTGAATTTCCTGTTATTTCAGATTGCACTGGCTTAATATATTATTTTGTTACAAAGCTCCAGGGAAATATCAATTCCCGTATTTCCTGTAAATCAACAGTGGCGTTGAAACAACGGGATTATTTATTTAAAGCACGGTAATGACAACGGGGTAATGAGAGGCGTAACGTGAATTATATCAGTGCCGTAAATCTGGCATGGCACCGGTTGACTCTGTTATTGTGAGATATTGACGTTGTACAAATTACAACGCGTAAATATTAAAATATTATTAAACGTATCAGACTCGCGCACCGAGGGTAACGTACAAAATATACGCTACAAACGGCCGTATCTATAAAAATCCAGTGTTAGCAGAGCCCCATTCCTAAGCAAAATGTACGCGGTGTTTGATCATTTTATATTGTTTACTGATATAGACAGACAGTCGTAAAATTATACTATTTTTAGTATTTGTTGTTATAGCGGCAACATCATCTGTGAAAATGTCAACATCATGAGACAGCCTGGTGACAGACAGACAGACAGACAGCCAGACAGCGAAGTGTAAGTAATAGGTTCCAGTTTTACCATTTGGGTACGGAACCCTAAAAAGACCATCCAATGGCGTAATTATTGGAGCGTTTTATAATACCTTTTACTATTTTTTTAGCTATTTAAAAAAAATTGTTACTTGAGGACATGGCAGAGAGTTAAAACCCTTAGTATTATGGTTTGAGGCAAAGCAGCCGATATAGACATATTTTTGTGCTATAAAAAAAAACATTCGTTCTAAATATAAACTATACTATTATGAAGTTGTAAAAAAGAAATGTCTGTACATTGAAGATATTTTCAAAAAATTGATTGTTATGGAGTATTTGAAGCATATAACTTAATTTGACTGGGACACGGTTTGGGTTCTTATATCGAGGCATATAAAACGTATAAAGTCGATTTAAAACATCATATTTCGCTTTTCTCTTGTTTTATAATTTTACGTAAAAAAGACACGTATCTTGTAGAACTACGCTGTGTATACTTAAACATACATATTAAAGAATAGAAGGCGCCCGCAACTTCGTTCGCAGATAAGAAAAAGTCATAAAAAGTATCCTATAATCATCTGGAGATACGCTACCCGTGTACCAAAAATAGTTGAAATCTGTTTAGACGATTTTGCGTGATGAAACCGCAACGACACATGTCATGCAAACATACAAAATAAAAATAAATCGCTGTAGTGACCTCTAAATAGTACCATACAAAAGATTTTTTTTTGTTGTCTTGAATGTACAGACATTTCATTTTTATAACTTTATAATAGTATAGATTATTATACATATCTGCGAAGCACTCATATTGTCATAGTTAAGAATTATTGAGAAAAACTGACTGACTGTTGAGTTTCTTGCGGCCTCCTTTCTAATAGTTATGTTCTCCTGGTAAATGACTGAAGAATCATACTTGTAAAAGTGCCCTTGTGGCCTACATAAAGTTCATTATTTCATTAGTGGCTGAACTAAACAAATAAAACTTGCTGTAAATTCCTAATCATTTAATAATCATAATCGTGTGTAATCGTTTGGTAATTTCAATTTAATTGTTCTAGCGTATTAAATGGTACAGGAATGATAAAGTAACAATTACTGGCATTTTCTGTGGAATAGCAATGGCGTTGTAACAACTGGATTATTTATTTAGAACACGGTAATGACAACGGTGCAATGAGTGGCATGACGTCACGTGAATGATGTTCGCATCGTAAATCAGGCATGGCAACGATCGACACTATTTATGATATTACATTGTGCAAATTACAAAGGGAAAATATCAAAGTAAAATTTTAATTGTTAGTATAGAAAATTCGACAGTATGCTTGTTTGAGCGCAATAAAATAAAAAATAAATAAAATAAGCATTTAATTCGGACAACGTAATCGATATAGTGTTAGTAGTATTACAATTAAACTTAAATAACTATGTTAGTACCTAAACTTAAGTGCTGAGAGGTCCAGTGCCTGATTAGGGCGCTGTCCCTTCTCTCTGCCACGACGGTCAGGAGACTGGCGCGGCTGGCGCGCACTCTGCGGAGTGTCGCGGAGGCGTAACGCTTGCGCAGCGTGGCGTGGAATCCATCCACATGCGCGTCGGTGAATATGCCCGATGCAATGTACCTTAATTTCATTCTATTTTTTTAGCATCTATGTCATAAAGTAATTTTAAAAAGCTGTAAGCTGTAGGCGTGGCGTCAAACATGCGGTAAAGCCAGAGTAAATTTTCTCTTATGTTTTCTTGTTGCAAGCCGATGCTTATCCAGTTCTATTAACGCCACGCCACCGATACATACATATTTGACAGCTGGTTTAGCTCAGTGGGAGTAACGCTCCGTGCGAAGCTGAAGGTGCTGCGTTCAAATCCTGGTAAGAGCAAATATTTATGTGATGACCATAAATGTTTGTTCCTGAGTCTTGAATGTTTTTTATATAACAGAAGCGGGGCGTCAGGAATATTACAAGGAAAGGCGAAGAAAAGCATTTACTCATATTTAAAGAACAAGGTGATTTTAAGCCTGTCCTTGGGCAACCCGGTGGGAATTGGCTTTTATGGACGCCACGTCCCTGATACAGGAATAAATAAAACACGTTGTAAATTTAAAATCATTTTAAATAAACAATGTAAAATGAACATGTACCCAAAAAACAATTCAAGTCTAGCCTCAAATAGCATTAATAAGTCATGTGGGATACATTTTTTGTACTTTAAGCACTTGAAAATTTTGTTTTTCATACTATAATTATTTAGGATAACAATAACTATTAATGTGATATGATTATACTCCGATTTGTAATTAAAATGGGACAGTTTCTATTTTGATTATTTACTTATATTATAAACGTTGTTTCGTAAAAATATGAATAAGATTTCGAACCAGTGAAAATAAGGTAAGTTTTATTGATGAAAATACCGACATTTCAACCAAAATGGAGTAATTACAGCGAATGTATGCTCGTGAACGTCAGACTTTGGAATTTAATCATGGATCGGAGAATAGGGTATAAATAAATTATACGGTACAGTATTATATAAAAGTCTTTCAAGCTACTAACGTTTTGTAATATATGCAAATGAGAAAAATGTGTATTTGACATTGGCCTTTCGGTGAAAGCCATACAACGTCGGTTAATTTAACATTTGTTCAACCTATGCAACAGTATATACCTTGTGTTAGCCAATTATATTTATTTAATAGTTATTCGATTGACTTTCCCTTTTTAGGGTTCCGTAGCGAAAATGGCAAAAACGGAACCCTTATAGTTTCGTCATGTCCATCCGTCCGTCCGTCCGTCCGTATGTCACAGGCATTGTACTTAAAAAGTATAAGATATATATTGATCAAATTTGGAACGTACGTGTCTTGTATAAGCCGCTATTTAGTTAGATAGTTAATTTTTTGATTTAGTGAATATTTACGGAAATATTTTCTAAATAGTACGTTCAAAAAATACGAAAAAATTAACAAATACATAGCTTAATAAATACTTCCAACGAAAATTATTTTTAACATGATCGGACATACCGTTTTTCAGTTATTGTAAAAAAACTGCGCTTCTCAGCAAAAGGACGTAAGTACCGGGGAGATACTTACGCTCTGTTGTTAGTGTTTTTTTTTCATTTCGTATTTTTTCATCTTAAGTGCATTTTTTGTATAAAAGGCTGCGGAACCCTACATTGAGCATGATCCGACATGCTCTTGGCCGGTTTTTCTTCTTTGTATGGTAATGAAAGCAGTAGATTGACATTGTTATTATTCATTTTGAAAAATTGGGTGTTTGAGAACTAAATACAGATCGTAAATAAACCATGTTCAAAGTGATTGATTTGCTTTATTGCAGAAGATAACAATTGTGACATCTTGCAAACGAGGAGGTTGACAATCTTTCAAGTTTTTTTATATAAATACATCTACATGGTTTTAGTAAAATATTTAAAATGTAACAATTAACATAATAGTGAAATTAAGTTAACATTGAATACGTATACAAAAAAAACGGGCGCCGTTCAATTTTCATACAAAATTTTAGCATAATCTCATTTAACTACGATTAAAACTCATAATAAACATGATGTATAAAAACAAAATACATAATTTTGTTTGGCATAATAATTAAATAACAGAATACTGTATAATCATAAAAACATTATTTATAACGATCATTAGGAATAATTTTACTTGTTATAACATACATTTAGTAAAATGATTAAAATTTAGAACTAAATTTTAACAAATGATCGGGTGACATAATATTTTATGCTAACAGAGGTAAGGGTCAAAAACCGAAAACTGTAGGTTAGGTTAGGTTTGTATTGTGACCATGCATAGCGGAGCGAGCGAAGCGAGCGGAGCATCAAAATGGGTCAAAAACCGAAACCTGTAGGTTAGGTTTGGTTTGTATTATGTATGATCAAAATGCCTGCATGCTTGCGTGAGAGTTGCTTAAAAAGGAAATAAAAAAGGTTATTTAGTATTTTTCATTTTCTCAAAGGTTAACTGGAAAATGTATTTCTATTTTTTGTGTAAAATTTTGGGTTACTCAATAAAACATTTGGTTAACAATAAACAACTTAATGTAAATAACGCTTACTATACTACTTGAAAGGTAGCTTTTTAAAAAGTGACGTTATAAAAAAACAGACTAAATGTATATATTTATTTTAATACATGCTAAGAATCAAAGAAGGTCAATTTTAGTAGGGGTTTATATTCTTTGAACATTATGATTATGATCTTGGTTTTTATGGACAAAGAACGTTATAAGCCATAAACACTATACAAAGTGACCATTATACTGATTGCCTCTTATACAAATACATTACTATGCAACTAAACTATTATTAATATAGAAATTATGCAATTAGTTTATATTCATTTTGTTTTTATACTATGTAATCATTTCTGCAGGTCAAAATTATGAAATTCGTATTATGTAAAATGAAAATTCGAAAATAGTTGTTATTTAAAACATTACACACCCAAAAAAAAATACAATATTTTCTTTTATTCCTCATTTAAATATAACTATTTTAACGGATTATATCGCGTATATTATCTCATTTGAGTTCCCAACGTTTCGGAAGCTTCCCATCGTCACGGGTTGACTGAGAAAAGGTATATTTTCCTCTGTCAAAGTTACAATTTGTGCAAACTACCCACTTTGAGAAAACAAATAAAGGTAAAGTACATACATGACAGATGGTGCTTATCTATAAAGACAGTTACATATGTGCCAGAAGGGCTTAATTATTTTATTTTAAAAATTTATCATGCGGCGTTTCACAAAATGAGGCGTACTAAGGAGAAAAGAAACGCTGCATGGAAAATTTCCCAGACTACCTCGTTACTAAATATATTATTTAAAAAAACAAAGACTAACAAACTAATTTTTAACAAATAAGATATTGAAATAAAACAATTTAACAGATATCGCGTATATTATTTAATTTGAGTTCCCAACGTTTCGGAAGCTTTTCAGCTTTCCATGGTCACAGATGCACCCCGGGGGTAATATACGCTATATAATCCATTTTTTTATTCAAATGAGTAATAATTGCGGAAACATAAGAAAATATTGAACAAGATATTTTAACACTGTTCGGAAATTAAGGTTTTGCAGTCCTGTGTCTGGCTTGTTCTTTATTGAGATAAATTACAGGATCCAAAGCTGGTGGTAGTGACAACCCATCTTCTCTATTGAAATTAGGATGCTTTTAAATCTCAATAGCCTCCCGTAACATTCTGGCAAAATATTTTTTCTCTTTGGCAAGAGTTGAAGGATTATCAAACTTAATTTAATGGTTTGGTTTGACATTGACATGTTCACAAATGACATAATATACGCCACATAGTCCGTTAAAATTGTTTTAAAAAATTAAAACACACTTAAATTAAATCGCCTAAATAAGTATTATCGCTACTAACAGATTACATGGTCACTGGTAAGTAATAAATAGATACTATATTTGATTGTCACTTATGAAATAAATTCGGCTACTAATTGGAAGAATATGAAACTATTGACATTTAAATAAAGTTCACGCGTCCTAGTAATCTATTGTTATGATCTTTAGGTTAGACAATAAGCTTAGTGACCTTCAAGATTGTTTTTTCTTTTTGTTTTTCATCAGCCTTTTCGTCACCCACCTGCAAAAAAAGCTCTATTACATTAATTTCTAATACATGTTTTTGTCGTTTTCGTGAACGCTCATAATAAAAATTAAAGGATTGGATAGTGTCGACTAAATCTCAAAGAATGTGAGTAAGCATAATATGCTCTTTGATTTCCACTCATTGAAGAAAAAAACCGGTTAAATGCAAGTTTGACTCTCGCACCGAGGGTTCCGTACAAATTTTCACTTATTCCGATTTAACTGGCCGGTTGAGTTAAATTTGTTTGTTAGTCTGGTATCTATGGCGTCATAAACAAATGAAGGGCAAACTTAACTAAACCGGGTTATTCAAAAAATAGTTTTACTGTTATTATTATAAACAAAGATCAGAAACAAATGAAAAAATTTTTCGACGATACTGGACTTGAACCAGTGCCTTGAGCCAGACCGGGGCAGCACGCTCTACCATCTGAGCTAATCGTCCACACCAGTAGTCGACGAATTTTGTCATCTGTTCTTGCTTATGGATCTCTGTATGGTGCATCCGACTCTTTAGCCGTTAGAGCGTGCTGCCCCGGTCTGGCTCAAGGCACTGGTTCAAGTCCAGTATCGTCGAAAAATTTTTTCATTTGTTTCTGATCTTTGTTTATAATAATAACACTAGTGGAGTGATCCTATAATAAATTGCAAAAATTGTGATTATTATCATGATATTTGTAAAACAAAAAGAATAGTTTTACTGATTATAAAAAAGTTACAAACAGATATTAGGTTACAATGTTCCTGTAATCATCATCATCATCATGGTGGCCTTTTGGTGATCCAATCTTGGATGTAGGCCTATTCCCTCATCTTCCACTTCTGGCGATGCTGTGCCCGACTCATCCAGTCTCAACCTCCGTGTCATCGGATGTCATCCACCCAGCGCTGTGGTGGTCTACCGCGCCCTCGGATGTCCGCTCTGGGCCTTCATTCAAGGATTCGTCTTGTCCAGCGACTCTTATTTATTAGTGCAGGATCATTAATGTTGAGAATACAAAAAAAAGTAAGGAAAAGAAACCCAAATCAACTAGTCAATATGGGGATATATACGTATATATATTTATATACATACACACATATCATATTAAAATACAAATAGATAAATACAATACAATTATAATATATATATGTACCCTTACACCTGCAAAACATCACACAGACAATCAATCTTGAGATTTATTGAAGAGATGATTGCGCAATATGCGCTTGAAAGAGAAAATGCTCTGAGCTTGTCTTATAGAGAGAGGAAGATCGTTCCATAAACGAATTGCTTGAACAGAGAATGATTTGGACATAAAACTAGTGCTGTGAGAAGGAAGAGAGAGTTTGAGACTGAGAGCAGATCTTATCCATTCTCGCAGTTCCTGTAATATCATATTTAATTAGATAATTCAAGAAAAGTTCAGATGTAAATGTGCAAGATCAAGTCTTTTCATGTGATACCCTACTTGACCTAGTAGCTAGACGCTTAATTTTTACATTTACGGTCGTTTTATTAGAAACAATCTATATTTTAAAATGTTTCATTTGAAATACATTTGGGTTGACCATGTTTTCAACTATTTCAAATTTCAAATAGGTAGCATACGTAGTTTTTGAGATATGGCGCTCATAAGAGAATTGCCAAAGAGAAAAAAAAATAGTTAGGGAGACATACAGACAAAGTCGCACCATAAGTGTGTTTTTTACCTTTTTGGTACCGAACCTTAAAACATTTTAAATGAGTATCATTAGTATTTCAATTAATTCCTTGAGGTGTTCACGTGTTAGTAGATTTTTAAATTATAATAAATAAGTCTTCGTGGCACATGTGGAAATGTTTTATTACATTAAATTTTCAATGTGGGTCATCATTTCAGCCATAGGACGTCCACTGCTGGACACAGGCCTCCTCAAGAGATTTCGACATGGGCCGGATAGAGGCAACCCCCATCCAGCTCCCTGCAACCCTAACCAGGTGATCCAACCATCTTGCGGGTGGTATCCCCACGTTGCGCTTGTCGGTACGCGGTCTCCATTCGAGAAGCTGTCTGCCCCAACGGCAATCGGTTCTTTGAAATATATGCCCTGCCCATTGGCACTTTAGTTTGCTTACCCAATTTGCTATGTCGGTGAATCTGCTTCAATTTAAATTAGACAGAGCATTTTTTTCTTAGTCTACCGTGAACATGGACACTGTAAAACTTTCAAAACGTTGGAAACTGAAATGAAATAATGTACACATTATAGTCCATTTAAATAGTTTCATTTACAGACACGAGTTTCTCCTTCTCCATTATAATTTATGTATAAATATCCCTGTGGTTTTCCTTTTATACAAAGTGGCGCGCTCTTCAAAACTAGGCGATGTGTTCATTTGCAAATAATATTTTATACCTTCCAGACAAAATATGATAAAGGAACGTCTAGCTGATATTTGCACTCTAACTACACGAAACCCCACATAACCTACTAGCAAAAGGAAATACCTCAAAAGTCATTACCATCAACCTTTTCAAGAGGCGTTTCCCATGTCTGGAATGATTTGTGGAGCGGCCTATGTAAATCGAGCGGCGGATGAAATAAAAGTTACTCGCGATTGAGTTGTCGAGTGCCGCGGTGAGTTATTTCCTCTAGAACTTGTAGTTTTTCTTTTCAATAAATATGTTTGTCGTTGATTAAAACGTGAAATAAAATAGGCTTATGGCTAAGCTCCATTTGAGAGTCTTGATACGTTGTACAGTCATAACTTCGAACGACTAACTTATTTGACACTTTCATGACCGCGAGCCCGCTTGACGGGCGCTCTGCTCGCAGTAAAATTTTTGGTACGAATATATACGGTTTTTTCCAATGTGCTACGAGCGTAGCGCTACGAAAATATCGGTTGTAAAAGTGTTAATTAGGTGTCGTTTCGTGTGTAAACCGCAACTTAGGTAGATAGTTAAATAAAAAATATATATATATTTCTAGGGGGGCACTCCATACATGTAACCGAAACTGAAAACGAAAAAAAAATTCAGCAAATATCAATGTGTGGCATATATTTCGACAGTTCTTCTAAAATGACTGAGGTTTCTTAAAAAAAATTTGTTTTAGTGAATATTTTCCAAAATATTCGCTCCGAAAGTAACAAAAATTGTGTCCCCACCCCTCTTTTTTCTGAACGGTATGTTAAAAAAATATGAAAAAAAATACAAATATAAAGCTTAATAAATACTTCCAATGAAAATTATTTCCAACATGATCGGACATACCGTTTTTAAGTTATTGCCAAAAAACTGCTCTTCTCAGCAAAAGTACGTAAGTGCCGGGGAGATACACTCTTTTGTTAGTGTTTTTTTTAAAATTGTATTTTTTTCATCTGTGGTGCATTTTTATTTATAAACGGCTGCGGAACCCTTCATGGGCTAGTCCGACTCGCACTTGGCCGCTTTTTTCTTTAGCGTAGCCAGATAAAAACTGTTCTTTAACAATCTGCGAAACGATCAGCTACCGGTGTACAAATATTTTTTCTTAGCCGTTTTGACGTGATGAAGCTTCAACGACACATAGAAACATACAAAAAATCTAAAATAATATTTTTTGATTCAGTGACAAAAAGTATTACCAAAATTATTGCTAATATAAAACGAAAAATATTTTTCTATGAATTATATTTTTTTGTTTCTGCGTTTTTAATGTGGGAATAATAACACTATATTACTATTTATTGTGACATAGATACAAGTGAAAGCGCATAGAAAAATACGATTTCTCTGTTGGAGGGGGTGACACGCTCAACGCGTAATCGAGATCTACCAGGTTCGAGTCCTGGCGTGACCACGTGCGAGAACAATCGTATGTTTCTTTGCGCTTTGACTTCTATCTATGTCACGTAAAATATTTTCTTTGATTGAATATTATTTATTAATATAATCTTGATTTCACAAAAGAAACCTTATCGTACAAAAGGTGGACTTAATGCCAAAAGGCGTTCTCTAGCAGTCAACTTTAAGGCAAAGCAGAAAAGTTGTAGACGGTGATTGGACTTACCTATACGTATTCGAAAAAAAAATTGATTCAGTGACCTCAAAATAGTCCGTATCACTTACTTTATTAAAAACTAGCTTCTGCCCGCGTCTTCGTCCGCCTTAAATTCGTTTGTCGCGGATAAGGGTATTTTTCCGGGATAAAAAGTAGCCTATGTTCTTCCCCGGGACTCACACTATCTCCATACCAAATTTCATCCAAATCCGTTCAGTGGTTTAAGCGTCAAGAGGTAACAGACAGACAGACAGACAGACAGACTTTTGCATTTATAATATTAATATGGATAGATGTCAATTATCAGAAAATTATTGCGATAATTTGGATTGATAACAGGCACAGTCTACGGAAATTAGGAGTATAAATGCAAATTGAAATTATTATTGACTAACAACAAATGGTAATAATAATGAACTAGACGATGATAATTGTCTTGATTGCTAATTTGCTGCCTACTTTGATGTTAGAATATTCCAAAATCTTGTGAGATAAATCTAGATTTCTTACTCGTGCTACTTTGAAAAAAAAGAGGAATTTTGAAATACTGATCGTGTTACAAAATTATTATATATATTTTATTTTTAGATAACAACAGAGCAACGTGATGTGCGTTTTTTTGTTTACATAAGAAGACCCTGGTCTTGCTCTATATCTCAGCAAATGTTCCCTATGGATAACGAGAGTTAGGTACATTTGTTAGCGGGTGACATCGCGAGATATAGTAGCTGATTGGGGACATGAAATGCGTCATTTTTCACTAATACTGTAATAAATAAACGTAAAAATATGAAATTGAGCCTAGAAAACTAAAATACAGAAAAAAAATATGTTTTTTATTTAGAAAGTGCGACGTAAAAATACAGTATTTATTTCCTGTCAAAAAGAAAATTGACACATTGACGACTGCGCACCCGGCGAGCAAATTGTCGCTACATACGGTTTTTCCATGTTATTGGCTCGTAGCCGAACCGACATTTTCGTAGCGTACCGCTACAAAAATGTCGGTTGCGAAAGTGTTAAACGTTACCTTGTGAATCTTTAGGGTTCAATGAAGAGAATATGTATGACAACTATTAAGAAAATGCTCGTACTCTTCTTACTCTTTCATACACTAGTGATGTTGAGTGACGTCACGCGATACGCTCTACACTTAAGGGAAGTTTAACCGAGCAGCCATTCTTCCTGACTTTGAATCTAGATTTTAACGTTTCTAATGTTTAATTTTCAATTGGTATATATAGATTCAACGCTGGGGCAGAAAGGTTCTCGAGTGGCGACCGCGTACAGGACAACGCAACGTGGCGAGGCCCCTAACAACATGGGCCGATGATATGGTGAAGATCGCAGGAAACCTTTGGATGAGGGCGGCGCGCGACCGGTCGTTGTGGAGATCCTTGGGGGAGGCCTTTGTCTAGCAGTGGATGTCCTTGGGCTGATATGATGATAATTGATGATGATTTCCTACTCATAAGAATTGATTGGTATCATCTATTCTATAGTATTGTAAAGTTGTAAAAATGTTTGTATGTGTCGTTGTGGCTTCATCACGCAAAATCGGCTTAACGGATTTCAACTACTTATTTTTGGTATACGGGTAGCTGGGTATCTCCAGATGGTTATAGGATACTTTTTACCCGGCTATGCTAAAGAAAAAAGAGGGGTTATGACTTTTTCTCCTCCGCGAACGAAGTTGCGGGCGCCATCTAGTTGAAATGTAGAATAATGCATATTCCGTATTGAGGGCTTCGCACAAATTTTCACTTATCCCAAACTATCTGGCCGGTTAAGTATGCACCAAATATCTGAGACGTTACATATAGTTGTCCAAGCTGTATGCTCTGGTGCCAAAGGTGTTGCGAGGTCGTGTGTATTCTCATAAGACTCTTTTTATCGGAAGGAGAAAAAAAATAGCACTTTATATCACTAGTGAACTTATGTAACTTCCATAACTAAGACGAATCCGACGATACCTCATACGGCTCAATTCATGAAGCCATCTAGGCTGCAGAGCATAAAAAAGAAACGGACATACATAAATACCCACATACATATTTGCACACTCGAAAAATATAACCCGCCTCCTTACGTATTTAGATAAAAAATGCTTAATAAGTGAGTGAAACACGTAAGTGAAGAAAACTGGCCAAGAGCATGTCGGACCATGCTCAGTGTAGAGTTCCGCAGCCATCCATACGAAAAAATGCACACTACAGATGAAAAAAATGCGATATGAAAAAGTGCACTAGCAAAAAAGCGTATCTCCACGGCACTTACGTCCTTTTGTTAAGAAGGGCCGTTTTTCGGCAATTACTCAAAAACTGTATATCCGATTATGTTGAAAACAATTTTGTCATTGAAAGATTGAAATTATTTATTAAGTCTATGGGGTTTTTTTTAAATGTTAATTCTTAAATCTTTGTGATTTTTTCATATTTTTTGGACATACCGTTTAGAAAATAGAAGGGGGGACGGACACAATTTATGCTATTTTCGGAGCGATTATTTCCCAAAACATGCACTTAATCAAAAAAATTAAAAAAACCTTAATATATTTACAAAATATCTGTGGAAATATGTGCCACACATTGATATTTGCTAAAAAAAAGTTTTCAGTTTCGGTTATATGTATTGTATCGGGTGGTATATTGATACCACCCAGGCATTTTACTCAAAAACTACAAGATGTACACTGGTACATCTTGTAGTTTTTGAGTAAAATGCCTGTGACATACGGACGGATGGACGGACGGATATGACGAAACTATAAGGATTCTGTTTTTGCCATTTTGGCTACGAAACCCTAAAAAATAAAATAAGTCTCTTATCATAATCTTCGGGTTGAAGAAAGGAATACCACGCGTAAAATATAGATCTTCGCGAAAATTATTCTGCCAAAACTTTGTTCGAGTTTGACTTTCAAAGTACGAAGGCCCAGCAGCACTTAAAGGAGGATATTATTTGGGAGTTAGTTTTAAATTTAATTATAAGTTCCCGGTGGGCGGCTAATTATTTGATGTCACAATTGCTTGCTTTAGTACCAAATCAATTTAATTCACAACTATAAACAAGGGCAATTAATGGTATGCTTTGTTGAGAAGTTCTTAACTTTGACTTCCGGATGTCATGGTAACGTACCTTTTCGATAGTGTATTAGCTTTTGCCCGCGTCTTCGCGGATAGGGGTATATTTCCGGGATAAAAACTAGCCTAGTCCTTCCCCTGGACTCAAACTATCTCCATACCAAATTTCATTCCAATCGGTTCAGCGGTTTAAGCGTGAAGAGGTAACAGACAGACAGACAGACAGACACACTTTCAGATCTATACTATTATAAAGTTATAAAAATGAAATGTCTGTACATTGAAGATATTTAAAAAAAAAGATTGTTATGGACTATTTAGAGGTCATTAAAACGAAAAATATTTTTTTTGGATTTTATGTATGACGGCGCGCGGGGGCATAACAGCAGAGTTACCAGGTGGATTTGATGGCGGAACAGTAATATCTAGGGTTCCCCGCGGATCTTCGTCAAGTGACTCATTTGGAAGTGTATCCATGGCGTAGGTAACCGGGCAAGAAAACCAACTATTTCAGAACTCAACTTGTATTATGTAGGTACTTAGTAGGTAGGTACACAGTGCCTATTAGTATTGGGTACACCGACAGATTCGTTTAGCTAGGTGCTTTCGGCTCTTGGCACAAGAATGACCAGCCATCCGACCAGCCCCTCTACAACGACTCGGTCTCACGTGCGCGTGACGTCACGGCGTTCACCCACCACCATTACAAACCGGAACAAGTTCATATTAGCAACTTTATTTTTAATCAACATAGAAACTATTTTAATCGAAAGCTAAACTAACACTATTAAAAATCTGCGACATTTATGTGTCGTTGTGGCTTCATCACGCAAAATCGGCTAAACGGATTTCAACTATTTTTGGCACACAGGTAGCTGGGTATCTCCTAATGGTTATAGAATACTTTTTACCCGACTATGCTGAATAAAAAATGAAGGGTTATGATTTTTTCTCCTCCGCGAACGAAGTTGCGGGTGCCTTTTGCTTTATAATATTACTATGGATTAAGAGTCCCCGGTTCTCATAATTCGTTACAAACCTAGTTACGATCTCATTTTCAAACGATTAGCTGGTTAGCTCTGGAACTTTGCACTTAGTTAGAATAAGTTAAGTTATATATGCAGGCCTGTAATTAGTAGTACTTCAGATACCATAGTAAAAAAATACAGTGAGTATAAGTTTTATACAAATTGTTTTTGCTGTATTTCGATTGTTTTATAAACTGGAGCCATATTAAAAAAATTACAAGTCTAGATGTACCTCATGTTATTCTATATGCAAAGTTTCGTTACAATCCAATACGTAGTTTTAAAAATTAAAAGGAGAACGAAACTCCGTTTGTATGGGAAGGTGAAATTCGGCCGAGCTCGCCGGGGACTCTTTAACATTTGATTTTCTCGGGTGAACGCTGGACCATCAACATCTCCTGCATCTCCTGAGGTGAAACACGAAGATTATACCATCTGGTGGTGGTCTGTTGTATTTGCATGCGTATAATTTTTGATGAATCTGAAAGTATGCGCATGTGAGCACAATTTTATTGTCACAAACCAAGACACTTTTTCGCAGAAAAGCGAAGGAATTATAATCCATTATTGTAATATGAAATTCCGCAATGTAAGAACTGAATCAGACAATTATTTATTAACAGTTTGTCTGGCAAAATTTACAAATATTACCTATCCCTTTCTATCCAGGTCACTGAGAGAGAAATAGGTACGTCACGCCACGCGGTTAGTTATACCTACGAGCTCGGTTTATCTGATAATAATTGGTCAAAACTCTCTCTTTTTGAAGAAACTTGAAGGCTGCCTCTCAAAATTTGGCTAGCAGCTACTTGAGAAGACGGAATAGATGTTAAGATCCCGTTTTGCCATGATTATCCTCTTCAAGGGAATTTACATTCCTACACCAGTAAGCTTATTTCTTATCATTTTAGCCTCTTATTGTCAATGTCAGATGTTAATAGAATAAATTGTTAAACAAATTTATTATGATATTGACAAAGATCTAGATAAAAAAAGATCTGGAAAAAGATGTAGAAAGAAAAAAAAATACGATTCACTGCCGTCTACACCGGTTTTTTTATTTAACTTAGATGTATATCAAAAATGTAAATAAAATATATTGTGTGATGTTTTCACATTAAAAAATACCTATGGACAAAAAAAATTAAACGGTATTGGCACCCTTAGTGTATTTACCAGGAACAGAAACCACGGCTACACAAAACTACAATCCTGCTGTACAGTTAATTCACTGCAATGCGGTGAGATGTGTAATTGATTCCTCCAGCCAGCGGTTTCTGAACGCTCAAGCGATTTTCCCGCCCGGATGCCGGATGTTGTCCGGGTAATACGTCCGAGTCACGCGAATCGCTGATTACGAATCATTGGAATATCCTTAATGATCTTCAATCGTTTGTCAGTTTTAAATATGTATATTTAATTAGCAATTTATTATTATTTACCATGTGGCCGCTTGAAACCTTGCCAGTGAGCTTGATCATTGGCTGAATAGAAGACGCTTCAAAGAAACTTTAGTCAATCAATCAGTTTTTACAAAAAATCCTTAATTATTGTCACCGGAAAACCCCGAAAATCCTTCCGTTTATAGATAATTCTAGCCCTAAAATAGTGAGATGTGTAATTCAGTAGTCGCATATAGTCGGAAGATTACCCGTGGGCGCTTATATGCTCAAGCGATTACTCGCCCGGATATTGGCCGGGTAATACCAAGTCACTCAAACTGATTTTTACGAATCAGTGCGCAATATCCTTTATGGTTTAGAATTGTTTGTTAGATTTTGGATTTAACAAATCAGATATCCGCAATATTAATATTAGAAATAAAATCAGAATTGCCATTAGAAAGTTCCGCGTTCGTACAGTAGCCAAATCATTCGTAGGCCAATATATTCATTTTTATAATAAGTTGCTTTTTTTGTATTATATTTTTACTTCTTTAAAGTTTGATATGTTTTTTATTCGAGAACTTTGCATTGCATTTATATTTAAAAATCATATAGTTAAGTACAGTCATAGATAAGAATTATTTAGAAAAAAATACTGACTGTTGAGTTTGTTTGCGGCCTCCTCCGACCGACTCCTTAACTAACCAATATAAAGACAAAACTAAATACCTAAAAAAAGGGGTTTAAGAAGTCAAATGCTCAACTAGCATCACCTTCATCAATTTCCATTGAATGAGTATCACTTTTTATAAAAAAAACACCATCAAAATCTACACTGTAGCCAATCGCTGATTAGTTTTTATAATATAACTAGCTATTGTTCACGACTTCGTCCGCGTAGAGATGCAATTTATAATTTTATTAGTCGACTAAAAAGTATCCTCTAACCATCTGGAGATACCTAGCTACCCGTGTACCAAAAATTGTTGTAATTCGTTCAGCCGATTTGGCATGATGAAGCATACAAACATACAAATATATATATATGTGTGTATTTTCATTCAGTGACCTCCAAATAGTCCATTACAATAACGTTTTGAAAATATCTTCAATGTACAGACATTTCGTTTTTACAACTTTATAATAGAATACATTAGTAAACCATTATCGCACCTTAAAATAGTCAACACACATCCTTAGCTTTTATAGCTAACCACAATTCTGAAGTTAACTAGTAATTCTAGTCCCTCAATGGTGAGATGTATAATACAGCCTTCTAGTAGCGGGCAGTTTCACCGCGACCGCCTGAACGTTCAAGCGATTAGGCCAGGTAATACATCCGAATCATGCGAACTGCTTATTACGAATGCCACTGAATATACTCTATGGTTTCCAATTGCTTCTGAAATAGACACCACATTTTCGCGTACTTTTTGATAGCTTCGGCAGCTACTTGTCACTCTTCTTGCAGAGTCTTTTCGCCAAGCTATTTGAATCGATGTTACAGGTGTGGTAGGTTTTCTTCTACCTATCTCTCTTGTGTGAATCCTAAACTTATCACTCTATACCAGTTTGAACTAGAACCAGAAATTTAATTGTAATGTTTAATAAAAAAAAACGGTATTAAAGTACGATAAAGACACAACTTGATCTATACGAGTAATTTTAACTTAGCTGGATATTGGCCGAATAAAAGGTCCAAATATGTTTGGCATTTTCTCAAACCTTGCCTGCAACTTTAGATTTTCGCAGTAAGCTGTACTTTCGCTTTAATAGAAGATATTTATCAAAAATAATGATACTGTGATGGTAGTTACAAGTCAGTCGCTGATTAATATAAGAAACAACAATCGCACCGAAAACTCCTTAGGATTCTATTCATAAAAAAGCAATATTCTCCACTTTACAAGTAGCTGTGTTGTCCTGCAGTGCAATGGCGAGATGTTGTATAATTCAGGTAAGCAGTGGTTTTGCCTGAACGCTCAAGCGATTACCCGGCCGGATATTGGCCGGGTAATACGTCCGAGTCACGCGAACCGCTTATTTCGAATCCGTGGGTATGATTTTCAATTGTTTGTTAATTTGAACACTTTGGAGTGAATGCATCGACGTTTAACAGACTAGTATCGTAGTAACAAATGATTGATGTATTGAATGGTGAGAATGTATTGATAAGTGAATTTGCAAAAGACGGGTGTATAGTTAAAGCCAGTGTACTCGTCCGTCACAAGTTCGAACGTTTGAACATTTTTTTAATGAAACAAAATATCTCGATGGGGTCCTTTTTTTCACACAAAACACTAATTATAAAAGAGACAATGTTACAAAATCGACTTAGTTCCAAAGTTAGAAACGTTTTGTACCATGGATAGCATTGGATAATACGTGTTAAGTTTGTCACGAGTAACGTAAAACACGAGCAAGCAACTGTTATGGTTAAAGGTGAGGAACTGGAACTAGTTAATAGTACAGTCTTTCTCGGTATAAAATTAGATTCTAAGCTCCAATGGGGTCCCCATATTGCTAATCTCTCGAATAGACTGAGTTCTCCAGCTTTTGCAGTAAGTAAGATTCGTCAATTAACAGACGTGATAACGGCTCGATTAGTGTATTTCAGTTATTTCCACAGTATTATGTCGTATGGCATCTTACTATGGGGCAGTGCTTCCGACATTAACACTATATTTGTTCTGCAAAAGCGGGCTGTTCGTGCGATATATAAAATGAACTATAGAGACTCGCTTAGAGATAAGTTTAAGGACATTAATATAATGACAGTGCATTGTCAATACATTTATGAGAATATTATGTATGTACATAAAACTATTACCCACTTTAAGAAAAACTGTGATATACATAATATTAATACTAGAAATAAGCATAAGCTCGCAGTGCCTGCTACTAGGCTCCATAAAATAAGGAGATCATTCATGGGTAACTGTGTGAGATTTTATAATAAACTTCCTAGCTTAACTGAGTTGTCTATTGGTAAATTCAAAAATATTGTGAAACGAAAATTATTTTCTAAAGCTTATTATAGCACACAAGACTACATGAATGATGAAGCCACGTGGGATTAATGTAAATTATAGCGTCATTCATGTAGGTATATGAATAATTATTTTAACGAATACCTAAGGTATTATTATTATTTTAATCTTAATTGTTTTATATACTCTGACATTTTGAATTTTATTCTAGACACATTCTAGATTATTTATTTTTTATTGACAATCCTTTTGGGATTTATCTTATTGATTATTATAATTTTTAAAATGATAATTTTATCAATAATATTACACTTAAGTTAAATGATCTGATTAGGTTTTGCTGGGTTTCCCTAATCCTTGCAGCAAATGTTGGATCATATTGTATTTCTCCCAGCAAACATTCACTCTCATGTAACTGACATTTCGAAATTGCTTGTAACTAGGCCTACTTGAATAAAGAATATTTTGATTTGATTTGGTTTGATTTGATCCCTGCATAATTATATAGATACATGTATTACTTTTATGGAATACATCCAAGACCCAGGAACAAATATTAGTGCTCATCACACAAAGAGCAAGTGTGCTCTGGCCAGGATTCGATCCCGGATATTTACACGCGCTGAACATACCAACGCAGCTTCAGCATATATGTAGATCTGCCAGTCACTCAGACCACCGGCTAAGTACTATAACCCCTTGTTGATTTTACAAAGTACATACAAGAATGTTTATTATATACAATTGTATATAATTATTCACACATATGCATAATCTATAACCATTAAGAAGTTATACAATTAAATGTCTGTACATTGAACATATTTTCAATAAAAATATTGTAACGGACCATTTCGAGGTCACTGAATCGAAATATATTTGATTTTTTGTATGTTTGTATGTGTCGTTGTGGCTTCATTACACCAAATTGGTTAAACAGATTTAAAGTATTTTTGGTCCACGGGTAGCTGGACTTCCCCAAATAGCAATGTTTGGTGTGTCGAAGAAAAGATTAATCAGGCATCTATTGAGTAAGTTACCCTACAATTTTAATGGTAGGCCCTAAGCTTGACTGGTAAATAATGCCTTAAAGCATTAAGTCCACCGTTTGTACCATGAGTTTTCTTTCCAGAAATAAATATTAAGTAAACAAACTTGCCTTTTTTGCTAGTATCTGATAGAAATTAAAAGTGCTTACACTATCTTAAAAATCTATGTTTAATTTATTTTAAGTACGAGGGCTTTAATTAGAACTACCTGGATCATTATAGTCCTGTCTTTTATTTTTTTCTATAAAGTGAGACCACGGATATAAGCAAACTCATTACTCATTTCATTACTCATAAAAACAGTACTCCGCCTTGGTACAAAACAAGTCTAAGTCCGCTTCTAGAAACCAGAAGCGGGAAGCTTAGAACTTAGAATTCCATAAATATTTTAGTGTATTTGCGTGAGGTTCTCAAACAGAAATCATTTCAGTGTGCCTGTAAAGATATTTTTAAGCACAGTGCTCGCGGGACTGGGACTTCTATACAAAGAGAAGCGTTTTGTTAAGGAAAATTCACGAGTTTTTTGTGAAAAACGGATTAAATCTCTTTGCCTCGCTACCATTTTCAGGCTTTTTGTTGACTAGGGCAGCAGGATTCATAAAAAGCTTCAGTGTTTTATCTTAGTGCGTTGAAATAAATTTAATGTACATTGAAGGTAGCTGAAAGGTACTTTAGTACGGTGATGTTATTATTTATTCATGGTCGAGCAAATTTTCGTAAAGAGATCGTTTTTTAGCGATAGGATGATTTGCTTTACTTTTGTTGAATTTCAAAGGCGGATGTATTCATTATTTACTTAATTCACTAAAAGGAAAATCGAAACAAATTCTAGTTTGCGTCAAGTATTTATGTTTTTTTTTCATCAGGGCAGCGTTAAACTAAAAATTGCAGCAACTTAAATTTATTCCAATTGACATCTGATCACTTTAACCTGGTTTCAGGTTACATGCCCGTTAGAAAACTCATAAAATTGTCAACAAAACGTCATTCACTATCTGAGTAAATAGTGACATTGAAACTCTTAGAAACCATTACTAGGTACACAACAATATCAATTTATACTTTCTAAATTTTATACTAGGTAAGGTAACTAAGTAAGGGTTGATTTCAACAAGATTTACTTCACACGAGAGTGGCTACTCCAGTTTAACTTTACTCTAACGATTTACTCGATGGTTAACTTCAATTTCGTTTCACCACACTAGTTTACGGATAACTTACTCTCGCATAGTTACTCTGTAACGTTAAACGAATGAATTGAATGAAATCGTAATGCCCCCAAGTAAGATAGACAGTTTGCCCCGTGCTGCAATGGTGCTGCGTATTTTTTAAATTTGTTCGGGTAATACGTTAATTGGAAAATAAGTAAGGAATTGTCTGGACAGTGACAATACCATCTACAACTAAAAGTTTACTCAGCTGAAATCGGCGGTATAAAGCTTTTACGCTGTTACAGATATTTTATCCTTAGCTTACATATTGGTGATACGGTAGAATGACTTTTCTTGCGAGTAATTAATAGTTATAATTGGAATAAGACTTATTCTGTTATTTTATTCATATTTAAACTTTCAAGTCGCATAAATCTATATTCACTATTAAAAAAACCTATGTGACTCTCCAAACAAAGTATTCATCAAAAACGAGCCTATTTATAACTATTACTCCATTGCAGCTATAGCCGACCAAATCAACGAATACATTTTTGCAATAATTATGACAAAGTTCACACTTTACTGTTTCCATTAATAAAGCAAACAAACACAATAACAAAGCTCATAAACGCACACTTGTCGACGAGCGACACGTCATTATCTGAGCGTCAATTGTCGCGACAAGTGACGTGAAGTGACAACTCGGCGCTGACGTTGATTGTCACCGCAACTCTCGTGGTTCGATGCGGAACGAGATCGGAATCCCGTAATTTGAGTGTTCGCTTGCTGTCATTGTGTTGGATTATTTAATGATTGTCGGCGGTGAAGCAGATGGGATTAAGCTTAAGAGATCTTATTGGCGTAAAACGCTTCTCGATTTATGATCATCAATACGAGTCTGTTAAATCAGATCGTCTTTTCTTTATTAACCCCTATGAGAAGTTTGACGTATGTATATGTGTCCTGTTGTATATGTGTCTGTATGTGTCTTAATCGGGCTTCAATGGACGAATCGATTTTGTTTTTGTTTAGTATTTTGTGTTTAAAATAAATAAATAAATAAATATGAGGGATAATATTACGCAAATTTAGTCCCAAAAAAAGCTAAGCTTGTACTACCTGGAACTTCCTTAAATTCTGTGTATATAAGTAAATAAATAAATAAATAAATAAATAAATATTACGGGACACTTTTACACAAATCACTCTAGTCCCATGGTAAGCTCAATAAGGCTTGTGTTATGGGTACTAGATGACGATATATTTAATAGATATATTACTTATATACATAGAAAACATCCAAGACTCAGGAACAAATATTTGTGCTCATCACAAAAACATTTGCCCTTACTGGGATTTGAACCCAGGACCTCAGCTTCGCAGGCAACGTTACTCCCACTGAGCCAAACTGGTCGTCAAAATAAATCCATACTAATATTAGAAATGCGAAATTGTGTCTTTCTGTCTGTCTGTTACCTCATATCATAGTTTAAGTTCCGGGGAAGGACATCGGCCACTTTTTATCCGGGCAGAAGCTAGTATTAAATAAATCGTCATCTAGTACTCATAACACAAGCCCTATTGAGTTTACCATGGGATACCGCTATTAGTTTGATTTCTGTAAAAATTGTCCTGTAATATTTATTGATTTTTTGGGTAACCAAGATAGCTAAAAAATTAAACTTCATGCTTCTGCCAGTGAATGAGTGCGTATACAATTCCGTGGCTGGATAAAATCCTCAAGTCCTGCATCACGGTCCACTTGAAACCCCCATCTTCCTGCGCTCATAATAAATCGAGCTGTCGTCACCGGCAGTGACTGATGCACTCAGGCGGCGTAGATTTTATTAAGATAGCCTTAAGCTTTTAAACTTACACCTTTAAAGAAAGCAAGTTCAAGGAAAAATAGTTTAAAGGAAAAAAAATATATATTTAATCTAAAAAAATACAATTGGGATTGCCTATATCAAGGCACTTGAGCACCTTATCAAGTTTGTCGAGCAAAAGTGAAGTATTTGTTCGATGCTTTGTTTCTGTAACCTTCTTTAAAATCCATAGTAATATTATAAATGAGAAAGGGTGTCTGTCTGTTACCTTTCACGCTTAAACCGCTTGGATGAAATTTGGTATGGAGATGGTTTGAGTCCCGAGGAAGGACATAGGCTACTTTTTATCCCGGAAAAATACCCTTATCCGCATAAACGAATTTAAGGTGGACAACGTCGCGGGCAGAAGCGAGATTCAATCCAAGATTTAGTTCTGATACTTACTCTTGAATTTATTTCATACGTTATGCATATGCTTTTAGTAATATAGAAAAATCTGCGCCAGATTCGGAATAAATGATGAGCATAATAATAAAACCCGGTGCGAGACTACTAAGGCCGTAACTTAGCCGACTTCAACGTCAGACCCTAATTACCTGTCAAAACTCAGCGATTCGGGGTATTTTCATAGACACATTGTTCATACATTAACTAGCAACAGGCTCCAAAGGATAACGTAGAGCTGTCACACATAAATTATGAGTTTAACATAAAACACCGTCCAAATATCGGACAAGAATTGAGATTACTCGTATTTCTTTTGTTTTTGGCGGTTTACTTTGCTGCTTTGTGGCAGACATAGAAGTGCGCACGCAGCTTGTAAGGGTGCCCCATAAGATTGTCTAATGACCTGGCGAAGGTCGCAAGAGTCCGCTGGATGCAGGCTGGATGGTGGTGTTCTTCGCGGAGGCATATGTCCAGTAGTGGACATCTTTTGGCTGATGATGATGATGATGATGATGATGATGATGATGATGATGATGATGATGATTACGATAATGATGATGATGATGATAATGATGATGATGATGATGATGATGATGATGATGATGATGATTATGATGTAAATGATGATGATAACGATGATGATAATGCTACAAGCAGGCCGTCTCGACAAAATTGAAACTTTAATG
This sequence comes from Hedya salicella, assembly GCA_905404275.2. NCBI lineage: Eukaryota > Metazoa > Arthropoda > Insecta > Lepidoptera > Tortricidae > Hedya > Hedya salicella. The sequence continues at coordinate 26,747,143 of FR990101.1, forward strand.
TGTATCGCAGGTCACTTTGTTGTCCGTCCGTTCGTGTGTCTGTCTGTGTGTCAAGACCGTTTTTCCCAGGAACGCATAGAAGTCTGCGATCTAATATGTCTTTAACTGCTGTTAGCTGTCATAATATCAAATTGACAAAAGTTCTTGGCAAAATGAGGGTAGGTGGCAGCCTTAGGTATTATTGTGATTAGGGCATATCCACAAGTCTAGAGCTGGCGTTATTCCGACTTCGGCCGCATCGAAACGCTCCTCCTCCTCCGCGATCCCTACAGGTGAAATGGCTGGATAGGTGGTTGGGCCATGAAAACAGCGCAACGGAAAACTTATAACTAACAATAGGGGAAGATAATATTATATTTAGCTAGCAACCCCATCGTTGCAGCAGATGGAGATTTATCAAAATACCGCAAATGAACTGTGCGTTTTTCTAGAAATTTCCTGCCTCGCAAGACTGAACTGTGGAATATTTTTTTGCCTGCAATATTTCCGTACCGATGTTCAAGAAAAGAGCGTAATCGCACCTAAAGGCCGGCAACGCATTTGTGACTCCTCTGGTGTTGCAGGTGTCTATGGGCGACGGTGATCGCTTACCATCAGGCGATCAGTCTGCTTCTTTGCCCCCTAGAACATAACAAAACACCTGGTCTAAATATAAATGTAGCACAAAAACAATACGATTAGAATTTAACTGACAGGTGAAACGGCTTATCTGGCAGCCCCAGCAGCGTGAACACCCCAAACTCCCTTCCTTCGTATCTTCACTTTTATTTTTTACTAGAGAGTGGCAGGTGATAACGCTTCGATTACCTGACATCCTCCAGAAGCCGCAACCAGTCATATTTAGATTTAAATTAAATACGATTCAAACTTTCTCTCGCTCGTTGTAAGGAATCAAATTTTTGGCAAGGCATTTCATCGGTCTTATCTTGATGGATTTCCTTTGTAACACGAAAAAAATTTTCGTTTCACAAAGGAAATCAATTCTGTTGACACATAAATTGTATGAATAATTATTATTGATACGTACTGAAAAGTAATAGGGTATGTCCAGTATTTAAGGGAAAAGGAGATAGAACTGACGTACACAATTACAGACCAATCACCATTGTGCCTACTGTGTCAAAGTTAGTGGAGTCAATTCTATCGTCGTACCTAATGACCCACTTTGAAAGTAATGAATTACTTAACGATAACGAATATGCCTACAGACATAACAGGTCGACTTCTGCGGCGGCACATAAAATCACCGATTGCATAGTGAGTGGTCTGGATGATAGGTACAAAATGGCAGGTATATTCTGCGACTTATCCAAGGCATTCGATGTCATAGATCACAGACTATTGTTAAATAAGCTGGGTTTTTATGGCATTGATGGTTCTGCCCTTAAATTGTTCACGTCATTCCTGTCTAACCGCAAGCAAGTCGTGAAGGGGACCACAAGTGGCAAAACACTTATTTCGGACACCGGTAACGTTAGTTTGGTTATTCCTCAAGGTTTAGCCCTTGGAAATACATTATTTATTATATTTGTTAACGACCTACCATCGGCAATCACAACTGGCCTATCGGTGCTATTTGCGTATGACACCACCGTCATAGTCAGTGCTAAAACCTATGAACAACTTGCTACGAAAATAAATAAGGCATGCGGCCAACTGCACAAGTGGTTTTCATCAAGTGGCTTACTATTAAATGTCTCCAAGTCAAATGTAATGGTTTTCTCAGGCCGAAACACCACACTACCCCAGTGCATCAGCAGCGGCCAAATGCCGTTAACCAGTGAGTGCAAGTTCCTGGGTTTTATGCTGGATTCCAACTTGAACTAGAAGTGCCATGTTGACCGGCTGTGTGATAGTGCTGTCTTTGCAAAATGCTTTAAAGGCATTTTATTTTTAACATTTCCATTCATTTATGTCATACGGGATAGTTATCTGGGGTAACTCCACAGACGCCAAGAGAGTCCTAATTCTCCAAAAACGTGCAATTAGATTACTTGCTGGAGTGAATCCTCGACATTCTTGCACGGATTTGTTCGTAACGCACAACATTATGACGCACTACCACTTTACATATTTGAAGTATTAATGTACGTCAAAAAAAAGATGCCAACGTTTAGACGCGTTGAAGTGTCAGGCAAGCAGGTCCGGTCAACAGGAAGACTAAGAACAGTCCCGCGTCGCATGGCACTTGCAGGTAAAAACCCGCGCGTCATCGGCCCCACCTACTACGAACGTTTACCCGCCGAACTGCGAACTGAACCATCTGACGAAACATTTAAACGACAATTGAGAAACTTTTTATTGGAAAATCCATTATATTCGGTGAAAAAATATATGGATATATAAATTGTGTATATTTAGTATTGTTTTATTTAGTTTTAGTATTTTTCTGACGATCCCATGTAGGTGATATTGTAATTTTTATGTAATTAAGTTATTAGCATATGTTTAAATCAGTCTATCATGAATAATTAATAGATAATGACATGTTACCTTTTTCATCTGAGACATTTCCATTGTGTATAGCTATTATGATTTTATTTTATTTTATTATTTCTTTGTATTTGACGATCATAATTTAAATTCGTGTAAATTGACTAAATGTAATTTATATTGTAATTTATTTTATGAAATAAAGTAATCTAAATCGAAATCTATGTCAAATTTGGTTTCACAGCTGAATCGATTAAAATGGGGCAAATAAAATGCCTAACTTACTTCCCAAAAATTTGGGTTTCAACTAAATAGCATAACAAATAAGGGTATAAAAGTGCCGTGCACAAGGTACTTTGCCAGAGTAGGCAGTTTTTCTGTGCATGTATGGAGCCATGGTTGTTCAGGGCTTCAGGGTAGGCAGTGCCTTTGTGCTTATATCGACCGCAATGGTATAAAGGTAGTGAAAGATCCCAAGTAGCACAAAAGCTGTATTAGAGCTTATACAGTCCTTATAACGCTCAAACTAGCTGTATAATAGCTCTTATACAGCTTGTGTACCTTGGATAGGTGAGTCCGCTTGTTGAGCGGCCCCATCCTGAGAGTGTTCAACAGCCTCCGCATTTTTTCTATCACCGAGGTGGCAGGTGGCAACGTTTCGATTACCCACCGGCCTCTAGAGGCCTTCGAACGCTTCCTTTAACTTCCTGTTTGGATGATGGAAAAACAATGAGACTCTTGATCTTGGAATAGCTGCAAATTTCCAATTAGGTATTATTTTAATAAGGGTTTGTTAAATTATTTTTATATTTAACTAGCTTTTATCCGCGGTTCCGCTAATGTTGCCGGGAACGGAGTAGAAAAAAAAGAAATAAAACATTTATTGCCGCCCCTAAAATAAATTAGGCACAGGGAAGAAAATAACGAAAAGAAAAGATATTAAAAAAACCAGCCAAGAGCATGTCAGACTATGCTCAATGTAGGGTTCCGTAGCCGTTTATACAAAAAAATGCACTACAGATGGAAAAAATAAACAATAACAATAGAACGTGTCTCCGCGGCAGCAGTTTTTTGGCAATAACTTAAAAACGGTAGGTCCGATCATGTTGAAAGCAATTTTCGTTAAAAGTTTTTATCAAGCTTTATATTTATAAATGTTTTCATATTTTTTGAACATACCGTTTACAAAATACAGGGGGGGGGGGGGGGACACAATTTTTTCTATTTTCGTAGCGAATATTTCCGAAAATATTCACTAAATTAAAAATGTTTTTTAGAAACCTCAAAATGTTTTTAGAAGAACTGTCGAATGATCTGCCTTAAATTGATACCTATTTGCTGAACAAAATTTTATTTCACTTTCGGTTACATGTATACCTCCTAGAAATATATATATATTTTATTTAACTATCTAACTAAGTAGCGGCTTATACAAGGCACCCATCTTCCAAATTTCATCAATATGCATCTTGTAGTTTTTGAGTAAAATGCCTGTGATATACGGACGGACATGTGGACGGACGGAGATGACGAAACTATAAGGGTTCCGTTTGTTCCATTTTGGCTACGGAACCCTAAAAAGTACCTCAAATATTCTGCGTGACAAAAGGGAACAGACTCAGAATGTGTTGCAGCAGCCTCGCGATTTTCAGTCCGTCCCTTTCCTCACTGAACCGCATTTAATCGTTTTACAAGTATGTTTTAATGATTCTCCATTCAAATTTTACATTTTTCAGGCCCTTCACGGATGATTTCCGAGTTTTAAGTGTGAAAAGGTAACAGACAGACACGGTCAATTTCGCAATCATGATGTTATTATACAATCAGCATTTAATAGTTAGATTAATGGATTAAAGTTCCTTTGCCTTTCCGCAAAATTGTGTCTTTGGCAGATGTGACAATAAATTGTGCTCACTATTTTAATGCAGTTTCCACATAAAAATACGCATGAAAATACAACATAGTACCGCATAACTGCCCACGCTGCATCTTCCGGGCCGGTTCGAATCGTGAATGTGTTAAAAGCTGATAAGTTACTGTTTCGAATAGGGAAGAAAATAACTTGTCTCAAGCGCAATTAATCTCAGAAGTTTCACTTTGATTAGAAAACGCTCAAGAACTGTCGCGGACTCGTCAGAACTTTGCTAATGAATCTTCTGCCATTGTTGATTTGTATTTAAAATACGAATGTGCCTTTTGTTTCTGACAAATTGTCGCGGTTTTTTTGATTTTTTCATCGGTGATTAAAACTAGTGACTTTGTTAGTCATAAACCTGATTCTTTCAACCCCCATATCTCAGGCATTTTGAAAAACATCGACAAAATCATTTAACCTGCTCTCAAAATTTTACGACAATCGTTGAGGAGAACTTGAACAACTTGAAGAGAACAGCTGGTCAGACATACAAAAGCATTTTTACCCAAGCTGAAATGGAGACATTTCGCTCGTCTCAGTCGCTTGGTCAGTAAAAGAGACAAGGAAACAGAATGGACTTACAAATATTAAAGCCAAGTCAAATGCCTTAACTCTGTTGACATTTGCAAATTACTAACGCAAATTTTCAATTCTAAACTTATCTTCGGGTTCTGCTTAGTGATAAACTAAATCAACTATGTAACATACGTAACTATCAGATACAATAAACGTCTAAGTGGATGAAAAAACAGATTGATAGACTGACTGTATGTCGTCAGTATCATTTTCCTAAGAAATCTGTCTTAAGAGAAACGGGATCTGACCCGTTTTTTCTCTTTCAATGCTTAGGTTTTTCTGATAACAACATAAAAAGATGACCCACTCGATTAAAAATTGCAGCCACATTTTGTTTAATAGGCCTAAACATTGAAAGAGACCTTTTTTAAGGTTAGCGCAAACTTTGGCGTGTAAATAAAGAACGAGTTGGTAAACTCGTTTTATGACCATCCGGATTTACGGGGCTTATAAAAACATTTTTACAGTGTAATGAATTGTTTGTGATGCCTCTACAAATATGTTTTCACGTAAATTGAGGCTTAATTTAAACGAGACAGACACTGATGATGATGAGTAGTTATTCTAACTAGAAAACTACCGTCAGACATATGTAGATTACATTAGCGGTTACTCATCGCCTCGCATAGCTGGGCAGCGTCAGTGTCGACTCCTCGCTCATGACTAAGGTCCTCGTAATGGAACATGTTGAACAGTACTCGGCTTTTACGATGTGACTAATCGCTAACTTAAACGTAAAATATAATGATGAGGAGTTTGTGATTCATAATCATTGGCCATGAAAATCTCCTCACTGTGGAAAAACTTAACAAAAATTAGGTTTCAACAACACTGAAAAATCCATAATTATCACGAGTATATTAGTTTTTAATTTCAAGCAGATTTCGCTCTTATGTTAAGGGGGTGCATCGAAAACTTAAGCTATTATTTAGTTAGAATTTTGTCAAATCTAGTATATGAAACAGGCTGGTTTTCAGATATGTGTTTTTTAATTATATAACCTATTCAGCGCCTAACGCGGAAACATGTTAGTTTAAAATTTTCTCGATAGAAAAGAAATGCGAAAACGCTTCTTCATTTTAAATTTTTTGTCTAGTTTGTACAAACGACAGATTAATAAACGGCTAAATTATGTAAAAATGTCGTTCTTCCCTTTATCTTCTACTTCACTAACTTAAAATGTTAATAAAACATTATTACATCTTCGATTTCATTGTATTTTTACATCTGGCGCTCACGCCAAAAAACTTCATGCATGTAGTGTATTAGCTTTCTCTTTCTTTGATGCGCGCGAGCAATAAATGCGTCCCTTATTACAAATTATGCTTATTGGCTGGCACGGGGGACGGTGCGTGGTTTTTCCTTGACGATCAGGCCCTTACGGCTAGTTGAAAGCATTTCAAATTGCTTAGGTATTTACTGCAGTCTTACAGTGTGTTGTTATTAGTTATCAGCATAAAAATAGACTATAAAGACACTTTTGAGAATATATACAATTATTGCTATTTTGGAGTTTGTGCAAAAACTGCCAAACATGTAACAACTTAGTAAAATCAAATATTTTGCAGTTTATTTAGATGGCACCGACGAATAAATAGCATTTATTGTATATATGGGGTTAAACATAGTTTTCATTTGAGAATAGTACCTATTCTAAATGAGTATTACGTTTTCGGTTTCTCAATAACAGCTCACAATTTGGTTGAAATTAGGTTTGTATACATATGTTTGCTTTCTATGTTAATCTAGATAGTTTTCATCTCCACAAACGTAAAAAAATCCTCCACCCAACGAGATGCTCGGTCGTCCCGGTTGTTTTATAAAGCAACGCAACCTCCGCTAAAAATAATATATACCTAAGCATGCTAACACACGCTCGGCTATCTCTCGCCCTTTTAATTAAACGAATTAATCAAACGCCCCCCCCCCCCCCCCCAACAGAGCGTCAATCCCGTGACGCGGCTTTTTACCATCTGCGAAGTAATTTTAATTAATACAGGCCCGATAGGCTCGAGTTCATGAAAATTGAGACCCGCAATTCGTGGTGGTACAGCGGCGCTGGCTTGATTGGCGAGCCTTGATTAGTTGTCTCGTTACGTGTCTATTATTTCGGCTTCCAAGCAGGTGATGAATATTGTGTCTTGTCATATCAAGATAATTATTTTGTGTTATCACTTGATTCATTGAAAGTCATATCTAGTCAAAGATCAGATTAGTACTATTAGTGTAATGCTATTACTAGAAATTCATTGTAATCAATCATTGTAACAATAGGACACACCACACTTAAGTTGAAAACTTAAAAGTATAAAAAAGTTTCCCCATGTCCCTCCCGGATAGCAGGATGTCCAGAAGACTGGCATCATTGTCACTCTGAATGGCAATGCTGATTCTCTTGGAAAAAAAGAGCTACCAGCTCTTTGGTCACCGGATGCTTCGTTTAGTCTCTTTGAAATATTTATATGGATCAGATTGCTTTTTATCTAAATTTTCTTTTTTCATGATTGTATAAAATATGTAAATATTCAAAATGTTTATGGACAATTTACGGAATCTTCTTAGGATAATGTGTAGAATAAGATAGGACAAAATGTATGCAATATATTTTTGACGACACGTTTGGCTCAGTGGGTTGTACAACGGCCTACGAAGCTGACGGTCCTGGGTTCGAATCCCGGCCAGGGCAAGTGTTTGTGTGATGAGCACGAATATTTGTTCCTGGGTCTTGGATGTTTTCTATGTATTTAAGTATTATAATTTATCTATTTATTATGTATATCGTCGCCTAGTACCCATAGTACAAGCTTTGCTTAGTTTGGGACTAGGTCGATTTGTGTAAGATTGTCCCTGATATTTATTTATTTATTTATTTATTTATATCTTGCAATACAGAATTTATCTAGCCAGTGCTCGAAACTAATCCACTTAGTGCCACCTTCAACCTTAATTTACAGCAATAAAGGAGACAAACAGAGTGTCAATCATTGGACGTAAGAAATGAAACATGGGAACCTTTTCCTTATTTTAGAATCTGAAATCTGTGAAAGCTGTTTGTGAAATCAAAGGTCCTGAATTACCAATGTATAAAATTTGCTTATAAATACAGAGTCGCGTTTTCAAAGTGTGTCTTTCAATATAAAAACGTATTATTATGTGTGTCAGCGTGAAGATAGATCACGTGCACGCGTCTGATTTCCGTTAGGAAATAGAATTTTGCGCAAAAATCTCACACCAGGTAGCTCGGTGCCACCACACGAATACTTTTCCGCGCCTCAATCAAAGGATCCTTACAATTTTCTATTGGCTTATATGGATTCAGATATGCTCGGCGAAAAGTCTCTGTAGTTCGCTTAGTTAAAGAAAAGATTTACTGTTACTACTAATATTATTAAGTACAAGGTGCCCGCAACTTTGTACGTGTTGTAGTATTGAAGACTCCTTGAATAAATGACAGCCAGTCAATAGTCTCATGTCAAGAGTATGTGTTACTGATTTTACTACTATTAACATAACAACATGCGAATGAGAAAAAAGTCATAACAGTCGGTAAAAAAGTGTCCTAGAACCATTTCCGGATATTAAACTATCGTTGTATACTGATTAAGATTCGTTTAGCTGTACTAAGATGAGGCCGCAAAGATAGTCCGACTGAGAGATGTTATCTTTTTCTTCATAGTCGTATCCAACACGACTGATGATCGTAGTTGATGGTTGTCACTTGTGCACAAATGCACGCTTGCTTATCATTCCTGTCCATCACATTCCTCATCATATCATACAACTTTTGGGAGTTTTCCTTGCTTTTTAGCTGGTCAGTCTATCGTGATCGGCTACGTAATCTCTTGCCTTCAATACTACCAATAATGATTAATCTTCCCAAACTTTCGTTTCTCTTCCTCATTGTATGGCTGAAATAGCTTAAGAAGCGTTGCTCGCGAATTGTGAACAGAAGTGTCTTTATCTCGAGCTCCAAAAGTAATGACTGATTGACTCAGGTCCCCTCGCATTAAAGGAATATCTTTAAGCCATCTTGACTCTATCCTGGTTAGGTTTGTTAGTTGCGTACCCCAGAGCAGCACACTCACGTCTATTAAAAAAATATATTCCATGCAAACATTCTTTAGCTTAATTAGGTTTGTTAATAACATATTTCTACTTTTTAACGTATAATCAAAGGTTTATATCATAGTTATGGTATAAAAATTTTAGTTTATTAAATATTAGGAACATTACAATTATGCACATTAATCATTCCACACTTAAATCTTACACACAAGAAACGATAGGATAAATAATGTTTAATACCTGCGATTACGATATTTGGAACAACAATTTCAGCAAATAAAAAATATGCGGAACAAAGCTGCTAATGCCATACGATGTTCAGAAAAAGTAGTTATGGGACAAAACAACAGGATCAAAAATTTTATGCCACCCGATAACCACACAGACAAATCAGGTTATGGGTTGAAATATAAGCAACTTAGTGCCCAATAATGCATAATGAATTGTAGTAAAAATGAATAATTTTGTGAATATTGCATTGGGGCATGGAAACCTTGATACGAATTTGTACAATTTCTAATTTGCAAGTGTGACACAATAAATAATTAAATGTAATTCCCAGCACTCCGCTCGGATCAAAGCTTTGACGTTACTTGAGTCCTCTTCACTCCTTCATAATGAATCGTTTCCAAATCTCTGCTTCGTACTCTCTCCACAAGCAAAGGTCGTAAATGACTAAATTTTTACATTGACATACGTCATTTTACGTGAAAAAATCTTTATAATGATGCGAAATTAAGATGCCTCAAGACTTTTAGCCGATTGATCTGAAGGTTGTATATTAAATTTAATCATAAATTCAACAGTTACCTAATGAGACCATTTGAATGAGGTTGAATTTTCGACTCATATCATTAATTTCTTCATCAAATACACTCGTATTTGAATTGAGATCAAAGTAGGATGCAAATAATAGAACAACTTTAAAAATACACTTAAAGTAGGCTAAGCATTGATATTATCTTAGTCATAATATGGGAACTGCTGTTGAAACACCCCTGTAAGTTTTATTTAAATAATAAGCATGCTATTTTTGAAAAGTGCCCCACAAAATGAAGCAAAACATTTCGTGGAACACTTTTCAAAAAGTACTTTATGACAAATAAGTCCTTTCAGATAACGCTAAACAACAAACAATTGAAGTCGTTATTGAGGTATATCATTGTTAGTTATATTCAGTATGTGAGGTTATGACAAAACGGTATCTAGTGTAAAAATGTCACCTTCATGGATGTCACTCACATGGATTTCACGTTGTTTAAATTATACAGGTAGTGACATTGTGTCCAAGGAAGTGGATACACATTTTAATCGTTCTCTTTTTTTGCACTAAAATTAAAAAGAAAATAGCTTGGCTCATAAGTGAGACCATGGGATATTACAAAATTAATTTAAGACAGCTTTTAAGCATATCTAAAAACCTTTTTTTTACCATTTTAAGTGACGTTTTGGGAAATCCCTTGCTTTGTAACTGCACATGCTACGCTAACAAATTAATAGTTTATTGTTTGCATATCAATATCAAGAGTGTATCCATATAGTTATTTGATTACTTTCTTATATTATAAAGTAAATAATTTCTGTTATAAGGATCCAAAGGCTTCAAAGGCCCCGGAAGCGGACCAATACCGGAATGCCCTTTTTCGATATTAGTGTGCATATCGTCTGATGTAAATATTTTATTTGAACCCGTTGTATTTTGTTAGGACATCTGCTGTTATTTTCTAATATAGATGAAGATGTATAGTCGAGGAATGAAAAGGGTAAGGACTCTATATTGTTAGGGTTCCGTACCCAAAGGGTAAAACGGGACCTTACTATTGTCCGTCTGTCTGTCCGTTTGTCACAAGGCTGTATCTCATGAACCGTGATAGTTAGACAGTTGAAATTTTCACACAGATGTAGTTCTGTTGCCGCTATAACAACAAATACTAAAAACAGAATCATTTTATGTCTGTCTGTCTATGTCAGTAACCAATATAAAATGACCGAACTCCGCGTACATTTTGTTTAGGAGTAGGGCTCTGCTAACACTGGATTTTCATAGATACGGCCGTTTCTCACAATTCTGGCCCTCCCGACTCGCACTCAGTTCTGTACGTTGTGTCAATAAATTTATAGAGATAATTAAATAAATGTGACGGTATGAAGATTGAAAAGTAACAAACACTTGCATTCGCGACTGTACACGAAACAGTCACATATATTTACGTCTATTAAAAGTTTAAGGATACGCAGAAGGAAGTAAAGATATTAAGGAATCAGTCATGATGGACTAAAGAATGGGCTATTGCTTGAGACAATTGGACGTCTACCAGGAAAAAGTATGCTGACCAAAGGCACACTGCTAGAAAGTATAATTAACAAATGCAAATGCGTCTTACATACCTTAATAAACTCCATTAAAATATTACGATAAGAACAGGATTCCTAAGCATATTACCGAGCGCCGTCTGGTTACTTAAAGTTAATAATTAATTAAAAGCCTTCATTAACATCCTGAGAGCTTAATAAAAAGCGCTGAAAAAAACAGGTCGCGGCACAAATTCAGTTTGCACCTCGCTCGGCAGTGTAACTAAAATCTACGGTACACGGGATGCATGAAATCTGCCGCACACTAGCGGACAAATTTAATATAAATACACAATAGTATTTCTCAAAAGATTTGGTAATTTAACTAGAAAACTATTTTCAGATTAAAATGTATTTAGATTGCGAGGCGGTTAATCACGGTTGTCTGAAACATCGAATTACTCAACTTTGATGATGATGAGATCTGTTATCGAAATTAATTAGGACCTTATACGTCTGCCACGTATAACATTAGAATTAAAATAGGAAAAAAAGGTAAGTGTCTCATTTTGAGTAAAATCCTGTCCATGATTATATTTACCTACCGGTAAATATACATTAACGGCGAGTCCTACTTGTAGGTAAAATGTGTTTGATGTGTTTTAACTCTGACAGGCTTGATTTAAGATATCTATTTTGTATGTGATTTAAAAATAGTTTTTTGATGCCTAGTACTTTTCACTTAGTTGTTAAATTTTCTATTAAAGTATAACTTGTAATGGTACTAAAAAAATATTACACGTATTATTTAAGTTATATATCCTGACCATAACAATGTTTAATTATAATGTTGTTCGATATACGAATAGACATGATGTCTATTTATTTATTCAAATTCAGATTCACAGCATATCAGACAACCAAAGTACTGTGAAATTATAAAAATATGAGAACCTACATTTATCAATTTAAAGAATCATCAACAATTTTTAAATGAAGTCGGTCGGTCATCTGATCCCCTCGCAGAACCTCAAATATTCATCACTCAGCTCACTAATACCCATCTGCTCGCCAATACATCACTCACCGAGGATGATGTGAGGAGCGTTTTCAAGAGGCGCAAAGCACGATTATGTTACATGACAATAACTAAACATTAATCTCTCGTTACAAACCGATTTAAAAGACTAACAAATAATTGATAATTCAAGCGTAAACTTAAAACGTAAGCAGAGCTCGTTTAAACCGACACAACCTTGTTAGTTACAAGTTAGAACCGCAAGCAAGAACTTTTGTTAATATTTGATAATAGTTTGCGGTTCAGGTGAGCAACGGCGATAGCGGTGTTCCGTGGAAGGGGGAATCGATAGCCGAGGACAGTTTATGAGGGTTCGGTGCTTCACCTAACTATAAGTACCTACTTGAATCGGAAACTGTGTGTAGCGAGCGAAATTTATCTAAGAAGTTTAACTAAAATTGAAACTTTCTGTATGTATTTTTTGGTAAACTGAAAACGAACGTGGACGAGATGGGCTAGCTTTACGAGTAGATTTTTTTTTAAACTAGCACTTCGAAAAAAATCATCTGCTACAACCAAACTAACTTCTTACTCAAATAATACATTAATATTACACATAAATAAAACAAAAAAATCTGATAAACACTATCGCTTCATATTACCCTAATATACGTCCAGGTTACCTCAGTTCTTGAAGAGAGTCTTCAACCAGTGCGAATTACCGGTGATGACCTACGGAGCCGAGGAAGTTCAGAGTCACTCAGTGAGCTATGGAAAGGGCTACCCTCGAGATCTCCCTATGAGATTGAATCAAAAATGAGGGTATTCGTAGGCGCACCAAGGTCACCGTCATAGCAAACACGGTAAGCAAACTGAAGTGGCAATGGGTAGGGCACATAGTTCGAGAAACCGATGGCCGTTGGGGTCAGAAAGGTTCTCGAGTGGAGATCACGTACCGGCAAGGGCAGCGTAGGAAGGCCACCTGCGAGGTAGTCGTATGAACTGTTCAGGGTTGCAGGGACTTGCTAGATGCAGGTCACCTCTATTTAGCACATGTGGAAGTCTATTGAGGAGCCCTGTGTTCAACAGTGGATGATCTATGGCTGAAATAATGATGATGATGATTATAAAGTATATATTAAAAATCAAAGTCTCCCACTACCCAAACGTTGTCTGGAAGAGATCGATTTTTATTGATTTAGCGATAAGGCTGCCTATTGTTTACTTCTTCTTGAATGTATTGTTTTCTGTAGTCTATTTTGTTTGGTATGCAATAAAGAGTTATTGTATTGTTTTGTATAAAGTGGCCAAGCCTTTTGTACCTAATATTCTTTGTTAAAACAAAACAATGCCTACCTTGTTCTACTAATTGAACAATGTGATTTTTTAAATTGCGTTTAGATATATAGACGTTTGTTAGGTACTCATTAATTTATATTGAATGCGTGAACTGTTGAAATTTGGTAAGAATGATAGCACTTGATCCGCCTCAGGTTAAGATGACTGTTATTATAAATATTTGTAACGAGATCGAAGCATAAAAGTAATTCAAAATTTCACGAGCTATTTGTATTTTTATTTTCCCTGAAAGGTATATTCTTGTGTCACGCAGTGCACGGTTATTTCGTACGGGCGCTTATGAATATCGTAGCAGGGAGCGCAGCACTGCAGATTGCAGTAAAGTCACATTACTGGTAATATGTAGCTTAAAAAACAGAAATATATTATTATATTACTATGGAAATTGTGATGTTTCAGCATCACGATCTTCGTGATTTTTAAAGTGTATATTTTCACTAAGATAGTATCCTCTTGTAAATAAAAAGATTTTAATAATGAAAAAAATCGAAGGCCCCAACTGAATTTGAACCAGTAGTGCCTTGAACCTTGATGGGTTCTTTAAAAGCATCGTTAAGAGAACATTTTACGGAAAGAGAGGAAAAGCAAGACCCAGGCGAACTTACTTTGCACAATTGAAGGAGAAAGTTAACGTCAGCTCGTACAAAGAAGTCAAGTCTCTGGCCGAAGACAAGATCAGTGGCGGTTAGCCACTGACAAGAACGTGGCTCTTGAGATAAACGATGATGATATAACAATTCTAATATGATATATGTAAATGATCTTAAATATTGCATAGACATTTTCATCTATGATATTCCATTCCCATATATACTATTATGTAACGTAGCGTCTGGATAGATGCTCGTCCTGGTTCCAAGGGCTAGCTGATATCCCTCGATCCAAACGGGATCTGGAGGGTTTTCGCAGTTGAAGATCAAATATAACAACAAAAGCGGTGTGAAAGGTGTGCGTTAGAAACGTGTAAGTCACGTCATTGCGATAATGATGCGTCAGTGTATTTTAAGTGCGGTGTGGTTGCTCCTTGACCCTTGCAGCTGACTACAGCAGCAGCTATCTTATTCCTCTTCCTCGTTCCCTCAATGCTGAAGATCACGCCCAATGTTGTTTAATGCCTCTATTGGGTGCGCTCGTAAGCCGTATGGACTGCGCGATGCATGCTGCTACTAACCACCTTCCATCTTCCAGGCCATCGCGTAGGTGCCCTACCCTGACCACGCCTGCCATCCATTTACCCTAACATTATCTGCTTCTCTAGATGATGCTTTTTTCCTGGCACATTTTGTAGAGCCCTGTGGCATCAGCTATAAAATTGATTCACTAATGTATTTTTGACTGACCTATTTGATAGATGGAAATACCATTCGCAGTCACTCCAAGTAGGGTGGGGACACGGTTTGGAAGGTACAAGGACTGCTGAGGTGGGTTGTACCGGTTCAATCTGACTTAAGATTGTAATGAGGCGCATTACGATTCCTTGCTTACAAACTGTCTGGCTATGCGCAGCTGTTTAAAATTATTCTTCTGTCAGCAAATTCAAAATTATTTTAAATTCTACACTCGAACACGCGCTCGAGCTTTATTCAATTCTGAACTTCGGACCTGATCAGATGTTGGTCTAAGTCTTTCACTCATGAACAATGTTTTAAAATCCTCAAGGCTAAGCATAAGTTCGTTAAGTCCTCAATCCTGATTCTAGTTCTTTGAGTGACTATTATTTGAATACATATAAACTTTACTTGAATCTAAATCCATACAGTTGAACCGTCGCTGACAACACGTCCTAATTTATAATACTAGGTACGGAAACGTGGCTTTCTTTTCCTTTATTTAATACCACAATAAATATCCTGGCCCTCGTCTCGTGCTTTATTCCGGCTCCTGTGACAAGGTGTGGCCAACAGAGCAGAAGAATCCTATTGAAATCATCGTAATGAAAGTAACACCTCTGCGTTCACATCTACGCTCCGAACTGCACTCCATGCAAAGTAGGTAAATAATTTCCGTGTGAACTCTGCCGGGGTTTTTCAACGAGCCCTCACACTGTTAGCGCGAGTTGCCGGGTAATGGGAACGTGTCAGCGGATTTAATGAAGCAAGCATCCAATGCAGTACTGACCATTCTATTACCACTAATGTTACTAAATACATACTAACAAATTATTCTTTTTTACTTAAATTATAATTGTTATACTTACTACTTACTTACTTACTCCGTTGGCTCAGCGACCCAAAGTAAGCCTTGGCCCATAGCTCGCGCAGATCTACCTCCACCATGTCCCCCCAACGATACATGGAACGCCCGACAGGACGCCGGCCTGTCGAGTGGCCCAGGTATGCTCTCTTTACGCTCCGATCTTCCTCCATCCTTTCAAGGTAATAAGAATATATGTATAATTCTTATAAGGAATTAAAATGAACATAAACTAAAATTAATTATATGTACAAAAAAAGGGAATCGTAAAAAGAACACTCGAGGAGGTCCACCTGCGGCCTAGTGCCTTTTATGTTGGCCGCGTTACCTCTTTGAATCGTGAGGGCCATCCTTTGGCACAGGTAAGCGGCAGCTCTTGGGTCCCCTGAGCCCGTTTAGGTTCACTTCGTCCACATTTCCATTTTGTTCATATTGCTACTTCATCCACAATTCCACTTCGTCAATATTCCCATTTCATCCATATTCCAATTTCGTCCTTTTCCCACTTTGCCCACATTCCCACTTAGGCAACATTCCCATATCATCCATATTCCCACTTCGTCATCATTCCTAGCTTAACCAACACCCTCAAAGTAAGATCAGAAGTAGATTAAAAACAAAAATAAAATGAAAATAAGACAAATTTATTAATTCATACTTTTGGAGGTGATGTGAAATGAGAATTTGGACGAAATGGGAACGTTGACAAAATAGAAAGCTGACGAATTCGTTCGTAAAAATTCGTATAGTTCGTAAATTCGTCAAAATGGCGTGGTAGACAAAATGGGAATGTGGACGAAATGAACCTAAACGGATCAGCCGTTTAGACTAGGCTCATAAAGGACTATATGTCAGAAGAACAGGGGCCCAATGTCTCCACTGCAAGCCGGAAACTCGTAGGTGTTCAGTAACGACGAGTATTTCCGGCGCTTGATGGCTTGGGCCTGGTTAGCCGCGTCGCCAGCCTCTGAATGTGGGACATACAGCACAAAACGTTGCGTCCCAACTAATAATTGTTTTGGATCAGTGATCTAAGTCTTGGTATTCGAGACATAACATACCACCAATAAAAAAAAGCCTGTAGTTTTTCTTTAGCGTAGTTGAGCAAAAAGTATCCTATAATCATCTGCGGACACCCAGCTACATGTGTACTAAACATAGTTGAAATCGGTTTATCCGTTTCTGCGCGATGAAGCCATAATGACATATTTGTATGTGTACAAAACGTACGTACAAAGAAATCAACCGTGATCTTCAAATTTTATGACAGGTTTTCTAATAATATTTTCTATGTACAGGCATTTCATTATTACAACTAAAGTCTCTCCTCTTCTCCCAAAATTTTATTCACTCCACCATCTTGTTTTTGGTTTGACCTCAATGTCGGCCATTCGCGGCTAATCCGCAACTATCTTAGTCCATTGAACCTGTTGCATTCTGTAAACATAACATTTGTAATTGAAATAAAACAATTTAACGGATTATATCGCGTATATTATCTCATTTTAGTTCCCGACGTTTCGGAAGCTTTCCAGCTTTCCATGGTCACGGGAGGACTGAGAAAAAATGTATTTTCCTCTGTCAAAGTTACAATTTTGTGCAAACTACCCATTTTTTGAAAAAACACAAATAAAGGTGTACATACATGCCAGATGGGCCTAAGCTGTAAAGACAGTTACACATGTGCCAGAAGGGCTTAATTATTTTATTCTAATAATTTACCAAGCAGCATTTCACAAACGAGGCGTACTGAGGAGAAAAGAAACGCTGCAAAGAAAAACTCCCAGGCTACCTCATTACTAATTATAATATTTAAAAACAGAGACTATTAAACTACTTTAAACAGATAAGATATTTTACACCGTTCGGAAATTAAGGTTTTGCAGTCCTGTGTCTCGCTTGTTCCTTGATGAGATGTATTACAGGATCCCAAGCAGGTGGTAGTGACAATCCATCTTCTCTATTGAAATTAGGATGCTTTTTAATCTCAATAGCCTCGCGTAGCATCCTGGGAAAATATCTTTTTTCTTTGGCAAGGATAGAAGGTTTATCAAACTTAATTGAGTGGTTTGGTTTGTCAATGACATGTTCACAGACTGCAGACCTATTACACCGACGGTGCTTGACATCTGCTATGTGCTCCTTCACCCGGGTTGATACACTGCGTTTCGTTTGACCAATGTATGAAAGACCACACTCGCAGTCTAGCTTATAAATGCCTGCACTCTGCAAAGGGGTGCTACTCTTCACGGGTCTAAGGTATTGAGACACCTTCTTCAACGGCTTGAAATATGTTTTTATAGAAGCACGCTTCAAGATTTTTTTCTCAGTCCTCCCGTGACCATGGAAAGCTGGAAAGCTTCCGAAACGTCGGGAACTAAAATGAGATAATATACGCGATATAATTCGTTAAATTGTTTTATTTCAATGAGTAATAATCGCGGAAACAGAAGAAAATATTATGTACACCAGTACGGACTGGATGTTGCTAACCAAATCAGGCGGTATGAAGACCTCAGGACGGGACTCGCACGAGCTCGAAGTTCATTGAATTTCCTTAAAGAATGCCGTGATGAAGATCTCATTCCTACATGCGTGAAAATAGCACCGAAGAAGGACATTTTCGGTAGTGAACGCATTCTCCGCCAAGCTAGTGTAAAGTTACTGTGCAAACTTATCCACAATACCCGTTATTCAGCTCACAAGTTTGAACAACAGATTAAAGAAAAGAGTGACGAATTACAGTTGATATTGACAGATGATGACTTCAAAAGTATTGTTGAACAAGGCGACAGACGTTACGCATCAAAATTTAAAAGCTGTACATGTAAGAAAAATGCTAAGTTTAACAAATTGAAATCAAAACGCACTAGGAATGAAACGCTCCGTGGAGGTAATCAAACGTCAACGTCAAATGCCGTTGCACCTGTAGTGAATATTAGCTTGAAGGATCTGTCGGACTCGCAAACCTTGCTTCTTAAAAAAGGGCTTAATTATGTTGTTACTCCACGGAATATCCCTTTTGAACAGATTATAGTCGGTGTGGAAGATTGTTTGGTCCAAAATCATATGCGTAAGGAGGATTTGGAGGCCGTACGCCAGGATGTGTCTTCAATTTTAAGACGAGCGAAGTCTCCTAAAGTTAACTTACACAGAACTGAATTCAACGCTTTGAAGAGCTTGCGTGAAGACCCAGACATCACCATTCTTCGAGCTGACAAGGGAAATGCGACGGTTGTTATGGATACTAGTGATTACAACCAGAAAGTGGAAGTACTTTTGTCAGACACTACAACATACAAGCTTGTTAAGCGAGATCCAACGGCGAAAGTAATAAAAACGACAGCCGAGCTGATAAGTAAGCACTCTGAAAATCTTAATCTGGATGTGAAAAGTTTAGTGCCTTCTTGCCCGGTGCCACCAAAGTTGTACGGGTTACCAAAGATACATAAACCTGGTGCTCCGTTACGCCCTATAGTGAGTCAAATCGATGCTCCTACCTATCGATTAGCTCGGCACTTAGCAGGTGTGCTTTCTTTACTGCGAGGGAAGACGGAAGCATACACAAGGGATTCATACCATTTTGTCAGTGAGATTAAGGATTTGAGACTAACTGATGATGAAGTTATGGTCAGTTTTGATGTCCAGTCTCTCTTCACATGCCTACCAGTTCAAGAATGTATCGAAATTGTGAAAAGAAGATTGGGTGAACAACAGATGGCAATAGAATATGCTGAGTTATTACAACACTGCATTACATCTGGCTATATGCTATGGAATGGTGAATTCTACGGGCAAGTTGATGGTGTGGCAATGGGGTCTCCGGTGTCTCCTGTTGTCGCCGATATTTTCATGGAAGACTTCGAGGAGAGAGCGCTTTCATTGGCACCTGTCAAGCCGAGGATCTTTAAAAGATACGTAGATGATACCTTTACTATTTTACCTAGATCTAGTGTTTCAGCTTTCTTAGACCATCTGAACTCCATGCATAGTAAAATTAAATTCACTATGGAGTTGGAAAATCAAAATTCACTTGCATTCTTAGATGTGCTAGTAATTAGAGGTCCTAACAATGACATAGGTCATACTGTATATAGGAAACCTACGCATACAGATAGGTATTTGAATGGCAAATCTCACCACCATCCCTGTCAACTTGCTACAGTGGGTAAATCTTTGTTTCAGAGAGCCAGGGGTATCTGCGACGATCAACATCTGACTGCTGAGTTGCAGAATGTCAAACGTGCGCTTCGAGCCAACGAGCTCCAGATACCACGTTCCAAGCAGAATCCCAGTATGAAGAAACCAACAGTCGAGCGTAAACCTGCCGTATTACCATATGTGAAAGGGGTCACAGACAAGATCGGAAACATCTTGAAGCGTGCTTCTATAAAAACATATTTCAAGCCGTTGAAGAAGGTGTCTCAATACCTTAGACCCGTGAAGAGTAGCACCCCTTTGCAGAGTGCAGGCATTTATAAGCTAGACTGCGAGTGTGGTCTTTCATACATTGGTCAAACGAAACGCAGTGTATCAACCCGGGTGAAGGAGCACATAGCAGATGTCAAGCACCGTCGGTGTAATAGGTCTGCAGTCTGTGAACATGTCATTGACAAACCAAACCACTCAATTAAGTTTGATAAACCTTCTATCCTTGCCAAAGAAAAAAGATATTTTCCCAGGATGCTACGCGAGGCTATTGAGATTAAAAAGCATCCTAATTTCAATAGAGAAGATGGATTGTCACTACCACCTGCTTGGGATCCTGTAATACATCTCATCAAGGAACAAGCGAGACACAGGACTGCAAAACCTTAATTTCCGAACGGTGTAAAATATCTTATCTGTTTAAAGTAGTTTAATAGTCTCTGTTTTTAAATATTATAATTAGTAATGAGGTAGCCTGGGAGTTTTTCTTTGCAGCGTTTCTTTTCTCCTCAGTACGCCTCATTTGTGAAATGCTGCTTGGTAAATTATTAGAATAAAATAATTAAGCCCTTCTGGCACATGTGTAACTGTCTTTACAGCTTAGGCCCATCTGGCATGTATGTACACCTTTATTTGTGTTTTTTCAAAAAATGGGTAGTTTGCACAAAATTGTAACTTTGACAGAGGAAAATACATTTTTTCTCAATCCTCCCGTGACCATGGAAAGCTGGAAAGCTTCCGAAACGTCGGGAACTAAAATGAGATAATATACGCGATATAATCCGTTAAATTGTTTTATTTCAATGAGTAATAATCGCGGAAACAGAAGAAAATATTATAACATTTGTAGTTGTCAATTTACACTGGTAGTATTTCACCTTACTCGTGCTATCTATACTACTTTATATCTTCAATCTATAGATATCTTCAATGGACAGACATTGAACATATTTAAAAAAAAAAATATCTAGCGGTCTATTAGAGATCTTCTTTTTTTCTAGTCCTCACTTTAGTCAGAGTGGTCGTGGTATCTATGATGATGTAATCGTACACGGGAAATCTTCGTTCTCGGTCCTCTTGACTCGGGTAGCCACCTTTGCAATTCGTCTCCACTTTATTATGCTAGCAGCATTTCGAGGTCACTGAAAAGATTATTTAATTTTATATATGTTTCTACGTATCGTGGCTTCATCACGCCAAATCGGCTAAACGTATTTGAACTATTTTTGGTACACTAGTAGCTGGGTATCCACTGATGGTTATTGAATACTTTTTACCCAACTACGCTGACGAAAAAAGATGGGTTATGACTTTTTCTCCTCCGTAAACGAAGTTGCGGGCACAGTCTTGTATATTAGTTTTCACTCTTCCATATTCTATTTCATTGCTTTCGTTCTTGATATAGATTATTACTACCATAAAAAGGTGAAGCTCGAAACAGGAATAAATAGCTAAGAAAACAATAAGAGAATAGGAACACGACATTAGCCACACGAAAACACCAAAAACAGTTGTACAATTGTTAATCAAACCGCAAATCGGCTCCCAAACCACATCATTAACCTATAAAATCATCACAGTTAGATAAAAGAGACCCTTGGAATAACAAAGGGCGAAATCCATTTAAACCCCTCAAATAGAGCATGAAAATTTCAGCGGAAAGGATTAATGGAGGGCTAATCTTTATTTCGCCGGAGCGGTTTGGCTCCTGATTATGGTAGATATTAAAAATGAATGCCCTTTGTGTAGGCTTTCAGAGTTGGTTTATATATTTAACTATCTGTCAGCCACGCACGTCCAATGCTGATCATAGGCCTATAGTTCGCCACTAAGTGCGATTCTGCGCAGGCCGCATCCACAGACTCCCCACAACCCTTACGAGGTCATCCGTCCATCTAGTCGGGAGTCGTTCTACGCTGCGCTTTCCTATGCATAGTCGCCTCTCCAGAACCTAACTGCCCCAATGGCTATCCGTTCTCCCGTCTACATGGCCCGCCCATTGCCACTTCAACGATGCAATCCTGTGAGCTGCATATAGTCATAATAGTTGGTCAATTCAGTATAAATAGTCGAATATAGCTGAGCTGAACAGAATTTAAGGAACTTTGTCAAGTCTTTTCGTAGTCGATACCGCAAGATTTCAATGAGTGCGTCCTACCAGTATGGTTATGATATACGGATCCGAAAAGTATACTCTGCGAAAATGGGTGCATTTCATACCTCGGTTAAGAATCTGCTATTAACACCCCGTTTTTTTTATCCCTTACAATTTTACACAAATCGAACTAGTCCCATCGTAAGCTCAATAAGGCTTGTGTTATGGGTACTAGACGGCGATATATATAATAGATATATTACTTATATACATAGAAAACATCCAAGACTCAGGAACAAATATTTATTGCTCGTCACACAAATATTTGCCCTTACCGGGATTTGAACCCAGGACCTCAGCTTCGCAGGCAACGTTACTCCCACTGAGCTAAACCGGTCGCCAAACTTTCTTAATTCGCTCTATTATTAAGGACCTCTCGACGAGTAAAGGCCTCCTCCATTTTTCTCCACTCATCTCTAGCTTGTGTTGTGGTGATACAGTCCTTTCCTGTGATCTTTTTAATTTCATCTGTCCATCTTTCCATTGGTCTGCCGCGTTTTCGTTTTCCGGGTGGACCCGCCCATGTTATCACTCTCTTAGTCCATTTATTTTATTTTATACGTGCGATATCACCTGCCTATCTCCACATAAGTTTCTGGCAGTGTGACAGAGCATCGATGACCTTTGTCCTTGACCTCATTTCAATATGGCGTTTTTTATCTCTAGGTACGTTTCAAGTTGAGTATTCTCCACTCCATTGCTCTCTGACAAGTTTCAATTTTTTTTTTTCGTTTTGAGTATACCCTCGTTAAATTTTATAATGATGCGTACTTTTTACTTACCTATTCAAATTGGTGTTTATTTCAACTTAATTATTAATGTTATATAATGGCAGTTTCGTGTTTGATTTTTTATTTTATTTATTGAAAAACAAATAAAAACAAGTGTTCAAAATTATGCTTACAATCAAGCATGCACTTAATTACTTGACAGTTCTCATTAAGGAAATTAACCGATTCGAGTCTTCACTGTGACAAAATCACTTAATTTTAGCATGAATTAGAGTAAGCAGCATCCTTGTTTATCACTTGTTGACATAAAAAAAACTACGCCGCTGCTCATTTGGAATTACTTGAAGCCACTTGAAATTGGATTTGCTTTGACTTCCTTCCTTTCGCGAGTTGACTCAGTTAAATATTCATTCAAAAACATTGTAGTTGAATTTAAAATAGTACTGTATTTATATTTGATAATTTTATTCTGTTATTGAATTAGTTGTTTCTGAGTCTTTTACGTTTTCCGTACAATATATAAATCTATTTATCTATTAAATATATCGTCATAACACAAACCTTAGTGAGCTTATCATGGGACTAGATCGATTTCTGTAAAAATTGTGCAGCAATGTTTATCTATTTATTTAAATATATAAATATAATGTTGATGATTACGAATGGTAGTTGAATAAGAATGAAAAATTCAGATTACTATGATACTAAGTCTAGACGGGGTAAAAGCGTATGTAAATAGCCTTTTCGTTGAGTAAGTATGTTACCAAAAAAGTACAAGCTATTAATTACAATAATGAGAATACGCCGTCTGACAAATAATCCTAAGATGTTATCCACATGTTTAAATGGTAAATAGGATAATTTAACTCGTAGAATTGTGAAAATTTTACTGGTAGAACTTATATATGGCCTCTGAAGAGTCTGAAGTGTAATAGTTCTTGAGTGGCCACCATGAACTGGACGACCGTGGAAGAAGAGCGTGGGTAAAGCGACTCCTTACAAGGTAGACTGGCGTTCTTGTTGTCGCAATACCGGTTAACGTGGAAGTCTTTGGGAATTCCTTTGTTCAGCAGAGTGCGTCCTTCGACTGACATGAATAATTGAATATGCCACGTAGCCTTGACAGCAGATGGCCATTGGGGCAGTAAAGTTCTGGATTAGCGGCCACGTATAGGAAAGCGCAACGTAGATGACCCCGACAATGACCTCGTGAGGGTTGCGGGGAGTCAGTGGATGGAAATCCTTGGCGAAGCCTTCGTTCAACCTCCAGCTGACAGGAATATGCCACGAAGCACGGGCAGTGGATGGCCGTTGGGGCAGTAAAGCCCTTTTTTTAACGTTGGGAAGTGCGTTTATGCATCCCGCATAAGTCGGGAACTAAAGCGAGTATGACGGACTAACCAAAGCCCATGCGTTGGACTACCGTTTAAAACCACCAACGGATGCCAACTCCGAATTAACTTGGAGAGCCATGGGATCGGTTTAAGCATTCGACCACGTACGCTCCGGCGGCTGGCTCACAAAGAGCCGCAGGACACAGGCGCCCCAGTTCTGCGGACTTTTGTATCCAGGAAATCCCCAGACTCCCTGCTAGGCTCCACTACGGTGAGGGCAGCAGATGCGCATAACGCCGGGCTCTGATCCCTAACCGTCGCCAGCGGAGCGGATTCGCAAGAGGGAAGGAGGGCATTAAATTTCTGGAATGGTGGCCAAGCATAGGAATGCGCAGCGTAAGACGTTCCACATGCGGGGAGTCGGTAGCTCCGGTCTGCACATGATCACACTCTGAGGAAAGCTATAGGGCCTATGTTTAGCAGTGGACGTCCCTGCTTGATAAATAGATATAAATTAGATGTATTTATTTACTTTAATGGAAGAAAATACTCTTTATTTTGTTCAAATTCTTAAATTGCCTGTATAATATGTATGTAAATAGGCTTCAGGTGAAATGCCGAGGTAATTGACTGTTAGTAGGAGAGTTGGGTATGACAGATGCTTAGAATTTTGTCTAGAATAGGAATAGAATTAAGACCTTTAGGCTTACTTGTCAAGATATTACTATACATAAAAATAAGACTTCTTTGTAATATTGTTTCATCATTAGGGCCCGGAATTTTCGTGGCACTTTCGATTTGTCATTAGTGAGTTCTTATCAACTACCGGCTTTGACAATATATCCATAAAATACACACATTGTATTATTTATATTGTACACCTACAAGGTACCCGTAATTTAGTCAGCGGAGGAGAAAATAAATTATAACCCCCTTTTTATCTTTAGCACATTCAGATAAAAAGTATCCTATAACCATCGGTGGATGACTCGCGTACGAAAATAAGTTATAATACGTTTTTGCGTGATGAAGCCACAACGACACATACAAACATATAAAAAATAAAAATAAAAAGCTTCAGTGACTTTTAAATAGTCCAAATATCACTTGATTTTTTTTTAAATATCTTCAGTATCTAATCGGCTAAACGGATTTAATTATTTTTGGCACACGGGCTTGCTGGGTATTCACAGATTGTGAAAGAGTACTTTTTGCCTAGTCAGGCAGACAGTACTCTTCACGCTGAGCAAAAAAATGGGGTTATGACATTTTTCTCCCCCGCGGACGAACTATAAAACAATGAAGCTGGGCCAAAATCAATCAATCCATCAAAATATGCTTAATTCTAGTAGGCCTACTACAAGCACTTTCAAATTATCAGTTACATTAGAGAAGTGTTTGCTGGGAGACACATTATGATCCAACATTTGTTGCAAGGATTAGGGAAAACCTAGAAAAACCTAATCAGATCATTTAACTTTATAATAGCCGCTTTATAAGCCGATTATTCGTACCAATATAGACATTAACTTCAATACTAAACCTCATTGAGAACAGATTTAATAAGTGCCATTGTCTGAAGATTTTAAAAAGCTATCTCGGAGCTTCCAGCGCAAGCTCGAGTGGATCATAAATGAGCAGCGATTAAGCGAGTGATCTTTCTGAGTATTACTAGCTTTTTTCCATTTTCAGTAATTATTTCCTTGTTACAAACTGCGAGCTTCACCTTAAGAGCACATTATCTGCCTTTGCTCATCCATGTTCCTTGTGATCATTTTTACCCGGCTGCAGGGTTTCGCTATTCGAGAGTATGTTTGTATGGACTGCGACTGATGGTGATGAATGATAGAGGTTTGTTGTTTGAATAGAATAAGAGAAATATATCAATTTATATGAAAATACAAGACATTGAATTGATTTCAGTTGCAAAAGGACCAAGAGAACTCACCATAAAAATACAATATACCCTATCTATGTGTAGTGTATGCATGCATAGGTAGGTAGACGTAAGTACAGACGGTGGCTGCGCCCATCGTAGGCATGGAATAAAAACCAGTTCGTTGACAGCTACCCTGCGTGTTGTTTCTGTTCTGCCCCGCTCCCGTATCTACCAGTGGCGACGACGCACTAATCTCACGCGAAAATAACCGTTCACAATGGCATCCTCCAACTCGGTTGGCTTATTTTCTAATTTCAATCACCAACAGGAAGACTGGTGTCCTTATAGGAATAGGCTGTGATTTATCGCAAATAGCAGAGATGATGAAAATGACAAAGCGGGTATAAAACGACGCGCCATCTTGCTAAGTGCATTTAGTGAGAACACGTACCAGTTAGCAAGTAATCTTGCATTACCTAGTGCGCTTGAAAGAAAAAGTTATACCGAAGTAGTAGCGTTACTGGATGCACATTTTACTCCGAAGTGCTGCTTATTTGCGGCCTATAAGATTTATTATTTACAATTATTCAACTTTGCAAGCATGACACAGTATTAAAATGTTACTATTTATTTTAATGACTACCTGTTTCAGAAGTTTAAAAAAACAAAAGAGTATAATCTGGTTATTATTTCGTTTGATTTATTTAAGTATCCTAATCATTCGATACTATATTAAAAATCTATAGTATTATAAAATGAAATGACTGTACATTGAATATATAATAAATAAATATTGTAAGGGACAATTTGGATGTCACTGAATAGAAGATATTTTTTTTGTATATTTGTACGTATTATTGCGGCGGCATCACTAATCGGCTAAACGGATTTATTTTTGGTACACGGAAAGCTGGGTATTTACAGATAGTTATAAGATGCTTTTTACCCGACTACGATGATGAAAAAGGAGTTTTGCCTTTTTTCTCTCCAAAAAACTGCGGGCACCTTCTAATGTGCGTAGTAAAACTGAAATATGTTATCAAAATCATTAAATATTTTACCGACATAAATTTATTTTGTTACAGGTACGTTGTATATGCTGACAGTCCAACATGGGAACAGCAAGGTAAAACGAGGAACATACATCTTCTTCTCTGTTGTTTCGCTCTTGGCAGAGCGGTTGTGGTCACATTGAGGCGTCCACATCGGTGGTAGAGGCGGACACAGCTCACCGCACGATCTCCCACCACCTCTCCCTGTTGGCAGATTGTCTGGCGCAGTCAGATACGTAGCAGTCATGAACATACATATTTAATCTAACATGTCAAAAATCCTAGTGCTTAGGCATCATCTTGGCACGCTCCCTGTATCCTGGGAATAAAGAAATGTTTTGATTAAAAAAAACTATAAGGGTGCGTTTTAGTCATTTTGGCTATGGAACCCTAAAAAGATGTAAGTGGTTCAGTCTTCTTTTTTAATGACAATGACTCCAGACTAAAAATATATGACGGAGGTATTCATTTGAGAAAACGAATAAAAATATGTATGCAAATGGCAATTAAGTCACTGTAATTGTAACTGTTATGGGTTTTTGCCCAATAAAAATGGTTAATTACATGCACTATACTTTGTTTTAGAAAGTACGTTTACAAATACGAGTACATACGTAAAGAAATTAACATTAAGATTTTAGACAACAAATTAGCGTCCGTTCGGTAGCGCTCGCAATCGGATCTCTCCGTGCGCTCGGCCCTCCTCACCCCGCGCGCCCCCCGACCCCGCCAACTACGCGTTCCCTCGGCAACATCCTCCACCCCAGTGCTGCTCAGCAGCACTCATCATCAACGGGTATTCGAGCGATGCGTGCGGCAGACCGCACGAGTATACCAGTCTTGGTTTTTATTCTGACGGCCCTTACTCGTCCGTCCTTGCCTGACAATACTTCTTGCACTAAACCTTTAAGCCAGCTGCATCGAGGTCCATCGGGGTCTACTATCAAAACGAGGTCTCCCACTTGCAAGGGCCTCTCTTCTTGTGTCCATTTACGACGTGGTATCAGGTCGGGCAATATTTCCTTGACCCACCTCTTCCAGTACATATCAGCTAGTCGCTGGGCTATTCTCCATTGCTTTTTTAAGTAGAAATCCGTGTCGTTGTAGGCACCGAGGTGGGGTAAGACGGATGAAGAACCCAAGAGGAAATAGTTTGGTTTCAGAGTTTCTGTGCTGCCTGGTTCTACAGACACGTGCGTCAGCGGTCGGCTATTCACTATGCTTTCGACCTCTGCAATCACTGTACACAGCGTCTCATCACGTGGGGCTCTCTCTTTTAGCACAACCTTCAAGCATCCTTTGACGGTCCTGATGAGTCTCTCCCATGCCCCACCCCAATGAGGACTAGCGAAAGGTATGAATCTCCATTTTGTTCCGTAGTTCAAGGACTCTCGCTTTAGGTACTCCTGGTCCAGTTCCTCGATCGACTTTTTTAATTCTGCGTCAGTTCCCCTCAGATTGGTTCCATTGTCTGAGAATAGGTATTGTGGCCACCCACGCCTAGCTCCCATTCTTCGAAGAGCCATTACTAATGAGTCAGAGGTAAGTGAGTTCACAAGTTCTATGTGTACTACTCTCACAGTTAAACAGGTAAATAAAACCCCGTATCTCTTTTCTCTTCGTCTTCCTACTGTGACTTCTAGGGGTCCAAATAGGTCAGCACCAGTGTAAGTGAACGGGCGCTGATGATGGGCAACACGAGCATGAGGTAAGTCACCCATACGTGGTACTTCTTGTTTACATTTTCTTATTCTGCATAACATGCATTTAGAAGATATATGTTTTACTGTAGGTCGTAATTTTAATATCCAATATAATTGTTTCAGGTTGTTTACGACGGTTTCTTGGTTACCATGCGCCGCACGGATGTGGTAATGCCTCACCAGGAGCCGCGTCATGTAATCTCGCCCGTCCAGGATGGAAGGTCTCTTTGTTTCAGGCGCAACGTCAGCGGCGGCGTCGATCCGGCCCCCAACGCGCAGGACTTCGTGTTCATCAAGGCAAGGCGATAAGGTAAGTAACTTGCTTGTTTTAGGTATGTTCCTTTGTTCTGGTTTTTTAATACTACCCACATCTATGATAATAGTCTGTTCGATCTTTTTCCTTTGTTCTTCATCTTTAGGTGTTTGTTGTACTTGATGTTCTAGAAACCTTTTTTGTTCATCTTCTTTCCTTTCTTGCTCCCATCTAGTAGTGCTACGAGTATTAACCATCTTTGGAGTTCGGTACATAAGATCCGGATCGAAGACCACTTTGTAACTGTTATGGGTTTTTGCCCAATAAAAATGGTTAATCACATGCACTATACTTTGTTTTAGAAAGTACGTTTACAAATACGAGTACATACGTAAAGAAATTAACATTAAGATTTTAGACGACAAATTAGCGCCCGTTCGGTAGCGCTCGCAATCGGATCTCTCCGTGCGCTCGGCCCTCCTCACCCCGCGCGCCCCTCGACCCCGCCAACTACGCGTTCCCTCGGCAACAGTAATGATAATTTGACATCTATACTATTATAAAGTTGTGAAAATGAAATAAATAACACAGGGACAATCTTGCAAATATCGACCTAGTCCCAAACTAAGCAAAGCTGTACTATGGGTACTAGGCTACGATATACATAATGTATAGATAATTTATAATACTTAAATACATAGAAGACCCAGGAACAAACATTCGTGCTTATCACACAAAAACACTTGCCCTGGCCGGGATTCGAACCCGGGACCGTCAGCTTCGTAGGCCGTTGTACAACCCACTGAGCCGAACGTGTCGTCAAATTACATTGAAGATATTTACAAAAAAATTAAGTGTTATGGACTATTTGTTGTTATTAGACTGATTGAAAGAAACTGAATCAAAAAATATTTTATATCTTGTATGTTTGTATGTTTCGATGTGGCTTCATCACGCTAAATCAGCTAAACAGTTTTTAATTATTTTTGGTACACGGATAGCTGGACATCCACAGATGGTTCTAAAAATATAAGGAGGGACTGACGTTTATAACGAAACTATAGGGTTCTGTTTTTTTCCATTTTGGCTACGGAACCCCAAAAGATTGGACTTATTGTCATTTACATTTACATATCCGGAACTTTAATCTCTATTATCTCAAAACATGGTTTTTGCAGTTACATGAGATATACACGGCAGAATGATCCATGTAACTAAGATTAACTGGAAGGGATCCCTAATAGGGATAAGTTCGCCTTTGTCCTTATATCTTTAAAGTTGATTTCACTTGTAACTGGTTATTATGCACAATAAAGCGTTTACATAAATACTATGAGTATTTGGCGTATGTAGAGTGAAATAACCATAACATACATAATAGTTACATTATTTTGTATACATACGAGTATTCGGATTTCTTAATCTCTCAAGGATAACCCTTGATGCGATCTTCAAACGGGTAGTATTACCTGCCACCACCAATTTTCAGTGAGTTGGGTACGCCCCTAATATGATATACATAGCATGACATGTTCATATTTACTGCATACGTAGATACCAGCGGACCTTCGGGTTTTACCTAGAGGCTGCAGTATGGGGTTCTTGAAGAAGGGTGTGTTTAAAAGGTCGGCAACACAAAATGCTCCTGGTGTTGCAAGGGTTCATAGACTACGGTTACTACTTAACATCAGGGAGGCAATAAGCCGGTCTGCGATCTGCGACCTTAGGAGTATATAAAAAAAGCAGGCCAAGTGCGAGTCTGACTCGCGCCCCAAGGGTTCCATACAAACTTTCACTTATTCTGACTTAACAAGGAGATTTATGAATAATTCTGAAATTATACATAATCATCATTATAAAAATGAAATATCTGTACATTGAAGATATTTTCAAATAATCGTTACTTACAAGTGTATCTCGTGATGATTCGATCAAGCCCAAACATGGCTAGGCTGGCTACATTATTTTATTACAGAGATCCGGTGCCAACCTTCCGGCTCCATCATCAAATGGATTCAATGGAACCATTCTCATCAGGATCATTTCAATTTGCGACAATGAAGAACCTTAGCTATTTTAATTTGGCGAGAAGCTGCTTTGAATGAGACTATTAAGATTTATCTTTTAGTATACTTACTTGCTTTTTTTTTCATCATCTGCAGGTAGATGTTTGCTCATTAATAAAAGATGTTTACGATCGTGTTATTATTCAACCAGTTACTGTTTGTTACCATTAAACAACCCTTTGTTTTGTTTTATATATGGTATTATAGTGCATGAGTAGGTGTATATAACGTAACATTTGTGCGTATTGTTAAACTTAATGTTAAATACTACCATGATGCTACAAGTGAGATCCTGTAATTGGCCCGCTATTACTATTTAAGTTACTACTAACATATTTTAAGCTGTTGGATCTCCATGTTAATAAATAAATAAATAAATTGAGATGTACCTATAATCTTGTCGCTAACCGTAAATCACTTATCTTTGAGGAGTTCCAGTGACCTTCTGTGGTCTTCATCAATGCCACTTCACCAATTTACTTTTTCTAAATGCAAATGCTTACTATGTTTCTCATAATACCAAAATCACCATATATATGCCTACACGTTTTGAAGAGTTCCTTCAATTCCTCGTGGATCCCATCATCAGATCTTCACTAAAATTAAATGGGACCAATCAGAAGGCACCTCCTATCAAACAAAAAAAAAACTAAACGGGTTTATAAATGACGGAGTTCTGAGGTAAGAAACATAAAAAATACAACCAAATTGAGATCTACCTACTTTTTTGGGAGTCGGTTAAAAAAAATTATTGTAACAGGCTATATGGAGGTCACTGAATGGAAAAATGGAACAATACAAATGTTATGATGAGTATTAAAAGAAAAACAAACTGAAAACAATAGGACTTAGAAACAAACTATTTGCAATTATTGTATTTTCTATTTAAATTTGCAGAAAACGCTCACATTACTAATTAATTATTATTATCTTATCAACTGCTTAGTGTTGCAGAAGCGGAAAAAACTATACTTTTGTATTAAAACGCAAAGGTCAATGAGTTTCCGAAAAGTGACCTTTTCCCGCCGTCTCGAGCCACTGGCTACGATCTCGTATCATTTGTGAAACGAGATGGAAAAACCGGACAAGTGCGAGTCGGACTCGCGCACTGAGGGTTCTGTACAATTTTGTAGGTATGTCATAGTTCGGCTATCATTGGAATCGGGGTGTCAATTCACGCTGTAAATGGACGTACCGATGAAAATCCAGTGTTAGCAGAGCCCTGCTTCTGAACAAAATATACGCAGTGACGTACTGACGTAGACAGACATTAAAAAATTACGTTTTCAGACTTTTCTGATTAGTTTTGCTATAAGAGCTAACGTCATACCACATTTCATGTTTCTAGGACAACTGGAATTATCATTTTGGTTTTAATTTCACTTTGAGTATGGAAACATCTTTGTTGTCTCTGTCTTTTGACTGCGTTGACTTAGAAGATGTTTTAGTGACAGCTACGGGATTTCAGATTTCAGTACTTGATATTAATTTCAGCTTGATATCTCCACGCGTTCTTGGGAAAAAACGTTTGGATAGAAGGGAAGACGGACAGACAGACGAACCAACTGATCCTATAAGGGCTCCGTCCTATAAAATTCTTGGGAGGCGGTCATCATCATCATCATTTCAGCCATAGGACGTCCACTGATGGACCTAGGCCTCCTCAATAGACTTCCACATGGGCCGGATAGAGGCAACCTACATCCAGCGAGTCTCCGGCCCCACAACCCTAACCAGGTCGTCCGACCACCTCGCGGGTGGCCTACCCACGCTGCGCTTGCCGGTACGCGGACTCCATTTGATATAATAAACCCGTTACAATCCGTTTCAATTGTTTTATTTAAATGAGTAATAATTGCGGAAACTGAAGATAATATTATGCAAGATATGGTTACATGGTAAACCGAAGTAAAGCTTGTAAAAATATCATAATTCAAGCCTTCGTGAATTCACATAGTTCCATTCCAAAAAATCTGATTATAAATCAAAAAAACATTATCAAAAATTGGATGTCTGTAAAATCAGTTTACGGACGATTTGTTAACATGATAACGTAGAAGAGAGATAGGTGCGTGACAAACCGAACCGTTAGGCCGATTGTGCCTCTGTATCGCGTGTTCCGCGGTCTCGTTTGAACGTAGAATGTGACAATGAGTCGTGCTTTTTCATGCGTGCAGCCGGCTTTTATCGATTTATAAGACGTTATCATGTCAAAAATATATTTTCACTTCTCCTGAAGCGAGACTAAAATATTACATCTAGCCCCTAGGGTTTAAAAGAAAGCCATGTAATCCCATACAAATTACAATGAAACTGAATATAAAATAGCGGCCAGCCTACATACTACTTACGAATGATTAAAAACAAACAAACCAACCTAATCAGATTTGCCATAATTTCTAATCGAATTGCTCAAACTGTGCTTTTAATTTTTCATGAAATAAACAATTTTAATGTTAAGTCTTTTTTATTTTCTCGCAGTCGAAGTGAAACTTAAGCAGAGTGTTGTGACACGTGGCTAAAAGCCATTATGACACTCAGACATATATCGCTTCGTGTAATTATTACCTATTTTAGCCCCTTGTGAAACAATCTACTATTAGGCAATTGGTCGGCAGTATTTCCGGACCGATGCGACCTTGAAACCTTCAAGAAAAGACCGCACTCCCACCTGAATGGCCGTTGTGACTCCTCTGGTGTTGCAGGTGTCTGTCTATAGGCGATAGTGATTGCTTACCATCAGGCAATCCGTCTGCTCGTTTGCGCCTTATAACAAAAAATAAGGGTTATTTATAAAAAAATGAAATGAATAAATAAAGTGCAAATTGCGTTAGTAAATGTACAAAGTATAGCCATAACAATAAATAAGACGAGTGACGTACATTTAACGGCGTGGTTGCGTTAGTTGCGACCCCGAATAATAAATCCATTAACATCCCGGATAACAAATAGTGTACACCCAGCCTAATGCAATCAACGCGAGTGCGTACGGTCAGAATGACAATGTCACGCTGACGGGACGTGACGTGACGGTGCTTTACGAAGGTTTATTTTGCGGTTCTAAGGGAGATAATGTTTTTGGCGAATTGTATCCCCAGAATTAGTAATTGTATGCCCAGCAGCTATCTACTTTTACCTGGATTATATTCCGAAATTAAGGGACCTTAAAGTTGTGTACCGAAACGTGGTATCTCATTATGAGCCTCTTAAGGAAGCTCAAAGTCACTCAGCGAGCTATGGAAAGGGCTATGCTCGGGATCTCTCTACGAGATCGAATCATAAGTGAGAAGATTCGTAGACGAACCAAGGTCGCCGACATAGCAAACAGGGTAAGCAAACTGAAGTGGCAATGGGCAGGGCAGATAGCCGAAGAACCGATGGCCGTTAGAGCAGAAAGGTTCTCGAGTGAAGACCGCGTACCGGCAAGCGCAGCATGGCCAAGTCAATGTATTTATTAACCCCCGACAAAAAAGAGGGGTGTTATAAGTTTAACGTGTCTGTGACTCTGTGTATCGGTCTGTGGCATCGTAGCGCCCATACGGATGGACCTATTTGAGTGCAGTTTTTTTTTGTGTCATAGATAATTTTATCCTGAGTGTTTTTAGCTTTGTTTGATGAAAATCAGACCACTTATCTCTAAGATATTCAGCTTTTAGTGGAACAAGTCGGGGTTTTTTTCTATAGTTATTTAAAACATATAAGATTTTCAATACTGATATGGTCAGTATAAGATGTGGTTAGGTTAGCTAATTACGTAATAACTTAAGACAGAAGACCCGTTATAAGGGACTGAACAAATTAACCGACTTGGTATTACACGGATCTCACAACTTTTTACGATAGAAGAACTGAGTTGCGAGACTTGTTTTTTTTTTACAAGTATTGGTTTAAGGTGCGTCCACATTTGTATCATTTGCCCGTATCAGATCATCGTCGCGTAGCATCATCGCGTGTCACGATCACGCGTTTGGACGTTGCGCCGATCCGATCACTCGAAATCCATTTGCTACGCGTATCACACACTTGTATCGGAAGAGTGCGGCATTATCGGCGCGCCGACCGAAAGCGTCCAAGCAGCGCGATACGCAGTCATGCTACGGCACGGTGATCGGATATGAGCAAATGATACAAGTGTGGACGCACCTTTAGACGGGATACTTTTTACACGACTACACTGTCAAAAAAATAATTATTAAAAAAACAAAAAACCCGACTGCGTACAAAAACTAAAAAGAAAAAACAAGTCCAGTACCCTAGAAATTTGTTAAGTTATAATAGAAATGTTTCATGATTCATGATCGACACTCACATAAAACTATTAAAAAATGTTTAATGTGAGTATCGATCATGAATCATGAAACGTTTCTATTATAACTTAACAAATTTCTAGGGTACTGGACTTGTTTTTTCTTTTTAGTTTTTTTACGCAGTCGGGTTTTTTGTTTTTTTAAGTATTATTTTTCATTTTATACTTTTAGTTAAATTTATAAAAGTCTGTTAATTTCGCAATCTTTATCATCAGGGTTATTGAGAAGCTTGCACAGATTTATTACAATTAAATGAAATATTAGTGATAACGGCTTGCTAACCAACATTAAATCATTATATTTCCTAACTAGTAATTCAAAATTAAAAATGATAAAAGAAACCTAATAATGATTTTCAAATTTATATTCAGTGATACCCCACTCAATATAGTACGTCGATTTTAATGTTTAAAATTTTCACAATATGGCGTCTTATTATCGCCATTTTGAATTATCATCATTTTCATGTCTTCAGTGACATTTGGACAGTGAAAACGAATCGATTGATCTAAGAATCACCAAGATCGGTCCACGTGTTTGGTCTCTAGAGTGCCAGATAGGAACAAACATACATACATACATACATACATACATACATACAAACATACATACATACAAACATACATACATACATACATAGACTGATAAACACATTTCCCTCCTTTGCGTCGCGCAGTCGGGTAAAAAGGGGTTATGATTTGTTCTGGGGGGTACCTAGTAATATATTATTTATACTAATCCCTTGTTGAAGCATACTCCACTATACTGTAGCACATAAAGAAATGCAGTTTGATTTTCCATCACTATGTTTAAGACGGATAAGAACTACGTATTTTATATCTTAAGCTACATATATGGTCTTAAAATATGCATCGGTTTACTACCGCAGTTATAATTTTTTTAGGGTTCCGTACCAAAAGGGTAAAACGGGACCCTATTACTAACACTCCGCTGTCCGTTCGTCTGCCTGTCTGTCCGTCTGTCACCAGGCTAGTTCTCATGAACCGTGATAGATGTATTTTTCACGAATGATACATTTCTGTTTCCGCTATAACAAAAAATACTGAAAACAGAATAACTTTATGTCTGTCGGTCTCTGCCAGCAACCAATATAAAATGACCAAACACCACTAACATTTTGCTTAGGAGTAGGGCTCTGCTAACACTGGATTTTCATACATACGGCCGTTTGTAGCGTATATGTACGGAACCCTCGATATACAAGTCCGACTCGCACTTGGCCGGTTTTTTATGTCTTTAGCTATGTGGTCTTAACCAATCCAGCAATCATATTTTCAAACTTGCTTCATTCCTCACCTCTTTATTTCGCCTACGTTTTTAAGAATAAAATTAAGAAAGCAGTTTAATTTTCCTTCATTTCTGTTTAAAGACGGGTAAGAACTTGTTTACGTTTAAAAGAAGATCCATCATTTTAACAGTACTCCCTGCTATTAAAATGATGGCTGTTCATTGTTCCGCACCGAGTTTTATAGTGGCCGTAAACAGAACATTCGCTCGCCACTTCAAGAGATGAGATCTCTATTTTAATGTTCACTTAAGTATCTTCCAGGCAGAGAGTTATCATTAGCAATATCTTTAATAGTGCACTACAAGTTGCTCGCAACTTCGTTAACGGAGTTCAAATAATCACTTATTTTTATCAAAATATCTTAAATGTACAGACATTTAATTTTTACAACTATATTAACAAGGTAAATTACTGCAGAAACTGGGAAAATAGGTATTGCGAGTCAAGTAGGTAATAGACAAGGCCGAGCGTAGCGAGGCTGGACAGGAATATGAGCCTGGCAATCCAATTTAACAACGTATAACATAGTAAATAGTATTCTCAAACATGCAGTGAGATAAAAAATAAGAAAATCAACAACAATGAAATCTATAAATCTATGAAAATTGACATTGTTAATTGCTATTTTGTTCACCGTGGGGCGGGGGTGCGGCGCGGCGGGCTCATAGCAAATACGCTATCACGCTAGGCAAGCTTTTCCTTTAAAAAAACGAACATTATTTAAGAAAAACTTAACGTGGCGTGCGCGTACGCAGCGGTGTGTCATATCTCTTGAGGATTCATACTTTACAACGCGCAAGCATCGCGATCGCATCCGTTGCGGCTAGGCCTTAACCAGAGACATTACTTATTAGTGTTAGTTTATTGTCAGTTATACAAAAATACTCCCCAACTGAACTTCAACCAATATGCAATTTTACTATGGTAAAACTTAATCAGAAGCAAGAGGCTAAGCCAGCTAAGTGCCGCTAATAAATCATGAAATACTCATAAAACAGCACGCACGGAAATTCTAAAGTCGGTTGGAACTCCTCTTGCAACTTACAGTGCAGCTATTTACTTAACCGACGGAACTGTTTCAAATGAAACTACGCTCCGAGTACGGAAAAACTTAAGATTCCCACTTAAGACTTGAATTGCGAAGTTCAAAAAAATCGAAATATCCCGCCTCGGTCAGCGATGGACTCATCTAGCTGCAGCGGAACTTCGACTAGTTGCCGACTTCGGGTAAAGTTAAATTAATTCATCAGGTGGAGAAAAACAGAAAGTTGCACTTGTTTTACTTTACTGAGCGTTAGGGCAAGGTATAATGTAAAACCAAGCTTATAGCAAAGATAAATAAATAAATAAGAATCATTTCAGGACTATTTTACACAAATCGAACTAGTCCCATGGTAAGCTCAATGAGACTTGTGTACTACGTACTTGAACTATACGATGATATATCTAATATATTTATTAATATTTATTTATGTATAGAAAACATCCAAGACACAGGAACAAATGCTCATCTGACAAATATTTGCCCTTATCGTGATTTGAACCCAGGACCTTCAGCTTTGCAGGCAACGTTGCTACCGCTGAGCAAAACCGGTCGTCAAAAAAGGATAATTCCACCAAACGATAAATTTGAAAAATAAGCCAAGTTCTCTTGTTCCAACAAATATCCAACAGCTTAATATTGTAACATACTAAATAGAAAACTGCCAAGTGAAGAGTCAAATTGCATTAAGCGGCAATAAATCGTCTTTACTGTTAACAATCTAGTACAACATTGACTCCTTTTGAGATGTCACTACTTTTGGTAGCGAACTTGGCCCAAACTTTTAATTTCCAGACCAATATTTATAGCTCTTTTCAATTATGGTTTGTATTATCACAATTATCCAACCGGATGCCAAATTTCAACTTGCTAGGTTATCTGGATGTGGGTTAGGTTTTTGATCTATAAGTCAATTAGTGCGTGAGACAGTTATATAATGCCCCTTTGCTTACAAACGGGCATATATATCAATAACTGTATGAGCCAGATTAATGAAATTTTGGAGTCTAGTCAAACTAAGGGGCTTTAATAAATCTACTAAACTTTATGTATGTAGATTGAATAGATCAAAAGTAGCTCGAAATACTTCGTATAATATTACACACGGTTGCTGCGTAACCAGTTCTTTTTTCTTGGAACTCGGCTGCACACGCTACCGCGTGTCAAGATATCCTCATACTACGTAATAAGATAGTATTTCGTACAGAATGACCATACACCACTTGCCAATGAGTTATTCGACCCTTACAAAACAGATTAACGTCATTGATAGAAAAAAGGCGGAAGTCAGTCGGTGCACGCACAAACCGTTTAGATTAATTTCGCCCACATTCCCATTTCGTTCACATTTCTACTTCGTCCACAATCCCACTTCGTCAACATATTTCATATGTTTGGTGGTAACATACTTGGTTGTTTGCCAGTGCATTAAGGCTGGGAATGTGGACGAAATGAGAATGTGGACGAAGTGGGAATGTTGACAAATTAGGAAGTGGACGAATTGGGAATTGATTGTCAACGAAATGCATTTGCTTACGAAGTAGGAATGTGGACGAAATGAACCTTAATGGCATAACATTCACATTGGAGCGTCGTCATTATCATGTGTGTAGTAATCTTCTTCATCATCAGCTAAAACACATCCACTGCTGGACATAAACTTCCCTGAAAGCTATGACCGAACTATTAAATTTTCACATAAGCGCTTATAATATGCGAAGTGAAGTTCATATAAAATTATTATAAATATTTGGGTAAAATCTATTAAGGGCCGATTTCATCAACATTTAATTAAGACGAGAGTGGCTACCCCAGTTTAATTGACTCTAACGGTTTACTCGATGGTTAACTTCAATATCGTTTCACCACTCTATACTCTGATTTCTAATTCAAGACCAAAATCTGACAGTTGTCATCTTGATTATTTAAACAAATAAACATTATTTCATAAAACCATGAATTAGAAATCGTGCAACCAGTAATATTAGGGTAAGTTTTATTGATAGAAATACCGACACTTAAACCAATATGCAGTAATCACAGCGAATGTGCGCCCGTTGACGTTAGATTTTGGTCTTGAATTAAAAATCAGAGTTTAGTCTATGGATAGCTAACTCTCGCGTAGTTACTCGAAAACGTTGAAGAATAAATTGAATGAAATCGTAATGCACCTAAGTAAGATAGACAGTTTGTGCCATGCTTAAGCAATAGTGCTGCGCATTTTTAAATTTGTTCGGGTAATACATCTGTTTAATCAGCCGAAATTGGCGGTATAAGTTTTACTATAGTGTAAAGATTTTATCCTTAGGTTAAATATTGGTGAAACGTAAAATGAGTTCATTAAGGATTAATTAATGATTCATTATTGGAATAAGACTTATACTACGTTGATGAAGACCCTAAGTAGAGATGTATTGTATAATAGTTTTCCTTCGAATTTTCACGGAAACGTACGAACGTGTCTTGCTATAAAACATTGAATTAAACTTACACCATCTTCACTCATAATCACAACACAACTACAAGACGTTGATTCGCCGCTCCAGTTTCCTTCGAGACCATGGACGTAACGTGACGTCCGAAACGTCGAAGAATTACCAATGAAAGGTAATTAAATAAATCATATTAATACGCGATTAAGCCC
The DNA here is from genome assembly GCA_905404275.2 of Hedya salicella. Lineage (NCBI taxonomy): Eukaryota > Metazoa > Arthropoda > Insecta > Lepidoptera > Tortricidae > Hedya > Hedya salicella. Next base: position 26,787,897 of record FR990101.1, read on the forward strand.
CGTTGTGTTGTGTTGTGGTAATGAGTGTCTTGCATTTCAGTCGGTCACAGTGCAAAAAGTACTGTGGTTGACAGAAGGAACATGACAAATATAAATGTTTCCGAAAAAAATCGAAGGAAAATCATTTTGCACTACATCTGTATGTTTGCATTTATTTCATGTAGCACGGATGAAGCTTGAATAGTTAAAATGGATTTAGGCAATTAAAATACGACATCATCCCTGTTGAAAAAGTCAACCTAGCAAAGTAATTAAAAGCAAAAGTTATAACCCGCGTAATCCCAACAAAGACCATTATTAATACTTCATCCACAACAAAAGCTTTCAGCGTGTCCGTAAAAACATATCGTGCGAATTCCACGCGAGAGAAAATAACGGTACAAAATGTACCATCGTCGTAGAACACGAATTCTGGTAATAAAATTTTATTTGTGTGCGCTAAGGGTGTATTCTGGGGCGTTCGTTAGTTTGTCGAAACACCTTCGAGGATTGGTAAATTCCAATGGCTGTTTACGGTTATGCCGGGCGCAAATTGTGGCTGTTCGATACAAATGAAAATATGGGTTACGCGTTTCTAAGCGATAAAAATCGATTGGAATCTTTCTGTATTTCGTTGCTGGTGTTTTCTTGCTATATTTTACACACACTTATATCCGATACCCTTCACGTGATCATTTTTAACTGAAACAGAAGAGCGAATCGTTTTTCGTACAGATTGAATAAAAAGTAGCACTTTTATTGAAACAATATAAGCACAACATTGATTTAAAGTTACACGATCTTCACTCATTATCACAACACAACTCGCGCGGCTAGAAGACGTTGATTCTCCTCTCCAGTTTCTTCGAGACCATGGACGTAACGCGACGTCCGAAACGTCGAAGAATTACCAACGAAACGTTATTAAATTAATCATATTTAAAAGCGTTTTAGCCCCGTTTGGTTGTGTTGTGATGATATAAGCACATAAAAGACAAGGTTTCTTCTGTTGCGTTTCTCGAGTTACATTTGTATTATGCTTATCCCCCGTTACGCATTGATGACTATAACGAAAAATCCGGCCAAGAGAATGTCGTACCGTGTTTCCAAAAAGGAGGTGGTTATCAATTTGGGTGTATTTTAACAGTTTGTCTACTCAATCTATACAGTCATCATCATTATCATCATCATTTCAGCGTCCACAATTTACAGACATTTAAGTTTTACAACTTTATTATTAGTACAAATATTAAACCTATTTATTTATATACACATACCCGCACTCACACATGGGGTGGTTGCTTTGCTTTATTTTGGGTATCTAAGATTCTCTAATTTATACATGGTCTTAAATGTATACAAATCGAGGTTCCAATCTGAAACCATTAATACTATTACCTACTTTTTATGGCTTGTTAACCGTAATGTTGTGGACATCTGTTATTGGCTTTATGTATTAGATTTAAGCATTGTTGTTTTTTTCTGTAATTCTGTTGATGTTCCAAATAAAATAAAATAGTAAAATAAGGAAGCTCAGAGTCAATCAGCGAGCTATGGAAAAGGCTATGCTCGGGATCTCTCTGCGAGATCGAATCAGAAATGAGGAGATTTGTAGACGAACCAAGGTCACCGGCATAACAAACAGGGTAAGCAAACTGAAGTAGCAATAGGCAGGGCACATAGTCGGAGAACCGATGTGGGGCAGAAATGTTCTCGACTGGAGACCGCGGCAAGGTGGTCGGACGACCTAGTTACGATTGCAGGGACTCGCTGGATGCGGGTCACCTCTATCCGGCCCTTGTGGAAATCTATTGAGGAGGCCTGCGTCCAGCAGTGGACGTCATGTAGCTAAAATGATGATGATGATGATGATGATGATGATGATGATGATGATTAATGAGTAATATAAAATAATATAATGTTACAAGAAGGTGATGCTAAAAGTTTCTAGTATCCAATAAAGTCCGTGTCCGCCAAATCGTATAAAAAATATTGAAAGTTGTATTGGCTGAGTATTGAAAGTAGTTGCGTGGACAGGATAGCCCCCCCGAGATCACGGACGCACGAATATTCGAGCTAGTGTTGATTTTATTTCAGTTCCAGCTATTGGCTCCTAGCGAGTGAAACGTCATGAGGATATAGGTCAGTTAAGCTGCCTATTCATGCGCATGTTTATTTTCATTATAATCATCATCATAACGCACCATACCGGTTTCATATCAAATTCTTTCGTCTCTGGAATTCGCTCCCTCTTTCTATCAGACAAGCCCCAAGCAAGGTAGTTTTCAAGCGGATGCTAGATACGTAGGCATCTGCTGGAACAAGAACTCGAGTAGAGTCCGTCTTCCATGCAGTAGCTGGTATATATTTGGAATTTATTATTTATATGTAATATATAGAAAGAAAGAAGAGAAAGAAAGAAAATACATTTATTCAGACGCATAGACAAAAAAATTAAACAAATCACAAAACAAAACTAAAACTACGCCCTGAAATGGTCCCACCTCAGCATAATGCTGGCTCGGCTTCCGGTGAGACCATATGTGGCGCCACGGAGAGCTGCATGCACGAACATTATCCTGAACGCAGCCGACAGCGACCATCGACCGACAAAGCAGTCGTATCAACTGTCAAATATAGAGTATATATAGTATAGGTATAAGTAATTATGTATGCATTATTTGCTTGTGTGTCCTAACGCTCTCAGTACTGAATGTTTTCCCCACTGCACCATTTTCATGTATCTCGGTTTGGCCCTATGGTTGACTGGTAGAGAATGCCTTTTGGCATAAAGTTCGCCATTTGTACTTACTTTTGTTTTGCAATAAAATTTGAATAAATACTTAAATAAATAAATAGAGGCTTAAAACGTCCACTGCTGGATACAGGCCTCTCCCAAGGAGCTCCATAATGTGCAGTCGTGCACCGCCCTCCGGCAACGGTTTCTCGGGATCCTGACCAGATCTTCAGACCATCAGACCAGAATATTTTATTATTTAGCTTTTATTATTTACGTTATTCACGTTAAGTTTAGGTTTTTAAGAAGGGTTCTGTACCTCGGTACTCAAACAACACTAAGACGTTTCTTGTATAATCTCTATACCCTTTAATTTTTGACTATTTAACTTAATTTTATTATTTGTTGTTATATTATAGCGATTACAGAAATATATGTCGCAGGGAAATAGCCAAACCAGAGAGACTTGATCAAATCTCTAAGGGATATGACCAAATCACGCAGGTTGTTAAAATGACAAAACGAGCTACCTTTTTTGGCTGATTTCTTCATTTTACTAAACTGATTCAGGGACTTAATCAAATGACTGACTTTTTCTAGACAAATGAATTAATTCGCCATTTTAACATACTGCCTGATTTGGTCATACCCCTTAATAAAATCTCTGTTTTGGCTATTTCCCTGCGACCTATACACTGTGTGAAAATTCATGTATCTTCCAGCACCTAACTGTTCAAGAGCTAGAGCACTATGACCCAAAAATAGATGGCGCAGACTTAATAGTGACTTACTAATGAATGGAAAGGGCTATGCTCGGGATCTGAAATGAGATTCCTATACGAATCTCTTCGAACAGGGTAAGCAAACTGATGTGGCAATGGGCAGGGCATATAATTCAAAGAACCGATAGCCATTGGGGCAGAAAGGGTCTCGAGTGGCGACCGCGTACCGGCAAGCGCAGCGTGGGAGGGCTTCCCGCAACGTAGTCAGACGTCCTGGTTAGGGTTGTAGGGTGAATGAAAACTTTAAAAAAAAGTAAGGCGATTTTTTTGCAACCTGGAATCTTACTTCTTTATGAGATACGTAATAATTAATAATCGAAATAATAACCAAAACTTGGCTTTCAATTGGTTTGGCCAATGAGCAAATACATACGAGTAACTGCGATGCATATTACAGTAACAATACTGAATAGAATTACACAACATAGGGACAATAAGGGAGACCACGAAATAAAATAATTTCAGGAGTTATGAACTTGGATCCCGAATTATTATAGAAAATAAACTTCAAAGAAATTTAATCAAGAATTTATAGCTGTAGTAAAACCAAGAGGAATATCGAAATTAATCGTAAAATTATAAATGCCCTCATTGGAGGTCTCTTTTAAGGGTTCCGTACCCAAAGGGTAAAACAGGGAAAACCGTATGTCTGTCCGTCTGTCACCAGGCTGTATCTCATGAACCGTGATAGCTATACAGTTGAAATTTTCACAGGTGATGTATTTCTGTTGCCGCTATAATAACACATACTAAAAACAGTATAATTGTATAACTATCTATGTCAATAACCAATATAAAATGATCGAACACCGCGTACATTTTGCTTAGGAGTAGGGCTCTGCTAGCACTGGATGGTATAAAAAAATAGTTATTCAGATTTTTTTTGTTGATTGTGCTATAAGAACTTCCTTCATACCAAATTTCAAGTTTGTAAAACAACTGAAAGTTCAAAATCAATTAAAAAAAATGTTGAAATATATAAACGGCCGTAATTTTTTATATTAATTTCAACTCGATACTTCCACGCGTTCCCGAGAAAAAGGGTCTTGACAGACAGACGGACAGATGGACGAACAACAAAGTGATCCTATAAGGGTTCCGTTTTTTCCTTTTGAGGTACGGAATCCTAAAAAGATACTTATAAAAAAAGTAATATTCTCAGCTACAAGATAATACTAGTATGTACTCAGTCCTTACATAAACCTAGCCTCCTAGGACCACAATTCCACATACAACCATTATTTAAAGTATCGTGTCGGAGACCCATACTAAGTAATAAGAAAGAATGGTCCAAGCTCTTATATAAATTGCGGTTAAGGTAACCAGAAGTAGTGGGTAGGAGTAACAAGGGGATTAGTGGTAGAATTAGGTTTAGCGCCAATTAGAGGTATTAAACGGACTTTGGAGGTAAGCGATTATGAAACGTACCTATTTTTTTGAAACTGTTTTAGGGCTGATTTCACCGACAATCAATATACACGAGAGTGGCTAACCTAGTATAACTTTAATCTAACGATTTACTCGATGGTTAACATCATTTTCATTTCACCACCCTAGTCTACGGATAACATACTTTCGCATAGTTACTTAGTAACGTTGAACGAATGAATTGAATGAAATCGTAATGCACCCAAGTAAGACAAAAAGTTTGTCTCATGCTTGAGCAATGGTGCTCCGTATTTTATAAATTAGTTCGGCTTGACAGTGACAATTATATTACTAATCTACGTGTAACAGTTTACTCAGCTGAAATTGGCGGTGTAAGATTTTTCTAAGATTTTGAAAACGTAAAATGAGTTTACTCACGTTTAGTTAATGATTTATGATTGGAATAAAACTTATACAGCGTTGGTGAAATCGACCCTAGGTACAACTAATATGATCTGTATAGTATTCTACGTGCAATCGTTGGCATATTTACGATTCTTGTCTGTATCTTAAAAGTTGTTTCCATGCTGACCCATTCTTCCCAGTAACTAACTGTTCCAGCTGTGGCTTAAAAAAGACGTATGCGCTATTGAATCTGCAGTATATTAGGCTTTTTAAAAAGCAGAAACAGTGCACTATTTATTGCCCCGCTCTGGATACAAGCTACTTAAGTGCAGTCGTAAATTAAGGATTGCATTTGAGCCGTAACGTGCCAGGTCGGTTAAAGGTGGTTTATGAGCTTTATACTCAAGTAACAACAGTCATACTAGAAACACCAATTCAGAAGAAGCTCCGAAGTCGTGCTTCAGGATAATTAAGACGAAAGGTGTTTGTATGTATGTATATGCCTAAGTTAGTATGTGTCTGTGTATGTCTTCATATATCTTAAGACACTTCGCACTTCGTAGCCTAAAAGGCTTGGTGAATTTTGACGTATGCGTCGCGAAAAGTGTCTACTGAAAAAAAACAAAATAGAAGGGGGGAAATGATTGGACACCTGCCACGACACGACGAATATATGAAGATAATCATAGAAGGGAAAATCGAAGGGAAGTGAAGGAGAGAAATACCTAGGAGGACTGACATGGACCAAGTGAAGGAGAAGTAAACGTCGTGTCGTATCCAGCTGTGAAACAAAAGGCTCAAGAAAGAGACTCATGGAATTTGCCCCAACGACAAGAGCTTTTTTTATGACATAGGAGGCAAACGAGCAACCTCGTCCTCTCCTCCTCTCTCCTCTTGCTCCTCTGGTGATGCAAGTGTCTATGGGCGACGGTGATCGCTTACCATCAGGCGACCCGTCTGCTCGTTTGCCTCCTATGTCATAAAAAAACAAATCTTTAGCTCGTAAATCTATGAAGATGTCGCGTTGCAGTATAAAAAGATTAGGAGTTCTCGTTACAGCCTTAATATTGTACAACAAACTTGTTGTCAATTTAAACTTAATCTTAATTACATGCCCTCAATTCCATTGCTAAGCATTTGGCAACTAATATGAGCGTAAGAAGCGACCGAAACTGCAGCAAAGTCACGCGCCGTTAGGCTAAATGGCCGAATAAATTGCCTCGGAGCGCACAGCCGTGCTGCGGTCGCAGTACCCCCGCCTATGTGAGTTACACGTTTATTTAGAGGCACCAATCTATGCATACTATACTTACTATATGAAATAAGAGACTTTAGTTAAATTTTGGTATGGTGAGAGTGCAAGAACCTGGAAAGCGCAAGAAACGAAGGAAAAATGCTAATTCCAAATATGTTTCATTCTTACAAATTATTAACAAATGTTTCCCAAGGCTCAGATTAGCTCATGAGTGGGGCAATGGGCATGTCGACAGGCTGTGAAAATTAAAATTGTAATAAGTCTGTCAGTTAGAGAAAAAAAAATTGGAAACGTATTCTTTTTTTTTTCAAAATATTAAAAAAATACTCAGATAAATCGCATTAATATTTAATAGTCTGGGCTCGGTACAAAATGTACCTAGGAGTGACTTGACTCAATTCATCGCACATTGAGTCAAAATGTGACGTGACGTCAAAAAAGAAAATATACGTCTTTAATAATTTTTCATTAATCTACATGAAAGACTAGTTATTACAATTTTGTCGTCACCCCTATTCATATGGTGATAGTATTTGTTACGGGATAGTTATTATGTGCGTGTACCCCCGGCCATGTTGGATTTGAGAATACACGTCAGTACCTGCGTATCTGTCAGTAATAAGTCTAATAAGCTCACTCCCTCTCTGTAGTCGTTATTTTACTAATATATGCATATATAGGCTAATCAATCCAATGAATCAGTATGGGAAAGTCCCAAACTAAAAGTTTTGTATCCATGTAAAAATATGAGATTTTGTTTTTTATATAAATTGTTATTATTTTATAACTCCTCTTAATATAGATTTATTTTGCCACAAACTATTCGTATTACGGTCATACAGATAAAAATCTGAATCTAAAATCTAGAGTATGAAATAAAACAATTTAACGGATTATATCGCGTATATTATCTCATTTTAGTTCCCGACGTTTCGGAAGCTTTCCAGCTTTCCATGGTCACGGGAGGACCAATTGTTTTATTTCAATGAGTAATAATCGCGGAAACAGAAGAAAATATTATCTAGAGTATGAGTTAGTGTTATGCGTCTTTCCTGTGGACACCCGAAAGTTAAGGGCTTTAAATACAATTTTTTCTTAAGACCCTATAGGTGATGTACAAATTTATGAATACTCTAGATTTATGCGATTAAAATATCAGTGATATGTACCCAAGCCCTTAACTAATGCATTGTCCACAGGAAAGACGGCTAAATTCTAGAATCTTTATTACCCATTAGCACGTGGTAAGTCATCACAAATCACAAGTGAATATATCAATAGCAGCCATTGCTTCTGCACCCACATACATGTGGTTGCGGTCATGGCGGTGGCACGCCGAATGCAGGCGACATAATGACACGATGGGACGTATTGATGGAGAATAGCCGTGCTCATGGGAGATGGTGTTTACTGTTAAGGAGATTTTAGAATCTATACTCGTATTTATAACTTCACGCACATAATAACCTAGACAATTGAAGACTTTCCTTCGACCTTCTTAGACCTTCTTTCTTCAGTACGAAGAAAGAAGGTGGCTTCAAATATAGATGCAGTCTGATACAGTTTTGTATCCATGCTGAAGTTGGAGATTACCTTAGAATAAATTATTACTTTCATAATACGTTAGTATAGAATTAAGCAGTTATTACTTTAAAATTAGTAAGTAATGGGAATTATTATTTTAAGCTACACTACATTCAGTAGAAATATATTCAGTTATTGCTCCAAATTAAGAAAAATAAATTAAAACTTTATAGCCCTAATTGGGATGTCCCAAAAAAAAATTGATCTCGATTTTACATCAAAATCGAGAAATATAGGTTAATTTAAGATATTAATTTCGTCCGTTTTCCATTCGGATGAGTATATTTGTTACAATACCTAACCAAAGTTTGCTGTGACGTAGTTATTTAGACGTTTTGTAATCGTCAAAACCTCGTATTTCGGTTAAGGATACTACCGAGATACACGGTTTTGACGATTACAAAACGCCTAAATAATGACATCACATAAAACTTTGGTTAGGTATTCTAACAAATATACTCATCCAAATGGAAAACGGACAATTGCAAGCGGTTTATTAAACCTATTCCTCTAAATGGTTTTTGAATTGCCATACCTTTGAAAAAACTGGTACATCCCAATTAAGTATGGATGATTTTTCATACTAACTTATAAATCGATTGTGGAGGCAGAATGTAAACTTCAATTACAATACGACTTTAAAATCATGTCAATGCTCTCATTTCAGACACTTTTATTTTTTTCATTTTTATCATCATCATATCAGCCCAAGGACGTCCAATGCTGGACAAACGCCCTCCCAAGGATTTTCATAAAGACTAGTCGTGCGCCGCCGTCATTCAACTTCACCAGATCATCGGTCCACATTGTTAGGGGCTTCCCACGCTGCATCGTCGTGTACTCGGTCGCCATTCGAGAATATTTTCTGCCCCCGCCGGCAATCGGTTCTACTAGCAATGTGCCCTGCCCACTGGCACTAAACACATTCACTGCCAGAAACCCGCCTAGTTCGCACTTTGCTCGTAGACGCGTAGCCGACACCATGCGTTTCCCCGTATGTAGAGGAAAGTGCGTAGCTCTACGAAAAGCTTGGCAGTGAGTGATAATCTATGTCATGTCTATGTCAACCACCTTTGTACTTCTCCCGATTTCCTACTGTCTGATTCGATCACGTAAGGAGACTCCGAGCATAGCACGCACCATTGCCATCTATAGTTTATGTGTATCTAGAAAGTGCCCGCAACATCGTCAGCGGAAGAGAAAAACACAATCATTTTCTCTACCCGTGTACCAAAAACAGTTGAAATCCGTTTAGCCGTCTTGGCGTGATGAAGCTACAAAGACACATGCAAAAAATCCAATAAAAATATTGAATCGATTAAGTGACTTTTAAATTGTCTGTATTACTTATATTTTTGGAAATATCTCCAGTACACATACATTACATTTTTGCAGTTTTTCAATAGACTTAAATGTATTTATCTTGAAGTATTGGTGCCTTATTTGTTAGCACCATATAGGTCCTTCTTGTAAATACCTACAGCATCGCTTTGCCCGTTCTCCGGCCGGGCGCCGCCGCAGGGTTGACGTGATTAGGACGAGGTCACGAGAGTTACTGACGTGAAGACCGATAACACGTGAATCCGTGTGACAGGGGTTGTATTTGCTATACATACTTACGCATATATCAGATAGTGAGCCAACTTAATAGGTCACGGTATTAGAAACTAAATATGATTATCAATTTAAGCACGATTTTCACATGTCGAGATGAAACGGGACTTAGTGCCTTTACAGACGAGCTGCATTTCAACTGTTTTCTGCGTGATAAAGTGCAGAAGACATGACTACATCGAAACTGCTAGCCGATTACGCAGTCCGCTAGTAGTCGGCGTACAGTTCTTACGACTCACACTGCAGTTGGTATAACTGGAATAGATTAGAATGGCAATAAAACTTACATAACTTGCAACTAGATTCGATCAAGTCGTTACCTACTTTATCATAATAAAATAAAACCCGCGGCTTTGCTTGTTTTTTTTTAATTATGCTATTACTCCCCGGCCTATATTCTTTTTTTTATGTTGTAGGGGGCGAACGACGTTACAGTGCCTGATGGTAAGCATGCAACACCAGAGGGGTTACTCCAAATCTCGAAATTAAAATGTTCAGAACGTGGCATCTCTTTCGCTCTCATGTTAAACTATATTTGAGTGAGCACCATCCAGCTCACTCATACCATACGAATTTCCAATTTCAGGGTAGCCCTTCAGAGGAGTCACAAGTGCTTTGCTGTCTTTTCAGATGGGAGTACGCTCTTTTCTTGAAGGTCGATGGGGATTGAATATCCATCAACTACTCACCGAGACGATCCTAAAGAGCCAAAACTGGATTGGATTGCATTAATTTATTACAGAGTTTCTATGACCACCTTCCTGCTCCATCATTAGATCGATGGTATCATACTATTGCATTGTCACCAAACTTACGTATACCAAATGTTAGCTCAATTGGAAACCGGGAAGTAGGTCAAATTTACCTTGCAAGATTCCAACCGAACATAAGTTACATTGCAAGTTAAATAAAAGCTAGTAGAAAAAAACCGTGAAGGTCTCTTTCGCACAGAGGTACTCACGCTGAGAGGCCTACTCACGCTGCCTATTTTTGTTTTGAGACCATTGGGGGAATATGGCGTAATCACCACGTATTAGTACCACGTATAGATGGTGCCGACGACTTACAGATGATTTTTTCTAGCAATGACTTTTTGACAGCTGTCACCCCAGTACATTTACGCCTTCGTTCATTGCCATTGTACTGAAATGACAGCTGTCAAAAAGTCGTTGCTAGAAAAATTCAACTGTCACATATTCACGACCGAGATTTTCGTAGCGCTACGCGCGTAGCCGATAACATGGGAAGATGCAAATGTAGCGAAATCTTACTACAAGCAAAGCGCCTGCCTAGCGGGTTCCCGGTCTTAAACTAACTACTTTGTCGCAACAACCCAAAATGAGTTTTGGCCTCCAGCACAAGAGCACGCCAGCTTGCCCGATCTTGCGCCACTTTCTGCCAGCTATCGCCAACTCCCAGCTCATGCAGACCCGCTTCTATCATATCCTTCCAGCAATACTTGGGGCGACCAATGGTACTCCCCTACTTGACCTAATAACGCAAGTGCTAATATTATTACACCTACCAACGCTAGCTCTAATTTTCATTAGCCCTAATGTCATATCACCTAATTTTTATACCCTAATTAGATGTTAGACCTAATAATCGAATACTCTAATAATGATTTGTACTAATAATCATAATATGAAATAACCTAATAATTACCAAACCTAATGATTATTAGACCTAATCATTACTGACACCTATTTTTACGTTAAAATAGAATATACGGATTTGGACAAATATCGAATTGGCTGAACCCCGAAAACTGTAGGTTAGGTTAGGTTTCTATTGTGACAATGTATAGCGGAGCGAGCGAAGCGAGCGGAGCGTCAAAAGATTCCCATGTACTTACTGAGTCTATGGCAATTCCGACTCCACGTGGTCTTGTCTATCCTACCCTTAGAGTGTTATTCCAAAAGCGGAGGCGTGGAGGGAGAGCAGTTGTCGCCCGCTGTAACAAATGGTAGGCGCCCGCCCGTGCGAGCCGAAGCTGCGGAGGTGAGTTTGGGGGCCTGCCACTTGTTACCTAAGGCGATAGGGCTGCTTTTCCCGCAGCGCCGTGCGCGCGAGCGCAAATGAACGAGTGGTAATGAATGAATGGAAATAATTTTTGAAATTATCCATTAAAGGCATATTTAGGTTTATAGATAATTAGGTATAATAAAATGTAGGTTTTAACATAATTAGGTATTATAATATTAGTAGTCTAAAAAAATCGGCTAAGTGCAAATTAGGGCTAGTGCAAATTCGGTATGATGAAATTAGGCATTATGAAAATTCGGGATCCTGAAATTAGGGCTATTCATTAATTAGGATGAATGAAAATTCGGGTTTGTGATTTTAGGGTTACCAAAATTAGGGCTAATGAAATTAGGACGAAAGTTTTTCGGGCTAACGGAGGGGAACCGCGACCAATAGGACGTCGCTCCACTGGTCGACCCAAATATGCTCTCTTGACTTTTCGATCGTCTCCCGTTCTCTCGACGTGGCTAATCCAGCGATGACGACGTGCTTTGGTTTCGCCAATGATTTCCCAGTCGTGAAAGAGTAAAGTAAAATCTTAGCGGTAGTCTCTGAACCATGAAGAATATAGAGGAAGCAGTCAATTGTACGACTCTTAGGAACAAGTTTGGAACTTTGTATAAACAAGCAGTCAGGAAACGGTCTTAAGTTTACGCCTTGGCGACTTGGCAGCGTCTGGGCATTGACTTGGCAGTGTAGGAGTCTAGACGATGAAAATACACTTCTTTATTCCATTATTTTAGACTAATAATAAAAGGCAAATTTATAATTTACACCTAACGTACTTTTAAACCCACAGAAATCTGTCCACAACTTTTAAAACATTAGTTGTAAAATAACGCATTTAAACAATGGTTTCCATTTGTTTAAATTTATCGTGTAGCTACGTTAAAACGTTTAATGGCCCATCTGTTAAATCTAATAAGCAGGCAAATATAATATCAGAAGCCCAATTTCTTGGTAACATTAGAGACATTTTCGGTAACGCCAGAAACATCAAAAAGCAGGTTTTCTGCCTCACTGGGATGCCATTTTGATGTTGCCAGCTAGTAGCTAAACAATTATTAACATAACATGGCACTGTACAGTAAAGCCCATACCAAATATGCTAAATTTAACACTTTCGCTGTCAAGCTGTTCATGGTGCTACGCACGTTCCACTACATACGAGAAACGCAAGGTATCGGCTACGCGCCTTCGCGTAGAGTGCCCGCTAGGCAGGTTCCTGGCAGTTAATGTGTCCAACTTCTAATACTGACCAGCTTAAAAGATTAAACCATTGATGGCATATGGAAGCTTCCTCTTGTGCCAAAATATTATTATGCCAGGTGCAAAGAATTTTCAGTGAGTTTCCATTTTTAGGTGTTTTTTTATTGAGTGCATTTCCGTAGTCACTTTAGTAAGTGCATGAAAAATGTATTCGGTAAATGAGCAGTTTGGCTCCAGTAGTGATGAGGATATCCGCTGAAGAACCAAAGTAACCGATATAACTCATGCGATTGCGTGGTTAAAGTGGCAATGGGCGGGCCATGTAGCCCGGAGAACGGATGGCCGTTTGGGCAGTAAGAAAGCGCAGCGTAGGACGGCCCCCGACTAGATGGATAGATCATTCCCTGTGGCGAACTATAGGGGAAGCCCATGTTCAGTAGTAGACGTCCGAGGCTCATAGATAAATAGTTAGATGAGTCAGTGATAAGCGTACACGAATGTCGCCTACGCCTAAAATTTCCTGACACAATCAAGAGTTTTATCAATAGTGTCAGTAGGTATGAACAGAATATATTTTCGGTCATAACTCGCGTTGACATATTATGGGACTCTCGGGGCACATTGCCAATTTAAGAGCTAACGCCGTTTGGCGCAATGCCGCAGGTTTATCCAAGTTGAATGTACCTGTACGAGCGAATTAAATAAGTACGCAGTATCGTGATATAGATACAAAATAAAAATACAATTTCACTCGCACTTGGTCATACCAGGATTTGAACCCGGTTCCTTTAGGTTACCAGTCAAACGTTTCAGCCTTTCCACTAGCGAGCACTGCGTTTCGAATTTTTCCATTCGCTTTGAATTCTGTACCTTGTAACGTGGCAAACCTCTTTGGCACAATACTGGCCAGTAATAAACTGCATCAGATAAATTTGTGTTCCACGATTGTGTTTTGTTTATGGGGGACAGGTCCCGACTCGTTTGGCTTGAACTTGTGCTGTGCAAATAATGAAAAATCTGAGATTTAAAACATATTACTAATTAATGTGCTGTTGCAATACTCTAAAACTGTAAAAACTGTATAGAATTTTGCAATACTGTGTTGTATTAAATATCTACAAGGGCTGCCACTTTCGCAGGTACATTTTGTATATAGTTATTTTTCTTTATTTTCCTGTAGTGTCCTGTTCAACTCAATCTAAGTCTTATTTCGTATTCACTGGTCTTAACCATGAAGAAATAGGGCTTGGGTTGATTTGAAGCAACCATTAAGTGGAGCATTTTTACAGCCCTTTCTTCTTCGCTGAAGTTGTCCACTGAAAACATATCTGCAGTGTACAGTCGCACCTCGGCCGACGGTTCCATCCAATGACTTCTTGGAAAGCTGGAAATGGAAAATTGGAAAAGAAACTGAATCTCCACAACCGTCCTACCTCCCTGCTCACATAAGGCCAGTGATTTCCGTTTAGTGCCACGTACCGACTGAATCCCGTTTAGTTTATGCTTTTTTTATTTGCATATAGTCTATTTTTATTGTATGTTTTACATAACCACGTCCTATATTTTATTCCCTAGCCGGGCTACAGTCTACTTTGATTTTAAAAGGTTGACCTTATTTTATTGTACCTAATATCAAGGTATAGATAGATTTACATTTATTTATTTCATTATCACGATTACAATATAAAAGATTTACATACTTTATGGTCGTCAATACAATATTATTAATAATAAAATGAACGTTTCGGCGATCTCTTAGGGGAAACCGAAGGTTTTGCCTGTTCAATTGCGGACGAAGCTATCATGATAAATAACTACAGGAGGTATATCCTCAAGGACGGTAAGGTCGACATGTGTCCGGCATACCGTCCCGGAGAGTCACTCAGGCATATCATCTCCGGTTGTTCTCATCTTACTAACGGCGAGTACTTGCAAAGACATAACCAAGTAGCCAGGATTATTCACCAGCAACTTGCTGATAAATATGGTTTTGAGGGGTGTGAGGTGCTGTACTATAAGTACGCACCTATGCCAGTTCTTGAAAATGGTCGTACCACGCTCTATTGGGATCGATCTATCATCATGAACAGGCCAATAAGCCTGACATTGTGCTGGTAGATCGATCTATGCGCTGGGCAATGCTCATTGACATCACCATCACGCATGACGAGAACCTCCTGAAGGCTGAAAAGGACAAGCTTAGCAATTAAATTACCTTGATATATCTCACGAGGTGACTGTGATGTGGGATGTTCATTCGATGATCGTTGTACCGATAGTCGTTTTGGTAAGCGTTCT
Source organism: Hedya salicella (assembly GCA_905404275.2). Classification (NCBI taxonomy): domain Eukaryota; kingdom Metazoa; phylum Arthropoda; class Insecta; order Lepidoptera; family Tortricidae; genus Hedya; species Hedya salicella. Next base: position 26,803,153 of record FR990101.1, read on the forward strand.
TATAGATTAAGGCGAAGAGTCTCGACCGATATCTCAAGAGACTCGTTAGATGGCTGGATCAAGTGTCTGATACAGAACGCAGTAATCCTGGACACGGCTCGTGTCGTCAAAAGGTACCTCTTTGTGCAGCCCTAACCACCGGTAGCTTGAGCTGACCCCACTGCCAGTGGCACTCTAGGTTAGATTTTTTTATCGAATCAAATCATTTATTGTGTACAACAGGTAATTGATACAGGTGCTACAATGATCATAGTGTAATGTCTCTATAATATGTTTTTACAACGTAGAACGTACGTACGTTTATAATGTGTTTCAGAGCTAAGATATTCGGAAAAATGTGTACGACGCACAGCGCACAAGAAGAACAGTGGTACAGTACGCAATAGTGCTTCTATACGATTTTCTATTCTGTGACTGTCACCTGCGCTCTTTTAGAAAGAGGAAATTCTGAAATTGATTTACTTATGAAATCGGAATATTTTCGAAAATTTTAAAACCTATTTGATTTCATCGAAAAAAAGCCTGGTTTAAAAAAGAAACGTTGGCAATTGTTCCACAAACAACCTCAATAGACGTAAAAAGACCTCGTATAAGTAACAAACGAGTACGAAAACCGAAAAGCTTTTGCACGTGATGAATATTAGCTTCGTTCGAGGCAGAAAGGTTGCCGGTTCTTAACGAAGCAATCTTGGAAATAAAGCACGGAGGCGAGTTGGCGGGCTGCCTGGAACAGTGATGCATGGCGTGGGCATGAATGGAACGGTCTGGAGCTTCAGCCTTGTGTGTATATCTACAGGGTAAATTCCAGGTGTGTGTACCAGTGGTTATCAGCGCCCGGAATTTCCACAGCAAAACAAAAGATTGACGCAATCTAGCTAGTGTTAGAAACATTTTTTTTCTCGATATCGAGTATCTCTACTATTATAAAGTTGTAACAATTATTTATTTATTTATTTATTTATTGCAGTCATGTTCATTTCACAACACGTTCTTAAGGTCTAAACTTATTACTAAGTACATGAACCCTGATAGGGCATGGCAACATAAAAACGATAACGACATAAAATCAAAATGATGCTTAATCTGTTAAGTACAAACAAGCATTATAATATATTTGTACACTTTAAAATAATCAAATGAATAAATCAAGCATTCCAGGGGAATTCAAAATAATAATAATAATTACAGGTAATAAATAATGTGTAAAAATGACAAATTCATAACGTACAATTTTAATTTCATCAGAGATACGAATTTATACAATAATAATAAAAAAATACAATAGAATATAAATTGATATGTTTAATAATGTCAAGTAAATGTAAATTCATTTGATCATTTAAACATGTTTAACATAAGGCTTAGAGTAGGTAATAATAATTATTGATTATATTACAGTGTCGTCATTTAAGAATTCGTCAACAGCATAATAACATTTATCGATTAACAGTGTTTTTAGTTGGTGTTTAAATGTGTTAAGTCTAGTTTCTGATTTAATTTGTTCTAGAATCTTATTGAATTTTTTTATAAATCTGGAATGCGGGCTATTACTATGCATTCGTAAGTTTGAACCTGTCACCTGTCCGCCAGCAACCATCCAGATATGTCCGTGGACAACCTGCTAGACGAAGATGCTAGTCTAATGGGCGACACGCAGCGTCCACGAACAAACAACACCTGTCGAGATAACAACATATCGCAGCACGAATTAGCACTTACGCCTAATGAGGTAAGCTTGCCTACCTTGGAAAACATATCCCAGCTCTTAGACGCCAAATTTGAAGCAAATAATAAATCCATGCTTTCCAGCCTAAAGAAGACAATCCATTCTGAAATTGGAAATTCAATCAACAAATTAAGGGCTGAGGTAAACCAAAATTTGACAACAATATCGCAAGAACATGACCTGTTAAAAAATATGATTAACGACGCAAACACAAAAATTATAACACTTGAAAATGAAAAACAAAACTTACAGTCGGCACTAAAAAACCTGGAAAACCGGATAACATCGCACAATATAAGTTCTGACAACATTGAAGAACGAAACAAAAAAAATCATAATATATGGGATGAGCGAACCCCACTCCGAATCTGACTATGACCTGTATGAGCGTATCACTAACGCGCTATATGATATTTTAGGAATAAATGTAAACCCATACATTGAACACATTAAACGTTTAGGAAGGCGAGGCCATAGGCGACCGCTGCTCGTTGAGTTTATAAGCAAAAGAGTGGCGACTTATATCTTACAAAATAGTAAACATTTCAAAAATACTGGTATCGTTATCTCCGCCGTTTACGACAAAAATACACTCGACGAGCGAAGAACCTTGAGGGCTGCTATGTTAAAGGCACGTGCCAGCGGGAAACATGCCATAATAAAAGGTAGTAAGTTAATTATCAATGGACAAGAATGTTCTCCGTAAGATGTGACGATAAGGAGCCAATATAACAACAACACGAGTTCATATATTCAAGTCCTAACCCCCGCAAACTCAAGTACGGAAACGAACGACAACCTACTCTCGGGACGATCACCTCACGCTAACCCACCGGAAAATAACAAAAACTCACCAACTTGTTTTCGTCACTAACAGCGCCAGACAAACTAATTTAATATTTCAAAATATACAAAGTATAAAGAACAAGTCACACATCTTTGAAGAATTTGTCAGCAAAAACAATTTTATGGCTATATGTTTGACGGAAACATGGATTTCTGAATCACAGAAAAACCTGATCCACATAGAAGGATATGAGGTAGCGGCTGCATATCACCGGCAACAGCGACAAGGCGGCGGTGTGGCAATTCTACTAAAAGATGGAATCAGTTATATCAAAAGGCCAGATATTTCCGAGCTATCATGTGTGTAATATTGAATGCTGCGCTGTGGAAATACCCCAGTATGACCTTATTGTTATTAATATATATAGGCCCGACCGCGACGTGACCATATTTTTCAAAACATTAAGGAGTATACTAGAAAAAATTAAGTGTAAGGAATTAAAAAAGCGAATTATTATAGGCGGAAATTTCAAAATAAACATGTTAAAATGCTCGCTAGATTCACGAAATCTTATTAATGAAATGTCTGCTATTAATTTAAAACAATTAATCAACAAGCCAACACGAATAAAAAGTAACTCCTCGACATGCATCGATTTAATATTTTCTAATTACACTGACCACACAATAAAAATACAGGACAACGGGCTCTCGGACCATAAAAGTGTGATATCGCGCTGCTTGGACGCTCACTGCCGGCGCAGCATTCACGCCACGCTTGTCCGATTGATGTGTGTGATACGCGCAGCAACATGAATTTCGAGCAATCGAATCGGCGCAACGTCCAAACTCGTGATCGTGACACGCGATCATACCACGGGATGAAGATCGGATCGGGCAAATGATACAAATGTGGACGCACCTTTAGCTGTTCGATCATCACAGTCAATATTTTATACGAATTCTTTTACATTCCGAGCTACTCTGTTGTGGAACTCTCTTCCGCTCGCTTTAAGTTATTGCCTATTTTTAAAAGTCAGTTAAAAGATCATTATTTATCTTATCACTCCCATAATTTCTAATTTTTAATTCTGCTGTTGGTTTTCTAATCAGTTTGATGTCAACTGTGTAGTTTTTTTTTCTTATATATATAGTCGTATATATGTATATTTATGTTTTTATTTCTTTTTATATGATTTATAATCTTATCTCACCACCTACTCTTCCCATTCTGTGTTATTCCTAGCCATTCTGTGTTATTCCTAGCTATTTCCGCTACCCAAAGGTGGTCTGGAAGAGATCGTTCTTTAGCGATAAGACCGCCTAATTTCTACCGTATTTTATGTTAAGGCTCTATTGTACTGCTTTTTTTTAGTGTGCAATAAAGAATTGTTGTATTGTATTTCTGTACATAGAAGATATTTTCAAAAAGATAGTGATACGAACTATTTGAAGGTCACTAAATCTATTTTCTTTTGTATATCTGCATGTGTATATTTGTTGCTAGCACCTTTCTATATCTAACAATAAAAAAATAACCGACATCAAAATAAACTAAAAGGCCAAAAATAATCTTTTATGTACGGTACGGATCACATTTGAATCACCTTTTGAACTCAGTGCCAGACCATTCATTTATTACTATTAACACAGATGGCACGCAGTAACCGCGGCGGCGAGCCTTTAATTATTACCTACCTATATATTTAGTTATAGTCATTCGTATTTTTGTTGAATAAAGAACTTTAGTTCAGGTTTGGCACCGACTTCAAAAGGTGATCCAAATGTGATCCATACCATACATAAAAGATTATTTTTGGCTTTTTAGTTTATTTTGAAGTAGGTTCTTCTTTTATTTAAAAAAATATATTTTTTGTTTTTTAGTGATGTATTTTAATGTTTTAAAGTATTTTTAAATGCTTATAATATTTGAGGGTTTCTCTCGATATTCCTGGTATTCCATTATCAGAACCTGACTTGGTGATAAGGAGACTACCACAGGGACACACTAAACCACTATTTCAGTGCATGTTTTGTAGTCAACATTTAAAAAAATACTTTTTACGTATCACCCCTGGAGTGTCGTTAATACGGACAAACATACATACATACGGATCAAGGCGAGAACCTCCTTTTTTGAAGTCGGTTAAAATACTAAAACCTTCTCCTAAATGTAACAAATACTTTTCTGAAAACCGCACCTTTTGTTATGTTTCTTACCTCAGAACTCAGTCATTTATAAACCGATTTATTTTTTTGTTCGAAGGGGGGTGCATCCAGATTGGTGATTACTAACAACAGAGAGGCTTCTCTATCGAACAGAGATAAGGCCAAAAGCAGCAACTTACTGGCACGAAAACGCGCCTATACTTATTGCCTCCATGACCTACATTAACCATTGTCTACCACAACTCCTCACAATGAGATGCCATAGAATGTAATGCCCTATCACAAAAGAGCGCTACTCACGAACACCATAACCTTTTACCCCAATCGATCCGACACGCCCGTATACGTGTAAATTAACTGCAAATACAGCCGTCCTAGCTTTTATTCACATTGAATTGTCTGCTCCGGCCGTTTGAATCTCACAGACAATGCGAAGCCTTTCAAACCTACGCTCTTTAAGCGTTTTAGGCTTGGTCCAAGTAACAGATTGGTACCCATTTTATAAATATTACCAAATTTTCATAACAGGGTAAGCAAACTTAAGTGGCAATGGGCAGGGCACATAGTTTGAAGAACCAATCGCCCAGCACTCGAGAATCTTTCTGCCCCAATGGACAGAAAGATTCTCAAGTGGACACCGCGTACCGGCAAGCGCAGCGTAGGGAGGGCACGTGCGAGGTGTTCGGACGACCTGGTTAGGATTGCGGGGACGATTCATGACCAACTTTTAAAGGAAAACGTCCACCCTACTAAGATTTGAATCGTTAACGTTGTAACTCTTATGAAATTTTGGAATTCGGGGACAAGATTTTTAATTTGCCAACTACAGTTTGAGCCGTTTATAAGGTTTTCCTCTTTCCTTGTTATTTCTTCCCTTACAAAGCCGACAAATAACGATCAATTAAACAAATAACGTCTATCTATTGTATATAAAAAACAATTAGTCATACGTTCTTAGTGATACTTTCCTAGTTCTCCAAACGTCTTGAATATTTTACTGAATTCAACAAGTCTTTTTTTTAAACTACTACAAGTTTAAAGTCTATTATGATTATCACTATTCATATTGTTGTATTACTTTGAAGATAGCGAATTGTTACACTACGAGTAATATCATAAGGCACTTCATTTTTAAAGCAATCATGAATCTGTGACTTTTTGCATTAGCAGTCAACATTGTGCTATTTGATTTCAGTTACTGACTTTTATTCCGGTAAGGTACATATCCCAATGTTTGATATCTTCATTTTAATAGCCTGTTTCTCTCCTCCATTGCTACGAATTAAGTTTGAATGTGCCAACTAATGGAACACTGGGACATTTACCATAGGATCTATATTTTTATTTAACACTTGTTTGTAAATAAAAAACCCTATTATAGCCCGTTTCAAGCTTAGCTATATTATATTCATCTGAATCGCTATCTCCTATAGCTTCGGCCGCGCCCGTAAGCGTTTTAGTAGCGGTATTTAGGGCGGGAGAAAATACGTCTTTACATCTTTGAGGAGCCGGAAACAATTACACACGAGCGGCGTCTTGCGACTGTAACTTTATACGTCACCGTACTGCCTTTGTACTTTGCATGCTGCGTTTGTGGAGTTACGGTTAAAGTGGTAAGGCTATTACCTGCAGAACATTGATTTAAACTTACACGATCTTCACTCATTATCACAACACAACCAAACGGGGCTTAGCCGCGTATAAATATGATTTATTTAATTACTTTTCATGGGTAATGCTTCGACGTTTCGGATGTCGCGTTACGTCCATGGTCTCTAAGGAAACTGGAGCGGCAAAATCAACGTCTTCTAGCCGCGCGAGTTTTTTGATCTACCCGCGCTTAATGTTTATTATTTGGTTGAACACTACGATCCTAAAGGGAATTAAATAAATCATATTTATACGCGATTAAGTCCCGCTTCGTTGTGTTATTACCTGCAGGTATTATAAATTTCTCTTTCTTTTTATTCTTCTTTCTTTGTCTTTGTGTATTTGATTAATATTTAAGGCATAAAAATATTAATTTGCAGTGTCCTCCCAGAACATAATTAACATTTATATTGCAGCCTGTCAAACCCATGCCGAAGGTAGCGTTAAGTAGCAGGGGCAGACCATTCGGATTTGGTTTCCGCGGTTATTGCGAATCAGATAATCTTATTATAAAGTTGTAACGATGACAGAAGACATTGAAAATATTTAAATGGATTATATCGCGCATATTATCTCATTTGAATTCCCGATGTTTTGGAAGCTTTCCAGCTTCTGTTTACGGGGTCGACTGAGAAAAGATACATTTTCCTTTGTTAAAGTTACCATATGTGCAAACAACCCACATTGAGATAGTCTGGGATGGTTGAGGTAGTAGTCTGGGAGTTTACTTTGCAGCATTTCTTCATCATCAGTTAGCCTTATTTTGTGAAACGCTGCTGGTAGTTTATTTCAAAATGAAATAATTAAGCCATTCTCGCACATGTGTAACTTTCTATGCAAATTAGGTACATCTGACATGTATGTACACCTTTGTTTCTTATCTCAAAGTGGGTAGTTTGCACAAATTGTAACTTTGACGAAGGAAAATATATCTTTTCTTATTCGACCCCGTGAACATGGAAGCTCCAAAGTTTCTGCAACGTCGGGAACTCAAATGAAATAATTTACGCGATATAACCTATTGCAATTGTTTTATTTAAATGAGTGATAATCACGGGCACAGAAAAGAATATTATAAAAATTATTTAAAAAAAGTTGTGATACGGTCTACCAAGGTCACTCAATAGCAATCATTTTAGTATGTTTGCATGTGTCTCTGCGGCTTCATAACGTCAAAACGGCTTAATAGATTTCAACTATTTTTGTTACGCAGGTAGCTGGTCGTCCACAGATGGTTATAGGATACTAAAAATAGAGGATTGTGACATTTTTCTCCTCCGCTGACGAAATTGCGAAAATACGGTGCCAGATTGGTATACTGTTTCGCGTTTTCAACTATTAATCTTTGTTACCCTGCATACCCTCCCCTTCCAATCTCTACGGCTCTCAGTCGCCAGACTGTCATACTGATAGTCCAGAAACAGGCAAAACACAAATATAGTTGTATAATTTGCTATAAAATGTGCTATCACTCTATATCTTTTGCTGGTAGGATACGCAGCTAAGCAAATCGGGAAAAGTAGCCTAACTTGGCTTACCTCTTTCACTTTTAGATAACAATATCATCATTTACGCCATGAAATATCGCCCCAGTGGCATTCCTTTTTAATAAGATATATTTTTTCTGAAGTGTCAGTACATTGAGCCCTTTGCACGTCACACAGGTCTACTAGAATAAACTATATTTTTTGACTTTAATTATCTATCTCTGTTTTTCCAGACTGAACTACCTGTTCTGCGGACTATCGCCCTGGTGGTGGCACCTGCACAACGCGGTGCTGCACGCGGCGAGCTGTGCACTGGTGGCCCGCGCAGGCGCAGAGCTTGCGCGTCTGCGCCGCCCATTCGCCGCGCTGGCTGCGCTGCTGTTCGCGGTGCACCCTGTGCACACCGAAGCGGTAAGTAAACATATCATACTTACTCTATCATGATAGGAACCCCGAAAGGAACATTTTACCAGGTCAATCGAAGGCAAGCGATCCAGAGCTCGAATCCCAACAAGGTGGTCAGACACCATGAAATATGCTTAAAGTTCCATGCAGAGGGCGGCCCATATGGCCCTTGACCACGCCAAATGAAGGGGCATTTGTTTTTTTGGTCACGATTCTTACCCATAAGGGAGCGACTAGGAAGAAGAAAAGGAATATGGTGGCATAGGCCGTTTCGCCTGTTAAATACGATTTTATACATTTATTTATTTATTATTCAAAAAATTACAGAGCATTACAGTGAAAACCAAGGCACTGAAAACTACAAAAACATTTACACTTAAAACTAGTTCGATTTAGGCGACGTAACTCCGTGGCTCCATTGCGTCGTCTGATCTGGTGTAGAATTCGGCAGATTGCTCCGGAACTGACGAAACACTACATTCTTCGGCCAGAAGTCTGCACTTGCGATAGTGTCCTGCAGCAACCGCGGCACGCGCACCATAAACGTGCTGAAGCTGAAGTATATACATCCAATCCATACAAAATCCTTTATTGCACTTATGTTAATATAAAGTTCTTAAAGTAATTTCTTAGTGAGTCTACTTCCAGTCATCCAAAACGCTTTTGCGCATTCCATCTCTGTCGTCCAACGTTTCGCAAGCTTCAGATGCATCCATAAAATAATTACAAATACAAATACAAATACAAAATACAAATACAAATACTTTATTGATAACGCCAAGTTACATGTCATTTGATTGCATTACAAAACGGGGTACAATAACAATAAGTATCAAGTTACAAATTATTAATGTTTTAATGATTTAATGAATTATGTGCGTCTGTAAGTAAATATAGTCCGATTTATATGTCGGCGAAAATAATAAAAAGGAGTTGATTTGACTATCAAGATCAAGAGGCACAATACGTACCCGAGCAGTGGGCTTTCCATTGAGGTGAGGCAAGCGGGGCGGTTCACGAAACGTCAGGGCCGGCTTTGCTACGAGCGACAGATCGCGTTCAAACGTCGACCGGTGCACACGCTTAACTCTGAAGGATCATTGCCTCTTTGAAATTTGTGTTAATTTTAAGTAGAGTGTGAATAACGTGATTAATTATGCTCAGGTGGGACTATTTCGGGGCATAGTTTTAGTTTTTTTTTTGTATGTAATTTGTTTTATTATTATTATTTATGCTATTGCTACCGAATAAATTTATTTTGTTTCTTTTAATTATTATAACTGTTACGGTGTACAGTTGTCATTTGATTTATTTCATTCTTGTGCACGCGGTTCTCGTCTGCCATCATGCCTTAATCGCAAGGGGACCCAAAGCATGGGTCTTACTCCGACATATATATAATTGTCCAGTAATATTTATCCCATCGAAACATAGTATGTACTAAAATGCACATGTCTCGCAACGCAGTTCTTCTGCCGTAAAATGTTGTGAAATCGAGTGTTAACCAAATCGGTTAATTCGGTACCAGCAGCTATGGGAGCAGCTATCCAAACACTGTCCTAAATTGATGCCTTGTTAGTTAGCTAACAATATTTTATAGTAACCATATCAATATTAATCTTTTTATTTCTTTAATAAATACAGTGACTTAGCCGTTGCATACAGCAACATAATCAGATAAATAGTTCCATTGCTTTCCCGCGAAATAGTCTCTTGGTTAGATGTGACAATAAACTATCCTCACATACGCATATTTTTATGCAGTTTCCACAAAAAAAATATGCATAGAAATACAACAAACCACCAACAGACAGTATAATCCTCCACACGTGTTTCGTCTCTCTACGAGACATCATCAGGATATGCCTAAGATGATAACGGTCTGTCAACATCTCCTGATGATGCCTCGTAGAGAGCGATACGATCCTATGATGATGAAAGAAAAGTGACGTCTTCAATGCTATATTTAGGTAAACATTTTTGGCATATCACCTACCAACATTTTCTTACAGTTTACATCTTTAGCTTGATATGAAAATCAAAAGTTTAATCAGTTATTTATCAATGTCAAATCAGTATGTCTAAATATGTAACCAAACTTTATTGGAGTACTATTTTTAAATAGGTAACCAATTTCAGTTGCCGCCCGGGACGACCTGTCCTATATAGTTCCGGTCGATAGGGCACACTAGTTTGGTTCGCCCTGGAGTAGATCCGGCATTGTCTGCGGCCTCGGCCGTAGCCAAATAGGTAGGTTAGGCTGTTGCCTAGATAGGCAATAGGGTGTCCATGACTCTTATAAGGTGGCATATCAAACGTATGTAAGTTGTTTTAAATAAAAAATCACTATTTTGCTTTTTTAATTTTTATATTTTTTTTACTTTTATAAGTTTTTATATGTTTTCTTGAAGAACTACGCATTAAGTTTATATACTCAAAACATATATTAAGGATAGGCTAAGTACAAATATTGTAATAGATATAAGAGTTATTTCGAAAAAATGACTGTTGAGTTTGTTTCGGCTTTCTTCTCTTCAGTGGTCTCCTCTTGGAAAACGCCGTAGAGTCAGACTTGTAAAAGTGCCCTTGTGGCCTTCTTAGACAGTAAAGATCATTATTTCATTATTTCTTGTACAAAAGCCAATTCAAAGTCAAGACACCTGTTTTGCTAGGTTTTTATTGTGACCAAAAAGGTTTTAATATAAAATATTTTATTTCATCAATATACATTTTGTGGTTTTTGAGTAAAATGCCTGTGACATACGGACGGACGGCCGGACATGTCGAAACTATAAGGGTTCCGCTTTTGCCATCTTGACTACGGAACCCTAAAAACGACGTTGCTAGTTCACCTAGAACTACTGGTCTTAAGCCAACTCATTAGTTAGAATACGTTTGAAGCGAAACATGAAATACACGAATTTAGTTTGAGACGTTTACAGATGACCTAGCCCGACGATTTATGAATAATTCAGTGCATTTTGTTTGAGCTTCGCTATAAATTCATAACAAGTGCTTGTTACGTCATTTGTGTCGTTTCCTTAGCTCCAGCTTTTACTAAAACGATGTAACGTCACAATACGTTACATATGTTAACAACAATATGTTCTTGAAGTGAGGTAGAGTCTACCTCACAGAGCAGATGCGTGGCGTCAGGAAAATTACAAGCGAAGCCGAAGCGTTTTTACTCATATTGAAAGAAAAAGGTGATTATAAGCCTTTCCTTGGGCAACCTGGTGGAGAATCATTGAGCTATTATGAGAATCGGATTATATGGACGACACGCCACTGACACAGAGGACTGTGAAATGTCAGAGAGAAATATATTTTGTATTCTGCTGAAGTCAATGGCGTTTTTAGTTTCCTCGTGATGAGACGCCAGCCGTGACGGCTTTTTGGGGTTCCGTACACTAAGCGCGTCCGTCTTTCTATCAGTCTGTTTGCCACAGGGCTTTAACCCCTGAACTGAATTAGTTAGACACTTATTTTCACAGAATGTGTTGTATGTTTAAGCACCGCTTTAAAGTCGTAACAACTGTTTGTTACGTTATATTTGCGTCGTTACCTGAGCTCCTGCTTTTACTAGGACGATGTCACGTCACAATACGTCATATTATGTTAACAAAATTCTTGAAGTGAGGTCAGGAGTGCTTGTCTGTCTGAAAATATATCTTGAATCTGAGTCTCAATCTGTATTCCACGGAAGTCAATGATTTTTGATTGCCTTGTCATAAGACATCTTAAGGCTTTCCAAGCATTCATTCCAAAAAGAATTTCATCTGTCTATCTATCTGTCAGCTATGGGGCTTAACTATTAAAACCTAAAAGGTAGCCACTTGAAATCTTCACTGAATGTGTTTTCGGTATACAGCCGCGATAATTCAGTGCATTTTGTTTGAGCGCCGCTATAAATTCATAATAAATGCTTACGTCATTTGCGTCATTTCCTGAGCTCTGGCTTTGACTAGAACGGTGTTACGTCACAATACTCTATCTAACAATATGTTAACGACTATATTCTTGAAGTTAGGTAGGGTGTAAGTAACCGACATAGCTCACAAGATTACATTGTTGTAGTACCACGCATAGGGAAGCGCAGCGTAGACGGATGAACTCGTAAGGGTTGCGAGAGTTGGTGTATGCGGTCTGTGCAGGATCGCACCCTGTGGCGAGCTATAGGGAATACCTATGTTCAGCAGTGGACGTCCGTGGTTGATAGATAGATAGATAAATAGGTACGGTGTTCCTCCTCTGTGAAATAGGGTAGTTGCCTGGGTAAAAGAATATTATACTAATTAGTCCTTAAAAAGATAAAGCGCGTCAAAGTTTGGAAGTGGGGGCGCATGACGTCACGCCGTGCGACCAATTTTCACATGGCGTGACGAAACGGGGAACTTCAACGGGCTATTATCTTCATATTTTTTTGTTTAATACAAAGTTAAGCACATACATAATTATTTAGACATTACAAAACAAACCACAAAATACTAAAATAAGCTAAAACTAAACTCTACAAACTAAACCTAGTCACTCCCGGCGCAAAGGTGCCCATCACGCTAGAGGCATTACCCCTTTGAACGGCGACAGCCAGCCTCTGCACCAAGAAGGACCCGGAGGGTGGGTCCAGACCTCTTTCCCTTAAACGGCGCCCCACTTCCACAAAAAAGGTTTTGGCTTCGGAGCACCAACACCCAGTCGTTTCGACCGCAAGCGACACAAACAAATAGTTAGCGAGCACCGAGTACTTTTCCCGCTTACGTACCGCTGCCAGCTCAGCCGCCGCTCCCGGTACTCGTATGGTACGACTAAGATGCGAAGCGGCAAAAGTGCTCACGCAAGTCGCATCCCATAACAAGCGCCTGCCCCTCTCCCATGGCACCAAGGTCATACCAACCGGCCTCTTGCCGTCCGTCCAGCTCAAACCTGGAGGCTCTTTGTTTAATTGACATTAACTGATGGACTTATTATATTTTTTTAAGGACACAAGCCTATTTTACAGAAAAATGACTGGTATTCCACTGAAGTCCATGCCTTTTTTTGTTTCCTCATGATAAGACGCCAGTCTTGACGGCTTTTTTAACGTCATACGCTAAGGACGTCCGTCTGTCTATCTGTGTGGTTGCCACAAGTTTCTAACTGATAAATCGGAATAAGTAGACACTATTTTCACAGAATGTGTAATATTTGCTCGGCACTATAAATTTGTAACAACTGCTTGTTACGTCATTAGCGTCGTTTCCTGAGCTCCGGCTTTTACTAGAACGATGTTACGTCACATAATGTTATATATGTCAACGACTATGTTCTTTAAGAGATTCCTCTCTAAGAGAGGAAGGGTGTGCTTGTCTGATAATTTGTATAATTTATATCGGTAAGTAGTTCATATGAATTCCTCGATTCCCATTAAATAGATGTTACAAAAACATATGTTGCGTAAACTTTGCTACTAAAAAATACAAATAATTATTATCACAACATATCAAATGGGGCTTAGTCGTAAATTCGTCTTTGTTTATTTACTTTTCGTTGATAATTCTTCGACCTTTCGGACGTCGCGTTACGCCCATGGTCTCGAAGGAACTGGATCAACTAAAGGTAATTAAATAAAATCATTTATATGCAATGAAGCCCCGTTTGTTGTGTTCGCATCAATGTTTTACAAATAATTAGTTATTATTTTGTAAACCTGCAGTCTGTGGATCTGCGAGTGCAGTAAAAACGTATAAGCTTTAGAATCCTTCTATTATACGGTTTGAATTATTTGAAAACTAATTTTCAGTTTAATGTAGACATTGTAGACGGACAACAACGAATTAGTAAATCATTACACGTGATTATACACAGCTTAACTACAAACATTTGTCTACTAATAAATTATTATCGATAAAATATCAAGTTCAATCGTTCGTAATCTAACTGATTTCTTTAACTGCGTACAGTCTTCAGCATGACTATATTACTGCCCCAACAAAGCGCGCATAAATATCTGACACGACCCTATTTCTAGGGCTGTAAGGACGTGTCGGATATTTTCGCCCACTTTGCTATGGCAGATATATTGATGTTATTGACTGTACTACTGCTATTTGCTGTTTGTCTTATTTTTGTAAAAAAACACGTTTTCCAATGATTTTCAAATGCTAGCGAAACCGTAAGAAAATTGTAGTCTTAAGAAAAGCAACGAAAGAAAGCCTATATTTCGAAATTATTTTCTACAAAAGACATACCCACAATAAACTAAAAAAAATAAAAATGCTATGTTTTTAATGAATACTCAAATCCATTGTGCGGTGGGACAAAGCTCTTTGCGAGAGCACAGTGCTGCCATCTACTTGTCGGGCTGCATTTAGCTCTTCCATTTTTCATAGACTGGTTTGTGGACAGTTTTATTATCTATCTAACTTTACAGTGGGTTATAGGTTTTTACTTTTTACGACTAGACTTTCTATAGTACTTTAACAAACGTATACCAACACCACTGATGGGGATTATTTATTGGTGCAAAGCAAGGGCCATTAAAACAAGAGGACTGTCAATTATCACACATTGGATCGTGCCCAACTGCAAAGGCAAGGCAAAAAACTAGATGGCGCTTTAAGACTAAACTTTCATATTTACCGCGATTATGTTCATTACGATTGATGGTACAATAGACATTTAACGTAAGTACATGATACCATGTTCGGGCATTGCAATTTCTTAAATACTAAAAAGATTTACATATTTTGATTTCACTATATTTAATTTTACGTTATAATAAAATGTGGCTTATCATTCATTTATTTAAACATTGAGCATCATTATATACATAATGTAATAAAATTTAATTATTATAAAATAAGCAATAGATTAAATTAATAAAATATATTTAAATTAGCCCTTTATAGGACCCCTTTACATGTATAAACTATTCGTTAGCATAGGCCTTTGGCTTCGTTTCCTTAAGTTAGTTTTGACCACCTGATTAACAAAAAATAAAAATATTTTCCGATTCAGTGACCTCCAAAGAGTGTTTTAATAAAACAAAATATATCCATAATTTACAGACATTTATTTTTTACAACTTTATAATAGTATAGATGTACATCCAGTAGACTTTTTATATTTTGACCATTTTTCTTAATGTATTTTTTGATTGATCATAATTTTTAAGACTATTGAACGGCATTGACGATTGAATTGTATTTTGTTTCATTTCCAAAATAAAACAAAGAAACATGAGCAGTGAATTCGTAAACAGCTAATAATAATAAAAAAGTATTGTATGTTGTTATTTGTTTCGTGGAGGCTCAAATCGCCAAAAACTCAACATACGTTGCGACCACAAAGGAAACGTGTCACAGAACCCCACGATTAGGGTCCCGTAAGTACAAAAGCAAGCGACCCGGCAGCAACACAAACACGGAACCGCGCCAAACACCGAGAACAAATAGTTGTTAAGATAAATACAATACACGAACGTAGGCATTTTCTCAAAGCGTGAGCGGAATCAAATTTTCTGTCGGACCTAACTAGCTCTATAGATGAAATTTGTGATTTATTGTGTGGTTTTTTCCACGTGGCAGTGTTTTGATTTGCCTTATTCTATAATTAAATTAAATATGGCTATATAGACAATTGGGAGGAGCCAAAAAATGTTCTTGTTTTTATATTTTGTTTCGTCACAATAAGCTATTTTCATTAATTGTTTTATTGCCTCGGAGATATTTGGAGTGGCGTCACTGACTGACTGACGTCTGTACTAGGGATTGGCAAGGAAAAATAAAGGTCAAAATTAAAAACATGAATAACTTATCCCAGAAATATTTTTTTTGAGTTTTGGTAATTGCAAGCGGTTTATTAAATTTATTTCTCGAAATGGTTTTTGAATGAGCATACCTTGTAAATAATTGGCTCATCGCAATTGATTGGCGTTTTTTTGATCGGGAAATTCAAAGACAAAACTTTTGCCCAAAGTCAAATTGTGGTCTACAACTGCACTTCTTGACTCATGGGCTCGAAACAAAATTGTCAGCATAGTTATGCAGTGTAGCTTTCCCAAGTAATGGCCCTTTTTACACTTGTTGAATTCGTTACCGAAATAATTAGAGACAAAAAACAAATAATTTATTCTGCTCAGTAAAGAGTGAAATATTTTCATGCAAAATGAAAATACTAGCACTAGTATTAAACGGTATTGAAGTTTTATCTTAAACATTGTTTCCTTACCAATGAGAGACCCTAAAAAAGTCTCTTAGTTGGCAAAAACTTATGCATCGGGGCTATTATTAGAAACGTGTAATTTTTTCCCATTTTATGACGAACTTTACAGGAAATTTTAAGTTTCCGCTTACTGCAGTAAGGTAAAAAGTACCATGTAACATTTTTCGAGGTTTCAGCTACCCTTGAGATTAACGATTTATAATACTAATTCAACGCATGATCTCGCTTGGTCAATTATTTGACTTTTTTGTAATTGGACGAATATGTATTAGAAATAATAGTTATTTCTCATGCAAGATTGCAAAGTTGTTATTTGGTGCAAAAATTTAAATTGAAAGCCTAGGAAACGAAATGATCGACACTCCGCCATATCGCTTCCCTCGTGATTCAAGTATAGATTCCTAAGCGTAGCAAGGCTTTCAAGGCCGAAAAAACCCAATAATTTTGCAGCCGTGCAAAATAAACATGAGATGTAAGAAAAACTATGAAGATACAACAAACCGATTATAAAAAAATATAAATTCAAAAATCTAATGACTTTTCCGCGGTAGCGGATAAAACGAACATTTCCACGCAGATTTGGCGCTGTAAATGGAACTTTTCCGAGCGAGTGAGGTGAAAAATATATCTTCGTTTGATGTTATATGTCACCTAACTGACCTAACATCACTTTTGTAATATTGAACAGAAAGACTCATCAAAATTCCATTGAGCTCAAACTTGGAAATCGGTACGAATATCAGTTTCGCTCAAGTATCTCTAAAATCCGACAAACAGAAATTCCGGTGGCGGGCTGAAAACTCCGAGTCCAATTCGGAACTAATTTTATACGTGACGAGCTGGTGCATCTCACCGTCCAATATCGGATGTTTTATGGCCGGCACAGGCGGTTCCGACCAGACTCGGGAAATACATGAACTGCCACGGTTACGTCACGAATGTTTATGATTAATTTACGAAACGTGTTCGATGGCTGAGGTCTCTCTTCTCGCGGTTTCCCGAAAAACGAAAGCTAGAAGAAATTCAACAGTCAGACATTTTTGATTTCGTGGTATGGGCATGTAATGAGGAAGGATTAACGTCATATTGGTAAAGTAATGTTAAGGATGAATGTCGAAGGACGAAAAGCGATCGGTAGGCCAAAAAAGCGATGTGTGGATTTTGTGAGAGAGAACATGAGAAAGAAAGGAGTTTGGATGGAATAAGAAAACATGTTGTGCCGACCTTACATAACTGTTATAAGGGCAGAAAAATGATAAGCAGTCAGACATTTTTCCAAATATTTCTTAACTACTATTATATAGGTACCCGATGCATAAGTTTTCATCTAGTCTGAGCAGTTTTGTAGGTTTTCCCATTTCTAAGGAAATACTTAATGTTTTAGGAGTAAGCGCTGAAATGAAGAATAATAGAGATGAATGGAAGAAGAAAACATGTGCTGCTGACCCTACGTAAGTGTAATAAGGGCAGAAAAATGATAAACAGTCAGACATTTTTCCAAATATTTTTTAACAACTAGCCCCGATGCATAAGTTTTCGTCTAGTCAGAGCAGTTTTGTTGGGTTTTCCCATTTTTAAGGAAATACTTTGTTTTAGCTAAAAATTCTATACAGTTTAATACTAGTGATGAAACAGTTCCAATATTCACAAAATAACAGCACAAAAATATTCCACCTGAACATAATTAAAATATCAGGATTACCACTTTTATGAGCATTTTTTTTTTCTGTCTTTTTCGGTTTCGAATTCAACAGGCGTAAATAGGGTTATTAATATGGAAAGCGACACGGCATAGCTATCTGCTGACAGTTCTGCATCGAGCCCACAAGTGAAGAAGTGCAGTTGGAGACCATAATTTGACTTAGACAATAGTTTTTAAGACCCCTTTTTTCTACAGTAAAAGCATTATAAATTTTCTTTTGAACAAATGAAAATAAACCACATTAAACATTACTATTATTGTTCCTATCACTAAGCATGCAATAAATATCAAAATAAATGTGAGTTTTGTTTATACTCTATTAATCCTTACTTGTCCTAAATAATAAACAATATTCTATCCTACACATATGCATTCAATGCCAGTACCAGCTGTTTTGTCGCAAGAAAATAAATTTAATGTATGAAATTGGCAAAGTATCTAAACATAAATATTAATTCCTGTTACTTTACGGGAAAATGGAAGTTTAAGACAAAAACCGGCCAAGTGCAAGTCGGACTCGCGCACCGAGGGTTCCGTACAAATGCTCAATTACCTTAACTTTATTACCCAGTACCAGTTGAGTTAAGTTTGCACCTGATATCTATAGCATTGCATACAAATTAGGTGCAAATTTAACTCAATCGGGTTGTTCAAATAGGTTTTTCACAAATAAAAAAAAAATTGCTAGTTAGTGATATGGTTATAATTCTAGCTAGACCTTTAATTCCCCCCCTCAAAATCGTCGTTTTTTTAAACAAAAGTATATTTTTTACATATTTCCTGTGCAATACATGTGGGCTGACCATGTTTATAAATAATCCAAATTTCAAATAGCGTGAGTAGTTTTTGAGATATGGCGCTCTAATAATGGGACAGACGGACAAACAGATTCTCACCATAAGGGTTCCTTTTCTACCATTTTTTTTTTGGTTAAAATATTGTGTACTATTTAAGACAAGTAAGCATAAACAAGGTATAGTACTGGACAGACTGTTCTACATCGGGGCTAGTATTATAATAATATCAGTACTTAGCCTACCTACATGAATAGGCAACTTTTATAAATTACCACTCCTGCCAGCCACGTTTCCGTTAACGGCTACATTTTCCTTTGAGTAATCATGGTCGTAATACAGCACGCGCGCGGACGTGATGCTTATCCTTTCTTTTTTTAGGGTTCCGTATCTAAAGGGCACCAAGGCAACCCTAATATTACGCCTCCGGTGACTGGTTGTCTGCCACAGAGCTCTAACACTTGAACGTTATAACTATTCAATAAAATACCTACGCACTTGCAATTTTCTCCCTGTTCCTTCTTTCCTTACCGCCATATTCTCCCTGATAGAGATGAATGGAATATTTTTCCTTTTTTCTCCACCAGTAGGGGTATACTTCCATATATAAATAATAATAAAAAAATCAAATATTACAGGACAATTTTTACACAAATCGAACTAGTCCCATGGTAAGCTCAATAAGGCTTGTTGTATAAGTACTAGACGACGATATACTTAAAAGATATGTAAAAATGAAATGTCTGTACATTGAAGATATTTTCAAAAAAAAAATTGTTACGGACTATTGGAGGTCACTAAAGCGAAAAATATTTTTTTTGGATTTTATGTATGTTTGTATGTGTCGTTTTGGCTTCATCACGCAAAATTGGTTAAACAGATTTCCACAATTTTTGATACACGGGTAGCTGGGCATCTCCAGATGGTTATAGGATACTTTTTACCCAACAACGTTGAAGAAAAAACGACGGGTTATGACTTTTTCTCTTCCGCAAACGAAGGCATCTTCTAGTTTACTTAATAGATAGAAAACATCCAAGACTCGCGAACAAATATTGATGCTCATCACACAAATATTTGCCCTTACCGGGAATTAAAACCAGGACCACCATCTTCACAGGCAACGTTAGTCCCGCCGAGCCAAACCAGTCGTCATTACTATAACTATTGTCATGTAAATTATCGCCCGTCCATGTGGTTATCGTTGAGTTGCGGTTCACCAGAAAGAACCCATAGTCAATTAAAACACCCAAAACAAAATACTGTCTCAAAAAAATCTCATGTATTGACGACTATTGATATTGAGTCCCCGGCAAGCTCGGCCGAATTTCACCTTCCCATAAAAACGGAGTTTCGTTCTCATTTATAAACTACGTGTTGGATTGTAACGAAACTTTGCACATGCAATGACGTGAGGTATGTCTGTAATTAGTTTATATGGCTCCAGTTTATAAAACAAACGGAATACAGCAAAAACAAGTTTTTTATGAATAACTTAAATTCGCTGTATTTTTTTTACTATCGTACTTGAAGCTACATAAACTAATTACAGACCTGGTTATACCTTAACTTATTCGAAGTACAAAGTTTTAGAGCAACCTAGCTAGTTGTTTTAAAATGAGAGCGTAACTACGTTTATATGGAGAACCTAGCTTGCCGGGGACTCTTAAAAACTGGGGCATTTGAAATTTTTGTGCTCCTCGGTCTCCAAAGGTTGCCGACTGCTGCCCTAGCATATTGTGATGAGGAAACTGCAGTTTTCTCAGCAATCTGCTACATCTCCGTTCCCCGAGAACGTTATACGCTGCGAATAATCCCTGGAACGTGCCGACTAGAGCTACTGTTACGAGTATTTATATTTTACAACAGTAGGGAAACAAGATTTTTATATTATGAGTTAAGTATTGAAAAAAACTCATAACATCTGTGGATGCTACTCGAGTAATAAAAATAGTTGAAGTTTAGCCGTTTTGGCGTGATGAAGCCACGACACTAACAAATTTTAAAAAAAAAACAGTGATCTTTTTTTGAAAATATCTTCACTTAGATATAGACAATTGAGGACCGGTTTGGCTCATCGGGAGTAAAATGTTGGCTGAAAATAAGAATAAGTATATATTTATTTGTGAAGTGAAGCTGAAGGTTTTAGGTTCAAATCTCGGGAAGGGCAAATATTTGTGTGATGAGCATAAATATTCGTTCCTGAGTCTTAGCTGTTTTCTAAAAATAGTATAGTTGTATGTCTGTCTATCTATGTCTGTAACCAATATAAAATGATCGAACACAGCGTACAATTTGCTTAGGAGTAGGGTTCTGCTAACACAGGATTTTCATAGATACGGCCATTTGTAGTGTATATTAGGCACGGTTTTTTTTTAAGCTTTCATTTTGACATCTTCATCTATACTAATATTAAAATCCTGAAAGTGTGTCTTTCTGTCTGTCTGTCTGTTACCTCTTCACGCTTAAACCGCTGAACCGATTGAAATGAAATTTGGTATGGAGATAGAGTCTTTATCTATTACTAACTTTTATATATAGGTATTCTTCCGGATAAAAAGTATGCTACATTTTATCCGCAAGAATACCTTTATCCGCGATAACCGAATTTAAGGCGGGCAAAGTCGCGGGCAGAAGCTAGTAATAGATATAGACGAGAATAAACGTTTTCACAACCTAAACACTTTAGAAAAACTTCTTTGAAAAAGTATACCTTTCAAGAAAAAAAATTCTGAAGTTCCTTTGTGAGGTTTTTTAATTTGCGGCGAGCTCTGACAAATGCAGTGCATTTACTATCACTAACTGCTTAAGGCTACTTGCAGTCAACTCCATTAACATTCTGTAAGCACCCGTTAGTTTAAGTTCTAATCAAAGTTAAGCTTAGTGTAACTTACTGGTTTACCTTTTAGCAGTAGCTGTTATTTAACTTTCGAATGAAAGTATTTTGATAGGCATTATTGGCCCACAGATAAATATTTTTTTTATGAACGTATGGAAATATTTAATCTCCCGTAATACTTACTAAATTAATTTAATCAAAATTTAATAAAACTTTTATTCAACAAGGAAAAGAATAGATTAGTATAAAAGCGAAATTATTCCTGTAATTAATCTCTTCCAGTTAACCTTACATAAGATCATCCTGCACATTTCCTCTAGCATTTCTCAAAACAAAGCCACTATCTACGTCTGGGATAAGATCCAGGTGGTGTAAGAATGGGGCGGGAGCGGCGACGAGGCCCCTTAATTAAGGCGCCGCGGCCAATCTCACCGCAGCGCCGTATACGGGCCGTGTGAGAGCCGAACTTGATATTGATTTATCTTGTTGTATTTTACCCAACTGCAATAAAAGGGTTATATTTGTGCATCGAATACATAGATATTTAAGTACTAGATAGTGCCCGCAACTTGCTCAGCAGAGGAGCAAAATCGTAACCTAATTAGGATTAAAAAATTATGACATGGTGCAACTATGAGAGGGCACAATTATGACATAGGACAATTTATGTCCTTAAACTTTTGTGAGCAACAACTTTATGCGTAAAGAGTTATGAATATCGATATTATGACAATAGTCGTTATGCGATTAGAGGGACAACCTTGGAGAATTTATAAATATGGACATGTATTGCAAAGGAAATATTTAAAATATATATTTATTTTCTAAAAAAAAAACGAATATAGGGGGGAGGGGATTAAAGTCTAGTTACTAGGTCATATGCAGTGGAAACTGGATAAGTGGAACCTGGGTTCCACTAGGAAAACAAGTTCTCGGTTCCAGTCCCTTGGCAACGAATTACCTCTATAAGTGGAATTTTTGGACCTCAATAAGCGGAATCCAGTATTTCAAAATTTTCTTATTTTTACCTCTGTAACTGGAAGCAACCATCTCCAAAACCTCTATGAGTGGAATAGCTCGGCGTTATAAAATTTGTATTTGTAATAAACCGTCACAAGGAGGGTAGTTTGTTTTGTTAACATTATGGTTTGTGTTTTAACTACGTATTTTGTGTGAGATCACACATCGTTCAGTTTAGTTATTTTATTCGTGGTGTTAGATAAGTTAGATAAGGGCAAAATTAAGTGTTTATCTCTTCCGGATGAATAAATAATTATAACAGACTATGAAAGTGGGAAGTCGCGTAAAGATATCGGTGTCTAGTCTAGTGTGCCTTAGTCTACGCTTTCTATAATAATTTAAGATAAGGAGAAGATTCAATCTCAGTGTATGGCGGGCTAGGAAAAACAAAACGAAAACGCAGGAGTCAGTCAGTTATTTAAGTCTTGATCTTTTATTTGACCATATACGTGACCTCTATAAGCAACATTACTAGCATCCATAACCTCTGTTAGCGAGAGCCCTCTATAAGTAAGAACACGTTTTATTTGAACCTGGTTAAGTGGAAAACTGGATAAATGGAAAATCTGGATAAGCGGAAGCAGCCGGTCCCTTGCGATTCCACTTATCCAGCTTCCACTGTAGTAGGTACACCATATGAAAGAGCTTCTTCTGCACATTTTTGAACATTTTTTTTTATTATGATTAGATTTTGTTTTATTAAGGAAAATGTGAAAAGAAAAACACCATTCCCCCCCCCCCCCCCCCCCCCCCCCCTTTATCACCGAAGTTTACCAAATGACAATTTCAAAATTTGTATAAATTAACATAAATATTACAAGAAAATTATAACCATGTCACTAACTAGCAATTTTTTTGTTATTTTAATAAAACCTATTTGAACAACCCGGTTCTGTTAAGTTTGAACCTCATTTGTATGCAATGCTATAGATATCAGGTGCAAACTTAAATCAACCGGAACTGGGTAATATAATAATGTTAGGGCAAGTAAAAGTATGTTCGGAACCCTCGGTGCGCGAGTCCGACTCGCACTTGGCTGGTTTTGTTTTCTATAGCAAAAGCTATTCTTTCCCCAAATTTATTATTGTTTAATTCAATCTTCACAACATCTTAACTTAAAATTTGTTTTTAGCTTTGCTATTGAAAATATTCTATACTGTTATAAAGTTGTAAAAGTTGTAAAAATGTCTCTACATTGATGAGACCTATTTAAAAAAAAGTATTTCGAACTACTCAAAGGCATTTTTGTATGTTTGCACGTGTCGTTGTGGCTTGATCACACGAAAACGGCTGAACAAACAACCTCAACACGGGCGTAGGGTTGAGCATATATTTTTTTTCTCATAATATACTTAAAGGTACTTGCTTCTATATAACTTTTTCCATTAACTTCCGTTTTTTTGGACTGTGTGCTGTAGTGTTTTTAAACTGTATCACGTTTTATATTGCTGTTGTTGCGCCAAATAAATAAATTAATTAATACCGAGCAACCTTCCCGCATTTCTCGCCAGCCCCGCGTCTACCGCTAAATTACGCTGCACCGACGCAATCGCGATAGCGCGATGTACAGATAGCGATAATTAACTCGCAAATAAATAAACCGTATCGCGCGATCCATCATGCTAACGAGCCTGATTAGAGGCCGGATATTTATCTGCTAAATAAGTTATTATGTAGCATTTTCTGGCAACAATCGACAATTTTCATGACTAAGTTTTCCAATTTCAAACTTCAGTTTACCTTAGTTGCGATGACTGTTAGTTTAAGAGTCTCTTCTCTAATGTAATATTTATAATTTAATTACTGTCTTTAACGTTTGGAGACACTTTACACCTCAAAAACAATATGAGTTGTCCATGGAGACCTTTAACAACTCCTAATTTAAAGTTTTGACCACGGTATGATACACATTATCGCTATCTGTATCGCGATAGAATATCTATCTGCTAAATAAATTATCATGTAGCATTTTCTGGCAAAAATCGTCGATTTCTGGCTACGGTCGTTTATGAAGCTTTTCTGTTTTAAACTGTATTTATAAAAAAATATTGTTTGTTTTAGTTTCAAAAAAGGGAAAAAATCCTAGGTAAAGAAATGAAAGTTGAACCTTTACGTAATAATCCTTACATTTAACACGTTCACTGCCAGGAACCCGTCTAGCGGGCGCTTTGCTCGTAGACGCGTAGCCGATACCATGCGTTTCCTCGTATTCAAAGGAAATCGCGTAGCGCTTCGAAAAGCTTGACAGTGAAAGTGTTGAACCCGTCACAAAAAGCATATTTTTTATGAAGTTACAATCTAAATTAGACTATTTACGCATCCAATTATATATAAATGACATTAAGACCCGTAAGACTTAATAACGGCAAAAATTAGCCAAACAAATTTCTTTCACGTACCAACACCGTGTGCTGAGGTCAGTTCCTTACGTCTACTTTAAGTAAAAGACAGTAACCGTCACATTTTCTCGGGTGACTTAGGACCTTAATAAGATAGGAGGTCTGAGAAGTAATTAAGGTTGACAAATTGGGACATGACCTGGCTTACTGGCGGCGACGCGGGAAAAACTACAGCTAGCTAATAAGAAGATTTAAAAACACCCTGGAGAGCTTAGGTAGCTTTGAAGATTGTTGAGAGAGGATTAAAATGGTACAGTAATATGGGGAAAACGCTTGAAGGATTTCAGTGTATTTTATTTTTAAGCGATATCAAAAAACCGGCCAAGTGCGTAAGTGCGTATCGGACTCGAGCTAACATTGAAAAATGTTAGCAGAGCCCTACTCCTAAGCAAAACTTACACGGTGTT
The DNA here is from genome assembly GCA_905404275.2 of Hedya salicella. Classification (NCBI taxonomy): domain Eukaryota; kingdom Metazoa; phylum Arthropoda; class Insecta; order Lepidoptera; family Tortricidae; genus Hedya; species Hedya salicella. The sequence goes on from FR990101.1 coordinate 26,828,739, forward strand.
GGGTCATTTTATATTGGTCACTGATACACATAATGTTTTGGACGTGTAAAGTGTCTCCAAATGTCAAAGATAAAAATTTAATTATAAATATTACGTTAGAGATGTGACTTTTAAGTTAACAGTCATCACAACTAAGCATAGTAAAGGTTAATTTATGAATATCAGCATCAAATGTATATTCCAGGCTTATTGTCATTTCCATATACATCCAGCTACATCGAATCCTTTGAGCGAGGCAAAGGGATTACGAATGGAATATTATTATCAATAATTCCACTATGCCAGTGGCAGTACTGCCTGTGTATGGATTTAGGATTGTTCGAATATGAGAGAGCAGCTTTGAGAGATGTGTCGGCGAATGCTTATTTATACATGCATGTAGCCGCGGTTTTGCGCGGATTTTGTTTTTAAATCCCAATGGAAAAGAGCCGAGATAAAGATATTTTTCATGAAACCTTCTAGTAGTTTATAACTAAAAATAACAAAGCGCGCGAAAATATCTGACGCGTCCCAACGGCCCTAGAAATGAAGTCGACCTAGTTATTAATGCCCGCTTTCTTGTGGCAGATTTTAATGCTGGTGCAGTCACCATTTTCGTACAAATACAAGGATACCTGGTTATCCAAGGATAGGTTATAGAATCTAGGGCCACGGTATTGCCCCCGCCAAGTCAAGCAAAAAAGCGGCACGGCCGTACCATCTTTTTTTCAAAACAGTTCAGGCCATTTTATGCCCCCCTAGAACCTCGTTGTGGATAACACTAGAAGCCTGAAGTTTCAGTAACTAAGCAGGCATTGTATAATGACCAAGTAAATTTATTTATTGAAAACATAAAAGATTTTATTGGTATGGTGACTATAAGATAAGATGTTCTTAGGTTAGCTAATTACGTGATAACTGTAGACTGAAGGACCCTTAACTGGTGACTGAATAAATTAACCAACCTGGTATGACATGGATCTAACAACTTTTGACAATAGAAGAGCTGAGTTTCAAGACTTAGTTTTTTTTCCATGTTATGTTTTTGATGGCTACTTTCTACTTGACTACGCAGGAAAAAAGGTTATGTCATTTTTCTACGGCGAACGACGGAATGTCTCAGTAATGCATAAAATAGAGTAACACAATAATAAAATGTGCCGCATTTCCTTTCTTCTAAAATGAAGCCAAGCAAATGCAGATCCATTTCTAAGTGTATTCCGCGACAGTCTCATATTCTGAGAAGTAATTCACCTGACGCTCCACAGAGATATCATAGTTAAAAAAAATGGCTGCAAATGTTATTCATGACCCTAACGACTTCATATTTCAGACCTAGTTTCCCCTCGGAATGCCTTCACCTGAAATATTTACGGCAATATATTTTGACGACTGGCTCAGCGATAGTGACCATGCCGTCGGCCTGGCGGTCCTGGGTTCAAATTGAGTTGAGGAAATATCTTCAATGTACAGACATTTCATTTTTATCTATACTATTATGAAGTTGCACAATTAAAATGTCTGTATATTGAAAATATTTTCAAAAAATTCATTGTTAAGGACTATTCGGAGGTCACTGAATCGAAAAATATGTAATTAATTTTTTTGTATGTTGGTATGTGACGCTGTGGCTACATCACGCCAAATTGGCTTAACGGATTTCAACTATTTTTTGTACTCGGGGAGCTGGGTATCTCCAGATGGTTATAGAATACTTTTTACCCGATTACGCTGAAAAGAAAACAGGGGTTATGACTTTTTTTTCTCCGTGAACGAAGATGCGGGCGCCTTCTAGAAACTTTATAATAGTATAGATAACATAAACAAAAGACCAACCTTCTATGTTGGTACAAGGATAGCTAAATCCGAGGATGGTTATAGGATACTTTTTACCCGGCTACGCTAAAGTACAAAAGAGGGATTTCCCTCCTCTGCTAACGACTTTTTATCAAAATCGTTTTTAAATTACCATTTGATATCGTTGACAAAAAATTGAATCATACCTAATCACCCAAACATAACGATGATACGTGCATCTCCCTTTTAACATTATAAAGCGTCTACCTATTCTGTATCTCAAGCCCAAAACGTCCTAACTGCCACGATTCTCCGTCTAAAATACGCCATTTTGTATATAGTACGGTGGCTGTAAAGTTTTCGCAGATCTACCTCAGTCACGCACAGGCAGCCATCTATCAGGCTTTTGTTCCGAGCGCATAAATCCAGCAACTTCATATTTCAAGCATACTTTAAGACTGAGGGCGGCAGAATGGTGTTTGCTGGTTGCAATTTAGAACGGTTTAGGTAGACAAGGACAGCTTGCGTTGTGGAAGTTTGAAGAGTAAGAGAGATGTTATTACAGACATAAATAAGTGCAATGCGCGTATTACGCAATGGGTGTTTTGAGGTAATTTTTTTCAGCAAATATCAATGTGTGGCACATATTTCGACAGTTCTTTTAAAAATATTTTGAGGTTTCTGAAAAAATAAATACTAATACTGAATATTACCGAAAGCAATCGGTCCAAAAGTAGCATAAATTGTGCCTCTCTATTTTGTAAACCCTATGTCCAAAAAATATGAAAAAAAATACAAAGATAAAAATTAATAAATACTTCCAAGGAAAATTGTTTTCAACATAATCAGATATACCGTTTTTGAGCTATTGCCAATAAACTGCGCTTCTCAGCAGAAGGACGTAACTTAAGTGCCGTGGAGATACGCTATTTTGCTAATGTATTTTTTCATATCGTATTTTTATCATCTCTAGTGCATTTCTTTGTATAAACGGCTGCGGAACCCTACACTGAACATGGTCCGACATGCTCTTGTTTTAATTTAAATAATTATCTCTAAGTACGCTTGAATATCGTATACAAGGTTTATTAAACAAATTTGATTTTTTTGTATCGTTTCAAACTTCTCAATACTACTTCATATAATATGAATGCGCCAAACTTCTTCAAGTTCACATTAACTCCGAAATTCCGAGCCTAGTTAAAAGTTTAACAAGTCTTAAAGTTAGTTAATAATTCCCAAGTCACGTAAAAATCTCAAAACAACTCCGCCATCAAAAACTTAACACTTACATCAAAAACTGGGATTACGGGTAATTGCCAACATGCAAGAACTTGTAACTTGTAACTGTTAAATTATTCTGCCAGCCTTCGCCCAAGTTTGCAAAATTTAAAACCCGTGTGGAGCCAAAATCTGGAGCGGCGTTTAAACCAAACTTGCTGGCAGATAAACTTTGGAGTTAGGTAATATATGGCCGTTGGATTATTATTTAAGGCCGGAAAATTGATATAAAAACGGGTCAGTTGCAAATAGGACTCGCGCACCAAGGGTTCGTAGCCGTATATATGAAAAATTCAGTCTTAGCAGATCCTTATATATTAGTTACCATTTTATATTAGTTACTGATATAGACAGACAGACATAAAATTGTAATATTTTTAGTGTTTGTTGTTATAGCGGCAACAGAAATATCATCATCTGTAAAAATTTCAACTGTCATTCTATCACGGTTTATGAGACAGACAGACTGGTGATAGACAGAGAGACAGACAGATGGACAGCGAAGTCTTAATAGGGTCCCGTTTTACCCTTTGGGTACGGAACCCTAAAAAGTATTAGTACTTATAATAGCAGGAAAAAGTTCCTTTACTTTGTGATTGGAAGTATATACGTTAGCTTGTCACGGTTAAGCCAGATTTTGCTGTTACGGAGATGAGTTCTTTGTTATCATAGGATCATAGTCAAAAGCGTGCCCTGAAAGAAATAAAAAAAGGCGCTAAGGAAAAATGCTGACTAGGTCTCGTCTTATTGATGTAGCTTTTAGACATTTACATCTATACTATTATAAAGTTGTGAAAATTAAATGTCTCTACGTTGAAGTTATTTTTTTTTACATTCTTTGTTTGTGTCATTGTGGCTTCATCACGCCGAAACGGCTAATCGAATTTTAAATGTTTAACTAATTTTGATACACAGGTAGCTACTAATGGTTATACGATATTTTTACCTACCTACGCTAAGGTAAAAAGGAGAGTATGAATGAATGATAAAGGAATGAATGAATGTCTTTATTTGCTTCAAAATGTGGTAGAAAAACTTGGTATAAAGTATCATGGTCACACACATTCCACCAGAAACTGGCATGCGAAAATTATCACCTAATAACGTGATTATTAACATTTAATAACAATTTAATTATTAATATACAATGTATGTCAAAATTACAATAGGTATATAAAAAAGGGCACTTAAAACGTTAAAACTAATTATATAATTAAATGTCAATAAAAATCTTTAAAATAAGTAAAATATTCTTGAACAGAGTAAAAACATTCTTGTATCAACCAGTTCCTAAGTTTAGGCTTGAATAAACCAAGAGACAAATTTTTGATGTCATTATGCAAACGATTATAAATGTCAATATACTTACAGTATGCGTTCGTGCTGTACAATTGTGTCTTACGGGCAGGACCAACGAGACGATTTGGGTACCTTGTATGAAAATTGCATGTATCTTTACAGGTTTTGAAGTGTTCTGGGTGAGTCTTGACAAATAAACAAACTTCATATATACATGGCACAGTCAATATATTCAGTTTTCTAAATAGCGGCCTACAAGATGTTAAAATGTCTACCGTACAGATCGCCCTGACGCACTGTTTTTGTGCTATGAGTGCGCGTTTTGCATGGCTTGAATTTCCCCAGATGAGAATGCCGTATCTGAGCAATGAGCAAACATAACCATGGTACGCCAGAATTGCGGTCTCCTTGATGCTAACCTTACCTAGTGTCCATAGAGCATAAGCAAACAAGTTAATTTTGTTGCATAATTTATTAATATGCTCGCCCCAGGAACATTAATTGCTTAATTCTCTCAGACCCGTATTAAATTTCTACAAATTTGTGAAAAATCGTACTGCCGGACAGTGAAATTCCTTATAGTGCATAATCGCCTTTACACGAACGAATTCGTGGGCACGTTATATTATTATATAAGGATGCACATCAGTCGAAAAAAGTAAGCCACTCAAAACTACCGCAATATCGTCGATGGCTGAAGTTTTGCGGTGAGTCTTGTTTTGTTCCAACTATTCACACTACCAGGCTGGAAGTCTCTTTTTAATTTATATTGTTAGAAAAAAACTTCCGCGTGTAAAACAAGTTACAAGCTTTTGAGAACCTGGCCCCAGGTTGTAAACCTTGACTTGACTACATTTTTTGATTGATTAACTGTACTGTGTGCAGCAATCGCATTCTTTCAGATTAGATATCCACAGATGGTTATAGGATACTTTTTATTCGACTATGTTGAAGAAAACAGAGCGTTTTAGCCGTTTTGGTTTCATGAAGCCACAATGACACATACCATACCTGGCCCTCCAAGTAGTTCTATTCAAACTTTTTTTGTATTATCTTAAATGTACAGACATTTTATTTTTACAACTTTATAATATAATAGATATTATTTTCTGCCTTCCACTTTTCGTATAAACAATATTTTGATATAAACGCTAAACAAAAATAAAATAGCAAAACTAAACCCTAAGCGTGTTAAAGCACTATGCTCTAAAAACACACTAACGTAACAAGAACGAACATGGCATATGCATTAAACGTGGGAACTACACACTGATAAATATGACTCGGAAATGTAAATACATTTCGTGTAACAAAGGTATTTGTTCAGCGAGGTTCTACGGAGCAATATTTACTTTATTCACCATACGCTCGTACTGAAATTGACGCTAAAGTAAGGTGGCTATAAAAATGGTGAATCCAACCGGGACAATAGGCTATTCGCTATATATATCTATAAATATATTTATTTATTTTATTTATTTATTTAATCTTTATTGCACTAAAGAAACACTTATCGTACAAAAGGTGGACTTAATGCCATAGGACATTTTCTACCAGTCAACCTTGAGGCAAAACAGATAAATTGTGGGCGATGCAACTAATTTACAGACATAATTTAGGAAGATAAATATTTAGATACATACATATTTGTATTTAATTAAATTCAGACGAAACAAGCTAATCAGAGAAGCTTTAAATTTTATATATATTTGTATATGCATTATATTTATGTTATTCATGTATTTAAGTATATAAATACGTGTTTTTGTCATTACACAAGCCTCAGCACCGCCCACAATTTTTCTGCTTTGCCTTAAGATTGACTGGTAGAGAATGCCTTATGGCATTAAGTTTGCCTTTTGTACATAAGCTTTCTTTTGCAATAAAGATTAAATAAATAAAAAAAATAGGGATGATGACAAAATTTTAATAATTAGTCTGTCATGAAGATTAATCCCCTCGTATGTAATGTCAAAAATTTGCCAGTCAAATTGAAACTACATGAAATATAACATAGAGTATAAATAAACGCTCTGCACTAATTAGTGCCTAAACATGCGAGGGGTTAATAAAAAATATATGACACGATTTCTTTTTGAATCGTGGAAAAAATAACTGTTTTCTGTTTATTGTAAAATCAGACATGTAAAAGTACCCTTGAGGCCTACTCGCAGAATAGAGATTTGAATTTGAATCTTGGAGAACTACGTATTGAGTTTATACTTAAAAATATATATTTAAGATAGGCTAAGTACAAATATTGTAATAGATAAGAGTTGATTTGAAAAAATTACTGACTGTTGAGTTTGTTTCGGCTTTATTCTCAACAGTGGTCTCCTCTTGGGAAATGCCGTGGAGTCAGACTTATAAAAAAGGCCTTGCGACCTACTTACAGAATAAAGATTATTAGCCGATACATCGGGTCAAAATATTTATGTTTTGTACCTACTTATGACGTCACGAGCTCCCACTTCTAAACTTTAATGGGATTTATCTTAGCATTTTTTTTGTTAATTTGAAAAAGCGAAAAATACGTATCCGATTTTTTTAATTTTCTATCTGACGAACTAATTTGGATTTTGATTTTTGTATCTCGTCATCGTGCTTATTGAAGCAAAAGGATTGCCGGTAGAGATCCAAAAGGGATTTGATTATAAAAATTGTAATTTATATATTTATAGGTGAAAGCTAAAAAAAGTCAGCCCTGCAGTGCGCCTTGCTCTGGCTACATTGGTGCCCGACTAGCCGGTATTACGTACAGCCAAGGGCAAAGATAAATACACACAGATTTTCAAAAATATATACACACACACTCAACAAGATTTGGATATATATATAAATGAGATTTTGTGGTGTTTACATATCTTTGCCCTTGTGCATGCATGGCTATTTAACTACTGTATTGAAATGAATGAAGATCAGAAATGAGGAGATTCGTAGACGAACCAAAGTCACCGACATAGCGAACAGGGTAAGCAAACTAAACTGGCAATTGCCAGGGCACATAGTTCGACGAACCGATGGCCATTGGGTCAGAAATTTTCTCGAATGGAGACCACGTACTGGCAAACGCAGTGTGGGAAGGCCACCCCCAAGGCGGTCGGACGACCTAGATAGGTTTGCGGGGCGTCGCTAGATGCGGGTCGCCTCTATCCGGGCTATGTGGAAATCTATTGAGGAGGCCTGTGTCCAGCAGTGGACGTCCTATCAATGACTGAAATGATGATGATGATGAATGAAAAGGTTTAATTCAGGCAATATGGCCCATATAATAAATACCTTCTAGACTATATTAATACCTTATATACATACATATATATATATATATTTATATATATATAAATATAGATATATATATATGGTTTCAGGTAGTTAACCGCGGCGGAAACGCCGGAACTTGACACCTTTCGGCCAGAATTCTTCCTTTGTATAGACCGCCAGTTTGTCTGTCGGAACTTTCACCACGGAGGGAGTGAAATTCACAATAAATAACAAATAATAATTGACAAATTATGATTACGAGACCGGGATAATTTCTTTAATGGCAGGGACAATGTGCACTACGCTTCAAATCGAGACATGTCCTGGCGTAACTGGACGTTTGGTAACCCTACTCTTCAGCCGTAAGCCGGGTTAAATTGTCGTGGAGCCGAATTATTATTTCTGGCTCCATTTAGAAGATAATTACGAAGGACTTGTGGATAAATAGTTACTCAAGAAGCTTTTATAGTACAGTCACCATTAGATATACTGCAACAAAGGTGATGCTCACAAATAGCTGAACACGACTCTATTATCAAGACGTTAGAGTGCATTTCAGATGTTTTTGACTACCCTCATATGTATAAATAGGTTTGATGGCGACTGTACGTAATTAAAATTCAAATTCAAAACTTTATTCTGCGAGTAGGCCACTTTCTCTCAAGGGCACTTTTACATGTTTGATTTTACAATAAAAAAAACCACAGTCTAGATAATGACATTATAGTACATATTAATATTAATGCAACAGGCACCTAGGCACACTTTTACATTGTTTCCGGGTCCATTCGATTACATAACTTACCTATACTTACAGAGGCGTAAAAGGTGTCTAGGCGTCAAAAAAGCAAAAAATAATAAATAAATAATAGTATATAAAAAAAAGAAATAAGTATAATGGAGATAAAGAGAAAATCCGTGTTCAAATCGTTAAATGAGAAGATGTAAAAGATTTCCATGTTCAAGCTTTCGATGTAAAAAAATTATCAGATCCCAGGAAAAGTCAAGCCCTCAAGCTCTGACTTTACTGACTCTACACCTTATCTTAAAAAGTATGGCTTCAACTGACTTGAAGCCCCTAAGCCCTGATTTAACTAACCCTACACCTACAGATACCTACAGATACTTTTTTATTAAATACTTTTGGTCTGAGGCAAAGCAATGTTACGTTTGCCTTTGGTCCTACCTAGAGTAAAAGTAAGATTCAAAGCTGCAACATGTTTACCCAGAAGACACCTACTCTTTTTTTAAGTATTATTTAAGTAGGTATAGTCGCCCTATGTGTTTTTGTCACCGTCACGCCTAAAGAACGGGAAAGATTTCGACTATTTTTGGTACACGGGTAGGCGTGATATTCAATTTCTATTTGCTTATCACGATGTTGATCGGTACAAAAGATTCGCCTGTTTATTGAAGGAATTTCCTTGATCAATATTTTCTAACTGAACGCGTGGGCATCCGCAGATGGTTATCTATCTATCTATCAGCCACGGACGTCCACTGCTGAACATAGGCCTCCCCTATAGCTCAGCACAGTGTGCGATTCTGCGCAGACTGCATCCACCGACTCCCCGATACCCTTACGAGGTCATCCGTCCACATAGTCGGGGGCGTCTAAAGTGCGTCCACATTTGTATCATTTGCCCGTATCAGATCATCGTCGCGTGGCATGATCGCGTGTCACGATCACGCGTTTGGACGTTGCGCCGATCCGATCGCTCGAAATCCATTTGCTACGCGTATCACACACTTATATCGATAGAGTGCGGCATGATCGGCGCGCCGACAGTAAGCGTCCACGCAGTCATGCCACGGCACGGTGATCGGATACAAGCAAATGTTACAAGTGTGGACGCACCTCTACGCTGCGCTTTCCTATGCCACTCCAGGACTTTACTGCCTCAACGGCCATCCGTTCTCCAGGCTATATGACCCGCCCATTGCCACTTCAACGATACAATCCTGTGAGCCATGTTGGTTACTTTGGTTCTTCTGCGGATATCCTCATTTCTAGATGGTTCTAGAATATTTTTTACCCAAATACGCTCAAGCAAAAAAGAGGGTTATTTCTTTTTCTCCTTCGCAAACGATGTAGAACCTTCTAGTATAGATACATTTTGTATAAAGTCATGATACTGATTAGTATGCTAATTATTCCAAGACAATTTGTCAGTCGAGTCTTGGAGTTAATTGTCTCTTGGCGACAATACACAATCGCTTAGTGTACAGTCAGTTTCAGAATCTGCACGGGAGCCTAGTGTTGAAAATAATTAATTTGCATACAACTGTATTAGTCTCGTTCAATTCATAGATTTTATTGAATAGCTGTTGCCCGCGATTTCTTCCGCGTCGCGATGCCATTTACAGCCAAGAAATTGCCCGCAAATTCGTTCGCGGAGGAGAAGAAGTTATAACCCCTTTTTCTCAGGGTAGTGGGGTAAAAAGGGTCCTTTAACCATCTGTGGATGTCCAGTTACCCCGTGTAATGAAAATAGTTGAAATCCGCTAAGCCGATATGGCGTGACGAAGCCACAACGACACGTACAAACATACAAAAAATAAAAAAAAAATAAAAAACTATTGATTGACCAACAAATAGAAATTACCGTGACTGGTAATTTCCCTTTTGGGAATATTTCGTAAATTACTGATTCTTGGGAATGTTACCAGTAAGTTTACTGGGAATATTCGCATTTCAGGAATATCCCAACGGCACATCACTAATTCCATTACAGTAGTTTTTTTAAAATATATTTAATGTACTGACATTTCATTTTTACAACTTTATAATAGTTTAGATTATTATTTATTTTTCATCTCGTCATTCCAGGGTACCGTCAGTTCATAATTTCTTTTTAAGCAAACAAGCACGCGCACGCATGCACGCACACGCACACACACACGGTAAAGTTCTAGAATGGCGACCGCGTACAGAACCACCCAAAAAAATTGGCCTTTGTACAGCAGTGGACGTCCTTAGGCTGATATGATGATGATGATGATGAGTACTAGACTACGATAAACGACGATATTGTATACAAAGGAAGCAGCCAGGACTCAGGAACGAAATATTAAATACTCATCACAAAATTATTGGCACGTGCCGGTATAAATAATTATGATTAACTTTTACGTTTGTATATATTCGACGTTTTGGACGTCGTATCACGTCGTTCGAAGGGACCATTTGGACAAGAGTTTGTTGTCAGAATGCGTGAAAATAGTTTGTTTAAATCAACGTTCTGAACGGCCGCTCAACTTTTGCTGCTGACTGTGCAAATAGTCGCGTAACTACAGCAGCCATTATTGTTCCACTTAAGCTTTGAGTTCACATTTGTAAACTACGAACTGAGTGTTTCTCACGGCTTTGCTGACGGTTTATGGTAGGGCTTGGAATTCCTAAATTGGCTAGTATAGCCAGTATCGAATATTTCGCAATAGGGATGTTGACAACTATTGACAAATTTTTTTCTGTGTTATTTTATAGAACAACCTTTCAATAATAAAGATATTGGTGAAAAAACGACTTCAATCATATAAAAACTCCCTGAGATATAACAATGTCAAGTCACATTTTTGGACTTTCTCATAAAACGCTTCATACTAAAACATGTGACGTCACACGTTCCTACCTTATCAGGTTGGGAAATTAAGAACTTTGATCCGCAGCTATGTTAACTAAGCAACTGGCGTTACATTTAATGTGACATAAAAATGCCAGTAAAGCTCAAAGGCTTGATAAATAAGAGCATTATAAGAAAGGTTCTCATGTATGGTAGTGAGACGTGTGGGCTAAAACTCGGAGGGACGTGCATAGCATCCAAGTTTCCAAAATGAAAATGCTGAGGTGGATGTGTGGCAACAAGGCTAGATAATATCCACAACTAGTACGCGCGAGGAAGTCTAGACGTACGCGATATCGCCAATAAGCTGCAGGAGAGTAGGCTGCGATGGTATGGTCACGTAAAACAACGACCATTAGACTATGTAGGGAACCTGGTACTAAAATTTTCCATCCCCGGTCGAGTCATTCAGTGGCAGACCCAAAACGAAGTGGAAACATGTAGTGTAAAGGATATGAGTGAGTGTCAAGCATCCGAAGGCGATGTCGCGAATAGGGCGAAGTGGAATAGTAAAGTAAGGAAAGCTGACCCCACTGCCATGTGGGATAATGGCTACGAAGAGAGAGAGTTTTGCAGCTATGTTATGTTAGAACTTGCATTTACATATTAATAGATAGGTACATACACTAGAACGAGAGTGCAGCCGCTCCCTCGTTCTCTAGCACAGCAGCGAAACGAAGGAAGAAATATGTACCTATATTTAAAAAAAATCATCGTTTAATTTGATTTTATTGTAGGTTGCTTTTATTGTTTTTTGATATTTTATCGCTTTTTTGAGAAAAGCACTATACAATAACCTCAGACTGAAAAAGGATTGCTAGCCTCGTATCTCTATCAGCGTCTATATCTAAGTAGATATAGACGCTTATAGAGATACGAGGCTAAAATAGAGATTGCCAGCCAATTGGCTGGAAATCCCTATTTTCCCAATATTACTAAATATTATCGACAAAATTGGTTACAAACGCAGACAAAACTTCAAGCAAACAGCTTTATTTGTAACTAGTAATTGCCTTATCTGTAATTCATGAAACATTTCAAAACCAGAACATAAATAACGTGCATAAACAAATTAATGTTGTTATCACTATTTGCATCCGTAACGCAAATTAAACGAGTCGAAACAGCAAACAAGGGTGATTAACTAACGGGTTGTTTATCGACGATAAATAATTTGATAACGGCAATTATGGGATGTTGAAGTGATAAATAGATTTGTAACGGCGAATTAACAATTAATTTTATAGACCGAGGAAACCGATTTAACCTTTCGTATGCGGTTTCAAAAATGGGCTAATTAACACCACATAAGTGATATAGGGGTTCCCTAGCCAAAATGGCAAAAACAGAATCCTTATAGTTTCGTCATTTCCGTCCGTCCGTAGATGTATATTGATTAAAGGAATATAGGTGTCTCGTATAAGCCGCTACTTAGTTTGGTAGTTAAATTATTAAAATAAATATATAAAGGGTAACCATTTTACTAACTTCCTTCTAAACATGTTATTCCTTTAGGCGTTAATTTTTAAAGGGTTTAATTTTTTTCTCCTCCGCTGACGAAGTTTAGGAGAACATCTAGTTCTTTCTAAAAATAAAACATACTTGTCGGTGACACAGATTACTTTTCTAACTCGAATTGAATGCATTATTTCCTTCAGCAAATAATACATTTCATAAAATAATGTATCCATACTAATATTATAAATGCGAAAGTGTGTCTGTCTATCTGTTCTGTCTGTTACCTCTTCACGCTTAAACCGCTGAACTGATTTAGATGAAATTTGGTATGGAGATCGTTTGAGTCCCGGGGAAAGACATAGGCTACTTTTTATCCCGGAAAAATACTCTTATCCGCGATAAACGAATTTAAGGCGGACGAAGTCACGGGCAGAAGCTAGTTATGGAAATAAATTAACGCATGTAAACGATGGAAGCTCTTTACTCACAGAACACGTAAAGGTGCGTCAACACTTGTATCATTTGCCCGTATCAGATCATCGTCGCGTGGCATGATCGCGTGTCACGATCACGCGTTTGGACGTTGCGCCGATCCGATCACTCGAAATCCATTTGCTACGCGTATCACACACTTATATCGGAAGAGTGCGGCATGATCGGTGCGCCGACAGTGAGCGTCCAAGCAGCGCGATACGCAGTCATGCCACGGCACGGTGATCAGATACGAGCAAATGATACAAGTGTGAACGCTACTTAATAAAACAGTTATATCCGTTACACTGTGTAAATTAACGTTACACTGTGTTGCCTCGAGCGTCGATGTGTGCGCTCTCGGTTAAATATTATCCTGGAACTGTGGCCGCATTATTAAAGCGTGAATTCGCTATGAATTTATAATGTAGTGTAAATCTATACTATAATAAAGTTGCAAAAATGAAATATTTGTACATTGAAGATATCTTAAAAAAAATATATTGTAACAGACTGTTTGTGGGTCACTAAATCGTTATAAAAAATATTATGTTTTGTATATTTAAAGGTGTCGTTGTGGCTTCATCACGACAAATCTGCTAAACGGATTTCAACTATATTTGGTACACGGGTAGCTGAGTATCTCCAGATGGTTATTGGATACTTTTTACACGACTACGCTGAATTAAAAAAGAGGGTTATGATTTATTTCTCCTCCGTGGACGAAGTTTGCGGGGCACATTCTAGTATTGAATAAAATGCTTGAGCCAGCGACTTTGTGCGACTGGTCCCTGCATTTCGAATAAATAATGTTATGTCAAATTAGTTCTAATACGCATATGATAACGAGGCATCAAAATAATAATTCTTATTAGTCCGTATATAAAGGTATAATAAATTAATGTAATTATTAAAAAAAAAATTAATCGCATTAAAGTTAAGGATTGGGGGTTCGTGACGTCACTCCTACTTAATTTACAATTTGTACCTAGGAGTGACGTCGTGACATTTTGACTCAACGTATCGCCTTATTGTTTCGATTGCTTAAAAAAGAAAAAATACACGTCTCCATTTTTTTTTATTAATCTACATGGTGGATTAATCATTGAAATTTAGTCATCATCCCTATTCAGTCACATTCTATAAATTATTTTCTGGACTAAAATAAAAATAATACAGTACATCTTTTTAAACAATTCCTTAAATAGTAGAGAAAATGTGCAAGAACGCTTAATCATAACGCATAAATGACTTGTTTGCTTAATATTTGCTTCTGTTTCCGCGATTATTACTCATTTATATAAAACAATTTTACAGATTATATCGCGTAGACTTGTTTGCTGTCTAATGTCAAACTATTTAGAATACTTAGTATATTGTGGAGGTTGGAGATCACATTGATACTATTAAAATTTCCACGGTAGAGAATTATTAATTATTACGCGAGAGAGACAGGCAGGTATTTTAAAAGCAGGCGATGCATTTAAATTAAGAATGCGTTATTCTTCTGTTTCGTTCGATTTATGTAAAAAGGTATTAGTTTTAAATGAACTATCGACTATAGAGAAGATATCCAAAACGTTAAAATTGTGTTTTACTGTTTTTTTGATGAGCTACACCCTTACAGTATCTATCTTTAATATAATCCATAGTTACTTACTTACTAGGCAATAGCTTAAAACGCCTTTCACAGTCAGAAACACTTATTCAAATCGAAAATTGCCAAATCTATCCAGAAACGTTTAATTAAAACTTACATGTGGATTATTGCACTGTATGTCTGCCAGACATGTATCCTGAGACAACGCGACAGAGAATAAATCGAGGCATTCGAGATGTGGTGCTGGTGGAGAATGGAGAGAATAAGTTGGACAGAAAGAGTCACAAAAGAGTTGGTATTGAATAGGGGTAAAAGAAAAAGAAGACTTGAAGAGGGAAATAAGCTAAGAATCAGTTATATATACCAGATAAAGGGAACGGTAGGCATCGTGACGTACAAAGAAGTTAAAGAACTTGCACTAAGAAGACAGGACTGAAAGGAACTGCACCGACAAGAGTGAAACTCTTAAATAATGAATGAATGAACTTACTTACTCCGTTAGCTCAACGACGCAAAGTGAATCTTAACCTCCGACAGCTGAACCCGCCACTGTTCTCATTTCTCGTCTCCAACACAACTGAGTTTACAATAGATTTCACAATACTCTCTAAGTCGTCAACTGGGTCTCCTTTGGAATCACTAATGTCGTTTGTCCTAATGTATCCTTTGTCCTAATGTTTCGTTTGTCATAACGCATTTTTTCAGAAACTGTAATTTTTTAAGGGTTTTTTAAAATATCATCGTATAGAGTAGGATGGTGAGGTTTGCCTTATAACAATCTTGAAAAGTTTACAGTTTCGTAAAAAAATGCGTTATGAGAAACGATACATTAGGATAAATGACGTTAGGGATTTCGATATAGATCCAATTTAAATTAATGACGAATTCACGAAATGCACTTTTCACCTGTTACACTATTTTAACGATTTACCTTTGTCTATACAATTTGCATTTTAACTCACGCATTCTCCAAAAGCCATAACTTAACCCATAATTAACTGTTAAACCGCAATTTCTTTATTTGCACAAGGCCTATCGCGTTATTTATCGCACGGAACCCTGGACGGAACCCAGCTCGTTAGCGCGATTTACCTCCGCTCTAACTCACGGTACGGAATGCCCGGATAATGCCTAATGCTGTTAATAGCCTGGTAATGTTGTCTATCTACAAAACGGCATGAACATAAAGAAATGTATAATTATCTTCTATACTGTAGTAATATTTAAAAATTCAATGTCTGTACATTGAAGATATTTAAAATATATATATTGTAGCAGACTATTTGGAGGTGACTGAAATGAAATGTATTTATTTTTTATTTTTGTGTGTTTGTGTGTGTCGTTGTAGTTTTATTACGCCAAATCGGCTAAACGGATTTTAACTATTTTTCGCACACAGGTAGTGGTACAAATGTTTATAGGTTACTTTTTACTCGACTACACTGACGAAAAAAAGAGGTATTTTGAATTGTTTCTCCTCTGCGAGCCGCGAATGAAGCCATTATGTAAGTTTTACACAAATATATAAAACTACTGCTATTGTTACTAAAACTTCATTTCTTTGTTTCAGGTAAGTGGACATTCATACTTAGTATTAAACTGAAGACTTCGTAATACAAGAAAATAATTTAAAGAATAAAATCTTGTCAATGGTAAGCATTAAAAGCCATATTGAGATGGTTTAGGTTCGTGGAATGAAGGAAATGAAGACCAAAAAAACTATCTTATAAACTATTTTATTCTAAGAAATACTTATAAAATACCGCTGACAACTCCTACTTCACACTTCTTAAAAATAACAGTACCTCCCAGGCCCGGAAGTAGACTCAAATAAAACTTAGCAAAAAAATTTTTAAAAATACAAAATAATCAATATAACTTGAATTCGTATCTACAATACAATTAGCAAGTCACCTGTGTTATCACTACAAAATAAAATAAAGCAAAAATAGCAATTGGTCAATCGACCATGAATCTCACAGATGGCGGCGATCGTTTCTGTTACGCCGTGACCACTGAGCTATCCGTGCTCTGGACAACCGTTCAAAAATTCCAAGCATATGCTTAGGTCTCCTCGTTGCGTCAGCCTTCGTTTGACACGAGTGTCTTACAACTTCCACTCTGATTTCTATTATCGCAGTTCTATAAAGGGCCTCGTTCCCAAGGCTGCGAACAAAGAAAACAAACCGTAAATGCTCACTCACTTTGGCTCGACCACTGAATTTTATTTTATGACGTCGCAAAAATCAGAAAGCACTTACCCCGTGTTTCGATAACGTTTGTACACAATTATTGACCACTGCGCAGCTCACCTACGGTACTTTTATTTCGATAACTGGTATTCGCATGACAGAATAATAAATTCACGAAATTGTTAAAGCGATCACAGTGACATTCACTTGATCGATCTCATATTTCCTGCCACCCTCATTTAACCAAAATCTGAATTTTAGCTAAACCACATTCCCACCATGACCCATAGCGCCATCTGTCCTCGGGAGGGCTAAACAGTCATTGCAATATATCATTTATCAATTTTACTGCTAGGTGTAATATTACAGTAATTTGTGAACGAAGACATTGATTAATCTTTCAGAGCGTAAAGATAATGAAGTTATTTCTTGCTTTATTTTATATTTCTCTAGTTTATATATATATATATGTTGAAGTGCAAGAAACGGAACGTCAAATCATACCAGATTTAGGTGTGTCTGGAAGTGAAGGTTGGCAGCACTGTGTGAACTGTCAGTGATGTTTGCGCGGTAAACGAAGAACACCTGACAGCTGTCATAGTCAAGCGGGATCACTTGCTATTGTGGCATCGAACTGAACGGACGTGCTACCAACCTCATTCCGGCTTCACCGCGTTCCGATAGAAATCGAAATCCATTTTCATACGTGTATTGATGGATTATTTTGAGATGATTGTTTTTGGATTTGTTTTTATTAAACTAGAAGAGTTTAAATCAAGTTTTATTTTCATTGACTGCAACGAGCGTCAATTAAGAAAGTAATAGAGAAAAGTTTTCTCAGTCCACCCGTGACCATGGAAAGCTGAAAAGCTTCCGAAACGTTGGGAAGTAAAATGAGATAATATACGCGATATAATCCGCTAAATTGTTTTATTTCAAATATAATCCATTACAATCATTTTCTTTTTGAAAATATCTTCAATACACTTACAGATATTTCTCCTTTACTACTTATAATATTAATATAGTATAAATTATTCTACTATATTGTTATTTATTTGCGCAATCTCTTATTACGAGGCTTTTGTCAAAGTAAACATTCCGGTCCAGTGCAAAAAGCGTAACACAAGTAAGTACCTCAGTGGAACCCGAGTGCGTCGCGGCAAATCTAAAACACTGGATGTCGCGCTCCAGCGTACTGTTACACTGCTAACTTGTGATTTTGGCGATTCTGATACTCAAAGATAATCAATACAGGATGATTGGTTATTGAGTACATTCCTTTTAACGAGCCTTTTTACCACGAGTTAACAGAATTTTGTTCTGAACAATTATGGATCTGTGCGGACATTAGATTGCTCAGCCAGGACTCGGATACGTACACTTATATTAATGATATACACGGATGTAAAAGGTGGTTAGACCACTGTGTTGTCACAGAGTGCGGATCGGACACAATTAAATCTATATTTGTCATAAAAGATGTTTATTGGTCTGACCATCTTCCACTGTACATTGAATGTAATCTTGATATATTGAAGCCTACAAACTTGATCCCGGTGTGTAATAATGTAAAGGGTTTTAGTACAACTCATTTTCAACACAAAAGGTCATACATCATACCCTGTCCGAAAATTATTAGTTTCCGAGACATTCATAATTTTGCTGCAGATAGCATGTAGTTAAGTTTAAGTGAAATCCCTTTTTTTTCATCAGTATCCTACATCATTTGAAACATAATGAGATACTGTTTTTTTTTAAATACGTGCCAGTTTTATTTTCGTATGTTTTTTTGAGTAATCACGCAAACTTAGATTTTCCGCTTCGCATAAACCTAAACACGGAAAACACTACTATACAGTAGTGTGGCGTCCATATAAGCCGATTCCCAACGGGTTTCCCAAGGAAAGGCACATAACGCGTAACCACCTTTTTTTTCAAATATGAGTAATTTACGCTTCGGCTTCCATCGTAATTTTTCTGACGCCATGCCTCTATTAGGTATCCATACTAATATTATAAATGCGAATGTGTGTCTGTCTATCTGTCTGTCTATCTCTCTGTTACCTCTTCACGCTTAAACCGCTGAACCGATTCGGATGAAATTTGGTATGGAGATAGTTTGAGGCGGCGATTCTTTATATGGCACCGACTCCAAAATAACATTAATTGTATATACAGTATAGATTGAGTATACAAACAGTTACTTGTAAGTAATTTGAAGAAACTGAATTATGGCGTTATTTTTTACTTTTTAGTTTTTTTGGAGTCGGTTTTATTTTTTTGTTTACAAGTTTATTTATTTTACACTTTTTAGTTAATCGTTACTTAAAAGTGTATCTCGTGACGATTCGAACAAGCCCAAACACGGCTAGGATACATTATTTTATTACATAGCTCTGGTGCCTACCTTCCGGCTCCATCATCAAATCAATTCGATGGTACCATTCTCATCAGGAACATTTAAATTTGTGACTATGAAGTTGCTTAGCTAAATTAATCAAGATATTTTGTCGCCACCCGTAAATAATTTATCATTGAGGAGTTCCGATGGCATTCTGTGGTCTTCTGCATCAGTTCTACTTCACCAATTTACACTTTCTGAATGCAAATGCTTATTATGTTTCTTATAATACCAAAATCGCTATATATATGCCTACAATATTTGAGGAGTTCCTTCAATTCCTCATGGATTCCATCATCAGATCTTCACCAAAATTAAATGGGACCAACTAGAAAGTACCTTCTATAAAACCAAAAAAAACATTTTGAAATCGGTCGAATAGTCTTGGAGTAATCGGTGAACATCCATAAAAAAAAAAAAAAAAACCCGTCGAATTGAGAAACACCTCCTTTTTTTGGAAGTCGGTTAATTATACAAACCTATGTGAAATTATTTTTTTTTTTCATTTGGTGGGCCGTTTTTTCTCATATTACACAACTATCGATATCGATAAAAAATGTTTCTCACACTAGTTTGATTGCGACAGTCTTTTGTTTTGCTATGGATTTTCCGGGCTCTGCTCATAAATTATCATTGCCATTAATTTTCTGAAGAGGTAGTAGGCTCACAGATACAGAGTAGCAGGGCGACAAGGAATTTAGGATAAAATTGATTTCAAATTAATGAATTCATCAAAAAAAGTTTCGTGTGTCATAGCTAGTTCTATATCTGTGGACTACTTGGAATTCTTTGGGGCTTTTGGGGATAAGAAAGGGTTGGGATATTATGTGGGGTATATTCTTGTTTCAAGACCGCGGTGGAAGACACCGCCGGCGGGGTCAACGGTATCGGTGTAGAGTGTGCCTTCGTGAGTCATTTTGGTCTTGGAAATCGATAGTAATTTGAATCATGATTTATGTGCCTGTCATCTGAGTCCAAGTCGGAGAAGTCATCAGGATACTACCTTTTTATGGTAACCATAAGTAATGACGTCATCCGGGTCGGATAGTAAGTGACGCGGTCTTCTAATCAGCCTGTCCATGGCTGGGAGCGGTTTCTGTACTTGTAAGTCAGCCCGAGGGCAGTGTGCGCCATACAAAAATACAGACAAAAATAACCACAGTCCGTCACTAAGTACCTCGATTTGTGTGGAGGTTGTTTACCCAATACAAACACAAACATTCCAACAAACAACGTTGCTATTTGAGAATTGTTTTTGTGTCGCGATACCGTGAAGAGTATACGGAGAAAGCTGTTTTTTTCGGATACAAATAATTTAACTGTTCCTTGTCTTTATGGAAAAATATATGTTGTCAAAGCTTCTGTTGAATGACCTCGTAAGTGTAGCGGGGAGTCAGTGGATGCGGTCTGCGCAGGATTGCAACCAGTGGCGAACTTTAGGAGAGGCCTATGTACAGCAGTGGACGTCCGTGGCTGATAGATGCATGGTTGGGCTTTGGGATAAATGAAAATATATTTTGAATCGATTCCTTTGTGTTTCCAAAGTTAGTCGCAAAATATATAGAGTCGGACCATTTTATCTCTTCCAAGCTAATGAACTGTCAAATATATTAAAACTGAATATGGCAATGTTTTGTATCTGTCACAGACGTCAAGTTGTTTATGTGTCTTAAGAAACAATTTATCTTTACGCGTTGGTTTTAAAAAAAAGTAAATGTTTAACTATGGGAAAACTATATTAAAGGGGTCAGCGGAAACTGCTTTTCCGCATGATCATTAACTTCGATGCTGTAAAGCAACAGCAAGAAGTGATTATCGCTGAACAGCGGCAATGTTTACATTGCATTAAGTCTTTGGCTGGTAAGATTAACCAATCTTAGTACTTTTGAATAACACCAATATGGTTTTTGTTAAAATAATGTTCAAGTGAAGCCATTAAGCTTTTAGCAGCCTCTTAAGTGCACTTAGGATATATAATTCTTATGTTTCCGACGACTCCGATAGTGACAAAAGCACAGAACACAACGCCACATTACAAGCTGAGTATGAAGAGGTCGAATACTTAGATACATCATACACAGAATATGAAGAAGTAGAATATTTAGAAGTCTAATAATTTAGGTATATACGTACTGACTTCAGAGAATCATAAAATAGCTACAATAGGTAGATAGTATTCATGTAATCAAATCGTATGATTGATACACAAATCGCATGGTGAAAGTTTATGTTTTAGTTTTATAAAAGGCGGTTTTTTTATTACGAAAATCAAACATGCCTTTTAAGCGCACATGGCGCTCCTAGGCGATATGGAGTGACGAAAGGACGCTGGGACTGGTTAGAGAAGACTAACCCATGTCCAGCAGTGGATGAACATAGGCTGCTGATGATTATAACTTTCGTATATTTGAATGTGTACCACTCTCCCAGCTGTCTCCTTGCTAAATATAATACTAAAATGTTATTTGCACTTTGATTAAAGGTTGAGGATAATACACAAGTATCAAGACTATTTAGTGCCCTATTTTCAGTGTTTCCATATACCAATGCACAGATAATACAATTAAAATTGGGTGGGTAAAGATATTATAGCCAGACTCTAGGCAATTTTCATTACACAAAGTAGTCAATTACATTTTGTGTTTATTAAAGCCCTCAACAGCATTCTTATTGTAGACGACCCATAGACTATTCATTAGAGAATGAGGGTTTTCTAAAATTAAAATATCACCAGTTTGCGCCAGCATGACGTAAGGTCTGATTGACAAGAAGTGTCAACATCTTGTGCTGTGATTGGTGGATGTTCATTTACCCGATCACAATCCTCTACGCTTGGGAAGCTCCACGCATTCACAATCCTCTGTCGAACGTCATCAAATGCAGAATCCGTCGAAATTCGGTGATCTTCGTCAGGAATGCCTGCATCGGCACCCGGTACTGGAATCATTGGTAATAATATTCCATTTCGTGGCCCTTTGACTCTCCGCATTGAGCTGGAAATCGAGGCGGAATGAAATTATGTTTTGTTTGTTTCTATTTATGAACGCCCTGTATATTGAATCGTATTGGAATGGCGCTTGACTTTGATAGGATTTGGCTTCAACTGACTTCGTAATTTTAGAGTTCCGTAGCCAAAATGGCAAAAACGGAACCCTTACATAATATTTTCTTCTGTTTCCGCGATTATTACTCATTTAAATAAAACAATTTCGGTTTCGGAAGGTTTTCAGCTTTGCGTATTCACGGGTTGACTTAGAAAAGATATATTTTTCTCTGTCAAAGTTTCAATTTGTGCAAACTACCCACTTTGAGAAAACAAATAAAGGTGTAGATATATGCCTGATAGGCCTAATATGTAAAGACAGTTACAGATGTGCCAGAAGGTCTTAATTATTTTATTTTAATAATTTACTAGCAGCATTTCACAAAATGAACCCTTATAGTTTTGTCATGTCCGTCCGTATGTCACTGACATTTTACTCAAAAACAACATGATGTATATTGATAAAATTAGGAGTATAGGTGCTTGTATTAGCCGCTACTTGGTTTGAAAGTTAAATAACAAATAAATATTTCTATTGGGGGCACTCCATACTCGTAACCGAAACTGAAAAAAAATCAGCAAGTATCAGTAGTTTACGTCTAAAAAAGTAACAGATAGAAAGAGTTACATTCGCAATTATAATAATAAGTAAGTATGGATCTGACTAAATTAAATGAAACGGCAAATTGATGATGGATTATTCTTATCCCGAAATGTTTAACAGTATTTGATAATTTTGTAGCGTGAAATGAAAACGTAATTGAAATGAATTTTTGTAACTGACTTTTGCCAGCCGGTTATCTGGCGTGATAAACGTATTTTGCTTTAAAATTCGGAAACCGCAGATCTGTCAGATTAAAAAATATAATCTATCTTGTCACTACTTTGAAAATACCTCTTATTATATTTTGCTTTAACGGAAAAAGTAGTACTCTATACTATTATAAAGTTGTACAAATAAAATGTCTGTACATTGAAGATATTTAAAAAAAATTGATTGTTACGGACTATTTGGAGGTCACTAAAACGAAAATTTTTTTTTTTGGATTTTATGTATGTTTGTATGTGTCGTTGTGGCTTCATTACGCAAAATCGGCTAAATAGATTTCCACAATTTTTAGTACACGGGTAGCTGGGTATCTCCAGATGGTTATAGGATACTTTTTACCCGACTACGCTGAAGAAAAAACGACAGATTATGACTTTTTCTCCTCCGCGAACGAAGTTTCAGGAATCTTCTAGTTAAAGGTTATTAAAAAGTGATACGGACTATTTTAAGTACACTAAATCGATTCTTTTTTTTTCTATTTTTTGTATGTTTGGTTGTAGTTATTGTATATACACATATAAAAAATAATAACACGTTCAAATGGTTTTTTTTTTAATTGACTACTAAACTTTTAAATCACAATACTGGACTCCTTCTAACAGTAATGAAAATATGAAGCACTACCCTAACTGGACAAACATATCAATATAAAATATCTATATTATATGTCCCTTATCTGTTTGCTTCTATTTACTGTAAATATTTTTACACTTTAGCACGCTCACTCATAGACGGTCACACACACAAAAACACTCACACGCACACACGTACCGGCATACGAACACAATATAGTAAATGAGTATTTTGTAAGCTTCATTTAGTACAATTTGTTTAAATACATAGGTTAAGATATTCGAATAACGAAACTGGGTCCTGTAACACAGGGTTTCCTAGCTCAAGACGCAGGGTCGTGATTTATTGTGGTGTACAATTTTAAACAAAACAGTTTTTTCATTTTCATATATCAGAAATTAACTATAGGATCTGTTTGAGAACTAAAATAGTAGATTGTTTGACAAGGGGCTAAAGTAATAACACGAAGTGATTATTTCGACAAGCTCAAGAAGTGAACGAGGGCAAATATGTCTTGAGTGTCATAATGGCTTTTAGCCACGTGTTAAACACTCTGCTTTTCACTTCGACTGCGAGAAAATGAAAAAGACTTAACATTGAAATTGTATACATATTTCATGAAAAAATAAAAGTACAGTTTGAACAATTGTATCAAAAAGTTTGGCCAATCTGATCAGGTTGGTTTGGTTGTTTTTAATTATTTGTAAGGAGTATGTCGCTGGCCACAAGTTTTTTTATTCAGTGTCTTAGAAATTTGTATGGGATTATATGGCTTTCTTTTAAACCCTATGGGCTAAATGTACTATTTTAGTCTCGCTTCGCGAAGCTAATTTGAAGTACTTTTTGAGCAGGAGAAGTGAAAAAATATTTCTAAGCCACGCGTACCCCGTATACGATTCGCCACACTATACCTATTAGGAGTTATTAATCTCCATCGCCGCTCTTGGGCGGTAAATTAGGTTTTGGCGCAATCGCCGATCGTATCGCAAATTCGCAGCAATTAGGACCAAACTCATCAACGCCTGGCAATATCAATATCTAAGTGCTAATAGGACCAATAATAGAATCACTTCTTAAGAGAAAATGAGCCTTAACTTTGTGATGCAAAAGCCTTTTTGTTTTGAGTAGATCGTGTGTACATAGTCTTTATAAACGCTTGGACAGAAATTAGGCTGCTATTTTAGATGACTATTAGGTTAAGATATGTGTTGCATTTCCATTCAATAGATATACAAATCCAGAGAGAGAGAGAGAGAGAGAGAGATAATACAAATTGTGACGAAAACCAGGGACAAACTCAGCAAGTAGGTAAATACCTTGACTTGGCTCGCTAGGTGACCGCTATGATCCCACATAGCGGTCACCTAGTGAGCCAAGTCAAGGTGTTGATTCGACTATCATTGCCCCGATAGCGAAGGGTCTCAATCAATAGCTCAAGAGACTCTCGCTAGAGACCTGGATCGAGGATCAGGAAGGACTTCTTGCTGCAGTCATTATTGCCTAGATGAGCTGTTGTTTTGTTAGGCTTTTTGTAACGTGTTTATAGGTGCTTTGTATTTTTGTATAACTGATTGTAAAAAAAAATTAGGCAGCCATTACACGGTAAATACAGATCGCGATCTTTGATCGTTTGTCAATTGGGATGTTGACTATAGTAAAACTAATAAAATTTTGATGCGAAATGGTAGTTTCTGTGAAAGAAAACCTAAAAAAATTAGTTCGAGACCTTTTTTTTATGTAAACCATTAGCTGTCATCCGAAGCACGATATTTCATTATCAATATGCCTCACAATTCGTCGAACGGAAAATATAGCGTAAAAATAAATGCAATAATAATTTCATTGACATGGAAAGCGATGGTGTGGGACTTACAAGAGCTTTTTAAGCTTTTCAACCGGCAAATAACTGTCAACATCGACAAAGCTTTTTACATGATGAATCGTCTACAACGATAAACGCTTGCAAAAATTGCAATCGAAAAATGCACGGCCGAACGTAGAATTCCCGTAGAATCCCACAGTGTAAATTAAAAGAAACTTTCAATTGCGAGTAAAACTCTTTTTTTATTGCTGAATAATTAAGGATAATTATTTTCAAAAAAAAGAAGTGATAGGGATATTTGGTACCACTTTACGCAATAAACTCCGAGAAACCCTTGTTTTTAATTTCAGTCCATATGTCACTGGCATTTAACTCGAATAATATAGGATGTACATTGATGAAATTTGGAGTATACGTGTGTAAGCCGCTATACTTAGTTTGATAATTAAATAATTTTAAAAAATATTCCTACGGGGGCACTCCATACTGAAACCGAAACAGTTTTTTTTTGCAAGTATCCATGTGTGGCACTTATTTCGACTGATCTTTTAAAATCATTTTGAGGTTTCTAGTAACATTACTTATTTACTTGTTATCGTTCAACTCAATCGTCAATATGATGTCGATTATAATGTATTTCAAAATTAATAAAAAAAAGTTTTCTACCTATGGATTTCTGCTATTTTAGACACACTAAATTATACACACAGGGTTTGTAGTTTCTTGTTATTCACATCCAATCTCTTCATTCAAAACGCAACTCAATTGTCTTTAAAAATACTAGAATCAAACTCCAAATCCACTTGCCGGCCGATTTTTAAACAGGAAAATACTAAACCCCCTAATTCCCCGAGTTTTCGAGACTGCCGTATTCGGGACACAATTAGCGTCCCCCCTCCACCCCCTCTGTTGAAAGGAACCCATTAAATGGCTGAAGCAGACATTGTTCGCCCAGCTCGAGTTCGGCTTAGAATTCCAAGTGAGTATTGTCAATGTTCGAATTCACGTTAAATATTAAGTTTGAACGTTCTAGTTCTTTCGGGCTTCGTTCCTAAATTCGTTTTGGCGGTCCGTTGATCATTTATTGTGATGCGATATAAACTTTACATTTAAAGAATTATTATATTGCTAGAAAGTGCCCGCAACTTTGTTCGCGGAGGAGAACAAGTCCCAACTTATCTTTACTTGTACATCGTAGTCTGGTAAAATAACCATCTGGAGATACCAAGCTACCCGTGTATCAAAAATTGTTGTTATCCGTTTAGCCAATTTGGCGTGATGAAGTTGCAACGACACATACAGAAATGTGTTTTTTTTTTAAATCAGTGACCTACAAATAGTTCATTACATTACAGTATATGTTTTTTAATATCTTCAATGTACACACATTTCACGACACGTTTCGCTCAGTGGGTTGTACAACGGCCTACGAAGCTGGCGGCCCCGGGTTTGAATCCCGGCCAGGACAAGTGTTTGTGTGATGAGCACGAATGTATGTTCCTGGGTCTTGGATGTTTTCTGTGTATTTAAGTATTATAATTTATCTATTTATTATGTATATCGTCGCCTAGTAACCAGAGTAAAAGCTTTGCTTAGTTTGGGACTAGATCGATTTATGTAAGTTTGTCCCTGATATTTATGTATTTATTTATTTCCTTTTATCAACTTTACAATAGTATAGATAACACAGAGTTTAATTGTACAGGAAAAAAATAATGTGACCTACTAAATTGCAAGCAGGATTTAACCTGCGACCTCTTCTTGAAGTGCTCTGACCAACTGAACTATCGCAAATTTACGTATGTGGCTTGAAATAAAACACAATCTACTTAGCACTAGTTGCGCCCTCTGTATTTGTTTAAATGCTTAGCGTATACTCCAAGACATGCGTATCACGCTACGTCTCTGTCCCATTAAATAAGAGAGGATAATGATGACGACCTAGAGAACGCTCCTCATTGCGATGGACTGACCAAGTAGAAGCCCTAACGAAGTCACCCCTAAATCAGTGTGTTCAAAATGCCTCAGTTACAGAGAAAAAAGACAGCAACCCTTATGACTACGACTACTCTGCCAGAAGTAAAAGAAGAAGAAGACAAAATAAGCCTTCATCATCATCTTCATTTCAGCCATAGGACGTCCACTTCTGGACACAGGCCTCCTCAATAGATTGCCACATGGGCCGGATAGAGGCGACCCGCATCCAGCGAGTCCCTGCAACCCTAACCAGGTCATCTGACTCTGTAACTGTAACTCTGATTCTAAAAAGTTAAGTACAGGGAAAGCGACCAAAAAGAAGAAATCATATGCGGTAGTCAGATCAGATTTTCGACAACATCAACACAAGGGTCCACGAAGCACTTCACACTAACGAAGA
Organism: Hedya salicella; assembly: GCA_905404275.2. Lineage (NCBI taxonomy): Eukaryota > Metazoa > Arthropoda > Insecta > Lepidoptera > Tortricidae > Hedya > Hedya salicella. Next base: position 26,856,748 of record FR990101.1, read on the forward strand.
TCGCAAAAAGTGGAAAGCGATCGTGCTCAAAATAAGGAAGTCATAACATGACTTTCAGTAATGAGGTATAAGATAAAAGGAGGAGATACAAGGAATAAACCTTATTCCATGATGGTCGAATAGAACACAGGAAGAGACAAGAAGATGATTAGCAAGATACACAGGAAGAAACTAGTATGTCCCCAAATACCAAAAGGGCAAATTCGAACGGTCGTACAAAACGATAACATTTATTGCTACCCGCAATCATGCGGTTAATTTACGAGGTACTAAAGTAACAGATAAATTGTCCAGATAGAACCCTCTCGCAGTGAACACTAGCTAATGCGCCATTAGAGGCCGCCGGTCCTAATGTCATTTTTAGAACGGTAGGGGTGTAATGCTGGTGTAATACAACTGAGAATCTCGATTCTAACATATTTAAGTATTTTCATTTGAATACTACAGTGCATATTACCGGTGATGGCATACCGAGCTAAGTCGTGGTCTCTAACTATGGGCCTCTTAAGGAAGCTCAGAGTCACTCAGCGAGCTATGGAAAGGGCTGTGCTTGGGATCTCTCTACGAGATCGAATCAGAAATGAAGAGATTAGTAGACGAATCAAGGTCACCGACATAGCAAACAGGGTAAGCAAACTGAAGTGGCAATGGTCGCCTCTATCCGGCCCATCATAATTATAGCATAGAGAAACTTAGCTAACTGTTTAAAGAAGTACAAAGCATTCGAGGATGCAAAAACTTTGTTTGCGCATATTTTTGTTTGTCCGAATCATGTCTACGCATAAAATTAATAGGCATATTTTTATCAGACCGAAAATTATTTGGTCATAATTTTGCAACTTATGTTTTTAATATTTTTTTCTGTTTCCGCGATTATTACTCATTGAAATAAAACAATTTAACGGTTTATATCGCGTATATTATCTCATTTTAGTTCCCGACGTTTCGGAAGCTTTCCAGCTTTCCATGGTCACGGGAGGACTGAGAAAAGATGTATTTTCCTCTGTCAAAGTTACAATTTGTGCAAACTACCCATTTTTTTGAAAAAACACAAATAAAGGTGTACATACATGCCAGATGGGCCTAAGCTGTAAAGACAGTTACACATGTGCCAGAAGGGCTTAATTATTTTATTCTAATAATTTACCAAGCAGCATTTCACAAATGAGGCTTACTGAGGAGAAAAGAAACGCTGCAAAGAAAAACTCCCAGGCTACCTCATTACTAATTATAATATTTAAAAAACAGAAACTATTAAACTAATTTTAAACAGATAAGATATTTTACACCGTTCGGAAATTAAGGTTTTGCAGTCCTGTGTCTCGCTTGTTCCTTGATGAGATGTATTACAGGATCCCAAGCTGGTGGTAGTGACAATCCATCTTCTCTATTGAAATTAGGATGCTTTTTAATCTCAATAGCCTCGCGTAGCATCCTGGGAAAATATCTTTTTTCTTTGGCAAGGATAGAAGGTTTATCAAACTTAATTGAGTGGTTTGGTTTGTCAATGACATGTTCACAGACTGCAGACCTATAACACCGACGGTGCTTGACATCTGCTATGTGCTCCTTCACCCGGGTTGATACACTGCGTTTCGTTTGATCAATGTATGAAAGAAAAATGAATGTAAACCTGCCGTATTACCATATGTGAAAGGGGTCACAGACAAGATCGGAAACATCTTGAAGCGTGCTTCTATAAAAACATATTTCAAGCCGTTGAAGAAGGTGTCTCAATACCTTAGACCCGTGAAGAGTAGCACCCCTTTGCAGAGTGCAGGCATTTATAAGCTGGACTGCGAGTGTGGTCTTTCATACAATTTAACAGATTAAATCGCGTATATTATCGCATTTTAGTTCCCGACGTTTCGGAAGCTTTTCAGCTTTCCATGGTCACAGGTGGACTGAGAAAAGATATATTTTCCTCTGTCAAAGTTACAATTTGTGCAAACTACCCATTTTTGAAAAAAACAGATAAAGGTGTACATACATGCCAGATGGGCCTAAGCTGTAAAGACAGTTACACATGTGCCAGAAGGGCTTAATTATCTTTATTTTAATTATTTACCAAGCAGCATTTCACAAATGAGGCGTACTGAGGAGAAAAGAAACGCTGCAAAGAAAAACTCCCAGGCTACCTCATTACTAATTATAATATTTAAAAAACAGAGACTATTAAACTACTTTTTAAACAGATAAGATATTTTACACCGTTCGGAAATTACGGTTTTGCAGTCCTGTGTCTCGCTTGTTCCTTGATGAGATGTATTACAGGATCCCAAGCTGGTGGTAGCGACAATCTATCTTCTCTTTTGAAATTAGGATGCTTTTTAATCTCAATAGCCTTGCGTAGCATTCTGGGAAAATATATTTTTTCTTTGGCAAGAATAGAAGGTTTATCAAACTTAATTGAGTGGTTTAGTTTGTCAATGAAATGTTCACAGACTGCAGACCTATTACACCGACGGTTATTGGCATCTGCTGAAAAGCTTTTGAAACGTTTTGAACTAAAATGAGATAATATACGCGAAATAATCCGTTAAATTGTTTTATTTCAATGAGTAATAATCGCGGAAACAGAAGAATATATTAAATATACTTAATGTTAAAAATAAAACCATGTTATTTATATCTTCATATGTTTCATTTTCTTGTAAAATAGGCAATGTTAGCAATTCATAGTTATAATATAAACCTAATCTAACCTACAGTTTTCGGTTTTTGACCCATTTTGACGCTCCGCTTTTCTGCTTGCAGATCATTTTTGCGAAGGACGCAATTCTAACCTAACCTAACCTCATTTTCTGCTAGCAGTTCCTCTTTGCGAGAGATGCAGTTCTAACCTAACTTAACCCGCTTTTCTTGTAGCAATTTAAGTATACCAAGATAGATTCGAACAATATATAATATGCCAAGTACGATTAGGCTAAACCAAATTATTCATAAATATATTCGGCCTATACAATAGTACGCGAATACAATTTCAGACAAATACATTTTCGGTAAGTTAGAACTTATAAGGTTTCTGCCACATTACCATTCGTCGAAAACTGAATATGCCAAGTTTGTTATGCTAAAACAGTTTCGGACAAACAAAAGTATGCGACATAGAGGGAACCCGATTATGATTTGTATTTGCTTATTTAAAAGTTGTTTCGTAAAAACATGAATGTAATTTCGTGTAACCAGTGAAATTAAGGTAAGTTTTATTGATGAAAATAACACACTTCAAAGAAAATGGAATATTCACATAAAATGTGCGCTCGTAAATGTCAGATTTTGGAATTTTATTATAAATCGGAGTATAGTCATACTAACATTGCAAGGGATCCCACATATCCACTTTAATCAGCAATTCTAATCACCAGCATAATGGCGGAGAAAGCAAACTCAATGCTCAATACTCAAGTCTCAGCTCAGCGCTCAACGCTGTGCCCAATGCTCAGGCACAATGCCCTCTAGAGTCTCGAAACGGCTCTGAAAGGACCATTGTTCGGGCGATTTCAAGATATTGTAAATAAGGAGATTAACTATGGTTTATAGGTCAAATATTGGTGAATAATTGGATCGCGCAGTGAAGCGTGAAACTTACCTTAAAGGGGATTCGGAGTCTGTTCTGTTCAGAAATGTAGATACTAAGTGTTTAATAATTCCTTGTAGTTTTTTGTGCAGTAGCTAATAGATTCTCAAGTAGCGACCATGAACTGGAAGACCCTGGAGATTGAAGGTGGACTGAAGATCTTCAGAATATTGCGGGAAGCCGTCGTATGCTAATATTTATCCAGCAGTAGACTATTTTTGGTAGACGGTTAGCGGGATATCCACATATGGTTATAGGATACTTTACACCCAACTGCGTCGAAATAAAAAAAAACTGGCCAAGAGCATATCAGACCATGCTCAGTGAAGGGTTCCGCAGCCGTTTATACAAAAAAATGCACTACAGAGAAAAAAAATAGGATAGCAAAAGAGCGTATCTCCAATGCACTTACGTCCTTTTTCTGAGAAGCGCAGTTTTTTGGCAATAACTCAAAAACTATATCCGATCATCAATCAATCTTCGTTGAAAGTATTTATTAAGTTTTGTCTGTGTAATTTTTTCTATATTTTTTGGACATAAGGTATGGAAAACATTGGATCCGATGGAGGCACAATTTTATGTTTTTTTTTGCCTTCGCGGTCGAAGTGAAGTGAATAATACTGTAAATAGTTTCAAAACTTCTACTATCCTATTTATTGCTCACCATATCATGTAGTGGTACGCCGTGTAATACACAGAACTATTAATGTTAGCAAATAACCCGTCGACAGTCGCGACAGCTATGAAATAGCGATCCGTCTTCCGAAGTTAATACGGTCGCTGTCAACGTGGCCGCTGACAGGGTTGTATTCAAAAGGACATATCTAAGTTAGGCAATCGTGTCTGTTACATCTTCTTGTGGATGAAAGGTGACGTGAGGAGAAGCTACAAGGGTTTGCGGTGTGTGGTTTGTTAGTGTGAAATTTCTGGACGAAATGGGATGCATATTGATGGACGCTGTCTGTAAATACGTGAACACAGGATGCTTATGCTTTGGAACAGGCATGTTTGTGCTTTAATGCAAAATAGGCTAGTGTTTTTGCCTCGATCTCACCTGATTGGTCAATTTTCATGTCGTGATTGGCACTATACAGAATACAGAATACATAAATATTGGTAAAAAAATTAATAGCTTTTACACGTCATTACATTTATAGAACTTACGAATCTTTTATCACTGCAACATGGTCGGTCACGATTGGCCTTATAAGAAGGCGCAAATTGGCCGAGAGAGCTACGGAGAAGGCTATGATCGGAGTTTCTCTACGAGATCGAATCAGGAATGAAGAGATCCGTGGAAGAACCAGAGTTACCGACATAGCTTGAAGAAATGCAAGATTTAAGTAGCGGGCCAATAGCTCATAGAAGCGACCGCCGCTTGGGCCGACGAGTTTTTGAGTGGTGATCATACACCACAACGTGGACTGATGACATGGTCACTGAGGTGCTGGATGCGGGCAGCACAGACCGGTTGTGGTGGCGTTTTTTGAGGAGACCTATGACCAGCAGTGGACGTCTTTTGGCTTATGATGATGTGTTAGGGTTTTTATATTGGTTCTCGTACATTACAACTTATAGCCTAGCTCGTAATTTCAAAGCACTCGCAATTTTGATGGTTAAAGGCGACAGTAACTACACAATTTTCTCCAAGATGTCGTTTCCGTGAAAAATTCGAAAAATCTTCTCCCTGCAGTTCATATGCAAAATTACTGTTTTCGAATTCCTCTTGCACCTGAGCGTTAAAGCAAGATTTTTTTTGACTGCATAATAGCACCCTGTAGACTGCAACGTAGCAACTTGTAAAAATGCACAAACATCCACGTCACTGGTTAGAAACGGGAAAGAAAGTCCACTCCTCATTACGGGCGACCTTTCTCATTGACAGCTAGTGCTCGTTACGGCGCGTCCACTGCAGACGGTGCTTAGGGTTGCCACTTGATAGTTCGCGATACTTATAACAATACGACTAGGGAACAAGAGGGAATGAGTAGAGATTTAAATGGATTGAAAATCAAAGTTGCATTTGTAGTAAACTTACAATTACCCTTCAAATTTAAGATTAATTTATGTTAGCGTATAAAATTATCTTAAACTACAATTGAGATACATTACCAACCTAAAGTAGTTGGGAGCCGATGATACTGATAGTTGGGAGCCGATGGACTTCATCTTAATGTTTTTAAGGCCAAAGTGAAAAAACATTATTTTTTAAAACCGTGTCCTATCTTGACTTTACTTTCTATCAAGTGAGACCAAGGTCAAACACAATAAATCCCTTAAAAACATCCTTACCTATGTGTAGCCTCCTAAGATCTAATATATGTACTAATACTAGTACAAATTACAATCGAGTATTCAACTTTCATCGAATTCCAAAAGGTACGAAATTCAAAAATGCATAATTTACTCTGGGCCGAAGGAGGTTAAAACTAGACAAGTAAGACAAAAAGCCTTTATAAATGTTACGAATGTTAGGAACCATCATTATATTTAAGAGATAAGCTCTTATCAGTTTATAATTAATTCATTTTCATTTCTCTCCTTTTGACATTCTGATACGACGAGCTGTTTACTTTTTCCTTGATTTTGTCCGTAAAAAAATGTCCTTGGTCTCTCTCTATCGCTCTGTCTGTATTCCCTTCTATGATGTTTTAGTTTCTGTGCCTAATGGTTTTGGACAATATCCTTTTTACCTTCTTTAAGCACTCATTTCTTTTTTCAGTCTTACTAATTCTCTCTATCCGCCTCCAGTAGCACATTTCACATGCACAGTTCTTGTGCCTTGCGCAAGGCATACCCAATATTCCAATTTGTGGGTTTGCGCACCCACCACTGAAAATTACACTATATTTTACATTTTTCACATTACATTAACTCGCAAAGAGGCATAGCCAGACTAATAACCCAGTTTAAAGTCAAGTTCTATAAAAAAACACATTTGACAAGCCTCCAAGAAATACTCCAACTATTATTTATTTTTTGTTTGTCTATTGTGTGCAAACCCTGGCTTCACAGTGCTTCGAGTGGCGACCGTAATCGTCGCTGCGATGCGAGGTACTTTTTGTAATCGTGCCCTGTCAATTTCTGCGATATGTGCTGACTACAAATAGGTAGCCATTCTTGACCGAGCGATATTGATCGCTAGGATTTTCCTGCAAATTTGCTCGTATGATAAACGGAATACCTGCCAGTCTAGCACAACTCTCCGCGACTACGCCTATCGCGCGACATAGCATCACCCGTCTTACTTGCATTATATTGAAAGGAAAGAGATAGACAATCTTTGTCACGCTACAGAGAGTCGCGTATCACAGTTATTCTACAGGTACTGTTGGTTTTGTGCGTTTTCATAACCTGGGGCCGGTTTCTCAAAAGCTTCTAACTTGTATTACAAGCGGAGGTCTCTCTCCAACGATATGAATTAAAAAGCGACTTTCGTTTGTATTACGAGTTACAAGCGCTAATGAAACGGGCTCCAAGTATTACTATGTCAGTTTAATGGATTACAGTTCCTTTGCTACAGAAAATAAAATTAAATACGCATGCAAATAAGACAAACCATCACCAAACAGTTTAACCCTCAGCATGTCTTTCGCCTCTTTACGAGCAATCATCAGGAGATGCAGGAGATGTTGACAGTTTTGCAGACCGACACCGACTCCTCGCGACCCTCACCAGGGCATCCGTCTATATTTTAAATAGCTCGTTTTTTAGAACATTAAATGAATGAATTAATGAAATCATTTATTTGCAAGAATTCAAGTAGATACAATTAGGTGATATTTGATCAGTTAAGAAGCATGTGAATTCTGCCTCATAGAGGCGTGCAACATTATAAAACATGCCTTAATACTATTAAACATCTTATTGCTAATCCACAATAATATGATAATTAAGAGTTGATATTATTATTATTTTGTAATTAATTAAATTGCAAGTAAACAACATATTAATATATACATTTAATTTTAGAACTGTGTGAATGTCAATATATATGTATATTAGTATTTAATTGTATTGAAATAATTTATGTCATTTGTTCATTACTAAATTAATTAACATCAAGCACATTAAAAATTGATCATATAACTTCGTCGTCTAGGTATTCCTTAATTAAGTTGTAGCATTTTTCAATTAGCCATTTATGGATTTTGCCTTTGAATATTTTTTCTGGTAATACTTTAATGTCATTGGGTAACTTATTAAAAACTTCTATTGCCATGAAATATGCACTGTTCTTAAAAAATAATAATCTATATAAAGGAATACGTCATCGGAAGTCTAAAGAATGTTAACATTAACTAGGTTACCCCATAGCAGGTGACCATACCTGAAGACAGAAGTTACGTGACCGTGATAGATGAGAGCCGTTCGTCTATTGACTAAAGTAGTCAGCTTTTGAAGGAAATACACAACACGATATATTTTAGAGCATTTTTGTTCTGCTTGTGTACAGTTTTTATCTAAAATTATAAAATGATTCTAATAATATATAATGAAGTTGCGGTTGCCTTCTAATATCCATACTAATACTATAGATGCGAAAATAACTGTTATCGTTTCACACTTAAACCACTGAACCGATGTTAGTGAAATTTCCTTGAGGGAGTGAAAAGGGGAGTGAATGTTTATATATAGGGAATTAATCATTAAAACAGGCTATTCAGTTATTAAAACGGAAGAAGCCGGGGAGACCGCTAGTCTAATATTATTAATAAACCAGTGCAGGCAAACTTGTCGACAAACTTTACGAATCCTTGCAAAGTGTAGAATTTGTGTTCTGTCTGACATTTGAACTTTAATGGTCGCAGTTCAGGACAGGTGCGGTCAATGGACAAAATATGATTGCAACATTTCGATTGCAAGACATTTCCAGTTATAAATCGAACAATAAGCCTTATTAAGGAATTATATATATATTTTTTATCTTAAATGATCTTAAATCTATACTTCCATGTCTGTCTGTTATCTCTTCACGCTTAAAGCGCTGAATTAATTTATATTAAATTTGGTATGGGGATAGTCTGAGATTAAAAAAAGACATCAGTTTTTATTCGAAATAATGAACTCTTCCCAGGGGATAGGGATAAATAAATAGAAGGCCACGCGGGCGAAGCTGAGTAAAAATCCTTGTTAATAATAAAGATATTAAAACTCATTCTATTTAAAAATTCACATATATGCAAAAGTGTGTGTTTGTGTGTTTTACGGAGCAACAATATATTTCAATGCATAGACATTGAATATTGTTTTGAGCGTAACATAGACATTTATATATTCATAGATGTAGAACTACAAGCAAAGATCTTGGCAATGCAACGTGGACGCAAACGCGGGAATGTGTAGTGTATTTAATACAACTAATAAAGCAGGTGCCGGCTTTCGTCGACAAACATCGCAAATCCTTGAAAAGCGCGGAACTTCTTGTTCACTGGCTAAATATCTTAATGAGACATACGAATTTACATACGAATAATCACGCATAAATAACAGTTTTCGAAAGGCACTTAATATTACTTCTTCGTATTTTTTCGTGTAATTTTGTTATAATATATACTGTGTTCATATGATGCAGCAACGGAGCAATGGATTAATATAAAAATAGACTCTAGTCCGTAGTTATTATTTCGAAACAATGCATATTTCCCGAAGAATAAGAAACTCTTACCACGCTATCAGAGCCGCAAGGAAACCATCTGAACTTAATATGAGTATAACTAATACCCACTCTCTTCCTTCAGATTTAGGATTGAACTCTATTTATACTTGAAATATGACAGATGACAGGTAACAACAGTTATTTAAAGCAAGTGAGTGGATAAAACAGGAGCCAGTCAATCCATCGACCAACTTCGCAAATCCTTGCAAAGCGCGGAACTTCGTGTTCTGTCTATCATTTGAGTTTCAGTCCACCAGCCAATATCAATTGAAGCAGAAGAAGTTCGGGACAGGTGCGATCTCTATCCACACGAGATAATTGAAACTTGTCGTATTTGAGACATTTGTAACGTAATCAAGTTATAAGCCTTATTAAGCGAGCATGTATCCGTTTTCTACAGATTAGATAACTAATTAAGGTATTCAAACTAATTAAGTATTTGAACGAATAATGACACAGAAAAAAGGATCAAAATCACATCCAAATGCGAAAGTGTGTTTGATACGGAGTAGCAACATTTCACCGTAAGGTTTGAAGAGTGACACAGACTTTTTGTTACGGAAAAAAAATGAGATTTTATTCGAAACACAAGCAAAAACCCTTGCAACGCGAACGAAACCGGTAGAAAATGTAGTGAACCTAATGTAACTAATAGAACAGGTGCAGGCCAACTCGTCGACAAACTTCGCAAATCCTTGGAAAGCGCGGAACTTCGTGTTCTATTTGACATTCAAAGCCGAGGTCTACCGGCCAACTTTAATTGACCCAGTTCAGGACAGGTGTGGCCCAACCACACAAGATGATTGAATCTGGGCGTTCTCGAGACATTTCCAGCGATAAATCAAGTAAAGAGTCTTATGAAGTAGAAAATGTGCAATAAGGAAAGAAAATCGTACGAAAGAACAAATTTAAAAAAAAAAACAGAATACTTTACGAACATCACGCAGCCATTAAAAAAAAAACCAGTAAAATTGAACGAAAAATAGGAATAACTGACAAGCACCACCTGCACGCTGACACTAACTCCCTCTATTGGCGCCGTATCCAATCAGAAAGACAATATCCCCAACACTAGTTTTTCAATTAATCCGGATAGACGCCTTTCAAAATGGCCGCGCAAAACGAATTCTTTATTCGAATTTAAAACGGTTTTTTGTGAATTCAATTTTTTGACGAGATTCGATATTCAAATATTGATGGGAGCTTGACTTACGTTTACAAATCATAAAATATGAATGCCGAAACCACTTTTTTTGCAATTCGAATGATTCGAATTTCGGCTCAAATAATTATTAGAAAATAGTAAGAAAAGAGGAGATATTTTTCTTTCAAAGTTTAGTAGAATTACTTGGATCTAGCATGTCAATCAAACAGCCTTTTTGTCTGAATTCAATAAGGATTGTTTTAATTCTAGGATCAAGTATCACATGGATCTGAGATGCAATTTATAATATCGGGAGAAAAAGGGACGACTATTTACAGAAACCATTAAGAGTGACAGAGACATGGACAAAATGTTTTGTCTTTGTCAGACTTTCACTTTTTTTTGTTGGGCACATCATGCTTTGACATTATATGTGATCAACAAAGTAGGTGACATTTGACTAAAACACGAATATCGTAAAAAAATGTACATATGTAAAACAATGGTACATTGCTGCATAATTGGCTGTAAAAGCTGCAGTGAGCGAAAAAGTAGGTTTCGCGTGATTTCTGTAAATATAAATAGAATGCAATAAATAAGTAAAGTCGTTTCAAAAGTAATTCAAAATCTGCTTAAAATCACATATTTTAATAACTTGTTTTATAGTATTCCCCGTCTAAATTCAGTAGTCTTCATTTTCGTAGTATACTAGGTGTTTACTTGTACTTCCGCCATTTTCAACTACTTTTTTATTTGGCCGCGTTATACGTTTTTAAGGGATACCAGTACAAATATTGGTAAATTTCCGTTAATGGAATTTCGTAATAATGCAACTTTTTAATTTAGTTTCCCAAAAAAAGGTTTTAAATTATGTCAGATGTGGATATGTGCAACAGGGCGACTTAATTGGGAACCAACCAAATTTACTCGCACATGCTCCAGATATTTTTTGGAGAATACTCTTCAATACAAAAAAAGACACAGGTGGACTGCATTATCCTTCTAAAGCAGTTATAAAACTATGCGAAATAGCCGACGAAGTCTACAAAAAGAATAGAATGTTAAACAAAAAAGATACGATGCATTATCTTCTGCAGGAATGCTAAAATAAATGTATTGGCCTCAATTTATTTTCCAATGATCACGATTAATCGGATAGATCTGTTGTTGATAGCCATTATTCTCTTTTGGTTAAGGCTATATGCACACAATTTTTTAATTTTCGAATACAATATGCCGCAAAAATTATGAAAAATAAAGACGAAAATGTCCGGAATATGTACACCAAACTAATTATATTTAAAGGACAGTAAATTAAACTGTATGCATACGTACAGTTTTATCTTTGGCGTATAAAAGATGATCTGATTACCATTAGATATAAAAAAAAATATGGAGTTATTTTTAATGTTTGTACATTGTATAATAAAGAATGAAACCTTCATGTATTTTCTTTACATATTTAATATGGGTAAAAAAAGTTACTACCTACCTGGCCCTTATAAATTCCTTAGTGTAACGAATTTCCTTTTGCTGTGTAACGAAAATGTACAATATTTTGAAAACTGCTCATGTGTCCAAATGTAAATCTTTTTATTTTCTCAATTAAAGCTCCGACTACAATAGTTAGTGTAGATCAATGTTACACATTAAATTAATTAGAACCTGGGCGACCGAGCTTTGTTCAGTGGCTGAACCTATCTAGTTAAACTTGGAAGGCAAAACTATGTCTACATACCAAATTTCATCCTTATCGTTAGCGCCGTTTCCGAGAAACCAATTACATCTATATTCTATACTATTATAAAGTTGTAAAAATGAAATGTTTGTATGTGTCGTTGTGGCTTCATCACGGTAAATCGGCTAAACGGATATTAGAATCATTAGATAAATCCAGGATGTATCTAATGATTCTTATTTTTCTAACTAGATCCATTACTCGTAAGTATGAATCTAATGAAACATTATTTCGTGGAATGGATCTACAGATAATATTTCTCTCAGTAGATACATTGCCCATCACTGGAATAGATCTAGGGAGAGTAATTTCTCAATAAATCCATTTATTCAGATGTCCATGTATCTAACGAGATCACTTTTCACACAAGATACATTTTTTGATATCCATTATGGATCTGGTGAGACTTTTTTCTGACTAGATCCATTAGTTGGCTTGTTAATAGATCTGTTGAGAATATTTTCCCACTACATCCATTTACTCTGATTCGTTATGGATCTGGTGAGACTTTTTTCTGACTAGATCCATTAGTTCGCTTGATAATGGATCTGTTGAGAATATTTTTCCATGAGATCCATTTGCTCTGACCCCATATGGATCTAATAAGACTTTTCTCATACTAGATCTACGTGTCTCATAGACTATACGTCGTCAATTATCTTTTGATATAATGTTGAATTGGCCACTTATACAATAATCATGACAATAAAAACCGGAACTTGTCGCTGCTACTTGTCATACAGATATCTATTTACTTAGGACTGTAAACTAAACTGAATAATGCATGAATTAAAATTCATTAAGAGTGGACGTGGGACGTTCTCCTGTTTGAGGGCATAGGTTGCATGCCCATGTAAAATACAAGAAAGGGGCTATTTAGGTATACAAAGGAAAAATTGGGGTAGTCAATACTTTTGGCTAAGGCTGTATGTGACTATGAAAACAAAAAAAGTGAAATTAATAAGCTTGTTTTAAAAGTATTTTTTACAATAACTTTTTTTACGTAAAATTAAAAAGAAAATGACAAAATAATATTAATAACTAGAAGGTGCTTGCAACTTCATTTGTGGAAGAGAAAAAGTCATAGCCCCTTTATTTCTTCAGCGTAGTCGGGTAAAAAGTATCTTATAACCTGGAGATACCCAGCTACTCGTGTACCAAAAATTGTTGAAATCGGTTGAGTCGATTTTGCGTGATCAATCCATAACGACACATACAAACATACAAAAAATCCAAATAAACACATTTTTCGTTTTAGTGACCTCTGAATAGTCCGTTACAATATTTTTTTTGAAAATATCTTCAATGTACCGACATTTCATTTTTACAACTTTATAATAGTACTTATAGATATTCTATACTATAGTTTTAATATATAGTAATAGTTTTAATGTTTAGTGTGTATTCTTTATTATTGTAATAATTTAATGTAAATAAAGTAATTCCTATTTGATAGGTAGATTGGTTATGATTATGACGCCAATGATTGAATATAATAATGTCTATTAACTCATTTCACTAAATTTAATTAATGAACAATTTATAGCTGAACAGATTTAAAATTCTGTATTATCCTCGAGTACATTTTGTACAACTTCTCATTAGATCCATAATAAAGTGTAAGATTTACTGAGAAAAACATTCTCCATAGATCCATTTCTTGCGACAGGGTACCAAAACGTATCAGAAGAGAAAAAAAAAGTTATTTGATCTATACTTTCGAATAATGGATCTAGTTAGAAAAAAATATATCATTAGATACATCATGGATCTAATGAATGGATCCTAAGAGAATGATTGCTTTTCCTTCTCCTTCTCCGCGAACGAAGTTGCGGGAGCCTTCTAATATATACATATATATATACAAGAATGGCTCGTTTAAAGTAACTGGACTTTTATAGTAAACTATCTTCTGCCCGCGACTTCGTCCGCCTTAAATTCGTTAATCGCGAATAAGGGTATTTTTTTGGGATAAAAAGTAGTCTATTGCCTCCCCTGGGACTCAAACTATCTGCATTCTACATTTCGTCCAAATCGGTTCAGCGCTTAAAGCGTGAAGAGGGAAGGGACATACATACTTTCGCATTTATAATATTAATATGGATGCGTAAGTGTGTGTATATACGCACTCATATATTATAGTTTTATGTGTCGGAGTGTGGTGCCATCTTTGAGCTCGTAACAATATTCATCAGCTGGCGCCATCTATCAGCTGGTGATCTATGTTATTTGGTAGCATAGTTAGTTTCTATGATCCAATGATTATCACGTCAATGAGTTAAGGAAACGTCAGGCGATAGTTTTGTCTGGTTGAAATCAGAGATGGCGTTACCGAGCTGTTGATAACTTCGGGTTGTTTGTGACGTCGTCACGAGTGGTAGGGTACGGGGACAGGAGGCGGTGGCATTCTGATAGCGACAGTGAAACTGAGCGGTCGACACGTGACGTCATCACTGGGATCACCACGTTTCTTTTGTTTACTTTTCTTAATCCGAGTGTATCGAACTCATCACGTGTGATTTTATAGTGCAAAATGTTATTATCGATTAAAGCCAATTAACTATCATATTAGTGCGTTGTTATTTCGCTGCCCAAGTGATATTTTATATGTCATCGATATGGATGAAGGTGCATCTGACGCAGCCCAGCCTCGGCCACCTCCGTCATATATATATTACCCGGCCAACAGCTAGTACTGGAAAAAAAATGGTAACACTGTCTGACATGTATTTTGTTTCTGTCCCTTACGGGTGTACGCGTATGGCAAATCCATGTGATACTTGATCCTAGTCTTTATTGAATGTAAAGTAATTTAGGTACTATATAATTACAAAAAAAAACGGAAATTTAGGCCCAAACTAACTATTGACTTATTTCTCCAAAAATATTGTTTTTTACAGACTTAGGTACTTTAAATAGGAGGTTGTACTGTAGGTATGTATTTTATATTCTACACCGAGAAACAATTCGCTAGTTCAATATTATAAGGTACTTACAATATTACATGCTCTGGGTTATTAAAATTAGTTTTTCCAGTCACTATGACAATGCTCAAATTTTAATTCGTTAAAAGTGAAACAGAACTGTAATTTGGAGGCAGTGAATTATCTCCAGCAATCTGATGAAGAGTGAAAATGGAATCTAAAGCGTAGCTTTCAAGTTTAGCAACTACTAATGAACCTAAGCGGGCCTAATGATGATCATATTTATCACATAATAAATCCATGCTTAACATTATAAATGCGGAAATAAGTATGTTAGTCTACCGTTTTAAGCTTAAACTACTGAAACAACAAAGATAAAATTTGATGTAAGTAGAGATAATTTGAGACCTTTAGAAGGACATAGTATAGTTTTTATCCCGACAATCAGCCCTTAAGGGGGTAGACAGAGGGATGGATGTATGTATGAAAGTGATCAATCAGTTGCAGTAGCAAGGGATGCAAAACTCATCATAATTATGCTTTAACGTAAAACTAAGGATAATTATATAGTTCTTACTGGGTAAATGCTAGTGATCAAAGACAACCGCCTCTCTCGATCTAAGGTTCTTAACAGGTGGGCCACACGAACGTAATGCCCCTGGCGTTGCAAGCGTTCATTGGCTGCGGTTCCTGCTTAACATCGGGCAGAGTGATCGCGAGCGCTATACACTTCTTGATAAAACTCTCGCAATCTTTTGACACCGGTCGATGAACTTACTCGTTCGTTCAGTTTTCTATTATGACCGGCGTGCGACAACCTACCAACTGTCTCCCACCATAGTACTATAAAAAAACTAACTTACTTGTCGGAAAGCTGTGGCAGTCATTGAAAATGATTTATTTATCGCAACGTAAACCAACCATCATACACCCACAAATACATTACCGTGAAAATAATTGTTCAAAAACAATAAAATTAATGAACCTAATTTATTGTAGTATTACGAACCTTTGTTGATTATTTAGGAAAGCGGAAAAGGTATAGAAATGCTTCCAAAGGCCCGGTCCCACTAAGTACAAGGATTTCTTTCGAATACAACTTACGTAATTGGGTTCACTGTAGAGCCTCATTCAAGAGCAGCTAGGGCTTGGGTAAGCCTTTGTCCGAAATATAAATCAGACAATAATTAAATTATTTTTTTTGATTTTTATTTATTTATTAAATAAGTAAACTCACAGACAAATCCAACACGTGATACATAAAACAATAACAAAGAACTAGAAACAAAAAACATGTTTGTAAGCCACACATCAATTTAAGAAACAAAACACATACTTAATTGCTATCAGGATTCATATGCGACTTTTGTGAATTTAGTAAGATAGCAGTTAAATAGATCTCTCTTATTTGACATTCAGTTCAGCATGTTAATGGCCTTGACTGGTGGCGCATTAGCGAGCCAGCTGGCGCATGCGGTTGGGCGCGCGAGTACGCGCAGCGTCTCAATGGCGGCCCACGCGGCTCTACCAGCCCCAGTGACTCTATCACAGTAGAGTTGTGCAGTCTACCCCCTAACACCTTGATTACATACATAACTAGTGCCAAGTTCCTTCTAACTTCCAACTTGAAATATCCTACCATCCCAAGAACAAAAGGAGTTGCGTATATCAGTGGATATAACGAATTTACCCCGTATTATTTGACATACAGATGCCTTAAAAAAAACTGTATCTGTAATTTAAAGCGTCTATTTCAAAATTAAAGTTATCGGTGATTTTATATTATCTTTGATATCTTACAAAGGAAACATAGTTACCAAAAAGATTAAAATAATAAATAAATAGTTGACAAAATTTTGCATAATTTTGCAGCAGCAAATTGTATTAAATAGATTCCTGAAAAAAAAAAACTCGAAACGTAGCTAGCTTTCTCATTTCTCCTTGAGTGTTTAATAATATTTGTTATTGTATTAAAGTTACAAACAACTAAACTGTCTAAGTTCTGAGTCTTACAAAATAAATATTGAATAGCGTTTCCATCAACAAAAAATACACCCAAAATGCTCAGAGCATGTTTACTTATGCATCATTTAAGCTGATAATGTCTTGAAAGTTTCTTTTTATCCTTGTTTACGAGTAGTATCTCATTATTGGAAAAAGTTTTTGCAACATGGCTGATCATCTCAAAATTTCATAACACAAAAACACTAAACAAACTTAAATACCGCAACCAAACATTTAACCGAAACTCGGGTTTGAAAGTTTGTCCGAAAGCCGAAAATCGAAACTTTGCCCAAGCACTTTTCAATTAATGATGTCACTTTTGAGTTAAGGCTGTGCACAAGATAAATAAGAAGGAAAAATTTTGGGTCACAAGCACAGCCCGTATTATTTGATGGAATTATAATGTTTGCTCTCTCCTATATTAACTGGGAGGCAAACAACTTGACGGAGAGGTTTTGGGTGCTTACCCTTATGCCCTTTATTCGTTTTTCACGTTTCTCTTTATCTTGCAATTTTAATACGTTTTGGAGAGGTTGTTTTTTCTTTAATCAGTCATATACCTTGTTCCAATGTTATTAATATTTTTTCAATAATTTTGTGTGCTTAAATAACAGTCGTTTTGGAACACGTATTTTAATACAGTCTAGGGAGTAACTACGCTGATATATGTACATGTGCAAGAGCTATTATTCCATATATTTATAGGTCTATGAGCGTCAACATGATAGGCTAATTTCAATATCGTGTAAGTTATCTGCTCTTTGTAAACAGTGCAGGTATCCCTTTGTTTTCCTCAAATAACTTGAGGAGACTTCATTAACAATTTCCTCCTCGATTTACCTACCAACTGCGCCAGTTACCCTATTCGTACTTTTGATCCAATTTATTTATATTCAGGTACAGCATATTTTTAACGTATTGATAGTATTTAAGTAGATTCCAATTTAAGTAAACGTTTTAGTACTTATGTAAGAAAATGTATTGCCTTAAAAGGGTATCATAAACTGTCGTCCAAGAAACTGATTTACCAATTCTGAACCTTGCTCATGAAAACTTGTCGAAAAGTGATATACCAATTTCTTGGCCAACTGTCCCTACTCAACGAGTTTCCATATACCCATAATTAATCGGAAACCACACCAAAACTGCAAGATTCAAGCGCAAAGTAACCAAAGGCGAACTACCTAACGCTAAGTTTGCCGGGGAAGGTAAGTTTCAGGGGTTTCAAAGACGATATTTAGTAAAACATGTAAGTAGTGTAGCTATAAGATTTTAGTGTGCATCAAAGTAGCCTAAAGTAGTAGCTTGTTACAAGTTTCAAGACCGATAGCGATGTGTGCTGTGGCAGCAAACTGTTTCCAGGAACCACGTGTTTTGGGTACGGGTAGACGGAGCCGATTGTCACCTGCAAGCCACAAGCTGGATAAGGCACTTTTCCCAACAAGGGCGAGGAAGCGGTTAGCTATCGGCGATTTTGTCGCCAGAAACGAACAAAAAATATAGATCCTGTGTTAGTAAAAGATACATATATACAGGGTGTCCCAAGAAGTAGTGATATACTGAATCTGGGACGTAGAGGACCTAGAGGGCTATCTAAATCACCACCTTGTGTGTTCCGCGATTTTTCGTATTTTCGGAGTTATGACTTTTTTTTAAATTCTTCACCTATCGCCGAGTACGATGAGATTTTTATTTATGGTTACGTGAATTATTGCGGTAGATCAAAGATCTAACGATAGTAAATGTTACTATACTGAATTGGCCTATCTATCAGCTTAGCACACAAAAAAAAATCAAGCATCTACCGCAATAATTCACGTCACCATAAATAAAAATCTCATCGTACTCAGCGATAGGTGAAAAATTAAAAAAAAAGTCATAACTCCGAAAATACGAAAAATCACGGAACATACATGGGGGTGATTTAGATAGCCCTCTAGGTCTTCTACCTCCCAGCTTCAGTATATCACTACTTCTTGGGACACCCTGTATATATATATATTAATAGTTGATCGCTGGCTGTTCACACCGCCGGCGAGAACTCTCTCATATAATGTATCTCTTTCATTGACGCGGAATCTACATATATTGTGCGTTTCTTGAGCGAGTTGGGCCTGAAAATAGTCAATAGTTGCTCGTTTTCTCGCCGGCGGTGGAACTAGTGCCTAAAAGTCTATCAAAAACTAACGTCTAGAGATTCGCTCTCGTCTCGATAGAGGAACTTAAATAAAACATGCTTAGATGTTACGCCGATATAAGAGCAGAGGCGGTAGTTTCTCAGTAAGTACTGTCTTGAATTCAACAGAAGTTCGGTTTCAGTAATGGAGAAGAAAGTGAATTAAGAGCATAATGGCATTATTGATCTAACCTCACAGTAATATGTTAAAGATAATAAGCCCATAGTTCTGGGTAATTAGTACTCGTAACTTGACACCAAATAAAAAAAAAAAATATCAAAAATTCAAAACTTTATTTTGCAAGTATGCCTCAAGGGCACTTTTACAATTTTCTGTTTATTGTAAAATCTTGTAATTATTAATAAATTCACAATGCAGAGAATAAAATTAGGTATAGTTCATTGCAATATATAATGCAACAGACAAATACCTGAGCACACTTTACAGGGAGATGTGTACTGTCTCCGGGTCCATTAGATTACAACTTAAATCTCTAGGCGTCAAAAAAAGTAGACTATAATAATAATAAATAACAGTAGATATAAAAAAAAACCTTATAGGTACTGAGAGATGTAGAGAGTCTCCGTGGTCAAAACCAAAAATTAAGAGATGTAAACATAATGTTTTGAAGGTGTAAAGTGTCTCCAAAGCTCATAGGAAGAAATTTCGCTACCGACAGAGTATTTTATAAGATCAAACTTCTTTATTATCTTGGAATTATAGAACGCTGGGTCAGGGTTAGAATTTCTTAAACACAATTTAATACACGGCCGTAGTCAGGCTGTCCTCGACAACTTTCTTTGACCCATTTACCTCCAGCTATTGTTGATTGGAAACTAAGTAGACCCAAGTTTCTAGCTTCAAGTGCAATGTAAAGCAATCGAAGACGAACTAGCGCCAACTTTGTTGAAGAAGCTAAGTTGTAAGGGTTTTTAGAGTCGATAGCAACTTGAAGAACATTTTCGCTTAGAGGTTTAGGAAGAGTTTGTTTTATCAAAGCAATAATTTGATTGAGGGTTCTGTTCTGTGCTGGATACATATTTATATGTACTTTCGATATCTCTTTAATGGTTTTTGGGCAATGTGATACTTGCAAGACCGGATCGGATAGACTTCTTTTTTTATACCTTAAAGTTTCGATATAAGATGCAGAAAACACTGGTTAGGCAAGAAATTCAGCTTAACCATGACTCACGCAAAAACAATGGGCTCAGTGCATTAATTATTTATTTGACGATATAATTTATTAGTGAATTAATTGGAACGTGTAAAGTTTTCAAGTTCTCTCTGAGAAGCCTATATTAACATACTACAATGAGTGATTTACAACTGATGAGGACAATACAATTAATTCAATGAAAACAGGACCCCATATCATAGAGACATTTTTTTTAACACAAATCGAACTATTTAATAGATTTCTAATAATCAAGATTACTTATATACATAGTAAATAGTAAACCTCCAAGACTGAGGAAAAAATATTGATGCTCATGACAAAAATATTTGCCCTTACCTGGATTTGAACCCAGGTCATCTTCGCAAGCATCGTTACTCCCGCTGAGCTAAACCAGTCGTCAGACAGACAGATGAATGATCAATTGAACGTATGTAATTATTGGTCATGTTCATATTATGGAATGATAAAAGCACCCCAACTCAACTAAGTATAAAAAACTGGCCAAATGCGAGTCCGACTCGCGTACCGAGGGTTCCGTACATAATATATGCTACAAATGGCCGTATCTATGAAAATCCAGTTTTAGCAGATCCCTGAGCAAAATGTACGCGGTGATCGATCATTTTATATTGGTTACTGATATAGACAGACAGACATAAAATTACACTTTTTTTAGTATTTTATTGTAATAGAGGCAACAGAAATACATCATCTGTGAAAATTTTAACTGTCTAGCTATCACGGTTCATGAGATACAGCCTAGTGTCAGACAAACAGACAGACGGACAGCGAAGTCTTAGTAATAGGGTATCGTTTTACCCTTTCGGTACGGAACCCTAATAAAAAAGCTTACAACTTTTAAAAGGCTGAGCGGATTTTTCTAATTTATGGCTAATGTTACCTCCGATGATGTCAACTTTCAAATGCAAACACTAATTAACATGGGTTTATCTGTTTCGGAGCTAAGACGCTACAGACACAAAGACTTTAAACTTTAAAGTTATAACGACCAAATGGCAAAAAACGGAACCCTTATGGATTCGTCATGTTTGTCTGTCTGTCTGTCTGTCCGTATGTCACAGGCATTTTATTCAAAAACTATAAGATGAATATTGATTGATGCATAGGTGTATTGTGTAAGCCGCTACTTAGTTTGATAGTTAAACAAATATATATATATATATATTTCTAGGGGAGGCACTCCATACATGTAACCAAAACTGAAAAAAAAAACAGCGAATATCAATGTGTGGCACAAATTTTGACAGTCCTTCTAAAAACACTTTTATGTTAAAAAAAATGATTTAGTGAATATTTTCGGAAATATTCGCTCCGAAAGTAGCAAATATTGTGTCCCCCCCCCGAACCACACGATTAAGCATTCAATAACCTGAAATTAAATTAAACCTGTATTTTTTAAACGGTATGTTCAAAAAATTTGAAGAAAATTACAAATATAAAATTTAATAAATACTTCCAACCAAAATTGTTTTTGATATGATCGGACATACCGTTTTTAAGTTATTGCCAAAAAACTGCGCTTCTCAGCAAAAGGGTGTAAGTGCCGGGGAGATACGCTCTTTTGTTAGTTATTTTTTTTTCATATCGATTTTTTTTTCATCTGTACTGCATTTTTTTGTATAAATGACTGCGGAACCATACATTGAGCTTGGTTGAAATAATGAAATAATGATCTTTATTCTGTAAGTAGGCCACAAGGGCACTTTTACAAGTCTGACTCTACGGCGTTTCCCAAGAGGAGACAACTGAGGAGAAGAACGCCGAAACAAACTCAACAGTCAGTATCTCTTATATCTATTACAATATTCGTGCTTAGCCTATCCTAAATATATGTTTTGAGTATAAACTCAATGCGTAGTTCTTCAAGGAAACATATCAAAAGTTATAAAAGTAAAAAAAAACTAGAATATAAAAAAGCTAAATAGTGATTTTTATTTAAAACAACTTACATACGTTTGATATACCACCTTATAAGAACCGTGTCCCGTTTGACATGCTTTTGGTCGGTTTTTTTTCTTTAGAGGTTGAAAATAGGGAAATACAATGTGTATTTTTCAAAATTAACGTAGAAATGTTGTATTGAGTATTTAACTAATGAATATGTCATACGAATACATTCCCTTCTGCCAAAGTAATCGCGAATTCTCCGGTTAGTTTATACGTTAAATTGTCAGTGTGTGGGTGTTATTTTGTTTATAGGTGATTTCTTTTCATTGTGTGCGTTTCTAGAAATCGGAATATTTCCGTAGTGTGCTGTACGTGCTTACCTCACCCCCCGCTAAAAATGCATGAATTTTTTTTTCTAGAATGAATGACACGGCGTGTCATCTCCGTTAGTTAAATACTCTAAGATTAAAAAAAATGTTTCTTAGATATTGCCACGCAAAATAACAGTATTTGTAAACGCTACTTTGGGAATCTTTACGGTGCAACGAAGGAGAAATAAAACCTTAGTTTCGCCCACAAAATAAGAAATTGCTGGTACACTTCTCGCTCCTCCATTCATTTGTGACTTGAGTGATTTGTATGGGGCATTTTAACGCCCAGCGTTACACCTGACTTTTAATCTAGATTTGGGTTTCTTCTTAATTTACAATGAGTATGATTCTTCGTCATAAGAAACACGATCGTATGATAAAATGAAAAAAAAAATATTAATCTTGATTTATTATCGCAACATAACGTTTCGTTTTTAGGGAACCTCGAAGGAATGGTTCCTTCGAGACCATGGACGCAACACGACGTCCGAAACATCGATGAATTACCAACAAAGGAAATTAAATAAATCCTATTTATACGCGATAACGCTTTGTTTCGTTGTGTTGTGATAATATTAATCTTCCCCGTTACAATATCTCCAGTGGATTACCCTGAAAGTACCTAGGCCTTGGCATGTATCTTTCCACGTACATTAATCTCATCTCACTCTAAAGTTCCTCTACTAGTTTAAATTACAAATAACTAAAATGACCACTCGCGAACACCTTCAAAAGCAAACATAGAATAACTACCAGTTTCAAAGCAGTATATTAACTAGGCGTCATGAGTGTTGATCTCATTCCATAGATTAACTGCACAGTAATTAATCCTGAAAGCTTAAGTTGCTTCACAACTCGTTAGTGAGGAAATATCCTCGCAACTCAACTAAATTTGAACGAGCGCTTATACATAAGTTGGGACACTTGATATGACTCGAACCTTTATAACCGTGGCAGATGGACAGATAAAAGACGATAGCGGTAACAAACTATTCCGTTTTAGTTAAAAAACAAACGGCAATCGGCTAGAATCGGTGATCATGGGAAGCCATCAGGTGCATTTGAGAAATATTCTTACGTATAGATAGAAAAGAAGTTTGATCACACAGAAAGTATTACCATGGGAGTGTCACGAAAGAACTTGTCAAGCTATTGTTATAATATATATTTAATGATCAGGATTAGTAGTTAGTTTAAAATGAAATTGATTAGCGAAAGTGTCAAAATTGTGTGCTGTGATTGGCGGATTTTGATAGGTCGGACAGTGAACAGACTCTGCCTTGAGGCTGTTAGTTATGCAGTGACGTGCATCGTGCGTAATCCACAAACGTTTACATTTTGACAGCCACGTTGGTTGCTTAAAGTTCTCACTCTGTAGCTCTTTATTATGGAGTTCGCTCTCTTGCTCGGTCATAGTAACGCACGGCTTTCGATATAATCAAAGAAAAAGAGAGAGAGACTTCTGTATGTGTACTACGTACAGTCACCAGGATTCTATCTGCTTTAACCAAGCGGGCAAAAATATCGACGACCTAATGGCTCTACAAATAAAGTTGTGTCAGATATTTATGCGTGCTTTGTTGTGTCAGATATGAACGCTGGTAACTATACGAGTATTATCTATTATTTGGTGGCAGCCGAAGTTACGGCTTAATTGACAACTCTGCCTTTTGTTACAGTCGGGACGTGGTCCAACTTGTCTCCACTTGTTTTACCATAACAAAAAAGCTTTTAATGTTATATAGGTACCTAATAAGAATTTTGAGATAGCGCTGTCCGCTTACCTGCTAAATAAATTTTCTTACAAACAAGATCCTGAGTATAAACCAACAAGCTGATTCTCAAAATTCATATACAATGTTCTTATTATATTTGGGTCGCGGTAACACAATACATTTGCGCTGCCCTGATGGCAAAAAATCCTGAAGAGCAGTCAGCGGAGCAATAAGCGACTCGAAGTTTAATTTTTCAAATTTTCAATATGAACTAGATTTAAGATAGAATGCTACGTTCCAGTTAACATTATATAACGAACATCAATTTCCATATCATCCAGGATTGGATTCGCCAACGACAATAAAGAAAACAAAATAACGAAAGCGGGAGACGAGGACCTCTTACAATAAAGATTGCTCTCAGATGCAGTTAAAGTTGAAATGTTTTTTTTTATTAGAATGACATTATTTTAATATCATCTTTAACAAAAAAATATTGCTTTTTAAACACATTGAGAACAAACATAAATGCGATATCACTCAGAATTGGGTTCGCCAACGACAGTAAAGAAAACAAAACAACGAAAGCAGGAGACGACGATCCTTAACAATAAAGATTGCTTCCAGATGCAGTTGAAACGATGCAACAAGTTTCATTGTACACCGCGCTTCATATTTACCTCCAGCCTTGCTTCGAGTTCGAGAACAAAAAGATAAAGATATTAAATATCTCAAAAATGTCGCTTATCCTATTTCTCCTTTCCACCGTCGATATTAATTTCATTGCAATTAAGGGAATTACTGCTCTGAATTGCTCTTCGCTTTTTCGTATTGTAGATATGTTGACAGCAACCGTCTTTATCAATTGCTGCTTCAGTTTATCTTCACCAGTCACCGAACAAGAAGAACGCCATCAAACTTTGTTATTTATAAGGCGTACACGCCGCGCTTCATATTTCTACCTACAGCCTTGCTTCGAGAACAAAAAGATAGAACTTGAACTTGCTATACTTTTCTGTTTTACCTTTTGTGTTTCAGCCATCCGTTCCCGCGTGTTAATGAAATTATGAAATAACTAGAAGATGCCCATGCAACTTCGGTCGCGGAGGAGAAAAAGTCATAATCCGTCGTTTTTTCTTCAGCGTAGTCGAGTAAAAAGTATCCTATAACCATCTGGAAATACCCAGCTGCCCGTGTACCAAAAGCAGTTGAAATCCGTTTAGCCGATTTTGCGTGATGAAGCCACAACGACACATAGAAACATACGAAAATTCCAAATAACATATTTTTCGTTTTAGTGATCTCCAAATAGTCCGTAACAATCAATTTTTCGAAATATCTTCAAATTACAGACATTTCATTTTTACAACTTTATATATAGATGATCCTTTAAACTTACACGATTTTCACTCATTATCACAACACAACGTCGCGTCCATAGTCACTAAGGAACCTGTTTCCTTCGATACCATGGAAATGTATGAATGCAAATTGCTGGATTTTCTGTTTTAAGCTCGCGTCATTATTTTGATCAGTTTAACGCATTAAAATCTTATTCTTTTGATATTTAAAACCATTATCACAACACACTAAACGAGGCTTAATCGCGTATAACATCTTTTTTTTCTGTACCTCGTCGCCAAGAATACCTCTCCTGAGTCATTCTTTAAAAGTATGATTTTGATCGATTTAAAGACAACAAAACAATTTCTAGCCGATGCAGGTCCATTTTTAAGAGTCCACCTCTTTAGTATGTTAATAGCTTAGATTATAAGCATGTTTCTAAGTAAACTGTCACTATTTGTCTCCCGAGGGACAGAATAAAAATAAGTAAAAGTTTTAGAAAAAATCATCCTTTTAATATAAAACAAATTCTATTGAAAACTCAATACTGTTAGCGCAATACTTACCCAGACATATTGAAGCGGTACAATAACCTGGGCAAATACAATATCTTGAATACGAGAATACAAGTCTCATTTGATATTTTCAATTTTATTTTTCCATTGTGATAGATAAACGAGAATTCTAAATTAGTTTTAGTCTGGGTTTGCGTATTCTTATAAAAATATTGGCAATGTCTGTGTCGATTTTGAAAATAATATTGTTAGAGATTAGCGTTTACCTGCCTGTTAAAGTTATTGGCGTTTTAAGAAATATTGTCTACTTTTCTGTTATCAACAATTGGGGAAAAAAATCCTATCAAGTGATTTTCGTTTACCAGTAAAAATCTTAGAGGAAACCACAAAAAGATAAAACGATGATACGAGTGTAAAAAATAATTAATGCTTAAAAATCGAAACTTAATTATTCTTGGGTAGGTATTTACTCATACTCTTACCCCTTTTATTTATTGGGTTTTTGCAACTTTACATGTCAGATTTTATAATTTATTTGTATACTTACTAGAAGGCAACTTCGTACGTAGGAGAAAAAGTTATACCCCTTTATTCGACATCGCAGTCGGATAAAAATTATCCTATATCCATTAACCATCTGTGGATACCCAGCTATCCGTGTACCAAAAATAGTTCAAAATCTTTTTAGGCAATTTGGTGTGATGAGCCACAAGGACACATACAAACACACAAACACACATACATAGTAGTTTGTGTTGCCAGTGATGACCTACGGAACTGAGACATGGTCGTTCAACGATGCAACTGAAGTGGCAATGGGCGGGCCATGTAGCCTGGAGAACGGATGACCGTTGGGGCAGTAAAGTCCTGGAGTAACGACCACGTATAAGAAAGCGCAGCGTAGGACGACCCAACTAGGTAGACGGTCGCGGGGATCGCACCCTGTGGCGAACTTTGAGGAAGGCCTATGTTCAGCAGTGGACGTCCGTGGCTAATAGATAGATTTTCTTCTTTTCAAGTCGTGTTAAGTAAAAAAGCTGCACAAGCATAACTTACATTAGCACACATCAGATACTTTTAGGTTCCATTTATATAAATATTTTACTAATAAACTGAAAAAGACATATTGGTGGCAAAAATGATAAGTAATTCTATAGGGACTTCCTTCCAATATGAAAATCTATAATTGTTTTAAATACTTACCAATATCGAAGTGTCATTTCATAGTAGATATTAAGTTCGTCGATTCAAATAGAGATTAACCTGTATTATAGTGATCGCTATCAATGTTATATATTGATAATATATACTATTATAAAGTTGTAAAAATGAAATGACTGTACATTGAAGATATTTTGAAAAAAAAATACTGTTACGGACTATTTGCAGGTCACTAAAACGAAAAATTTTTTTTTTGGATTTATGTATGTTTGTATGTGTCGTTGTAGCTTCATCGCGCAAAATCGGCTAAACAGATTTCCACAATTTTTGGTACACGGGTAGCTGGGTATCTCCAGATGAATATAGGATACTTTTTACCCGACTACGCTGAAGAAAAAACCTCGGGTTATGACTTTTTCTTCCCCGCAAACGAAGTTCGGGCATCTTGTAGATCTTAGTACTCTTTAGAGATTTGTAAAAAGGAGAATTTATTAAAATTTCACGAAACTGATTTACGCGGATTTTTTGTACCCAAAATTATTTCCATCAATTAGTCTCACTGAGCATGGGTCATGTCCCCTCTGGACCATCTCACCACTAAATATTCACCACCAGGTGAATAATTGGCACTGCAATTTCCCAACTGACTACCAGTGACCAAATAACACGATGGTACTCCCATATCACCACCGGTGGTGAAAATTGTCTCATATGACCACTGGTGATAAAATGTTACAGAAGTAGTAGCACTTCACCACCGGTGGTCAACTTATAAAAAAACCGGCCAAGAGCATGTCGGACCATGCTCAGTGTAGGGTTCACTAAAACTTTTTTTTTTATCTAACTGTTTGACTTTTGGTATGTGCAACTTGCATATTCATATTTTATGTATATCATAGAAGTACTATTTATCCATAAATTGACATCGTTAGGAAATTCATAGGAAAATCGTATTCGTGCCATGAAAGGATTCTTCTATGTCTGCTAATAAAACTGAAATAGTGTTTATACAAATAAACGGCCGTATCTAAGTCAGTGTTAGCAGAGACCTGATTCTAAACTAAATTTACACAGTGTGGGGTTATTTTACTCATATTGGTGTATGTCAGTAGACATGACCAAGATTGAGAAATTGCTTCCGCAATTTTAAAAACCATGCACTAGAGTACATAACTATTTTCCGTTTTTGTTCTTCAAAATTTTAGGCCTAGAAGTTTCAGAGATAAGGTCAATTTTTTTTGGTAAGAATTTGACTTCAATCTCAACTGTTGGTAAGCGACTTCATACCGATGATGTAGTATGCTGACCTACATAGTGCTTATTCACTCTCGTCTTGAAGAGATCCAAGTTGTATTGTTCCGGGAAAAGATATGCTGGAAGAGAGTTCCGCTCCTTAGCCATCCTGACGAGCAATGTAGAAGCATATCGCTTTGTTAGAGTCTTTGCTATATCAACAACATAAGGGTTTAATCTTCGCTTAAACAGTGAGCAAACAGGCGATTTCATTGCTGTGTGATGGCTACACGACCTTAACATTCAACCAAAACAAATTACTTTTTAGCAAGCCGTCATAAATCCTGCGCTGGTCGCAACCCACAAACACGTACAATATTTACACCCTAACTAAACCCATTACCGCGAACTATTGCATTAGAACGCTTTTAACGGGATGACTTTCAGGAACTTCGTATTTAATCGAATACCGAACTCTGTAATGTTATTGTCTACGCATTATCTCGATTGCTTTTGGGTCATCGGCGATATTTCATAATGGGGCCATCAAAACTTTACTGGCATCTTTGGGCGGAGCTGTAAAACCGCCGATACATCGCGTAAAACGGTTTACAGCTGGTTTTATGCTATGCGATGATGTTGAAGAATTAAGAATTGGCAATTTGAAGGATTTAAGTACTTGAGTGATCACGTTTCATCAAGTTTAAAACGTCCTTGTAAATTTGCTAAAATAAGTAAGTATCCCTTGGAAGAACTTTAATATTGTACAAGCAAACAGACTAAAAACGCTGTAATTTGTTTTTTGTGGGCATGATAGAAAGAAAAATATATTGTGACAAAAACCTTCTAAATATCCTCGCCTTACTTTTTGTATCATATGTCTGGAGACGCTTATAAAAAGCTTGATGCCGAAGAGTTTTATGAAAAATATTTAAGCAACGATGACTTTATTGGGTTCCGATTACATTACAAAAATAATAATTATGAATAAAAAAAATAGTTTCGAATATTATTTAATTAAGGCATTAGTGTAAATATTATCATTTTACATGGTTTTACTGTAGTCTAATTTCAGGAATTTTACTTCCGGTCTCAGTGGCAAAAAACTGAGGCCAGAAGTAAATAAATTTATGTCAAAAATTGCATTTTTGTGACAAGCTTTTATTTCCAGCTGTAGTTTTCTTTTATCATCCATTAACTACTCATCGATACGATTCTGAAGAGCCCAAACTCGGTAGTATTGCATTTTTTTATTACAGAGTTGCGACGACCGCCATCCGGCTCGACCATTAAACCGACTCGATGGTGTCATAATTGTATTTTCACAAAAATATAGCTCAATGGGAAGCCAGAAGTGGGTCAAACTTAACTTTCAAGTTTAGACTCAAACAACATACATACAAACATTGCAAGTTTAATAAAATCTTGTAAAAGAAGCAAGGTTCGAATTATGAAAACTCTCATAAAAGTTAAATCATTAAAAGTACTAGAACTCTCCAAATTAAGAGTCTATCACCCTGGCTACAATTGCGGTCCAAAAGTGAGTATAATTTGCCTCTTTATACAAAAATTTCGGTCGTAACTTATTGCTGGTCCAAAGTTTCCGAACTAAGGATTTGGAGGGATTGCGTAAGTCGGATAATTATTGTCCTGTCACGAATACTTTCAGATCCAAGTTTGTTCTTTTAGGCATTTGAATATTTGAGGATTCTGTATTCATTGATTATGAGGTTTTATTGAATATTCTTCTCGAATTTTCTATCTTTGCAATTAGGTTTTGAGAGTTGGTTCTGAAAAATATCTAATTGGGAACATACTATGTCAGGTTTAGTCGATAAGCACTTTATTAAGTCTTATCGACTAAACTTAGTTTACTTGAATAAAAAAAATACGTTTTTTTTTCTAATTCTGGGCCAAAAATTAACTAAAAATAACGGCATTTAATTGACAAATATTTAAACTGTACTAACCTACGACTAAATTGCCTTCTCATTGCACACATTTTGTCTGGTATTTATAAAATATCATAAGTTAGATAACAGATGGTTTCGCAAATGGCTATACTGGAGTTTTTAGTCACATAGCCAGGAAATAAGGCGACACTTTTGAGAACTTATCGATACTAGCAAGGTTGACGGCAAGCGACCTAGAGGCCGCAGCCCAACAAGATAGGCAGATCAGAACCGTTCCACGCCGCTGGACACCCAACTGCAAGTCATACTACACGATGCATGCCATGAACAGGCGCAAGAAGGAGTCGAGTATATGAAACGTCTTACCATCAATCGTGAGTTAAATCAGTAAATCTATCTCAATAAAGACCTTAAAAAATAGATTAAAATCCGACTCAACCGCCGCCGTGAACATGTGTTCCCAACAAGTACACGGTGCCTGATCCAAAGCCACCGTTCGTTAGCTTATCCCTCATTTGTTTAATTAACAAATCCGAAACTTGAGCCACTGCTCGCAAATTGTACAAAACAGGATTGCTAACTCCTACTAGTAAGCTAACTCTAATTAACAAAAGCTAGGAGCTAATTTGAAGCCGACACTGCGATTGAATAAATTCAGTGATATCTGGAACTTTGCTCGTTACTAACTTTTCTGTTTAAATAGTGTGCCTTCAACGGATTTGGATTAAAAAGGATTTTAGACATTTGGAGGATTTTAATATGAAATGTTGAGTCAGAAGTTTTAAATGACATACGCGTTATCATTAAGTGCCTTTATAATGTAGGTACAAATCTGAATACCTATGTTAGGAATTTAAAATTAGTGTTAAATATAAAACTAGCTTAAAATAAACACGAGTACACATGTAATGTGACTAAATAAATCATTTATACTACAAATGTTACCTTAAATTCAATTGAAGTACGTACCGAGGAAAAAGAAAACAGTGAGTTTTAGTCAAATACTAATTTTTTTACTAAGAATAAGTATTTTTTTTCTTTCATGGCAATATCCAATCTGCATTATCTAAAGCTTAAACTATTATAATATCACTGAATGTTTTTGTAGGTGTGTATGTATCTGTTTTTGGGCCTTCATTACGTAAAAATCGCGGGATGGAATTCAAACATTTTTGGTATAAGTAAAGATACGTAGATGTACATCCGAGAATGATTATTTACTATAGTAAATATAATATAATCATTTTCGGATGTATATCTGACTACACTGAAAATAGGATGATAACTTTTTCCATCTAATTTTAAAGTTACCCGCCTTCCAATTTGTATATTAAATGGTTTTTTCTTGATAATTGTAATACTCTCTTTTAGTAAAAAAATTGAATTGCTTCCTATTTAAGTGCTTCCGTCGTCGATCTTATTCAACTTAATCACGTTACGTTTCAATGTAATATTTTTACCCTGAAAATATTTATGAAAGTAAGCGATGTTCAGTAATATCCTTAAAAAACTAGAAACTCCCGGAGCATCTTAAGCGAAAATTAGATTCTGTCAGCCGGGATGTTACTTAACGAAATTCAGAAAAAAAATCTTTATTTATGCTAATACACGCAATGAAATTAGGTATTCAGTGACATCAAAGGCTTTCAGCAAATTCGGTTCCGAGTACCTAATGCTTAGCATTCCGAATGGCCGCCCAATTAGATGTCTCAGGAAACGGAAGAATTTTAACAAAATAAGTGTCGAAGTCCAAATTGAATAATTCAAAATCAGGTTTTTGGTTGGGCTGAGTTCCTCACCACACGAAAATGTATTAAGAATATCATCAGCCTCGTAAAGAAGCTCAGAGTCACTCAGCGAGCTATGGAAAGGGCTATGCTCGGGATCTCTTCACGAGATCGAATCAGAAATGAGGAGATTCGTAGACGAACCAAGGTCACCGACATAGCCAACAGGGGGGTAAGCAAACTGAAGTGGCATTGGGCAGGGTACATTAGTTCGAAGAACCGATGGCCGTTGCAGCGGAAAGGTTCTCGAGTGGAGACCAAGTACAAACTATTCTTCCCAAACTGGCTCAATTCCCAAATGTTTCATTTCCCAAACTCCCATTTATTCTGAAACCGAAGAAAATCCAGATATTTTTTTAGGCCTTTGTGTAGAGCCCAATAGGTTAGGTTTGTTTTATACAAATCCTGAAAACTTAACAGTTTTCGAAAAAACCTAAGTAAGGGAAATTAAATATTTGGGAAGTGAAACAGTTTGGGAAGCATAATTTGCCAAACATTAGTAAACCGCAAGCGTAGCGTGAGTTTTTGTCTGACTACGCTAAAGTAAAAAAGCGGCCAAGTGCGAGTCGGACTCGCCCATGAAGGGTTCCAAAAAAAATACACTACAGGTGAAAAAAAATACGATATGAAAAAAAAACACTAACAAAAGAGCGTATCTTCCCGGCACTTACGTCCTTTTGCTGAGAAGCTCAGTTTTTTGGCAATACCTTAAAAACGGTATGTCCAATCATGTTAGAAATAATGTTCATTGAAAGTATTTATTAAGATTTATATTCGTAAATTTTTTCATATTTTTTGAACTTGCCGTTTAGAAAATAGATGGGAGGACACAATTTTTGCTACTTTCGTAGCGAATATTTCGGAAAGTAGTCACTAAATCATTTTTTTTTTTTAAAAACCTCAAAGTACTTTTTGTTTTACAAATATCATGATAATAATCACAATTTTTGCAATTTATTAGTGGATCACTAATAAATTGCAAAACGGCAAAGCAATAACGGCTAAAGAGTCGGATGCACCATACAGAGATCCATAAGCAAGAACAGATGACAAAATTCGTCGACTACTGGTGTGGACGATTAGCTCAGATGGTAGAGCGTGCTGCCCCGGTCTGGCTCAAGGCACTGGTTCAAGTCCAGTATCGTCGAAAAATTTTTTCATTTGTTTCTGATCTTTGTTTATAATAAAAACCTCAAAGTGTTTTTAGAAGTACTGTCGAAATATGTGCCACACCTTGATATTTGCTGATTTTCGGCTACATGTATGGAGTGCCCCCCCTAGAAAAATATTTTTTTTTATGTAACTATCAAACTAAGTAGCAGTTAACACACGAAACCTATGCTCCAAATTTCATCAATGTACATCTTATAGTTTGTGAGAAAAATGCCTGTGACATACGGACGGACAGACAGACAGACAGACATGAAGAATCTATAAGGGTTCCGTTTTTGCCATTTTGGCTACGGAACCCTAAAAAGGGTAGTGATTTTTTTCTCCTCCACTTACGAAGTTACGCGGATGCGCGTCTAGTAATAAAAAAATCAATCAAGTAATACTGATGACCCAATAAATGAACTAACAGCATTTTTCCTGTTCTTTTGTACAGACTCCCCCTCAAGGCGTTTTATATAGGAGAGGAACATTTGTTTATTATTGCGTTAGATTTGTTTGCGGGTCGACACAACTTTGCTTTCACCTCTCTTCCTGGCAAGGCCCGCGGAATAACGATGAGGAACCGACGCATTATCTCTTACATTCTGAGGGAGGAAATCGTGGATTGTTGTACCTATACAAACTAAAAACAAGACACCTATACTCCAAATTGTATCATACATCTTGTAGTTTTTGAGTAAAATGCTTGTGACATACGGACGGACAGATATAAATATAACAAAACTATAAGGGTTTCATTTTTTCTATTCTGGCTACGGAACCCTAAAAACCGGCCAAGATCATGTCGCATCATGCTCAGTGTAGGGTTCCGTAGCCGTTGCTATAAAAAAATGCACTACAAATGAAAAAAGTACAATGTGAGAAAGTACACCAGTAAAAGAGCGTCCCTATCTTCATGGCACTTACTTATTTTTTGCTGAGAAGCGCAGTTTTTCGGAAATAACTTAAAAATTGTATATTGGATCATGTTGACTTATAGAAGACAGAGACACCTATTGGCTCCACATTTCATAGACATACGGACGGACGGATGGACGAATGGACAGGAAGAGTTCCGTTTATGCCATTTCGGGTACATTTTTAAAGACATAAAACGTTATCTCTGCATGACGATGAAAATAACATTTTACTACAAAACCAATATAATTAACTTCTAGCTTTTGCTCGTTACTTTGCGGTATTACACGAAAAAATTACTTTGCAAAAACTTCGTGAGTTGGACAAGTTTTGAAATTCGATATTGGTTAGTTATTTTGGCTTCCAAGCCATGATTAATTGAAGTTATAGGTGAATAATAGTAGATTGTTTGACAAGGGGCTAAAGTAAGCCATTATGACACGAAGTGTCAGTGCACACCTTCGTGAGCTCGTCCAAATATGTCTGAGTGTCATAATGGCTTTTTGCCACGTGTTAAACACTCTGCTTTTCACTTCGACTGCGAGAAAATAAAAAAGACTAAACATTAAAATTGTTTATTTCATGAAAAACGAATAGTACAGTTTGAGCAATTCTATCAGAAAGTTTGGCCAATCTGATCAGGTTGTTTTGTTTGTTTTTAATTATTCGCAAGGAGTATGTAGCTAGCCGTAAGTTTTTTTTTCAGTGTTATACAAATTCGTATGGGATTGTATGGCTTTCTTTTAAACCCTAGGGGCTAAATGTACTATTTTAGTCTCGCTTCGCGAAGCTAGTGTGACGTACTTTTTGAGCAAGAGAAGTGAAAATAAATTTATAATAAATACTAGCAGGAGGCGCCCGTAGTACGTTTGCAGAGGAGAAAAGGTCATAACTCCTCTATTTTTCGACAGCGAAGTAGGGCAAAAAGTATTCTATAACCATCTATGGATACTCAGCTACCCGTGTACCTAAACTAGTTAAAATCTGTTAAGCCGTAACATACAACTCCAAAAAGTCCGTTACTCATTATGTTGAAAATATCTATAATATACAGACATTTTATTTTTACAACCTTATAATAGTATAGATGACAGTATGATCGACGCGAATCAAAGTTTTCTAGAAAATAGTGCTTGATTGTTGCGATTAGCGGTGTACTTTGAGATGGAACATAAACGTCCCCAACGCCCTTTCACCTTGAGACTAGTAACCTCTCACCTCGGGGATAGTAACGTCACTTCAATTCCGCTCAAATTTCACACACATTTATTTCCCACGTTACGTTACATCCTCCGCCATTGCGTCCCGCCGAGCCTCAATACGCCTAAAGCTGGCATCAAACTTTTACGACGCCCCGCGGACGCCGCGCGGTTTGGACCATAAAACGAATAAAACATGGCGACCTAGATAAATAGTTTATGGCGCGCTATGGCTGACATTGTGCGATAATTCCATTTTTGAAATTTCGTCGCCATTTTTCTGATGACGGGAAGTCGTTTGGGCGTTCAACTAACTGAAAAGGGGCTTTTATGTACGACTAAATTTTTCACGCTGTGTCAAATAATGTTCACCTTTTAAAGGGAACGTTGAACTTTCTGTATGCTATGTGAAGTGCATTTATGTCTCTCTATCTTTTCCTAAATTTATTCCTTTTATTTATTATCGGCTCTCTAGAGTCATCTAAGGTTAAGGTTTGAAATCCAGATCCATTTTGTATAAAAATGTCCGGAAAACTCACTTGACTTAATTTCCTATGACCCCTGGATGGGGCAGAGGGCGTCCACAGTACGTCGCCATCCCGAACGGTCTTGAGCTTCGCGCTTTACTTCGTTCCAGGTCATTCCTATCGCCTTCGCTTCTGCAGTGATCGTCCGCCGCCAGGATTGCTTAGGGCGACCACGTTTCCGCTTTTCTTGGGGATTCCAGACTAAGGCTTGCCTCGGTATGTGATCGTGGTCCCTTCGGAGCGATTGGCCGATCCAGTTCCACTTGCGGCATTTGATCTCACAACGCGGATGCAGATATCTCATACAAAATGATACGGACTAATGGTGGCTCAGACCAAGAAAAAAAGAGCAATCAGACAACTTCACACACATGATTTGTTTGTATTTGTGTCGCGTGAAGTTGCATTTAGCATGGTTTTTTTGTGGCCTCACTAGATTGCTCGTAATGTCATGTCTATCTTTTTTTATTAGTCTGAGAATGGTGGTGGCTATTTCAAGTGATATCTGCACATCTTTTTGACCTTTTGAAATCAATCTATGGCTAAAGTGATTACACAAAATTTCATGAGTCAAACTTTGACTGACTTCCAGTTGGAAAACAGCAGTCTAAACTAAATACAGTAATTTAAAGTGTGTGTTAATAATCTTCGTTTGTTTTATTTTCGTCGCTCAATAAGTTGATGTTGCTCGATCTATAGACTAAATTTTAATTTAGTGATATCTTATATGGTGAAATAAACCACAATAAAAACGGAATAAACAAACAATAAACAGAAGTCTTCCTCTGTCGTCAGTCCTACCTTGATGTCTGTACATTAGTCATTGTATATCTAATGTAGTACTAATGTACTTCCACATTGTAATGATGCCGTAAAAACTTTCTAGGTACGTCGCTCCTGTGACGGTTTTGAGGACTAATATGTCCTCATATACTGAAAATGCCTCACAAATATGAAATGTTACATGACGACACACGGTAATAATAAAATACTTATTATTACAGTTAAATTGATATGTCTTCTTCTAAAACTACGCATATACTTAAGTATACTCGTATTTATCTCAGATAGGCTAAACACTAATATTGTGATTGTTAAGAATTATTTATAAGATATGAATGACTATTGATTTGCTTCGGATTTCTCCCTAACAGTGGGTCTCCTCTTGGGAAATGCCGGTAGATTCAGACTGCAGACTTGTAAAAGTGCCCTTGCGGCCTACTTACAGAATAAAGTTCATTATTTTATTATTTCATTATTAATCGTTTCGTCGTTCAGTCGGTCGGCCGTTATTAATACCCGTAATCTTTTCAAAACACAGTCGTTCGTAATGCAGATGTTTTAGACCAGATTTTTTTTTCCATCAAAATTTCGTAAACAAAGAAATTAATTAGAATTTAAATAAAAGCTTGCAAAACCCACAAACCTTAACATAATTTTAACGACATGGAGCATAAATCACGAGAATAAAGTGGTTAGATTACAAACTCCCAACTCAATGCCGGACCGGGCTGCGAAGTTTTCCTTTCATGATTAATGATTTCAGACTGGCTTCGAATTAATTTATAAGCAAGTTAATTCAATGAGACAACAGTTGCTGTTTTACTGTGGCGATACATTTTGGGTTTGCGGGTAAAGAGTCACGGTCGGGCTTGTTTGCTTAAACAGAAATATTGAACTGTCGGTACACTGGACGTGGGTGTCAAACCACTGACGAGATGAAACATAAATAATAATCTATTCTATTATAAACTTGTTATGTAATGTGTGTACATTGAAGATATTGAAAAAAATGATTGTAACGGACTATTTGGAGGTCACTAAATCGGAAAAATATTTTTTTTTGAGTTTAAATATGTATCATATTTGATACACGGCAGCTTGATATCCACAGATTGTTATTGGATACTTTTTACCCGACTACGCTGACGAAAGAAAGACGGGTTATGACTTTTTCTCCGCCGTAAACGAAGGCGCCCGCCTTCTAGTAATAAATAAATATGCCACCGGCCCGGAGAGTCACTCAGGCATATCATCTTTACAGTACAGTACCTGCACAGTGATAAACAAGTAGCCAGGACTATTCACCAGTAACTTGCTGTTGAATACGGTCTTCTGGAGTCCGAGGTGCCGTACTATAATTATGTACCGAGGCCAGTTCTCGAAAAAGGTCATGCCACGTTGTATCTGGAATGATTTATCACACGGACAGGACTATTGTAGCCATAAGCCTGATATCGTGCTGGTAGATCGATCTAACCGCAAATGAAACATTCACCGAAATAGGCAAAGGAATTCGATGTACCGAATAAAGAAATAAGCTTAGTTATTCACGAAAAAGCCTCCTAAACCTATTAACTGAAAGATCGTAAAGGAAATACCCACAAGACTAGGTTTCTCGGAAACATCTCCAATTACATTTAGCACTATCCCTCATCCGGAATGAAGAGTTCCCGCGGGAAATTCCCTTGATTTTCCCATTATTGTTATTGAATACACAGCGGTAGTAAAACCCCTTTTATGGAGGAGCAACACCGTGCGGCTTGCGCATGCCACAGTGAGCTTGTGGCTTTAGGCGAAGGTTAGACGTACTGTACAGTCAGCGTTAAATAGTCTGTAGCATCCAAATCGCCAAATGTTTGGCGATTTGAACCTATTCATGTGATTTTTGTTTAGTTTTAGATACTATGATAGTCTGTTTATGTTAACTTGTGCTACAGACTGTTTTAACGCTGACTGTACAGTACGTGGGCGTACTACGTAGAAACTGTATACTGTACAGTCAATGTCAAATAGTTATTATAAATATTGATATATTTGGCGATTTGGATGCTACTAACTATTTGACGTTGACTAGTTAGTTAGTTACTAACCGTGCCTGCGAGGAATATAATATTATTAATTGAAAGATTTTAACTACGCATTTCTGAGGCCATTAGGAGTAAATAACCTTACATGAGCAAAGTCGAAGTCAGCAAAAAAAAATAGTTTTGTAGAACTTAAATTACTTTCGCTTGTCTAGGAAATAGGACGACTTAAGGTGCGTCCACATTTGTATCATTTGCCCGAATCAGATCATCGTCGCCTGGCATGAGTTCGCGTGTCACGATCACGCGTTTGAACGTTGCGCCGATCCGATCGCTCGAAATCCATTTGCTATGCGTATCACACACTTATATCGGAAGAGTGCGGCATGATCGGCGCGCCGACAGTG
The DNA here is from genome assembly GCA_905404275.2 of Hedya salicella. Taxonomy (NCBI): domain Eukaryota; kingdom Metazoa; phylum Arthropoda; class Insecta; order Lepidoptera; family Tortricidae; genus Hedya; species Hedya salicella. The sequence goes on from FR990101.1 coordinate 26,896,111, forward strand.
AGCGTCCAAGCAGCGCGATACGCAGTCATGCCACGGCACGATGATCGGATACGAGCAAATGATACAAATGTGGACGCACCTTTAGATGTGTAGTAGCTGTCACTTTGATGTCCGGCAATGGCGACGACAAGTTGGCAACATACGTGGCAACATTGCGATCAAATGCACTTAAGTAATCACAATAAATAGTTTACATGAAAATTGCAGAAGAAATATCGTTATCATTTTATTAAAAGGTATAATTTTCACAGAGAGAAGATTATTCAAGTTTTATGTACAAAAATCAACAAAAACAAGATTTCTAAATCATTATTTTTTCGGTTTTTTATAGGATTCCGTACCCAAAGGGTAAAACGGGACTCTATTACTAAGACTCCGCTGTCCGTCTGTCTGTTTGTCCGTCCAGTCCAGTTGAAATCTTCACCGATGATGTATTTCTTCTACTGCTATAACAAAAAATATTTTGCTTTATTAAAAGTTCTTTCATGTGACAAACGGTAGACACAAAATATTTTTTCGAATAACTATAAAAATAACCAAGATATAAATCCATTAAACATATCATTTTATCTCTTTCTAGCATAACGGTATTTAATATGGAGTTTATATGGCCAGTGTAGACTATCTATGACGTAACAGTACATGTCGGACCTCTCTGTCATATCGCTGTCTAATTAGTAGTTTAAAATGCCTATATCATGCGTATTTCTTGGCCGATCTTAATTATAATTCCACTTTTTGAAATATTTTTTACAGTGTTTTGATGTTAAGAAAAACGATATCAAATCAAATCAAATCAAATCAAAATATCCTTTATTCAAGTAGGCTTAGATACAAGCACTTTCGAATTGTCAGTTACAATGAGAGAAGTCTTTGCTGGGAAACATACAATATGATCCGGCATTTGTTGCAAGGATTAGGGAAACCCAGAAAAACCTAATCAGATCATTTAACTTAAGTATAATACATACTCACTATTGATAAAATCATCATTTTAAAAATTAAAATAATTAATAAGATAAAACCCAAAAGGATTGTCAAAAAAAATCTAGAATGTGTCTAGAATAAAATTCTAAATGTCAGAGTATATCAAAAAATTAATATGCGTGTACCAATCAACTATTACAATATTGTCTTAATTATACTTAAAACTTTTACGATTGTGTTATAACTAATTTATAATTGATACACGCAGAGGAGATGTACAAATTCTCCAGATCAATGTTAATATAAAATATAAAATATTTTTTTTTCAGAGATGTATAAGGTCTCTGGGCGTCACGACATGCGATAAAATTAAATATAATAATTTGACTGAATTCTACTGAGATGTTTAAGGTCTCTTAGGAGTCAAAGTGAATAATACATTAAACATAATTATTATTAAATCTAAATTTCTTAGAGATGTATATGGTCTCTAGGCGTCATAACATGCAAAAAGATAAAATTAGTTAATTAAAATCCTCAGAAATGTTTAAGAATATACCTCTATAAATAAAACAAAACTCTTAGAGATGTATACAGTCTCTAAATCAAATAAAAAATGAATAACTTCAATCTTGTACAGGATGAAGTCTCTCACGTCATCAGTTCATTAAACACTGGTAGGCAGTTACTAGGTATACAATTAATTTGGCCCTTGCTAGCATGAACAGACCGGACCCCACAAACGGCACCCGTTCACGAGCATGACGCATATCTCAGCCATCGCTTCCCTCAACCATATTTTAGGGAAGGTTGCGACCCGATCAACGACGCCACCGTAAGCAAAGACCTTTAAGCGAGCATGACATGCTCACACTGCCGGGCATTAAACACTAATAGTATTGCCCGGTGAGAAACAACAAATGTGCTCTCATGTTACATTAAATGCGAACTATTATTACCTCTTAAAATAATGCTTACTTTACATACACAAGACTAAACTACTGGCTTAAAGACATCTTTATCGTCTAAAAAGTCATTTACAGTATAATACGCCTTGTTTAGTAGGTGACGTTTTATGTGGGACTTAAATTTGCTGCAAGGTAAATTCACTACATCGGTAGGTATTTTGTTAAAGAAGCGTACACAGTTCCCCACGAACGAAGTTCCGACCTTGCGGAGACGATGAGCAGGCATGGCAAGCTTGTTCTTATTTCTTGTATTGTAGTGGTGAATGTCACTGTTGTGTTTGAAATCATGTTGATTTTTCCGAACATACATAATATTCTCGAGAATGTACTGAGATGCTACGGTGAGAATATTGGTTTCCCTGAATTTTTCTCTCAGTGATGCACGAGCTCCCAGTGCATAGATTGAGCGTACTGCCCGTTTTTGTAGTACGAAGATGGTTTGTATGTCCGCCGCCTTGCCCCACAACAGAATTACATATGACATTACACTATGAAAATAACTGAAGTACACGAGCTTTGCCGTCTCGACGTTTGTTAACTGTCTGATTCGCCTCACTGCATAGGCTGCGGAGCTTAGTTTACCTGCAAGAGTGGCTATATGCGCATTCCATTGCAGTTTAGAGTCCAAAGTAACACTCAGGAATACTGTTTTGTCTTCAAACTCTAGCACATCGCCTTTCAATGTCACCTTGGCACAATCTACTTGTTTCACATTCGGTAATGTGAATTTGATGCACTTGGTTTTCTTGGCATTTAAAAGTAAGTTATTTGCAGTAAACCAATGTACAATAGTAGACAGCGCATCGTTTATAGTAACGAAGTTATTCTCTCTTCTTTTCACTTTAAAAAGAAGAGAAGTATCATCTGCGAATAACACGATATCATGTTTATCTTGTACAAGGTTTGGTAGATCATTGATATACACTAGAAACAGAAAGGGGCCTAGAATTGAGCCCTGGGGTACCCCCATAGCAACAGATGACCCAGTTGATTGCATCCCGTTGATGACTACGCGTTGCGTTCTGTCTGAAAGATATGATGAGACGAGGTCAAGTGCACCGTTCTTTATTCCGTAGTGTTCCAACTTACGCATTAAATTATTATGATCAACGCAATCAAATGCCTTTGATCGGTCACAAAAAATCCCAATAGCATCTTGAGCGTTTTCTTAGGCATCAAAGATGTGTTTAACTAGCACTACCCCAGCATCAGCAGTGGAGCGACCTTTGGTAAATCCAAATTGACTGCTATGAAGTAGGTTATATCCATTAAAATGAGATGTAAGTTGATTAAGAATAAGTTTCTCAAAAACTTTACTCAATGCGGGTAGTATGAATATTGGTCTATAATTTGCGGGGTCTGTTTTCGTTCCTGATTTAAATAAAGGGAATGATCTTGCTGTGCTTCATCAAATTAGGAAATACTCCAGTGTCAATACATTTGTTGAATATATCAGCCAAATATGGTGCAATCGCCTCTATTATTGAATGTAAAACTTTAACGGAAAGGCCCCACAGGTCTTCAGTCTTCTTCAAATTTAACGATCTAAAGGTTTTGATAATAGTATTTGGAGTAACATAAGTAAATTTGAAGAAGTCTTTACATTCTGGTACATACATTTTTAATATTGATTCAGCAATATCTGGCGATGAATTTAAAGATTTTGTTGTCTCTACAGGTATATTAGAGAAGAACCGCTCAAACTGATGCGCAACTTCAATGTCCGCATTTACTGTTTCATCGTTGATTTTTAGGCTAAAATGAGGATTTTTTACTTTAGTTTTCCCAGTTTCGTCATTTATGTATGACCTTCCAGACGGCCATCACCTTGTCACTAGAATTAATAATTTTTTTGGACAAATATTCCGCTTTAGCAGCAGCGCACATTTGTTTCAAGGACTTGGAAAAAATCTTCACGTATTCTAGAAATTCCGGTTTCTTATCGATTGACCTTTGATCATATAGATCGTAAAGACGAAGTCTTTTTTCATGAATATCAGGCGTAGCCCAGTCACTAAATGTAGTTTTAATCTTGCCTTGTACTTTCTTCAGATTGAGACAAGAATCAAATTCTTTTTTTATGCAATCAAATAAGACCGAGCACATGGCGTCGGCATCCTTTTGAGTAAAAGAAAGATAACACAGTTTCTCCTGAATTTTCCGATTGAATAAATCTAAGCGATACTCAGAAATAGGTCTGCACATAGTGTCTTGTGGTTTCTCTTCATTTTTTCTATTGAAACTGAAGGATGCATGTTGTCCACAGTGGTCAGAGCTTAGTTTATTTATGATAGAGATAATAAAAATTCATGCGTATACCCTATTGCTAATATAAAATGATCGAACAGTGCGTACATTTTACTTGGGAATAGAGCTCTGCTAACACTGGATTTTCATAGATACGGCTGCTTGTCGCGTATACTTTCTCCCTCAGTGCGCGAGTCCGACTCGCACTTGGCTGGTTTCTTTTGTTAAATTTTACTTGGGTCCATATAACATTTTTTACTCTAAATGACCTCAGGTATGCGCGGTTAAAATCTTGTAGATTCCTCGCGAGACACCTCGTAGAGCCTTATACTATAGCAGCGTCAACTCAATTGGGTTTTAAAAGAACGTAAAGCCAGCAAACGGTCAAAGGTGCGCCATCGAATGGCAATAATCTTGAAACTTTCACCATTAAGACCTGATTGCGAGAGTTGACGCCGCGGTTTTAACTGGAAAACTTGGCCGGTGCAATTTATTTCAGTTTCCAATGTTATCTTTATTCCATCGCCAATACAAGCTTTTATTGGCTTTTATTTTACTTCGGAAACTAATAAATGCCGGCTTCAAGTTTAATTTACTTGAACTCTTGCAAGTTGCGTTTATGAGCTTTAGTATTGCTGAACTCGTGTTTGTACTTGCAGTTCTCTTTCATGCTTAGTTCTTTATTGTACACTAGAAAGTGCTCGCAATTTCAAAATTCGAAAAAGTCATAACCCTATTTTTTCTTCAGTGTAGTCGGGTAAAAAGTATCTTGTAACCAGCTGTGGATGACCAGCTAGCCTAGCTAGAAAATATTAATAACTAATAATCCCGTTGAATAACCCATGAAATGTTCAGTAACTTCTATGCTATTTATAAAGTTGTAAAAATGAAATGTCTGTACATTGAAGATATTTTCAAAAAAAATATTGGTATGGACTATTTGGAGGTCACTAAAGCGAAAACTATTTGTTTTGGATTTTATGTATGTTTGTATGTGTCGTTGTGGCTTCATCACGCAAAAGCGGCTAAACAGATTTCCACAATTTTCGGTACACGGGTAGCTGGGTATCTCCAGATGGTTACAGGATACATTTTACCCGACTACGCTGTAGAAAACACGACAGGTTATGACTTTTTCTTTTCCGCGAACTTAGTTGCGGGCATCTTCTAGTTAGTTATAAAACCGTTTTGATAAACGCAAGTTTTAACATAGCTGCAGAACAAAGTTCCTAATTTGACATTTTTTCTTTAGCAAAGTTGGGTAAAAATTATCTTGTAACTATCTATGGATGGCCAGCTAGCCTAGCTAGAAAATATTAATAGCTAATAATATCTTCTAATAACCCATGAAATACCTAATATTAAGTAACTTTTGTTACAAAACCGTTTTGATAAACGCAACATAGCTGCAGAATAACGTCCTTAAGTAATTTGCCCATGCAAAGTATAGGAACGTGTGACGTCACTCGCGCTACGCTTTTGTATGGAGCGTTTTTTGGGAAAGTCCAAAAATGTGATTATTGTATCTCGGTGACTTTTTATCAGATTGAAGTAGTTTTTACACCAATGTTGACCACAGAAAAAATGATAACATTTCTATTTAATTCTCATTAGCTTGTCACCATGTAAATGACAATTTTCGTTTTCGATAGCCAACCGGTACGTTGCGTTAATTTAAATCGTGAAACGCATGCAATTGTCACGAGGATTTATGAAAAGCATTGCGACCGCCATTATTACAATATTTCCACGAAATATTTAAACTTTTTAGCACCACGTAAATTCAACGTACATTGTACACTCGGCAGGTTATTGCAATTAATTTACGCAATCAACCGTATGAATTAATTGAAGGTGATTGTACGTTCAGTTCTCTTCAATCAAAAATAATGACCGGAGCGCGGGTTTTTAATAAATTGTTCGTTTTCGAGTGGCTGTTGCAAGAGCAATGAAATTTTGATTGTGAAGCCAAAGGGAGTTTACTTTCTACATCTCGTATCTGTCGCAAACCTCTGTTGGAAACATAACTTTTATCTCACAGAGAATATGGATGATTTTTCAAACGCCTGAGGCAATATGTGTTTGTCAAAGGAAAAAAGTCGACAAGTTATTGAAAATACGTGTACAGTTTGTAAAAGGATTGGGAGCGTTATTTTTATGAAAAGTTATAATTTTTAGCTTTGTCATCTACTCTTGGAAGAGTAGCCGTGATACACAATAGTTAAAGGTTACAGCCAGTATCATATATCTAGTCTGCAGCATTCAAAGCATTGTATGTCGTATTGGGGTCTCCTTCGATATCCCTAATGGCGTTTGTCCTAATGTATCGTTTGTCATAACGCATTTTTTTCAGACACCGTAATTTTTTCAGGATTTTTTAAATGATTATCGTATACATTAGGTTAGGTTTTTTTATAACAAACCTGAAAAGTTTACAGTTTAGTAAAAAAATGCGTTATAACAAACGGTGCATTAGGATAAATGACGTTAGGGGTTCCGATATAGATATAGAGATACGAGAAGACGTGAACTTCGTTTGCGGAGGAGTCATAACCCCTTTTTTTTAGAGAAATCGGGTAAAAAGTATCCTACCATCTATCGATACCCATCGATAGATGGGTATATCGACCTGTGTAAAAAAAATAGTTGAAATCTTTTGACCTGTTTTTGCGCGATTAAGCCACAACGACACATACAATACCTATGTTGTATAAAAAATAAAATAAAAATATGTTTCGTTTAGTGACTTCCAAATAGTCAGTTTCAATCATGTTCTTGAAAATATCTTCAATGTACGGACACTTCATTTTTACACATTTATAAAAGTTATAGATAAGCGTACATTTCGATGTCAATGACAACCAAGCTACAGACATCGTGATTAAGTTATATATTTATTTACAGTTATTATAATAATATTTATGGACATGTGCATACTTCCAATTGTCACATACGGTGTTCAAACATGCAGAAAGCAGTAATCCTGAACACGGCCCGTAATATCAGGAGGTTCCTCTCGGTGCAGCCCTAACCACCGTAGCTTGAGCCCTGCCCCGCTGCCGGCGGCACCCTAGGTTAGGTTTTGATAATGTCTTTATATTTTGTATTTGCTTTTTGCGTTTTACGTTTTATACGCGTATTATAAAAGACTTAGCTTAAAAAAGAAGATAAATAAAGAGCATAATAAATTATATAGAATAATAATAATAATATTGAGAAATTGGATTAATATGATTCCATACGAGCATAATATTCTGAAGGCAGAATATGATGGTCGTATGAAATCGAATGGAATGAATACACACGTAGTATAATTTGTGATGTAAAATCACATTTATTCCAGACATTTCGGCCGAAGGGCAATTTTTCAAAGTAGCGACACGTAGGCGTTGACGAACTTTCTGGAAAATTGAGAGGCTTCTAATGCCCTCCCCGAGGCCCACTTTGTCAAGGCAAGCCTAAGGAAAGATCTAGGTAAGGAAGAAATATCTGAAATAAATCAGAGGGAAGTGGAACTTTTATCTGGATCTGAAAATGGCTAGTTATTGCTAAGTGAAGGAGATTCACTGGAATCTGGTAATATACTTGTCACTTGTGTTTCATAAAAACACAAATATTACCGAGTATTAGTGGTATTCAGCGGGCCTATGATGGTCGTGTTTATCACGCGATAAATGATATGATAACGCGCCTGTCACTCTCGCACTCACAAACGTGTCAGAAGGTGACGGCAGCTATGTCACTTATTTATCGCGTGACAAACGCAACCATCATAGTCCCGCAGGTTTCTTTGTATATTTCCCTTATATTTGTAGTCTGCATTGTAGCAAATTGTATAAAAGCTAATAAATTCACAGATAAAGTAAAGATCCAAACACTCCTAAGTCAATCCAGTTTAAAACCTGTTTAATAAAAGAAAACGACGGAAAGCAAGCGACGGACCATGCTCAGTACAGGGTTCCGTAGCCGTTACTACAATGAAATACACTAGAGATGAAAAAAATACGATGTGGAAAAGTGTAACACCATTTGCTGATAAACGCAGTTTTTCGCCGATAATTCAAAAACGATATATCCGATCACGTTGAAAATAATTTTCGTTAGAAATATTAATGAGTTAATATAATATTAATATTTTTTTTCATACTTTTTGGACTTAAGGCTTAGAATATAGAGGAGGGGGGACGATTATTTCCTAATAAATTATATAAAGTCACAGAACCAAATTTTGTTTTACAAACATCAAAGTGTTTTTAGAATAACTGTCGAAATGTGTGTCACAAGTTGATAATGGCTGGAAAAAAATCAGCTTCGGTTACATGAATGAAGTACCCCAATATCTATTTTCATTTTTAACTACCAAACTAAGTAGCGGTATATTCCAAATTTCACACTACTACGACATCAAAACTATATGGGTTTATTTTTTGCAATTTTGGCAACGGAACCCTAAAAAGTGAGTAAACTATTTCGAGTATAACAAAGAAAATGTCTTTGGGTTCCGTGTTATTTGGCACCTTATCAAAGCAAACAAAACAAAACCATTAACAAACAGCACCAGAGACTTTAAACTGCCCTCTAAGCCGTAACGGCGGCTCTAACCGTCCAAAATAAGCACTTCCCAATAACAGTTTAGTCCGGGGTGTAATTGTGTATTAATTAAATATTAAATGGGGCCGTCTGCCACTCATCGCCTGCCTTAAAACTCCCTCCGTTCTAGAGCCAGGCTTAAGACAGAGGAGATTACAGATGCGGATTTTCTTAAAACTAAACTGGGTAGTAGTACCTAATGGGATGTGGGGAAGTACAAATTCACAGACTGGAAAGCCATCCGCGGCCACTTGGCCGCGGCCAGTTATAACATGGGATTCTTCAAGAAGCGAGTTAACAGGGCTCTCAAAGGTTGGCAAAATATGGGCGATTCCTCCGGTGTTGCACATATCCATGGGCGACGATGACTACTTTCCATTAGGTGGCCCGTCTGCCCTCGTTTGTGACCCTCCCATGGTCTGCGGGCAACGGAGGGAAAGATAGCGCAGGTGGGTAAGAAGTGTGCGCGCAGCAGGGCTATCATGCTCCGCCGCGCGTACACGTCATACCCACCCACGCGATTCTGATACCTAAGAACAACCAGGCTTCCGTTATTAATAAAAAAAAATTGAAGTCGTTCGAAGGTTCAGAATACGAATACAAGTCTGTAGACTCGATCTGTAGTGAACACGGATGATGCCATAAACTATCGCGTAGAGTTTTTAAATGCACTGAACCCACCCGGCCTACCTTCTCACATGTATATCTTAAAAGTGGGTGCTCGAGTAATGTTGCTGCGAAATCTCCATCAGCCGAAGATGTAATATGTAGAGGCGCACTTAGGAGGATTTTTTGAAATTCGAGACATACGCGGACGAAGTCGCGGGCAAAAGCTAGTAATTATATAGTTTTAAAAACAAATACTCAAACTGCAATACTTTTGAATAGACAACATATTTTTACACCGTTCGAAAATTAAGGTTTTATTGCAGTCATGTGTCTTGATTGTAAGGAACAATTAAGACATGAGATGTATTACAGGATCCAAACCCTGAAATCCATCTTCTGTATATAAATTAAGATGTTTTCTAATCTCATCGGCCCCGCCTAGCATTCTAGGAAAATATATTTTCTCTTTGGCAAGGATAGAAGGATTATCAAACTTAATTGAATGGGCTGGTTTGTCAAATTACCTCCAGAGTGGAGGTGAGTTGAACCGGCCCAACCCAATTTAAGGCGTGGGAAAGAGAGAGTGAAAGAATCGAACATTAGCCAGCTGTGTGTGAAATAAGTATTCCTGGGTGAATATCCGAGCGTTTTGATCGCTCGGTTCAATCGCCATTGCTGCCCCATAATTATTACCAAAACCAAAGGACAAATCGCAATAACCTCGATCAAAATAAACTCAGCCTCGAGGCTATCTTTCAAAGTCAAGTAGTTCTGAATATTATTTTTATAAAATTTTGATGAGACGACAATGGCGAAAAATTATTTCTGAGCCAATCAGCTCCTGGTGGTATTCCAGCAGCAAAAGGCATATAAACAGAACAAAGTGACGTATTATTAGTGAGCAGCGAACGTGCAGCATCGTATCGTGTTTTTGAAATCCCTGAAATAACTTTTGAGACCAAAACTTTGCGGATTTTTCATACGGTTTTTCAACAAAAAGAAGCCGCTTCGCTAGAACAGCAAAAAACCTTGTGTACATTTACCTACTTCTCTTTAACATGTTCTCTGTGTTTGGAGTAAGAAATATAATTTTTCATTTTTTTCTGGTACTTTTTTAATTGTGGTGGTTTTATTAATTTTCTTCCGTTGGCAAACTTGTTTTCCGACACATGCTGAGTGGGCTCCTTTTTAGAAATACCACCAACACTCACTCTTGTTTTTCTTCTTTAGTCCTAAGCAATATGTTGATGTTGTACCTGTGTGTATTTCAAAATAAATCATTATTTATTTCTTCTCCACAAACTAAGAGGCGATATCTTGACTATTATAAAGTTGTAAAAATTTAATGTCTGTACATTGAAGATATAAAAAAAAAAACTATTGTAACGGACAATAATGTAGGTCACTTTTCTTATGTTGATTTTCGTATGTTTGTATGTGTCTTGGCTTCATCATGTCCAATCGGCGTAACGGATTTCAACTATTTTTGGTACACGGATAGCTAGGTAACCACAAATGGTTAAAGGATACCTTTTACCCTTTTTGACTACTCTGAAGAATAAAAGAGGGCTATGACTTTTTCTCCTCCGCGAACGATTGCGAGCATTTTCTATTAATAACTATGACTTCTATAATCAAATGAACTCTGCTCATATCGGGCACTTTGATCTGCAGCACTATAGTGATTTAGGGAACTAGGTAAGTGTCATATTAGTGACAAGAGCCTGGATAGTATAGTGTTTATTCTTGCCGTCGGCCATTTTCATCTGCGGCACCATAGTGAGTAAGGGCACTAGATTAGTGTAGATTTGTATGAAGTGGAAGATTCCAAAATCTTCCACTTCCTACAAATAAATAAAAACACTAAAGTTCTAAAACTTTGACAAGGAGTAGTCGATTTAAGAACTAAACATGGACAAAATGACATTATTGACGAGCTAGGCAGTTGACAAAATGGGGAGTTAGACGAAGTTAACCTAAACAGTTTCATGAAATCGACTTGTAAAATACTTTGTAAACCGGTTTAGATCAGCGTGAGTAACGTTGCCAGCGAAGCTGAAGGTTCCGGGTTCAAATCCTATAACAGAATTTATGTGATGAGCGACAAATATTTGTTCACACAAGCCGTATAGAACCTGCCATGGGACTAGTTCGATTTGTGTAAAATTGTCCCCTTATATCTATTTGCTAATAGAGTGAAATAAGCAAAACGAGAAAAAATTGTGGTGAATATCTCAGAGAGCTAAATATATGAATCAAACTAGCGGCCGCCCGTGACTTCGTCCGCCTTAGATTCGTTTATCGCGAATAAAAGGTATTTTTCCAGGATAAAAAGAAGCTTATGTCTTTCCCCAAAACTCGATATTTTACTAATTTAAATGTGAAGCATATCACCAAGATTCAAGTTCCTAGCGTAAAAAAAAATTTACTGTCCATACAAATTTTCATCCCCTTTTTCGTTCCTAAAAGGGATGAAATTTGACATATATTATAGCCTATTTCCTATTCTGATATAATAATAAATATAATCATAATAATAAAAATGATTTATTGACATATATAGATTGCTACATTAAAAAACATATACAGGGACTTCCACACTAGGCTCAGCCTGTATCGTGGAAGTCGTACCATACACTAGTTTACAACAGGGTTTAATGCGGCTAGCTTATAAAACGTATGATGCACAAAGTCAAAGCAATACATAATTTACCAAGAAAAATAGCAATAACATAAGGTAATTTTACGGAGCAGTTAAAACAAAACTAATCAAACAATTTGGCATGCAGTATAGAATGAGTTAAGTCGAAGAAGTGCGGCTAAGTTAATTTGTAGGTGTTGGTGAGAGTAGTGTGAGTAGGAAAGGAAAGGATGATAATGAGTAATTTATCTCAAAGCTTCTTCAGCCTGATCATATGTCCAGGACAGAAGGAGCTCCAGTACTCGCGTTTTGGCCGTAGCAACTCGGCAGAGTTTGACGTCGCATACTTTCACAATATTGTTATATACTAAGGGCAGAATAAATACTCTATAGCGTTTTGCGAATGAAGTTTTTACGGTAGGGAGGGGAGCTTTAAATCATCTTTTCTTTAGTTGGTCAGGATACGATGGGAGTTGCAAAATACTCTTGTGCATGGTGATTATAGCTCGTAGCAAAAATAATCGACCAACACTTAAAAGTTAAGTTAAGTTAACACTTAAATAAGGTACATAACTGGAAATTTTCATAAAAATTCGTCCAGTAGTTTTTCAGATTAAGTGGAACGTACACACGTACTTTTACGTTTATAATATAGATAGAATTCATTTGAATGACACAACTTTTGCACATCTTAGCGTGAAGGATACTAATGAAATTAAATCATGAAATGATATTAGCACAATACATATTGTCGCCGGCCACACACCCCATTAGAACAGTTTAAAGTCCCATAACTTCCGAGGGTGAACCGCTTTATTAACTGTTTATGGTTAAGACAAATTATCGTATAACATACATTCAAGTTTGGAAATTTATTAGCGACATAATCAGCGAGGAAACGTCGCTAGCATCTTCGGCACAATACCGCAGCGCAGAGGGCATTTTTAGTTAGCTTTTTGTTATTTTCTATTAACGAAATCGACTTCAAATAAGTCACAATCATGTACGGTCTTCGTGCACTGAGCGGAAATGTATTACAAATTATAAAAGTTTTTAATCCCCTATAAAAAAGTGGGGTGTTACAATTTTGACATATCTAACTATGTATCGGTATATGGTGTGTCTGTCTGTGGTATCGCAGCGCTGGAACGAATGGATCTTTTTTTTAAAAATAGGTCTGTGGCATTGTAGCTCTTGCATAGATGCTTAACGAGCAGATGGATCGCCTCATGGCAAGCAATCACCGTCACCCAGAGACACCTGCAACATCAGACGAGTCACAAGTGCGTTGCCGGCCTTTCAGGTTGGAGGATGCTCTTTTCTTGAATGTTTGAAGGTCACATTGGTCCGGAAATACTGCCGGCGACAATTTATTCTACTATTCAGTCTTACGAGGCAGGAAATCTCTAGCAAAGCGCTAACGACTTTTCGGTTAGTTTAGTTTAGTGTTGCATAAAAACTGCACACGACAGCACCGTATGCAGTCGGCTGGCACTTTAGCATGCAGTACCCATATTAGTTGCAGTTGTCATGCAGACTATCTGTTCACACCTTTATTTGTAATCCTACGTGCCTTAATAAAGAACATCGGCAACCATGAAGGGGGTACTGACTGCCATAAAAACGAAAGTCTATGTAATATTTGTCTGAGTATTTTTAGGGTTCCGTAGCCAAAATGGCAAAACGGAACCCTTATAGTTTCATTATCTCCGTCCATCCGTCTGGCCGTCCGTATGTAACAGGCATTTTAATCAAACACTATAAGATGTATATTGATGAAATCTGCAGTTTTAGGTCTCTTGTGTAAGCCGCTACTTAGTCCGATACCTAAATAACAAAAAAGTATATTTCTAGGGGGGCACTATATAGGTACATGTAACCGAAACTGAAACAATTTTTTTTTTCAGCAAATATCAATGTGTGACTCATATTTTGACAGTTCTTTTAAAATCATTTGCAGGTTTCTTTTTATTCAGTAGATATTTTCGGAAATAATCGCTCCGAAAGTAGCATACATTTTACCCCCCACCCCCCTCCACTTTCTAAACTAAATTTACACAGATAAAACTCAGTAAATACTTTCAACAAAAATTGTTTTCAACATGATCGGATATACCGTTTATGAGTTATTTGCGGAAAAACGGCACTTCTCAACAAGTGCCGTTCTTTTGAAATGAAATGAAATATATTTATTTGCAATAGACATAGTGAAAATAATGATCTTAAAATCTAACATTTGAAATCATACATCTAGACTTAAGTACGTAATGCAAATATTTAAGGAAGTCGTTTTTTTTTTATAATTACAAAGAATAAGGAAAAAACTGCCAAGAAACAAGTAACCTACAATAAGTAATTGAATAGTTCCCACTATTCAATGAATTATATCAAAGTACTCTTTTATGTTATAGAAACATTTTCCAATGAGCCAAGTGAACAGTTTGTGTTTAAATTTATTCGAAGGTAGTTGCTTGATCTGTTTTGGCAGATGATTAAAATCTTTATACACATGGCATAGCAATTTCTACCCTTCATTGCCGTATGCATTTTGGGAAGCATCAGTCTGTCAGGGTAGCTTGTATTAAATTTAACAGCATCCCTTTTCATCTTAAATAAATCAGCGTGAAGTTTTACAAATATACAGACCTCAAAGATATACATTGAGTACACAATAAGCAAACCAAGTTCGATGAATGAGCTTTTACAGGATGTACGAGGAGGAATATTGGCAATTGCTCTAATGCATTATTTTTGAGCTATAAAGGCACGATTAATATGTGCAGAATTTCCCCAAATTAATATTCCATAACGTAGATTTGATGCCACACAACCATGATAAGCTTTTAAAGCGGTTTTTCTATCCGTTATTCGCAATAGTCGCCATAAAGCATATGCAAATCTGTTTATTTTGGAGCACACCTTGTCGACATGAAGCTTCCAATTGCAATGGTCTTCGGGCACAAAACCAAGAAATGTAGTGCTATCGCATTCCACCAGTATGTGATCATTATATTTTACTGAACGTGTTTCTTTTTATTCTCGATGATTGATTAACTGTATATATTTCGTTTTTTCTAAGTTTAATTTTCTAAGTTTGGTAGTGCACTTTTTCATAATACGGTATTTTGTTCATCTGTAGAGCATTGTTTCGTATGGACAGCTGCGGAACCGTACACTGAGCATGGTCCGACATGCTCTTGGCCGGTTTTTATTATACAGCTAAAATCCCGTGGCTTGGGCCGCCGACTGAAGGCTCTTCGATTACATCCGTAACGAGCAGTAAAGGCGCCCCCGTTAGAAGCATAAACGGAATCCTGGCGCTGTAACTGCCGTAATTGCTCGATACAGCTAATGTTTGCAGATTAAACGGCCCGAGATTGTCGCATTTTTGCCCTAAATGACTGCCTAATTGTAAGAACGGGGAATAATCAAATTATATAGAATTGAAAGTCTCGGATAGATAGATTACATTAGATTACTTTATTTCATAATATAAATTTCATTTTTGTCAATTTACACTTTATTATGATCGTCAAATACAAAGAAAGAACAATTAAATCATTAACAGTAAACATATGGGAATGGAATGTCACAGTCACAGATAAAAAAGGTACATGCCATTATCATTATCTATTTATAATTTACGAATGGCCAATTTAAAAATAAACTTATAACTAACTACATAAAAATGATATTATCACCTATATGGGATCGTCAGAGAATGTTAAAACTAAATACGAGTAGAATAATTCTAATGGGAAAGATATTTGCTTAGAAATGGTGGGAGAATGAGATAAGAATAATGAATATTTGTTGAATTGTAAAATTATTGATTATTTGTATTACACTGAATGTTGGAATATAATAAAACAAATGAAAAGGTAATCGTTGAACGATTAATTAACCATAAAAAACATTCATTAAAAAATCTTATGATCTTCAAACAACTTAACCGTTTATTTTGATAGTTAAACCTACTTAGATCAGTCCCCTTTTAGACAAAAAAAAATCAATATCCGGTTATGTGTTTAAGAGCTACGACGATTGAAGATATTGTCAAAAAAAAAGATACTCCCATTTAAAGATTTTGAAGGTCACTCAATCGAAAACTTTAAGTATAAATTAAGATAATATTGTAATAGGTGTAACGCGGCAAACCTCCTTGGCACAATACTGGCCAGTAATAAATTGCATCGGGAAAATTTGAATTCCACGATTGTGTTTTGTTTGTGGGGGACAGGTCTTGACTCGTGTGGTTCGAACTTGTGCTGGACTTATGATGAAAGATCTGAGATTTTAATATATTATTAATTGATGTGCTGTTGCAAAACTTTAAAATTGTAAAAACTGTTTAGTGTTTGCATTACTGTGTTGGATTAAATAATTACAAGGGCTGCCACTTCGCAGCCCTTTCTTCTTCGCTGAAGTTTGCCACTGAAAACATATATCTGCAGTCTACAGTCGCACCTCAGCCGACGGTTCCATCCAATGCCTTCTTGGAAAGCTGGAAATAGAAAATTGGAAGGAAAACTGAATCTCCACAACCGTCCTACCTCCCTGCTCACATAAGGCCAGTGATATCCGTTTATTGCCGCGTACTGACTGAATCCCGTTTAGTTTATGTTTTTTATTTGTATATAGTCAGTTTTTATTATATGTTATACACTACCACGTCCTAATCTTTTATTCCGGACGACTAGCCTGGCTACACAGGTTAAGAATTATTTTGAAAAAACCGGCCAAGAGCATGTCTGACCATACTCAGTGTAGGGTTCCGCAGCCGTTCATACAAAAAATGCACTACTGACGTGCAAATTCGATATGAAAAAGTGAACTGTAGCAAAAGAGCGTATCTCCACGGCACTTACATCCTTTTGCTGAGAAGCACAGTCTTTCGGAGCGATTATTTCCGAAACTATGCACTTATCAATTTTTTTTTGAAACTTCAATGTTTTTTTAGAAAAACTGTTGAAATATGTCCCACTCATTGATATTTACTGATTTTTTTTTCAGTTTCGGTTACATGTATGGAGTGCCCCCTCTAGAAATAGTTATATTTGTAATTTAACTATCTAACTAAGTAGCGGCTTACACAAGACACCAATGCTCCAAATTTGATTAATATACATCTAAAAGTTTTTGTGAAAAATGCCTGTGACATACGGACTGGCAGACCGACGGACGGACGGGCATGACGAAAGTATAAGGGTTCCGTTTTTGCCATTCTGGCTACGGAACCCTATAAAATTACTGATTGTTGAGTTTGTTTCGGTTTTTTCTCTAACTCAACACTTGTTTCCTGTTGGGCGTAGAGTCAGACTTGTATAAGTCCCCTTGTGGCCTACTCACAGATTAAACAATTTGAATTAGAATTTGAAAAGTATTTTTTTTTTTGTACGTTTTTTATGTGTTGTTGAGGCTTCATCACGCCAATACGGCTTAACGGATTTCGAGTTTTGTAAAAATGTATGGACCACCATACCATATAGACCTTGTATTAATAAATTGTATGTCCTTGTTGCAGGTAGCAGGCGTGGTGGGGCGCGCGGACGTGTTGGCATCGATTTTCTTTCTCTCCTCTATTCTCATGTATCACGGGTGAGTTCCAAAATTTTTTATGAAAATCAAAGTACAATAACATGTTTAGGGTGCTGATGGGACTACCTAGATTCTGCAGTGCGTCAGGTATGTTTGCCGATGCCCGCGTAGATGGTTTTCATGCCAATAGAGAGTAGTTCCAACAGCATTCTAAGATTATTAGCTGACAGAGCCGACAGTCCCTTGCAGAGGTACTGGATATCTGCATTAATAAACCCTCATTCTGAAAAGGTTTATTATGTTAATTAGTACATGTAGTCGCTAACATTAGTATGATAATTGTGATTAACCTAGCTCTTAATAATTTAGTAACAAAATGATGGACCCCTGTTGTCCTAAATAAACAATTTTGAATTTGAATTTTGAAAAGTCAATGTTAAACATTTCTTTATTCAAGTAGGCTACAAGCACTTCTAAATCGTTATTTACAAAACCCAATAAGGATCGTCACGAAAATACAAAAGAATTTGTATTTTCGTGAATAAAATCGAGAGAATAAAATCCCAAATGTCAATATGTAAAAAAAAACAGTTCCTTAATCCGTTATAATAATTATAGGCACACATGTCATGATTGCTTTCATTTTAATTATTCCATTCATCCAGATTTATGCCGTCTCGAAAGGCGTCACAACTTACGGGCAGTGTCCCGCAGAGGCCTGCGATAGCTTTGCTGCTACCTCCGATTTCATTTAAATTTTCAAAATTTTATTTTGCAGTGTGTTGACATACTGATTAAATACTTGTTATTAATATTACATTGCACTAGAGAAGTGACTACTCTAATGTAATGTAGGTACTATTAATATTGTAATTTCTGTCTTTGACGTTTGTTAGACACTTTACACCTACAAAATCATAACTTGTTGACCACGGAGACCTTTTAAGAAAGAAAGAAAAGAAAGAAAAAAACTTTATTTTAGCGCTTGTGTAGAGTTATGTAAAATTAAATAACAAATGACGCTAAAAATGGACACCACTCAGCATGATGCCACAGCAAGCCGTAGCGCTGATTTTAATTAAAAATAAGCTTAACTAACTAAAACTAAAACTAATAATAATATCAGTCACCGGACGAACACATAACGAATACAAAAAAGGAATTAAATCAACGAGAACGACAGTAAGCACACAACGAAAGAAAAAAAAAATGAAGAGGAAGGTAAATGAAATTACATGTAGTACAACACAGAAATACGAGCTAGAGTAAGATACGAGAAGTACCTACAGCATTCAACCTTGGTTTAGCACCTTAAAATAATAAGCTCGGCATTTGAGTTTGAAACATCGAATCGTATTAAGTGCGCGAATCGGTGGAGGAGGATTATACCAGCATTTAGTAGCAGCATATCGAAAGCTGCCACGAAATGCAGCTGTACGGTGCGCGGGATACACAAGCTGAAGATATCTTGCAGGCCTAACTTCCGAGGACCTGGAATTATGCGCCCAAGTAAACTTGTTATACAGGTTTTACATCTCCTTATTTAAAATGATGACCATGGAGACTACCACGAAATGTATGGTAGCTTTTGTTATGAAACCGATTCGATAAACGCAAGTTTAAACATAGCTGCAGTGCAGAACACATCTTAATTTCCCCATACAAGGTAGGAACGTGTGACGTCACATTAATTAGGCTTTAGTATGGAGCGTTTTTTAGAAAAAGTTAAAAAAAGGTGATTTTAACATTGTTGTGATTTTTTATGTCATTGAAATAGTTTTTTTTGTCATTTTATAACATACCACGGAAAAAGTGGACACAATTGTCAACATCCTAATTGCGTGAAAATGGCTTGTAACTTGGCAGAGCTGTACTGTATTCCCACAAGTCCAGCTGAATAATGTACAAGCACTTGAATTAATGAAGGAACCTCTTGTATCCGCGAGGCGTCTTAAATTATTCGGAAGAATAATATAGGGAAACTCTGAAACAGCTGTTTGCTCATTTTCTGTCTCTCTTATCTGTCTAGCTGTCGTTTTGTCTGACTATATCATCATCATCATCATCATCGTCATCATCATCATCATCAGCCATAGGACGTCCACTGCTGGACTTTAGATAGATTTCCACGTGGGCCGGATAGTGGCGACCCGCATCCAGCGAGTCCCCGCAAGCAGGTCGTCCGGCCTCCTTACGGGTGGCGACCCACGCTGCGCTTGCCATTACGCGGTCTCCACTCAAGAACCTTTCTGCCCCAACGGCCATTGGTTCTTCGAACTATGTGCCCAGCCCAATGCCACTTCAATTTGCCTACCCTGAAAGGAGGACATTCGTATACGAACCAAGGTCACCGACATAGCAAACAGGGAAAGCAAACTGACTATATGCTTGCTTTTAAATCCATAAAAATATAAGTTGTAATATAAAGATAAAAAGTACAATACGAAATGAAAAGCGCGCTGTTGATGCACGTTAAAAAAACGCAGTTGTGCCTTTCAAATATAAATAAAAAGGATTTGTCCGATACGTTTGGTCAAAGCTAGTTTTGATTTGACTAGGAAAATAGTCAAAAGTCCTTTTGACTACAGGCAATCAAAACTAGTTTTGGCGGAATTTTCAGTCAATAGTGATTTCGACCAAGGCCTGTAGTCAAAAGTAACACGTTTTTTAAAAGTGCCAATATCTCGATAACCATAAACTTTTTATGAAGGTCAAATTTACTTAATATGGTAGCTAAATGAGCTGTTCTATCACCCCTCTTCATTTTGGCGTTGGTTTTAGGGACATGCTGTATATACATAAATTAATACTTACATACATAGAAAACATCCAAGACCCAGGAACACATTCGTGTTCATGATACAAATACTTACCCTGGCCAGGATTTGAACCTAGGACCAGCAGCTCCGTATAGACCGTTGTGCAATGAACTTGTCGTCAATAAAATGAAATAATATTTTTTATTCTGTAAGTAGGCCGCAAAGGCACTTTTACAAGTCTGACTCTACGGTATTTCCCTAAAGGACTGTTCAGAAGAAAGCCGAAACATACTCAACAGTCAGTATTTTTTTCTAAATAAATATCCACGTACTCAAATCAATGAAGTAGCCTCTCGCTACTCAAGTGGTGCGTGTCTAATTATTCGGGCTAGCATCGGAAAATTCTGGAATGTTGTTAAGGGCAGCTTGTCCGGCTTTGTGAAGTTGCAAGGGGACAGTTGAGGTTGCGTTTACACGTGCAAGTCGTCAACCATGGTTTTTTCACTGAATTGATTTGTCATTGTGGCTTCAACACGCCAAATCGGCTAAACAGAAATCAACTATTGTAATTTTTTTAATACACGGGTAGCTGGGTATCTCCAGATGGTTATAGGATACTTTTTTTCCGAATACGTTGAAGAAAAAAAGAGGGGTTATGGCTTTTTCTCCTCCACAAACGAAGTTGCGAGCGCCTTCTAGTACTATTATAAAGTTGTATAAATGAAATGTTTGTATGTGTCGTTGTGGCTTCATCACGCTAAATCGGCTAAACGGATTTCAACTATTTTTGGTACACGGGTAGCTGGGTATCTTCAGATGGTTGTAGGATACTTTTTACCCGACTATACTAAAGAAAAAAGAAGGGTTATGACTTTTTCTCCTCCGCGAACGAAGATGCAGGCGCCTTTTAGTCTTTAATGATTGAACCATTTTAGAGGTACGAAAAAGCCTTAACTCTAATTCACATTACGAGTATAGTTCAACACGCTTCAATATTATCTTAAACTGAATACTAATTCTACCGTAATTTCACCCATATATAATTATTTCGCAAATTGTACCTACACAGCTCATGTACTAGAACGTTTACATGACTAAGCTTTTAGATAGAGTGGTTAATCAGTTATCCGTTTCAGTTCATTGGAGACTAATTAGTGCCATGTAAACCTGCCTTTACACTTGCCTCGTATTTCGCTGTCTTTACTAATTACATACACTGGTACATGGCAATTCGATCATGCGATTCTTAATGCTTCGGTGACGTGTTGGCAATTATCAGCTTATAATTAATTCTGGGTAGAGGTGACGATGGGAGGAATAAGCTTAATTTCATCGTGCTCTGTTAAACTTTGATTATTAGGGTTCCGTAACGGTCCTCAAAAGGAAAAAAACCGAATCTTTATAGAGTCACTTTGTTATCCGTCTGTCATAACCCGTTTTTTCAGGAACACGTATACCTCACGAATACCTCCAGGTATCTAAAATTAATATTAAATACTCAAGTTTGCAGTCACTTAAAGCTGTACAAAATCAATCTTCGAAATAAACGCAATCGAAAGGTACAATCATTAAAAAGTTGTTTCCATACAACTGATACCGTATCCTTTGCTTTTTCGCAACATAAAGTCTTGGTTAGATGTGACAATAAATCACGCTGACATGTGCATAATTTTCATCAATCAACTAAGATAATACTGTCTGGTGTTGGTTTGTTATATTTGTATGCGTATTTTTTGTGGGAACTGCATTAATATATAGGCGCATGTGAGCACAATTTATTGCCACACCAAACCAAGAAACTATTTATCGGAAAAGCAAAGGAAGGAAGGAAATAATCTTTTAATCAAATACTAATATTAAATGAAGTTAAGAGCGTTTATACTCGCTTAGCTGGCAACGTCGCATATTTTGTCTTCTTACTTCATTATTTTGTGGTATTTGAATGAAACTTAAAGATATGTTCAATAAATACCCTAGATTTTTAGCATTTATATTGTGTTAAATTCATGTACTCATCGCTTTTGCCTTAATTTTCTTACAAAACAAGAAATAGACTAAAATTAATTTTTAGAGCTTTGGTTGTGGGAATATCATGAAATTTTGCACTTTACCAGCTTATCTACCGAAAACGTAATGAATGAATTGAAAACATGTTCAAGTTACATACACATTTCTCAAAATAATCAAGAGAAACCAAAAAATATGCGACGTTTCAAGTTCCCGGTCAAGTATACTTGCCCGATGTAAATGCGTGTTTTGGTATAGAAAACTTGGCCACATTTCCCTTGTGTCTTGGCAGTTTGGGATCGGCTTTGGTCTTGGCTTAGAAATAACTCGTGGTTTGGGCCAAAAGTTGGCAACACGCTCTACTTGCATCTCATTCCCAAGAGGACGTAACTGGCGTGGTTTGCAGTAGACATATTACC
This sequence comes from Hedya salicella, assembly GCA_905404275.2. Lineage (NCBI taxonomy): Eukaryota > Metazoa > Arthropoda > Insecta > Lepidoptera > Tortricidae > Hedya > Hedya salicella. The sequence goes on from FR990101.1 coordinate 26,918,816, forward strand.
TTTTGTCTTAGTGTTTTTGTGTAGTCCAAATGACTTATAAGCTAGAGTATTTCGGGACGTGTGTTGAACAGGATTGTTTTTAATGTTTCAAGGTTTAAATCTGAAGTTGATACAGGTTATAGCAATGTTTTGGATGGAAGCCAAAATAACAGTGGGCTCTAGAAGACTATAGGATTAGAAGTGCCCGCAACTTCGGGTGGAGTAGAAAAAATGCACCTTGACTGCAATAAGGGCACAATTAAAAATTGTATGATTTTTAATTGTACCCTTATTGCAGTCAAGGTACAAAGACTCGTAACCCCATTATTTGCTGAATCGTAGTCGGGTAAAAAATATCTTATAGGCTATAAAAATTATTTATAGTTCCACGAATCAAATGTAAAGATAAATAAATACTCGTACATACAAAAAGTCCAAATGCAGGAACATCCTAATATTCTACTCCACGAAAGTTATAGTAAAACATCTAAGACCGGTTTGGCTCAGCGGGAGTAACGTTTCCTGCGAAGCTGCAGGTACTGGGTTCAAATCCTGATAAGGGCAATATTCGCGTGATGAGACTGATGAGCATAAATATTTGTTCCGAGTCTTGAATGTTTTCTATGTACATAAGGAAATATATCTATTAAATATATCACCGTCTAGTACCCATAACACGAGCTTTATTGAGCTTCCCATGGGACTAGTTCGATTTGTGTAAAATTGTCCTGTAATATTATAATCAAATCATATTTATTTATCTTCAATGTCCAGACGTATAATTCTTACTACTTTATAATGATTAATAGTAATAATAAATCATTTATTTCGGATAACAATCCTTATAGCCATACACTAAACGTAAACATATGTAATTTGATTCGTTTATTAAGCCCTTTAAGGCTATCTAGAACGCGAAGTTTCATGAATAAAAGCTCAATCGGTAATTAAGATACAAACGACTAAACATCGGGATTTTTCTCACTGATTGACTAACTTAATATCAAAAACCTAACCACCTTCCAGATGAACTAATAATAATAAAAATTTGCATCTAGCTGGTTAATAGGGATGGTAAATAAATATTAATTATAAGTCCGTCATGTAGATTATTAAAAAATATTATAAATGTATTTTTTCTTTTTTTACATAGTCAAGAAAAACCGGCCAAGTGCATGTCGGACCATGCTCAATGAAGGGTTCCGCAGCCGTTTATACAAAAAAAATCACTACAGATGAAAAAAATACAATATGAAAAAAAAAGTACTAACAAAAGAGCGTATCTCCCCGGCACTTACGTCCTTTTGCTGAGAAGCGTAGTTTTTTGGCAATAACTTAAAAACGGTATGTCCGACCATGTTGAAAACAATTGTCGTTGGAAGTATTTATTAAGTTTTATATGTTAACATACCGTTTAGAAAATAGAGGGGGGGGGGGGCACAATTTTTACTACTTTCGGAGCAAATATTTCCGAAAATATTCACTAAATAAAAATAAAAAAAATTAAAACATCATAGTGTTTTTAAAAGATCTGTCGAATGATATACCACACATTGATATTCGCTGATTTTTTATGTATGGAGTGCCCCCCCCCTAGAAATATGTATATTTCTTATTTAACTATCAAACTAAGTAGCGGCTTACACAAGGCACCTATACCCCAAATTTCATCAATATACGTCTTATACTTTCTGAGTAAAATGACATACGGACGGACGGTTTTTAGCATTTTGGCTACGGAACGCTAAAAAGGCGATACATTTAGTCAGAATATCGCGTGACGTCAATCCTAGGTAAAAATTTTACCTAGGGTGACGTCACGAGCCCCCACTCCTAACCTTTAATTTATCAGAGTATTTTATTATTATTTTGAAAAGCAATAAAAACGTTTCCAAAATTTTTGATTATCTTACTGACGGGCTAATTATAATTTTGATTTTCATGCCCAGCCATCGTGCCCATTTATTGTGATGACGATAAGATAAAGAAACAGCGACTTTATTACGATTTGTAATATTTTCCAAAAAACTGTTATTATTTACACACTAAGCGCCTATCGAATTTGTAATAGCAAAATTGAATTGTAGTTTCTTAGTCAACTAGGGATAGGTCTAGTATTTTTTTATTAGCGAAGTTGACAGTCACGATATTGTTAATTTTGAACTTTGCTCGCATTTTCACATTTCATTTTTGGTGGGATGTGATTATTTAGTACCTAAGTCATTAACCAGTGCGTAACCGGTGATGACTTACGGAGCCCAGACGTAGTCTCTAACTATCGGAAGCTTAAGGAAGCTCAGAGTCACTCAGCGAGCTATGGAAAGGGCTATGCTCGGGATCTCTTTACCAGATACCAAGGTCACCGACATAAGCAAACAGGCTAAAGAAATTTAAGTGGCAATGGGCAGGGCGCATAGTTCGAAGTACCGATGGCCGTTGGGGCAGAAAGGTTCTCGAGTGGATACCGCGTACCGGTAAGCGCAGCGTAGACGGCCACCCGCAAGATGGTCAGACGACCTGGATAGGGTTGCGGGGACTCGGTGGATGCGGGTCGCCTCTATCCGGCCTATGTGGCCATCTATTGAGGAGGCATGTGTCCAGCAGTGGATGTCCTATGGCTGAAACGATGATGATGATGATTTTGATGACGAGTAAGCAATATAAGTTCATCAACACCTTTGATCTGGCCCACCCCAAACATTATATAGGGCAATCAAACCTTTCCGTTATCCATACTTAATATTATAAATGCGAAAGTGTGTCTGTCTGTCTGTTACCTCTTCAAGCTTAAACCGCTGAACCGATTTAGATGAAATTTGGTATGGAGATAGATCGAGTCCCAGGGAAGGACATAGGCTATTTTTTATCCCGGAAAAATACCCTTATCCGCGATAAAAGTATTTAAGGCGGACGAAGTCGCGGGCAGAAGCTAGTTCTTTATAAAAGTACAGATACTATTGCTATGATTATTTACAGACAGTAGTATACCTAGATACCTACGATATATAATTAAATCAATGCTATAATTGATACCAAGGTCATATGTAAACCTTAACTGCATACAATATTCAAACGACCTATTCGATCTTACGCTCAAACGATATTAGTAACACAAAGTGCTATGAAACTCGATATTCTTTGGCAGTAACAACCATTTGCACTTAGCAGTAATACGAACCCAATCAGAGAAGCCGGATTGGCATCATTATCCATAAACCATAATATGCATAAACCGTAACCGGATAAATATTGCTTTCCATTTATTTCCGGAATTGAAATTACGGGATTTGGTTGGCAATTCTCCCAGTTTTGCTATGGAGTGGGCTTTTGTGAGCTGTTTATAATTAGTAACAGATGACAATATGTAGTGACTGTTATCATAATAATAATATGTGTTCGTGAAGTCCGAGAAACATAATTGTAGAAAGTGTTATTATAAAACTTCGGTCCCCGAGGAGAAAAAATCATTACCCCTTTTGTTTTTCTTCAGCGTAGTCGGGTAAAAAGTATCCTATAACCATCTGTGGATACCCAGCTACAACATTTTAACATGAAATCCTCCTCCTTGTGTCAATAATCCTCAATGCTGAGGGTCATGGCCTCTCTGAATGACTTTATTAGTGACTATCTTGCGCCAGCTCACTCTATCCTCGGCTACGTTAATGGCATCATAAACTGTGTGCCTACCATGAGCTGAGTCTGCGATCGGCGCTAGCGAGTATCTCGTATCGAGAGTCAGTGCACCTCTCTCGCACGCGCTAATAGTGCGAAAGAGATAGACCGTCATCGAGCGCTCTATACTCGCTCGTGCCGAACTCATGGTAGGCGTACTGAGATGTTGATGTTAGAGCGTATCTGGTTAGACCAGCGTGTTGGACTTCTGCTTCTGGGCCTTTTTCCGCACACCTTTCCTGTCATCAGCAACTTTTCTAGGTTGTCACCTCTCCTTCTGGCAACGTGGCCAAAGAACTCGAAACTCCTCCGCATGCATATGGTGCTGAGCCTTATCGGGATCTTGAGCTCGCTGAGAATGGAGTCGTTGGTTTGATGTTCTGTCCAATGAATCCCGAGCATTTTCCTCCAGCACCACATCTCGAACGCGGCGACGCGTTGGCGGTCGGCTTTCTTGAGGGTGCAAGTCTCTGCGCCGTAAAGAGGGATGGAGAAGACGAGGGAGGTGACGAGCTGCTAAAACATAACATTTTAACATGAAACAAATGAATATAAATATATCAAAATAGGTTTCCACGCCAAGAAAAATCAACTGTCAATTTTTAGGGTTCCGTGCCCAAAGGGTAAATAAGGGACCCTATTACTAAGACTTCACTATCCTTCCGTCTGTCTGCTCATCTGTCACCAGGCTGTATCTCATGAACCGTGATAGTTGCAGCTATAACAACAAATACTAAAAACACTATAATTTTATGTCTGTCAGTCTATGTCAGTAACTAATATAAATTGATTGAATACCGTATACATTTTGCATAGGGGCAGGGCTCTGCTAACACTGGATTTTCATAGATACGGTTGTTTGTACGGAACCTTCGGTGTGCGAGTCCGAATCGCACTTGGCCGGCTTTTCAATGTTCCGGGTGTGATAAAAATATCCATTACAATAAAAAACACCATTTTACTTAATATTCTTTATCATCTGCCGCCTACACGCGTATTCCACGCAATACCCTATATTTCAGGGAAATATCTTATTCAGCCTTCGTCAGGACTGTTTTTTATTTGTAATTTGCAGACGATATAAATAAGTAATCTAAAAATAGTAAAATTCTGATATTTTAAACAAATATTTTCTCCTACACGGACGAACCGATTTGCAAGTAACTTCTGGGACAGTTATACCAATTAAATTGTCGACGCGTTTGGCTCAGTGGGTTTCATAACGGTTTACTAACTAACTACGGCGGTCCCGGGTTCGAATCCCAGTCAGGTCAAGTGTTTGTGTGATGAGCACGAATGTTTGTTCCTGGGTCTTGGATATTTTCTATATATTTAAGTATTATAATGTACCTAATTAGTCCGTCTAATATTAATAATAATAATAATAATATAAAACTACTGAACAGTCTTTTGTCGGGTGGCAACGAGGCACGCGCCTTCAACGCTTTGGTGATGCCCCTGCTCACTTACTCCTTTGGCATACTGAGGTGGACCCAGACTGAGCTGGACGCCCTGGATAGGAGGGTCCGTATACTGCTCACTATACACCGCATGCTACACCCACGCTCGTCAGTTATGACACTGTACATCTCGCGTAAGTGTGGGGGCCGTCGCTTTTTAATCGCCAAGGAGCTCCATAACCGCGAGGTGTGCAGTGTCAGGGAGTATTTCCTAAACAATGAGTGTGGGATACATCGCGATGTAGTGGCAGTAGACAAAGGCCTCACCCCTCTATCCCTGGCAAACGAGAACTGGCGCAGACCAACGGTGCTTAGCACCGTAGACCGCAAGGACGTATGGAGGAGTAAAGAGCTACGCGGGCGGTTCTACAAGGCCCTTACAGGGCCTGATGTAGATCTGCTCGCGTCTGTGAACTGGCTACGTTTCCGCGATCTCTTTGGGAAACCGAAGGTTTTGGATGTGCAATTGCGGACGAAGTTATCATGACGAACAACTACCGGAGGTATATCATGAAGGACGGTACGGTCGACATTTGTCGGGCATGCCGCCGTCCCGGGGAGTCACTCAGGCATATAATTTCCGGTTGTTCTCATCTTGCTAACGGCGAGTACTTGCACAGACATAACCAAGTAGCCAGGATTGTTCACCAGCAACTTGCTGTTAAATACGGTCTTGTGGGGTCTGAGGTACCGTACTATAAGTACGCACCGATGCCAGTTCTTGAAAATGGTCGTGCCACGCTTTATTGAGATCGATCTATCATCACGGACAGGACTATTGTAGCCAATAGCCTGATATCGTGCTGGTAGATCGATCTAAGCGCCGGGCAATACTCATCGACATCACCATTCCACATGACGAGAACCTCGTGAAGGCTGAGTAGGACAAACTCAGCAAGTACCTTGACTTGGCTCACTAGGTGACCGCCATGTGGGATGTTGATTCGACGATTATTGTCCCGATAGTCGTTTCAGCAAACGGTCTTATAGCGAAGAGTCTCGACCAACATCTTAAGAAACTCTCGCTAGATGGCTGGATCAACGGCGCGCATCGTCAGGAGGTTCCTCTCTGTGCAGCCCTAATTACCGGTAGCTCGGGCCTTGCCCCGCTGCCGGCGGTACACCCTAGGTTAGGTTTTTTATAATGTGTTTATATTTTGTATTTGCTTTTTGTATTTTACTTTTTATATCCATTTTATAAAACACCTAACTTATGACTACAAATAAATAAAGTGAATAATAATATCGTTTATTGCATTATCACATAGCTTAAAGGTAGGTACAATTTTGGCAGTTTTACATGTGATACCCTGCATAGGGCGCAGCAATATGAGAGGGCATCTACAGCTTAATGACTATTATTATTTTTAAGTTATACATACAAATTATTAAGACTTCAGATTCTACACTTAATCATTAAAGAAATCTTCTATATTGTCTACTAAATAGGCTTTTAATTTTGTACAGAACGATTTTAGTCCGGTTTCATTTTTTATATAATTAGGTAAGTGGTTATACATTTTTATTGCCATATAGTGCGGGCTACATGTAACAATCTTTAATTTTGAAAAAGGTAATCTTAATTTATTTAAATCTCGGTCATTTCTTTTGGTTAGCGTTACCTGTGAATATAAATCTATATGTTTTCTAACAAATTTACTCGACTCCAAAATGTACATGGATGTGACAGTCGATATTTAGTATTTTATGAAATGGGGTCTACACGATTCCATTTGATCTATGTTTGCCAAGATCCTAATGCACTTTTTTTGTAAGATAAATATTTTTCCCATGTCTGTGCTATTACCCCATAAAACGAGTCCGTAGAATATCTGGAGTAGGCATATGCATAATAGGCTGAAAGAGCGGTAGCTAGGTCAGTTAAACGCTTTAGGTGATTTAGAGCATATACGAAAGACGATAACTGTTTAGTAAGCTTTTGTATTTGGAGTTTAAAGTTCTGACTCGTGTCTAACTCGATTCCCAATAGCGGAGCTGTGGTCACATTATCGAGTTTAAGATTATTATAGGTATATTTTATTGGGAGAGTGGATTTTTGATATGGCTTAAATTGTATATATTTTTTTTAATGTTGAGCTCAAGATTATGAACTTGTAACCAGTTAAGTATTTTATCTAAAATTAAATTTAGTTTCAACTTCGTCGATTTTAACACACGGAAATAGTACGGAAATGTCGTCAGCAAATAGTGTGCAATGTTCATTTAGGATATCTGGGAGGTCATTTATATAAACTAAAAATAAAATACAGCCTAGCACGCTTCCTTGGGGGATAGAGCCATTTACGGGGACTCTATCAGACCTGGAATGGTGAACTATACCAGTTTCAAAGTCTGTACTTTCTATCCCTGTGTATTGAGATCGAGTTTCAAAGTACGATTTGAACCATTTTAGTGGGGTGCCTCTAATTCCATCAATTCATTCCATTTGTCTTTGGGGATAGAAGAGTTGCCGATGGACGAGAAAAATGTATTAAATATATTAGCCACTTGCTTTGGATCGCTTACTGGTATATTATCTGACGTTTTTATCTGTGTGTTTCGTTTATGTTTGAATTTATTTCTGTTCATTTCTTTATTTATTATTTGCCACATGGATTTTACTTTGTTCTGTGACTGATTATATTTTTGTTTATTTTTAAGTTTTTTAGCTTTTTGTACTAGTTTTTTAAGAATTTTACAATATTTTTATAATAGTCTTTCAGAACTGAGTTTTTCGACTGTGATATTAATAGCTTTAAAAGTCTTTTGTTCCGGCATGAAGTTTTCAAACCTTTTGTTAAATAACTTTTTTTTGGTTTTATTTTTATCTTTGTTTTTGGAATACATTTATTCAATGCTTTATTTAGAGTTTCTTGAAAAGAGTTATAGTTTTCGTTTAATGATTTATTTGCTGTAATTACAGTTTCCCAATTTACTTTCTGGAGTTCTGTTTTAAATTTACATATGTTAGAGGTATTAAAGTTTCGTTTACTAACTATAAAGTTTTGTAGTATTGGTGTTTCATTAGGAGTTTCAAGTAAGATACCTTTATGGTCCGAAAAGCCAAATTCGTCGATGCTCAGTTTTAGGCCATCTATTTTAAAATTAGTGAATAGCAGATCAATGCAGGTTGAACTGGTGTGGGTAATTCTTGTGGGGTCTCGAATTTTTTGGTGGAAATTATGGGAAGACATCAGGTTGCATAATCTTGATTTTTAGTTACTTTCAGAATGGAAATTTACATTAAAATCACCAGCAATGACAATATTTTTATTGGCAGAGCCCTACTCCTAAGCAAAATGTACTTGGTGTTCGATCATTTTATATTGGTTAAGAACATAGACAGACAGACATAAAGTTATGCTACTTTAGTATTTGTTGCTATTGCGGCAACACACGTAAATTATCTGTGAAAATTTCAACTGTTTAGCTATCACAGTTCATGAGATACAGCCTGGTGACAAACGGACAGACAGACAGACGGACAACGGAGTCTTAGTAATAGGGTCCCGTTTTATGCTTTGGGTATGGAACTATAATAAACTATAAAAAAACACCTTTCTAGATTTAGACTGGGCGTTTAGTTAGTCAGTCAATCATTTCTTTTTATCATGAAAACACGGTCTTTCAGTTCGAAATTGCTACAATATGTCACCACGCCGTTCGTTTTTGCATTTCGTAAATGCCCGGCGGGAATTTCTCCAGCGCAATCTGATTGCTTTTGCCTAATCCTAACATACGCCGTAACAAAGCTCAAAAAAACGTAAAAACGCTTAATGCCAACAAGTCTCATTTATTCCACACACTATTCGTGCTGAGAATTAATCCAAAAAACAACGCATTGCGTCTCATTGCAAGCCATTATCACAACACAACAAAACGGGGCTTAATCGCGTATAAATATGGTTTATTTAATTACCTTTCATTGGTAATTTCTTGGACGTTTCAGATGCCGCGTTACGTCCACCGTCTTAAAGGAACTATAACTAGGATTACCAACGTAATTAAATAAATCATATTTATACGCGATTAAGCCTCGTTTTAGTGTGTGATAATGAGTGAAGACAGTGTAAGTTTAAATCATTGCAAGTCGCTTAAAAAACGACCATAACGCTTTAGATTTACCATTCAAAACTCATTAGGCTATTTAACAACCTTTTTCTGCGGTATGTTAACGACCTCGCAATAATAAAAAAATAATAAAATATATTACTTCAATCTCATAAAAACTCCTCGAGATGTAACAATGTTAAAATGTAAAAGTTTTTTGGACTTTCCCAAAAAACGCTTCATAGTAAAGCCTAGAGCTTAGTGACGTCGCACGGTTAGTACCTTGTATGGGGGATATTAAGAACTTTGTTCTGCAGCTATGTTAAAACTTGAGTTTATTGAAAGGGTTTGACAGCAAATGTTACCATACTTTTTGTGAGTATAATTAATTTTCACACTTTAAAATGGACTTTCCCACCCAACTTTAAGGGCTCATAAAAAAAGCTACACGTAAGATATCGCACTCAAGATTTTAATATAGTTCCTTGTTTTACTAGTTTTATATTTTTTACGAATCTTATATAATTTTTACTCATTTTGAGATCAGGCAAAATCCCAATCGCAATCTAAAAAGTTGTAAGCGCTTGCGAAAATCAACATAAAACAGAAACGCGTTACAAAGTACGGGAGGAAAATAGAAAATTGCGAGCGATAAAAATAGGAAAAAAACATGGAAATGCGAATGATTGATCGGACTATTGGGAAACAAAGCGATCGTTTCGGTGACAAAAATAGGGCGGCTATTCTCGTTTGAATGGAAATGGGACAATGAAATGCTTAGGTTTGAGAATTGCACTCGTTCGGAATTAGTACGACGTTTGAGATTTTTTGCTCCACGTTTTTAATCAGGCGCAGTGTAATTACACTGGTACGCGAGCAGAGTTAAATAACGTTGTAATTAATTAAAATACGGGTAGTATTTTATGTATGCTTATCTTAACGTATATATCCATAGGCGTATTTACCCTATGGCCAAGGGGGCCGGTAGCGGTAAACAGTCAGGCGCGTCCAACTCGCACTTAGCCGATTTTTTTCCTTAACTTCTGGGGTGGCGAAACTTTTTGGCCCTGGGCGCTAAACAAAATACGCCCTTGTATATATCTATATATATTTCATTTCACATTATTAGTTTACGGGACCACATAGTTACGTCGCCTAAATAGAACTATTTTTAAGTTTTTTCTGTGTTTTTGTTTTTTGTAGTTCACAGTGCCTTGTTTTTCACTACAGGTAATGCTGCGTAACTTTTTGAATAATAAATAAATAAATAATGCTAAGTTTGTTATTTTATGAATGTCAGTCACTGGGCCCTCTAATGTTTTATTTGCATTTAGATAGTACAAAACGATAATGATAGAATTGTAATAAATGACTGTGGAAATGGCGGGTTTCTGGGGGGCGGACGCGAAACAGTTTGTGCGCGACATAGGGCGTCGTCGGCTTTGAGAAAAACACCCTCGCTTGTAATCGTTTCCGATGCAAAGGCTTCCATAGTTATACAGCGAGGAAATGCCGCGAGCATTATGGGCACATTTGCACCAGGAGCGGCAGGCAGCTGTTTTCAGGTCTTGACTGACATTATTATTTTTATGTTCATACTATAAGTCTTGACATTTGTGACATGTATTTCTAATATAAATGACAGTTAACGTAGTACTATTTTTGCGATTTTTCCAGTTTCACAACATTCACCTATAAAATTTCGTATAGGAATACTTTGTATACTAAGTTGTGAACGAAAAGTCTAAAGCAATAAATGAAATGACAGCATATTCAATATTGAATCGGCACATCATAAAATGGAATCTTCGGATTTGTGCGACGGCGAAAATACAAAAAAAGTTATGGTGTCCGTTGTGGTCATATTCTGACTATGGTAAAAATTATCACACCTAGTATCGTTACTGATAAACAAGGACCATTAAAACAAGAGGACTGACACTTGCCATACTTTGGATCGTGTTTTGATCGCAAGGAGATATTCTGGCGAAAACTAATTGGTGCTTTAAAACGAAACATTTAACGATGTTATAATTGAATAAAAAAACATAGTATAGTACCAATTAGTTCGCAAATCGCTAATTATAAATAAATCGTTACATTTATACACTGTGTCACGCTTGCAAAGTTGAATAATTGTAAAAAGTAATTTTTATACTTAGATGGCGCTGTACATATCGGCTAACGGCTTTCTATATGGAGATGGTCAATCCTCTTGTTTCAATGGTCCTGATAAATAATGAATGATTTAAGAACTGTACCGAATATTGGGTTGCTGATTGGAGTCAAATCACAAGGCACAAACACTGTGGATAAGGCTCTATTCAAACGTTACCACAACGACACGACAACACAGCGACAAAAAATCGCGACGCAGTGGTTACGTGTGAATAGTTGCGCTGCAGTTTTTTGCAGTTGCTGTGGTGTAGTCGGACCGACCACACGGTTGCGTTTGACGGCAAAACGTGGTCCGCGTGGATAAAACTATTTATCCATAGAATAGAATAGAATAGAAAAATCTTTATTGAATAAATCTGTGTAGGTACAAAGATGGTGCAGAATGTTTTAGTATGAGTTTCAACAGTTACCCTTCCGGGCGTTCAATGTTTTATGCTCTTAAAATCTAATTCACAATTTAATATCATAAAATTCCTTTAAGTTATATAAGGCCTTATCTGTTAGCCACTTTTTTAGTGTCCGTTTAAAAGTGCCATCATCTTTACTTTTTATATCAGTGGGAAGATTATTAAACACATGAATAGCTGATACTAAAGCACTTTTTTTAAACATTGCATTGTTAATCTTGGGAAGTTTAAGATCTGATTTATATTGAGATCGAACGTAAGATTTAACAGTTCTCTTTTGAAAGTGTTCTGAGTGATTTCTAACAAATAGACATAATTCTAGGATGTATATGCATGTCAGAGTCAGGAAGTGTTTTTCTTGAAAAACGTTTCGAAGAGACTCTTCAGTGCGCATGCGATATATAGTCCTTAAACATCTTTTCTGCAGTATAAACGTCTTTTGTACATCAACTGAATTGCCCCAATAGATGACGCCGTAGGTTAGTAAGGGATAGACATTCCCGTTTTATAGTTATGTCTTCTGAACATGTTTCAGACAGAACCGATAAAGCGTAGCATCTGCTGGAAATCTTTTTATTTATGTTTTCAATATGAGTCCAGTTAAGATGTGAATCCATTGTGACTCCAAGGAAATTTGCGCTACTAACTTCATCCACTACAGTACCCGCGTCTGACACAACAAGAGGCATTTGGGTCCTTTTTTGTAGTTCCTAAATTGGATGATTTTAGTTTTATTTAAGTTAACATAAAGATTTAGAGTACTAAGCCATTTTTTAATTGTTATAAGTACGTGATTTATATTTTGCTCTAAATTCACATTTGATTTATCACTTGAAAATAGCATAATAACATCATTGATAATAATATTATAAATGCGAAAGTGTGTCTGTCTGTCTGTCTGTCTGTCTGTCTGTCTGTCTGTCTGTCTGTCTGTCTGTTACCTCTTCACGCTTAAACCGCTGAACCGATTTGGATGAAATTTGGTATGTAGATTGTTTGAGTCCCGGGGAAGGACATAGGCTACTTTTTATCCCGGAAAAATACCCTTATCCGCGATAAACGAATTTAAGGCGGACGAAGTCGCGGGCAGAAGGTAGTTTTGATATAAATTATCGTCCGACAACGTGGTTGTCGTTGTCGTGTAGTTGTGGTACGTCTGAATAGACCCTTATTATTACGTTTCGAGCTGGTAATTTCATGTTCGAATGTCAGGATGTTTATGATCCGATTTTGTACAAAACAGAACTGTCTTTGAAACGTTGTGTTTTTTTTAATGTTTAAGCAATGACCCTATTAAAAATCAGTCAAGTGCGAGTCTCACTCGCGCACCGAGGTTTCCGTACAACTTTTACTTTTCGTAACCTAATTATAAACATCTCCAAAAATTGCTTCTTTGGGGAACAATTGCCTTCGTAACATTACCAGTAATGGGAGATTGCATAAAACGTCTATCTACGAAATAGACAACCTCTACAAAACAATTTGCTTTAGAAAGATTTTTTTCTCAAAAAAATAACAATTCATTTAAGTATATGAGAAAACCTACAACTTTTATTTACAGAGTGAGCAGTAGTAAATTAATTATTTTTTTCGCTTCATATAAACACTTACTAAGTTTTGAACACAAAATACTTTAAAAATTAAGTGAGTAGGAACGAGCAGTGCCACTTGAAGCACGCTGCGTGAGCGCACCTCTTCAGAAACAATCTTCGATTAATATTCCCGTTTGTTTATTCCAGGTGTTCCCACCGGCATCGAGCGTGGTGGAGCGTGGCGCTGGCAGCCTTGAGTATGCTGGCCAAGGAGACGGGGCTGACAGCGCTGCTGTTCAACATCGTCTTCGATCTGTACAAGAATTGGCCCGGTGCCAGGTAACCATGACACGATTTTGATACCCCCACTCGAACCGAGCGTAGTGCTGGCGCCCAGAGCATGCTGGTCAAGGAGACGTGGCTGGCGGTATTAAACATCGTCTTCGACCTGTACAAGAGCTGGCCTGGCACTAGGTAAGCTACGCTTTTGGTACCCCTACCCCCGCTGGCACGGAGCGTAGTGCTGGTGCCCTGAGCATGCTGGCCAAGGAGACGCGGCTGACGGCGCTGCTGTTCAACATCATCGACCTATACCAGCTGGCCTAGCACTAACCAGCTGGCCTAGCACTAGGTAAGCTATTACCATCTTGATACTCCTCACCGGTACCGAGCGTGGCGCTGGCGGCCTAAGCATGCTGACCAAGAAGACAGGATTTCCATCAGCATGCGGCGTCAACCTGTACCTGTAGTTGGTCAGGTGCTAGGTTACATCAAAATAATGTCATGATGCCTCTGAATCATTGGTCATGTAGATGGCAACAAGCTGTAACTAAGCTGGGCTGGAAGTTTAGTTTCAATTTAGAAGTTGAGTAACACATTTTGATCTTGTACTACTTTACTTCTTCTTTAACTTTTACATCTACATTTTGGAAAGAGATAAAAGTGTATTTCATGCCTATCCACCTCGAGTAAACTGTTATTAAAATTAGAACTGCTGCTTCAAGATTCAATCAAAAGCCAGCATCGCATATATATGAGATTATGAAACGAAAGAAGTAAGTCGCTCAACGTTTTTTGTTTTCAATTCCAGGTGTTCTCTGATGGTGAAATGGCGTTGGAAAGGTGAAACCTGCGCACGTATAAGCATTGCGTTCTTGGGACTCGTGCTGCTGGCGGCAGCCAGGGTCGCACTCCTGCAGGGCTCGCTACCGGCCTTCTCACCGCAGGACAACCCGCCGGCGTTCCACCCTTCGTTCCTTGTCAGGTACGTCAGGGAACTAGAAAAGACCTGATACTGCAAGGCATTACCCACCTTATTGAATTTTATATATACATTAGCTGCTCCTGCGCCGCCTGTATAAAAGAGAGAAGCGTAAAAAAGGTACTCTTTGCTTTTTTGATACGACTTGTCACATGTGCCTTATCAATATTGAGCATGTTGATGATGTCTATGGAGCAGTAAGATTATAGGTCATAATAAGGCAAATAACGTCCACTCACCAACTTTGACGATCGCAGTTAGATAATACAATGGGATCGCAGAAAGGAGCCCGCTACTGCCCAACCCTTTTCGGTATATTCTTTCGCTTCTTACGACACCCACGGGATGAGATGAGGTAGTACTATTACAGGCTGTTACTGTAAGTAAAATTGTAAGAATAATCCACTAACTTCTGAAATCACCACGATTACACTGTCCTTATTCAAGTAGAATGACAATCCTTACACATACTCATGTGCCCTGCATTCATCATCATCATTATTTCAGCTATAGGACGTCCGCTGTTGGATACAGGCTTAGGTTAATACTCAATAAATCCATTCCACATGGCCCGAATAGAGGCAACCCGCATCCAGCAAACCTAACCAGGTCGTCCGACCATCTTGCGGGCGGCCTTCCACGCTGTGCTTACCGGTACGTGGCCTCCACTCGAGAACCTTTCTGCCCCAATGGCCATCGGTTCTTCGAACCCTGCATTATTTCAAAGTAAACTCATGGAGTTATTATACCGTGTTACCAGGTCTTTCAGAACTCGAAAGAAGTTTCAGGAAACGTGTCATCAATTACAAAGTCCAGCATTGGATCTTTAACTTACTTACCCCTTTTGCAAACATTACACTGAAATTTCCAGGCTCCTGACTTTCTGCTACCTGGCAGCGTTCAACTGGTGGCTGCTGCTGTGTCCTTGGACGCTAAGCCACGACTGGCAGATGGGTTCCGTTCCTATCATCACCAGCGGCTGGGACCCGCGGAACCTCCTCACCTGCGCCGCCCTGATAGCCCTGCTCGCGCTGTCGTATAGGTGCTTCATGGACTTAGAAGTAAGGGATAAGAACCTTTGCCTTTTCAATAGTTATGTAATCGCAAATTTGAAACTGATACAGACAGAAAATCGGGGAATGACGATCCTCAAGCAATTGAGCAGATTTTCTTGATCCAGATCTGAGAATACTCGACTAAATAACCCTTAAAAAATAAATCAACATCACTTCATCCGTTTATGAGCTATACTATGCCGGCTAGATTGATACATTCATTTAGTCCGTTGCGTTCTGTTTTGCGTTGAGGGCTAAAAGCTACCTGTACGCCTTAATCATATTTAAATTACGGCATGGTTACTTGATTTCAGTCCAACCCTTGGATATTAATCGTGGACCTTTTTATTTTATGGGAGGCAAACGAGCAGACGGATCGCCTGTTAATGAGCGATCATCGTCACCCATAGACACCTGCAACACCAGGGAAGTCACTAGTGCGTTACCGGCCTTTCAGGTGCGAATACGCTCTTTTCTTGAAGGTTTGAAGGCATCGGTCCGGAATTACTGCCGGCGACCATTTATTCCACAGTTTATGTTTGCGCCTTATTAGGTGGTATGGGTAGATTAAGGTTGATGATCGATCGCAAGCGTGTCCACTGCCAACAGTCACGTAACTAAATCTCTCAGACAGGTAAGAAAGTTAAGTAGAATTGAAGACTAAAGACTACGTATATTGTTTAGTTTTTATCTCGTGGATTGATGAAAAAATCTGTTTTCCTATTTCAGTTTCAAAGGCATACACCAGCCGCAGTGGGTTTAATGCTGCTCGTGATACCGTATCTACCGGCTTCAAATCTCCTTGTCACTGTTGGCTTTGTTGTTGCTGAAAGAGTCCTATATTTGCCAAGGTACTTAATTAAAGTTTCAACGATAAACCTCTAATTAAACGTTTTTTTGATTTAACACTTTATAGAAGGATATAGATAGATACTTCACGGCTATTCGGATTACGAGTCTAACCTTTGATCTAGTTAATTGAAGGATTCCAGACCCAGCATTCATAAAAGACTTTGGACGATGCCTATAATTTGAAAGCGGATGATGGCGATAGGGAACACAACGATGCCATTAAGAGCCTTCTGTCCTTTTTGTTGGACGTGGTTTGTTTTGTTCGTTATTTTTACTTTACAAGGCCATATGGTCGCTCAGCGACAACGACAAAGCTTTAAAAAAAAAAACTGAAATCAACAACTGGCAGGCGCCTTTCTGTCGTCAATAACGTCGTCTGTTATTTATTTTATTTATTTATTGTTTAATTCAATAAATACCTTATAGACTATCGTACATATTAGTTATAACAGTAAAAATAAACTAAACATCTAGGTCACATTTTCAACAGCGATGTGTTAGAACACATGTGTTAGAACATTCAAGGTTTCTGGTAGCCGACCGTGGAGACGCCGCGGAACATGACACCTTCCGGGCAGAATTCTTCCTTTGTATAGACCGCGAGTTTGTCTGTTGGAACTCTCACGACGAAGGAATTAAAATTCACTTTGTGGCAAAACTCCGAACCGAGCCTCAGGAATGACTCCTGATATTGATACTGACCACGACAAAGATGGTCTTCACAAAGACGTACGAAATTGATGATGACTTTATTTTCTCCTCAGTGTCGGCTCAGTGATTCTCACAGCATATGGGGTGCAGCTCCTGTGGCACCGAGTAGACCGTCGGCTGCTAGTGGTAGGAGTGGCGGTGCTCGTAGCGGGGGGAGCGGCGAGAACGCATCTTAGAAACGGGGACTGGCGAACTAGAGAGACGCTGTTGAGGTGAGTGGGAATCATTGATATACACTCAATGTTTTTAGACTTAGAAGAACGGTCACAAAGCAAGGCCTTTATGAAAGTTCCTTTAATCCTATTGTTGAGATTACAAAACGAATTTTCATAAAAATCTCTTCTTCTAGATCTTGGTTCCTCGCTTCTGAGAATCATGACTACGATAACTAATGATCTTGATTTGTACTTAATCGCGTATAAAAATGACATGTTATACCTTGCGTTGAAAATTTCAAGTAAGATTTTTAAAAAGATGTAGGTAATGGCAGTTTTGCTGGGATTTTTTTTATAAGGGAGGCCAGTGAAGATTAAGGCCAATTGGAATACCATGTTAGGGGTCTGTGTCTAGTACACATCAAAAGATAGATATAATGATAATCAAGGTTAGCATTATGCAATCACATAAAATAATATACGAATATTGCATGTTTCAGGGCGGACTTGGCCGTGCTGCCCCACAATGCTAAACTACACTACAACTTCGCTAACTTTTTAAAAGACATGGAACAGCAGGAGAACGCCATCAAACACTACAAAGAAGCTTTGAAGTAAGTACTTATGACACCACATAACTGTAATATTTTAACACATTTTTGTGTGGCTATTTTTCTTTGCTTAACCCGTCTATCATCGCCCAAGCTCGGCAATAACCGGACATCAAAAATAACAGTTTATACCTAATGGCCCCCACCAGTTGGAAACAAGTGGTTTATAATATTTACCTTTTTTGTGTCATGACTAGCGGGTCATAATTAAAATCGAGTTTTGAACTCCCATAAAATTCGAGAAGGTTCAAAATTCTAAATACTAAACTGTATCTGGGCTTTAGGAGGCTATTATGAGTGTCAATGTGAACGTCAAGGAAAGTGACGGTTTTCATTTACCTATATGGCGTGCGAGAAATGGGATTTTTTTGTTATCAAACTCTAGGCAAGACGTTCAATAGCAGTATTAAATTATCTAAATTTTGTTACTTATTATGTTAATTTACAGGCTGTGGCCGAGTTATGCCAGTGCACATAACAACCTCGGCACACTAGTGCTGGCGTCCGGTCGCGCCGAGCACCATTTTCTGCAGGCGCTCAAGTACAACCGCGACCACGTCAACGCACATTATAATCTCGCAAAACTGTACAGGTGAGTAAAAAAATGTAATAATTATCTTTTCTCAAGCACGCGATGAAATAAAAAACAAAAAATGCGAATAAGGATTGTCGGCTTGGTATCTTAGATGGCCTCGTTAACAGTCGGCCATCTATAACTACTTGGCCGGCAATCCACTATGTTGCAGCCTCTAGTAGGCGCAAGGGAGGAGGCCACTGTTAAGAAGGCCGTAATAAACTCAATAGTCAGTTTTTTTTTCTAAATAACTCTAAACGCAAGATAATTTAAAACACGATAAGTTAAATCACAAGATTCCATTCTTAGCGGCCTGCATCACGAGAGGAAATGTGTAGAGATCCGATAGAGAATTGGAAACTGTTATCTGTCCAATCTTAATCTTCTTTGAGAAAAGACCATGATACCAAGCGCCAATTTCTGGACTTATCTTATTACGTTAGTTATGTTCACTCAGAACTTTAAGTTTAGCCAAAACTGAAATGTGTTTTTTAAACGATTAGTTACAAAACTCAATACAACCAGTCAATCTTGAAAACGAATGAAAATAAAATTTCATATTACAGAAAGAAAAATCGTCTAACGGACTCTCTCAAAATGCTCGAGCGATGCATAACCTTGGAACCCCGCTTCGTACAAGCTTACTTGGAGCTGCTGCTGCTCAAGCCTGAAGAAGAGAAGAGAAGCATCCTAGATAAACTTCTAGAATTAGAGCCTCGGAACTGGGAACACTATATTTTGTACGGCAACTGGTTTAAAGGAAGAGGTGAGTATGGTGGTTTAGAATAATGCTCATTTCATAAAATTTACAAGATTACATATTTGGCTATAGCCCTAAATTGATATCCAATGTATAGAAAAATTTATATACAATCCAAAAAAAATATTTTAAGATTTTTTTGCTCCTATTTTTCGAAAAAAATTGCTGCAAGTGCTAAACCGGAAGATGACGTCATTTAGAGGATGGGAGGTCTGTGCTTTCAATAGATTAAAAAAAATCTCTTATCCGGTTGTCGCTAAGTCACGTTTGACAGTTAAATCCAAATATGTCATTGCTTTGTCTTGCTACTCTTGCTCAAATTCCGTTCGTACACTATTTTCCCGTTTACGGTTGTTCTATTGCGATTTTGCTTTTCTACGGACACTGATTCGCACCTTTTTTACGACTCGGCTTTTCCACGGATATTGCTTCTAACCCTTTGAAGAGTCGACTTTTCCACGGATTTCAGAAATGAAGAACTCCGACTGACTCACTCAAGCCCTCTCAAGCTGATAGCACAAACTTGCCACGAGTAGAGACGCTCATGAATGGAATATACTCAAAGCTGTGATAAGTATTACGTGGCCGCCTTAAGTTAAGAGGTGGCAAAGGTATCATAATCACAACGCATTACTTAAGTCAATAATGCAGTGGGGTACGTGGAGGTACGCTCAGTCTCGAATATATGATTTGTGCAAAGCTATATGACTCCAGAGTATCGCGTATGAAACAAATTGTAAAGGATTACCGTTCTGTACCATTTTGTATTGTGCAATAAAAATAAATAAAACATCTCGCTAATGTATCTGAAATAAATAACTAAACAATGTGAAATTTTAGTACTTGTTTTCCCGCAGCGAGATGATTTTGATACTGAACAACTTTCTCCAAGGAACATGGGTCGAAATATGAAAAAAAAAAACCGGCTCCCCATAGTAGATTTGATCAGCAGATTGCATATTTTCTATAGGAAGTCGAAATTACATTGTATAATGTCAACAATAAAACATATATTTAATAAGATAAATCGTTTATTTTAAAGCTAAGAGTAACTTTACGAGTAGTAGCTATGAGCATAACACATCACTCACACACTCCCATCCGCCCGCAAGACACCATTCAGCTTTATTTCCTAGAGGAGGTGCAAATAACTTTTTTTCCAGTACACGTACCGTACATCCGTTATTTTAGACGTTTTTACGTAAAAATATTTAGTTTTTGCGGAAGCCATATTCACCGACATTTGTCAAATTTGTAAACAACTATTTGAACCATCACTAAACGTCAACACTCAATTCCATAGATAAGTACTGGTACTCTAGATACTTAAGGCTGACACACGCGACAGATGCCCGTTTGGTGTATTTAAGCAGAATATTTGACTTTTATTTTCTAATTAGGGTTTATTTTACAAACATACGTACACTAAATTTACGAAATCAGAGCTGAGTAGGTTTACTGACATGATATAATTTTATTAAAATTGTTTGCGTGTATGGCAGTTTTTTGATAAACATAAGATCTTTCTTCGCTGGCAACACATGATCCACTAAATGACGTCATTATGGCGGTTACGCTTTTTTAGAATGAGTAACTCTAAAACTTGATTATTTGCTTCGAAATGGAGGCTTTCGAGGAAAATAAAAATTACGTATAACTTGAAAAAATATCCTCTTTCGAACTGCATAATAAAAAGGATTGGTCTGAAAAATGAAACATTGTCAATTGTATTTGAGACTATGTCTCTTATTCATACAAGTACAGTGAAACTGCAGACAAAGGTAACCCTTCTGCCAAATCTCCATGAATATCTGTCGGGCTGCGTATGATCTCAGGCTGTTCTGGTTTGCAAACCCGCATTGTAGTGATTACAACAGTAAAATAGGTATCAGATTATCACAGCTACTTTAACTATGGCAGCTACCTTATAAAAATAAGTAAAGCTTTAAATTTTTTTAAAAGCCAATACAGTTTTTTTTTTTATGATGTTTATTTTGTTTATTTAATGAACTTAAATATCAAGTTAAAACTACCTACACAAAATGTTGACTAAATTTACTAAAAACTACATACATAAACTAAAAATTATGTATGTAGTTTTTCTTATAATATATTTAAAAAAGTTGACCCCTTTGGCATCGTGCCGAGGATGCTGGCAGCATTCCCTCGCTGAATAGCAAGACCAATTCTTTGGGCAAGCAAGCTGCCGGCTTTGCGATCCCCGGTGGAGTCCACGAGCCTTCTTGCCAGCTTTTCTGGCAAGATAGCCCGTGGCGTCCCGTCTGGTCTACTTCGCTGCCGCAGGGGCACCTGTGTGGTGCACAGATTCGGGCTCCGAGCCGGAGACAGGTCGCTATTAGGAGCGTGTCAGAATCTAAATAGGTCCCGGTCCTTGGCGATGGATAGGCGTGTAACCAAGACCCTGCTTCTTTGGTTCCCACCGCTTATAATCTGGCCCGTTCAGGACCTGTACTGCGGCTCAGTAAACTGTCGTACATTAATTTACATACTATGTCATCCCAACTCCTCTGCGAATTAAGGTGGTCTGGAAAATCCTGTCCCGGGCAAGCAAGTGACCATGCATGTTTGCCTTCCTCTAGGCCCGCAGTCTCATAGTTTTGTGGGGAATCCCGTAAGATTTTACCTATGAGACTAGTCGAGCTGTGGACGGAAGACAAAAAGGCCGGTAAAGAAATACTAGAAATTTTGCGGATCCCCATCCCACCGTGTCGGATGGGTGGAGATGCCTGACTCCAGGACTCTTCGCTTAGCTGTGTGTTTAAAATAGCCTCCAAATTCAGCTTAATAAGGTCGTCTTAAGGTGTTAAAAAGATTTGGGATTTCCAGAGAGGACAGCAGCGAAGCACATATGTTAATTTTGGGACGAAAAGGCAGAATTTAAGTATTGACAAAGCATAATGAGGACTTATTTCGAGAAGTCTGTCGGCGTAAGTTTGGAATTTAGAAATAGAATTAGCAACGTAATCTGAAAAAGATTCTTGGAAAATTGGAGAGCCTAGGAGACAGAGGGAGCTTTTAGTGACTATTTTAATATTTGGCGTCAGGCTGTCAAATTGTTGTTTGATGTTGATGTCTCTGGAATTGTCACCTGAATTTGGAATATACAGTTCGCACTTACTGAAGTTCAACTCTAGACCAATGGATTCGAATTTTGTGTTTATTGTTACTAGGTCCGAGAGGACAGTATCAACGTCGCCTCCTAGGGTTCCGTCGTCCAAATACCACACGTTAAATTTTGATTTTAAATTTTGAATTATAGGATTTATGGCTAAACTAAAAATTGCTGGCCCGAGAGGATCACCCTGTTGGCAACCGACTTCTGAAGATATTAAATTTTCACGATAAAGTAATTTTGTTGGATCTGCATAGCAGTGAAGAAGATAGTTGTAAATTTCTGGAACGTTCTGTTTTATTTCGGCCAGAAGGGTGTCTATTTACAGCATTGAAAGCATTTTTGACGTCAATTTTGATCAACACTTCGCTCGTCCCACTAAAAAAGGTAGGTGCGGAGAGAATGGACCGCTGCTTTGCACCCTCCTCTTGTGCCGAAACCTAGTTGGATTGGTTCAAAAACAGATTTTAATTTCTTAATTATGTGGCGCACTGCAATTTTGGATGTGAGACGGCGAAGTGTTGAACCAACGGCAATAGGTCTCACCCCGCCATCTTTTTTAGTTAGAGCTATTAAATTAGCACCGTACAGTATAGGTAGTATCTCGTGGTTGATGTTGCCAGAGTACATGGTGTTCATTAGTTTTGTAATCGAATTAAGCAGTTGTTCTCCTGCGTCACCTGTGGAGTAGGATGCCAGATCTTTAAGGTGCTGGGGTGAGATACCATTCAAGCCAGCAGCAGACCCGGTTTTAAACGAAATGATCGCTTCAAGGGCGTCCTTGCTAGTAGTTTGTAGACAGGCCTGGCTTGCCGTTGGTGGGTCTAAAAATAAAGGAGTGGTTGGAGCTGGGGGGTGTTTAGTCTGTAGGGCCAAAAGAGTGTCAGGGGTATTTGGTGATAGCACGTCGCTAGAGAAGAGAAGACGAGCGGCGCTTTTTAAATCGCCGTCGCTGACTTTAGTTTCAATCTTTTTGGAGCGGTTAAAAAACATATTTTGTCTTTTAACTATGGGTAGTATCGGACGATCGATAGAGCAACTATTTTTTATCTTTTGTTGAGGGATGTTGGATGTGAAGATGTGTTTGGATCGTCGGCCAGGACATGGAGAGTGCGGTATGAATATAGAAAAAGGTTGTGCCAGTCTTCGATTTCGTTATTGTCGGTGCATTTTTGTATCAGATGTGATAGATGGGTCGGGTATTCTGGCACCTCGGGGGATTCTTTTAACTACGGAGACATTGTTTTTCAAATTGCTAATATAAATGTGAAAAGGAATACTTGTCTGGTCAGCGACGGGCGGTAACGGAAGTATGGTAAGCGGGTTCTGAGTAAGGTTTTTGTGGCATTTTGTAAAATGTATGTTTAAACCTCTCGGGGTCTTAAAGGTTTTGTTGCAAACTTGGCATGGATGGTTTGTTGACGTGCTATTATCACCTGGTTGGCTCGCGGACTGCATCCACACTTTCTTGTTAAAAAGAAACATATATTAATCACGTGAAAGTTCCAGGGCAATTCAGTAAAAAACACGTAGCACTCAAACACACAAACAGAAAGCAGATCTTGCAGAAAATAGTAAAATGTTAGAA
This sequence comes from Hedya salicella, assembly GCA_905404275.2. Lineage (NCBI taxonomy): Eukaryota > Metazoa > Arthropoda > Insecta > Lepidoptera > Tortricidae > Hedya > Hedya salicella. The sequence continues at coordinate 26,942,794 of FR990101.1, forward strand.
AATAACTCGAGTGTAAATAAAGTCGACAGCAAAAGTGACACCGTGTGTCAAGGACCGTGTATGATTGTGACGGCTGTTACTTGGATACCGTTAATCTGTTGAACTTAAAACGTCATCCTTGAAGATTGTGAATTTTATGTGGATATTTATGCGTTTAAGGCAACTTCCAAGGTTACCCCTATTTGTAGCCAGGACCTCAATGTCCCTTAATGGAATGAAGCCGCTTGGGGCCTGCTGGATCTCATAATAATCACTAAAACAAGCAAAAGTCGGTCTTGTGTTTTGCTGTGTGACACTGACGTTTTATTTTAATTAATATTATTGGACGAAGCTTGTCGCTGATAAATAGTTGTATATAATTTTGACGAAGGTTGTAACGGATATAAAAATTAATATTCTATTTCAAATTGCTGATACATATAACTGATATTTATAACTATTTATAACTACTTATAACTGTAACACTAAACAAAGTTATACTTTTATCTTTTTAAGATTTTTGTACACCACGCATCGATTTATAATCAAGCTAAATTACAGAAATCAAGTTATGAAATATAATCATGCTAAAAACCGTCTGCCTAGCATTGCTAGAAGTACCAAGAGAGTGGTGTCACATACCCGATATTCTCTGGAAATGCCTCATCTAATGACTGCATCCTACCCGTTCAATAGTGTACAGCTCTAAATAGACAAAAGTATCAAGAGGCCAACAAGTAATTCATCCAACTTGTCACGTTCCAGGCCTTCTTCCCCTGTCTCTGAGCTACTACACATCATCGCTGCGGCTGTCATTTGAAAGCCAGGAACGGCGCAGCGTGGCAGCACTGCGGGCCGCGTGCCTCGTGCTGCGCCAGCACGGGCAAAACGCAAGAGTTCTGCAGCTAATCACGAGGTATATTAAAAAGAAAGGAGAAGATAGTAAAATAAAAAATAAAAAGGGACAATCTTTCACAAATCGACCTAGACCCAAACTAAGCAAAGCTTGTACTCTTTGGTATCAGGCAATCAGGCGACGATATACATAATACAGGGTATCCCTAAAACCAACGCCAAAATGAAAGGGGGTGATAAAACAGCTCATAAGCTACCATATTAACTAAGGACCTTAATAAAAAGTTCATGGTTTCTCGTGACTTCTGATACCCTGCGTTAGTATGTCGATTGTCACCACTGCCAATTTAATTATTTTGTAAATCTGTTTTTTGCAGGATGTTACCAAAAACATAATCTTATCGAATGCTATTTAATTTTATTACATATCATGATGCTTTGTCGGTGAAAATAATAAAAAAAAACGAATTAAAGTTAAAATCTAATGTCACGAGTCTTTTTATCAAGGTCAAATTTACTTAATATAGGTAGTAGCTTATGCTGCTCATGCTATGCTGTTCTATCACCCCTCTTTATTTTGGCGTTGGTTTCAGGGATAACCTGTATATACATAAATAATAATACTCAAATACATAGAAAACATCCAAGGCCCAGGAATAAACATTCGTGTTCATCACACAAACACTTGCCCTGGCCAGGATTCGAACCCGGGACCGCAAACTTCGTAGGCCGTTGTGCAACCCACTCAGCCAAACGTGTCGTCGAAATAGAAGACGAGATGAGATAGAAGACCTGTAATATCCGAATGCATAGTTCGTGGAGAGAGTGTTTCCGATTGTTCCATAGATTACTTTACTTGAAACTGACAAATCAACTCTCTCTCTCTCTGTTGGAAGAACTAAGGTGAAATACATATTTGTAGGAGTGTCCTTAAATAAAATAAATAAATCGTTGTTTCTCCAACCAACGTATGTTTCATTAAATATTACAGAACAGAGGCGCATTTCTCAAAAGCTTGTAACTTGTATCACCAGCGGAAGTCTCTTTCCAACAATATGAATTAAAAAGAGACTTCCGCTTGAAGTCACCTAGTCACTTCAGCGAAAGTGGTGCATCATTTTATCATCATCATCAGCCTAAAGACGTCGTTTCCGGACATTGGGTTCTCCACCATGACCTGCCCCCCTATTGCCCAACGCGTTTGACGCTCGGAATCAGAATGAAGTGTCATAATTTTGTATGAGCTATGACAATTGATTCGGATACCAATTGTGAAAAATTCGTGAGGCAATAAGCCCCGGTTCTAAGCGTTTTCGATTTATTAGCTTGAAAATGGTAATGGGTGTTTGGTTAGAATTTGGCAAGTAGTTATTTAGGATTCATGACAACACAGCTTCAATTTTATATCACGCAGTTACAAACTACTACGAATATGTTATGTTTGTAAACGCGTTCCCATTTTAAGTATATTGTCACCTCTCGCTTTTAATAATCATTATTACCATCATACTCACTATATCCACTGCTGGATAAAGAGCTCCTCGAAGGATCCCTATATAAAAAAAATAAAAAATATATATATAAAATAACGACTGGTTATGCGACAAACTGATCCTCATCCAACGGTTTCCCGCGATCCTAACCAGATAGTCCCGCCATCTTGTGGGGCGCCATTCCACGCGTCCTTCTCCACTCAAGAACCTTCCTGCCCCAGCGATGGAGTTTCTTCGAGAAAAGCCCCGCCCACTGCCACTTAAGTCTAGCAACTCTCTAAGCTAAATATGTACTCCAACGAACGTCCTTGGTTTGATTTTGCTAATTATAGGTTCATAGTTTTATTTTTTTATTTTTTTACCTGCAGATGGCACGCGGTGCGGTCGGACGGGCGGCCGGCGGCGGCGCGGGCGCTGGCGGCGCGCGCGTGGCGCCTGCGCAGCGAGCTCGAGGGCCGCGCCGCGCTCTACGCGCGCCCGCGCGCGCCGCCTGACCAGGTAACTGCGCCCAGCACAGCCTACATAATATACACTTCTGATAACTGCCGGACGAAAATCTAAATGTTTTTTTTTTACTGAAACGAAAATTATGCTTCGATCGTGATACTAATTCACCTTAATCTTTAGTCAACATAAGCGCCTTTCCAAGCAGGCTCGAGGATATTTTTTTGTCACTAGAGATCATCATAATACCTCCCCCAGCCCCAGACGCTATTTTGCCCTTTCTCTAACGCAAATCGAATCTACTTAGCCAACCAACCAACCAACAGATTATTCAATGCCCCGCCCACAGTTACTTCAACTTGCTATGCTAATCATGTATTTTTATGTCGAGTTCTCTCATCTGGTTTTCTGTCGGAGAACACATACACCGCCCCTTCGAAACGAATTTGTATGAACAAGAACGCATTTGTGCGTTGCTGGTAGTGAATGTGATAACCACTTTGCAAATTGTATTGTTCGGAAAAAAACCCCGAGCATATAGGTGCTGAGCGCCTTTCGCCGGGTGCATCTGCCTATAGTAGGGAGTAAAAAAAACTGCATATAGGAAAGAGCTAGCAAGTTAAGTAAGATTTCTTAATTTGGGTCGATGCATGAGACAGGAAAGACCATGAGGCCTAGAATGCACCAGGACCTACTAGCTATTTATGATACGCATGGAGTAGGCAAACCAACATTACTGGCCACCTGATGATTAAATTAACTCTGAGCCATAAAGACAATCTCCTTCTATAAATAGTGTAACCCACGATTTTCAATGCATTTCTTTCGTTGCAGGCCAAATCAACGTGTCTCCATCACAGCCAACTAGAGATACAAGATCCTGTAAAAAAATACAATATAAACACACAATCGAGGCCAATCCTCAACTCCTTCACACATAGCGAAGCTAAGCTAGATAATGCCAATGCCAAAAGTTGCCACAAGGAATGCGATGCCAAAAAAAGCGTATCGATACCAGCTCAGTATAAGCCGATTCATAATAAGAGTGAAATAGGGCTGAAGAAGAGCTGTTCTTTGCGCAAGAAAGAGATGAAAGATGCGGAGGCTTTCACACCATTTGTGTCTGACCACTTGATAAAGACTTATTAAGATAAGTTAAAGTAGTAAAGGAAGTGGCATTACATGACTAAATAAAATGACATCAACGGCAAAGGAGTTTGAGATGTGAAGGATTTTTATATGATAGGTATAACATGTTCATATTCTGTAATTGCAAGATGACTTGATTTAAATACGTACGAGTATGATTGATTTGGTGTGGGTGTAAAATACGCTATTTTAAACACAGCCTATCGTTTTGTTTGACCTAAGTTATAATAGTATGTGTTCACCCAAACTAAACCAAGATAAGAAAGAGGACGACAGGAGAACTATAAACAGAGTTGTGGGAAGCAGGTTTTTAATGTTATTTAGGAGACAAGGTGAGGTAGAATTAAAGTGACAGGGACAGACTGAGATGAATCTGTAATGCTTCTAATGGTGCCAAATTGAAACGTATTTTTTTTCTGTTTCTTCATGTTACCGGAATATAATGGATATAAACATATCAGGTAGGTCTGCCTCAGTTATCTTTAAGCATAAGAGTTGTCATCGTCATTGTCAGCATTTGAAATGCTGCCGAGGTATCGAACGGTATGTCAACCGGAACAAAGTTGTTAATCCATCTTCAGAAGCTACCCACATTACAAATGCTTTGTTCCTTATGAGTTTAGGACGATATTTTTACATCGTAAAGGCAGTCTCTCCTCGTTGCATCGCTTTGCTGTCGTGCGAGTGCGGCGAGTGTGGACTTACCTTTAAAAATACAGGGTAAACTCTTTATAAGGAATCACAAGGGACCGAGCAGTTTTTATCGTTATACAAAGTTACCGTTATATGGAGTGAAGAAAGGAAAACAACCAAACTCACGATAATTATGTATCTCTAGACGGTTGTTTACGACCTCAGGTGCTACGGGGCCTCAAAGGTTTAGTTGGCATCTTTTGTAGCCTGATAAAATAACATACACAATAATACAAATAATAAATATTATCTTAGTCTAAATATGAACACATTTCTTCGTAATAGAGAATGGCTGTTGCGCTATAAAGAGTTTATCGATGTGTGGTTTTAAAGGTGAACTAACCAAATTGTGCTCACTTCTACTTTATAGGGAGTTTATCGTTATAAAGGATGATTTTATAAAGAGTTTATACTGTACGTGTCGTTGGAAAAAGGATCAACATACCTATTTATTTATTTTCTATGGACACGTTTTGTACTGGAGGCGACTTTAGTTATTCCGAAATGAAATTAAAACTTTTTACTATAAGATCCTATCGTCAAGCATTCAAATTGAGGCGGAAAAACAGCCAGAAAATATGATTAAAAATATACTAGCTCGGTTGAAGTCAATGAAAGATCCCCTAGTTATGAGATAAGATAAGACTGGTATGTACATACGGCTCAAATGGAATTGCTTTGTAAATATTGGGATTGATATTACCTATTGTTTAAAATGCAGGAGAGAATATGTACCTTAAAAAATAGTTGGTTTGTTTATTTTGAAAATTTATCATCGCTCGATTCTACTTTCTGAAAAGGTGAACAACTGAAACCAGATAGGATTTTTTTTACAAAAATGTCCTCATAATTAGTGCATCCTTTCAGAGCGCCTAATCCTCACCGCACATTTTGGATCTAAATATTCAAATAACGGAACAGGAACGTGATATGACAAGCTGCAATAAAGTGACCTCTTCTTTATACAGACTGATATCAGGGGCCTGTTTCAGAAAAGCTTGTAACTTGTATTTCAAGCGGAAATCGCTTTCCAAAAATATGTATTAAAAAGAGACTTCCACTGTAACCTGTAAGTGTAGTAGTTCTGGATTTACAATTAATATATTGTTCCATTATTTGTGAAAACATCGACATAAGTAATAGACATATGTAACGACGTGATATCAGACGGGAATGAACGAGAAATGAACAGTCTGAATACAGAGAGCATTCATTTGGATTCGGCCATTTCGTCTCGAATCCTGTAGCAGACGAACGTCACTTTAAACATCTCTTTTCAACAATATGAATTAAAAAGATACTTCCGCTTGTAATACAAGTTACAAGCGTTTATGAATCGGGCCCCAGGTACAAATGTACCTATACAGGGTGATCAATCCAAATGGGTCAGTAGGGAGACTCAGCAACTGTGAGAGATAGCGAAATCTGTTCTTAGGAACTATGGCGTCAATTTTAAATAATGGCATTCAATTTTTTTAACTCTAGAGATATCTTTGCATCCAAGAAAATGGATACATTTTGAACATTTAAGATTTTTGAGCTTTTATTTCAATTGTTTAAACAAGATCACATTAAAAATGTGTTCCTTTTGACTTATGATTCGCGCATCAACAATTACAACGAGAAAACTTGCAGAATTTTTAACATTGTTTACAGAGATCTTGACCAGGTTCGATTCCCGGTTATGTATGAGATAAAAAAAATATTATTATTAAATCTAAAATTGACGCCATGGTTCTTAAGAACAGATTTCGCTATATATGATAGTTTCTGACTTTTCTATACTGATCCATTTGTATTTATCACCCTGTATAACCATTTTTTTGTATATATTTAATGGGTTGGGTTTTTGTGGGTTTTATACGTAATTATTTGTATTTAACGCATGTACAAGTCTTAACAACATACACAAAATGGCGATGAATTGTCTAATTTATTTGAAAAAAGGATAGATGTACCTAGTTTGAATACCACTAACCCAACTTGTGATGAAACTATCAGTGTATACCTTGTGAGTGTTCTAATTGGATATCAAAGCTAATAAACGTTCTTGCAACTGTGTATTAGTATTGTAAGAAATGTAAATAGGCTGTATGTAAATAATTAGTTAGAAATTTGAACTATTTACTGTACAACATGTGTATAAATGCACGCCAAGCTTTTAGTGTGTTTATTTGTTTAAAATACGGAATAAATACATTGAAATAATCTTGCAGTTTTATTTTAATTTTTGCAAATTGTTCTTCGGCTAGCGTTTTTTTTCTATCACCTATGACTTATGTTCTCAGATCTCAGAAACATTTAATGACTTCTCTTTCATTTTCCATTTTAATGCACCGATTAAGATAATATTATTTTATTTTATTTAAAATGGTCCTACTCGCAACGTATCTAGCCGGCAGAAATGGAAGCACAGTCCAGCCAGAGAGAGCAGTCCTTGGGAAAGACAATGACCTCCAAAACATCTCTCCAAGTACCTTGTCTGCGCAACCACGACCATTCTGACAAGTCTTTGACTCAGAAAAAGAACATTTAAAATCAGTGTCTGACTTACAGTCTTACAACCGACACGTCTGGCATGTTAAAAACAAAAGCATATAATACTAAGGTCACAGTAACATGCACTCGAGACATTGCAGTAGGTATTTGTTATTTTTTTAGGGTTCCGTACCGAAAAGTTAGGATTGTGATGCGACTTTGTCTGTCCGTCTGTCCGACTATTAGAGCGCCATATCTCAAAAACTACTTAATGCTATCTATTTGAAATTTGGAATATTTATAAACATGGTCAGCCCACATGTATTGCGAAGGAAACATTATAAAATAAATATATATTTATTTTTTATAACAACGACCAATATGAGGGGGGGCAAAAATTTAGTCTAGTTACTAGGTCAAGTAGGGTATCATATGAAAGGGCTTGATCTGTGCATTTTCAAACAATTTTTAAATTCTTTTATTGTGCTGGAATTTCGTTTTATTCTGGTAATTTAATATGAATATTACACGAAAATTATAACCATTATTTTTTTTTTTATCACCAATAATAAATCAATAATTTTTGAATAACCCGGCTTGGTTAAGTCTGCCCCTCATTTGTATGTGACGCCATAGATACCAGAGGCAAACTTAAGTCAAGCGGCAAGTTAAGTCGGAATAAGTGAAAGTTTGTACGGAACCCTCGGTGCGCGAGTCAGACTCGCACTTGACCGGTTTAATTTTTATATTATAGGGGGCAAAGGAGCATACGTATCGTCAGATGGAAAGCGATCAGCGTCGCCCATAGACACCTGCAACACCAGAGGCGTCACAAATACGTTGCTGGCCTCAAAATGTTATTATAGTTAACATTCAAAATCAACAAATCACAAGAGGGTACTTAACTGACAGATCAAACCAGTTCCTTTTTATGAACTGTCAACAGTCAGTCAGAAAAAGTTATGACGTCATAATTTTATACGGTCCAATTGCCTTCTACTTTTTAATTTTTGATCATTTTAAAGTCGCCAAAGGCTTAAAAATAAGTATTAATTAATGTTTTCTGCGTATTATCAGAAATAACATTTAAGTGCAAGCGTGACATCATTCGAACGCAACTAGGAACAAAAAAAACTTATACGTGGACTTTGCATGGCAAACGGTTGCCATGACACTGGACCAGTACGTCAGTACAGTTTATCTGTCATATCATACATTGTCAACCATATTGCTTTGCTTGTCATTCAGGCTCGCGTGTTTTGTATGTTTGTTTTTAGATTTCTAATTAAATTACTCTTAATTGTTATTTAAAGTAGTAAAATGTGATTGAACACTATTTAGTGAATACATTTTGTGAAAATGCCACCGAAAAGACGGTTTATCACATGTCAAATTTGTGAAAATCGAGCTGTTTATGGCGAAATTTCTCTGGGACGAAAGCCGGTAAGAATTGCCTTACATTCTTTTAGCCATATTTAAGTGCAGCGTGCTAAATAAACAAACAAAATTAGATATTTTACATCTATTTTCATTGTGTGCTAGGGATGTACTGTAACTATCGATAACTACAGGCTTATTTGTTTATCAGTGGAAATAATTATACAAAATAATTCGAATTGCGTGAGAAGTTGCATGAAATATGATCATAAAAATACTTCGTACGTACGTTTCAACTGAAAAGTTTACTGCCATCCATACCCGAACATGTGAAGATTCTTACATTTATTTGTTGACTTATTTAATATTTTGACCTTAGATGTAAGAAAATATATCTCTGTTGTAATTATAAAATATTTTCAGATGCAGACAGTGGGCCAAGTCTCAAAAGAAGATCTAATAATACTAGTAAAACAATAAATAATTACATTAAAAGAAAAAACTTGTTAATTTATTTCCAGTTCACATTTAAGTCCAACCTTGTATTAGCACATTTAAATAAATATCCACTGTACAACATAGGACTTAAACGTGGACTCAATCCTAAACCAAATTTTGATTCCAACCCAGTCCATTTTATCGATATCGATAAAAATCGCAAGCGTATAGTCTACTACACTATTTTTAGTCTATTATATTGGTACTACTGCTGTTTGAAGGTACTTTGACATACATGTTGGTATGAGTGTGCCATGCAAATTGATTCTATTGGCTAGTATGAGAGTCCCGCCTCTTAAAACGTAGTGGTCATATTCTCTTTGCGTGACATCATTTATGTCGACTACATAAAAGTACCTACTCAATTCAAGATAGTAAGAAAAATAGCACGAAACCTACATAACATAGACGATTCAAAATAATACGTTAAGCAATATTAAAGAAAAGGATGTCAAATATAGTGTCAATTATAAAATAATTACGATATAAGATAGTAAAAACATTACAAATGAGAACATTTTTCGCAACATAATAGAGGTCAAGCACGAATCAGAATTACAATTGAATTATTATAATAGATATTTGTAATTGCTTCAAATCTATTTGCTCAGTTTCAACAGGCCCAGTCATGCGTGCAGCCCTCCTATTGATTTATTGGTTTTGGGTTATGATGTTTTATGGTCATGAACCATGCAATGATTATCATTTTTATATTTTTTTTTATTTTTGTTTTTTAGGAATATAGTTTCTTAGTGAAGAAATTCATTTTAAAAATCACGAAGATCGTGATGATAAGACATCAAGGTTTTAGTAAAAAAAAAGTTTTTGAAATTTTACAAGCGACATTTGTCGACAATATATTTTTAGTTTGGTCTGTAACAAATAAGCTAGAAAAATATAAAAGTTAGGTGTCAATGTCATGAGGTTTTTTTTTAATACCTTTTGTAGTGAAACATTGTCACATCGATGTTTTAAAAAAATATATCTAAAAAACGATGCGATATAAAAATGAACTATTTTCAGATGTGTACCACCACCTCCGGGATACTTTAGTAAATTACTTGTGAAATTCGTTTTTGGTCTCAACCCTGTGCCCACAAGGAATGGGAAAGATTTTAAGCACGCATTGCTTAGGTAGCAAAAAATGTTAAATGAAACCCAGGCAAATCCGGCTTACTTTTGAAGATATTATAAACATTCATGTAAACAATTTACTGTGATTACTAAAGTATATTAAGCTATTTTGATGGCGACGTTGCCACATATGTGGCCAAGTTTCGCGTGGCTTTTATTCGAAAAATAATCGTTACCATTTTATTAAAAGGCATCATTTTCATAGGGAAAAGAAATGTTAATTCAATTTTTATGTACAGAAATCGACTAAACTAGATTTAGTTATTTTTATTTGCTGATTTTGACTTGGTTCATATTTATATTTTTACTCCTACTGACTTCATCAATGCGTGGTTAAAATCTTTCCCATTCCTCGTAGGCACCGTGTATAAGTAGACCTAACGGAATAAGAAAACAAACAAACTTGTCTCATTCGAAGGTTGTAATTTAAAAAATCCAAATTTTCCTCATCCAACCACAATAAGGTTAGCAAATGTTTAATTAAATGTCAGCGATTGTTTGGCAATTTTCACCTAATTACTTGGCAATGGTGTTGCTTCACCGCTTTGTGAAACTATTGATACGCGAGAAGACTATGGGTAAAAAAAGAAATACCCTTCTTGGCAATGACCATTAACCGTCTTAAGGATTCCGTTGCCAAAATGGAAAAACAGGCATCCTTATAATTTTGTCATATCCGTCCGTCCTCAGTCACAGGCATTTTACTCAAAAACAACAACATATATACTAACGAAATTTGGAGTTAAAACAACATATTCTGTATTTATTATCCAACTGTCATTCGGAATTTGAAGGAATTGTGCATTTCAATCTTTAGGTATTTAGAGAATATGACGTTGTAGGTCAGTCATAATGAATTTCGTTCAGTTTAAGAATGAGACAATTTGACATTTAGGTATTATGAGCTCATGGTAATTTAAAAATTAGGGGTATTGTACGGGCAAGCGTACATGGTTAGCTTGATCATACGTGACGATAGCTAGTAGTTATAACATACGTAGATTTAGCAGTACATAATACGTTAGTAAACTACGATTACACGACGTGATGGCGGAAATCACGTCGTCCACATAGATTAAATCAGTTGTCATTAATATCAAGTTGTGGTTTTACTCTAAGCCTCTGCCTCGACGTATATGCCATAATCATTTAGTGAGTGTCGCTCCGTACTGGTATTAATGAATAAGGTATAATGAAATTTTGTGATTTTAAGCCCAAAGCTATTCAGCTTCCCAGAACCTCGCATTCGACCTGCCATGACCTAGGACTAGGTGTTAGTGCTCTCGCTATATGATATTTACTTTCTTTTATCTTGATAAGCACATTGTTGCAATGCTTGCCTCCAGTGACGTCAATCCGTCAGCAAATAGCTACTATGACTTTCACGACGGCCACAATAAACAATTAACTTGTCAAGAGTTCAAGACTCACTTGAGCGATATAATCCTAGCGTCATTATACTAACTTTAAATCAATCAAGTAAAGATCAATGTTTTTTTTTATCGCTGCATGATTACTTAAATCGATGTACCGATAAATCCATATAAGGTAGTTACTACAGGCAATTAACGCCCACTTAACTTTAAATGCTTTTATTCCTGCAAATACAAAGTGTATGGAAAAGATACACTTTATTTTACACTAGGGGCTCTTTTATTGGTGGTTATCTATGTGTGCGGGGGCTGTGATTCTGCTCACTCGAATTAGAGTACGTTTTCTTAATTTTGGGCGTTTTATCCAATAGACACTTTAATCTTATTTCGACTCTTAGGATAGGTATTTATCTAACAACCTGTATAAGGTCAACCGGTATAACTGCCTCTATATGGACACATACTTCTTTTCAATACTTCATAGAACCTGCACAGTTTAAAAACACCTCACCCTACCTTCCTAAAGGTTGGCGTTATAAGTTTTTTTTTTTTAAATCCGGAGTTTTCAAATTTACATCCAAAGACATTCCTCCTTATAGACGCATTTATACCGCTTATATTTTTATAACGCTTGTAGTAGGTTACTACGTTTTTGTCAAGGTTGGATTTAGATTTTAGCTTTTTTGGCAGTTGTAACGAGACGCCTAATGCCTACCGGGACTCAGAGAGGTCACCCTCAGAAGTCATGGACATCAGCCTACCTATATACTAGGTTAATCGAGTCGAGAGACATCAACTCTTGGTCGTCAAGAAAAACTAACGTCAACATACTCCTAAACATTATGACATGACTAACGGTATATGCCAATCCTCACCGTTAGGCCCTTGCGTTCATAAATAAAATAAAGTAACATGATATTTGGTTTCTAAACAGGTATCTCTTTTGTATTGAATAGTTAATGTCTCAGAAACCTTTGTATTAAAATTGAATCATAAGTTGTAATTACACGAATTACTCATATAGTTATTTATAAATAGTTCGTAGTCTTCAACAATGTCATAATCTTGCCACAGCAATCGTAAAAATATTACAATCGTTTAGCAAACCCCATAACTTACATAACACCTGACTAAGTAAATACTTGTAATTCATTCAAATCGAGTCATGCGTCATAATCCACGGGCCAGCGGCGATTGCGCAACGCGGCCTCACTAAAAAACTAAATCGGATAATTCACGGCCGCGGTTTTCTCCGAAAAATCGCGAAAATCAGCGTTTAAGCGATTAAACAACGCTTTCTAAGCGGAGGTTGATCGACGCGAGCGCAGTGCACCGACGACCCGGTCCATGCGCACCCGTCCTGCGCAAACAAACTGTTTGCTTACCGCGGAGATATAAGCCACCGCCGCGCGCCGCCGTCGCAATCTACCCGCCGTTTGGCAACCGATCCTTTATTCACAGCCGTGAAAGGTATAAAAGAAAAAAACTGCTCGATCAGCCGTGAGTGATGAGGTTCTTGTGGCTCCTGCTAGCGGTCGGCGTTGCCGCGCAGCTCGACGACTACGTCGAGGAAGAAGAACTCGAAGATCCTTACAATGAGGATGACTACGAACACCCTAGAAGCACGCGAGACGCGCAAGAGCCTGACAACGCTTACAGAACTCGTCGCGATGTCCGAGATGAAGGGCCTTACGAGGAACACATCAGAGTCAAACGATGCACGTACGAAGACGTACCTTTAAGCAGAATGCGGAGATCGGCGGATTACGTAAGGGTACCTCGTCAGGTCCACCAATACGAGGTGCACGAGTTCACAGACGAGGGCTACCCGGCCTCGCCTCCATACGAGGAGATGCTAGCCGCGAGTGCCGAGCATTACCACAAGATTTACGCCGCCCCTGGCGCTCCGAACTCGGCACGATACCTAAGTCCTGACGTGAGTGCAATACCTGTGGTGTACCGTCCTGTGCCGTCTGTGTTGTCCCAACCTAACCAGCCAGTGCCTGTTAAAACGCCAGCCCAATTCGCTCCAGTACAGTACCGGCAGCCGGTTCAATTTGTCCCAGTGAAGGCTTCTATCCAAGTAGCGGATGTCCCGCAGTCTGTTAAGAGTCCTTTAGGTATAGTCCAGGCACCGAACCTTGGTCCGGTTCCCAAACCGGTGGCGCCGGTTCCTGTAGGCACGGCGCCGGTTGGCACGGTTGACGCGGTGCCGCTGGCAACCTTGGCCAATGACCAGCAAGAGGCAGCGGCGGTGGTGAAGCATAACCAGCATGCTACAAGACACAAGCAGGGTGGTGGGCACTCGAAGCATGCGCAGCACGACGCGCATAGAGGAGGAAAGGTATGTTCTGTGTTGTGTGTGTAGATTAAGTTATTAAAAAACGTTATTCAATGGCGCGTTCCTATTAAGTACTTTATTCCTTGCTACGCGGGTAGAACCAAAAATCCTCTTCCCTCTCACTTATTTTTGAATCTTAATTTATATATACTATTATAAAGTTTTAAAAATTAAATGTTTGTGTGTTTGTATGTGTCGTTGTGGCTTCATCATTCTAAATCGGCTATACGGATTTTAAAACTATTTATAGTACACGGGTAGCTGGGTATCTCCAGATGGTTATAGGATACTTTTTACCCGACTATGCTGAAGAAGAAAAGAGAGTTTATGACTTTTTCTCCTCGGTGAACGAAGTTGCGGGCGCCTTCTAGTCATTACATAAAAACATATATGTACATAGAACCGTTTTTTTTTGGGAAGTCGATTAGAACAGAAAGACAACCTTTTTATTTATTAACTAGTAGGTGGGCAGCTTTGTCAGTGGAGGAGATAAAAATCATAACCCTGTGTTTTAATTCCGCGTAATCGGATAAAAAGTATCATATAACCATCTGGGGATTTCCGCTACCCGTGTACCAAAAATAGTTGAAATCGGTTTAGCCGATTTGGCGCGAATGAGCCACAACTCATTTTTTTTCAGTGACCTCCAAAAAGTCCGTTCCATATTTTTTTTTCGGAAATATCTTCAATGTAATTTTTACAACTATATAATAGGTAGTATAGATATCATGTTATCTAGCATACGTCAAATGAAAATAAAATGCGTTGCAAATTTCAAAAAAGGATTCTCTAGTTTTCGATGATATTTCATCAAATATCGGATTTTAGATCTTATAAATCGAATTTTATGTATGAGTCGTTAAACGAACTAAAATCCATGAAAAGTGGCCAAAAAACTCGAAACAAATAACTACCACCAAAACCACCACAAAAAATAGTAGAAAAACGAATAATTCACAGTATACGGAACAGATCTTGTTATCCGATCTTGTATGGAAGGAAATTTGTATTTAAGTTGCCAATCCTCTAGTTTTAATGGTCCTTACCATTAAAACTAGAGGATTGGCAACTTGCATACAAAATTTTCCACTCGTCCCCGTCCTCGATATGTACACCGCCATCAATATACACGAATTATGATTTACACGTATTCAACATTGCAAACGTGAAACAGTATTTAAATGTTACGATTTATTTATTAACCAGCAACTTCGTCAGCGAAGGAGAAAAACACATAACTCTCTTTAATTCTTCGGCATATTCGAGTAAAAAGTATTCTGTAACCATCTCTGGATGCCCAGCTACCCGTGTATCAAAATAGTTGAAATAATTTTAGCCGTTTTGGCATGATGATGCCAAAAAAATTAAATATTCTTCGAATCAGTGACCTTCACATAGTCCGGTATCACTATTTTTTTGTAAATAATTGTCAGACATTTCATTTTTACACCTTTATATATGTAACTAGTTACTGCCCGCGACTTCGTCAGCCTTAAATTCGTTTATCGCGGATAAGGGTATTTTTCCGGGATAAAAAGTAGCCTATGTCCTTCCCCGGGACTCAAACTATCTCCATACCAAATTTTATCCAACTCGGTTCAGCGGTTTAAGCGTCAAGAGGTAACAGACAGACAGACAGACAGACACACTTTAGCATTTATAATATTAGTATGGTTAGTATGGATAGTACTAGAAGGTGGCCCGCAACTTCGTTCGTGAAAGAGAAAAAGTCGTCACTCTGTTTAGGGTTCCGTACCCAAAGGGTAAGACGGGACCCTATTACCGGCCATCTTTCTGATTGTCTGTCTGTCTGTTTGTCCAGCTGTCACCAGCTGTATCTAATAATATAAATATATATTGCCGCTTTAACAACAAATACTAAAAACAGTATAATTTTATGTCTGTCTGTCTATGTCAGGAACCAGTATAAAATTATCGAACACCGCGTATATTTTGCTTAGGAGTAGGGCTCTGCTAACACTGGATTTTCATAGATACGGCCGTTTGTCGCTTATATTTTGTACGAAACCGGTCGGACTTGAAGGGTTTTTTTCGATTCATTGGCTTTCAAACAGATTTCATTTTTACAACTTTATAATAAGACAGATGTTACTTGTAACTCTAGTCCATATCATGTCTCAACAAATTCATGATTCATTAATTCATTTCCGCATGAAAAAAGGAAAAACAAAAAGTATCGAGAAAAGGCGTCGATTGTTATGTTAGGAAAACAAACAAACGGTAAACAGTGACGTGGCGTCCATATAAGCCGATTCCCACCGGGTTGCCCAAGGAAAGGCTTTATAACCACCTTTTTCTTGAAATATCAGTAAATTAATTCGCTTCAGCTACCCTTGTAATTTTCCTGGTGCCACGCCTCTGGCGCCTAGGAACAAAGGCCTACAACGTTTTAAACATGAATAAACCCTAATAATTTCCTTGAAATCAGCTTATCTCATCGAACATCGCTAAGAACCGCCGCAAGAAAACAAACAATCTTATGAAGGAAACCGCATACAGGGGTTCACGAGTCTAAGTGCTTTGATGCCACAGACACACCGACACAAATAGGCTCTTCAAGACATGATCGAATAATAATAATGGGTTTTTAAAGGCTCGGCAACACGCGTGCGTATCCACCCAACGAAGCCCACCTTATAAAAACTGCGACAAGAGCCTGTCGACCCGTGCTCAGTGTGTAGGTCTCCGCAGCCGTTTATTAAGAAAAATGCACTACAGTTTAAAAAATACGATATGAAAAGTGCACTAACAAAAGAGCGTATCTCCACGGCACCCAAGTTCTTTTGCTGTGAAGCGCAGTATTTTAACTCAGAACCGGTATATCCGATCATGTTGAAAACAATTTTCATTTAAAGTATTTATTAAGCTACATCTTTTAATTTTTTTTCATATCTAAACGGTACGTTCAAAAACGTACCGTTTAGCAAACAGAGCAGGTATTTAAGAACCCACTGCAGTTATCAAAATATTAATAAAATAACTTAATCGCTTTTCTTTGTATTAGATCATTAATAAAAGTAAAATATCTGTAGTTATTTGTGTTTCCTTTATATGGTCGTCCATTTTGACCATTTTGACGCTCCGCTGTACTCGTACATGGTCACAATACAAACCTAACCTAACCTACAGTTTTCGGTTTATGACCCATTTTGACGCTATACATAGGAGGTACATAGGTTATTATAGTAGAAGTACATAATCCAGTTTCCACCAGTACTACATTTTACCCCCTGAGCGTTATATCGAACACAGTTATATCACAAATACCTACGTTATCCCATATCACTGTTAGATTAACAATTGTCATATTACTAGTTCATTATACCTGATGATAATTAGATCATATCAGAATATACCAAATATTGTTATACCAAAAGTGCATTATATCCCTTAATCGTTATATTGACCAGTAATATATTAAAAGTTGTTATAGCGGCCGTTACGCACCCGTTTGTAACTTGTTAACTGCCTTCGAATAAAAAAATGGAATTAAGATGACGTAAAAGAAAAAAAACACTTATATCTAGATGATAAATCGCGTAAAATGCGTCAGATAAAGTAATGTTCTAGATTCTAAACTAATTAGAAGTAATGATTTGTGTGATGAGCGCGAATATTTGTATGAGTTATATTTATAAGAGTATGGAAAAATGTCTTGGATGTTTTTGTATGTTAAAACATCCCAATGCTTGATTAACTTATTCCAATAGTTGACACCCTGTTTGTTCCCTCTCTTAAAGATGCTAACTATTATGACAGCGTCAGGCACAGACTTAATTATACCTGGTAAGTTTATTTAAATACTAGAGGATTCCCGCAATTTCGTTTGCAGAGAAGGAAACAGTCATAGACCTTTTTATCCTCAGCGTAGTCGGATAAAAAGTGTCCTATAACCATTTTTAAATACCCAACTACCCATGTATCAAAAATAGCTGAAATCCGTTCAGTCGTTTTCAATCAATCAATCAAATAATGCTTTATTCAAGTAGGCCTAGGTACAAGCACTTTCGAATTGTCAGGTACAGTACATTAGATAAGTGTTTACTGGGGATATACAATATGATCCAACATTTGTTGCAAGGATTAGGGAAAACCCTGAAAAACCTAATCAGATCATTAAAGTTAAGTATAGTATTATTGATAAAAATCATCATTTTAAAAAACGTTTAGACGTAACGTAACGTTTTGACGTGATGAGGCCACAAAACCACAAAAAAACATACAAAAAATTAAAAAATAAATGATTCAGTAGCCTCCAATGTAATGCAATGATAGATATTTCTTTTTCACAACCTTATAATAGTACAAAAGTAGCTTATCACGTCTTCTTGTAATCAATAGTGAATCAAAGCATGCAATGACGTGTAAGATTGACCCCTAATATTTACTTATAAACCTTGCAGAGCTCCAAGGGGTTCAAGCACAACCACCACGTCGACAAGGGCGCCAAGGGCTTCAAGGAGGACGAACTGCACCGCAAGGAGTACGAGGAGGCCCAGGGCAAGCAGAAGAAGCACCACGACCACGCGGGCCACAAAGGGAATCACGAGGAGCAGGCCCATGGGCAAAAGGGGTCCAAGTTCGATGAGAAGAAGGGGCATAAGAAGGGACATAAGACTAAAGGTAAGCGTAGAAGTATGTCAAAATTTGAAGAACTACAAACCACTCAGACCATGAGGGGAAGCATTAGGAGTAGGTCCATGGTCATAAGAGGTCCAAGTTCGATGAGACGATGGGGCTTTTAATTAAATAATTGATAGATTCAGGCGTTACTTTGCGGAGTTCCATATTTGATTAATGGATTATAGTTCCTTTGATTTTCCGCGAACTTGTGTCTTGGTTAGATGTGAAAATAAATTGTGCTCATATGCGCATATTTTCATGCAGTTTCCACAAAAAAAATGCACATGCAAATACAACAAACCATCACCAGAGAGTATAATCCTCGACACGTGTTTCGCCTCTCTACGAGGCATCATCAGGATATGCAGGAGATGTTGACGCTCGCCGGGTGCCATTTATAAGATTTTTATGATTATGCTTTATATTTTGAAAATGTTAATTTATTGAGCCATAAAGTAAGTAACATTAATAATTTGCCCACCTGCGTGCAGGTGGAATATGCATATATGTTTATTGTACCTTTAAGATCTTGTAACCGTATTGTTGCAAATAAATATAATTTGAATTTGAATAAGAAGGGACATAAGACGAACGGTAGTTTTTATTAAAACTTATAAATTAAGTAAATATAGTTTGGAATAGTTTGAAGAAACATCATAATTACACTGACCAGAAGGGCAACCGCGAAGAACAGGTCCATGAGAATAAGGGGTCCAAGTTCAAAGAGAAGGAGAGGCATAAGATAAAAGGTAAATTACTTACATACATAAATAAACGTTTCGAATCATTTGGAGAAGCAATACAACCAAGCGAACTAAAAGGGAAACCACAAGGGCAGGCCCATGACCTTTAGGGATCTAAGTTTAATAAGAAAGGGCATAGGATGAGAAAAGATAGTAAAGCTAAGGTGTTTATAATAATAAACAAAGTTAGAAATATACTGGAACTAATGAATACAAAATAAATAAATAAATATTAGGGACAATCTTACACAAATCGCCCTAGTCGCAAACTAAGCAAAGCTTGTACTGTGGGAACTCTAGGCGTCGATATACATAATAATTTAAATAAATCATAATACTTAAATACATAGAAAATATTCAAGACCCAGGAACAAACATTCGTGCTCATCACACAAACACTTGCCCTGGCCAGGATTCGAATCCGGAACCGCCAGCTTCGTAGGCCGTTGTGCAACCCACTGAGACAAACGTGTCGGGTCAAAAATATATAAGGTTTTTATGACGCAGAGGGAATGACCGAGGCGAAACATTTTGTGCTTGCTTTTCAGCCGTATCATCTTTGCGTACATTTTAAACCTGTTTGAAAAGTATTTTTTGTTAATAAAAAGTTAATTTTAGTTCATAGATATGGGTTAGGAGGCCAATGCCTCGACTTTTTGTGTATTTCACGACACCGGATTTCCAATTACAAGCAGACGTTGCAAGGCCATTGCATTTTTTACAAGACTGCTTTTTAAGTGAGTTGACGATGGAAAGAAACGCTGTAAAAACTATCGCAAAACCGGAGGTGATTAACCGTTTGCGGTGATTTATCAACAGGTTTCGATGGCATTATTGTTTATTTTGACGACCGGTTTAGCTCAGTGGGAGTAACGTTGCCTGCGTTGCCGGGGTCCTGGATTCAAATCCCGGTTAGGGCAAATATTTGTGTAATGAGCCCAAATATTTGTTTCTGAGTCTTGGATGTTTTCTACGTATATAGGTAATGTATCTAATAAATATATCGTTGTCTAGTACCCATAACACAAGCCTTATTGAGCTTACCATGGGACTAGTTCATTTGTGTAAAAATTGACCCGTTATATTGATTATTTATTATTATTATTTATTATTGTGGTTTATTTAAATAAACATTGACTTTGTTATCTTAACGCTCTGTTTCACTAATGTTTGTTTTTGCTAATGTTTTGTTAAGATTTTTGACGACAAAATGTCAAGATAAAAAAAAATTGTGTAAAATTACGTGTAAAACATATTCTTAGATTAGTTTACTAAGTAAATCAAGATTTTAATCGGCGTTTATATTTGCGTCGCATTCGCTCATAGCAAATATAGTAAAACTTCGTTCGCGGACAGGAAAAAGCCCCTTAAGGGTAAGAAATATCATAAGCATTTGCGAATACCCAGCTACCCGTGTTCTATAAATAGTTGAAATCCGTATAGCTGATTTGGCGTGATGAAGCGACAACGACACATGCAAACTTACAAAAAATATATTTTTCAATTTAGTGACCTCCAAATAGTTTGATAAATTTTTAGGGTTCCGTACCAAAAAAACACAGATGTCTGTCTGTCTGTCCGACTATTAAAGCACCATCCATATTCCATACTAATATTATAAATGTGAAAGTGTGTCTGTCTGTCTGACTGTCTGTCTGTCTGTCTGTCTGTCTGTCTGTCTATCTGTCTGTCTGTTACCTCTTCACGCTTAAGCCGCTGAACCGATTGGAATGAAATTTGGTATGGAGATAGCTTGAGTCCAGGGGAAGGACATAGGCTACTTTTTATCCCGGAAAAATACCCTAATCCGCGATAAATGAATTTAAGGCGGACAAATCGTACGTTACGCTAATACGCAAAAACTACATAACAGATTTGCGCAAAATTCTGCAGAAATAGGCTACAACTTTTGAGGGTATTCATTTATAAAAGGGTTTTTTTTAACAATAAATGGTAAAACATGACCTTTTGTTCACAGTGATTGTGACATTTTAATTCCTAAATAATGAATTAACAATTGGTAACCTAGCAACAGCAATAATACCTACACGATTAAGCAAAGAACTCACCTTCCGTATATGACGTATCATACAAATAAGAGTGTATCTTAATATAGCCGGATAATAGCCCGTTGTACATTATGGACTTGCGATCATCTCAGAATGATAAACATTTTGTTGCAAGTGGGGTTTATAAATAACATAAATACATAAAACGGGTTATTTGTAACAATAGATGGAAAATTATCACTTTTTGTTAACTGTGACTTTTTTATTACGAAGAAATAATTGCTTTGAAACCAATATGACACGTTAGTACCTGTTTGCGTAACTGGATGGCGTTATTTGTAAACACTTTTTTGTTCCTTATGTTTAATAATTTAGGTAATTTTTGCATCATAAAAATCATCATCTTTCACGGATGAAAGAAATTCAAGAAATATTGATCATTTTTTGAAATGATATGTAAATTTATACAGTATCGCGACCGCATAGGAAGAATGAATACAGATGGTCATCGCTAGATGGAGTAACTGAACCTACATTCCAACAGTATTTATAATTTTTGTCTGTTTGTCTGTTTATTTGTACGCGCATCGCCAGAAAACGGCTGTACAGATTTTAATGCAAACCCTACTAATTTGTCTAGAAGAGCCCCGGCCAGGTTATACATTATGAAAATAAAATTTCTATAAGGGGGGTAGCGACTACACTCGATTGAATTAAGTTTGCACCTAAATCTTATCGCGCTACTTAGGAAGGCGGTGAAAACTTCTTTGAAATGTGTACTACGAGTAATACGACTATCGAGTATCCTGCTAAACTAACAGATGACTCTAAAATTAATACTTTTTGACATAAATAAGCAATAGAGGTTTTTACCAAATTCACTTTAAGTTAAGAAGAGGGGGTACGGATATCAATACATTGAATAATTGATTTAATAATTACGACAAAATTAAACGACAATAAATTAATTGCCACACATTGCACAGTGCCATCTTCCGGCCAAGTGCGAGTTGGACTCGCGCACCGACTCCCTACAAAATATACGCTACAAACGGCCGTATCTATGAAACTCCAGTGTTAGCAGACCCCAAATCCTAAGCAAAATGTATGCGGTGTTCGATCATTTTATACTGGTTACTGATATAGACAGAAAGACATAAAATTATACAGTGTTTACAATTTTTTGTTATAGAGGCAGAAATACATCACCTGTGAAGATTTAAACTCTCTAGCTATAACGCTTATTACGCATTGGACAGACAGACAGACAGACGGACAGACAGACGGATAGCAAAGTCTTAGTAATAGGGTCCCGTTTTACCCTTTGGGTATGGAATCCTAAATATGATTTTACATAGTCATGTAGTGGTAAAATCAATACACATATCAACAGCGTATAATTGCAAAATTATCTTTTATCTATATATACAAAAGTCTTGCGTTACTGACCTATTGACAGACAATTCACGGCCTTCACCGCTAAAAATATAAGCATGAAAGGAATGTATATTTTTTGATATTACTTGGACGTGTACTAAAATAGGATTTTTCGAAATTCAACCCTTAAGGAGGTGAAATAGGGGTTGAACCATTGTATGGAAATCGTTCATTTGGAAAGTTGAAGACTTGAATTTTTGTATAAAGGTTTCTTACTAAAAACCAAAACAAATGATTAAGGATTAATATAAAAATTCATCCCCTAAGGGGGATAAAAAAGAGTTGAAAGTTTGTATGGGAAACATGTCGTTTTTAAAGATAGACGCTTAAAACTTTGGTCACAACTTCCTTATTTACAGTAAAAAACATTGACAAGGGCATTTTTAAAAATACACGTAACGGGGTTAAATTGGAGTTGAAAGTTTGTATGGAAAACCAGTAATTATTTGAGTAATTGTTGCAATATTTCGCATATAGACTTCATTTAAAACTAAGAAAACTAATTTCAGCATTTTGGGAAATTCATCTTCTGAAAGATGTAAAATAAGGAGCAATAGTCTGGGACGAAAGTATAATGGCGCATAAAGGGTGTTTTGAAGCGCTAAATAGAACTTTGCATGACATTAAAGGGAACGATGGTATGATAGGTGGAGTCACTATGTTGTTAGGTGGAGACTTTCGTTAGATTCTGCCCGTATTTCCGAGGGGAACTCGAGCTGATGAAGTTAAAACTTGCATTATGGCTTCAAATATTTGGCCTTTAATCAAAAAACTACACTTTAAGATTAATATGCGAGGGCACCTGAGGGAACTGAGGGAAGGATTGCAATGCCATCGGATCTCGCCTTAGTTATGCGGGCCGTTGACGACCTAATCTCTCAAATTTACCCAGATGCTCAAAATCTACATAGCAAGTCCACGGAGTGGTTGTGTGAACTAGCGATTTTGACACCTAAGAACGACCAGGCTTCCGTTATTAATAAAAAAAATTTGAAGGTTCAGAATACGAATACAAGTCTGTAGACTCGATCCGTAGTGAACACGGATGATGCCATAAACTATCGCGTAGAGTTTATAAATGCACTTAACACACCCGGCCTACCTTCTCACATACTTATCTTAAAAGTGGGTGCTCGAGTAATGTTGCTGCGAAATCTCCATCAGCCGAAGATGTAGTATGTAGAGGCGCACTTAGGTGGATTTTTTGAAATTTAAGATATACGCGGACGAAGTCGCGGGCAAAAGCTAGTATCGCATAAAACAACTTATGCTAACTATTTATTAACATGGTCAGCCCACATGTATTGCACAGGAAATATTTAAAAATATATCTTTATTTTCTAAAAAACCGACGAGTATGAGGGGTAAAAATTAAAAGTCTAGCTACAGGGTCAAATGGGGTATCATATGAAAGGGCTTGACCTGCACATTTTCGAATAATTTTTTTTAATTTTTTTAATGTGATTAGTTTTTGTTTTATTAAGGAAAATGTAAAAGACACCATCTCCCCCCCCCCCCTATCTCCGAAGCTTACCAATCGAAAATATTAAAATTTTCACAATTTGTATTAATAAACATAAATATTACACAAAAATTATAGCCATGTCTCTAACTAGCTATTTTTCATTGAAATAAAACAATTTAACGGATTATATCGCGTATATTATCTCATTTTAGCTCCCGACGTTTCGGAAGCTGAAAAGCTTCTTCAATGAGTAATAATCGTGGAAACAGAAGAAAATATTAGCTATTTTTTATTTATTTGCAAAAAACCTATTTGAACAACCCGGTTGCGTTAAGCTTGCACCTGATTTGTATGCAATGCTATAGATATCAGGTGCAAACTTAACTCAACCGGTACCGGGTAATAAAGTTAGGGTAAGTAAAAATTTGTACGGAACCCTCGGAGCGCGAGTCCGACTCGCACTTGGCCGGGTTTTTTTTAATATATTCAATGTACACACATTTCATTTTTCAACTTTATAATAGTATAGAAGACGAAAGGTACTCATATCAATTAGTGTTTATCTCTAAAAGATATTAACAATTACACCGATTTTAACCAACTTTCTAAGATTGCCAATTTTGATACGGCAATTTCTTTGGGCATCGAGATAACATTAATTTTTTTAGTAATTTTTTTAGAGTCGGCTTTTATGTTTTTGTTAAAAAATATTTTAATTTTACCTTACGTTTGCGTTTTGCGTTTCCAAAAACCGTTACCCTTACAACTGGCTTCAAACATCACACTAAAATTGAATAATACACCTACTACAAAACAACATACCGAAACAACATTACGAGTAATCAAACATTACATCATGAAAACCCAATAATCTCCATAATTAAATTTCGACACACAATAAAATTACAATCACATTGTAAATTATAACACATTCGATTGCCGTGTTTCAAATGTTCCAAATACCCACTTTTTTCTATTATCCAAAGCCGGGGTCAACAAAAAAACGTCAATAACAACAAACTTGCGCAACCGATCTGCTTTCACTCAACCGCAAAGTGCTTGACAACTCTTCCATGTGATTTGTTTACAATTTGTGGGAAATTATGGGAGTTAATGTTTTCACCTATTTGTGGTTTATTATAATCAAAATGATTTCCTAGGCGGCGTGAACTAATGACGTAGTGTAAGCCTCTCTCGAGTCTCTTATATTGAACTAGAAAGGTACCAGTAGCTTCGTTCGCGGAGAAGAAAAATAATTACCCCTATTTTTCAGCGTAGTCGCGTAAAAGTATCAAATAACCATCTACGGAGACACAGCTACCCGTATACCAACACTAGTTGGAATCCGTAAAGCCAATTTGGTATGATGAAGCCACAACAACCCATAGGTACCCTCTCTGCTCTAAACGCGGCCGCTTAAAAATTGACATGTAAAATGAAGGTTTTAAGCGGCCGCGTTTAGAGCAGAGAGGGTATGTTGCTAGTTAGTAAGCGAACAGTAATGTGTAACCTACATGACAAAAAACAAAAATAGTGATTATTTGGACGAGCTCACGAAGTGAGCGAGGACAAATATGTCTGAGTGTCATAATGGCTTTTAGCAACGTGTTAAACACTGCTTTTCACTTCGAATGCGAGAAAATGAAAAAGACTTAACATTAAAATTGTATATGTCATGAAAATATAATATTTAATTAATTAAATTAATAAAATTAATTAATTTTGGCCAATCTGATCAGGTTGGTTTGTTTTTTTTTAATTATTCGTAAGTAATATGTAGCTGGTCGGAAGTTTTTTTTTTAGTTTCATAGAAATTTGTATGGGATTATATGGCTTTCTTTTAAACCGTAGGGGCTAAATGTAGTATTTTAGTAATATATATATAACATACAGGGTGTCCCAAGAAGTAGTGATATACTGAAGCTGGGACGTAGAGGACCTAGAGGGCTATCTAAATCACTCCCATGTATGTTCCGCGATTTTTCGTGTTTTCGGAGTTATGACTTTTTTTTTAATTCTTCACCTATCGCCGAGTACGATGAGATTTTAATTTATGGTGAGGTGAATTATTGCGGTAGATGCTTGATTTTTTTTGTGTGCTAAGCTGATAGATAGGCCAATTCAGTGTGGTAACTTTTACTATCGTTAGATCTTTGAATGGAATAAAAAAAAAATGCCAAGAATGATAAAATTACCCAATATGTTCACAACTTCAAGGGGCTTTAAAAAGATAAAATCACATAAAAAAAATACCGTTTGGCTTTTAAAAACTTGCTCTATCTATCAGGTAGTTACCCTGAAAATTTCATTTTATTATTCATAAGGATTCAATCAAAAAATTGAAATCTAAATGTGGTAAGTGCAAAATTTTAATTTACATGATGATTATTACAAACAAAGTAAAACCAATTACAAGGTGTTTAATTGCAAGAAATTTTCAAAATGGCCCCCCTGTTGCTCAATGCAAGTGCGACATCGCCGAAAAAAGTTGTCTTTTAAACGTCTGAATGCACTTCTATTATTTTTAATGTTTCTTCTGATACTCTCAATTTCCGGGTTAACTCGTCCAAATTGCGGCATTCTCTTGAGTAGACGAGGTCTTTGTAGTATCCCCATACAAAAAAATCAATGGGGTTTAGATCGGGGGACCATGGAGGCCAGGCTATAAAGCAGGCGTCACCCCGGCCGCAACGACCAATCCATCTTTCAGGGTATCTTTGATTGAAATAGTTTCTTACGTCCAAGGCAAAATGGCATGGTGCACCATCACACTGCAGTACTATGCTTCTGCGTGTCTCCAAGTCCACATCTTCTAACAGCAGGGGCAGATCGACGCGTAGAAAATTTAAAAAGTGATTGCCGCCCAAGCGTTGTGGCAGCTGAAAGGGCCCGATTAGCTGACCGTTAAGTATGCCAGACCAAAGTTTAACACTAAAGTGTTCTTGGAATGTCGATTCCCTTTTTAAATTTGGATTTTCAATTGCCCATGAGTGAGAATTGTGCATATTAAAAATCCCATTGCATCTAAAGTCGGATTCATCCGTCCACAAGATTTGGTTAAAAAAGTTTTCGTTTTCAGCTTGTCTCCTCAGTATTTCCTGACAGAATTCAATTCGCCGATTGTAATCTTCCGGTTTCAACTGTTGCACTTTTCTAATGAGAAACGGATGATATCCTACGCTCTGTAGTGTACGGTATACCTGAGATTTAGAAAGTCCGGTACGACGTTCCATAACTCTCACACTGGTCGACGGGTCTCTTTCTACTTCTTCAACCACTGCATTTACTACATCAAGATCCGGCATAAAGGCCATACGGCCTGATCTGGTACCCGGTATGTAGCCTTCCAAATACGCATTATGTACTCTTAAGATCATGCGATAGTCAGGAAACGTTTCAGGTTGAGGCCCGCCTCTTCGTTCCACATGTTCCCGGTACAGCCTTGAAGCTTCCGCCACATTCCCCCTAGCATAACCGTAATAGTAATGTATTTCTGCGTAGTCACGCGAAGTAAACATGATCACTTACACGCAAACTCAAGTCCAGTTAAATAATGCCAAGTCGTCGATTTCAGGTAATAACACTAATCCAAATCGTAATGCAAGTCAAAGTCCATATGAATAGCCAAAATGATTAGGAAAACGAACAATGATCAGTATTAAAACACAATTTTTAAATTATTGAAAAGTACCAACGATGACCAAACAACGTGGAAATTTTCTCATGCGCCAACCGTTTTTTGTTTATTGTTCTTTTTCTATTGATGGCCAGTGCGTGACTTAGAACGAAATTTATTTAGAAAGTTAATTAATTTTGCACTTGCCACATTTAGATTTCAATTTTTTGATTGAAGTTTTATGAATAAAAAATGAAATTTTCAGGGTAGCTACCTGATAGATATAGCAAGTTTTTAAAAGCCAAACGGTAATTTTTTTTAATGTGATATTATCTTTTTAAAGCCCCTTGAAGTTGTGAACATATTGGGTAATTTTATCATTCTTGGCATTTATTTATTTTTTATTCCATTCAAAGATCTAACGATAGTAAATGTTACCATACTGAATTGGCCTATCTGTCAGCTTAGCACACAAAAAAAATCAAGCATCTGCCGCAATAATTCACGTCACCATAAATAAAAATCTCATCGTACTCGGCGATAGGTGAAGAATTTAAAAAAAAGTCATAACTCCGAAAATACGAAAAATCGCGGAACATACATGAGGGTGATTTAGATAGCCCTCTAGGTCCTCTACGTCTCAGCTTCAGTATATCACTACTTCTTGGGACACCCTGTATATATAAAATGACGTACTTTTGAGCAGAAGTGAAAAATATTTTTCGTTACGGTAACTTCCAAATACTCCGTTACAATATATCAATTATTTTCGTGTACAGACATTTCATTTTTGCAACTTTATAATAGCATAGATATTGTTGGTTGAAGCGTAAAGGTTTTGTTTATACGAAAACTGCAGGCTGTACCCATAAGATCAAATTCAACAGTAGATTCATTTCAAGACAAGAAGATGCCCGCAACTTCGTACGCGGAGGGGAAAAAGTCGTAACCCTCTTTTTTTCTTCAGTGTAGTTGGGTAAAAAGTGTCCTATAACCATCTGGAGATACCCGGCTACCCGTGTGCCAAAAATAGTTGAAATCAGTTTAGCCGCTTTTGCGTGATGAAGCCACAACGACACATACAAACACACGAAAAATCCACAAAAAAAATGTTTTGTTTTTCTTAACTCCGAAAAGTCCCGAACAATCCTTTTTTTTTTATATCTTCAATGAACAGATTTCATTTTTACAACTTTATAATAGAATAGATATACACGCATATTTAGCAATTTGAATCGTATGATAACCAGAAAATATCAGTTAGCAAATAGTTATTGACATACTTAATACCGTAGAAGACCCAGGGTAACTGAGATACCCCAAAGGATAATATAACTTAAGTGGCAGTGGGCAGGCCCCGTGGGGCCAACAAGTTCTTGAGTGGCAACCACGCATTGAAAGACGCAGTGTGAGTCCACCAGCTGGACCGATGACGAGTTAGAAGGTCGCTACAGTCCGCTGGCGCAGGACGAGTCATTATGGCTTTCTTTGGTTGTAATCTTTCCTTTTAATTTCAAGAATCTTTATCAACACAAGCCAAGAGTATTGAATGTGGATGCTCTTCACGTTATTTAAAATTAGATGTACCTTCAAATAGTCCTCGAACTTGGGATACACGCGGTAATATTAGACAAGGTGCCCGCCGTTTATAATCTTTGCATCTTGGACGACCAGTGTTGGGGTCATTCCTTCAACTACCTACATTAGCCTCAGTAAAACCAGCTGTATTAGCTTATAGCTACCCCCGGATACCGAGCTGAGTATCCATTAGACAGTATTTATACTTATCTGTGGTAAAAAATCCGGCCAGGAGTAGGGTTCCGTAGCCGATGCTACAAAGAAATGCACTATATGCCAATGAGAAAAACACTATGTGAAAAAGTGCACTAGCACAGAGCGTATTTTCTTGGCACTTACGTCGTTTTGTTGGGAAGCTCAGTTTTTTGGTAATAACTCAAAAACGGTACATCCGATCATGTTGAAAATAATTTTCGTAGAAAGTATTTATCAAGCGTTACATACGGTCGGACAGACATACGGACATGACGAAACTGTAAGGGTTAAGTGTTTGCTATTTTGGCTATAGAACCCTAAAAATTGCATTTATAGCACATTTGACGACACGTTTGGCTCAGTGGAATACACGACGGCCTTCGTCCAGGGTTCGAATCCCGGCCAGGGCAAGTGTTTGTGGTTTGTGTGATGAGCATGAATATTGTTCAAGGGTGATGGATATTTTCTATGTATTTAAGTATTAAAATTTATCTATATATTGTGTATATCGCCGGCTGAGTAGTACTCATAATATTTAGTACAAGCTTTGATTAGTTTGGGACTAGGTCGATTTTTGTAAGCTTTGTCCCTTTGTTATTTATTTATTACTAGCTTCTGCTCGCGAATTTGTCTGCCTTAAATTCGTTTATCGCGGATAAGGGTATTTTTCCGGGATAAAAAGTAGCCTATGTCCTTCCCCGGGACTTAAACTATCTCCATACCAAATTTCATCCAAATCTGTTCAGCGGTTTAAGCGTGAAGAGGTAACAGACAGACAGACAGACACACTTTCGCATTTATAATATTAGTATGGATTTATTTTAGCATAAATATTCTCCACTGCCGTGGCGCCACCAACTATCCAATTACTACTACTGCCAATCTGTTACAGGCTACCACAACAAGTACCACAAGGACGAGTTCCACAAGGAGCACAAGTTCTACGATGACTACCACAAGAGCGGCGAGCACCACCGCTACGGCAAGTTCAACGCGAAACACGCCAGCAACGAGAGCGGCAAGAAGAAGGCGCATCATGTCAATGCTGGGCACGACTTCGTGGAGCGAGGCAAGAAGGGTTACAGGTAAGAACTACTACAAAAAAAAACAGCACCACGCACCACCACTAGAAGTTCAACTCGACGATATATATAAGCAACTAGAGCAGTCAGATCAGGAGACATCACACGATATCAATATGCTTGGCACGATTTCTTGGAGTAAGCTAAGAAGGGATACAAGTGAGAACTAGACCATAAGCATTCAGCGCCACTCCTAGAAGTTCGACTCGATGATTCATATAAGTAGTAAGAGCAGTCACGTCAGGAAACAGCACACGACAGCAGTAGGCTTGGCACGATTTTGTGGAGCGAGGTAAGAAGGGATACAGGTCAGAATTAGTACAAAACAGTTAGCACCACCCCTAGAAGTTCAACTCGACGATTCATATAAGCAGGAAGAGCAGTTAGGTCAGGAGACAGCACACGACAACAATATGCTTGGCACGATTTTGTAGAGTGAGGTAAGAAGAGATACAGGTAATAACTAGACCAAAAACAGGCAGCACCATCCCTAGAAGCTCAACTCGATAATATATGTATGTAAGCATCAAGAGCAGTGAGGTCATCAATATGTTGGAAACGATTTTGTGTAGCGAATGTAAGGACTCCACCAAAACCATTCAGCATCACCCCTAGAACTCGACGATATACATATTTGTGTATGAGTATCAAGAGCAGTTAGGTCAGAAAACAGTACACGACATCAATATGCTTGGCACGATTTCGTGAAGCGAGATAAGAAGGGATACACATGAGAACTGGCACAAATAATGAGCACCAGAAAGGTTCAAGGCCAAGCAATCCAGCATCTAGAGCGGCAAGAAGAAGTCGCATCATGTTCATGCTGGGCACTACTTCGTGGATCGAGGCAAGAAAAGATAGAGGTGAGAACTAGCGCGTAGAGAATCATGCTTATAGATAATCTAAAAGCATGACAGCAGTGAGAGTGGCAAGAAGGGATACAGATGAGAAGCAGCTCAAAAGTAGTCAATGCCAGCACTTTTGGCTCAACGAGTACTTCAGCAACTAGAATGAAAATAACCGTGGTATGCAACTATTTTAATGGTTGAAAAATTATGAAATAGTCTAACCTTGGGCCCGTTTCACAAAAGATTTTAACTTGTATTACAAGGGAGTATCTTTTTAATACATATTCTTAGAAAGAGAAGTTACAAGCTTTTGAGAAAAGGGGGCCTTGATCTAAACCTCGGATCGTCATTTCCAATTTTTTGCTAATATCGTTTGAATCCGTGGTTTCATTCCAATCTAATGCCTCGTAACTTTGATTAGCCCCGGACTGGAACAGCGGATACAATCATCTTTATTTTTTCTTTTTCCTTCTGCTTATTTATTTTTCTTTGTCTTCCACAGCAACAAAGGGCACCTCGACGCAGACCACAAAGGCCACAACGGGAAACAGGGTCACGAGGAACATCACGAACACCACTCGTCTCACGGCAAGAAAGGGGGGAAGGAGGGAGGGGCGCAGTGGAAGCACTCCAAGGAGAACTAACTCAAATGGCCATTGTAATAAGGATCAGTGTGCAAAGATTGCGAGAGCTTGGATATAAGGTAAACGTTCCAGTGTTCTACACAGTCTCAGTGGGCACATTCAACCTTAATTCACAGCAGTAGAGGAAAACAAGGTCTAATATTGGAATTAAGGGTTCAAATATTGGGACGTTTACCTTACAGTTGTTATAGTGTTTGCGGTACAGAGTATTATGATTTCTTAGCATAACATGTAATCATAATTATGTATTTTTGAGCTAGAAAGGTGGAGAAGTCGAAACTGAATATTATTGTGTGGGATTAGTTCATCCCTGTTACAGACAATACTAGACTTATACGGAGGAAATATTGCTGTTAGCCGGTCGTTTGATAAGCCTATTGTATCCTTACGTGGTGAAGTACAATTGTCTTCGTAGCCTGTAAATAATGTTCTTTCTTTCACAGATAATTTGTAATTTAGTTGTCAATACATACGTTACAACTTCGGCTTGGATAACGTAAAGATGTATTTATAAAACACGAAGTAATAATTTACAAATACCGATTAACTAACCGAATAAATAATGCTAGAAACGACAATTCCGAAAAATACTACGAAATAGTTTTTTAGTCAACACCATGGTTGAAATACATTTTAACCATGGCATTACAATAAGAGAATTACAACATCCGATTCCGACTTCGATTAACAGTAAAATAAACAGACGTCCAAGCCTACTTAACTACAATGGAAAAAGTGTATCAAATAGTTTAAACAGCTAGTTAAGTGTTTCGAATAGGTGACGTAACCGAGACGAATCGAATCGGGCGCAACTCAGGCCAAATCGACAAGTTACTTCGTAGAGATCGTAAACTTTCGCGCTCAACTGTTACAAAATAGCTCTTGCGCTGTAGAAATTAAGTTTCATTCGGACCAAAAGTGTCATAACAATGTAAGATCTAATTGAAATATGCATGAAATCAGCTGGGCCACTGTGAAATTCAGTTTCGTGGAGTTATTTATTATATCAGTATTCTCGTTTCGTCATGAAATTTGGTGTGAAATCATACGACGCGTATAATAGCTGTGGCTGGTCCTTTTGTTGTAAATAATGTTTTAATGTACATATTTGTTATTGTTATAGATTAAAGTATGATTATTAGTAGGAATTGTTTTCCATTATACACTCAAATATTTCCCGGGTTATGAACAAACAGAATTTCCACAAGTATTTGCGATGTGTAGTATTATTATATTTTATTATTAAACAACCTTCAATTCAGAAAGACTGTACTTTGATTTGCGAAAACTGTATTTCAAATAAAGTTAGGTAAATGTAAGTTACCAATTTTATATTTTTCTATAATTATCTCGATTTGTGAAAATAAATGAGTGAGTATTTTGTTATGTTTTTATTTCATAAAATCATGAAAATTCAAATAACAAACGAACAGTTGAACAAACTCGTACAATATATTTTTAAAGAATGAGGATATCTTGTTTAATATGCCGCTGTAAGCGGCAAATTCAGGTATATATGATCCTCTTTCCCACGATTCATAATTATTATTTCGTCAGGGAAACATCGATCCACCTCGAATTAAACCATGGCAGCTAACCGAAGGCAATTTCTATAATATTTATTATATTATAGAAATTGCCTTCGGTTAGTGAAAACAATGAGACGACGTCTTTCTGGCAGTAGCCTGTCATGCGCAGCTGCGCATTATTATATTATAGAAATTGCCTTCGGTTAGTGAAAACAATGAGACGACGTCTTTCTGGCAGTAGCCTGTCATGCGCAGCTTGTCGGTCGGTGTAATTCACAGTGTGACAGGTTTTCTAAACTTTAGGCTATAGATCTAACGCTTAACTGAGTCTATTCGTAAGGTATGGAAGCGGTACGGGAGGGATGTCTTACGGAACGTCAAGCGACGCGTACTTCAGTCGGGCGTCATACTTGTATAGCTAGACAGTTAGGACATGTCACGTCACGTCACTTGTCACCCCTCCCGTTCCTCAGGAACAGACTCAATTAAGCGTTAGACCTGTAGCATGTCAACTTTGCCCTCTTGCTGACCGTCCATCTCGATGTATACATACATATATTGAACGCGATGCAATGTGTGGATCGCAAAGACAGATATGCCTTGTCACGCCCCGTCCAAAATTGGAGTAATCTGTAGTTCTGATAGATCTTTAAGCAATTTTTTTAAATAAAACTTTTTGATATATTTATATAATGTGCAGATTGCCAAGGACACGTTCTGTTCAAAACGGTAGCGTAATGCTTAGTTGTGATAAGCTAACAAGTTAATAAAGTTCAGGCAAACAGGGCAATGCTATTCTGTTTTCCAGAGTGTTAGTCTCATTTTGATACATACTGTTGGAAAGAGATTTCCACTTGTAATACAAGCTTTTGTAAAGCGAGTCCTTGTTATAACTTCTTGGCACGTACAGTGGGTTACTTGCGCTGTCTAGGAAATAGTACCCTACTACTCCATCTTAATAAGTTCCAGGCAAGCATGGCAACATATCTTTCTGGCAGAAACTCTTCGTAATGTGCGCATTACGTGAGTTGAACACTCCATGTACCGCGCTCACACTGTCCACCATGTCAGCGTAGGGAGTTATTGCCGCGCGCAGACTTCTTACTCGCTCCCGCTGCCTTTCCCCCCGTCGCCCGTAGGCCGTGGGAGTGACACGAAAGAACTTGTCAGGCTATAGTTCCATATGTTAATAAATCGTCAAGCATGAATATGCCACTGCCTATCTGGACTTCTTCTTAGTGGGATGGATCGCGAGGGTAGAACACGATGTATAGTCAAGCAATTTAATTTATATACTATTTCGTACCTTGTCACAGTCAAAATCAATATGAAAGCCGACAGAGATTCCATATCAATGTCACTTTGAAAAGGTACGAAAGGGTACACAAATTAAATTCCTTGACCGTACCACACACTCTCACAATCCAGCGTACTACGTAGTATCTAGTGGGTATGTTAATAAACTTCAGGTAGGCATGGCAACGCCGCCGCCTCCGCCTGATTGAACTTCTTGATGTATATTTCACACGTAGTGTGCGGGGCGCGAGGGTAGAATATGCTTTGGCCCGCGTCGTCCACGAAATCGGTGTAATCCAACGACCATTCTTTCTTCATGTTGCATTTCTCACATATTCTTGCTCTGAAGCAAAAGGTTTAGATAGAAACAGACTGAAGTCTTGCAATTGTACACATAGAAAAAGGCACAAATAAGTATAGTGAGTGAAATACATTTCCCAAGAAACACAAATTCTCAAGAAACACAAATTTTGAAAATTGTCAACTACAATTTCAACATCTTTTAAGGTTTGTTTAGCTTAATCAAGAACCTGGAGTGAGGGAGAGAGAGAGTGGGTCTTTAACTAGCAAGATTTGGCCAACACAAACATACATACTAATAAGTTAGCTAAATGCTTTTTTATATGAAACACAAGTTTTGTGTGCTGTGTTTTAATGTAGAAAATGGGAAATGGATGAAAATTTACAAAAATCTTGTTATTTTAATATTTTCTTCTGTTTCCACGATTATTATTCATTGAAATAAAACAATTTAACGGATTATATCGCGTATATTATCTCATTTTAGTCCCCGGCCCACCCGTGACCATGCTGCAAAGCTGCAAAGTTTCCGAAACGTCGGGAACTAAAATGAGATAATATACGCGATATAATCCGTTAAATTGTTTTCTTGTTACTTTGTTAATAGGTAGGTATAAGCCTCCTTATTGTCAGAAAAAAATACAGATTTTTCTGTTGCTTAGAAAAAAAAATCATCCATTCCGCATTAACACTACATCACTATCTATTGTGATATAGCTACAAAGATCAAAGGGAAAAGAAAAACACTATTGCTCTCGCACATGGTCACACCAGGAATCGAATCTGGTACCTTTAGATCACGCGTCCAACGAGTCAACCTCTCCACCAATGAGCTCTGTGCTGTACACCTCGAATTTATACATTCGCTTTGATTCCCCTATCTACATTAATAGATTGAAAAAAATATATTAGGGTCATCTATGACAACATGTACAAACACATTTACATTCCGATTGCACTCATTTACAGCTGTGTCAAATCAAAGGAAGAGATGGCGCTGTTAAAAGTTATTTATATTTAACACAAATTGTGTGTTACTGTTTTAGTAATGTGGGAAAATAACACCACATTATTATCTATTGTGATATAAAAGCTTGTGTTCCACGCTTGTTATCCACGTCATAACGCAGCTCATTTTGAAAAAAGTATTCTTTTCATGTTAGTCAAAATATTTAACCATTTGCCAAGTGACTAGAAATCCTTGGATTGTGAAGGTTTCAAAACCAAATTATTTAAGTGGTGTTTACAAAGAATGTTCTGCTCTGTTAATGAACATTTTGGAACAAACAATGCCTACTTAATTTTTATCCTATTTTTTTAACATGCTATTATCTTGACATTTAAGAATAAATTATTATTGCGATTGTTTGTTTATCATTTTTTTATATTCATGACATTGACTTATTAATTATTGATTTTTATACTTCTCAATATTTACTTTTAGTTTGACATTGCTATATTTTGATTATTTTTTTCATTGGTCTCAATGACATGCATATTGAGAGTCAAAGAATTGTACGCCAAATTCTGGCTGATTATGATGAAATCAAATACTAACCATACCACCTTTTATAATCACTCACATTCAAACAATAAATCATTTTGTATTTGTATTTGTGTAATTAAGTAATATGGCTTCTTACGCGTATTTGTTGGTGCATATGACCTGTATGAGGGGGTGGCGCAGCAGAAGTGCATCCTTGAGGACATGCTTCAGCAGCAAAGTTCCCACCCCGTGGCCAGTCACCTCTGCCGCCGTGACCAACACCTCGATCTGAAAACAA
The DNA here is from genome assembly GCA_905404275.2 of Hedya salicella. Lineage (NCBI taxonomy): Eukaryota > Metazoa > Arthropoda > Insecta > Lepidoptera > Tortricidae > Hedya > Hedya salicella. The sequence goes on from FR990101.1 coordinate 26,979,778, forward strand.
AAGATTACCTATAGACGACAGGGGGATAGACAGGAGTGGCGGTTTATACCCACCCATGTGAAGAGTGCGCGCGGTGGAGCACGATGACTCTGCCGCGCGCACACTTCTTACCCGCCTCCGCTGTCTTTCCCCCCGTCGCCCGCAGAGCATGGGAGTGTCACGAGTGAAGTTGCTAAGCTATAGATTAACTGCTTACTTGAGTGCATGAATTTTTTCTTATTGTTATTGTTCCCGTAAGTGACTCAAATATAGCTTGTAAGATTTGTTTACATAGTTACCTAATGTACATACTTACATACTTACTGCCTTAGTCACTGGTGGGCCTACTAAAAAAACTCGTAAAAACTATAAAAATTGGCCCACTGGTGCAAGACCACAGACAAAGATATTACTAACTAGATGGCGCCCTCAACTTCGTTCGCGTAGAAAAAAAGTCATAACCCCTCTTTTTTAGACAGCGTAGTCGTATAAAAAGTATTCTATAACCATCTGTGGATACCCAGCTACCCGTATGTCCAAAATAGTTGATATCTGTTAGGCGGATTTGGCGTGATGAAGCCGCAACGACACATACAAACATACCAAAAATCCAAAAAAAAATATTTTTCGATTTAGTAATCTCCAAATAGTCCAATACAATATTTTTTTTGAAAATATCTTCAATGTACAGACATTTCTTTTTACAACTTTATAATAGTATAGATAACACAATTCTTTCATACCAAAGTGAGACACGTCACCCACCTCATAAATGTAATCCACATGGTACTTCTTCCACAAGTTGGCGTTCTTGTAGCAATGGGCTGTGAAGTACATGCGGCTCCGCTCGGGCACGGAGGGCGTGGCGTGGGCCCACTCCTCCAGCTCCGTCGGCTCCCAGGGGAAGATCTTGTTGGCGACACACACCCCCACCAGCTTGCACTCGTTTGTGCGCTCCAGCCTCTCAAAAGCGCAGAAACGGTCGCCTGGGAAAGCGTATTTATCCTAGTACCAGAAAGCAATGAAACAGTATGCAGATTCTGCGAAAAGATAGAAGAGAGAGGAATACATATCCTCTGCTCCTGTGGACCACTCATGCGAAAAAGAAGTATCTACAGTAACCAACATCAATATCTGCCATAACAAAGTGGGCTTAATATCTGACAAGTCCTAAGAAATAGAGCCGTGTCAGATATTTATACGCGCTTTGTTGTGGCAGATATTAACGGTGGTGACTGTACTTAGGGCAACAATTCGTGTCACCAAAAGAAATTTAACATTTCACCGCCCAAATAATCTGGGAATTCCTAGCCTCCACGGGCCTCAGTGGTGAACTTTAAAAAATGGCTGCCACAATAGATCAAAACTGGTATAAGTGGCATAGAAAGGGCTCGCTAATCAATAATAATGAAAACATGATCAATATCAGAAAGTTATGTTCTGCTTCACTGAATACCTTGGCATATAAATAATGTTTTGTCAAAAATTTAATTTTTGTGACTAGCTTTTATTGCCGACTATTTTTTTTTTAAATATCCATCAACTTCTTATCGAGACGATTATAAAGAGCCCAAATTTGGTAGGATTGTGTTATTTTATTACAGAGTTACTATGACAACCTTTCGATTCCATCATCAAACCAGCTCGATTTTCACTTCGTTCAAAAAAGGCCAGGGAACGTATATCTAATTCCTGCCTCGCACGACTGAACTGTGGAATAAATTGTCGCCGGCAGTATTTCCGGGCCGATGCGATCTTCGAACCTTCAAGAAAAAAGCGTACTCCCACCTGAAATGGTGCGTCCACATTTGTATCATTTGCCCGATCAGATCTTCGTCCCATGGCATGATCGCGTTTCACGATCACGCGTTTGGACGTTGCGCCGATCCGATCGCTCGAAATCCATGTTGCTACGCCTATCACACACTTAGATCGGACAAGCGCGGCGTGATCGCCGCGCCGACTGTCAGCGTCCAAGCAGCGCGATACGCAGTCATGCCACGCCACGGTGATCAGATACGAGCAAATGATACAAGTGTGGACGCACCTAAAGGCCGGCATCGCACTATTGACTCCTCAGGTGTTGAAGGTGTCTATGGGTGACGGTGATCGCTTACCATCAGGCGATCCGTCTGCTCGTTTGCCCTCTACAACATAAAAAAAGTACCTACCAAAATGAGCGTATTTGTCGGTCAGGAAGTTCAGGTAGTCGTTGTCATGGTTCATCCACAAGGCGCAGACGCTGGGTTCCCTGGTCCAGTACTGCTCGAAGAGAAAAGGCTTGATCACATTCGCCGTTGACTGGTCTCCGCGGATTATGCAGACGTTGCAGATGTTGAAGCACTAAAAATGTATTTATTTATTTAAGCTTTATTGACCATATAAACTTTTACAAATGGCGGTCTTAATGCCTTAAGGCATTCGCTACCAGTCAATCATATGGCCAAACAGAAACTTGTAGTTAGTGCAGGATCATTCATGTTGAGAATACAAATAAAGCAAAGAAAAGAGACACAAATCAAGAAGTCAGTATGGGGATTTATACATGTATTTGTAGGATTCAAAAAACGTACATCTTTTTTTTTTATTTGGAAATATTTTCATTCATTTTCGCTTATTATGACGACATATGATGTGATAAAATTTTGTGGTTTATACTTTTTTTAGGGTTCCGTAGCCAAAATAGCAAAAACGGAGCCCTTATAGTTTCGTCCTGTCCATCCGTCCGTCCGTATGTCACAGGCATTTTACTCAAAAACTACATGATATATATGAATAACATTTGGAGTAAAGGTTTCTTTTATAAGCCGCTACTTAGTTTGATAGTAAAATAACAATTTAAAATATTTCTAGAGGAGGCACTCCATACATGTAACCGAAATTTAAAAAAAATTTGGTCAGCAAATATTTGGCACAGCAAATATGTGGCACTGCTGAGATTTCTAAAAAATATTAGTTTTAGAATCTATAAAAGCAAATTGGCATCACTTAAATAGTTAGTGATATCCCTTCTAAAGTCATTTTGCGTGAGGGCGAGGGCTCTAGTGATTTTTACCCGACTGCATCACAAGGAGATTATTAATATGTTCTTCGAGTGTAAGTATGTGCGCCTGTGGGGATGTGGGACAACAATATTTGAAGAAAAAACAAGCCAAATTAGCTCCGGCTCATCTTTGGGTAATGATTGACGCCACGCCACTGGTGGTATATATGTATGTATAATTTTAAGCATGCTCTACAGCAACGAGTGTTGTGCATTTCAGCTTCAAGGAGTAAAATGCAAGACTCGACTCAAGACTACCAAACCCAGAAACCTCAAAACCTTTAGACTTCAAGGTTTGAGTTCTAAATGCTTGCTCGTACAGAGCTCAAGTCTTTGAGGCTTCGAATATTTATTAGAAGCGGCACCAAACCACTGGATTGAGCTTCATAATCCCAAGATCCTGTCTACGGAACGTAATTACTATAATAAAATCGTCGGTGAAGCAATTGAAATCAAGAAACACCGAAATGTCAACCGGGAAGATGGTTTCAAACTTTCATCTTCGTGGAATCCAGTAATTAGTAAATGTAAACAACATCAAAAAACATCCGATAAATCGCCTAACATCGTGAGTGTAGTGTGTCGGTCTAGTGACGACCGAAGTGTTCAACCTAATAATAAATATCAAGCGCGGGTAGATCGAAAAACTCGCGCGGCTAGAAGACGTTGATTCGCGTTTCCTTCGAGACCATGGACGTAACGCAATTTCGGAAACGTCGAAGAATTACCAATGAAAGGTAATTAAATAAATCATATTTATACGCGATTAAGGCCCGTTTTTTGTGTTGTGATAATAAGTGAAGATCGTGTAAGTTTAAATCAATGCTTTGAGGCTTGCTCTAAAAGAGCTCGAGTCTTTAAGGTTCGGAACTTCGGAGCTCTTCTTTAGTTCAGCCTTTAACGACTGAGTCTTAAAAGCTTGAACCGTTAGGGTTCGTGAGTCTGTAAGGTTCGAAAGTTGTTAAGGGCAGTCTTTTAACATCACTAGCAGCAACGGCTTGATAGATTTTGACATATGAAGTGTCATTGGATTCGCCTTGATTGTTAGGGGGGCTAGCACAAAGGGGTTACTTCGAGACTCGAAATTCGAAGTTCGTAACGTGCCGTCTCTCTTGCTCTAATGCTAAGCTGTATTTGAGTGAGCGGGATGGCGCCATACGAACTTCGGTTTTCAGGTTTCAGAGCAGCCCCTCAGATGATATAACGGAGACTTACAGGTCTAACGCTTAACTGATTCTGTTCCTGAGGTATGGGAGCGGTACGGGAGGGGTGACTCTCTCGCTGTACACATATACGTCACTTGTCACCTTCCGTACCGTTTCCAAACCTCAGGAACAGACTCAATTATGCGTTAGGCCTATAGATACTGACTCGTCTAGATGTTTCGCGGTGTATATAAGAATTTGAATGAATTTTCTGAATTTGTACTTACAAAATAAAAAAATGGAAAATCTGCACCGATATGTGAATGTGACTACGACTATGCATGCAAAGAAGCAATTCCAAAATTACCGGTTTTCTGTCAGGGCCAGCCAAAGATGAGCATGGTGAGAACTTTCTGGATCTGCTGATGATTAAATTGGTGGCTGGAACACATTTAAAAGATGGCTGAAGGATACTAGCTCTGACCACGTTTAGGCAATTCATGATAAATATACACTAGAATTTCTTGATATTTTTTTAGATTTTTATTTACATGTAAGGATCGCTCACATTTCGTGTGTTCTGTCAGTGATTCTGTCGTGATTCTGTCAATGTGTTTTCTTTTTATACCGACATCATAAGTTGGCGCGAGTGGAGACGAAGGCAAGGCGAGATACATTGCCGTTTTTTAAACGGATAGGATTGCTACACTTTTAGAATAACGTCACTGTATCTCGACCTCACTTATCTCAATGACGTGTAGTGCTATCAGTCAAGTAGATAGAGAAATGCATACGTTATCTAAGTTAAATAGATACATGCATTGTAAAAAAGGTTGTAATTTAAAAATATATGTTAACAAAACATTTCTGGTCTTAGAGCATAACTCTAAACTACTGGAACTGACAAGACGTACCGAACAAATTTTTGTGCCGAGGTAAACACGTACAGCACACTACGGAAATATTCGTATTTCTACAAACGCACATATTTAAAAGAAATCACGTACAAGCAAAATTATACTCACACACTGACAATTTACCGTATAAATTTCCCGGCGATTTCGCGATTACTTTGGCAATGTATCTGGTAGGTTTAAACATCTATATACTTATACGTTTGATGTATTTATTTATAATATTTTATACCTACTGCACACTTTTAAAACATTTATAACTACTAGTCTGACCAGCGTTGCCGAAGGGATTAAACAAAGTTCTTTATATGTATGGCAACAATTTTACATATTAAAAAAGCTTATTATCACAACACAACAAAACGGGGCTTAATCACGTTTAAATAAATAATGATTTATTTAATTACCTTTCGTTGGTAATTCTTCGACGTTTCTAATAATAAACATCAAGCGCGGATAGATCGAAAAACTGGCGCGGCTAGAAGACTGATTCGCCGCTCCAGTTTCCTTCGAGACCATGGACGTAACGCAACGTCCGACACGTCGAAGAATTACCAACGAAAGGTAATTAAGTAAATCTTATTTATACGCGATTAAGCCCCGTTTGTTGTGTTGTGATAATGAGTGAGGATCGTGTAAGTTTAAATCAATGTTTTAAAAAAACTGTCCCATTGTAATACCTAAAGGCGAAGCCACACCGGATGCGTGTGCGTGGTGTGCACGTAGACGAGCGCGTGGCGTGCGCGTTGTGAAGTACGAATACCCATAAGAGATGACATACCGCTAATCACATGCACGCCACGCAAGCGGTGTGCCATCTACTATGACATTTCATACGATATAGCGCGCACGCCACGCACACGCGCACGTGTTGCGCACGCATCCGGTGTGTTTCGGCCTTAACACATTTCTATACATTCCTTATTGCCAGCTGTAAAATTTTCAAACTTGCCGCTTTTTCCAATGCCAACTGACGTTGGCCAGACTCTAATAAAAAGTTATAGAAATGTAATGTCTTTACATTGAAGATGTAAAAAAAATTACGAGCTGTTTGGAGGTCACGGAATCAAAATATAATATATTTTTTATTTATTGAAGGTATGTTTGTTTGTTTGGCTGAACGGATTTGAACTATTTTTTTAGTACACGGGTAGCTCATTTACAGATTGTTATAGGACACATTTTATCCGACTACACTGAAGAAAAAAAGAGAGGTTATATAAAGTTGCGGGCACCCCAATAGAATCCAATAAAACAAATGAAAAAAAAAAAAAAAAGATCAGTTGAGAACATAAAGTTTTCAGAAGTATACATTTTATACTTTCGCCATAGTATACGTTTTGTATATGGATACAGAATCTACATTCATTTTTATGTCGTATCAATGTTAAAAAAAATAATTAAACTTTGATGTGACATTTGTTCACAAAAATTTACTGTATACTTAATTACTTTGGTGCATATGGCTTAGTAAGAAATTTAAAAAAACAGGACATTGACAGCAAAATTTTTATTTTTTCTGGCTATAGCCCAGCCACTTCGTTAGTGCCACTCCCATGGTCTGCGGGCGACGACAAATCGGGGGCGGGTATGAAGTGTGCGCGCGGCAGGGTTATCGTGCTCCGCCGCGCGCACTCTTTATACCCGCCCCCGCTGTCTTCCCCCCCGTCGCTCGCAGACCATGGGAGTATCACGACTGTAACGAACGAAGTTGTCGAGCTATAGTCTTTACCTTGTCTGTACAAACCAAAGTAAAAATGTGGTATAGTCTTCAGTCGATTGTCGTGAATAAATGTTACTTCCAGGGTTGAAAAAAAAATCTATTACATAATCTATACTATTATAAAGTTGTAAAAATGAAATGTCTGTCATTGAAGATATTTTCAAAATAATGATTGTTACGGACTATTTGGCGGTCACTGAATCAAAAAAGATTTTTTTGGACTTTTTGTATGTGTCGTTGTGGCTTCATCACGCCAAATTAGCTAAACGGATTACAACTATTTTTGATACACGGGTAGCTGGGTATGGTTATAGGATACTTTTTACCCAACTACACTGAAGGAAAAAAAGGGGTTATGACTTTTTCTCCTCCGCGGACGAAGTAGCGAGCTTCTTCTAGTACACAATAAGAGATTAAAATAAACGATCCGTAGATTCTGAGTCCACGTAACACGTACTATCGAGAAAAAATTTAATATTAAAACCACTGGCAAACTTAATATCCGTAATTCAACCTGCTTTCATTTAATTTTCATAGTGATAACACAAACGTTTTCATTCTAATCCTCATTTCAAAAACCAAATGTCTTAAAGAGAAATAATAAAAAATGTCATGTCAGTCAGCCCGTCATTTAGCCACCATTTGAAATTAGTTTACATTAATCATCAAATTCAAGTAACTACCACACGATGGACTGATACAGGCTACCTTCAGACCCCGGAAACCCTCAGCAGTTCCTCATGTTCCATATCTTCAAAACAACGTCTATACATGTGTTGAGGGGGTTACCAAAACACCTTAAAATCTGGTGCAACTGTACCTCCGTCGTCCGCCATTATGCAGACAGTTCAAAAAGCGAGAGCAAAAGAGGCCTGGTCAAAGTAAGTAACTTGAGTAGTTTTCATTTAGTTTGATGCCTCCGGGCTACCAACCCCATATACAGTCACCACCATCAATATCTAACATCAGAGGCGTACGCAGGGGGGTTGGATCTTAAAATAAGTCGCCTTGTTTGAGGATAATTGACGCTGTGTGGAGTTTATTTGAGTTGATTTTAAATGATTTAAAGCAACTTTAGCCGCCGGATATAAGTTTTATTTTTTACTGAATTATACCAAGTTAGGTTTGTATTCTGACTATGTAAAGTGGAGCGTCAAAATGGATCAAAAACCGAAAACTGTAGGTTAGGTTAGGTTCATATTATGACCATGTATAGTCAAAATGCTTGCTTGCTTGCGTGAAATACTAAAATAAAATAACAATAAGAAAAGTTTGCTTCACCCATGTGTAGACTTACTGAATATGTCTAAAGGCTTCATTCCTAGTCGTTAACAGAGAATCGTGGTCACCAGGGAGTGGATGATTGGCCTCCCTTGCGTCCCTTGCGATTCAGTAGAACTTGCAGCAAAAGTCCTTTACTTGATTATTTCATCTAGTTGAAGATCGGACTTCAGCTCGTTTGCGATGTCTACCTGAATACGCTGCAGAGAAAGGAGACTAAGACCATTCTACAAGCTTTTATTAAACTTGCAATGTTTGTATGTTTGTCCGGGTCTTGCTAGTTACATTTGACTCACTTCCCGGTTTCCGATTAAGCTAAAATTTGGCATACCTATGTGTTCCGTTTTGGTGAATGTATAATATTAATTTTAGTCTGGCAATATTTCGCCAATGATATAGTTGCTTGTAATGTAAGGGCTGATCGTCCCTCCAAGTGATCGCGCGGGAAAGTCCTCCTGCACAATTTTCGTATTAAGATATTATAGAAACTAGACTATTAGTACCTTGAGCAGTAGCAGGTAACCTTCGGCGACAATGGCAAGTTTGGCAGCTCGGCGTAGTCCTGAGGCCCTGTACCTGAAAGCCGCGGTTACGGCACAGCTCCGGGCTAGGTATCAAAGGTATGGCCTTTTGACTAGCCCAAGGCCTATTTGTTGTATATTCACACGCGTACTTTATACATTTTTTTTTTATCTTTATTTAAGGAGCTTTGATCAAAGGAAATGAACATGCTAGGTATATATATATATTTCGTTTCGTTGTGGTAAACCTATATACCCACAAATTTAAAAATACAGTCTACTTCTCGTTAAATAATCAACATTATGTAAATTTGGTGAACATTGCATAATGTTATGATTCCATGGAGTTGATCTGATGATGGCGCCGTAAGGTGGTCATGGGAACTCTGTGTAATATACTAAAATAATTAAATCCTACCGAGTTTGGCCTGAGATGATTAGTTCAAAGAAAAGTACAGTCGGAAATAAAAACTTGTCAAAATAAAAATTATTCTTGATAGAAACTTACTCCAATTCCGAGGAAAGAATTGCATGTGCCTTAATAGAATTTACTCTTCTCTCAGATCCAGGGCACAGACACTGAGCCGCGTCTGCGCGTGCGCTTCGTCCGACCGTCTGATGTCCCGCGCATCTTGCGTTTCGTGCGCGAACACGCCCGAGTGTGGCCCGGGCCACTCACTCCGCAAAAGGACCTTGTTTTGGGGGACTACGTGGCTCGAGCACTAGCTCAAGGTAGGTCTACATCTGTCTCTTTTTTGGGGTTCCGTACCCACAAGGTAAAACGGGACCCTATTAATAAGACTCCGCTGTCCGTCCATCCGTCTGTCTATTTGTCCATCTGTCACCAGGCTGTATGTCATGTACCGTGATAGCTAGCTAGACAGTTGAAATTTTCACAGATTGTGTATTTTTATTGCCGATATAACAAAAAATACTAGAAACAGTATAATTTTATGTCTATCTGTCTATGTCAATAACCAAAATAATATGATCGAACACCGCGTACATTTTGCTTAGGAGTAGGGCTCTGCCAACACTGGATTTTCATAGATACGGCCGTTGTAGCATATATTTTGTACGGAACCCTCGGTGCGCGAGTCCGACTCGCACGTGGCCGTTTTTTTTCTCACTTGATAAATCTTTGTTTACAACTTGACTTTAAACTGAGTAGATCTGGCTTAGCTTCCATAACAGTAATCGAATTCAGTAGGAGAAGCACAAACCCACACACGGGGTGTTATGTGCGATTGCCATTGCCATGGATGATGGTTGAGGATTACTCTGGAACCTGCTCACATATTCATTCCAATAATCAAAGGTGAAAAAGCGATTTTAGTAAACGCGTAGTGGGTTCGTCATGTGAGACGTGAAGGTATTTAGACTATGAAGCAGAAGACCCATGCGATATGCAAACTATAGCCAGAAGTGCCACTTATTTGCTTTAGAGTAATTTAAGATGAGATGTAGAGACATGGTTGGTTTTCTTAATGAAATGAAATAATGATCTTTATTCTGTAAGTAGGCCGCAAGGGCACTTTTACAAGTCTGACTCTACGGCGTTTCCCAAGAGGAGACCACTGAGGAGAAGAAAGCCGAAACAAACTCAACAGTCAGTCATTTTTTCGAAATAACTCTTATATCTATTACAATATTTGTACTTAGCCTATCCTAAATATATGTTTTGAGTATAAACTCAAAGCGTACTTCTTCAAGAAAACATATCAAAATTTATGAAAGTATAATTATATATATATATGTATATATATTATAAAAAAGCAAAATAATGTTTTTTTATTTAAAACAATTTACATACGTTTGATATGCCACCTTATAAGAACTGTGTCCCGGTAAAAGTAAATTATTTGGTTTCTGTTTTGGGCCATGCATTTTTGTCTGTTAAATAGTCCTCTACCCAATAATATGCCTTTGCCATTAGAGACTCTTTTAAGTACTTTTTGAGAGCTGGAAACGGTAATTTTAAAGCATCATCTGGTAGCTTATTATAAAAAGGTATACATTGGCCTATGAATGATTTGGCTATTTTACGAACGCGGAACTTTCTAATGGCGATTTTGTTTTTATTTCTAGTATTAAAATTGTGGATATCTGAATTTTTAGTAACACAAATATAGTCTGTATGTCAGCTGCTTTGCCCCAAACCAGAATACCGTATGACATGATACTATGAAAATAACTATGATATACTAAGCGAGCAGTATCAAAATTGGTCAATAGTATAATTTTTCTAATAGCGTAAGCTGCTGAACTTAATTTACCTGCAAGTACTGCTAAATGGGGACTCCATTGCAAGTTCTTGTCCAATGTTATACCTAAGAATAATGCCCTATCCACCATTTCTAAACATTCACGATTGAGCGATATAGTAGAATCCACTGCTCTTACATTCGGTAAAGCAAATCTAACACATTTTGTTTTCTTAGCATTCCATCGCAGATTATTAATATTAAATCAGTCAAGTACTTTAACTAGTACACTATTAATTTCGGCATAGTCTGTTGCTTAACTCTGTTGAAATATTAGGCTTTCCTTTTGCCTGAAACACAGGGGTAATCCTATTTCAGGTTATATAGAATCTGAATTTAATTGTGTATTATAGAATTTAGCCGTATCTCTCTGTGTATTATGTCGGTTCAATAAATGTATTTGTATATCCAGGGCACTCTATACTGGCAGAGCAGCACCCTTATACCCTTCGGCCGGAGATCCGCGGCGTCGCGCTGGGCACAGCTCTGTGCCCCTGGGACGCGGAGCTCCTGGAGCGCTGGGCCTCCTGCCTCCGCTGCCCGCGTTCCCAGCGCCTGGTCAACTTCACAGCCTACTGCCTGCGGGCGCCAATGCTGCATGACAAGTATCAAGTGAAGAATATACTGCAGGTATCATCACACCTCATGTCTCAGGCAAGGCCATCTGTACTTGGCATCCCAATAAGTATCGCCTAGGGTTCCGTAGCCAAAATGGCGAAAACGGAACTCTTTATAGTTTCATCATGTCCGTCCGTCCGTATGTCACAGGCATTTTACTCAAAAACTACTGCATGTATATTTATGAAATTTGGAGGATAGGTGTCTTCTATAAGCCGCTACTTAGTTTGATAGTTAAATAATAATAAAATAAATTTCTAAGGGGCTCCAAACATGTAATCGAAAGTAAAATTGCCGAAAAACTGTGCTTCTTAGCAAAAGGACGTAAAAGCCGTGGAGATACGCTCTTTTGCTACAGTGCACTTTTTGATATCGTATTTTTACGACAGTAGTGCATTTTTTTGTATGAACGGCTGCGGAACCGTACTGAGCATGGTCAGACATGTTTTTGGCAATAAACTTGCAAATTGTGGAATCTTTGAGGCTTCCGGAACGCTGTAGCATGGGTTTCTCCGAGAAGTGAGTAAATGAGGCACTGGTTAGGTGTTACGGTCGCAAATAGATGGCTCCTCTGGTGTTCCACATAATTCATGGGCGATAATGACTACCTCCCATTTGGTGGTCGTTTTAAACCATAAAACTCGTGCGCGCTGCGGTGTAAATGATTTATGTATGCAGACCACGAACCAATAGTCAGTCCCCAACAATATTGAATGCCTCCAAAAAGTCATCCACTGTTCAAAAGGTCTTATTTACACTTACGAATCATGTTTTCTTCAAACTGTCAAAACCTTCAAAATGTCTCAAAATATTATGCCGAAAGTTTTTCCCTAAAAAGTCATCACAAGCCTCGATCAAAGCTTCAATAGATTTTGTCTCACTTCAGATAATCCTCATAGTGCCACCTGACACGCCGAAACACTCCGAGGTCGTCCACATCCTCGCTAAACACGCCATCAAACGCGGCATGGACGCCGGCTTCCAACTCCTGCGGTTTGACGCCACCAAAGACAGTATGTGAGTGCTTAAGTAAAACTCGCCTATGTAAACGTACTAAGCCTTAAAATTATAAAATGTTTTGTCTGTACTCTTGTTACGGTGTCCACTGCGTTGAGGAGGAGCCTGGTGCGGCGTCTACTCCGAGTGCGTTTCCTGTAATTAATCTATGAATATACAGGAAGCAGCACCGGGAGGTGACAACTCGCGCTGGGGTACTCAACACAGTGGACGCCTTTATACTCTTTATATTTCCGGGTACAACTTTCACGTGTCACTTGAAGAGTGTATTTTCAAATTGAATTATTTCTTCCTCGAGGTTACTTCTAAATACGTCCTTACGTAGTCTGTGACAAGGTGAACTTTCGTGGCAGATTTACAGAAAAAATAAAAGCTTTTGAAAAGCCCTATCTCCTCACTTATGCGTCTGTAGCTGCCGCTCTCACGTAGGCCTCTAAGTGCTGTTTCTAGATCTTAAAAAGTGGGATTAAGTCTTGAAAAAAAAATTATGTCGACTTTCTATTAAATAACCGACTATAAATCTTTATTTTAGTGCCAATTCTCTAGAGGAACTTATGCTGAAGAAGGAATGGTCTCTCTCATATCACATTCTCCCCGATACCCAAGTGAAAGATTCTGAAGGATCGAACAGTAACCCAGACAGGTATTTGTATAATTAATTTCTTCACCGTAACACAGAAATAAACTAATAATAGGGAGTGTAATGTAGCCGAGGAAATTTCATAACCCATTATCATATCAGTTATGAAAACCAATAACCGGTTAATCGGTTATATCACATTCTCACCGATACCCGAGAGATAGACTGAAGGATCGAACAGTAACCCACACAGGTATTTTTTTTGACTCGATCGTTAATTTCTTCACTGTAATACAGAAATGAACAAGTAATAGAGAGTGCAATAACCGAAAAAAAAACATAACCAAGTATTATATCGGTTATGAAAAACAATAACCGCTGGTGTTATTTGGTTATAACCGATTATTTTAAAACTTGTAAACTATCATAGATATAGGTGGCAAAATACGGCGAAATATACTGTAATTGCCTTACAAATGAAAAGTTTCTCAATAACTTTGTTTATCATTCTGTCAAAAAAAAAACGAAATTAATTAACATTCTCCAATGGGGAATGGATAAAATTTTCAAAAATCTTGAAATTTTGTTTATAGGTAGGAATTGACATTTTCGATAAAAATGGCTGTAAATGTACCGTATACCGTATAAGGCAGATATATTATAGGCCCACCAACACCTTTTCATCTTTTTTTCTTTTCTAAGCCACAAAATAATCTGTATTTGTTTTCTGACGATAAGGAGGAGGCTTATTCCTACCTATAAACAAAATTTCAAAATTTTTGATAATTTTCTTCCATTCCCCATTATTACGTACATTTGTATTTTAACATATTCAAATATTTACAGTATATATTATTTCTGCACTCATAATCAAGAAATATTTATATATACCTATAAAAAAAAAATTACAATGACTCACTTGGTCAAAGCTTAACTAGAAGAGATCCCTAATCGGGATAATTTCGCCTTTGTACTTATATTCTTTTAAGTTTATTGCAATTGTAACTGGTTATACGTCCAATAAAGTGTTTACATACATACGTACATACATATCTTGTCAATTATATATTCTGTACTTTTCAGTTGTGGAAAATATAACGAAACCAGTGGCAAAATAGTGGTGTACAGTGCCTATATAAAAAACGATGGAGGCTCAAACAAAAATACCAGCGGCCAGAAACCGGACCCTTTAAAGACACCTGTATTGGCAAAATAATATTAAGTTGTTCAGTCAGCACCATCCATATCTGTCATGACATAACGGGCAAAAATATCTGACATGGCCTAACAGCCCTAGAAATAGTCAGATATTTATGCGCGCTTTTTGTGGCCGATATGAATGCTGGAGAATATTCCAAACTTCGCCTTAAGTTAACAGTACCTTAATTTGATTTGGTGGCTTTGTGACGGTTTGCTAAATAAAATCCAGTTTTTATAGTTCTTGTTGTCATTAACCGACTTCAAAAAAGGAGGAGGTTCTGTTCCATTGTATGTATTTATTTATTTTTTATGGATGTTCACCGATTTCTTTGTGTAAACCGATTTTAAACATTTTTTTTACTCGAAAGAGGTGGTATACTCTTGAGGTGGTCTCATTATCCCAAATCAGAATCCGATGATGGGATCCCAAGGAAATCCACGGCGAACCCTCAAATGTTATAGGGTACCTATAGCGTCGGTGTATACTATTCGGTGGGGTTCCAACTCCTGTGGTTTGACGCCACCAAACACAGTATGTGAGTGCTTTAGTAAAACTCGCCTAAGTAAACGCACTAATGTATTGTCTGTCCTCTTGTTAGTGTATCAAGAGTATAAATGCGTCCGCTGTATTGAGTGGTAGCTCGGCGCGGCGTCTGCTCCGAGTGCGTTTCCTGTATATTAACTGATCTATGAATATACAGGAAGCGGCGCCAGGAGTTGATACCCCGCGCCGGGCTCCCGCTCAATACAGCGGACGCATTTATACTCTTTGGCAGGATTTTGCCTTAAGGATTCCGGAAAATTCTACAGTTTCAGAAAAAATGCATAATGCCAAATGATGAATTATGACAATCAAAATTATCACCGACTAAATATATACCAGAGGGGTTATTGCCTAACGAAATTTTGACACTTGGTATCGTAATCAACTGTCATAGCCCATACAAAATCATGACACTTGATTCTGATTGCGAGCGTCAAACGCGTTAGGCAATACGGGGGCTCGTTAGGTTTACTTTATAACAATCCTGAAAAGTTTGTATTCAGAAAAAAATGCATTATGCCAAAAGATGAATTATGACAAAAAAGTTTCTGCAACAAATTAGTAAACCTAGTCGGTGTCATCGTGCAACTAATAATATCGATTCTTTTTAAAAACACTTTAGATGGCACCGACGACTAAATAACATTCACCCTTTTCCAGGCGTAGGTAGTCCGATTTATCGACCACATAGGTGCTATTCATATTTCAACTGAACACAACACGCTGGTTTTAGGGTTGAAACCAGATTGAAACCTATTCAATCTGGCACAAGCCTTTGTGTCCTAAAAAAAGTATAATTAGTCGTCAGTTAGATTATCAGAAAATATTGGACACGTATTATTTCATTTGACAATTAAACAAAAAAGCCGGCCAATAGCATGTCGGACCATGCTCAGTGTAGGGTTCCGCAGCCGTTCTAACAAAAAATGCACTTCCGATGAACAACATATGATATGAAAAAGTGTACTAGCAAAAGAGCGTATCTCGACGGCACTCACTCAAAAACGGCTCGACCTATTTTTAACCGACTTCCAAAAAAAGGAGGAGGTTCTCAATTCGACGGATTTTTTTTATTTTTTTATATTTTTTTCTTGGATGTTCACCGATTACTCAAAGACTATTTGACCGATTTCAAAATATTTTTTTTTTTGTTTTATAGGAGGTACTTTCTAGTTGATCCCATTTAATTTTGGTGAAGATCTGATGATGGAATCCATGAGGAATTGAAGGAACTCCTCAAATATTGTAGGCATACATATAGCGATTTTGGTATTATAAGAAATACCAAAATAGCTAAGCAACTTCATAGTCACAAATTTAAATGTTCCTGATGAGAATGGTACCATCGAATTGATTTGATGATGGAGCCGGAAGGTAGGCACCAGATCTATGTAATAAAATAATGTATCCTAGCCGTGTTTGGGCTTGTTCGAATCGTCACGAGATACACTTTTAAGTAACGATTAACTAAAAAGTGTAAAATAAATAAAATTTTAAACAAAAAAATAAAACCGACTCCAAAAAACTAAAAAGTAAAAAATAACGCCATAATTCAGTTTCTTCAAATTACTTACAAGTAACCGTTTGTATACTCAATCTATACAGTATATACAATTAATGTTATTTTGGAGTCGGTGCCATCGTGTCACAACTTACTAAAATCGTCAATTTTCAATATTTTACACATTCTTTATATGGCACCGACGCCAAAATAAAATTAATTGTATTTACTGTATAGATTGAGTTTACAAACGGTTACTTATAAGTAATTTGAAGAAACTGAATTATGGCGTTATTGTTTACTTTTTAGTTTTTTTTGGATCGGTTTTATTTTTTTGTTTTATTCAGTATAGTTTTCATCGAAAGTACCTATAAGGCCTCATTTTCATAAACTATAAGGGTTCCTAGTTGACTACGGAACCCTAAAAAATATGAAGATATAGCCCGTTAATGTTCCCCGTGACGTCACGCCGTGCAACCGTTTTTGACCGTGACGTCATGCGCCCCCACTTCCAAACTTTCGCGATTCATATTAGTCTTTTTTTGTACGATTGAAAAAAAGAAAAAATACGTGTCCAATATTTTTTGATAATCTGACGGACTAATTAACACTGTTTTTTTTTTACCTAGGAATCTACCCGATTTTCTGGAAAAGTTATTTACCTTGAAATTAATTGGACCAAACCAAGGAAGTGGACTATTTGAGAATGTTGACTAGATTTGGAATTACATGTGGACGAAATCGGATTGTTGATGAGCTAGGAAGTTGACAAAATGGGAATGTGTACGAAGTGAACCTAAATGAACTAGGCGTGGCTGACCACGATATCACATAAAGTATTGGTGATATCCAATTAACTACTAGTTTCATCACAATTTCTTTAAACGGAGTCTCGACCATTCGCCAATCGTTACCAATTTGAAGAATTGCATCAACCTGCTTCCATTGAAGCAAAGGCCTGATGAAAGTAATTCCAGCCGCACAATGACTATTGTCAAGTGCAGCGAACCTAATTACATGAGATAACCGACGCCATGACACCTCTCACATTCTGGTTAAATAATAAGCTTGTGTCCTAAAAAAATGTAATTAGTCCATAGTTACATTATCATAAAATATTGGACACATATCTTTTATTTTGTTGATTAAATAAAAAATGATGAAGATACAGCCTGTTAAAGTTCCCCGTGACGTCACGACGTGCGACCGTTTTTCGCGCGGCGTGACGTCATGCGCCGCCACTCTAAAACTTTGATACGCTTTATCTTTGTCTTTTTTGTTTGATTGAGAAAATAAAAACTATGGGTCCAATATTGACTGACGGACTAGGATTGTGAAAAAATAATCGATTAAAGGAAAAATCTATTAAAAACCGATTATATAAGATAAAAAATCGATTTTATTAATCGATTTGTATATTGCAAGAAATCGATTAATAAAAATCGGTTTCTTTTCTCACAAACGATTTTTTTTGTAGTTCCTACAATTAAATGAGACGCTTCCGCCATCTGTCCTTAAGATTACTACCAAAAGCTATTTTGCGCCCTAGAGTACATGTAATGTACTCATGCCGCGTACCGTGAAAGATAGTTGATTAATAATAGTATATAGCTGTGATTTTCATTTGAATACCAAAGGAGTTTTATTTGACCTCCTATTAAAAAAGAAATAAAATCGGTTAATGATAAGTACTATATCGATTATTTTTCATACAAATATCGATTATTTAACAATCGATTTTTCTACTGTAAAGTCTCATCCCTATGGCGGACTAATTAGAATATATTCTTTTTTACCCAGGAAACTACCCTATCATTCCGTATGGTTACGGTATCGATCGATTTCAGTTCAGTTAAATTCAAAATACTTCAGATAAATATGCATATCGAGTTAGTTACAGTCAAAAGTTATACACATTTATGTTAGAACATACTTATTTACAAACTTAAACATTGCAAAAGCTAGTTTTCAAATAGTGTGACACAGATCAAGAGTGATAATGATTTGGTATTTTTGGTGCAGCGATCATGGTTTTCATGGTATTGCGCTATAAATGTGGTGAACACCAATTTAAGCGATTAAACATAATATAATGAATATTGTCCATCATTTCGGTTGAAATTTGCCACACCTATGGCACTCTACCATAATCGCTTCGCCAATGCGCCAAAAATGTTACCAAATTTACGATCACAGCAGATCACAGCTATATCTAAATCTGTACTATTATAAAGTAAAAATTAAATGTTTGTATGTGTCGTTGTGGCTTCATCACGCTAAATTGGCTAAACGGATTTCTCGACTATTTTTGGGTAGCTGGGTATCTCCAGATGGTTAAAGGATACTTTTTACCCGACTATGCTAAAGAAAAAAAAAAGGGTTTTGACTTTTTCTCCTCCGCGAACGAAGTTGCGGGCACCTTCTAGTATATATATATATATATATATATATATATATATACAGCGTGTCCCAAGAAGTAGTGATATACTGAAGCTGGGACGTAGAGGACCTAGAGGGCTATCTAAATCACCCCCATGTATGTTCCGCGATTTTTCGTATTTTCGGAGTTATGACTTCTCTTTTAATTCTTCACCTATCGCCGAGTACGATGAGATTTCTATTTATGGTGACGTGAATTATTCCGGTAGATACTTGATTTTGTTTGTGTGCTAAGCTGATAGATAGGCCAATTCAGTATGGTAACATTTTCTATCGTTAGATCTTTGAATGGAATTAAAAAAAAATTAAATGCCAAGAATGATAAAATTACCCATTATGTTCACAACTTCAAGGGACTTTAAAAAGATAAAATCACATAAAAAATATACCGTTTGGCTTTTAAAAACTTGCTCTATCTATCAGGTAGCTACCCTGAAAATTTCATTTTATTATTCATAAAACTTCAATCAAAAAATTGAAATCTACATGTGGTAAGTGCAAAATTTTAATTTACATGATGATTAATACAAACAAAGTAAAATCAATTACAAGATGTTTAATTACAAGAAATTTTCAAAATGGCCCCCCTGTTGCTCAATGCAAGTGCGACATCGCCGAAAAAAGTTGTCTTTTAAACGTCTGAATGCACTTCTATTATTTTTAATGGTTTCTTCTGCTACTCTCAATTTCCGGGTTAACTCGTCCAAATTGCGGCATTCTCTTGATTAGACGAGGTCTTTGTAGTATCCCCATACAAAAAAATCAATGGGGTTTAGGTCGGGGGACCAGGCTATAAGGCAGGCGTCACCCCGGCCGCAACGACCAATCCATCTTTCAGGGTATCTTTGATTGAAATAGTTTCTTACGTTCAAGGCAAAATGGCATGGTGCACCATCACACTGCAGTACTATGCTTCTGCGTGTCTCCAAGTCCACATCTTCTAACAGCAGGGGCAGATCGATGCGTAGAAAATTTAAAAAGTGATTGCCGCCCAAGCGGTCTGGCAGCTGAAAGGGCCCGATTAGCTGACCTTTAAGTATGCCAGACCAAAGGTTAACACTAAAGTGTTCTTGGAATGTCGATTCCCTTTTTAAATTTGGATTTTCAATTGCCCATGAGTGAGAATTGTTCAAAAACTTGCTCTATCTATCAGGGTAGCTACCTGATAGATAGAGCAAGTTTTTGAGAGCCAAACGGTAATTTTTTTTATGTGATTTTATCTTTTTAAAGCCCCTGAAGTTGTGAACATATTGGGTAAAGTTATAATTCTTGGCATTTAATTTTTATTTTTTCCATTCAAAGATCTAACGATAGAAAATGTTACCATACTGAATTGGCCTATGTATCAGCTTAACACAAAAGAAAATCAAGCATCTACCGCAATAATTCACGTCACCATAAATAGAAATCTCATCGTACTCGGCGATAGGTGAAAAATTAAAAAAAAAGTCATAACTCCGAAAATACGAAAAATCGCGGAACATACATGGGGGTGATTTAGATAGCCCTCTAGGTCCTCTACCTCCCAGCTTCAGTATATCACTACTTCTTGGGACACCCTGTATATATATATATATATACCAGAAGGTGGTATATATATTATATATATATATATATGTCACAGTGAAATAATGGCCAAAACAGGGATTTGAACAAAGGTCTAAGAAGGGATCCGACTAAATCACGCAGGATGTTAAAATGCCAAATCCATTTTATCATTCGTCTAGAAAAACACTGTCATTGAATTAAATCTCTGAAGTTGCCTAAAAAAAGACGAAATCAGCCAAAAAAGGCATCTCATTTTATTCATTTCACCAAATTTCTTTAGTGATTTGATAAAATCCCTGAAACACGTCAGTGAGTTGACGAAACGAACTTGCAAAGTTTGTTTGTTTTTATTCTGCAGCTATGTTTAAACTTGCGTTTATCGAAACGGCTTTTGTTACGATAAACTTGCGTTTTTCATAACATAACAAAAGTTACCATAAATTTCATGGGATATTCAATGGTATTATTAATATTTTCATACTTTAAAAATTTACTTTCCCGTCCAAATTTGAAGACTTATATAAGTCTTAAACAACTTGATTTTTTTAAAGATTTGTTACATAGAAACTGCCATTTGACGACACGTTTGGCTTAGTGGGTTGCACGAGGGCCTACGAAGCTGGCGGTCCCGGGTTGGTATCCTGGCCAGGGCAAGTGTTTGTGTGATGAGCACGAATGTTTGTTCTTGGGTCTTGGATGTTTTCTATGTAAACTATTATAATTTATCTATAATATTATGTACATCGTCGCCTAGTACCCATAGTACAAGCTTTGCTTAGTTTAGGACTAGGTCGATGTGTATAAGATTGTCACTGTTATTTATTTTTTATTTCGCATTATACTTTTATTTTTATTTGAGTAAACATCCCAATTGTTATATGATGCCGAACCATTCTAGAACATTCTTTGGCTGCTATTTGCCAACATCGCTTTTACTCAATACTATTAGTTTGATTCGTATTTAAATCTCTAATAAGTGCAACGCCTTGCCCGACTTCTCGCTTGATGGATTACAGACCGCAACGTTCTTTGAATACTGTTAAAAAATGACCTTTCTTTGAACGACAATGTAAGAAGCAATACGGCTTTATAGGGTTGCTGTCTTGTGAAAGATCGAAGCGGTGCAACTGTGATTTATATAAAATACCTACAAATTGGTTGTGCCGAGAGTTCCCGAGTCGCTGTGACACTTGTTGGATAAGGTAAGTTTGCTCCCAAGAATGCGATATAAATAAAAATTAAATAGTAACTTTAGAAAAGCGTTGGTACCTAAAGCATAACAATTAGTGTGCATTCTTTGTAAAAAGACGACTAGTAAGTCATAGTTACAGGCACATATATCTTCTTTCTGTCTCCTTCCGAAGTTTGGCCGTCATTTTTACCCGACTGCGCGACGCAAAGGAGGGTAATGTGTTTATTACAATTCGTACTTTGCGACGACATTTCTGATCAACGATCGTGTCCTCATCCTCAAAGCATTATTTTGATAAAGATGATTTTACGTTTACATCATATATTATAGTTAAATGTAAAAGAACATAAAAGTAAGAGGTTCCTTCAGAACTATGATTTAATTTCATAAAGTTAGTTTATACTACAAATAATATTATTCAAAGTACTAGCAATCTATTCATTTTGTCTAGCCTAGCTTATAGGAATTGCATGCTGTGTTGTCATCTTATTGGATAAACACTGTTCATTATCAGATTTATGTCCATATGATATGAGTGTCATATATACTGTGTTTTATCTGTTGGCAAACCTATTAAAAAGCTTAAAGAAATACAGCAGTAAGGATTAAGAATGAAAAGAAGGCAGAATTAGAAGTAAGGATGTGAAAAACAAAGTAGAAATCAACAAATCTCAAAAGTTGATTTTCTTTCAACGTTGGGTTGGATACTCCGAGGTTTATGGTTTATATCTACGTTGAATGTATATGTTCCAGAACTGGCAATGGCGTTCAAACTGATAGTTTTAGCAGCTGTGCTGCAACTGGCAGCGAGTAAGCCAACACTTACCCTGGATGACCTGGAGGTTGCTGATGATACTGCAGCGGTGGGGTCGTACATCCGAGAAGTCAGGGCTGCAGCGGTGAGTAACGTTACATTACTTATTACTGACAAATAGGAATTACAGGAGGTTGATTCAAAACGAGCTAAGTACCCCTTACCCTATCGAATAAAGCTTGGCTGGATTCAAACAGATCTACGCACAAACTACGACATCCTGACAGACAGACACATATGTTGCTACTTTCGTAGGTGAATGTGGCGAACATTGAAGCATTGCCTATACTTTTAAGAACTAATAGATTTATATCTTTGTCATGGGATGAATTGAAAAAAAACCTACCACTATTACGTTATCAAATTACAAACAAGCCAGATATGTAAATCTATTATTCCTCAAATGTACGCAATGATCCACTGTTCTCCATAAGATCCCCTGTATTATTTTGCTCCAATTAAAAATGTAATAACTCTATACGACTCCAGTATGCACTTACTGTCTTTTTCAAAGTTAGTTCCTGAAGACATATTTTTAACTTATAAAAATGTTATAAGAGCGCAAATTAACGCCTTTGAGCGCTTTTTCATTATAACCAGTAGAATAAAGTACTCAAATACCTTTTAAATTAGCAGCAGTTGGAATGGAATTGCATGACCACTACGCCTCTCGTGCATAAAATAATGAAATGAAAACAATGCTTCTTCAATTGGCAACTGCAGTTTCGCATCGCAGCATCAGATATATCGCAGCAAACAAGCTGGTCACTCTTTGACATTAGAGTCATGTTCAGATGACTCTAATGTCAAGGAGTTAGAGTACATGTTCAGATATTTTTGACCACCCTGACATGTACAGATATATTTGATGGCGACTATAGGTACCTACTACACTTACCTTGGAGCTAGTCATAAATTACGTCATTTCAAATTGGGGAGGGGGTCTGGACATCGGATGATGGTAGCATAGCGAAGGAGAGGGGGAGGGGTCATTCCCAAGATGACATCATCTGTCGCATTTAATTAAAAACGCTATTTTTGGAAATGACATCATTATAATTGGTAGGGGGCGGGGGTCATTAGAATTATGATGGTTGGATTATTTTAGGGGGGAGTAAAATCCGTTAAAATTTCATGAACAGCCCCCTATCACGATAATTCTTCCAATCCAGCCTGAAGACTACCACAAATCGTACGAGAATGAAGGCGACGGCGAGATTGGCTACTCCCGCAAGAAGCAGGGCGGTGGCAAGAAGGGATACCAGCACTTCGACAGCTACCACAAGAAGGCTGGCGACAACTACGAGTTCGAGAAGCAGGACTCCTTCGGGCACGACGACGGCGGCAACCAGGGCGCCTACAGCCACCAGCATGAAAGGAAGGAGAAAGGTGATGATGACGGTGATGGCCGCTCGGCTAAAATCGTGAGGCGGCCGTGGAAGTTTATTAGGAGGCTTGTTAGGTGGCTCTTTTAAGGGTTAAACTTGTTGGGGTCAACTTGATGGACTACTCTGAAATTCGAGGTTCGTAGCGCTCTGTCCCACTCACGCAATACAGTTTAACATGAGCGAGGGAGACGGCGCGATACGAACGAACTTCAAACCTCGGATTAACCTCTCTGGATGTGACTCGTAGTTTAAATAGTGAATGTTTGCACAACATTGTCCGTAATCCCAGCATTATATATAGTTCTATTGTCGCAATTCAAGACAAGGCGTGATACATTGCCGTTTTTAAATTAGAGAAAGACTGCAATATTACTAGAATATCGTCAATGTATCTAGGCCGCGTTTCTACTTACGCCAAATGCGTATTGCCGGTATTGACTTTGACTTAACTTTAAATACGGCTTTTCCATTTTAAGATTTTAATGTTTACAAGTTAGGGCTAAAACAAATAAGGAAACACTTAGTTGTACTAAATATTTACTTGTAATAGAGACTGGTATAATAAAATTCTTGATTAGAAACTAGTGCAGTTTCATTTATCTAACGTTTCTGCTTGCAGCTCATAAGCAGAAGTACAAAGAGCCGGAGTATGAAGAAGAGGACAAAAGCAGCGGGGAACAGAAGGATCACACTCATGAGGAATTGAAGTAAGTTGTCTTTTCTTTTATTTTTCATCATCTTTCTCAAGACTGGTCCGCTTTTTCAACTTTGCCTCAATTGGCACTGTCCTTTTGAATGGTTTTCGCAAATGAGGCATTAAAATATAAGGTATCGCTATATCGGACTAGTTTTCTTAAGTCTAACACTTCTACAGTACATTAATACTATTTAGATCGGCTTCCCTGTGCCATAACCGCTAAAACTTGACTGTAAAATAAGTATTGTTAAGAAAAAAAGAAAGTAGGCCTATATTCGTGGTGAAGGTATTCTAGTACCTACATATTTTGCTTAGCTGCTGATAAATAAACAATGCTTCCCTTATAGATCGCTTCTAGAGAGTGTTGAGGCTTTGGAAGATGAAATTCCCTTCCCTATATGAAAACGGAGAAGTCTTACCTCGAAAAGAAAACAGAAAATCCAAATTTTAGCGATGAAACTATTATGATAGAGGTAAGACATTATGAAAACACTGAAATGTCCATTAATTTACTAACGACATAACTTTAAATAGGTCAGGAATAGTGATACCTAACAAAAAAAATCGGCTAACAAAAATAAAATATTATTATAATCGAATAGGTAGAAAGCCTTTTAGATTTTGCGATAAGAATCAATTCCTATTCAAAGTATTCATAACATGGAAACTTTTTTTCAGAGAGGGAGCTAGT
Source organism: Hedya salicella (assembly GCA_905404275.2). NCBI lineage: Eukaryota > Metazoa > Arthropoda > Insecta > Lepidoptera > Tortricidae > Hedya > Hedya salicella. The sequence continues at coordinate 27,004,877 of FR990101.1, forward strand.
GATGGCAACGGTGGTGTTGAAGCAAATGGCCACGACCCCAAGGATTATACTCTTCCCCAGAAATATGTCTATGGCAATGGGGAGGAATATAACTTTTAGTTAGCCTATGCTTAAATTTACTTTCCTTGACTGATAGTATTAGGGTTGGGTAGATAATAAGTTAATAATGTATGTATAGAAAAAATAAAATAAAATAATATAAACCAAGGCCAAAGCAAAAGTTATTCGAAATAAAACCCGTTATGAAAATGTCATCATTCTATGTAATACAATAGACGTTATCCTTATTTGTTTACAAAAAAATAAGTTTATGAATCATGTTGTAAGATACAATAAAATAAATATTAAATTGGAAATATTTTACTTTATTTATATATATTTATTTATTTATTTCCCGATTACAAGGCAATAACGTATCCTTCATAAAACGAAACGTATTCTAGCGTTTTGTTATTGCATATTTTGAAGCTATAGTAATGGTCATACTGATTTTATTTTGTTTTATGGCTTTTTATGATTGGTATTCAGTATGAATACTTCATATAAAGATCATACATTTCAATCACATCATCGGCATTACCTTTAAAGCTCAAGCGTCTGACAATAATTCAGTTTTTAAGATTTTAGTATTATTCACATATAGTCTTTAAAAAAACAGTATGCGTAAAGCGCATGAAACAAAATAAAATGAAAATATAAAATACCAAATATATTAAACTTTTTAGACTATGCAATAACAAAACGCTACTGCTTACAAATATTATTTTGACAGTCAGATGACAAGTTGTTTTGCTTGCGAGATCGAATCGAACGACGTTCTCCTCAGTTGTAGACAAAAACTATTGTTTCCCGTTATAATTTGTGATGTAAATACCAAACGATGATGCAGTCGACACGCGGCAATAGTATAAAGGTGATCAAAGTGTTTGTGACCCTAATATTGAACGCTGCGTATTGCTCGGCGGCTCAAGGTAAGTAGGTAGCCGACGATTATTTAATTGAATCAATTTATCCGGGATGTTATCCTAAGAGGTCCATTCTTTTTAACAGATGACATCCTGTCCTGCAACCCGTCGAGTCTCGAGCCGTGTCCGGGAGACCACCATATATGTAATCAAACGACGAATTTGTGCGATTGCTTGCCGGATTTTATAAAGGTGAATAAGTATTGTGAGCCCAAGAACTTCGATTACCCGGAGAAGCACAGCGCCACTGCGGCGGTCGTTACCATATTCACACTAGCCCTAGTCATCTGTGGACTTGTATTAGTTGTAAGAAAATATAATTTAATCGAATACTTACGACAGAAGATCAACTTGAAACGCAACGGAGATGTGATGTATGAGGATGTGATGATAGGTCAGGACGACCCGCCACTGGCGCCCTAATGCCTTTCCAGCTTCTATTTGTGTTTTAAAATAATATTGTTGATGTAAAGCACATTTTATTGACCAAGTTTTTCAATATATAATATTTATTGCTGGTTGTGTTCGATTTTATTTAAGGCCTGTACATTCCTTATGATAGGAAACTTTAGAAGCATAATTTGCTTGCTTTTTACGTATATAATGATAGGTATGGCTAAGTCTCTACTATTGTTATTGTAGAAAATATTAAATCTTTTTCCTGTTCACCACAAAGCAATTCCTTTATCACATGCCCTAATTTATTATATTATACAAATATTATATTAAACAAAAGCAAGGTTGTCCGGATATCAGTCATTGACAATAAAGCCACCAGTTGATTACCTGTTATCTAAAATAACAATCATCTCATATTTATTAATTTTACTTTTGAGTATTATGCATTGATGATCTGAAATAAAAATAAGCTATAAACTATATCAGGGGTGGCCAACTAGATTTGATCCAAGATCTACTGTTTACTATTCAAGCCCTGTGATCTACCAATTATATACTATTAATTGAATAATACTAATTAATAGAAATACTATTAGATAACTAGTACATTAAACATATCCACAGTGGGAAGGAGAAATGGTATAAGCAACGGCTTGGTGGCATTTAGTAATTTGCCCATTTAAGTCATTTTCGATACCTTAGTTCACACTCATACTAATTACAAGCATTTTTCTCAAGCAGTTAGTATGATTGTGCTCTAAGGTATTGTTTTATAAGGTTTTATATGATCCAATGACTCGAAAATGTTTCTTATTCCTTTTCTCGATTGTTTTATTTTTTGCTTTGCCACGATCGGCTGTACTAGTAGCTGCGATCAACCAATCACCCCTGAACTCTATGAATTTATAACTGCTTGGTCAATAATTTAATAAATCTAATGTTCTTTTTGTTTTACAAATATCATGATAATAATCACAATTTTTGCAATTTATTAGTGGATCACTCCACTAGCGTTATTATTATAAACAAAGATCAGAAACAAATGAAATATTTTTTCGACGATACTGGACTTGAACCAGTGACTTGAGCCAGACCGGGGCAGCACGCTCTACCATCTGAGCTAATCGTCCACACCAGTAGTCGACGAATTTTGTCATCTGTTCTTGCTTATGGATCTCTGTATGGTGCATCCGACTCTTTAGCCGTTAGATGGTTCAAGTCCAGTATCGTCGAAAAAAAATTTCATTTGTTTCTGATCTTTGTTGAAAAATCTAATGTTGTTTGCCGGTTACATTTCATGGTACACTCAAAAAGAATCTGAATAAAATAGATGTGCCTGTGACTTGTTGACATATTATAATGTACTTATAGTAAAGGAAATTGAAACATGTACCTTTCTCTTGCCAAAATGACAATATGGACAAATAGGTATGTGTTTCAGTTTTCCTTACTGTATCATTAACAAATCTATTTGACGCAAATTCGGGAAAACGCAGAAAGTATGTAATAGATTTACTTTTAGTATTTTTTCTTAAAGCAAAGAAAGTTGCAAGTTTTTTTTTTTCAAATTAGCCATAAAACATATGAGAGCTTTCAATTTGGATCCAAAATGTAAGGAAATTCTACATAATTTTGATCTGTATCCAGATTACTCACACAAAATGGAACTGGATTGAATGTCCTCATCTCATATAGTTGCACTCTTGTGGCTTTGGTTGGCTAAAATATAATCTTTGAAAATGGTTTTATACAAGCTTCTGCCCGCGACTTCGTCCACCTTAAATTCGTTTGTCGCGGATAAGGGTATTTTTCCGGGATAAAAACTAGCCCATGTCCTTTCCTGGGACTCAAACTATCTCTATACCAAATTTCATCCAAATTGGTTCAGCGGTTTAAGCGTGAAGAGGTAACAGACAGACAGACAGACACTTTCGCATTTATAATATTAGTATGGATTCTGAGGTTTCACAAAACAAAAACATTAACTATGTGCTTAGTAATTGAATTTTGTAGGTTAAATACTTAGATTAGTTTATGTATTCTGAAGACCTAGATATGTAATTTTACAGGTTCTTATTTTGAGTCATTTATATTTATAAATTATTTCCTTGTGTAATGTTAGTGTTAGAAACTAATGCTTGTAAGCCAATACCTATTGATAAGCAACAATGTTTACTTTAAAAACATGATTAACTGTGACTGTGACTCATTCATAATGTTTGGTATTATTCTAAACTATGTCATGTTTAAAACTCTCATTGTAATAAATTAAAATTATATTTAAACTACTTTGTTGTAATGAAACATTGGTAAAAAACATGTGTTTCTATGACTCCGTTTGGCATGAAATGTAATTTTCCTAAAATGTTCTATTCCCAAACTGTCTGCATTCTCACAATGTCAAGCAGAAATTTTATCACAGACTTGCTGACATTATGAATAGCAGACATTTTGGGATGAAGACTTTTTAGGACACTGGGTATTTCAAGTGTGAGCCGTTTCCATTACAATGAAACTTAAAACTAGTTGAAATAAAACAATTTAACGGATTATATCGCGTATATTATCTCATTTTAGTTCCCGACCATGCCTCCATGTCCTCCCGTGACCATGGAAAGCTGGAAAGCTTCCGAAACGTCGGGAACTAAAATGAGATAATACACGCGATATAATCCGTTAAATTGTTTTATTTCAATGAGTAATAATCGCGGAAACAGAAGAAAATATTAAAACTAGTTGCTAATAGAACATTTCTTTAAAAAATTACCACTTCTTTTTCTTATGACACTTTCTCAAACTTACATGTTATTTCTAATTAAAACCACGAGTTTTGGCCATCCCAAGAGGAGAAAAATGACCGAAATTTTCCATACATTTTGGAAACTTTCCTTTGAGCTACCGCCATGTAAAACATATGGAAAATGGTAACACAATAGGAAACAAACTTTGGGATATTTTTTTGTCCAATTAGGATCGTAAAAGCTCGTGATTCTAAATGGTTTGTGAGTCTAAAAAAAGTTACTAAGAGCTTACATACTTGATTTATTATGTTCTGATTAAAACCATAAGTATCATCAAGGTTGTTGCGTTTTCTAATCCACAGTACAGGTGGGTCGCTGACATTATGAACAACAGAATTGTTCTTGAGTTTTGTTTAGATATGCAATGTTAGGGGAAGGTCTAAGATGGAGCATGCTTACCCAGAAAAAAACAATTCCATGCAATCTTTATTATAATTACAAAACTAAATTAGCGATAATTATATCGAATTTAGGTTGTGCATGGCATTTATATATATTATATTTAATCCATTATTCATGTATTTAATAATTTAAATTTTGCATTAATCTAGTTAATTTTTGTCAAGTTCTATTGATATGTTTTAATTTCATGCTCAATCGTGCCAAAGACTGATTCTAATTCAATTAATTAAAGAGTATTAAAATTGTGTTTTTGGTTTATGATGATTTCGTGGGAATAAAATAGATTACTTAGTTAGGTACCTAAAAAGTTCTGTAAGTACCTATATTATTTTGTAAAGCATAATTGAAATCAGTATCTCAAAATGAGTACCCAAGTAGAGACCTTTGCACTCCGCGTTTTTAAAAGCGCCGTCAACGTAATTTAAAGGAATGTTTACAAAAACATTACTTACTGATATGTTTAACAGATTGGAGTGATTGAGTTTGTTAAAATAAATACATGTGTATACCATACTTTGTGACCAGACACGTATGATAGGTATGTAAAATACTGAAATATCCAGATGTAAAAAGTAAAAATTGAGTTTACCGATTTGCTGAAAAACTGTCTGCAATGCAGTTATATTGTTTTTGCCCCTTAATTTAAACTTTTAAGTAAAACTCATTTTTATATCCACATTTATGATTCGTAGTGTATTAAAATTTATTGTATTTGTGATTATCTATCCATGTATTTATTCGTATATTCGGCTAGGTATCATATTGCATTGGTATGGTGGCTGGAGGTTCTACTGTAATATTTAAGGAAATATAATTGCCAAACTAGGAGGCGTTGCTATCGTCGCTCTTTCTTAATGCAGTTAATGTATCTTAATTCCCTATTTCTTTTATTGAAAATTTAACAATGATCCCAATAGTAGCTGAAGATTTTTACTATTTTTCAATCCATTTCTTTCCATTTATAATGCAATCTTACTCCCAGTCGCCTGTACTGTATTTAATCTCATAACTGTAAAGAATTTTTAATGGGTAGATTTTGCCTCGTTGACTGCTCATGAATTTATACCCGCTAGCCCCAATGCAGAAGTTACTCCAGTACGAAACTAGTATCACATTTATTTTGATATGTATTACATGCTTAGATCGAACGACTAAGTAATATGAACAATAATATTAATGTTTAATGTAGTTTATTTTCATTGTTTAATATAAATTTTATAATGCTTTTATGTAGAAAAAGGCTCTTAAAAACTATTGTCCAATTCAAATTAATTTTTAATTAACTGTACTACTTCGACTCATGGCCTCGAAGTACTGTCAGCATATAGCTATGCCGTGTCGTTTACCGTAGTAACCTTAAGGTGCGTCCACACTTGTATCATTTGCTCGTATCCGATCACCGTGGCGTGGCATGACTGCGTATCGCGCTGCTTGGACGCTCACTGTCGGCGCGCCGATCATGCCGCACTCGTCCGATATAAGTGTGTGATACGCGTAGCAACATGGATTTCGAGCGATCGGATCGGCGCAACGTCCAAACGCGTGATCGTGACACGCGATCATGCCACGGGACGAAGATCTGATCGGGCAAATGATACAAATGTGGACGCACCTTTACGCCTGTCATTCGTAACCGAAATAGAAAAAAAAAACATTTTTTTTCTTCTGCTCATAAAAGTGGTATCCTTATATTTTAATTGTGTTAGTGTGGAATATTTTCATGCTAAATGGTACTATTATTGAATAGAATTTTTATCAAAACCACTATTTCCTTACACATGGGAGAACTTAAAAAACTGTTCTGACTAGAGACGAAAGCTTATGCATCGGGGCTAATATGTAATTCACTTGTGTGTGTGTATGTATGTAATACAAGGTGTCTCGTGAGGAATCGGCAAGGTTTTAACCACAAATTCCTGAGTTCATTTGGAGTAAAAGCTATTATATGAAATCAAGTGAAATTCAAAATTTTTTTTTGTACGTAAAACTTGAATAGCTTTCGCTTTTCTATGTAAATTATCCCTTTTAATAAAATTATAACGATTATTTTTTCAAAAAAGGATGACTTTAGTGAGTGCTAGCTGTCACTTTGATGTCTGTCTATAGCGACACGACACTTGGAAACATTCGTGGCAACGTCGCGGCCAAGAGCTTAATGCATTTTAGTAATCACAATAAATAGCTTACATGAACATTGATAATTATCTTCTAAACTAAGCTAGATTTTGCAAATAACTTTAGGTATATGCTGGTAAAATTATGCGGGTTCCTCTCGGGCACGTTGTATATGTAGGTCATGTGATCACGCATGCATACGTAATGCATCTGCGTTGATATTATAGACAATGAAAGTGTCAATTTGTAAAAAATAAAACTGCAACAGAACAGCACAAATCTCCAAAAATAACTTGGCTGTTATCCAAGATGAGTGGAATATTTGTATATTATGATGATAAGGAATTACTTTGTAATTTTTGGCAACTATTATGTCTAAGAGTAGTCGGTGAGATTGTGCTAAATGACAATTATTTTTAACTAAGTCTTACGTATCACACAGTTGCATAAGCGCTTGTTAGGGCTAATATTCTATTAGAATTATCACTTACTGATTCTTCAAGATATTTTAAATCATTTTAAGTATTCTTTATGCTCACCTTAGTCATAACAGAAAAATTAACATATGCATATGCGACTAGGCGTTCAAAAGTTGGTCACTAAAGTAGGTGCGTGTGCGTACTCTTATGTTTAGCGATCAACATACGGATGACAAACATCCGTATAGCTAAAAAAGTTAACAACAGCTCTTGCCTGTAGTTGTGTTGGTGCAGAATTGATATGGAACAAATATGTACCTAACGTCGAAATGTGGTAATGAGTACGTTACTAGGTACTACATACACTAAGGGCATTTTTTTTTTGACTAAGTTGTCGGGTAAGACTGCACTTAAGAGTCCCCGGTAAGCTCGGTTCTCCATACAAACTTAGTTATGCTCTCATTTTAAAACGACTAGCTAGTTTGCTCTAAAACTTTGTACTTAGAATGAGTTAAGGTAGATGCAGCCCTGTAATTAGTTTATGTAGCTTCAGATACCATAGTAAAAAAATACAGCAAATTTAAGTTTTTCGTACAAAACTTGTTGTTGCTGTATTTTTTTTTATGGCGTAGGGGGCAAACGAGCAGACGGGTCGCCTGATAGTAAGCGATTACCGTCGTCCATAGACACTTGCATCACCTGAGAAGTCACAAGTGCGTTGCCGGCCTGTCAGGTGGGAGTACGCTCTTTTCTTGAAGGTTTGAAGATCGCATCGGTCCGGAAATACTGCATGCGGCAATTTATTTCGTTTGTTTAATAAACTGGAGCCATATAAACTAATTACAAGCCTAGATATACCTCATGTCATTGTATATGCAAAGTGTCGTTACAATCCGACGCATAGTTTTAAAATGAGAACGAAACTCCGTTTGTATGGGAAGGTGAAATTTGGCCGAGCTTGCCGGGGACTCTTAATTGATTGAACTACTTGTCTTCTTTTTATTTGATTTTTTTTTAATCCATAAATTCGTCTATTGTTTTCAATGGGGTCTAGGTGCCTTGGACTCCAGCCCAAATGGCCCTTGGTAGATCCGCTCTTGTCATCATGGACCGCAAGAATAACGCGTGACCGCTAACTTTTTTGAAAATTAAAGTCTAGCACAAAATGCACCATTATTTACATTTTGTTTTAATGCATGCCTGATAGTGTATATTATTAGTCGTTCAATGTTTAATCTTGCCTTGAAAATCTATTACCCAATTAAGGCATTTATGTAACCTTAAAAAATATATATTTTTAAATAAATACTCTGTGATAATGTGAACATTGTTTATTAATTATACAACATAGTTATAAAAATATTATTACCTTATAAATAAAAATATACAGTCTCTAACTTAACGAGATCTCATTTACTTAGGTACCAGTGATGTGGCGTCCATAGAAGCCGATTCCCACCGGGTTGCCCAAGGAAAGACTTTATAACTACCTTTTTCTTTAAATATGAGTAAATGAACGCTTCGGCTTTCCTTGTAATGGGGAATGATGAAAATTTTCAAAAATCTTGAAATTTTGTTTATAGTTAGGAATAAGTCTCCTTATCGTCACAAAAAAAAACAGATATTTCTGTGGCTTAGAAAAAAATAAAACGATGAAAAGGTGTTGGTGGGCCTATATGACAGCTTATACGGTACGGCAAATGCACCATTGATGTTATCGATTAAAATGGCTGTAAATGTACTGTTATTCTTGCCGTACCGTATAAGCTGTCATATAGGCCCACCAACACCTTTTCATCGTTTTTTTTTTTCTAAGCCACAGAAATATCTGTTTTTTTTTTGTGACGATAAGGAGACTTATTCCTAACTATAAACAAAATTTCAAGATTTTTGAAAATTTTCATCCATTCCCCATGGTCCCTACGCCACGGTTCCGTTAGGTACCCTTTACTTCTTTGGACCTAGTGACGTGATCATATCGGCCCAAGGACGTCCACTCCTGGACAAAACGGTTTCCCGCGATCTTCATCAGATCATCGGTCTACCTTGTTAGGGAGCTTCCCACCCTACGTCGTCCTGTACGCGGTCGCCACTCGAGAACCTTTCCCAGCGGTCATCGGTTGTACGAGCAAAGTGCCCCGCCCACTGCCACTTAGTCTAGCAACTCTATGTCGACGACCTTGGTTCTTCTGCGGATATCCTCATGTGACGTGTTAGCTATACGTAATATCGATAATATCGTATATTGCGGCTATATTTACGACATATCCATCTGCCGGCTCTTTCGCACTGAACCTGAACTGAAGACTTTATAACAATGAAGTAATTTTTTCACCAATATTCCTTTTATTGAGAGGTCGTTCTACATACTACAGAAAAAGTTGTCAAAAATAGTCAACATCCCAATTACCCTTTCTTGCTACTCAATAGCTTGTTCTACCACCTCCATAAACCGGATTATAGAGCCCTATGGTAGCGTCCGGAAGTCCTCTGGGTATGGATAGACATTGACAAATTTCTTAATTCTCTGCCTGGCGAGGGCAGGGGCGTATTTTGAAATTTGGCGCCCTGGGCCAATAAGTTTCGCCGCCCCAGAAGTTAAGGAAAAAACCGGCCAAGTGCGACTTGGACTCGCGCACCGAGGGTTGTTTCGCCGCCCCAGGCTGTCTGCCACCCCGGGCCATGGCCTCTTGGCAATAGGGTAAATACGTCCCTGTGCGAGGGTAAGACATAATGTAAGTAGTATGGAGAGTAGACAACTAAGGAGAACAATCCCTATATTTCCAAAGTGTCCGTCAAAATGTGTTAAATTGGTGGCGCCATAGTAGCAAATACCTAAAAAAAAACATAATAATGCCAAAAAAATCTACAACCATGCAAAAAATAGTTATTTGTTATGCAAGGCTGCAAAGATTTTATTTGGCGCGAGCGCCGGAATTGAAAGCTGTCCGCTCGTGGTTCAAATATAGATTCCTGAGTGTAACGAGGCTTTCAAGGCACGAGTAGCCAAACATTTTAGCAGTGCGAAACACAACTTTTCACCTTACTACATCGAGGAAAATGTGCGATGTAAGAACAACACCTAGGAAATTATAACAAACCGATTATTTTTTTCATTTAAAACTAATGAGCCTACGAAACGCACTCATAAAGAAAAAATATTTTTCACCTCACTAGCTCGTAAAAGTTCGGTTTACAGCGCCAAACCTGCGTGGAAAAGTCATTTGAAATTCAAATTTATCTTTTTATGTCTATTTGTTTGTTTTGTTATGAGTATGTTTCGTAGGCTCTTTATCACTAGTTTTAAATGTAAAAATTATCGGTTTTTGTTAAAATTTCATAGTTTTTCTTACATCTCACATTTTACTCGCTGTAGTGAGGTGAAAAGTTGTGTGTTTCGCACTGCTAAAATATTTGGCTACTCGTGCCTTGCCGTGCCATTAATATTTCCATCAGAAGTATAACGAAGAATTTAACTGCATTTCGGTAAAAATGTTTTGTCCAACTAACAACCAATCGGTTGTAGACTTCATACTATTTCGCTACTCTAGCGTCATTGTGGACGGATTTGGTATTATTTACTGCTTTCCGCTGGAACTTTTTCATGTGTTTTCCTACATAAGATTGCCCTCCTTACCTGTAACCAAAGACGATTAAACCAAGAGGATTTTTTCTTTTTCTTAGACTTTTCCATACAAAAGGCCGTTCCCCGTAGTTACCGAAAAATTCAAGCTATTGCTAGATGGCGAGTTCGTAGCCAGCTGATCATATAATAACGCATGTTATACAGATAACAGAATTAATAGTTTACTACCTGACTAGATATTGCCCCTCAATAATCTAGATGGCGCTGAAATAAATTAATGAAAATTACGTTAAACCAATCTGAAACTAATACCTTTTGACGTGATAACGTCTTATAAATCGATGAACGCCGCCTGCACATACGAAAAAGTGTCACGAGAGGTTCGTGACAATACATTTCTTTCCTGAGTGCTACAACCTGCTGTGCACGTATGTGCTCCTGGTAATGCAAAACTGAGGTGAGTGAGTCTGTCTTTCGTTCTTTCTCTTTTTTTTAACCTTGGTATATCCACGCGAGATCCTAGGAGCGCATAAATTGAAAGGTGCCACAAACAGCGCGCGAAGCATTTCTGCGTTTTCTAGGCGGCTTCGAGTAGCTTCTTACATTTATGTACTCCTGGTACTACGACAACAGCTAACGGTGTCTTTAGACCCAATTTCACCACGTTAGTTGTTAATGGCAGATTAGCGTCAGTAACTAACTCACAACACGTTGAAATGAGAATGCAATGACATTACTGCGAGTTCTTTACACCCAAACCGAGAGCAAGGGGTGACCTGACTGTCATGTGCTCCCGGTGCTGTAGGAGCTTGTCAGACAACTTCCACTTCGAGGTGCGGAAAGAGTTGTTTTAATTTCCTAAAGAAATAAGGTGAGTAACTAGCTAGCTAGAAGCTCCGCGCTGTAATGTACTCCTGGTACCACAAACACAGAATCGGTCGAGGCAGCTTTCACCGGTATAGCTTCCCCTTGTGCTCGGTCCTAATATTGCAACAAATTTGGTCTAAATGGCGTTGTAAGCAAAACCGACAATGTTGTCAACTGAGTTTTATTACATTTTGTTACAAGAAACGCCACCTCTCTTTCAATATGAAACTAAAGATCATGGAACGGCTTTTTTGTATGGAAGTCCTCTTGCTTTAATCGTCCTTGCCTCTCACTCCATGGGAAGTGGCTATTGCAACAGGTCCCGTAAGAAGGGCGTGGTGTGGTAGGTGGTGAGGAATTTGGCGCCGCCGCCGCCCGCCAGCAGCAGCACGGCGACCGCTGCGGGACACGCGTACAGCACTGCAAAGTATATAAAATGCCATTTTTAATTATATTTAACACTAGAAGGGAGCCCGCAACTTCGTTCGCGGAGGAGAAAAAGTCATTAAGGGGGTGCGCATCGAAATTTTAAGCTATTTTTAAGTAAGATTTTTGTTAAATCTAGTATATGAAACAGGCTGGTTTTCAGATGTGTTTTTTTGATTCTATAACCTATTCATTACCTAGCGCGGAAACATGTTTGCTTACAATTTCTTTGATAGAAAAGTTATCCGAAAACACGTGTTCATTTTCCGTTTTTGCCTAGTTTGTACAAATGACTGATTAATAAACGGCTAAATTATGTAAAAATGACATTCTTCCCTTTATCTTTTATGTCACTAACTTAAATGTTAACAAAACATAATGATATCTTCGATTTCATTGTACTTTTACATGTGGCGCTTACGCCAAAAAACCCCAGGCATGAAGTGCATTAGTTTTCTCTTTCTTTGATGTGCGCGGCAATAAATGCGTCCCTTATTACAAATTACGCCCATTGGCCGGCTCCACGTTTGGGGCATGGTTTACGAAAGGCGATGCAGGCCCTTAACCCTATTTTTTTCTTCAGCGTTGTCGGAGAAAACCATATGTGGATACCCAGCTACCCGTGTACCAAAAATTGTTGATATCCGTTTAGCCGATTTGACGTGATGAAGCCACAACGACACATAAAAACGTATAAAAAAATAAATATTTTTCGATTTAGTGACCTCCAAATAGTCTGTTACAATCATCATGATCATCATCAGCCCACGTCCGTCCACTGCTGGACATAGGCCTCTCCCATGACATGCCACTGAGCTCGGTCCTGAGTTTTTTATTTCCAACCACTGCCAGCCACTTTTTTTATATAGTCGCTCCACTGCTCGGAGAGCCCTCCACACCACGTTTGCCAAGACGCGGTCTCTACTCCAGAACACGTTTACCCCAACGGTTGTCAGTTTTACGACAGATGTGACTGGCCCACTGCCACTTGAGTCTGCTAATCCTTTGGGCTATATCGAAAACTTTGGTTCTCTGTCGGATCACCTCATTCTATTCGTTACAGTAGGTACGTACAGTACAGTAGTACCACGAATATAAGTTACATCGGCAATCTTCGGCCACGCCGACGAGTGCTAACAAGTACCGAATGAAACCGAACGTGTGACCATTTCAATAAAGACCTTGTTGCACTATACGTAAGGTACATATGCAATGACAGGTGAACTCGTGCTCTCGCTCATGGCGACTGACGCAGCGCCAGACAAAATGGCGGGCGCCGGCGTCGCGCGCGTTTGGCCAACGGGCGTTGAAGATGTTACCCGCGCAAACGCGCTGCCTTATAATTGGTGAATCTGTTTTTAAAAAATGCTTTCTGAGCAGGTACATAGTTGTAACTTATATTTGTGGTACTAATGTACAGAAATTTCAATTTTAAATCTTTATAATAGTATAGATTTAACACATCTGCGACCGAGATATTCATAGCGGATTCCCTACGACTTTAATACCAGCGTAATCATATAATTTGTAAGTTTGTTGTACGTCACTAACATAGGTTAAGTACTACTAACACTCTATGGATGTAAAAAAAATAGTCCGAAATAAAGGATTATTATTATTATTTATTTGACGACCGGTTTAGCTCAGTGGGAGTAACGTTGCCTGCGAAGCTGAGGTCCTGGGTTCAAATCCCGGGCAAATATTTGTGTGATGAGCATAAATATTTGTTCCCGAGTCTTGGATGTTTTCTATGTATATAAGTAATATATTTATTAAATATATCGTCGTCTGGTACCCATACCACAAGCCTTATTGAGCTTACCATGGGACTAGTTCGATTTGTGTAAAATTATCCCGTAATATTTATTTATTATTTATTTATTATATAACAAGTATCCTTCATGTCTTTATATCGTTTATAACCGTAGTTTTAAAGAGAGACTCAAGAGACGTAACAATAGCAATGAGGTACAGACCAAAGTTATGGACCCAACTAATCGACCAGTTGAAACTGACAGTCAGTCAGCACCAATGAAAGTATTGACTTGTTGTTTGGTTAACTAAACGACCAGCTGAGACGAACTGGATGAGTGAGATCGACTGACTCACCGATGAAAGGTGTGTGACTTGTGACCGGTCTCCTGAATGTGGCAGTGTTGCGACCGATTTCCTGATTGACTCTCCAATGAAAGTGTTGTTACTTGTGTCCTGATCGTCTAAGTGTGACTGAGACTGACTCACCGATGGCGGTGTTGTGACCAGTTGCCTGATTGACTCTCCAATGAAATTGTTGTGACCGGTTGCTTGATTGACTTAGTGTGACTGAGACTGACTGACCAATGGCAGTGTTGTGACCGGTCGCCTGATCGGCTTAGTGTGGCGGAACTGACTCACCGACGAACGTGTTGAGGTAGACGGCGGCGCTGTACAGCAGCACGAGCGCGTAGTGCGCGGCGCGCGTGCGCGGCGCGGGCTCGGCGCCCCACACCAGCATCGGCAGAGTCAGGAGAATGCTGACGTTGCCGAGGGAGAACGCCTTCAGTAGGGACTCGAAGCTAGCTGGAAGAGACAAAAAAAGCTAACAATTAAAGTGAGTTAGTACGTCAAAATAGTTATCAGGGTATTTGACGTGATAACGTCTTATAAATCGATGAACGCCAGCTGCACGCGCCAAAAAGGATGACTCATTGTCACGTTCCGCTCATCATCACGAGCCAAGCGTTCGGCTTATGACGCATCTATCTTTCTTCCACTCCATCGGCGTTCTTATTCCCCCTTCACCCCTCGGACCTCCGCAAGGTGTTGACGTGTGGGTCCCCGCGCTAAACATAAAATAAAGTAAATAAATAAATATTTTAAACTTGGTATATCCACGCGAGATCCTAGGAGCCCATAAATTCAAAGGTGCAAAAAACAGCGCGCGAAGCTCCACTTATGCTACTGCTCGAGCTCTCAACTCCCAGGTACATCACGTCTGCGCTCCGGACCACGGGTGAGTGCTACGCTGCTGTGACGTCATCGACCCATCTGCCGTGAGCTGCGCTACGCCGTGCCGCTGATTGCTACAACCTGCTGTGCACGTATGTGCTCCTGGTACTGCAAAACTGGGGTGAGCGCGAGTACGTCAGGCAGTTTCTCTCTGCCTAAATGGAGCCATGATCGTTGAGAGTAGGCAGTTTCTCTGTGCCTATATGGACCCATGGTCGTTCAGGGTAGGCAGTTTCTCTGTGCCTATATGGAGCCATGGTCGTTCAGGGCAGGCCGTGCCTTTGTTCCTATAATTAACCGCACGCCACTTTTGATCAGACTCCGAATAAATAACATCGATACCTCGTTCAGCAATCACTTTTGTGTAATTAAATTTTCTTGCCTTAGCGTCACATCGTATTACTACACTGCTTGGCGCTCAAAAGGTTAAAATCCACTTAAAATAGCGCGTGAAACGAAACTGGCTTTTCAATACCCAATTTTGAGTGAGTCGCAGATAGTCTTTACCACCTTTGAATTTGTACATTCTTAAATTAAGAACAGAATAGGAACGGAAAAATCTGGAAAGTTGATTTTTTTTTATTTAAATTCAAGCGGTCGCTTTCGCGTCCAGGAAATGCAAGATAATTTCTGTACAAAACTGCAAAAGTAACGCCTGGAAGCTCTAGTAAAGAATAAGAAAATATTCTACAAGAATTCTATTGGAAACAAGAAGGGACACTTTCTTCTAGGGGCAACTTCGTCAGCGGCGGAGAAAAAAAACACAACCCTCTTTTTTTCTTCAGCGTACTCGAGTAAAAAGTATCCTGTAACCATCTGTGGATGCCCAGCTACCTGTGTACCAAAAATAGTTGTAATCCGTGGTTGTAAATTGAAAAATATATATATTTCATTGAAATAAAACAATTTAACGGATTATATCGCGTATATTATCTCATTTTAGTTACCGACGTTTCGGAAGCTTTCCAGCTTTCCATGGTCACGAGTGAACTGAGAAAAGATGTATTTTCCTCTGTCAAAGTTACAATTTGTGGAAACTACCCATTTTTTGAAAAAAAAACACAAATAAAGGTGTACATACATGCCAGATGGGCCTAAGCTAAGATGGGTGTAACTGCCTTTACAGCTTAGACCCATCTGGTATGTATGTACACCTTTATTTGTTTTTTTTTATTATTTATATCATATATTAACGTCGGGAACTAAAATGAGATAATATACGCGATATAATCCGTTAAATTGTTTTATTTCAATGAGTAATAATTGCGGAAACAGAATAAAATATTATATATATATTTCGGTTGAGTGACTGCCAAATAGTCCGTTACAATCATTTTTTTTTAATATCTTTAATGTACAGACATGCCATTTTTTGTCGGTCCACCTATAACTTGATCCATCTAAATTACCTTCGTTTTGTGATACGAAGAGTTTCAGCAGCTTCGTCGCGCAATGCACTGTAAGGATGAACGCTACCACTCCTGAAATTATAAAAGCATAACTTTTTTATGTTATAGGGGACAAACGAGCAGACGGGTCGCCTGATGGTAAGCGTTCACCGTCGCCCATAGACACTTGCATCACCGGAGGAGTCACAAGTGCGTCGCCGGCCTTTCATGTGGGAGTACGCTCTTTTCTTGAAGGCTTGAAGGTCGCATCGGGGAATACTGTAGGAGACAGTTCATTTCACAGTTCAGATGTGTGAGGCAGGAAATTTCTAGCAAAACGCACAGTTGTGGACTCGCAACATCTAAGTGGTGAGGATGGAAATATTGTCGCGTAGGGCGATGGCGGAAAGATGCAGCAAGGATCATCCTGAACACTTCCTCGGAGCACTCCCCATCAGAACTCAGATACTTTAGATTATATTCAGAAAGCAGAAATCATTTATTTGCATAGATACAGCAGGTATATAGATGTTTAAGTACATAATGGTTCGTTGTATCTAGCTTGCGACCAAGCGTGCAAATACGAGTATATAGTAAACAATTAAAATGTCAAACAAAATATTTATAAAAAAAATACTTTAATAAATTCAAATAAATATTAAATGTCAAATGAAAATGATAATAAAAAAAAGTTAACATAATAGGCATGTCCCAATAACAAATTACTAAATAATACTAATTCTGGTGGTCGAGATACTCCTTTACGGTGTAAAAGCAACGATCCAAGAGCAAGTTTCTTAGACTGCGTGTAAAGGCGTTTCCCTCCAGCAGTTTTAGTTCCACCGGGAGATGATTTTATAACTATGCACATATTGACTACGTTTTTCTTATAGATCATTTTGTGGCTTCGAGGGTGATATAAAAGGTTCATTATTTTTTCCCTGGTTCGCCTTTCCAGAACTTCGCCACGTGTTTTAAAATATGAGTGATGTAATCTCACAAAATTACATATTTCTCTTATATATAGGCATGGCAAAGGAAGAATTTTAAGTTTTTTGAAAAGGGGCACGCAACTTCCGTTCCACCACGAACTACTTATGACCCTGAAACACTTTTTTTGTATTTTAAAGACTCTGTGGAAATAGATTTCCATTGCGTTTCCCCATATTATCAAACCATAACCAATCTTACTCTACTTTACTGAATCTGTGCGAGGCTTGCAGCGTCAGAATCCACGGGAGCATGGACAATGTTTTTTTTTTTGTTTTCTTTCTTTTAAGTAATGAAAAGAACAGACTATATGAGACATGTGACTTGAAATTTTATTTCCCAAGTCACATGTCTCGTTGAAAATGTGGCAGTTTAGGAAAAATAGTCCGAAAAAATGAAAGGGTCATCAGTATTTTAAAATTATCTTTATGATAGGCAAACGATATTATTATTGCTTACTAGAAGGCGCCCGCAACTTCGTTCGCGGAGGAGAAAATGTCATATCCCCTCGTTTTTTCTTTAGCGTAGTCGGGTAAAAAGTATCCTATAGCCATCTGGAGATATCCAGCTACCCTTGTACCAAAAATGGTTGAAATCTGTTTAGCCGATTTTGCGTGATGAAGCCACAACGACACATACAAACATACAAAAATCCAAAAAAAATATTTTTCGTTTTAGCGATCTCCAAATAGTCCTTAACAAAAACAAATTCCAATACTTTATTGATAACGCCAAGTTACATGTCATTTGATTGCATTACACAACGGGGTACAATAACAATAAGTATCAAGTTACAAATTATTAATGTTTTAATGAATTAATAATTTTCATTATATTAAGTTTGACTAGGTTACTTAGTATTTAGGGTATGGAATTATTGATTTGGGAGCTCATAAAACTCATCTATTGAGTAAAATGTATGGTCCAGGAGCCACTTACGTAACCTTGATTTAAACACCGCTGTGGAAGTTGCATCCTTTTTAATTGTATCCGGCAACCTGTTATACACCGTCGGACCCATGACGTATACCGATCTCTCTGACTTACGCAGCCTGTGTGATGGCGTGACCAGAAGGTGCGCTAGCTTGTTGCTGCGCATGGCGCGGGAGGCATTAACTCCTCGCTGGCGGAATACAGCCAGGTTGTTATGTGTGAACAGTGCTACCTGATATATGAGCTCGCAGGGGAGAGGCATAATGTTTAGCTCCCTAAACAGGTCTTTGCACGATACATCATCGGGTACGCCCGCAATGGCTCGTACCGCCCGCTTCTGCATTATAAAAGCTCGCCCGGCGTCCGCAGCTCGCGCCCACAGCTCCACGCCGTAGGTGAGGAGACTGTGGACAGTCGCGAAATAGCAAGACAATACCACGCTGCGAGATGCTGTGCTGGCTAAGCGACGGAGTCCATAGCATGCGCGGCTCAACCTGGAGCAGAGCTCGTCAATGTGGTGGTCCCAGGTAAGACCACTGTCAATATGAAAGCCCAGAAGTTTCGTTGTTTGCACCATCAGTAGAGCGGTTTGTTCGTCACCAGTGACTACACAAGATGGTGGTGGTGTGCCATTAAGCTGGAATAAGATAAACATAGTTTTTTCTCTGTTTAAGGCGAGGCCGTTCGATCGAAACCACAACTCGAGCCTTCTAACTACAGAGTTCAACTTGAGTTCCAGCTCGCGTGGTGTTGGCGCGGTGACTACGGCGGCTACATCGTCGGCGTACATATATATTTCCGCTTCGTTCACGGCACTGGGTAGGTCGTTGAGCAACAAGCTAAAGAGGGTATTCGACAGGCATGAGCCTTGTGGTACACCCATCGCGATCGTCATTTCGGTTGACTTTATCCGACCGTTGTCACCGACAACCACCTGCGACCGCTGCGACATAAAAGACGTCAGCACCGACAAGAGCGTGCCGCATATACCGTAGAAGTGAAGTTTGTCTGCGATAAGGTGGTGATCAGCCGTGTCAAACGCGCGCGAGAGGTCGCAGCACAACAGTGCGACGTGCTGGCCTGCCTCGCGCGCACTTAGCACCCAAAAAAAACTAACAAGGAATGTTTTAAAAATATCTTCAATTTTACAACTTTATAATAGTATAGATTACCACCGGTGATGACCTACAGAACCGAGACGTGATCTCTAACTATGGACCTCTTAAGGTAGCTTAGAGTTACTCAGCGAGCTATGGAAACGGCTATACTCGATCTCTCTACGAGATCGAATCAGAAATGAGGAGATTCATAGACGAACCAAGGTCACCGACATAGCAAACAGGGTAAGCAAACTGAAGTGGCAATGGGCAGGGCACATAGTTTGAAGAACCGATGGCCGTTGGGGCAGAAAGAGTCTCGAGTGGAGACCGCGTACCGGCAAGCCACCGCAAGGTGGTCGGACGACCTGGTTAGGGTTGCGGGGACTCGTTGGATGCGGGTTGCCTCTACCCAGCCCTTGTGGAAGTCGATTAAGGAGGCCTATGTCCAGCAGTGGACGTCCTATGGCTGAGATGATAAGGAAAACGATCAAGACGACGGTGGAGCATGCTAACCTAGATAGTGCCTATTCACTCTCGTCTTGAAAAGAAAAAAATATTAGTTGGGGAAAAGATATGCTGGAGGAGAGTTCCACTCTTTAACCGTCCTAACGAGGAATATGGAAGCAAATCGCTCTGTTCGAGTCGTTGTCATATCAACAACATAAGGGTGGAACCCAAATCCACGTCTAGTCCCATAGTGACGAAATAGGGAAGGTGGAATTAATTCATGCAGTCCTGCTGCGCACCCCGAAATGTATCCTGTGAAATACCGCAAGACAGGCGATCTAAATAAATAATAAAAAACCGGCCAAGTGCGAGTCGGACTCGCGCACCGAGGGTTCCGCACAAAATATATCTACGCTACAAACGGCCGTATCTATGAAAATCCAGTGTAAGCAGAGCCCTACTCCTAAGCAAAATGTACGCGGTGTTCAGTCATTTTATATTGATTGACATAGACAGGCAGACATAAAATTATTCTGTTTTCAGTATTTGTTATTATAGAGGCAACAGAAATACATCATCTGTGAAAATTTCAACTGTCAAGCTATCACGGTTCATGAACCGTGATACAGACTGACAGACGGGCGGACGGACAGCGTAGTCTTATCTTATCTTATTACTAGGGGTCCTTAAGGATACACTTCGACCCAGTGGGATCTTTTGTGTAATTACCCCTTCTTGTCTTAGTAATAGGATCACGTTTTACCCTTTAGGTATGGAACCCTAAATAGGGAAACTCACCGGCAAATGTAGAAATAAACTGTATATAGAAGTGCTTCTCCCAGATGAAGAGGTCTCGCTCGTCCCCTCGCTCCTCGGGCTGCCAGCCGCTGCACTGCCGCATCCACCAGTCCGGGGCTTCCCACTGCAGCGGTGCTGGCCTGGAATGTTGTGGACAACACTTCTTTGAGTTAAAAAAGTTCAGGCCACCTTGTTCCAGTCTGAACGAAATTGCTCGGCAATAACTCAAAAATGGTACATCCAATCATGTTTAAACAATTTTAACTGAAAGTATTTATAAAGCTTGTTTTGTGTGATTTTCTTTCATACTTTTGGAACATAAGGTTTAGAAAATAGAGGCGGGGGGGACAAAATTTATGCAACTTTCTTAGCGATTATTTTCGAAAATATCCGCTTAATCAAAATATTTTTTAGCAACCTCAAAATGTTGTTAAAAGTACTGTCGAAATATGTGCCAAACATTGATATTTGCTGAATTTTTTTTTTCAGTTTCAGTTATATGTAAAAGGTTTAAAGCTTTTCGGTTAAAAGCTCTAATCGCTATGAAGAATTACAGTAGCCGGAACACCAGTGTTATCATTCATATGATTCTAATTAATTAGCTACTTTTCATGGTATTCATTGATCTGCTTCAAAAACCATGTAGTTTCTACACTGTTCCGACTTCGATGCGTATTTCACAGACAGAGTTTTAATTGATTGACAATGGCATTACAGAACCCAGATGAAGAGTATTTTTTGCTGACCGATTTGGTTCAGCGGGAGTAATGTTGCCTTCGAAGCTGAAGGTCCTGGGTTCAAACCCCGGTAAGGGCAAATATTTGTGTGATGAGCATAAATATTTGTTCCTAAGTCTTGGATGTTTTCTATGTATATAAGTAAATATAGGTATTAAATATGTCGTTGTCTAATATCTATAACACAAGCTTTATTGAGCTTACTATGGGACTAGTTCGGTTTGTGTAAGAATTGCCCTGTAAATTTATTTATTTACCCAATACAAATAATAAATAGATAGCATACTTACAAGTGCATCATATTCAATGTAGTGCTGTTGGTCTGTATGCCGCATACAGTGTTTACCACAATGTTGAACAGACTGTCACTCCGCCACAGCCCATATGTCTCTATCATTATAAGTATTATGAAGAGCTTCCAATATTCCTGGAAATATATGGAATAACAATTAAATTATAATTATAACCAAAAAGTACCCATATAATTATAATAATAAATAAATATTACAGGACCATTTTACACAAATCGAACTAGTCCCACGGAAAGCTCAATGAGGTTTGTGTTATGGGTACTAGACAACAATATATTGAATAGAAATATTTACTTATAAACCTAGAAAATGTCCAAGAGCAGGAACAAATCTTTATGCTCATCACACAAATATTTGCCCTTACCAAGATTTTAACCCAGGACCTTCAGCTTTGCAGGCAACATTGCTCCCGTTTCCATTTTTATGGAGAATAATAGAATTCCTCGCAATAGTTTTAATGACTCTATGCGGTTCTATAAGATTTCAATGAATCTATAGGACTTTTAGTATTTCGTAAACATGTAAAACTTACAAAACAGAAGAACATATTATGTAAAAAAAATTAGTGCTAAACTGCGAGACAGGCATAGCCTAGTGCAGGTGACATGGGCAATTTCTTTATGTTTCATTGTATATGTATAAAAGAAATATTTTCATTTGATTGGAAGCATAATTATAAAGCATTCTTACTGTATACTTCTTAAATAAGGTGTTAAATTGGTGATGAAACGGAATTTATAAAAAAATATTTTTATACCTTAAACTCAGTATTATAAAGAACATGTCTCTGGGCTTCCCGCGAGACCAACACCAGGTCAATCATGACAATCACTGGGTCATATTCTACATACTTGTCCACAATTCCATTGCATTTAACCTGCAAAACACATAAATTTAACGATGCATTATAAGCGAAAAAATATTAATTAAATAAAAGGGATGATTGTAAACCAATCTAAATAGGATTTGGCAAAGTGTGAAGAGCCATTTACTGTTTGTTTTCATTCAATTGTGATGCTGAATTAAAGACATAATGTAGCGTGACTTACACATTTGGTTAATTTCAGAACGGACGGTCCGTATGTTTTGTACAGGGCAACCGACGGTTCTCCACAATTGACGCATTTATAGGATTTCTTCTCTGCCATTTTTACATGCTCATTATTTTATTAATGAATATTAATATAGTTTTTTACATGATTTGTTATCAGTTCGCAACCGTATTCGTACACAATACACAAGTGACAGTTGACATTGACAGATCTGGTCTGATAGAAAGAAACGTTATGAAATCATTTGACGTTATAAATAAAACAGAAGTGTTACACAAGAGCCTTAATATTTCACAATTTGAAAGAATTCATTCGTTTCCGAAAATTATTTTAAATCACATGTTTGATAAAAATTAGAAGAAAATAAATTAAGACAAAATATTAAAAACAAAAAAGATTAATTTCGGCTGATACAAGGTTTTTTAAGCGTGACTTGTCAATGTTGTCAGGTTGACGTTTCTTGCGTTTTGATCATGCATGTGATTACAATTTGAAAGTATTTACAAAATGTACTAGAATTAATATATTTTTTTTTTTTACTCACGACATAAAATGAGCAGTGTTATAAGTTATAGCTGTTATAAATTTGATGTGTATCTGTGTCTATCTGTGGCATAGTAGCTCTTGAACGGATGGACTGATTCTGATTTAATTTTTTTGTGATTGAAAGGTGATTTAATCGAGAAAATAGGTACTTGGTTGTTAAAACAATGGGTTCTGCGTTCTGCCATGCCGTTTGAAAATGATCAGCTGTATAAGGCTTTTCTTGAATTATTTCTGTCACATATAAGTCATACATTTTCATCTACCTATATTATTATAGTTGTAAAAATTAAATGTCTGTAAGCACATTGAAGATATTTACAAAAAAATAAGTGATAACGGACTATTTGAATGTCACAGAATGGAGAAATATTTATTTTTGTATTTTTATAAGTACGAGTATGTGTCGTTGTGCCTTGCTCACGCCAAAATAATGAAATAATGATCTTTATTCTGTAAGTAGGCCACAAGGGCACTTTTACAAGTCTGACTCTACGGCGTTTTCCAAGAGGAGACCACTGAAGAGAAGAAAGCCGAAACAAACTCAACAGTCAGTCATTTTTTCGAAATAACTCTTATATCTTTTACAATATTCGTGCTTAGCCTAACCTAAATATATGTTTTGAGTATAAACTCAATGCGTAGTTCTTCAAGGAAACATATCAAAACTTATAAAAGTAAAAAAAAAAAAATCTAGAATATAAAAAAGCAAATTAGTGATTTTTATTTAAAACAACTTACATACGTTTGATATGCCACCTCATAAGAACCGTGTCCCGGCAAAACAGCTAAAATGTATTTCAACTATGTTACAGAGACAGGCAGCTGGGCATCCACAGATGGTTATAGGATACTTTTTACTTGACAATACGCTGAAGAAAAAAGGATGATTTAAAATTCTCCTCTGCTGACGAAGTTGCGGGCTCCTTCTAGTAAATTATAATAGAGGAGTGATGTATCAGGTAATGTCCAAGAATGTCAGGGCTCTATCAAATCATCTTGATTCGGTGGAAGATCTTGGGCTGATATATCTTGGATAATATTTCGCTTGCTGGTAGCCAATAACCTGTTGGGATGGATGGGCATTGTCAGTGATGGAACCCTCTTATGGGTAGGGACGGTGGATGGCCATTGGAAGAGAGGCAGAGCGATAGACAGATCATAGCAATCAGTAAAATCTTGAATACCATGGCAAAGGGTAATGATTTTTACGGTGTTTGAATTTTTCGGGAATCAAACCTGGCATTCTGTTACGGCCATAAGGCTGCGGACTGGATACCAGCGGGTAACGGGGCGGGCAGCGGAAAGGCGCGAGCGACACGACCAAATGTAAGGTACTTTCATCCAGAACAGGTTCATTATATTATATACATTTGATTGTGTCGCTCGCGTGACTCCCCTGCTCGCCCCACTTACTTATTGATAGGTAGGCTAAGTTACGTGCTACCAATCATATCATA
The DNA here is from genome assembly GCA_905404275.2 of Hedya salicella. Classification (NCBI taxonomy): domain Eukaryota; kingdom Metazoa; phylum Arthropoda; class Insecta; order Lepidoptera; family Tortricidae; genus Hedya; species Hedya salicella. The sequence goes on from FR990101.1 coordinate 27,029,604, forward strand.
AGGGTGTCATCAGAATGATCGCTCCGAAGTTGGAAATTTGAAGTTAGTGTCGTGCTGTCTCTCTCGCGCTCATGTTAAAGTATAAGAGTGAGTGGGAAAGCGTTATACGAACTTCGAATTTCAAGCATCGGAGTAGCTCCTCAGATTATGGTTATGTTTCCATAAACTAGTTACCTTCGATTCAGAAAATCATACCAACCTAAACATTAAGGAAAAATCGGTTCAGAGTACGGGGGGTTACTCGGACTTGAAATTCGAAATTCGTATAGCCGCGTCCCCCTCTCTCCTATGTTAATTTACGTTTGGGTGGACGGGATGGTATGATACAAAATTCGATTTCCTTCGATGTAGCCCCACTGGGCAGTATTTCATAACGTTTTGTTAGTGTTGCCAGTATTTCATGGCGGGGCCCGTTCATCACGCCGCGTGATTTACTCGCCGCAGGTGACTGGTGACGTCACACCGTTATTATACCATTGAGTTATGTTGGCGGGTATGAAATTCTGTGGTTAAGAATGAAAACTATACAATTATATACCTACCTGGATTAGATCCTAGCTTACTTAGGTATAGGTATAGGTGTGCATTAACATTTTACTCTTTTCGCAAATCGTGAGTGTGTATAGTAGTTTTACTAGTTACCTAACCATTATATGATGTGAAATTTTAGTGGTTGTTTTCCCGTAGCGAGATGATTTTGAACATGATACTGAACAACTTTTCCCAAGGAACATAGGTCGAAATATGGAAAATAAAATCGACTCCCCATAGTAAACTTTATCAACTATTTGCATATTTTCTACGGGAAGTCATGTTCAAAATCATGTTGCTGCGGGAAAACAACCACTATAATGTCACATTATATAATGATTTAGGTAAAGTCACTGCGGGTACACTCGCCTACAGGGCAAGTCCGTCAACATGTCATAACTTTTGAATTTGGGATCGTAGACCGCTGTAAAAACCAGTCAGTAAAGCGGTTTTTAGGGTTCCGTAGCCAAAATGCCAAAAACGGAACCCTTATCGATTCGTCATGTCTGTCTGTCCGTCCGTATGTCACAGGCATTTTATTCAAAAACTATAAGATGTACATTAATGAAATTTGGAGCATTGATGTCGTGTGTAAACCGCTACATAGTTTGATAGTTAAATAAAAATATATATATATTTCTAGGGGGGCACTCGATACATGTACCTAACCGAAAGTAATTTTTTTTCAGCATATATCAACGTGTGGCACATATTTCGACAGTACATCTAAAAAAACTTTGAGGTTTCTAATGCAAATATTTGATTTCGTGAATATTTTCCGAAATATTCGCTACGAAAGTAGCAAAAATTGTGTCCCCCCCTCTATTTTCTAAACGGTATGTTCAAAAAATTTACAAATATAAAACTCAATAAATACTGCCAACGAAAATTGTTTTCAACATGATCGGACATACCGTTTTTAAGTTATTGCCAAAAAACTGCGCTTCTCAGCAAAAGTAGGTACGTAAGTGCCGGGTAGATACGGTCTTTTGTTAGTGTTTTTTTTTTCATATCGTATTTTTTTCATCTGTAGTGCATTTTTTTGTATAAACGGCTGCGGAACCCGTCATGGGCGAGTCCGACTCGCACTTGGCCGCTTTTCATTCTAGTTTCTAATGCACTAAAAAAGATCTCGGTGTGACTGCGAACTTCAGAGCAATTCACTTAAACAGGTCATTTCGTATTTTAAACTCAAACTTTATAGTGTAACGATCCTTTGTACATAATTTTATGAAAAAAATAATCGAGGGAGCTTTTGAGCAGAAAGTAACTGCGTAAGTAATTTAATAACCAGCAGCTACCTATCTCAATTCTGTGTTTAAACTATCATAAACTGCCTTAGTATTATTATAATATACGTTTTGTCAAGGTAGCCATCCAGCGAGGAAATGTAGCCGGCCTTGTGGGCACCCTAAAATGGGCTACCAGAGGTTAGGGACCTAGGAGACGCAATAGGTTAGTTAGTACACGCTAGTTATTAAGGTAAGTTCAATTTTTGGGGTTCCGTACCCAAAGGGTAAAACGGGACCCTATTACTAAGACTTCGCTGTCCGTCAGTCGATCTGTCTGTCACCAGGCTGTAACAACAAATACTAAAAACAGCATAATTTTATGTCTCTCTGTCTATATCAGTATCCAATATAAAATGATCGAATACCGCGTATAATTTGCTTGGGAGTAGGCGTCTGCTAATACTGGATTTGCGTAGATACAGCCGTTTGTAGTAGCGTATATTTTATACGGAACCGTCGGTGCGCGAATCCAACTCACACTTGGCCAGTTTTTGTAATTCATAATTGTTGTTCTTAAATAAAATTCGAGTTAAAAGTTAGAGATATCGACTTGCTGACATCACTTATTTTAGTTCTAAGGACACTTAGTATTTGTCTATCAGTGCCTACGGCGCCAAAATGGCGGTAATATTTATCATCGCCATTTTGGCGTACAAAATAAGGCATATAAAAATAAGTTGACAGCAGCCAGTTCAGTGGTCATTATTGCATAGAGGTCAGTGGAAATACCTATTAAGAAGTCACATAACTTAGCCGAATATGGAAAAACAAGAGTCAAACTTTTAAACAATGAATAAGTAGAGATCAATAACCGTTATTATTAAATTTTACTCTTATAATAAAAAGCTCAAAGCCTTTCATTCGCTTTGAAATCGTCAAAAGTCGTAAAATAAAATTGCGGTCATGTAAAATGCAAGCGACTCGAGAACAAACTTCAAAAGCAACAATATCAAAACCGAAAGCCGGTAGCAATATTTACCACATTAAAACATTTCCAACGTTCAAAGTAAGCTTAGAGGAAAGTAGCATTTTGCCATTTCACCGGACCAACAATGGCGGAAGCGCCTTTGGTAAGAACTCGTCAGGACGTTTTCCGCTGAATTACACTTTTACTCAATCAAGGGCCACTCATTTAGCGACAGCCAAGTTGCGAGCACAATACGAACTTCAGAAACGTATTTCTGTTGGCGTTCATTTTATTTACCTACATCTAGATAATATTATTGAAGAACAGTTGGGCCGTTGTGTTTAAAGAAACAATGTTTCAGACGTGTTAAATAGCAACTAATCATAGGTACGGAATATGGAATTTTGAATATGGAAATGATAATAATAAATGTCCGGGACAATCTTACACAAATCGACCTAGTTCTAAGCAAAGCTTTTACTCGTACTCGTACTATGGGTACTAGGAGACGATATACATAATATATAAATAGAGTATGATACTTAAATACATAGAAAACATCCAAGACCCAGAAGCAAACGACCCAGAAGTAAATGACGATGTCCATTTAATCATGTATAAGACAAATTAAATATGTAAGTGGCTAATGGTAGCGTGGCGTTAAACATGTTGTTTGTGAAGTCGGAGTATATTCTTACCTTATCTTTTCTTTAAAAACAGCAGAAAAAAGTACTCAAATGCCTTAATGTAGGTGAGGTGATGAAAATCGGGTCCTATTAAACAAAACAGGTGGCTCAGCGATATGTTGAATACTTACAGGCTGAAATATATCCCAACTTGTAGACACTCCTTAGCTTTTTTTTAGTACTTGGCTTTCAACTGGGTAGGTCTGGCTTGACCTCCGTACCAGTAATTGGGTTCAGTGGGGGAGCGCAAACCGACAAACAGGAATGTCATCCGTGGCCACTAGAGTTGGGATGAGACGCAGTGCGCAAGGCACAAAGACAGTGGAGATGGGTCGAACCAGTTCAATCCGAATTGGGGAGTCAGAGATTGGGAGAAGGGCATAGGGAAAAATATAAGAAATACGATTTACTGTCATTAAGTACAAATGGAAAATGGACAACTCGAAATTATTCGTCAAATGAGAAAAATGACATATTTAAATAAGAACATCAACAAGGAAACTGGTCCATTTAGAATATCGTCGAAAATAGAATCATGTCCCAAAATTGTCAAACTTATTAAAACAAAATATTTTCTTCTGTTTCCGCGATTATTACTCATTGAAATAAAACAATTTAACGGATTATATCGCGTATATTATCTCATTTTAGTTCCCGACGTTTCTAAAATTGCTTGGTAAATTATTAGAATAAAATAATTAAGCCCTTCTGGCACATGTGTAACTGTCTTTACAGCTTAGGCCCATCTGGCATGTATGTACACCTTTATTTGTGTTTTTTCAATAAATGGGTAGTTTGCACAAATTGTAACTTTGACAGAGGAAAATACATCTTTTCTCAGTCCTCCCGTGACCATGGAAAGCTGGAAAGCTTCCGAAACGTCGGGAACTAAAATGAGATAATATACGCGATATAATCCGTTAAATTGTTTTATTTCAATTATTAAAACAAGTTTGATAGTTTCGAAAGATTATTATTCAGCACAATTACATTTTGTCAAAATTAATTTTGAACGGTATTATTTATGGTCAAAATTCGATATGGTCAATTCAAGTGGACGATTTTCTATTTGTACCTAATTATAGTAAATCAGAAATACGGACTGATCGTCCCTGCCGGTGGGGTCGATGCTAAGAAGTCGTCCGAAGAGCTCGCAGTAGCCATCCTTTCGATGACAGCTGTTAACTCGTCATTCAGATCAGAGAACACGTTCCTAGAACGCCGGGTATACCGGCCTCTTTCGAAGCAGTATCTGGGAGTAGATCCTCTGAGGCAGGAGTCGCCAAACGGCCCGCAGGTGAAGTCTGGCTTGCGAGCACTTCTAATCCGGCCCGCGGAAAGAAAACGGGAGAGCCCACGGTCGGTCCCGTGCCGTTTTGTTATTAGTCACAAATGGGACCGCCTCACTGAGATTTACGAGTTCAAAATAAAACAAACCAATAGTCTTTTTTACTGTAGGTGTAATTCTTTTACAAACTGAGACGGTAATTGGTCATAATCATTTAACCACTATATATTTAACACCAAGTGCGTTCCTTATGCATTATCTAGGTACCCCCTGAACACTTAGACTACTTAACTAATGTATTACCCCATGATCAGCCATAAAATCAAAGTCTTGGCCCGCACGAATTCATATTACTTAATTGCAGTGTGGCCCTCTTGAGTCAAAAAGTTTAAATACCTCTGCTCTGAGGGATCATCGGAAGTCATATAGCTACTGATAAATGAACTGTCTACTAGAACTCAGCTCGTAACCGCAATGAAAGAAAGAACAGGCATTTGTCAGGTCGAAATTAATCACGATAACAAATTGCAAAGGATAAATAGCACAACGCTTTTAAACTAGACATAGAACAAACAAGAAACTTGCATAGAACTTCGTCGTAATAGGGATGTTAGCTCAAAATAGCTAACAAAATAATTCTGGCGGTAAATCTTTGAGTTTAACTCTCCAAGTTTCAGCTCGTTAAGATTTAATTTTATGTTACGCTCTTGGGTTATTTTTGAGCTCTTATTTCTTCTCTAGTTAACGATAATTAATTCGCTATTTTTAAACACATTTTTTAAACAGTTTTCTTTTCATGTATGCCCGTCTCGCATTTTTATATAATTAACATTTTATAAACGAGCAAGTCTAGTTTAAAGCTTTTATCAATGCATAAAGAGACTGTTAAGTCTATAGTATTTTAAATTATGAAGGCGTTTTTATATAATGAATTTTCTCGCTAAATTGAAATTCCTTTACGCGTTTAGTTTCGTTATAACCAGTTTTTGCTGGTGTTATAATTTCCGCTACGTAAAGCTGGCAAGCGTTCAGTGCTATGTAATTATGTTTTTCATTAAATTCCTTGGTGCAATGTTATTGCAATAGCGAGCCAGTAAATATTTATGCAGCCCTTGAGGAACGAAGGATCTCGACTGTAAGCGGGACTTGAATATTAACAGCTACTTGTAAATAAAGATTGGAGTTGTATAACGACGTGGCTTGATTATTTGAGTGCTGGTTTTGAATTTAAATGGAGTTTCAATCAGTGGAAATATGATAACACATTTAAATACGAAGTTACTAAAACAAGATGCTTCTACTGAGGTAGAAGCGAATAACCAAAGAATGTTTGATTTGTAATAGACACAGCACTCAAATCACGAGTCGCGGCAAATAAATACAAAAAAACCGGTCAAGTGCGAGTCTAACTCGCGCACCAAGGGTTCCGGACAAACTTTCACTTATTCCGACTTAACTTGCCGCTTGAGTTAAGTTTGCCTCTGGTATCTATGGCGCCTTATACTAATGAGGGGCTAACTTAACCAAACCAGGTTATTCAAAAATATTTTTTGTTAGTTAAAAAAAAGTAAGACAGATAGATCTATGGTTATAATTTTCGTGTAATATTCACATTAAATTACATAATTCCAGAAATATCCAGATTTTTCTTTTGGTAAACTTCGGAAATAAAGGGGGGGACTGGTATTTCTTTTCAAATTTCCATTAATAAAACGAAATTTAAGCGCAATAAAATTTCGTTTTATTAATGGAAAAATTTGGTACGGAACCCTAAAATGGGTTAGGTTAGAACTACAATCCCAAACAGGAGAGGACTGCTGCCAGAAAAATAGGTTTTTCGGCATTAAAAAGTTATGCGTAAAATCCATTCGGCGAAAACAGGATTCAGCGTAATAAAATTATGCGTATAGATCATTATGACAAAAAAATATGGAAGTAAACAAGGGGAACCATACTAACACTAGGAACATGGTCTGAAAATAAATATTTTGAATTTGAATATAATTTATTTAATTCACCTTCATGAGAACAAATAGGTATGAGGGAAAATCGCGTAAACTTTCGGTTGATCATTCGCCCTTTTAGTATCCAATTTTGCCCTCACCAACTTAGCCCCTTTAGATAAGCCAAATTTGATATCTAAGCCAATAAATTTTTAGACTCACAGTAAAAAACGTTTCTAAAACTTAGCCAGATCTTGGAATGGATCACTAGACCTAATTCCAAATTCAGGAGCCTCTTAACTAAAGCACTTAGAATGACCCAGATACCATGAATAAAAGACGAAGAGATTAAAGAAAAATAGATCGTATTATAGTACAAAGGGTATTTTTATTGCAATTTTCAAAGACAATTTATCTGGTAATAGTAGTTTATGCAACTGCTACATAATGAGAGGCCTTAAAATACGAGTGTGGTTTTATGAAACGAGCGTCAGCGAGTTTCATAATAGGATCACACGAGTGTTTTAAGGCCTAATTTTGTACAGATGCATACACTACTTTATCTACACACATATCATAAGTACTCTAAGATGGGTTCAGAAATAGCCGTAGGGAAATGACCTGCATTGTTACTAGTGCTACCTGTAAAATATCAATAGGCTATAGATACTAAAATAATGCAATAAAAAATAAACTTGAACAAATACAGTAGGAAAGAAATGATTTATTCACATAAATCCGTGCGTTTGTTCATTCTGCAATCTAAAAAATCTGTATACTTTTTTACTAGTACTCAATTTGGATATCGATTTTTCTGACAACAAGTTATTTGTTGCAATCGTGGCTACATTTACAATATCCGGCGGAGTGGTCATATAGCTCTCGGAGTCATTTCTACTCATATTTTCAACTTAAATGTAAATTAAAAACAACTTTTCACAATTCTACTTTCGTAACAGCAAAAAATTAACAAATAAATTACAACATTAATGGCGGCAATTCGGTCCCCCGTCAAAATGAATGTTTTTTCTTAAATCATAGACAAACGAATGAAGTCCTTATTCTCATATCACTTGAGATTAGATGTCGTGCGGTTTATATAAAAAAACATACTGAATTGACGTTTCATATCGCTAACTGTTTTAATATCTATGGATACTAGAATATAGATCTACTTGAGTTTTAACAGCTGTTCCAAATTTAAACTCATAACGTTACAAAAATCGCAAAAATCTATACTGAAATACACATTACAGTACAGAGGGCCTACTACGAAACCCGAAAAACGAAGTTCGTAACGTGCTGTCCCTCTCGCTCTCATGTTATACTGTATTTGCGTGAGCGGGATGGCGCCATACGAACTTCGTTTTTCGAATTTTGGAGTAGCGCCTCAGATTTTACCTACTACCACAGACAAGAAAGTTCTCGTAGTAAAATTGTTTGTAGTAATGCTGGTCATTTCCTACGGTTTCTAAACGCATTTTAGAGCACTAATGATATGTGGGTAGATAAAATCGTTTTAACCACTTCTAACGACGTGACGTAACGACACGCTTGGTTCAGTTGGTTGCACAACTGCATACCAAGCTGGCGGTCCCGGGTTCGAATCCCGGCCAGGGCTATTGATTGTGTGATGAGCACGAATGTATGTACCTAGGTCTTGGATGTTTTCTATGTATTTAAGTAATATAATTTATCTATATATTATTATGTATATCGTATCTTCACCTAGTATCCATAGTACAAGCTTTGCTTAGTTTGGGACTTTATCGATTTGTGTAAGATTGTCCTGATATTTATTGATTATTATTATTTATTAAAAAGCATTGAAGTTGACATAATTAATGTAATTGCAATTAAATTGGCTAGGTAATAAATATAAATACTTTTCAAATGAGTGTATGAAATAACAAAAATACCTTATGTTAAACGGTTCATATACCTACATCGGTTCATATATCTAAAAGACGGATAAGACCATTGAAGGAAAATCAGTTCGGCAAGGTTTCTGAACGGCCCTCGAAACCCTTCAACTAGTTCGTAAAGTTCAAGTACCGTACCTTTCCAGAATTACTTTACATTGTACTCGAAAATCGAAACTCTTGCCCAGTTTCGGTCAGTCGTGTCCAGTTAAGCGGATGGATTGAGTTTTTTTTTAGTGAGATTTTTGTCAAATCTAGTATATGAAACAGGCTGGTTTTTAGATATGTGTTTATTGATTATTTAAACTATTCAGTGATTAACGCGGAAACATGTTTGTTGAAAATTTTCTCAATAGAAAAGTTATCCGAAAACGCGTCTCCATTTTCCGTTTTTTGTCCAGTTTATACAAACGACAGATTAATAAAAGGCTAAATTATGTAAATATGACATTCTTTACTTTATCTTTTACGTGATTAACTTAAATGGTAACAAAACATAATAATGCTTAGGCTTACGCCAAAAAACCCCAAGTATGTAGTGTATAAAGGTGCGCCCACATTTGTATCATTTGCCCGTATCAGATCATCGTCGCTTGGCATGATCGCGTGTCACGATCACGCGTTTGGACGTTGCGCCGATCGGATACGAGCAAATGATACAAGTGTGGACGCGTCTTTAGCTTTCTCTTTCTTTGATGCGCGCGAGCAATAAATGCGTCCCTTGTTACAAATTCCGCTTATTGCCTGGCTCAGCGTTTGGGGAGTGGTTTACGAATAGGCATTCCTTGACGATGCAGGCCCTTACAGGTGAGTCACGCTTATAATATAACCAGGTGGACATTTTTGAAGATAATTTGGGAATTTTCCGTAATGTTCGTAAACTATACGAATATAAATACATACAGGATGTAATATTACACGTAAAACAAATCGTTACTTAGGCCTTGAAGCCTACCCACGATTACAATCTCTATAAGGTCACCTAATTTATTTACTATGGGAGGTCCAAATTTTCTTTTATGGTTACGATGTTGACCCTTACTAAAAGTTGATTAATTGATTGTAATCGTGAGTTGACTTTTTAAATTAACGTTTCATTTGAAATCTTAGATTTCACCCTGTATAAAAAAAAGCTTTTCCAATAAACAGGTTAGAACACCAAATCCAATACAAACTTCACCTCAGTTGAAAATAATGTAATTTCAGGAATTGTTTAGTTGTATAATGCACGCCAAATTTTATAAACTAATATTGTTCAATTTGCGTCTGATGATTTTAACATCGTGTACATTCTGCGTACTGTACATTTGACTTGATATACATTTCACACCATGTACATGTACATTTACAATTTTCTTGTACGAAGCTGAAACGTGGACAATCCATCAAAAAGACCGCAAAAGGATTGATGCACTTGAAATGTGGTGCTGGAGATGGTTGCTGAGGATAAAATGGACTGCTCGCCGTACTTATCTCTCCATCTTAAAAGAGCTTAATATCAAACAAAGACTTTCGTCAATTATGCAAGTGCGAATTTTGAAAATGTTTGGACATGTCACCCGCAACGAAAATTCGATGAAGCGTTTAGTAGTGCAGGGGAGAGTAGAAGGTCAACGTTCTCGCAACCGATCTCCTACAAGGTGGACGGATCTTATAAAGTCCACGATGAAATGTCCGCTAAAGGAGTGTGTTCGGAGTGCCACAAACCGAGAGAGATGGAGAAGTATCGCAAAAGATGCAATGCATGTAGAAGAGGATAACCCATCACCACGACCACTCTGACAAGAGTGTATGACTGAGAGAAAGAACAAGTACACTTGTTTGCACATGTTGCGTGTAGCATTTTGCCTGTTCTATATTTTCAGGCAAAGCCTAAGGATTATTAGCTCAGGCTCGTTCTGTCTGTTTCCTAAAATGTCTGTTTCTCAAAATAGTCTTCATCCTACATTGTGAATTTACTAAGATGTTTACTTCTTAACAGGTCTGTTTCCTAAATCGTCTGCTTCTCAAAATGATCTTCTTCAGACATTGTCAAGTTCCTATTATGTATATGATTCTAAAACTGTCTGTTTCTCAATTCAGCGGTATTATTTTTTGTATGACCCGATTTCATTTTAAAAGTCGTACTTTCGAATTGGTCCTGTTTTTTTCAAATTGGTTTTAAATGACGGGATACATGATTTAGACATCATAATAAGCGGACAGTATATGAAGCAGGCCACTTTTGAAAGAGGCCTGCTTCATAAACTAAGCAAAAATAGGAAGCATTTTAGGAAAGTGCCATTTTAGGACACAAATAACAGACATTATAGCAAAGAGACGTTCGTTGGAAGTGGGCTATTTTGAGAAACAGACATTTTAAGAAACGGACTGAACAAGTCTGAGCCTAAGGATTTTGTATAAACCGCAAGACTATCAAGAGTTATGATCTATAACTTTTAGCTCACTTGAGCTACGTCCTAGTTAAAAAACCCTTTAACGCATAAATTTTAACCTGAAAACATGCCAGCAAAGGAGTGGAAACTAGAGCGTTGTGAAGTTAGCTGTCGAGCAAATAACGGGTAAGTCTTTTAGCGTGCGAGGCGCAAAATTGAATACTAAGCACTTAACTGCGTTTGCGCGGCGCGGGGCCACGGGCCGGAGGACGGACGAGTGGGAGGTTTAATTTTACTAGCCCCGATGCATAAGTTTTCGTCTAGTCAGAGCAGTTACCGTAAAGTCGGGTTATTTTAGCCCTGGAGGGTAACTTTAACCATTGAAATTTACTCGGTCCAGCGGGCCTATGATGATTACGTTTGTCACGCGATAAATAAATGACACAGCTGCCGTCACCTTCTGACACGTATGTGAGTGCGAGCGTTACAGTTGCGTTATCATATCATTAATCGCGTGATAAACGCAACCATCATAGGCCCGCAGGTTATATTATTGCACTACGATTATGGACATTATGCCATGAGGTTAGTTTTAGCTAGCCTTTCACGTTTTTGTTTTTTTTTTATTATACCCAGAGAAAGTTAGCCTCCATTGGGTCGAAGAAACCCGAGTTTACGGTACTTAGATTCTCCCATTAGTAAGGAAATAATGTTTTAAATAAAACAATTTAAACGGATTATATCGCGTATATTCCTCCTCATCTCATTAGAGTTCCCGGGGTTTCGGAAGATTTCAATCTTTCGTATTCACGGGGTCGACTGAGAAAAGATATATTTCTCTTTCTCTTCTCAGTCTCAGTGTATATTTTATCTCAGTCGAACCGGTGAACACGACATTTCGGAAGCTGCAAACCTTCCGAAATGTCGGGAACTCAAATGAGATAATATTTATCGTATGGCGTTAGATATATATTGCTGTAAATCTTATTACTGATTATCCCGAACCAAAATGAAGATAAAGGTTAGATAAAGTGAAGGCAGAAGTGAGACCATTGGAAAAACCACCCCGCACTTCCATGCCTCGTGCACTTGCGTATGAGTTGGCTTATTCACAGGAAATTAAAAGATTCCCGCGTACTAGGGCGGGGTAATATCGTAATCTCTGCACAGTCGGTTAAAATTACGACCCATAAAGAGAGCGCACGGTTAACTTTATTATCTTAGCTTAGCAAAATTTTGGTCTGAGCTAGCGAGAAGTTTTAGACTAAGTTAAGTATTTATTCAAGTTGTAGCTTAAGTTGGTTTTTCAGGACGAAAAAAATGTAGGTAGTTAATTATGAATCCGTCTATTTACTTGCTCGTAGTTACTAGTAGGTCTGTCTGTATCTGTTAGGTTTTAGCGGTGTGATTCTTAGTGAAACATGTCAAAGCGTCGGAAACTCAAATGAGATAATATACGCGATATAATCCGTAAAATTGTTTTATTTCAACGTCAAAGCTAATTGAATAGTTATATATAGGTGTTATGTTATAGGGGGCAAACGAGCAGACGGGTCGCCTAATGGTAAGCGATCACCGTCGCCCATAGACACTTGCATCACCGGAGGAGTCACAAGTGCGTTGCCGGCTTTTCAGGTGGGAGTGCGCTCTTTTCTTGAAGGCTTGAAGGTCGCATCGGTTTGTCATAAATGTCAAACTGCAAAATGATGTATTATGAATATTAGCAGTTTTTCACATTGTACAAGTCTGACGTCTGTATGAAGAAACTGTACAGCGGAGGCTCGGCGGTGGTTGAACCTTTTCATCGAATTCAGATTCGACGCATTTTATTCGTTACTAGAAGACAGCAACTTCGCTCGCGGAGGAGAAACAGACATAACCCCTCTTTTTTCGACAACGTAGTCGGGTAGAAAGTATCCTATAACCATCTGTGGATACCTAACTACGCGTGTACCAAAAAAAGTTGAAATCTGTTATCCGATCACCTGAACAGAAGAACTCTTTCTATTTCACGGGTAGCTAGGTATCCACATATAGTTATAGCATATTTTTACCCGGCTACACTGGAGAGATAGAGGGACCATGAAATTTCTCCTTCGCGAACGGAGTGGCGGGCATCATCTTGTAAATTAACAAATACAAAAAAACTAAAAAGTAAAAAAATAACGCGATAATTCAGTTTCTTCAAATTACTTACAAGTAACCGTTTGAATACTCAATCTATACATTATATACAATTAATCTTATTTTGGCGTCGGTGCCATATAAAGAATGTGTAAAATATTGAAAATTGACGGTTTTAGTAAGTTGTGACACGATAGCAACGACTCCAAAATAACATTAATTGTATATACTGTATAGATTGAGTATTCAAACGGTTACATGAAAGTAATTTGAAGAAACTGAATTATGGCGTTATTTTTTTACTTTTTAGTTTTTTTGGAGTCGGTTTTACTTTTTTGTTAAAAAGTTTATTTATTTTACACTTTTTAGTTAATCGTCACTTAAAAGTGTATCTCGTGACGATTCGAACAAGCCCAAACACGGCTAGGATACATTATTTTATTACATAGATCTGGTGCCTACCTTCCGGCTCCATCATCAAATCAATTCGATGGTACCATTCTCATCAGGAACATTTAAATTTGTAACTATGAAGTTGCTTGGATACATTAATCAAGATATTTTGTAGCCTTCCGTAAATCATTTATCATTGAGGAGTTCCGAACGCATTCTGTGGTCTTCTGCATCAGTTCCACTTCACCAATATACACTTTTTGAATGCCAATGCTTATTATGTTTCTTATAATTCCAAAATCGCTTTCCAAAAACTTTCTAGTTGGTCGCATTTAATTTTAGTGAAGATCTGATGATGGAATCCATGAGGAATTGAAGGAACTCCTCAAATATTGTAGGCATACATATAGCGATTTTGGTATTATAAGAAACATAATAAGCATTTGCATTCAGAAAGTGTAAATTGGTGAAGTGGAACTGATGCAGAAGACTACAGAATGCCATCGGAACTCCTCAATGATAAATGATTTACGGGTGGCGACAAAATATCTTGATTAATTTAGCTAAGAAACTTCATAGTCACAAATTTAAATGTTCCTGATGAGAATGGTACAATCGAATTGATTTGATGATGGAGCCGGAAGGTAGGCACCAGATCTATGTAATAAAATAATGTATCCTAGCCGCGTTTGGGCTTGTTCGAATCGTCACGAGATACACTTTTAAGTAACGATTAACTAAAAAGTGTAAAATAAATAAACTTTGAAACAAAAAAATAAAACCGACTCCAAAAAAAACTAAAAAGTAAAAAATAACGCCGTAATTCAGTTTCTTCAAATTACTTACAAGTAACCGTTTGTATACTCAATCTATACAGTATATACAATTAATGTTATTTTAGAGTCGGTGCCATCGTGTCACAACTTACTAAAATCGACAATTTTCAATATTTTACACATTCTTTATATGGCACCGACGCCAAAATAAGATTAATTGTATATACTGTATAGATTGAGTATACAAACGGTTACTTGTAAGTAATTTGAAGAAACTGAATTACGGCGTTATTTTTTACTTTTTTAGTTTTTTTTGGAGTCGGTTTAATTTTTTTTGGAAGTCGGTTAAAAAACAGATTGCTGGAAGGTATGACGTGATTATTTTTCCCGGAGAAGACACAGTCAGAGAAGTACAGGCATTGCTTTGCTTGTGAAAATTAATAATAATAATAACACAGGGACAATCTTACATAAACCGGCCCAGTCCCAAACTAAGCAAACCTTATTATCACATCACAACAAAACGGGGCTTAATCGCTTATAAACGTCGAAGAATTACCAATGAAAGGTAATTAAATACGTCATATTTAAATTTATACGCCCCGTTTTGTTGTGTTGTGATGATGAGGGAAGATCGTGTAAGTTTAAATCAATGTTGAGCAAAGCTTGTACTATGGGTACTTAGGCGACGATGTACATAATATATAAATACACTGTTAAACTATATACATAGAAAACATCCAAGACCCAGGAACAAACATTCGTGCTCATCACACAAACACTTGCCCTGGCCGGGATTCGAACCCAGGACCGCCAGCTTCGTAAGCCGTTGTTCAACCCACTGAGTCAAACGTGTCGTCAATGAAGTAGTACAGTCAGCTGCAAAAAGATATACACGATTAGACCGTTCAAAATTATTTTCTCTCAACTTTATTAACAAATAATAGTGTCTAGCGAAGATATTTTTAAACGGTCTAATCGTGTGTCTTTTTGCAGCTGACTGTACACTTGTAAAGTACCGTGAACTATATTCCCTAGTCTTGCAGTTACGTTTCTTGTCGGTCTGTTGTTTAACAGGCCGTAATAGCCCGCTGTGAGATGCTCCCATCGCATGCCCGGAACGTAGTATGCCAGTTCGGTACACTCCGACTGATTACTGTGTGACGCATAATAATATTAAGGTGCGTCCACACTTGTATCATTTGCTCGTATCCGATCACCGTGCCGTAGCATGACTGCGTATCGCGCTGCTTGGACGCTTACTGTCGGCGCGCCGATAATTCCGCACTCTTCCGATACAGGTGTGTGATACGCGTAGCAAATGGATTTCGAGTGATCGGATCGGCGCAACGTCCAAACGCGTGATCGTGACACGCGATCATGCTACGCGACGATGATCTGATACGGGCAAATGATACAAATGTGGACGCACCTTTATAGGCACAGTCTTATATAAATCGACCTAGTCCAAACTAAGCAAAGTTCCTTACTATATTATTAACGTGAAAGTATGAATGTACGTTCCACTATTGCGCAAAAATTACACAACTGATCTGCGTAAAACTTTTCAGTAATATAGCTTAGATATCAGAATAGGACATCGGCTACAATTTTCGAGGTTATTCATTCATAAAATGGTTTTTTTAACAATAAATGGAAAAGCCTTAGAAAACGCCGAGTTTTGTTCATTGTGACATTTCTATTGCGAAGAATTATATGAACAAATAGTTGCTAGGAAACCAATTTGACACGTTAGTATCTATTCGTGTAACTTTTATATTATAAACGCGAATGCTCGTGAGAATGTACGTTACGCTGGTACGCAAAAACTAGATAACAGATTTGCGTAAAATTCTGCAGTAATGTAGCTTAGATATCAGAATAGGACATAGGCTACAACTTTTGAGGGTATTTATTCATAAAAGGGGCTTCTTCTTAACAATAAATGGAAAAACATGACCTATTGTATATTGTGACATTTTCATTTATAAATAATGAATAACCAATTGGTAGCCTAGCAACAGTAATACTACCTACACGATTAAGCAAAGAACTCACCTTCCGTATATGACGTATCATACAAATAAGAGTACATCTGAATATAGCTGAATAATAGCCCGGTCTACATTTTGGACTTGCGATCATCTCTGAATGATAAACATTTTGTAGCAAAAGTATGGCTTAAAAATAAAATACAAAAAAGTATATTTTCTGAGTATTTTTTTTTACACATTAACAGCATCGGACAACTGACAGAAAAAGTTTTCTTCATTTATAATTCTGGCTTTACCTAAAATCTACGTGGACGAAGTCGAGGCGGCCGCTAGTGCTTACTATCCTTACTATATTATAAACGTGAAAGTATGTATGTACGTTCCACTTAATCTCAAAAACTACTGGACGAATTTTTATGAAACTTTCCAATTTTTTTGTGTTTCTGTGTTTTCAATGTGGGAAAACTAACACCACATTACTATATATTGTGACATGGATACAAGGTCAAAGCACAAAGAAAAATAAGCTTGCTCTCGCATGTGGTCACACCAGGACTCGAACCCGGTACCTCTCGATTACGCGTCGATCCTGTCAACCTCTCCACTAGCCAGTACTGTGCCAATTGCATCGAATTTATCCATGCGCTTTGACCAAATGTATCTATTTTATTTTTTGATATGCATTATAACCTTATAAGCAATCGTATTTTTCTTTCCGCTTTGACTTGTATCTATGTCACAACAATTCTGCTAATATTTCTTTTCTTACATTCCTAAGTCTCAGTTAAGTTATGAAAATATGTTTATTATTCCACCGCACACGGAATGGATATTTTCCCCAAAAGTTGTCGCTGCTAAACTTGAGGCATACTTGAGAGTCAGCTCCGAAAGTTCCAAAAACTCATTGGTCAAAGGATTTCATTCCGCCTTGCGCCCCCTCCACTTGGGCGCCCAAGTACCCCTACTTCCTAAAACTTGTAGACTACAAGTTTAAAAGGAATGCAAGACCTGAACTTGGGACTCAAGTATAACAATAGATTTGAACTGGATGTGAAAGAATAATATGAATTCATATAACCGAATGCACCTATGTAACTAAATTACATTATTTATTGCAGGTGTGACTCATATGTATCATTAATATTAAATATAACACAGAATTCGATAGTAAGGAAAAAAAAAACCGGCTAAGAGCATTTTGGGCCCATACTCACAATCAGTGTAGGGTTCCGCAGCAGATCATATGAGAAAAGCCCACTACAGGTGAAAAAAATGCTATAGAAAAAGTGCTCTAGCAAGAGCGTATCCCCACGGCACTTACGTTCTTTTGTTGAGAAGTCGTCCTGTTTTTCGGCAATAACTCAAAAACGGTATATCCGACTATGCTGAAAACAATGTTCGCTGAAAGTATTTATTAAGCTTTGTTTTCGTGATTTTTGTTTTGACATTTTTTTGACGTAAGGTTTAGAAAATAGAGAAACACAATTTATGCAACTTTCGGAGTGATTATTTCCCAAAATATCCACTAAATAAAAAAAGATTGTTTAGCACCCTCAAAATGATTTTAAAAGTAAGTACTATCAAAATATGTGCCACACATTGATAATTATTTGCTTATTTTTAACACGCTTTTATTAGGTCGACCTGTATGTAACTAACTATGTAATGGAATCTAAGGTAACTATTTTAACCATCTCCCAAGGATCGTAGCGTCATGAAAATTGGCAGCTGTATGTAGTTCTGATGACAATACAATAATATGGTACTGTCGAAATGTCGGATGATGAAGCCGGAAGATATGAACTGGAACTTCATGATGGAACATCGTATCATAGCTGTATTTGGATTTTTTAGAAAAGTCTTGTAAAGCGTGTTTTTCTTGTATTTTTTAAACCATTCATTTATTTTTTACTTCGGTTACTGCTCTTAGGATACTACTCTAGAAATAATATTTTTTTATTATTATAAACATCAAACTAAGTAGCGGCTTAGACCAGACATCTATAACAATATATATTTACCAGCTTTTGAGTAAAATGCCTGTGACATACGGACGGACAGACGGACGGACGGATGGAACGATAACGGTTCCGTTTTTGGCATTTTGGCTACGGGACGGGACCCTAAACATCAATGCGACCTACTAAATTGCAAGCAGTACGATTATGTGTGGCTTATATTATACCTACATTCAAGTGGAATATAAAAAGAAAGAAATATTACAAGAAAATGCATTCTTGAAGCACCCACATGACTCGAGAAACACAATGGTTTGATTTTTGAATAGAAACAAGGAGAGTAAATGCAGCATTCATTTGCATGCGTCCAGGAAATGCAAGGCATGTTCTGCATAACATTGCAAAAGCTCTCTAACTATATATTAAACTAGAAGGTGCAACAGTTCGTTCTTGGATGAGGAAAAAACCTAAACCTTATTTTTTATATATACAATATGCTGTAATATTCGGGTAAGAAGTCTCCTTTAAGGTGCGTCCACATTTGTATCATTTGCCCGTATCAGATCATCGTCGCGTAGCATGATCGCGTGTTACGATCACGCGTTTGGACGTTGCGCCGATCCGATCACTCGAAATCCACTTGCTACGCGTATCACACACTTGTATCGGAAGAGTGCGGCATTATCGGCGCGCCGACAGTAAGCGTCCAAGCAGCGCGATACGCAGTCATGCTACGGCACGGCGATCGGATACGAGCAAATGATACAAGTGTGGACGCACCTTTAGCCATCTGTGAGTCCCCAGCTACCCATGTACCAATGAAATTAAATCCGTTTAGCCGATTTGGTGTGATGAAGTCACAAAGACACATACAGACATACAAAAAATCAATAAAAAAAAATAGTCCGTTTGTACGATACCGTACACACACTTAGAGATATAGATGTGGGTAGATATAAGCAATAGAAACATAAGTAGTGGGACGTTAACCGCCGCTAAGAGCACATCATTTTTATGTAACTGAATCAGTTTTGTGGAAGTGGAAATATAAAAATAGTCTACTTTTAAATTTATGTTGGTGTTTCCTTCAGCCTGCATCCAACATTGGTCCTTCGCGTATAAACAGTGTTAATTTTGCGGACGGTTTTAGTGCAGTGCATTAACGCGGCCATCACGTAGTCTCAGTGAGATCTGCGATCGGCAAGTTGCCGACAACCGTGAACGTTCTACTCAACAACTACGCAGTGCGTAAGGGCAGTGCAGTATTCGCATTCTGATTTTTCGCTGGTGTGGAAGCTGTTGCAGCACCGCGCGGCGCCAACCCGTCACCGTGTGAGCGGAGTTCGGTGTGCAGTGCACCCGATATTATCCCCAGTCGTCCAAGGAATAGATGTCAGGCGAGCCTAGTCATAAGTGTAAACTGCTGTGCGGAACTTGACACGCGTATGTACAAAATACTTAACTAGGTGTGTGTGCAGTGCACACGTTTGACGCCGGCAGACAGTGTAATTCCGCCATTTGGACAATTTTTAAGCTTTGCCGTGCGGAGCTACCCTTGTTTAAAGGTTATCAGTGTACAGTGTACAAAACATTTACCGAGCTAAACATTGCTTCGGCAGTAAGTGTACATTAACTACGTGCAGTGCTCGTAAGTTCAAAGGTCGACATTCGACGAACATTCTATATCGACTTTGTGTCATAGCGCTTCAAGAAACCTTTAATACCGAGGTTTTATAAACATTCAAAGGAATTTATCACAGTGAAGTTTGTTGTATTTTAAATCACAAGCAGTGATTAGCATTCATTCTAGAACACTCGGCGTATCAGTGTACCGTGCGTTACTTCAACAAAAAAACACGCTTCGAAACGTTTGCGAATCATTCCTCATCATTTTTGGCTGCAAAGGATAAAAAACGCCACTGACAACATCGACAGGCAAATCGGAACGCGGCGCAGCACGACATCAAGGCGACGGGCGGCTGTGATTGGCAGTTTGTTTGCGCGGCACTTGGTTGCATTTGTCAACGGCGTTCGGCTGCTTCGACGTTCGTTCTCGAATATAACGGTTCAAAAAGCAGGGCGTCATATCGTACATTATTGTTACTTTGTTTCATTTAATTTGTAATTTCGCATATAAAACATAAAATTGTACTAGTGCAACTAAAAACAGTGTAACAGTACTTAGCTTGTACGTGTTTAAGCTTTTATTTTTTGCGTAAGATTTGCAGTGTACATTTAAATAAGTGAGCACAATGAGTGAAGACTTAAAGCGTCTTATTGCAGCCAGGGGACAATGCAAAGGTTTTATGACGAGGCTAAAGGCATATATTAGAGATTTAGAGCCAGGTAAATATGATTTACATATATTTCGTGAGAAAGTAAACCGTCTAGAAAAGGTTTTTGCTGAATATACAGAGCTAAATTTGGAAATTTCTTTGATAGATTCCGATGATAAAGAGGCTTTTGACACAGTCGAGAACGCGTATTTTGAGATGTCGGCATTCTTCAACTCTAAAATTACGCCTATTCCGGAGCTGATTGCAGTTCCTACTCCTTCACCACCTGCGCAGGGGCCATCGGCAAGTTTTCAACGCTTGCCGAGGATAGAAATTAACAAATTTAATGGCGAGGTAGGCCAATATCACGATTTCATTACATTGTATAACAATGTCATAAATAAAGACCCAAACCTGTCGCAATGCGATAAGTTTTATTATTTAAGGTCGCTTTTAAGTGGTGAAGCATTAAATATTATTAAGCATTTGCCTTTAAACAATGAAAACTATGAAGCAGCGCTCAAGCTTCTTTCTGAGCGCTACGATAATAAACAGCAGGTGATAAATTATCACATTTCTTCAATCCTTGACCTGCCATGCATAAACAAAATGTCATCAGCTGCTATTCGTGACTTAGTTACTAACACTAAACAACATTTAAGTGCGCTTAACAATATGAATGTGCCAGTGCAGCATTGGGATTTGCTTGTTTTAACTGTGTTATAGCGCAAACTTGATCAGTACACGCTTAGGGCATTCCACTTGGAACAAGGAAGCTCAGAGTTGCCGCAATTGCATGATTTGTTTAAATATTTTAGAGGAGAGGGCTGCCGCACTTGAAACGCTTGGCCATACACAAGCCGCTGCCCGGAGGAGCAGCTTAGTCACTGCCACTTCCAGCAGTCCTGTTAAAGTACCCCATAAAAATACAAAATGTAAGTACTGCAGTTTGCTTTTAAGCTGTTAGACATAGCACAGCGTCAGGAATTTGTCAATTCAAATAAATTATGCAGTGTTTGCTTAAATGAACACTATGGAAAAAAATGCCTTTTTGGTTTTAAATGTTCAGTATGTAAAGAAAAACATAATTCTTTATTACATGAGGACAGTGTCCCCAGCAAGAGCTCCGGCCATGTGAGCTTATTATCAAAGGTCAGTGACAACATACTTTTGCCTACAGTTAGGTTAAGGTTAATTAATAAACAACGCAGTTTTATTTATGCCAGGGCAATTCTGGACTCTGGTTTCAGGTCAGTCAGGTTTCGTTTGTGAGAGCGGACTTAGTAAAGGAGCTCAGATGCACCATGCAGAAATCTGACACTATTATTAGCGGAGTATGTGATGGTATCAGCAAAACTACACAACAGGCCACATTTGACTTGCATTCAACTGCAAATAACTTCAGTATGTCAGTGACATGCCATGTAGTTAATAATATAACAAGTAAAATGCCACAATTTGTAATTAATAAAACAGACATTAGGCTGCCTTCATATGTTGAGTTGGCTGACAGTGATTTCCATGTCTGTAACGAGATTAGCATCCTTTTAGGTTGTGACATATTTTTCCAGGTGTTGCTTCGAGACCAACTGCCGGTGCTACCCGGTCAGCTGTATCTCCACAACACACGCTTCGGCTAGATTGTAGCGGGTAAGGTGGCGGGCGAAACAACTCGTGCAGCCTCTCATCTGACCTCAGCCTTGTGCTGCAAGCATTTAGGTAACAATTTAAGTCTCAATAATTTGGACAAGTCAATTTCACAATTCTGGCAAACGGAGAAGGTACCTGAAGTTTATATTGAAGCCAACTCAGAGCAAGAACTAGCTGAAAAAATTTTCAAGGAGTCAGTTGTGCTTGAAAATAGTAAATTTCAGGTGGCTTTACCATTGAAGCAAGATATTAAGGAATTAAAATTAGGTGATTCACTCACATGCGCTTTAAAAAGATTTAAAAATCTAGAAATTAGACTTGCAAAAGATCCTTCTTTAATGAAAAGTTAAAAGGCTTTTATTGATGAATATTTAGAGCTGGGCCATGCGATTCGCATCCCTATTTCTCAGTATGATCTAGACACAGAGGCAACTTTTTTTTGCCACATCATCCTGTGATTAATGAGAATAACTCTAGCACGCCGGTCAGAATTGTTTTTGATGCTGGAATGCAAAGTCTAAGTAAAATTGCTTTAAATGATGTATTGCTATGTGGGCCTGTTGTGCAAAATGATCTATTCAGCATTCTAATCTTATTTAGATTGTTTAAATATGTAGTAAATTGTAATATAAAAAAAATGTTTAGGCAGATTTTGGTGGAACCATCACACCGTCCATTACAGAATATATTACGGAGAGATTCTCCCGATAAGGAAATACAATGCCTGCAGCTTCAGACTATAACCTACGGGCTAAAATGTTCCTCGTTTATTGCCTGTCGATGTTTGCTCGAATTAGTCAATAGATATAAGGAAAATTTTCCCCTGGCTGCAGACGTGTTGCTTCACAACACATACGTTGATGACGCGAATATAGCTTGTAATGATAAAGAACTTGTAATCAAAACTCGCGATGAATTAATAAACTTGTTAAAGCTAGGCGGCTTTAGCCTGCACAAATGGTGTACTAATGATACCACGCTTTTGCGTGATCTCCCATCCGAATGTAAAATGGAGAAAAAAGAGGTTCACTTCTCTGTAAATAAAGATACAGATTTTGTAAGAACATTAGGTCTCAAGTGTAACCTAAGTGATGATACTCTAATAATTAGTTCTCCTAAACAGGATGTACTTGATAATTATACAAAGCGAAAAGCTTTAAGCTTCGTAAGCAAGATCTTCGATCCTCGTGGGTTGGCCGGGCCCATTGTAGTTAAAGCAAAACTGTTGATGCAACAGATATGGCTTGCGGACATACCTTGGGATTCAGCTTTGCCTGCCAAGCTCAACGAGGATTTTAAAGCTTTTGCAAATAACTTAATTAAAATGTCAGAAATAATAGTACCTCGGAATATAGACACACGAAATGCACACTCCATTGATATTTTCGGATTTGCTGATGGATCAAATCTCGCTTATGGCTGCTGCTTGTATTTGAGAATTATTGATAGTGATGGCAAAGTTACGGTGAATTTGCTATGCTCCAAATCACGCGTTAACCCAATTAAGAAACTTACTACGCCACGCGCAGAGCTTAATAGCGCTTTGTTATTAGCAATGTTGGCGCACAAGGTGTATGACATAATAAAGTTAAAACTCAATGCAAGCATGTATCTATATCTCGACTCGCAAGTTGTACTTGCCTGGCTAAAAATAAAGCCTGTAAAGTTGACGGTATATGTAGCAAATAGGGTAAAGGCTATTCATGAGCTGACAGAGGGTTTCTCCTGGCATTACATAAATACAGCTGTTAATCCCGCTGATTGTCTTTCTAGAGGAACGGAGGCTCATCTTTTACAGCAGAACTCCTTGTGGTTCAATGGACCCGCGATATTGAGTAGCCCAGAATTTAGGCCCAAGGCTGACGAAAAAATTATGGCGGGGAAAATACCCGAGTTAAAAGCTACCCTAGTGAGCATTGCTCAAGATGATATAACATTATTTAAAAATTGTTCTAGCATAACAAAAATGAAGCGAATTATAGCATGGTGTTACAGATTTATAGATAATTGTAGAGCCTGTATTGCAAAGGAGCATAAGAGCAAAAAAATAGGTCATTTGACACCTACTGAATTAAAAAAATCATTAAATGTAATTATTAGGTACGAGCAAAATAGGCATTTTTGTGAAGAGATTAATGCTTTAAAGGCGAACAAACTTTTCAGATCTAAGCTCGATGCATTACACCCGTTCTTGTGTTCAATGAACCTGCTTCGTGTAGGTGGAAGGCTCCAACATGCAAATCTTCCGTACTCGCAAAAACACCCGATTATATTGCCCAAAGGGGCAAACATCACTCGGCACATTATTGAGAATGAGCATAGAGTATTATTGCATGCTGGAGCAAAGCTTGTTTTAAATAGTTTAAGTTTAACATATCATATAATGAGCGGAATAAGAGAAGTAACACATGTGTTATACAAATGTATAATTTGTTTCAAGTTAAAGGCAAAGCAGGCCCAGCAACTGATGGGTTCGCTTCCTTTTGATAGGGTAAACCCATGTAGAGCTTTTAAAAAGGTGGGTATCGATTATGGAGGCCCATATACTGTAAAGATGTATCGTGTAAGGAAACCTGTCCTGTACAAGGCGTACATTGCATTGTTTGTATGTTTTACGACAAAGGCGGTCCATATTGAACTGGTATCGGACTTGACGACAGAGGCATTCCTAAATGCACTTAAAAGGTTTATATCGCGTAGAAATAAGCCGTCGGTTGTATTTTCAGACAATGCAAGCACGTTTAAGGGGGCTAACAACCAACTGGTTGAGTTGTACAGATTACAGTCTGCTACAGAGCACCAAAATTCAGTCGTAAACTATGCGGCCGAAGTCGGGATTGAGTTCAAATTCGTGCCAAGTTACAGCCCAATTTTTGGCGGACTGTGGGAGGCTGGAATCAAAAGCGTCAAGCATCATCTGAAGCGTGTTGTTGGCACAACTGTTTTGACGTATGAAGAATTAAATACAGTTGTAATACAAATTGAAGGAATATTGAATTCACGTCCTTTAACGGCTTTGCCTACAACCGACTCCACTGAAATGCCTTATTTAACACCGGGTCATTTTTTGACGGGTGAATCACTCATTTCATATCCTGAAAGTGACTGTACGCATGTACCAACTAATCGTTTGAAATTTTGGCAGCAATGCACCCAAATGGTTCAGAGCTTTTGGAAGCAATGGCATAAGCAGTATCTCATTCAATTGCAGAATCGCCCTAAATGGCGCATTGAAAAGAATAATATAAAGGTTGGTACATTAGTGCTATTCAGAGAGGATAATGTGACTCCTCTAAGGTGGCCTATGGCAAGGGTAGTGGAAGTTTTTCCAGGGCCAGATGGAAAAGTGAGAGCACTTTCCATAAGAACGGGCAAAGGGTCCGTAGTTAGAACTAGTATTCATAGGATATCTGTGCTCCCAATTGAGACTGATTAGTCATTAGATATATTGTTAAGCTATTAGATTCTTAACTTCTTGCAATATTTCAAGATAAGAAATTATACTTATACAATAAATGTTAAATTAGCTTAAACTTAACTTCTTAATTAAGAGGCAGGAGTTACTAGTCTTATAGAGTTGTCAAAAAAAATACTTACATGTTTTAAAATTTTCTTTATTGTCACATTTTGCTGCTCTGGGGAATATGTACGATACCGTACACACACTTAGAGATAAAGATGTGGGTAGATATAAGCAATAGAAACATAAGTAGTGGGACGTTAACCGCCGCTAAGAGCACATCATTTTTATGTAACTGAATCAGTTTTGTGGAAGTGGAAATATAAAAATAGTCTACTTTTAAATTTATGTTGGTGTTTCCTTCAGCCTGCATCCAACACCGTTATAATCTTTTTTTTTTAATCTTCAATGTAGATTCATTTAATTTTTTACTAGAAGGTGCCAGCAACTTTGTCAGCGGAGGAGAAAATAATCATAACCCTCTTTTTTCTTCGGCTTAGCCGTATAAAAAGTCTTCTAATAACCACCTGGAGATGCTTATAGCTACCCGTGTACCAATAACAGTTGAAATACGTTTAGTCGATTTGGCGTGATGAAGCCATAACGACACATGCGAACATATACTTAAACATACAAAAATCCAAAAATATACACCGTGACCGTTAATAACCCGAAAGATTTAAACCACATATTTTTGACGACTGTACGAGTAAATAATGTTATATCAACATGGGTCTAATTATGTGTCTTAATTAAATTACTATTTCAGTACGAATTAAATCTTATTAATTGCCCGCTTCTTGGTGAATAAGCCTTTAGGTGGGAATCTCAAGTTGAAGAACAGAGAGCGAGCATGACACTTCACGAATCGCTCCGAAATCATACGATGAAAGGCGAATGGCGTGACTTGTATTCCATGAATGACAAGAAGTGTCAAGTTATGTCTAGCACGATGTTTGTGTTGAAATTATTTTGATTTATTGGCACCACAAAATACCACAAATACTTATGTATCCAATCTTATTAGGTGCTACGACATTAAAGTGCTCTTACATTATTATTTAAACTTTGTGTCTTAGGTATCTTTTTTTGACTAACAATCACAACCATAAATTGTTAGGCATGATAATATTCGAAGGAAATCATACTACTTATTTTTTTACATCATACTTACCTCTTACCTCATACAGGAAAGGGACTTTGTTGTAACAGCGATCATGCTAACCTGTACCTACAGTAAAATAAACAACAACATGAAACAGTTACGCATTTTTATTACGAGTAATTTAATGAATTAGATTTTCAAAATGTGTACCGCCGTTTTCAGCACAAATATTCAATCTTGAACGGATTTCATGATTCAAGTTAACATAAGTGTTCTTGATTTCTTCTGAAACCGTTTGAATTCTTATTAACAACTCTTCTCTGGGGTTCACAGGTGTTGAGTAAAGCTTATCTTTCAGAGTTCCCCATAGAAAGAAATTTAGCGGAGTTAAATCCGGTGACCGGGCAGGCCATGCTAAAACTTCGCTCCCACGGCCGATCCATCTCTCGGGGTATTGTTGGTTCAGCCAATTACGAACATCCAAGCCGAAGTGGGCCGGGCATCCGTCGTGCTGGAACCACATAGTTCGTCGGGTTTCCAAATCGACATCTTCTAGCAGGTCGTTTAATTCATTATTTAGAAATAATAAATAGTTGTGAGAATTCAGTCTATTTGGAAATATGACGGGACCTATAATCTTATTCCGAATAATACCAGCCCACAAGTTTACAGAAAATTTGTGCTGGTATGAATTTTCCCTTTCCGCATTTGATTTTCTTCTAACCATATATGCTGATTATGGGAATTAAAAACTCCCTCTCTCTTGTACAACGATTCATCTGTCCCTAATATCTTATTTAGAAATCCAGGATCTTCCACTAATTTCTGATTCATCCTTTGGCAAAAGGCAACTCTTGCTAGCCCGTCATTGTTAATTAATCCGTGTACTTTCCTGTAGTGAAAAGGATGCAGGCCGTACCTTTTCCATAGCCTTAATACGAGCTTATAGCTAACATTGACCATTCTTGCTACAGCTCTTGATGACAAAGTTGGGTCTTCTGTTATGATGTTCATTATTCTGTTCTCTGCTTGTTCATCAAGATTTATAGCCCTTTCTCTGTGAACATTTCCAAGCCCTTTTTCGCGAAACTGTCGATGGACATACGCAAAAGTCGAATGGTGAGGTATATGACGGTTTGGGTATCGTCTTCGGTATTCGGCGACTGCCTGGAGCGAGTTCCCATCACAAAATCCGTACACAAAGTGGATATCTGCTAAATGAGCCGAAGGATAATGCGGCATAGCGAATATTATTTATTAGTCAATAGAATGTTCAATGTTTTTTTATCTTGCGTGACAATTAGTTATCATTTATAATGTGTCATTTTAGTGACAATCAATTTCAAACTAGCCAGTTATAAGAAGAACCACTCTCGCGACTTAAAACAGAACAAACCTAATTATCTCTATTCTCAGTGATAACAAAAAAGCTACTTGAGATTGAAGTGTGTAAGATAAGATATTATAATTATTCGGATTAATACACTACACTGTATTTTAGTTGCATGTTATATCCTTTTATCTCGTGATGAAAATATTTTCGGTAGTAAAAACTTTTTGTAGATAAATACCTAACTTCTTTATGAAACTGGCTAACAACCATACAGTTAGTGCATCTACGTGTAAAAGAAGTAGGTGGCTACGTCATGCTCACTCCCTTAAGGTGTGTTACACTGGAGATTTTTTAACTTTTGATTTGTTGTAAATAATTAATATCTCCTTAATTATGAGTTTTTGGACTATATGTAACATAACTTTATATACTCTAATTAGGCTCTAGTATCGTTAGCTTAAATCTTTTGGGTTATTAACGGTCACAGTGTATATTTTGATTCAGTGACCTGCAAATAGTTAGGTACAGTATTATTTTTGAAAATATCTCCAATGTACAGACATTTAATTTTTACAACTTTATAATAGTACAGATACGAAACCTGTATGTCTGTGTATAAGCATGAAAATATGTTCAAACTTAAGCAACACACAGTCAATCGTAAAATGAGATTTCAATCAAATCTCAAATTGTACAAAACTACCTGCAACGTTAAAAATAATAGCCAAAAATGTATATATGATGTGTATATAGATCTATAATAAATTATCCGATACTTTCAAAGATCTCTATTTTAATCAAATTGAAAATTCCACTAAACAACGGTTAGTAGAAAAGTGTTATTATTCCTTATATTTTTTA
Organism: Hedya salicella; assembly: GCA_905404275.2. Taxonomy (NCBI): domain Eukaryota; kingdom Metazoa; phylum Arthropoda; class Insecta; order Lepidoptera; family Tortricidae; genus Hedya; species Hedya salicella. The sequence goes on from FR990101.1 coordinate 27,058,478, forward strand.
ATGATTATCTTTATAATTATTAAATGAATATTTTTCTAATTATACGCAATATTTGACAAACAATTGGTAGATTGATGTATAAATAATTAACAATCTAACCGAAATTATGTAGATGCTATGAGTAATGTTATATTTTTTGCCAATTTTACAACGTGTGACCTGAATCGGTAAGATTGGTTGCTCCAGCTCAGGCTTTGATTAATAACTGCAAAATTTTGTTAACCTGAATCTGTCACAGAATAAAGATTTCAATTCATTTCATTTCAAAGCAACGCCTGAGGTTCTAATCCATACTAATATTATGAATGCGAAAGTGTATCTGTCTGTCTGTCTGTCTGTCTCTCTGTTACCTCTTCACGCTTAAACCGCTGAACCGATTTGTATGAAATTTGGTATGGAGATAGTTTGAGTCCCGGGGAAGGACATAGGCTACTTTTTATCCCGGAAAAATACCCTTATCCGCGATAAACGAATTTAAGGTGGACGAAGTCGCGGGTAGAAGCTAGCAAAGAATAAAAAACAGTCTACAATAATTAAATTGGAAAAATCCATTGAAAGTCTGTCGAACTGTACTCGGAAGCAATTTCGAACTTCCGTAGTGTAATGTAGGTGCTTGCTAAATTATTGACAAGCTAGTGCAGTGCCCGAGGCTCCTTGAGTCACAAATCCTGGTAGTGAACGTTCTGGTTGGGCATTACTGGGGTAATGAATACGATTTAGGTCAGGGCATTGGCCATTTTTGTAGCCTTTGAACCTTTCTTGAAGTGGCTTCGACCGGCGCTTTGTAAGGAAGTTTTTTGAAGGAATTCTCGTTGGAAATACACTGCAGCGGGGTAATTATCGTGGCTTGGATGTTTTTGAGCCGTCGATTCGTAACACGAAGTTGCAGCTGAAGGTTTAATTAACAACACGGCCAAAAGGTATTGCACATTTTCTGTATTCCTTTGCTCCAAATTTTTAGTTTAGCTCAGTGGGAGTAACGTTGCCTGCGAAGCTGAAGATCCTTGATTCAAATCCCGCTAAGGGGAAATATTTGTGTGATGGGCATAAATACTTGTTCCTGAGTCTTGGATGTTTTCTGTATATTTAAATAAAATTATCTATTAAGTATGTCATCGTCTAGTAGTCATAACATAAGCCTCATTGAGCTTACCATGGGACTACTTAGTTCCATTTGTGTAAAAATAGTCCTGTCAAAATGTATTTAAGTATCTACTTATTTATTCATTCCAAGTTCCTAACGTGTTCCTAACGTTTCTTTCGTTATTTTGGACAACAATATCATTTGTTTTGTGTTTGTGATAGTTTTAGAGCATTATCTAGTATTAGAAAAAATCGGTTACTTATTAAATGTGATCTGCTTAACATTGCAATAGCACATCTATCCATCCATACTAATATTATAAATGCGAAAATGTACCTGTCTGTCTGTCTGTTAACTTTTCACGCTTAAACCACTGATCCGATGTGGATGTTTGCAATGGAGATAGTTTGAGTCTCGGGGAAGGAAATAGGCTACTTTTTATCCCGGAAAAATACCCTTATTCACGATAAACGAATTTAAGGCGGACGACAAACATTTAAAAAAAACAAACAGTCGAACATAGAAGCTCCCTCCTTCCTTTTTTGGAAGTCGGTTAAAAAGCGCTCGTTTTGATTGACTGACCTTCAAATATTCCGTCTCACTTATTTTTTTGGCAATATCTTCAATGTACAGACATTCAATTTTTACAATTTTATAATTGTACAAACCGCGATATATAAGTGTTATAGTTTGAGTGAAATTGTGAGCGATACGAACTTCATATAACGATGTGCAAAACAGCCCCTCTCTTATTTGTAAATTCAGTTCAAATGAACCAGTTTGAAATCATAATTCAAATCTACTCCAGTGTAGTCAGGTTCAATCGATTGACCTAGATTTAAGCTGCGTGTTACTAAATGAAATCGATTAAAACTCAATTGTGGAAACTTAACCACTATAGGCACTGATACTGATGTAATACGTCACATAGGCTAACCACTAAGCTGTTATGATTAAACTGGTACGAGTACCATCAGCGAATGATATTGGAGTTTATTGACATGTATACTAATATACAATTGTAACAGTAAAATGTCTGTACATTATAGTATTTTATGCAATCATTATACAATGTAGGTATGTATGCTTTTTCAGTCGTGTACCGCGTTTAGGCCACGAAGCTTACTGACTGGCCTAATTTAGGTACGAAACTTTATAAAAAGCTAATTATGTATCTATTGCATACAATACTTTTTCTACGAGTAACCCATAAACTACTATAAGTGAAACATAGCTTAAAAAATAATTGCAAAAAGACTTTTTTTGAAATTCATTATAGTTCTGTACGGAGTTGTATAATATAGCTATTATAGTTCAGTGACATCCAAACTAATCCATACTAATATTATAAATGCGAAAGTGTGTCTGTCTGTCTGTTACTTCTTCACGCTAAAACCGCTGAACCGATTTGGATGAAACTTCGGGGAAGGACATAGGCT